>CM062814.1:409535348-410867008 GCA_031772625.1 Pinus tabuliformis
TAGCCTTATTTTTTTCCTAGCTAGTTGTCATTTTTATTTTAGTATAATTTGTTGTTTCATTTCCTTTCAAAATAAGTTTAAGATGATAGGTAGAGGTTCGAACGGCCATTCACATTGGCTCCCACAGATGCTGTATAGAACTGTTTGCTAACTGAGACTTAAGGTTCAGCAAAAGAATATAGTGTGCAAGGTTGGAAGTAGTGGGGCAGTCGATGGTACACACAATCTCCATTCCTGCTCGCGTCGGTCTATCCCAACCATTTAGATGGTCGATAGATTGTGAATTTTTCTATCTCACCCGTGGTATTAGGTAGAAATCGGATACTGAAGAAACCCTTTGAGAATACATATATTTTGGGAAACCAATAAGGTCTATGAAAAACCAAAAATAACCTCTTTGCAAGTTAAATAAGTAGGGATCCAACGTTTGCCCATGTTTTAAGCCACCATCAAATAAGTGCACATAAGCACAAAGAAATAAATTATAACAAGCACATCCATCCATTCATAATAAGGGCTAAAGGACCGTGAAAGGCTTCCTGTGCAAAAAAGTGAGGCAACCACTCTGCCAGGGTACTTATTAGGCTTGCTAGAAATGGAGAAATTTTCATGATGTCTAGGTAGTGACTTTGTTGTAGTAGTGTTTAGGATCGATGGAGGAGGACCAAAACCAGAGTACCATGACTACTATACCAAAAAAAATTCAAGCTCATATTATAACTTCAAGTTTCCTTTTCCTTCCAATGACAACCAGATGTAGCACCCTATCTTGTGTGATAAGGGCCATTTTCGGGAGGATTAGACAGCCAACCAGTTTGAACGAGAGGCCAGAATACAATGAGTGGGGCCCAAAGATCCATAAATAAATAGTTATTTAAGTCCCATTAAGCTAGGCTAGAAGGCATCAAATATCCTAGAGTCTCCGAGGGAATCGCCAATTATTGTAGCTACTACAACAACCACTCCAAAAATCTATAAAGCCTAAAATTTATGGAGCCATTGTATCATGCAGAGTTGTTGGTGCCACTAGGATCTGCTCAAAGATTTCAATAGTCTCGAAGAACCCAAAAAAAAATCTAAGTTGTCAGCTAAGTAAGGATAAGTCGCCAGTTACTGCCTAAAGTCAGTCGGTGGTTGTTTTCGAATGCGACAAAGTCTAAACCTTGTGACCGACACCACTGATGTGACCTAAGTGACTCACTAGTCACATAGGTCGTGAGGTCACATCTGTCTCTCTTGGAAATTGATTCAACAATGTGACCATTGTGACCTCGTGATTCAATGGTCGCAAGGTCACAAGGCGGCATCTGCCTCTCTTGGACATCGATGTGACCATGCGACCATTGCAACCTCACGACTAGATGGTCACAAGGTTGCATAGGTCGTAAGGTCTCACATACCTTGCTCACCAATTACGCGACCATGAAACCCTTCCGACCTCACGAATACCTAGTCGCAAGGTCACATGCCAGAACCATTCAACGTCGCAGGTGCGGCCAATGTTATATAAGGGAAGGTCACTAAGTCTCATTATAATGTTTCCTTTAGCTGTACAGAATGTGAGGAAGGTCTACAACTTGGGTCTGTAAGTGTTTCGCTCTAGTTAAGTGACATTTTGCCTTCCTAGCAATCATGAGTTTCTCCAAGGTGTCTCCATTTCCATCCGCAACCTTCTGCATCCCATGCCTTGGGGGGTTTTAGCCCATGCTACTTGGCTTTTTCACCTCATTTCCCAAAAGCAGTTGCCCTGGCCACTTCCACTCTTCCTAAACCCAAACCTTAGTATTTTTCAACCCTAACCTTCTTGGTTTTGACCAGAAAGCCTAAACATACTTCGCTATAAGAATGCTAGACCTCCTAGAGCTACAAATTGTTTTCCTTGATCCTCTTAAAACCTAAGTCAGCAGATTGAGACTACGATATCTCTTTTCACATGATTTCACCCTTACACGACCTTGTGACTCATGACCCTACGTGCCCCATCGACCTGTGACTTGCAAACATACTAGCCCATCAACCTAACTTGCAACTTTGTGACCCCTATCAATCTATGACCTATACAAAAATTTGCTTAGTCTCATTTATATCCTTGTGAGCTTGCAACCTGCCTCCCCTATGAATATCCTACCACCTGTTGAAACTCCTTTTATTTTTCAGTTTTACTTGATTTTCATGCTATCTATCTCCTCGTGGGATTTTATTTTCGACATGCCTGGTGACGTAGACAAAATGACTACTCCAACCACTAAGGCTACTCACAGAGGCATAGGATGCGGGTCATGGGAGGCCAACCAAGATGAGGAGCCACCCATATTCGAGGACACAGCTTGCAACATTAGTAAAACCTTGAGGCTCTCCCAGTACAACAACTATGAGGAGTTTTTGAAATCAGACATTCTAGAAACCCATGAGGATTTTCCAGTATACATGAAATTTGAAAGATCAAGGTTACATAAGGTAGCGACGCACCCCTCAGTCTTCCCATCAACAAAAACTATTGAATGGATCTTGCAACGTATAGATACGTATTCATGGATGATCATGGATCATGCTAGGGCACCCATAGCCACTATCTCCCCTACAAACATCCACACCTACTACAAACTCTATGAGGGACATGAGGTTTTTAATACTAGGTGGCTCTCTAAGTTTGTGATCCCAGTGAAGGACATCCTAAGGGAATGGTGGTAAGACTCATCAAAGTTCCATGTTAGAATGGATCAAGCATAAAAGAAAGAGGGATTATGGGAGCTATATTAGTTAATTGTTGCAATGATGCGTCGATTATATTTCAAGGCAAAATGTGTTGGTTTTTATGGCACCTAGGTCCCGCTCATGTATCTCATTGCCATCAGATGAACTACTTTTAATTAGGTAAGCATCCTCTCATTATCCTTGAGAAAATACATAGCTACGAACAAGCCCCCACAACCGGAATAACCTCCAAAATTATATGTCTTCGTACCTCCTCAACATTGTCTACTTGAGATGCTACTTTGAGCATTAGAGATGCAACTGGGACTCATGAGCAGCTGACCCCATGCACTGCCATTAAAAATTTTTCTGGCACGCAACTTACAAAGATATGATAGATGTAATCTATCACTTTTTCATCATCCCATTGTACCGTCTGCTATTTGGGGATGAACCACCATGCATGCCAAAGAGGGATATGAAGAGTATGGTCAGTGTAGAACACTAGTTTCCCATTTAAGAAGGAATATTCGTCAGTGTGTTCGGTACCCATAAGGCGCCTCATGCCCTACCGAGGTTGGCCATGGACAAGGCGCTCCTACGAGAGGTCTTCTACCGAATGACACAAGGTTTTTCTAGGATATTTAACGAAGGGAAAAAAAAACCATGGCTCGCTTTCCCTCTCACAATCAGAGGATATGTGGTGGAAAATTTCAAACAAAGAGAGGCAGAGGTTGAGGCATTGGAGGGAAGCTACTTTGTGATGCTCAAGTATCAAACATTTGGTCCTAAGAAAGTCATGGTCAGCCACTGCAAAAATGAAAAATTCAACTGTTCTTATTCTCATTCTGAATAGGATATAAAAGATGGGATAAAAAATTGTTCTAATGCTACAAGGAAACCTAGACTAAGTGATCATCACGACAGAGAATATGAGCTCCTCGATGATTCCCTGGAAGATGTGAGCCTCAAATAAAGAGCTTCCACCATAAAGAAAAAGCAAAAGAGGCACTAAAAGGCACCGGGGAATCTAAGAAGCAAAAGGGAGAAGATGTTGAAGATGCCTTGACTGACCACGAAGAGGAAGACACTAATACTACGATGAAACAAAGGAATGCCATCGTGGTAAGGAGAAAGAAAGAGCTTTAAAGGAATATGGAGCTAGAGAGAAAACAATCTCAAGATTACAGCAACCAAGGGCAGTGCGAGAAAATGGGCTGATAGGAAGAGCGAGAAAAGGAGAAACAACTACAAGAAAAGAAGCAACAAGAAAGAAGGCCGCAGGAAGAGGCAGAGAAAAGAAAATATTAGGAAGAAAGAAGGGTGCAGGAAGATGTAGAGAAGAGAAAGCAGGAAGAAGATAGAAGGTCCCAAGAAGAGGTAGAGAAGGGAAAACATGAGGAAGAAGTAGATAAGAGAAGGCAGGGGGATAACAAAATATTAGAGAAAGAGCTGAAAAATATTGAAGATGATCTAGAGAGGCAACAAGCGCTTGTAGATCAAGAGAAAAGATGACAGGAAGAAGAACTAAGGAGGAACAAGGAAAATGATGTCGAGGAAAGTGAACAAGGACAGACTAGCAAAATAATTGACCTAGGTACAGGAAAAAGTGGACTTCCCCCATTAGACATGCCTCATACCAATCCCCTCACCGGTGGGCACCTCTCCCTACAAGAACTGTGTATCTCGAAGGGATAGGATGAGGAGGTCCTACATCTCAGAAGGCTCACTTTCATTGAAGTAAACCTCAAAATTCTGAAACAAAGGAAAAAGTATTGCACCAAGAATCCAGTTGAGCCTTTATTAGTAACCGTCGCCAAGGGTACTATGCCCAAGATTACAACAAACCTACAAATGATTGTCTCTTCTGGGACAACTTTCATTGCCACCATAGAACACAATGTGGCCTAGATGAGCAAAGACATTTCTAATCTTCAGAACATGATTTATGCATCTGAACTAAGGGCCACCTTGTAGAGCAGGAGAAAATGAATGTGGAGGAAGAGAATGCAACATTTTGTTTACTTCACATGAGCATAGTTGAATTCCAGGCATCAATCAAAGCAAAAACAGAGACTCTAGGGGAGGCCATGGCAGTAGTCTACGAAGAGATTTCCAAACTGCATCACACAGTGGCCCCAATCATGACAATCCAAGCCCACACAATAGAAAGACTCTTGTTGTGTAAGGTGGCTATGACATCTTTGGATAAGATACACAAATGGTCTCCCAAGTACCCAGGAGCACCAATGTGATCCCTAGAAGGATTGGATCACCATGCATAATACCAAGGTTCAACTCTACATCAAAATTTAGTCTAAGGACAAATTGACCAAAGATGTTGAAACGATATTGTCATCCTACAGACATCTGTTCAGTGGCTTAGAATTTATAATACAACTTCATGGGGTCCCCTCTATAGGAGAATTTGGACAGGTGAGGAAGGAGGATGAGATCTCTGAGGAAGTACAGACATTCATAGAGACATATAAACAAGCAACCCATACAAAAGACATGTCAATCACCAAATAAAATATTACACATTATGTGGTCGAACCAATGAGGACCTACAACAAATTGGTAAACTTGAACAATCATGTGCATGCCAAACGGACCACCCTGATCCCAGATGTACTCAAGTGTCTACACCAACATGATGAATATCAGCCGCAAATCACTCCCATCGTAGTGGAATACAGAAAATGGAACACATATTTTATGGAACAACTCAGTCTTGACATTCCAGAACATTCCATTATTAAATTAGTGAATTAGGTTGGTAGCTTGTTTTTTGTGAAGTATCAACTTCAGTAGCATAGAATTTTTTTTGAAGATGAAAGGTCATGTCGAATACTAAAAGCCATCAGGTAGATGAAAAGTCATGAGGAATTTCAAGAATCAAGAGTAGGCCAAGAGTTACCCTCACCTATAAATACACCCTCATGCCTCATTTGTAAAGGACCTTTTGCTGACGGCTCTTTTAGAGATATATACACATTGCTTAAGGGAAATTATGCTCTTCTAACTTATGCAAGGAGTGATTGTATGTTTCCACTATTGGATTCATCAAGTCTTTTATGTTCTAGTTCCATGAGTATTTTCTTCACTTGATGGATCAGATGTTCCTAAAATGTCTTTGATATGCGGTCTCCTCATATGTTGTTTCATACTACAAAATTTTTGTTTCTTCATATGAATGGTATTTGATCCGCTAATGCTATGCTTGTGTTGGTGAACTATTTTGGTGGTATTCGTATAATCTGTTATCACTGCACCTTTATCTATTTTCATAGATGTTTGATCATTGTGAGAAATTAGTCACTTTACGACTACCTCTCATGGAAATGGTCATACGTTTGAATGACTTAGTTAACGCAGTTGAATCCCAAAAATGATATCTAATATAATGCACTGCGTAAATCCCCCATACTTAATTTACAATAGTTAAGCACTTTATCTTGGAAAGCATGAGTCTTATTTGAAGCTTCCTAATAGTAACATTAGAAAATGTTTATGTTGCTTATAGTCTAGGCCGAGGAACTAAAGACTAAACTAAGTCTTCCATAGGAAAAAACGGATTACGAATTCTTGTAGTTTACGCGCTTTTGAAGCAAGAAGAAATAGTGTTTTTTTTCCGTCACTCCTTTGGGATAATATAGCTAATTTACTATTTGGTTTTCAAAAGTAAAAACCATTAGTAACGATATGCTTCGAATCACAAAAGAATGCAGCCTTACATTTTACTCAGGAAACAATATTACAACGTCTCAATGAAAGGGTATAACTACAATAAACTTTCCTTATGTTTTTCAAGCTACTGCACACAATTGTCATCTATTGCAAAACAGATATTCTCTAGAAAGGAACACAACCTATGATTATAAGTGCCAAGATTTACTAAGTTCACACATAAATGATCTGGTTGATATCAATGTTAATATTACTTAGAAATAAACAAAATTGGGCATCTGAGGTAAGTGTGAAATCATCAAGCATTAATACCCATATTCAAAGCTAAAAATAAAAATCATTTAAATATCAAAATTAGCACAAAATATATTCTCCTTATTTATCAACAATCAATAGAATGGATATGTATAAAGGCATGCATTAACACATCACCAAAGGAATAAATCGAAATATATGATTTCCTTCAAAGAAGTAGCAAAGCCTATTTTACAAGATTTGTTTCACTATGTAACTAACTCAAATACCCTACAAACCAAAATGAAATCTTATGATGCAAATATATACTTCAAGAACATTTTATGTTCTTTAACTAAATATTACCTAGCTACTTTATCTAATATTAGACGGAATTTTTGCAATGCATGAACTCTTGGAAAATAATAAAAATATTAGGTAGGATTATTATGTTGGATATTTCCAAGGCTTATGATAGACATGATTGGAAATACAACTCTCCACCCTCAAGGTATTTCGATTCTTTTCCTCTTGAATAGCTTGGATTTTTGCTCTAATTTCTACCCCTCTACAACCCATCATGTTCAAAGGATACCCTTCTACCCTCTTTAACGAGTGAAGGATCATTTACCAACAGGATCCCATCACCCCATTTTTTTCTTATAGCTACTAAGGGTTTTATAATCTATCTTAAGAGGCTGTTCTTCACTCGTGTTTAGAAGGACTAGCAGTTGTAGGATGGTATCCTACTCTTTTCTTTTCCCAAGGATAAGGAAGCTATATGTTTAAAATAAATCATGAAATTATTTATAGAAACCTCAGCAATAAATGGGGATAAGGATACTATTTTCTTTTTCAATACAACTCTGGAGATTTAATTGCATTTTTATCAAAAATTAGCATTTAAGATTAATTATATACCTTCTGCATGTTTGAGAGCCCCATTGGTCACCAACTCTCTATATTTTTCATGCTCAAAAAACATAATTTTGTGAATTAACAAAAATTTGGACAACTTGGCATTTTGATATTTAAACTTGGTGGGTCGGGTTGCCTTTCTTAGATCCATTCAAATGGATCTTCTATTCTGTTAGAATGTATTCTTACGGATTTGAATTTTATCACAGCATATTTGATCTCCAATTTCAAATGCATTCTCTATAGGAGAACTAAAAGAGGAAAATAGATGCGTCAAAATTTTTGCCTTCTAAAATTAGTAGGCACTCTAAGGTTAAGGGACCTTATGAACCCCAACTATGTGTTCGGTGTGAATATGTGGTGAAGGTGGCTATAAGGTTTTATTGATCTATGGAAGTTGTTTTTAGATCATGAATACATCAGATCCTCTTCAAAAACTAAAAAAATGTAGCACATTGAGCTCCCACTAAGGTCCTCCACATTGAATCTAATCAAACAAAATTACTATTATCCAATGCCATGTCTTCTATGATGTTAAAGATCAGGAAAATATCCTAGTATAGTTAGATTCTTAGTAGCCAATGACATGTCCAGATGATCAAGTGAAGCCAAGAGACTTGAATTTATATATTAGGGATCAACAATGTCTCAAAGTTGTTGGCTTCTCACAAGCACAATAGTTAACTTCTCAATGGCAGATTTCGAAGAAGAAAGAAGATTGGATGACTAATCATTCCCTGATTTCACGGGATGTTCCATTTTCTAACCTGCAGGTCAGGAAAATATCTATCTCCCTAGAGCCAAATAAACATCGTTGGGGGTATTATTCATGGGGCATGCATACCATCTAGGAGGGTCTTTTTCTAGATGTTAACGTGACAAATTTTCCATGAAATTCCAAATGGAGAAAAATATGGATTACGCATCTATGAAGAAAGGTGACATGCATCACTTGGATAGTGAACAACTGTTTTTTTCTAACTTGTTATCCGCTTTAGTAGAAAGGTATGAGGGATGTTCCCTTTGTCAATTGTATTGGAATAATGAGGAAACCATGGAATATATCTTGAATTCTTTCTAGTATTCATAATATTTTGGGTGGAAAATTTTGTTGACTTAGTGGGTCCTAAACTAGGTTTAGAGTTAGTTGTGCCAAAAAAATCCATACACTATTGGCCCGTTTGGCATCAATCCGTGAAGCCTGGACTGAAGTCTCACCCGAAGCAGTATGGAGGGATGCTAGAACCAAGTTTCCACACTTGGAGATCGGCCTCTAGAACTCTGTGAAGATCTGCAACTGGATTTTGTGGACCTTGAACAGGCTAATCACCCAGTTATGTGCATCCAGGACTATTCTTAACCTAACAATTACTCAGGCTTGCTTAAGTGTTGGATAACTTCAACATATAATAGTATAATATTCGTGTCAACACTTAATGTCAATTGCTTTCATATAAAAATATAAGCCATGTAAAGTCACACATCAATACATCATTATTTCATACAAGCATTATTTATCACATGATAAAGCGCGTTCATACATAACATAAGTAAATGGGTAAACATAGTAATTTCAATAATAATCTTCTCTATTGATATTCATTTCAACTTATAGACTCAAGACTTCCCTATGCACTCAGCCAAAGGGGTCCGTGCACTCAGCTGCAGACTCCACTATAGGCCTATGTGCACACAAGTGTAGAGCCTTCATTCTTCCCTAAGACTTCTACGATATTTCCTTCTATTGACCCATTACATTCATATTTGTCTTCTACTCTCTCCTTAGACATCCCTAAGACACACTTATTTATACAATCCATGGTTCGTGGACAATGGGTAGATCTACAAAAATCCAGCTTAACTTATATAAAAGAGGCTAAAAACCATTTTTGACTCTTTAATTATCTATGCTCTCTGTGACCATAATTTACATAGAGTTTTCATTGTATATAACAAAACATGGGATTTTTGCCCCAAAATTGGCCTAGGGGACCCCATGTCAATAAGCCCCCAACAGAAAGATTGTGACTTGCCCTTGAGTCACTCGGTTGGCACAGATATGTTGGTGCGAAGTTCCCCAAGCTCCACTTGTGCAACCAATAATTCATCCATACTCAGCGTGGTTTCTTGCTTGATCTATTGCACCAGTTGCTCTATGGCTAGTCCTACACTATCTTGCTGGATTTTCTGCTATGTACTCTACAAGTTCACCAATTTTCCCTGAATGTTCGTAGAGATGATGTAGGTCTCATCCAACCATCGCCCTATCTTGCCTTAAGGACTACCCCTTTCTTCTGCGCTACTTCCACATGTGTAAGTCACTGCTTAGCCTCCTCCAGCTTGGCGAGGCATTGTGTTGAAGCAATGGTGCACATCATCACCCTTACTTCAACATATTATTGTGGTATCTCATGGAATTCTCTATTAAATATCTGCAGGGTGGGATATTCCTATAGGCTCATCACTACTTCCATAGCCTGCTCAAATAGCATGGTGTAGTCGGCCATCGTGACATCCACCATTGCGACTCCATCTTTAATAGAGGCTTCTCACTATTCCCTTACCTCTGGTGGGGTTGAAGACTGTGACTTGAGCTCTAATTCTATTATCTTCATGCTTAGATCAAAATGAACTCTAGCCACCTCTATGTTGGTATCGTGCATGCCCACAACAAGTTTTTTTATCTTGGCCTCCAAGAGTGATTCCTATGGGATATGCAGTTCCAGCACCGTTTTGCATGCTTCTGCCATTCCTGTCAGTGTGACTACTTGGAGATCCAGTGATCAAACCATCTATGTTTCCTAACTATTTCTCAGCGCAAAGCTTGTCTATGGGGTCCTTATCTACCCTACACTCACCTAGATCCTACTCGTCTGAATCTACAGCTTTAGCAAATATTTTTGGATGGTACTTAGTGCCTCTTGCTACTACTATTAAAGCTACTGCAACAGTTCCATTGTGGTATCACGCACCTTGTCTCCAATCTCATCAAGGTCTGCTTCTCTCAGAGTAATTGGATCCAACAATGTTTTACTCTCCTTTGACTTCTTCCACAACCCATCCTTATCTCGATCTCTATACCTCTTTATCTGGAAGGGAATGTTATGTTCTTCGGGACTGCCGCCACCCTCCTCTGACTTCTCATCCCCCTCTGTTTCGGGTGAAGGAGACTTACCACTGCACTTAGAGTCATGCTCTTCTTATTGGTCCTGCTACTTTCTGGCATGCTCCTCTAACACCCGAGCCTTCTCCTCAGCCTCTTTTTTGTGCTTCTCAGCCGACTATTAGACCTTCTGCTTGGCTGCTTCCTTATTTTCATTTTCTGCGGACTTGGTGGTGCCCGCAGCTAGATAGGATGGAGTATACTGATCTATCAACCAGTGTTTAATGGTTTCCTAGATGGCATTGTCCATGGCCAAGTAAGGCAGACCAAACCATTTTTGTTGTGGATCCCTCTCCGCTCTCATGTAGATGCGGTGGAGATCTTCCTTAAACTCTGCATACTCTGCTAGCTACTCAAACACGGTTGGTGACAACCGTGGCTTCTGGTTGATGGCCTTATGAATGCTCGCCTCCATCAGCACCCAGAAGAGTTTGGTCTCTATGATGCACACAACGCCATTTGTTTCCCAAAGGGATGCAAATTGTGCAGCCTCTGGTAAACCTTTCTCCATGGGACAAAACTCATTATCCTTTGACAGATCCCAGGCCACTAATATGACGGAGAGTAATAGCCACACTTAGTGGAATGTTTTACTCTAATCCTGTGCCTCTCAATAGTTCGCAAGGAACTCACGACAAAGTTAGCACAAATAATTGAATTGCACGCCCTCTGTGTATTGTGAAACTAGTGAAATAAGTGACATCGAAACCTCATCCGTGTAGAATTTTCTCATGAATTTTCTAGCAAGGATCTACGTAGCAATTTTCACCGCGAGATTGGTGATTGGGGTAATAGAGTACCCACGTGGCTTCTTCACTAGCTTGAACTTGTCCTTAATTGTCTTTGTGATGTTGCGCTCACTCGTCTTTCCGCCAAACTCCTCAGCTGGATTCAACATTGAGTGCAGAAACACCATGATTCGATGAATTGAAATATCAGTGATAGGGATCGGTGCGCTTACCCATAAGAATCTGTCATGTACCAAGGTCAGCATCTACTTGATAATACTAAGGTTGATGTTGGATCGGTGGTAGTGGGGTACCCACAACAGCTTCAATAACCCTGACTAATTCACTCTATGAATCCACTCCACAGGCTCTAACGCGGTGACACTTGATTCCTTCTAAAATACTCTTTTCATATATCTCTTTGTCGCAAGGTGGGGGAACCTCTCGTGGTCCACGAAATCCGAGTCATCCATCTTTAAATGTCGAATATGCCCCAAGCGTGGACCTTTAAAAGTGATGCTCACCAGTAACATGGGTGTATTAAGGAGGAATTTTCCTGCATCTAGGTCCTTAGGGACCTTCACTTTTCCCTTACATGGAGAGATATAATTCGACGGTTTGGAGATAAGCTCCACCCCTAGCATCTATATCCTCTGTGCCTTCTTCACCCTCCAAAAAAACCAATTTCCCCTTATCCTTTGCTGGTTTTTTTTTCTTATTGTGAGCCTCGGTAGCAGCATGCTTTCTCAATAACTTGCGCACCATCATGGGCTTCTTCTACTTATATTTCTTGAGCTTTGGGACATCCCACAATGGTGTAGGTTTTGGGCTAGATGACCTTGGCTTCATAGGGATAGTAGCTGGGGCCTCAATGCTCATAGCTTTAGGAACTAATCCCTCAAAAGTGGCATCCCCACTAGTGCTCATAGTTTATGCGGGGCTTTGTCCTAAAATCTTTTCCATGATGAATTTCTGATTTATCTTTGGACACATGGCAAATTTAGGGCTCACAACTAAATCCTCCCAATACGAGCAATTCATATGAAATCAAAAGAACAACTTGATAAAAAATCTAAGGTTTCAAATTGTTTTTTGTTGGACAACCACACGTAATGTACAAGAGAATTCGAATTTAAATTTCATCGTCCCCCCCAAAATCCATTCATAAATGCTAATTTGGTTGTAGATCCCCAAATATTTCATCCTTAGTTACCTTAAATTTTGTCCCTCCACTCCTCTTAAGCATTTTCTAGCAATCAAATCATGAACAGTGACTGTAACAGTCATTTTCTGGCTATGATGGCTTAGTAGGTCCTGACCCACATTCAGAGTTAGTTGGGCCAAAAAATTCCCTACACTACTGGCCCTTTCGACATCAATCGGCAGAGAGAAACTGAAGTGTCACTTGAAGTAGTATGGGGGGATGTTGGAACCAAGTTCACGCACTGAGAGTTCAACGTGATGTTTTCTTATGCCCTAAATCCGCCTTCGCGTAGGTCGACAAACCTTAATGTCTTATTGATATAAGTTCCTTTAATTAGACTCTAGACCTCTGCGACGGTCTGTGACTAGCTTTTGCAGGCCCTGAATAGGATAATTAGCCACTTATGCACATCCAAGACTATTCTTAACCCACCAATTATTCAACCATGCTTAAGTGTTGGATAACTTTAACATACAATAGTATAATCTTTGCATAAACGCACAATGTCAATTGCATTCATATAACAATATGAGCCATGTAAAGTCACGCACCAATACATCATTATTTCATACAAGCATTATTTATCACATCATAAAGGGCATTCATACATAACAAAAGTAAATGGGTCAACACATGAATTTCAATAATAATCTTCTTTATTGATAATCAGTTCAGCTTACAGACTCAACACTTCACTATACACTGAGTTGTAGGGGTCTGTGCACTCAATTGCAGACTCTTTTGTAGTCCTCTATGCACACAGGTGTAGATCCCTCCTTCTTCCCTAATAATTCTACAATTTTTCCTTCTATTGACCCATTACATTCATCTTCATCTTCTACTCTCTCCTCAGACATCCCTAAGTCACACTTATTTATACAATCCCATGGTCCATGGACCATGGTTAGATCTACGAAAAGCTGACTTAGCTTACATAGAAGAGGGTAAAATCCCTTTTTGACTCTTTAATTATCTACACACTCTGCGACCATAATTTATGTAGACTTCTCATTATATATAACAAAACATGGGCCTTTTGCCCCAAAATTGACCCTGGGGACCCCATCCCAACAAATATTGATGAATTTTCACATCAAATATTTCATAAGAGATATTCTAGACATAACCTTATAGCCTTCTCTATGATATAAACAAAGAGAGAAGTAATGTAGAAAATCATGTAGATTCATAAGCTCATGCAATGTACTAAAGCATAGGAGAAGAATCTACTTCTACTTTCAACTTGCGGAAGCCAATAGATCAATGAAAACAATATGAACAAGAAGAAGACAAATCAATGATACATAATGTTAGCACCTAAATTTGCCCTAGGCTGAAGGAAGGCAAAATTCAAGGTAACCACAAACCATGCTCAGTCTGGTAGCTAGCCCTACCAGAGCAAGAAATGGCTCTCTCTGAATCACGATCAGTGAATAGATAAGCAAAAATATTCTGAGATGACTTACAGTAGAATATTGATCTTAGGCTAGTAAGTGAATATGGATACAAGAAACATTTTTTATGAATGACTGAGCTTCTGGGATGGTATGGGACCAACGGTCAGCAAAGAACAAAGAATTTAATACAAAGGCACAGATTACTTTGTGAGGCAAGACAAGCGAAAAGTGTAGCAATTTAGTTCGAAATAACGTGGAATGGAGAGATTGCTTAAGAGAGTGAAAAGGGCATAGTAACATGAATCCTTTTCAACAGAAGAAGAACACTGAACATGAAATTTTCCCACAGACAGAGCAATAAAATTGAATTCTACCTTATCTAACTCAAGAAATTTCACTGGAAATGAACATGAATTGAATTATGAAAACATAACGAAATACATATGAAAACATAAGAGACACATTGTCTACACTCACAAACACATGAATCTCATGAAACATAGCGGCTGCCTTTCATTAATTCTTTGTCAAAAATATACAGTGAAGAAGCAGAGTTTCTTTCCCACAGTCTCCCAGAAGTTACAAGCCAACCAACCCTTTGCAAATAGCTTGCATACAATATATAGAATGTTCCATGAAGAGATAGAATGCCCAAGGGTTGGGGAGTTACTCGAATCATTACAAAATGGAGGTGAAGAGCCAACCATCCGCTACAGGTACAACGTTATAAACATGAAAAATGTCTTGGGTGACTGTTTGCCTTCCTTCGCCACTTGGATAGAAGCCAATCTAGAGAGAAAACACTTTAAATGCCACCTTAGGTGCCAAAAAACCGAAATGTAGATGAGCAGGCCCACTTGGATAAGTTGTGAATCGAAATTTCGCGAAACGGAAGCAAATTTGGCAATTTTTCCTATGTGCACATCATCGGAAAACATCATCGGGACAGTTTTGAAAAACATGCCTCTTGGCATGCCTCAGCCCCTTTACAGCTCATGCATAGTGATTTATGCGGTCCACTTCTAGTTTCTTCATTCTCTGGCTACAAGTATTTCTTAACTTTCATTGATGATTTCTCCAGACGCACTTGGGTATACTTCTTAAAACTCAAGAGTGAAGTATTTAACATGTTCTTGGCCTTTAAGGCCTTTGTTGAAAAACAATCTGGACATCAAATTCTTAAGCTAAGATCTGATAATGGCAGAGAATATGTTTAAAACACATTCATCAACTTTTGCACTGAGAATGGAATTCAAATGCAACATATTGTTCCATATACTCCACAACAAAATGGTGTAGCTGAAAGGAAGAATCGCACCTTAAAGGAAATGGCTGATTGTATGCTTCAATCTAAAGGAATTAGTCTTAATTATTGGGCAGAAGAAATTAACTGTGCAAATTACATAATAAATCGCACTCCTCCTAAGTTTTTGAAGAATATCACTCCAGAAGAAGCATGGAGCTCAATCAAAGCAGATGTACGTCACTTTTGTGTTTTTGGAAGTGAAGCATGGGCCCATATTCCAGATGAGAAACATAAAGCTTTAGAACCTAAGAGTGAAAAATGTATTTTTGTTGGATATTCTGAAGATGTCAAAGGATATATACTTATTCCACTTAAGTCCAAAAATGTTATCATTAGAAGAGATGTAAAGTTTGCTCAAAATATATCGGCCTGCGAGCCTAGTTCAACGGATGTGCCACCTCTCCCTGTCTCTTCTACTTTTGAAAAATATTTCTTCTTCAGATGATGAAAGTGAGGATGAAAATCCTCCCCCACCTTCTCAAGATCCTCCTTCAGCTCCTCAGCTTCCAAAATGGGTCTGTGTTAATCGAGATGCAGCAGGTGATCTTGCCGGTGATCCTACAGATCAACGATGTACACATTCTCAGTTCGATAGAGCCTCTTCTTTACTGGCTTAAGCTTCAGTGAATTATGATCCTGACACCTTCGCAAAAGCTTCAGGCCATCCAGATTGGGAAGCAGCTATGAATGAAGAATATCATTCATTATTGGCAAATGATACATGGGATCTTGCTCCTCTACCAAAGGGACGAAAACTTGCTAGATGCAAATGGGTTTATAGAACCAAGTATGGACCAAATGGGAAAGTTGATAAACATAAAGCTAGTCTTGTTGCTAAGGGTTTTTCACAAGTTGAAGGTATTGACTACACTGAAACCTTCTCCCCTATTGCCAAAATGAACTCTATCCGCCTTGTTCTTTCCCTTGCTGCCTCTTTCAAATGGGAACTCCATCACATGGATGTTAAATCCACCTTCTTGAATGGGGACTTGCGTGAAGAAATCTATATGGAACAACCTATCAGATTTATACAAATAGACTCCAACCTTGTACGTCGGATTAAGAAATCCCTTTATTGTCTCAAGCAAGCTCCTCGAGCTTTGTATGCCAAAATGGATAACTTTCTTTTAGAAAATGGCTTTGCTAGGTGTCATTCTGACAATACTGTCTACACCAAGAAAGTTGGAAAGTCTCTTATCATTCTTGTTCTTTATGTTGATGATCTTATCTTGACTGGTAGTGATCCCAACCTTATAAACCATGTGAAGTCTAGCCTTAAAAGGAAGTTTGAAATGACAAACTTAGGACACTTACATTATTTTCTCGGTCTTCAAGTCTTGCAATCAAAGGAAGGTATTTCCCTTTCTCTCTCCAAGTATTCCTATGATATTCTACGCCATTTTCACATGGAAGACTGTAAGCCAGCCCCTTCTCCCTTTCAGTTTGGAGTCAAACTTTCAGTCACTTGTACTTCTCCTGAAGTTGATGCTACCTTATACCATCAACTTGTAGGAAAATTTTTGTATCTAACCCATACTCGTCCTGACCTTTCCTTTGTTGTTGGCCTTGTTTCTCGTTTTATGCAAAACCCACGTGAAATTCATTGGAAAGAAGCTAAAAGAATACTTCGTTATGTTCGAGGTACAGTTCAGTTTGGGATTCGTTACTCTGCCGAAGCAGCTCCTCTATTGGTTGGTTTCACTGATTCCGATTAGGCTGGTGACCCTGATGATCGGAAGTCTACTGCAGGTTATGTGTTCACTCTTGTTTTAGGACCTATTACATGGGATTGCAAGAAACAAGGTGCCATTTCTCTTTCTTTAGCAGAAGCAGAGTATCATGGTGCCGTAGAAGCTAGTAAGGAAGCCTTGTGGCTTCGTCAGATCCTATCAGAGTTTGGATTTCAGCAACAGCATCCCACTACACTTTGGTGTGATAATCAAAATTCCATTTAGCTATGCAAAGATCTAGTCCAACATCAGCGCAGAAAAAACATTGAACTGCACATGTACTTCATCAGAAATCTCATTCACGAGCATGTTCTTGAAGTGCAATATTGTTCAACAGATGATCAAGTTGCAGACATCTTTACAAAGGCTCTCACATAGGCGAAGTTCACTAAACTTCGATTTATGGTTGGAGTTCAGGAAGTTGTAACTGAGGGGGGATAGGCTCTAGTGCCTCCTTCCTTCTCCTATTGTGTCATATTTGTAAATCCTTCAATCCTATCCCAAGTTGTTCTTAAGGGGGGATGTTGGGATATTCCGACACATAGGAAATAATTAAGTACAACTTGGTCTAGTATAGAGTTAGGTAAAGTGTGTTTCTTTACTATGTACATTTTGTAACTTACAAATCGACGGTCACAATATGTGGTGATCCGACGGTTCATTCTCTCCTCGGTATTAGCGACACTTGATCCGTGGCTTAGCACCCGATTGGTCCATGATCTCTATTTAAAGAGCATGGAGGGTCATTTGTAGGGAAATCCGTCTATGAGAGAAGCTTATGTAAATTTTCATTCTTTTATTAATAAATTTCCTGAAGTGGCCGCGTTGGCTCAGGCTGTGGACTGTTTCCCTCTTTGAGGGTTTTAACCACGTCAAAATACTGGTGTATTGATCTGTGATCTATTTGTGAGCGGTGTCCTTTGGTGTTCTGTCTGAGGAACTTACCCTGTAAATTCCTACACTATATATAGAAAGACGGTTTTTTCATTTGAATGATCTATGAATTTTTCATTTGAGTGATGTAAAGGAGGTTGCCCCCTCGAAGAGGCTTATTTCTAAGGCGTTGATCTATTTTTTGTATCCTTTTCTAAGCTAGTTTCATAACACAACCCTAACATAGGTGGATCCTAGATGATAGATGATAGATGATAGATGATATATCATGCTAGTGAGATCTCAATCACATGCTCTCTATTACTATTGTGCCTACCACAACAAATTTAATATGCTAGATGTCAAATCTATGACATCTCATGGCTCAAACAATGATCAGGTCCTTGCACTCTACTACCACAACTCCTCTATGATTGCAGTTCATGAGATGGACATCTTTTGATGGAAATTTTTATGTCCATTGGGCCTGTCACCTAACAGATAGACCAGTTGGGCTTTGGAAAATGCTCACTAAGTCAAAGAACCTTATAGTTGGTTGATCCTCAATAAACATAGATAGAGACAATAATTTCTGCATTACCTCAATTTCATTAATTGTTGAAGCTTCTCATATTCATTGGATCTAAGTCTCCTTCAAGAGGGGCATCTTGCACCAAGCTTAGATAGCTTCAATCCCTAATGACTACTAGGAAAAGATAGAAAATGTCGATGAAAAGTTATACCTATGATAACTGAAGTGATTTGATAATATTTAGGCCATGTTTTCAACATTATGTTGTATAGAAAACCTACAAGGTCAAAAATATGAATTATACAAATGTTGATGGAAATAAATCTACAATCTTTATTCATGGTCACTCGAGGTCAATTTATCCACTAAACGTCTCATCACATATATTTTATCACCCATGATGATCAAACTATTTTCACACACATTCTTGAATAGACATTGACAATGAAATAACAATTTACATAGGAAGAATTCTCGCAAGGAACAATTTACTAGTTCTAATGCATAAATATTAAAGGGGACTAGAGAGTAACATTATACAGTTGCATGATTCTAAAAAACCCTTTTAGGAAAAATTCAATGGTAATTGGTGTTTCTCTTAACCACGGTGACAAGCCTATTACCTATATCAATGGAAAAGTAAATGAGACCAAGAAGAAATTGTGGGATTCTATATATAATAGGTTATTGTTCCAACATTTAATGTCTCAATATGATCTTTCTAGGATTTGAGGCACAACACAGTATACACTACATGAATACCATAGAAATCTACAAGTTTTTCCCTATCTAACAACATAATATGCTCAATCAACACTTTCTGCTTCAATAAGAAAAATCAATTTCTAGAACCTAAATCAACTATGAAATCATAATGGCTTCATCCTAAATAAAAACCCTCACTAATAGCCATTATGGTATTATTTTGTCTCTCCTTCAAGATTGAGGAATCTAATTTCTATCTCATCTATCTATATGACAAAAGAAATTATGAAACCTAGTTCCGTCTAGGCCTAGGAACAAAAAACTAAACTCAGTGTTTCATATGAAAAAATAGATTACGAATTCTTGTAGTTTACGCATTTTTGAAGCAAGAAGGAATAGATTTTTTTTTCCCTCACTCCTTCTGGGATAATAGAGCTAATGTACTATTCAATTTTCAAAATGAGAAATCATTAGTAAGGATTCACTTCCAATCACAAAAGAGCTCAACCTTACATTTTATTGAGGAAACAATATTACAAAGTCTTAATGAAAGAGTAGAACTACAATAAACTTTCCTTATGTTTTTCAAGCTATTCCAAACAATTGTCATATATTGCAAAACAAACATTCTCTAGAAAGGAACACAACTTGTGATTATAAGTGCGAAGATTTACTATGTTCACACATAAACACTCTGGTTGATATCAATGTTGATATTACTTAAAAATAAATAGAATCGAGCGGTTGATGTAAGTGTGGAAGCATCAAGCATTAATACCCATATTCAAAGCTAAAAATAAAAATCATTTAAATATCAACATTAGCACAAAATCTATTCTCCTTATTTATCAATAATCAATAGAATGTATATGTATAAAGACATGCATCAACACATCACCAAAGGAATAAATCCAAATATAATTATTTCCTTCAAAGAAGTATTGAAGCATATTTTAAAATATTTGTTGCATTATGAAGATAACTCAAATACCCTACAAACTAAAATGAAATCTTATGATGCATATTTATACTTGAAGAACATTTTATGTTCTTTTACTAAATAGTACTTAGCTACTTTATCTAATAATCCTTCACTCAAAAGAAAAAGTATTATTTGTACACTGGAACAAGTTATTCATTAATCTAAGCACATCATCATTTATATTTCATACCTTTTCACTTTCATTCATTCATCTAGGACGTATGTAATACAAGGTGTAATCAATACCTCTCTAACTATTTCAAACTACATCTAAAAGATACATAGTAGGTCCATTCAAGCTAAGCCTGAAATCAAACCATTTTGTTAAAAACAACTATGGAGAAGCAAGAAGATATGAAGGATAAAGATTGAATTCATTATTATTCACAATGATACATATCTATGCAAGTCTCATGACACTTGGTTTCATATTCCAAGTGCTCTCTTGGACTCCCTTTGAGTATTCAGATTCCACACCAACGCTTAGATAATTAGGTTTCCAACATTCCCCCCCACTTAATATGAAGGGGTATGTATGAGTCCAAGAAGAAAGATGTAATAAAAAAATGTGTCAAAATATGCATGGAAACTCTAGGATGCATGTGCTCTCTGAAATGTTTCTATAATAGGGTGGTTTAAGGATGACCACTAACATTGGAATGCTTAGTGCAATTCCTGGAACTCTTCTAAATCTTGCAAGAAGATGAAATATTTTGCTAGAGGAGGTGTCCCTAATTATTTAGAGAGGGATAAATTCAACCTGGAAAAGGGAGGTCTACAACTTGTGGTGGTTTAAGGATGACCACTAACTATGGAATTCTTAATGTAATTACTAGAACTTTTCCAAAACTTTAAAGAAGTTGAAATCTCCTGTTAGAGTAAGTGTCCCCAATTCTTTTAAGATGGAGAAGATCAACCTCAAAAGTGAGGTCCAAACCCTACATATATGTTTTATGGCTGACCACCAACCAAAGGCACGCTAATGGGTGCCTATGTCTCTCGCTACAAATTTGAATTATGCAGGATGTTGAGGCTTTGGCTTAGGCTTGCTTGACATGGCTTTGAAGATTGGGTGTGAGAAGATGGAGAAATCTCAATTTCACGAATATTCAAAAATATAGAACAAATTTTGGCATATGATTGAAATATTTTCTTGGCTATTGAAGGCCATTGCCAAGAAGCTATCCATTTAAGGTCAATAGTTTATCTTGTAGGAGGCTTGTTTTTGAAGAATTTGTGTGATGAATGAGTAGTTTTAAGACAGCTGTCCCATGGATGAAGATCAAAAAAACGATCCTTCATATATGCAACTCGGTCACAATGTTCGAATTTAACATTATGTTGCAGCTCTTGTGGAAGACGAGTGAGATTTGAAACAACTGAAGAGGAATTGTCATAAAGATATCCATCACTATGAAATTGGAAGGGCTTTGAGTAATTTTGATTATGAAAGGGCACATCCTTATCATATCCAAGGCCAGTTGTGTCATTGTTATGAATAAGCTCTTCCCAAGGTTTGATGATGGTCTTGGCAAGTGAAGGCTGAAATTTTCCATTTATATGTAGATCTGCTTCTTCAGTGACTTGATTAGTTTGCCATATTTGATGGGATTTTGTCTTAGTGTGAAAGAGAGGATTATCCTGAACAAATGCAAGTTTATAATGATGACTACCCTTCTATAACTCATCTCGTTGAAGTTGTGATTCAAGCTTCAAAGAATAAATCTTTTCATGTGCATTTTGTAGAAATATTTTAATGTTGGAAAGAATGTATTTGTTACCTTGGATTGTGTGATCAATAGAAAAGTGTATCAAAGCATTCAATAAATCTAATACTTTAGTCATTTGAGCCATTTTTCAAATAGAATTATGTTGTTTAGGTTCAATTTGTTGATACAGTGTCAAAATAACAACTTATTCCCTTCTTCAATGAGCTCGAAGAATTGGAAACATGGACCAATGATCTCCAAAGTTTTTTGAATTCACTTCACCCATTGAACTTCAATCCATAGATATCTAAATATTTCTATTCCTGCTATAGGAAATCAACATGGATTCCAAATTTCAACCTTTCATATAGAGATGTCGAAGCCATTCTCAACAGATTGTCATTTTATATCAAACTTCGACCAAAACCAGAATTAATCAAATCACATAAACATAACCAACATTATTCTCAAGCTTCAAGCAATGAAATTTAACACATTTGAAAAATAGATATGAAAAATATCAATGAACCAACACAAATGGAGGAATTCTGAAGAACATGGAGAGACATTCCAATGCATCACTGCAATAATATATATACCACCACTCCATCACATGTATATAAACCAAAACATATGGAGATAATGCGTACAATCCACAATATATTTTAAAAGGAACAATTACTTACTTGCTTCTCAAATCATGCACGACTACTCACTAAATAGAGTGGTTACATCTTAATTGGAATGACCAGCCAAAGAATACCTTTGAGACAATGCATCTTATGCCTTTCTAGAGGGCTTTTCTTGTACAAAAATGCGGCAATTTAAACATGGTCCTCATGAACAAGAATTTCATTACAAATTCAGCCACTCTTTAATGTTGGTAAGGATCTATTTGGTTGTAGTTCCACTTCACATTTCCACCTATGAAATTCTCTTATTCATCTGAAGCAACATATTCACTCCACAAACACCATCTAGTTAAATATGTGGACAAATTTCTCCCCAAAAACATAATAAATCATAAGTTTTGTTGTGTTAAGGTCCTCTTTTATTTCTCGACAGTTTTTAGCAAGATTTCTCCACGATTTTTAGTAGGATTTGAACACACACAGATACATAATTTTCTTCATAGGCCA
Source organism: Pinus tabuliformis (assembly GCA_031772625.1). Taxonomy (NCBI): domain Eukaryota; kingdom Viridiplantae; phylum Streptophyta; class Pinopsida; order Pinales; family Pinaceae; genus Pinus; species Pinus tabuliformis. The sequence goes on from CM062814.1 coordinate 409,558,353, forward strand.
AGCTAAGTTGTTATTCAACCAACTCACAAAATCAAAGAATCTATAGATCAATGACCTAAAAATTAGCCTCTTTGAGGGGAACCTCCTTTAGATTACACAAATGAACATTTCTTGGATGATTAAAATAATAAGGCTTCCTTTCTATATATTTTAGTCTAAGGGGTCAGAATATAATCAGAGCCTGCGTAACAATAATATTGTAAGGGCACAACACTAACAATAGCAAGATTCTTTAGGGCACAATAAGAAGAATATGGGGAATACATGGGCACATCAATACAATAAGGGGGTTTCACGAACAACAATAATGAGATACACTGGTAATGTAGGGACCTAAGCTGCCTCTCTCCTTCAATAAGTGTTTTCCTCAATGCTTGGGTAGTTATGGATTCTTATATATAAAATTATCATCCTCTCATGTCAAACCTTCCGTTGGTAAGTTCTTCCACTTGATGAGATAATTTGAAATTGATTGATTTTTTAGGTGTCGAGTTTGCCTATATGTGACTGCTTCAGGTTCCAATATGATTTTTCCTTCCTCGTACAGCCACAAAAATATTGTTTGAACATGGAGCTTGTCATCTATAACCTTCTTTAAACATGAAATATGGAAAACTCGGTGCACTCGAGAAGATGAAGGGAGATCTAATTTGTATTCCATAGTAACAATCTTTTGCAACACCTTGTAAGGACCATAGTACTTTAGTGATAATTTATCCTTCTTAGCTAGATTGAGGGACCTATGTTTGTATGGTTGTATTCAGAAAAATACTGAGTCAACTAGATCAAAACTTATTCCACATCGATGTTGATATGTCTGTTGTTTCATTCAAGTTTGTGCCAAAGTGAGCTTATCCTTTTAAAGTTGGAGATGATTTTGTTGATGCTCGATGTGAGCTTTCAATGCCTGAATATTTCTCTTCTTGATATGTCGTTCAATCTTGAGATTTTGAGGAGTGGTAATTCCTGGCATTGCATTACAGGATATAGTGAGATTCATTTCTTGTATCTCTAGGGTTGTTTTGTTGTGTATATCTTCTTATTTTGACATTTATTCATCTTTTTCTTCCTCCTCTCACAATCTATGTAAACTAATTTCTTCTCGACACACTTATGACCTTTAGTGTATTTTCTATCACAACTGTAACAAATACCTTTTTCTATTTCTTCTTCCAATTTTTGTGGTGTCAACCTTGTAGGTTATGGGAGGCTAGGATGAACAATGTAACTTCCATCTTTATAGTTATGAGTGGTCAGGTTCCTTGTTGCCATAGTTTTTCTTTCCATTTTTCTTCCCAACATGAATTCCTTCTCCAATGAATCAGATTCTTAAATGAAAACCTCATGTTTGATTTTATCCTTTAAATTCCCTATGAAGACATCAATCCTATGCTCATCTAGAATATCATTTACTGTTATATTCAATTTTTGGATGTCCTCAATGTGTCTTTGAACACTTCTGTTTGAGATTTATCAATTGGAGAAAGAGGTGTTTCACTTTGTATCCTCATAATGTGCTATCAATTCCTCCATAAAAATGGAACAAGTGACAATTTGTTTTACGATAGAAAAGCCATCTATACCATACAAACTTATTGGCTTCTAAATATAAAGTTGCAATACATACCTTTTGTGTGTTTCTCACATTATGGAGATCCAAATATTGTCCATTTGTAGTGTCCATGTTACGGTATCCTTCAACCAAAATTCCTCATATGAGTCTTTGGAATATTGTGGGTCTTCAATCCAACATTAGGTTCTATGAAATGCTGATTAAGATTTATTTTTTTATCATCATGAGTTTCCTCTACTACCTTTTCGCCATTAGTAAGCTTTTCTTGTAGTGAGTTTGTCCCAAATTCCTTCAAACCTTCGATGTATTTCTTCAAATATTCCACGTTTCCATTCAATTTTTCTTCTATGCCATTGATCTTATTGATCATAGCTCCGATAGTTTATGTTACATTTTGTGAGAGTGAAATTTGTGGAATTTGGTCTCGTAATTCTGATATATAATATTGGATTTATTCCTCTTCTTTAGGAGTCATGGTAGAGATTTCGGATTGATTAATAGGTGTTTCTATTTTATTTCCTCAATTCATTTGGAATAAACAATTATATATGTGTTTCACTATGCCGTTTGAATTACGTAAAACTGATTTTTCAAACAAATGTTATGCAATTTTAAAAAAACTAGACACCTTTATTTTCACTTTGTAGGAGCTTGATATTGAATCTATTGTATCTCTGTAATTTGGGATCTCCAAGATTTGAAATGTCATCACATGTTATCCCTCTAAGTTTTCTTTCCAACCCCACAAGTCTGATCGAGATTGGATTCTCCAAAAGTGAGGTATTCACAATTTTCGATGATGACGAGATTATAGACTAGTTCAGTAGATCAAACTTCTAAAAAGTGTCATGTCTCATTGTTTCAATATTCGACACTGAAAACAATACGCAACAAACTAAATTCTATCCTAATTATGTCACTTTTTATGCAATTTGAATCTTATGCACATAGATAAAGTTATGACAATTTTCCCAAGGTCACATGTTTGAGATAGAATTGAGGAGTCTCCCAAAACCCTAACATCCTTAGCTCGCATCTTAGAAAATTTAGTGATACACGATCTGAAATTTGGACATGAGGTAAATCTAGATTTCAGATCAAATGGGTTTTAATTTCAATGTTTGAAACTTCATATAAAAAGGGTTATAGCAAAAATTCAACAATGACCTATTTGAAGGAGTAAAACCCTAGAATGTAAAGCTCTTATAATAAATGTTATGCAATGAGCTAACAAAATAGAAGAATAGATAGATCAACCACTTCAAAGTTAGTCTCTCCAAGGAGGAAACATCCCTTACATTAGACAAATGAAAAATTCTTGTGTGATACAAATGATAAGTCATCCTTTCTATACATAGGAGTCTAAGGGGCCACATCATAATCAGAGCCTACATAACAATAATATTTTAAGGGAAAAGCAATTACTATAGTGATATTCTATGGGGAAAAATAATAAAGATGTGGGGAATAGATGGGCACAACAATACAATAAGGGGGTTTCAATAATAACAATAAAGGGTTACACTATTAGTATAGGGACCTTACATAAGTGGTGGGCCATTCATCTCCATGGGAAAATACTTGGGAATTCTTCAACATCAACTCTGAAGTGATCTTCTTGGAAACCATGGTGGAGGTTCCAAATCAAGGAGAAAGAAAGGGTGTTAATGTGCATAAGATAAAACATGTATTATTGAATAATTATTTCTTTGGTCTCAGTTTATAGAATGACTATATCTCGATTTGGAACCATGGACAAAGACATTATTGAAAAGCCTAAAAAACACACATAAAATGGGTTTCAACAAGAAATTGAAAGACAGACAAGAAAATAATAACATCGAAAATGGAATTTTTGGAGCAGAGTTCAAAATCACATAGACACGGATCTTTAACAACCACATAAACTAAGTGGCTCGCACTAGAGCATGGAAAGAGACAACTAGATCCAATACCATGTTAAACACAACTATGGGCAAGAAAAAAGATATGAAGGATCAACATTGAATGCATCACTATTCACAATGATATATATTTATACAAGTATAGTGACCCTTGGTTTCATCTTTGAAGTAGTCTCTTGGACTCCCCTTGACTGTTTAGCTTCCCCACCAACCCTTAGAGGATTAGGTGTCCAACAAATTCAAACCCATAGTGTACTTTCACTAGACAATATATAAAAGGTTACCAAGGATTACATATATAAAACAAAGTTTCACTGTGTAATAAGAATAATTAGAAAGGATGTCGATCACACTTAGATACTCATGACCTAAATATTACAAAACAAAATTTATCACAGTCACACAATCTCAATGATTTATGAGGGTGTTACACTAAAAAATGTCACCATGACTATTTACAGTTAGTATGGCTCTATCAATAGTAATGCTATCCTCTTAGGCAAGTCTTATGCCTCTGCTCTCCATGTCAAACTCCAAAAAGAGAGAAAGTCTTTATAAATGTATTTATCTCTGGGGACGCAGGTTCTCTCAACCTTACCTGCGGGGACGCACCCAATGTTCACAAAAGCTGCGTCTTTGGATGCTCTGTATGTAAAGGTGCAGGTGCGTCCACCTGAAAAGGTTAAAATGCGCAAGTTTCATCTTTAAAAAGTCACTTGTGGTCATTTCTAGAGCATTCTAGAAGGTTGTTCGACGTGTATTGAGCGCCTCCAGATGGTTCATGCACTCCTACCAAAGAGGAACTTATCCCATCAATAAGGGAGCTATCCCATCCAAAGAGGGGATTATCCCATTGATGGTGGACCTGATTAACTTCCTCTTGAGCACTATAAATACAGGCATTGGGCTAGAAGGAGGAGAGGTTGAAAGCTATACATTTCTAAGGGTAAATGCTGCAGGAATTAGGACTCCCATTTAGAAGCTTGTGAGGAGAGATTGCCATCTTTGCTTGTTCTATTTGGAAATGGGTGAGCTTTGTCAAAGTAAAGGAGAACTCTTGATGGACCCTGGGAGGGACTTGCACAACACCAAGGCTCAGGTTGTATTTGTTCCTTTTGTTACCTGTTAATGCAAATGAGTCCATTCTTCTCAATAACTTGTTATTTATGAGTTGTTTCATGTACTCCTTGGTCTATGTGTTAAATATGTTTTATTCTATGAGATTATCAAGTGCTATTTAATCGTTTGATTGTTAGTGTATGCAGGTTTCAAAGTGAAGGAGGATCTCATCCGGATCAGTGGAGCTGGACTGCTACAACAGCGTTGGATTACAGGTAGGATCTAAACACTTGATTTCCCGTATAGTAAATGCATGTTTAGAGAAGGATTGCTCTTGTTTGTCTTGTTTGTCACTAGAGAGTCTTAGGCTCCTAGGGAGGTTGGTTGTGTCCGCACAATCGACTCTTTCCACCTGACAAATTGGCGACTCCACTGGGGACTCCATTGATGTGAAAAGTCTTTTCCTTTGTGTGAACTTTGCTCTGAGAAAATTGGTTTATTTTTCTGGTTTTGGCTCTGTGACTTTGTCTTTGGGTGGGTTAGCTTAGGATTAGATTCATTTTGGTTTTTCTTGAGTTTTTCAGTAGGACGCACCCTCTGAGTGTTGCACAGTGCGTCCCTGGACGCACTGTCGCTGTGTGCACAGAGCGGGCCCGCACCTGTTCTAACGGGTCGCCTGCGTCCCCTGCTAAAATTTGAGAAAATTCCATTTTTTGCATTTTTACTCTTAGATTTTGTTTTTTCTTAGTTTTTACTGCCCAGATTCATTAGTCCCTTGTCAAAGATCTTCACCTGAACTTGTTTCGATAGCATTGAGTGTTTTAGTGGATTTCATCGAAGTGTAAGCCCTAGGGTTTGATTTTTGAGTAGGTCTTGTAGTGACTTTGGCGGTAGAAGTTGTCAAGCCTTAGATCTCTCTGGTTTTGTTAGCATTCTAAGAAGTCAGACCTGTCGTAAAGTCTACCTGTGAGAGCAACTTACCATTGAGTTGTCTCTTTGGGCAAATTTCGAAGTGCTTGTTGATTAAGTCTTGAATTCCATTTTACAAAAAGAACAAAAAGATTTGAGTTTTGTTTTTACTAGTCTTTTGATTCTGCATTAGCTGGTCCTTGATTTGATTTTGGTCAAGTAAAACAACCTAGAATCATCTTTGTGAGCTTTTGCCTTGTTAGGATTGCTTAGAGTAATTTCCTTTTTGATTTGCTTGTGAGTCCAGTTTTCATAGATTTTATAGCTTTTGAGATTGTTTTTTGTTAAGATAGGTTTATATGCTTAATTAAAAAGAGAAAATACAAAAACATCTCCTTTGAAAAGTTTTGTTTCAAGTAGCTTTGAAAAGTTTTGAAAGAAAAAGAGTTTTTTCGTGCACGTAAGGAGTGGTCATGTTTGTATGCTTGAAAAGATAAAGAGAATTGTTTCTTTGATTGTCTTTTCTAAGGAAGTGGTTTTCTATAAAACTTGCATCTCTCAACACTCTTAGTTAAGAATTTCATTGAAAAAGGAAAGTAGCGTAAATCATCTTAGGTGCATCTTTGTAGTGGTTTGAGTCGAGTCTACACACCATTGGTTTCACTTCCGCTACCCTTTGTCTTTAAGAAAAACCATAAAATTAACGCTTAAAGTAAAATCGACATAGTAACTTTTATTTACTAGGGCTCTGAAACACCAATTTAGATCAGGCTAGTGACTTGGAGTAGGTGAGTAATTAACTCTCCAAGACAACAAAACCAAACAAGTAGCTTATCTTGTGATAGAATAAATCCAATTATCTCACTTGTACTCTGGGAAAGCTCCTCTTAAAGGAGAAGCACGAGCTCGTGTCCGAACCAGTGAGGGGATCAATCCCCCCTCGTTGGGAACGATGCCAGACACGCACGTATTACAAATAGTAAACCTCGGATTAACCATTGTCGAGGAGCCAGGGGTCACTTGTCGGTAAACCTTGGATTATTGTCAAGGAGCCGGCAAGGGGATTGAGCTTGCTACTCTGCCCTTGCGTGCTGTCGGAGTTTAGACTGTTCCCCCAGGTGCATTTGGTGCGGTTGGTAACCTTAGTGACCATTATCTTTAGGATTCTACCGAGGTGACGGTGGAGGGAAGGTCCCACTGTACCTGGAGCAGACGTCGGCTAGACTCACTTGGATTTTCTGGGGGGTTCACTTCACTCAAGACGGTTAAAGTGGAGGAACTTGGTCCAGTCTATTCATTAAGCAGGTTGCCGGGGTAACTGTTCCACCCGCCACTTCTGTACTGAATCCACCGATGTTGGGCTTCATCACCAACTAGCGCTTTCGGTCTGGAAGGCTACTGTTTGTGTTTGGTTTGACGCCCTAGATTCTTTAGGCGTGTGATTCGAATTTGTTTGGTTCTTTAGAGACTTTAGGTGGTTTGATTTGAAATTTTATTTTGTTTTCGTGTGTAGTAGTTAAAAGTTTTTAGCTGTGGAGGAATTACCAGGACAGTCCCGTAGACTTCGGGGCCAGTCTCCTGAAGTTGTTTTTGTGGCCGAATTGTTGAGAAGATCCCGTAGGCTTAGGGGATCACCTCCTCGAAACGACCCAGGTAATCTAGAAGGTTTAAAGGTCCTTGTATCTCCTCCTAGTGGCAGTAGAGTAGGTTCACCTGAAGAAGGGGAATCTTCCTTGGTAGTCCATTCAGATTACCAAGGCTTAGAGACAGGTTATAATCCCGAAGCTGTTACAGTTTCTGAGCTTGTTGGTAGTTTTTCGTCTGCTAGTGATACAGGCGAAGAACGAGAAATATCTGAACCTGTTACTCCGACTTCTAGTGTTCCTGATTCACCGAGAATAGAAAGAATTATCACCGAAAATCTTCCTACTGGTTTGATTGCTATCGAAGAACTTGCTCCAGAGGAAGAAATATGCGTCTCTAATCTTGAAGATCAACTTACTATTGATCTAAGGGAGCGTGAATCTATCTTTTACAGTCCTCCTAGAAGTACTACTTGGTACCTTTCGTTAACCAATTATTTAGACAACTTTGGGCTAGGTTTTTCTACACCTCGTACTCCTTTTCCACCTGGAGGTATTCACACTCCTGTAAATATGGCTGGTCCGTCGTCCATGTTTTCTCAAAGTCCTGAATCTTTCTTACATGGCGGTCCTTCTGTTCCCACTGGGTATCAATCTCTTTCTGGTAACTTTGCGGGGGCATCTCCTCAACCCGTTGATCATGGGTTATTAGTTGGAAACAGTGGTAATGTACCATTGGGTGTAGGAGACATTTACATGATGTCAGGTTCAGTTCCTGTTTCCCAACCTCAAGGTGGCCAATTACCGCCTGGGGGGCAGCCTCAGTTAATGCCTGGGGGGCAACCTCAAGGTACATCATTTGTGTCTGGGGGGCAACCTCAAGGTCAGTACGCGCCTATGGGGCAGTACATACCTCAAGGTCAACCCCAGCCTCAATATGTACCCCAGGGTCAACCTCAGTATCAATATCAACCTCAAGGATGGCAACCTCAAGGATGGCAACCCCAAGGGTATCAACCCCAAGGGTATCAACCTCAAGGGTACCAACCTCAAGGTCAAGGTCAACCCCAGTACCCGTATTTACCTAAAGGTTATCAACCTCAAGGTCAATACTCAGGTCAAGGTTATCAACCACCTCAAGGTCAATCATATGGTCAAGGTATGGGAACTGCACCTTACAATTATCAATCCTATCCTCAATCCGGCTATGGATCTCAGTATCCTCAAACTGTTACGGGTCAATACCCTGGAATGTTAGTGTGGGATCCGTCATAGGGTCAACAGGTGTTGCAGCCAAGTATACAGTTGGTACCTCAAGCTGGACAACCCGTAGTTTCTGGTCCACCCCAGCAACCGCAACCTGTCCAGTCAAGTGTTCAAACTTCTGTAACTTCGGTAGTTACTCAGCCGCCAATTGCACCTAGTACTCCATCTCAAACGGCTGCTGCAACTACCGCCACATCTACCATACTCACTTCTGGAGTATCGACGGCTCCGGTTTCTACTGTCTCTGTAACCACTCCTCAGACATCTTTACCGTTGTCTGGATCTACGATTCAAACCACGGTCCAGATGCCTGCAGGTCAGCCTGGTATAAGTACGGTTGTCACTACTCAACCCCAATTTGTTCACCAACCGTACCAAGGACAGTACCAACCTGGGCAAGCTTTCCAACAACCGGTTTACCAGTATCAACCGTATCATGGGTACACTTATCAACAACCTCAACAACCCCAGTACGGTCCGGTTAATCCTGGTTTTCCAGGAGGATACAATATCCCAAATGCGACTCCTGTTCCTAGTTATCCTGGATATCCTCCTCCTGGGGCCGGTATTGTGACCCAGAGTTTTAGAGATCCTAACCGGCAGTTACCGTTTATCGCAACTTTGGATTTACCAGACTTGACGCGCCTAACGAACGATCCAATTCAATATCTTCCGTTCTGGCCGCCAATGCCAAATAAGTTGCCCAACGATATACCCAAGTTCGAAGGTAAGTCTGGAGAGGATCTGTCCAATCACGTGATGACTTACCACCTCTGGTGTGCTTCAAATTCTATCTCGGATGATTCGATCCGCTTACGTCTTTTCCAGCGTACACTCATTGGTCTCGCGGCCAAGTGGTACATTGAGTTACCACGGGCCTCTTTTTACAATTTTAGCCAGTTAGCTACCTCGTTCTTAACTCACTTTCAGTTGCCGGTCAGATACGATAACGGCACGGAGTTACTAACTTCACTAAAACAATCAACATCCACGTATATTTCTAATCACATTCATGAGTGGAGACGTCGAAGAAGCCTAGTGAAAGTTTTTATCCCGGACCAAATCTTAGCTGAATGGTTTGTTAAATCATTATTACCGAAGATTACTGAAGATGTAGCTAAGGCCGGAGTAGTTACTGAGGAGCAAGTCATTGCTCAGGCGCAATACCTTGACTTAGTTTACACTCAGTCGGGTACGTTACATGAGAAGATTCTAGATCTTCCAAAGTCAAATCAAATCGCTGCTGCTCCTTCGGTATCTCATGCCGATGATGGTATGATTGGTATCATGAATACAAAGAGCAAGAAGAAGTCTTCCAAGGCTTCAACTACTCCTATTATCACTTTGCCCGATTCCCCGACAGGAGAGTCTTCTCCTGAACTTACCGCCGATATTCACGCTGTAGAGTCATCTATGGCCAAATAAAAAAACGGCGGAAATAAGAAAGGAAAGAAGAAGACTAAAGCAGACAAGGCTCCGAAGGAGAAAACAGAAAAGTCAGAAACCAATGCCGAAAAGCGCAAACCTCGATATCCTTGTCTTATTTGTGAAGAGGATCATTTTACGAGAGATTGCCCTCATCGGGCCGAGGTTGTGAAAATAGTCAAAGGTTCTCCCACTCCTGCTGTGTTAAAAAGTCCATTTCCAGAGCAGGAGAATAAGATGATAGGTTATTCCTCCAATGCCAGTGAAGAACCAATTTTGATGATGTCTCATGTGAGGATTGCGACTCGATCGCAAGATTATGGTAGTAAGAATCCTGTTGATGGTAAGGAAGCAGAATCTTCTCACTCTAACCCATCAACCTCAGCTCCTGGTTCCGATCCACTACAGATCGAGAAACCTAACCCGGACTTAGTAATTAAACCGCCCGCCAAGGGTGTACTTCGAAGGTCTGCTTTCAATCCACATGCGAGAGCAGCCCAAAATTACCACATTGTTGAGGACTTAGCTGTTTCACCCTCAGCAATGTCGGTTAGAAGTGCTGCAATCATGCCTAGCACAACGAAAATTACTTTTGTCGGCTATAGGAGTTGTTGATGTTCAGGACCCGAATCTAATAATCTTCGATCTAGAAAATAGTACACCGCGTCTCCCCCATCAAATGGCTTTCCAAATTCCAGTGATAGTCAAAAACAGACCTATTCATAGGACTGTGATTGATGAGGGAGCTTCTACGTGTATTACGTCGAAATAATGTTGGAGATCCCTTGGTTCTCCTTCGTTGAACCAATCCCCCACCATCTTTAAGGCCTTTGATGGCCGTGGGTTCCGTCCGTTTGGTATTCTACGGGAATCGCCTATAGGGGTAGAAGGTAAAACCGTTAGTCTGGATGTGGAAGTGGTTGATGCCCCTCTAGACTACAACCTTCTTCTGGGTCGAAGTTGGTCATATGCTATGACGGCGGTCGTTTCATCGGTCTTCAGAGTAATTAAGTTTCCACATAACGGCAAGATCGTGACTATTGATCAGCTGACATACTTTTCATCCGACCAAGCCTCTTCAGAGAGTATCCAGCATGTCGGTAAGACGACAATCCCTTATAGGGACGTTGGTGTAGGTTTAGTTAAGGATTCCGGTTTACTGGGAACTTTTCCTCTCCCTCCACTCAGCGTAGAACCTTCATTTGCAACAATTCATATGATTACATCAGAAAACATTATTTATGATGATCCTTGGATTGTCCCATCTGACTCTGAAATAGACTCATTCGGTGATGCTATGCCTTTGAGTCCATATGAAATTGCTTATGAAGCTGTCATGTCTTTTACCGACTCTCATTCAACCGAGATCGACCAAATGAATGTGGTCAATGAAGAATCACTTTTCACGTCAACCTTAGAACGGATAGCGTTTCCCGAAGTCGTGTCATCTAACGAACAACTTCGCGAAATCCTAAGTGTAGGCGATCTACCATGGGAGGATCTCCATCACAGATCTTCGTTTTTACCTAAGGATGATGCATTTGAAAATGATTTTTCATCTATCTTTACCGCTGAATATGTCAAAGACGCTCAGGATCCAACGAAACATTCTGATTCAGAGTTGAATTTAGGGAATATTTCTCGTACTATTCCCATTGATATTTCAGTGAAGCCCGGAATTGAGGAGAACATTCATATAGGTGCCGCATGTACAGAAGATGAAATCCACACTTACAAGGCCCTATTCCAAGAATTCCGCGATGTGTTTGCCTGGTCTTACGAGGAAATGCTGGGAATCGATCCTGCCATTGTTGTTCATGAAATAAAGACCTACCCGGATGCTAAACCCGTCCGGCAACGGTTGCGTCAGATTCACCCTCGAAAAGCGGCTGCCATTAAAGCAGAAGTCGAAAAGCTGTTGAAAGCAGGTTTCATTTATCCGATCCCGTTAACGGATTGGGTATCGAATATTCTTCCAGTCAACAAGAAACAAGGAACAATAAGAATCTGTATCGACTATAGGGATATCAATCGAGCTTGTCCAAAAGACAACTATCCTACGCCTTATATCGATCAAATTATTGATGATTGTGCCGGAAGTGAAATGTTTTCCTTCATGGATGGTTTTTCGGGCTATAATCAAATCAATATTCTACCTGCCAACCAACCAAAAACGGCATTCATTTGTCCATGGGGGACATTTGCTTATTGCAAATTACCTTTTGGGCTTAAGAATGCCGGGGCCACTTTTCAACGGGCAATGTCTTACGCATTTCATGATATCAAGCACATTGTGCAACCGTATCTCGACGATTTACCTGCTCATTCATTCCATCGAGCTGATCACCTTGTCCACTTACGAGCAATCTTTATGAGGTGTAGGCATTATCGAATTCGGTTGAATCCCCACAAATGTGTTTTCTGTATAGAAACAGGTCGATTGCTGGGATTTTTTGTTTCAAAAGCCGGCATTCGCGTCGATCCCTCGAAAGTCGAAGCTATCATCACATTGCCTCCTCCTTCGAGTTTGCGCCAACTCCAAAGTTTGCAAGGGAAAGCGAACTTTTTACGCCGATTCATCCCAAACTACGCCGAGGTCACTAAAGGTTTTACACGGTTGTTGAAACAGAATTCTCAATTCTTTTGGGACGAGATTGCCCAACAATCTTTTGATGCACTTAAACACGCGTTGACCCATGCACCGTTGTTACATCCTCCCAACTACAACCAGGACTACTTCTTATACCTCGCAGCTTCGCATTCCACCATTGGAATGGTGTTAGTTCAAGAAGATGAATTCAGAGCGGAACATGTGATATATTATCTCAGTAGGACCTTAAATCCCACTGAGCTAAAATATTCACATGTGGAGAAATTGGCCCTGGCAGCCGTTCAAGCTGTCCAGCGTTTTCGTCACTACATTCTTCTCCATAAAACTACAGTTATTTCGCATTGCAACCCTATGATTTAGATTTTGACAAAACAACTGCTAGGGGGCAAGTACTCTAAATGGATCGTTATCCTGCAAGAGTTCGACTTGGAGTTCGAGAAGTCCAAGTCTAAGAAATCCTTAGTTTTTGCGGAATTGATGTGTGATTTCCCGCGTGCTGACACAGAGACTGTGGCAGAGGAGTCCATTGCGGACGAATCTTTGTTTCTTATCAGTACTTTAGATCCGTGGTACGGGGATATAATCATCTATCTCCAAACCCAAACCTTTCGGCCTGAAGCTTCAAAGGCGGAACGTCGAAAAATTCGGTTTCAATCCCAGCAATACAAAATTATTGGAGATACACTTTATCGCCGGGGGGCAGACTTAGTTTTTCGACGTTGTTTAACTCACGAAGAGACTGAGAGGGTTTTGAATGATTGTCACTCTGGAGCATGTGGCGGTCATATGTCTGGGTATGCCACAGCTCAGAAGGTGTTGCGCGTTGGTTACTTCTGGCCATCTATGTTTAAAGATTGTATCATTGCAGTCTGGAAGTGCCAGAACTGCCAAGTGTTTGATCGAAAGATGCGCGCACCACCTGCTCCTCTCCACCCTATAATTGTCGTTGGTCCATTCGCCAAATGGGGTATCGACTTTATTACTTGTAACCCTCACTCGGCCGAGGGGCATGCGTATATCATCCTCGCGGTTGATTATTTCACTAAATGGGCCGAGGCGATGCCTACATTCGACGCAAGCGGCAAAACAGCTGCAGTTTTCGAATCATATTATAACTAGGTTTGGTGTCCCACAAGCAATCATTACTGACCATGGGAGCCATTTTCGAAACATCATGATGACTGAGCTTACAAGCCAGCTTGGTTTGCGCCACGATAGATCTACTCCTTATTATCCGCAAGACAACGGTTTGGTTGAGTCTATCAACAAAGTTCTAGTTATCATGATCCGACGAACCATTGGTATTCATCGGTCGAATTGGCACATGTTATTTTCAGCGCTATGGGCATACCGAACCTCAGTGAAAACTTCAACAGGGTTCACTCCTTTCCAGCTAGTTTAGGGCTTGGAAGCTGTGTTACCTATTGAATGCGAAATCCCATCACTTCAAATGGCTGTCGAATTACTCCCAGCTACTTCCGAAGAGGAGAAACGTTTATTGTACTTAGCTAAATTAGATGAGACTCGACGTGACACTGCATTGGCAATCGAGACTCACGCGAAGCGAATGAAAGCTCAGTATGATAGAAATGTGACCCCTCGAAGTTTTTCGGAGAGAGACCTAGTGCTATTATATGATCAAGCTAACGATAAGCTAGGTGCTGGAAAATTCGTTCCTATGTGGCATGGACCCTATATTGTGAAGCGAAAGCTAGCAAAAGGGGCTTATGAGCTGGTAGATTTTGATGGGGACTCTTTGGGTAAACCCAGAAATGGACTTTACCTAAAGAGGTATTATGCTTAAATGGTGGGTATGGAGAAATTTTAGTTAGGTTAGGTTTTCTTTCTAGCTAGTATGTTTGTTAGTTAGTGAGTGTGCTTAGCTTAGCGAGTGTGTTTTTCGTCGTTATTCTGGCTTATCTTGGTTTTACTCTTGATATTGCAGATGTCGACACCTCTCCAAACATACATTGGATTTGCTGATGGTGCTTGTCGTAATACACGGAATATCTCTTCCGCAGCTTGGGTTATCTATTCACCCTCTGACGAGTTAGTTTCTATGCATGGGGTAAGCCTCGGTCAAACAACGAACAACATTGCAGAATACAGTGCAGTGGTTGAATTATTATCCGAATCTATTTCATTTGGAATTCGACGTTTGATAGTGAGGTTAGATTCTGAACTTGTTGTATTACAGCTTAATAGAGTTTATGCCATTAGAAATCCTGTATTATTAAGGTTGTTTTTGAGAGTGCGTCTCTTGGAACGTGAATTTGATTACATTGAATATCAACATATTCCAAGGTCTTTAAATACATTAGCAGATGCAATTGCTTCTCGAGTGTTGGACAGACATTTAGGATAAATCATGCAAGTAAATTTAAAAGCATTACATCACATATGTTAAACAAGATAAGCCGGTAATAGTGATATATATATAGATAGGAGTGTGTCAAAAAATATACATCGTCTTCGATCATAGGTTGAAAAACACCTTATGATCGGCAAAAGTGATAAAGTACAAAAAGTCAAAAATGTCACATGTGTCTACAAAGTGACTAGCCAATCACTGGTGGTGCTCCCTATACGACACCACTGCACGGGCTACCTTACACAAAAATCTCTTAAACGGTCCAGGGACTGCGACTACATAGCGCTGAAGCCTGATAGGAATATCATCCATAGTAGTCTCAGGCATATCCGCCGTCAGACGCTCTAGATCATGCTCCAACTCAGCTAGTACCTATGCAGCCACGTCCTGTGGGGCCGGTACCGGTGTAACTAGATGTCTCCTCTCAAAAGGTCGGAGGTTGGCTGGGCGTTGTGGACCAACATCTGCATTTTGAAAATTTTTACTGTCAGTTTTGAGACGATATATATAAAAAACAAAAAAGTACATAATTTAAAAACTTGTGAAAAATAAAGTACCTCTGTCGTCCCATTGTTCTCCCTGTGGAAGAACCGTGTCCGGATCACCTCGAAAATCTACTCCGGCATACGGAAAGTCCTGGATCGAAAAAAGCAGGTCCTCTAACCAGTGAAAATAACTATCAGAGAATCGAACAACCGCCGCGCCCTCGTCAGGATGCCGGGCCATCACCGCAACCCATCGTACCAGCTTTGGCTCCCGAGGACCCAAGATATCAACAGTGAGTTGCTGAGGGATCAGCATCGGAACTCTCTCTAAGGCAAAGCTCACGACTAAAGGCCCATATCCAAAAGTTTTCAGTCGTCCGTTCTTTGCCTTAGTCAGTTGGCTCTTCATATTAGCCGACACAGCATCACACCAGTTGAAAATGGTGCCTTGGTAACAGTCAATTGCCATCCGCATTTGGGACCTGGAAGCAATGTGTAAAGCGGCTGCGCCGCAAATTTTGGTAACCGTGAAAGCTATAACTTTCAGTTCACGCAGAGAGATGTGTTTAATTTCCACGCCTTTCGCATGGTGTGCATTGGGTGTGCACCAATCTTCCCGGAGACTAACAAGGGATTGGCCACCCGGCCTAGTCCCGGCTAGATTGAGTTGCTCGCCTCTATTTGGCAAGCCAGTGAGAAAGTATACATCCGAGGGCTCTATCTCGAGCTGGTGCCCTCCTATGTAAAAGCATTGCTCTTGAACGTTCCATCTCTCAACCAGCCATTCTAAGAATCTCACCTGAGCCCTCATGCCAGGTATGGCCCAGTATTTATATAGCCCGCATGCTTTTAGGGCATCAATGGAAGGTTGATGTTCAATTGCAGCTAAATCAACGTCCTCGTGCTCTCTTTCTCTCCAATCCAACATGGTGAGTGCCCTACACACCAAGAAACAATGATTAGAATTAATTTGGGGAAATTTGAATGGTTGTTTGCGAGGATTGGGGCTTCAAATTCCGCATTCCACGGAGGACGCACCCCGCGTTTAGAACACAGGGCGTCCGGAAGCAGCTGGCCTGAAGGTGGGCTGCGTCCCCCGACCATTTTCCTGTATAGGAAAAAGTCGGGGGACGCAGGTCACCCGAAGGGCACCTGCGTCCACCGAGGAGCACATTTTGAAACCTAAACCCCCCCTAAAAACAAAACTAAAACCTAAAATACAATTTTAATCGGATGAAATTGAAGAGTAGGATGTCGTAAAATACCTGGAAGAGACGACGTTCGATTCTGACGGTCGGATTTTCCGCAGCGACCACGGGAAGTTTCTTGCCAAAAGCCCTTTTTTTTCAACCTCAACAGTAAAATGGTAAAAATGATATTGTAAAAAGTCTTTTTATAGGTTTTTTGGATGAATTTGTTCATTTTTCACCATGGAAGGATGTTTTTCGATGTATTTTTGCCTATCTTAAACAGGTATGAGTAATGTGTTGTTTTTGTGCAGGACAAAGGGACTTAGAGGGAAAATTGTCATTTTTCATGAACCAAAATATCAGAGTCATCTTTTAAGCCCTTTTCTGACTCCTAAAAAATGAAAAGATTGCCGAGCGTTTCTTTTACACTCGTTAAAACAGAATTAAAAGACGGTCCCCTTATAGCTCTTTTCTGACTGTAGAATCAGGAAAAGATTGCCGGGTTTTTGTCGTTTCAAACTCGATACGGAAATAAAACAACGTGTCCTTGATCACTTTTTACTTTTCAGGTCAGTGGCACTAACTATGAAAGTACTCCTTGGTCGCAAGATCAAGCGGTTCCCCCAGGTATTATTTTATACTTTTTCGGGCATGAGGGACACAAATCTACGAAAAAGTTCAACTTGGAGTCTTCTTAAGTTTTTCAGACTCTCTAAAATTGAAAAACGCCGAGTTTCTCCTATACTGGGCTCGTTAAACATTTCACAGTAAAGGACATGTTCAATTACAAACAGGAATGAACCACTCCTTCCTAGGGTTCGAATCAAAACTAGGTTGGACTCATCCGAAGGATGAGCTTATAATCAAGCATATGTTATCCTCCTCAAGCTTGTTAAAAATAAAGAGGTACTTGCCAGAAATGGTGGGGGAAAAGAGAGAAGAATGAGCCTATTTTTTACCTTTTGTCTCAGAAGAAACTTTATTACCACTCTTGAACACGACACTTTTCATTCACCTGGGTTGGGAAATCCTTTACCTCACAGTTGATCAAACCACTTTGAAAGTCTTCAACCGGGTTCCGGGGATTAACCTTGAGTCGTTTATCACCAAGCCATCTGTTGTGTCGTTATGTGTTCAAGAGGTCTGCAAGAAAACCTTTCATCTGCAAAATACTTGTCATCCATTTGACCATCCCTGAGTCAGTCTTTACAGCAACATTTCTTCAACTTGAACAATGATTTCGTGTTGCGGGCTTTCCTGCAACAGGTCGCTTTCTATCGACATCAGCACATTATCTAGAGAGATGACTTAGAAATCGTCAGTACCTTGAAGTCTGCATGCATCAATGGCAGGTTTCTCGCCTTTGACGTCAGTTTACATCATTGACTCTCGATCGAAGGATTCCGTGAAATGTTCGACATCAACTCATTCATTCACATCTCATGGATTGTACTGGGTACTTTGAGAACCATTGACATTACTGGTGGTCTCTCTCACGCTTGTTAACAGTTTTCATCATCGACTGGTAATCAAGTGGTTTCTACCATGTTCGACATCAACTCATTTATTCGCATGGCTAGAATCGTACCAATTCGGGAAGTAGAAATGAAGACCCTGGATCTAGTTTCCACCATCCAGGCTGCGAGGAGTTTTGTATTCATTATCTAAGTAGACTAATCATAAAAAGATGGCTGTGCCCATACTGTGTCTACAAAAGTCTATGATTATGATGTACTGCAAGATCATTCCTGTATCAGAGTAGTTAGTCTGTTAGTTAAAGTTTTAATCTGAGTATGGGAATGCCTACCTCAGTGATGATATAATCTTATACATGTATTTTGTGTTGAAAATTGCAGGTTCTGACCAGGCTCTCCACAAGATAATCCTCGAAATGATAAAGCGCTTCACCCTTCCTAGATAATACAAAACCCTAATCTACTTCAGGCTTCGCACTTTAGGGGGCAATCTGTTACACTAAAAAATGTCACCATGACTATTTACAGTTAGTATGGCTCTATCAACAGTCATGATATCCTCTTAGGCAAGTCTTATGCCTCTGCTCTCCATGTCAAACTCCAAAAAGAGAGAAAGTCTTTATAAATGTATTTATCTCTAGGGACACAGGTTCTCTCAACCTTACCTGCGGGGACGCACCCAATGTTCACAAAAGCTGCGTCTTTGGACGCTCTGTATGTAAAGGTGCAGGTGCGTCCCCCTGAAAAGGTTAAAATGCGCAACTTTCATCTTTAAAAAGTCACTTGTGGTAATTTCTAGAGCATTCTAGAAGGTTGTTCGACGTGTATTGAGCGCCTCCAGATGGTTCATGCACTCCTACCAAAGAGGAACTTATCCCATCAATAAGGGAGCTATCCCATCCAAAGAGGGGATTATCCCATTGATGGTGGACCTCATTAACTTCCTCTTGAGCACTATAAATACAGGCATTGGGCCAGAAGGAGGAAAGGTTGAAAGCTATACATTTCTAAGGGTAAATGCTGCAGGAATTAGGACTCCCATTTAGAAGCTTGTGAGGAGAGATTGCCATCTTTGCTTGTTCTATTTGGAAGTGGGTGAGCTTTGTCAAAGTAAAGGAGAACTCTTAATGGACCCTGGGAGGGACTTGCACAACACCAAGGCTCAGGTTGTATTTGTTCCTTTTGTTACCTATTAATGCAAATGAGTCCATTCTTCTCAATAACTTGTTATTTATGAGTTGTTTCATGTACTCCTTGGTCTATGTGTTAAATATGTTTTATTCTATGAGATTATCAAGTGCTATTTAATTGTTTGATTGTTAGTGTATCCAGGTTTCAAAGTGAAGGAGGAGCTCATCCGGATCAGTGGAGCTGGACTGCTACAACAACGTTGGATTACAGGTAGGATCTAAACACTTGATTTCCCGTATAGTAAATGCATGTTTAGAGAAGGATTGCTCTTGTTTGTCTTGTTTGTCACTAGAGAGTCTTAGGCTCCTAGGGAGGTTGGTTGTGTCCGCACAATCGACTCTTTCCACCTGACAGAGGGATTGATGAGAGTAAATTTGTTGAAGGAAGAACATAGTGGATGATAAGATGGTTATTTTGGCTATGATAAAACATATGCCTAATTAAGTTTTTATTTTTATTGGCATGGAATGAGAATTAACGTAATGAAGTTTGTGGATAAATGCATAATTTTTCAATATGTTAAAGGAAAGCAATAGAATCTTGAGTTTTGTCACGTCGTGGAAATCAATTAGTATGGAATGTCTCAGCTTTGTACTTAGAATTTTGGGAAAATAAGAAGTTGGAAGAGCTAGTGCAGATTAAGTTGTCATAGCCTTGTAAAGAATACATGAACAGATTAAATAATAGCTACAAGAAAGTAGCCAAAATCATATAAAAAGTTAGGATCTCGAAGAAAGAGAAGTGAGCTTTGGAGTTTATGATCACTTAAATTCCTTTTGAGAAGATAAGGGTTTGCAAAAGTTGAGTATAATAAGCCAAAGCTGAAGAAAATTGAGAAAGTTATTAGCAAATGGATATCAGAATGAAATAACGCAATTATATTACAAACTCTAAAACGATAGTATAAATATATAAAGCATTACATATGTAATAGGAGAATGCTTGGGATAAAGACTAGGAATTCAAGAATTGAAAAATGCTTGCAATAAAGACTCAATGCTTGAGTAATTATGGAAGCTTATGTATAAAATTTTCATCCTCTCATGTGAAATCTTTGGTGGGTAAGTTTTTCCATTTGATGAGATATTTTGAAATTGATCAATTTTGTAGATCTCGAGTTCATGTATATGTGAGTGCTTCAGGTTCCAATATGATTTTTCCTTCCTTGTCGAGTCCCAACAATATTGTTTGAACTTGGATCTTGTTGCCTATAACCTTCTTTAAACATGAAATATGGAAAACTAGGTGCACTTGAGAAGATGAAGGGAGATACAATTTGTATTCCATAGTAACAGTCTTTTGCAACACCTTGTAAGGACCATGGCACTTTGGTGATAGTTTATCCTTCTTAGCTTGCTTGAGGGACCTTTTCTTGTATGGTTCGATCTAGAAAAATACCTAGTCACTTACATCAAGACTTATTCCACTTCAATGTTGATCTGCTTTTTGTTTCATTTGATTTTGGGCCAAAGTGAGGTTATCATTTAAAATATGGAGAAGTTTTTGTTGATGGTCGATGTTAGCTTTCAACGCCTGAATATTTTTCTTCTTGATATGTCCTTCAATCTTGAGAGTTTAGGAGTGGTAATTCCTGCCACTGCATTACAGGATATAGTCGGATTCATTTCTTATTTCTCTATGGTTGGTTCGTTGTGTATATCCTCTTATTTTGACATTTCTTCATACTTTTCTTCCTCCTATTCACAATCTATCTAAATTAATTTATTCTTCGAACACTTATGACCTTTAGTGTATTTGCTATCAAAACTGTATCAAATACCCTTTTCTATTTTTTCTTCCAATTTTTGTGGTGTCAACCTTGTAGGTTATGGGAGACTAGTAGCAAAAACATGACTCCCATCTTTATAGTTATGAGTGGTCTCCTTCCTTGTTGCCATAATTTTGCTTTCAATTATCCTTCCCAACCTGAATTCCTTCTCCAATGAATAAGGTTCTCCAAGGAAAAGCTCATGTTTGATTTTATCCTTCAAATTCCCTATGACGACATCAATCCTATTCTCCTCTAGAATATCATTTACCCTTAAATTCAATTTTTGGAAGTGCTCAATCTTCCATTGAACTATTTTTTTTGAGATTTATCAATTGCAGAAAGAAGCTGTTTCACTTTGTATCCTCATAATGTGCTATCAATTCCTGCATAGAAATGGACCAAGTGAAAAATTTGTTTAAGATAGAAAATCCATCGATACCATACAAACTTATTAGGTTCTAAATATAAAGTTGCAATACGTACCTTTTGTGTGTTTTTCACATTATAGAGATTCAAATATTTCTCCATCTGTAGTATCCATGTTACGATATCCTTTCCATCAAAATTCCTCATATCAGTCTTTGGAATATAGTGGGTCTTCAATCCAACATTTTCT
Organism: Pinus tabuliformis; assembly: GCA_031772625.1. Taxonomy (NCBI): domain Eukaryota; kingdom Viridiplantae; phylum Streptophyta; class Pinopsida; order Pinales; family Pinaceae; genus Pinus; species Pinus tabuliformis. The sequence goes on from CM062814.1 coordinate 409,579,782, forward strand.
TCTATGAAATCATGATTAAGATTTAATTTTTTTCTCATCATGAGTTTCCTCTACTACCTTTTCCCCATTAGTAAGATTTTCTTGCAGCGACTTTGTCTCGACTTCCTTCAAACCTTTGATGTATTTCTTCGGATATTCCATGTTTTCATTAAATTTTTCTTCTATTTCATTGATATTGTTGATCATAGCTTCGATAGTTTATGTTACATTTTGTGAGAGGAAATTTGTTGCACTTGCTCTCGTAATTTTGATATATCATGTTGCATTTATTCCTCTTCTTCAACATTCATGGTAGAGCTTTTGGATTTCTTAGTAGGTGTTTCTATTTTCTTCGTTCAAGTCATTTAGAAATAAAAAATTATATATATAATTCACTATGCCCTTCGAATTACATCAAGCTGATTTTGCAAACAGAAGCTATGTAATTTTTAAAAGACTAGACACCCTTTTTTTCACTTTGTAGGTGCTTGATATTGAATATATTGTATATCTACAATTTGGGATCACCAAGGTTTGAAATTGCTATCTGTGTTATCCCTCCGAGTCATATTTCCAACCCCACAAATCTCATCGAGATTGGATTCTCCAAAAAATAAGTATTCTCAATCTTCGAGGATGATCATATTATAGACTAGTTCAGTAGATCGAACTTGTACAAAGTGTCTTGTCCCACTATTTCGATCTTAGGCACTATAAATGATACCCAACAAACTAAATTCTATTCGTTTTGTGTCTTGTTTTATGAAATTTGAATCTGATTCTCAAAGAGAAAGTTATGACAATTTTTACATTCTATCATTTTTGTGTCACGTTTAACGAAATTTGAATTTGATTCTCAGAGAGAAAGCTATGACAATGTTTCGATGGTCATGTGTTTGAGATGGAATTTGGGAGCCTAATAAAACCCTAAATTACTTAGCTCGTATATCTAAAAATGTAGAGACACAAGATATGCAATTCAGACATGAGGTTTATCAAGATTTCAAATCAAATGGGTTTTAATTTCAACTTCTCAAACTTCGTATGAAAAAGGTTATAGCGAAAATCCCACAATGCCCTGTTTGAAGCAGAAAAACCATAGAATCGAAAGCTCTCATACAAAAAGTTACTCAACAAGCTAACAAAATAGAATAATAGATAGATCAACCACTTCAAAGTGAGTCTCTTCAAGGGGGAAACCTCATTTACATTACACAAATGAACAAATCTTGGATGATAAAAATGATAAGACCTCATTTCTATAAATGGGAGTCTAAGGGGACAAATTGTAAGCCAACCTAACAATAATATTATAATGGAAAAGCAATAACAATAGTGGGCTTCTATGGGGTAAAATAATAAAAATATGGGGAATACATGGGCACAACAATACAATAAGGGGGTTTCACTAAGAATAATAAGGGGTTACACTAGTAGTATAGGGACTTAACATAAGTGATGGGTCCTTCATATCCATAGGAAAACACTTGGGAATTGTTAAACATCAACTCTGAAGTGATCTTATTAGAAAGCATGGTGGAGGCTCGAACTCGGGTTCAGAGTATGTGAACCCTAGGACTAATTTCTATCTAGGACCAATGTGGAGAGAAATCATGTTTTGAAAAGAAATTACAAATAATTGAGCTGCTTGTGCTCATAAAATCATTTGTGCAATGAATGCTCCTATGGAAGGCTTAAAATAGGGAGACATCTCACAATACCAAGCGTTGATTTCCCAAAACATATGTTTCCAAATCAAGGAGAAAGAAAAGGTGTTACTGTGCATAAGATAGAATATGTATTATTGAATAATTATTTCCTCGGTCTTGGTTTCTAGAATGACTATAGCAAGGATAATTTTAGGGGCGAATGTTCGCCCTTTGGCGAAATTAAGGGGTTTTAAATTTTTAGTGGGCGAATATTTTGTATCATAGTACATTTTTACAAATCACCTCAAATAGGCCACCTTATTTTAAGGGAGAGGGTAAAAAAGGTAAATTTAGCCCTTGAAATTAGGACTTACAACCTTCCATTCGCCCATTTTCAAGAATAGGTTTTATTTAAGTGAATCCATTCGCCCATTTTCAAGAATAGGTTTTATTTAAGTGAATCATATGGGCCAAATACCATATTTATAAAAGAGGTATGGTAAATTAATAAAAATATAAATAAATGAGAGGTATGGTAAATAAATAAAACATTTTTTATATTTACTCCATAAGTCACCTTACATACATGTAAGGGTGTAAACAAATAAAAATATAAGTAAAGTGGAGGTATGGTAAATAAATAAAACGTATTTTTATACTTACTCAAAAGGTATGGTAAATAAATATAAATATAAATAAACTAGACGTATCGTAAATAAATAAAACCTCTTTTTATATTTATTCCATAACCCTCATTCTATTTATGAAGGCTCAACAAAGAGGTTTTATTTAAGTGAATCCTATGGGCCAAATACCATATTTGTAAAAGAGGTATGGTAAATTAATAAAAATATAAATAAACGAGAGGCATGGTAAACAAATAAAACATTTTTTATATTTACTCCATAAGTCACCTTATATTTACAACCACTAAAAAAATGGGTTATATTTAGGTGAACCCTATGGCCAAAATACTATGGGACAAATACCATGGACTAGATTGTTATTAATACCATGCAAAAAACCATTATTAACCCTAATATTAGAATTAATAAAAATAAAAATGGCACATGGTATTGACCCATGGTATTCACCTAAAATGTAGCCTATTTAAATGGGGGAATTAAACCATCATGTAGCCTATGCTAAAATTCACTAGGACTTTACAAATTTTTATTATTTAGTGAAAGACTCGCTAAGACCTTACAATATTTTACAATTGAGTAAAATATTCGCCATGGCTGGTGAGAGATTCGCCAAAAAATTATATATACATATTATATTATTGATAAAATCGCCTTCCATTTTTCCTATATACCATGGAGATTCGCCCATTTATTATATTTATAAATTTAGGGGGTTCTTAAACTTTTCCCTGGACTATAGGTAGATTTGGGATGAGAAGCAACCCTGTTAATATAACATATTATTTTGGTAAAAATTCAAAAATAATATTAATATAACATATTTTAACCACCCTATTAATATAACCATGCTAATAATAAAAAGCTATAAAAAATTTCAAATCACCTAACAACCCTGTTAATATAACTATGGTAATAACGAAAAAAGCTATAAATATTTTCAAATTAACTCTTCCTTTAAGAATTATGAATGCGTATAAGCTTATGTGATTTTAAACCGTGACTAAATAAACGACTTAAATGGTTGCAACGAGTTGGAATAATGATAGGTAAGCGACCGAAAACAAATTATGTTCAAGGCTCAATTGAAGGCAGACTAAAAGCTAGTCATTCTTCTGGTCGGCCTGCGAAAGATAACTCTAAGACGATAGTATAAATATATAAAGCATTACAGTTATTACAAACTCTAAAACGAAAGATAACTCTAAGACGATAGTATAAATATATAAAGCATTACAGTTATTACAAACTCTAAAACGAAAGATAACTCTAAGACGATAGTATAAATATATAAAGCATTACAGTTATCGGAAGAAAGTCTTGTATCGCGCTCTTTCAGGATATATTCGCAAACTCTTTGAGAAAGCGACGAGATGGAGGAATCACGAAATGTAAGCGATACCAATCTTGCTCGAGAAATTCTTGCTAGGGTTACGCATCGCATGGAAAACACAATCAGTAGAGATATGACCTTATGGGAAATGGAAGAATATGTAACAGCTGATGGCCTTTCACATGAAGGAGGGGCATCCACCCAAAAAGAAGACCCCGTTCAACAGCACCTTATCTCTAGCGTAACGTTTAGATGGATTGAAGGATATAGAGAAGATAGTGACTCGGAATTGGAGAATGAAGGAGATAGCGAAGATAGTGACTCGGGATTGGAGAATGGTTGGGAAGACTGGGAATTCGAGAATGTTTGGGATAATGTGTGCGTACTTCAATTAGATGACATTGGACAGAAACCCGAGTTTGAATGGCGTCCTCTCAACTACAGTGGCCAAAGGAATATCAAGGCTGCAATGGCTGAAAACATCAACATTGTTTTGCTGCGAATTATCGTAGATTGGGGTCGCCTCGACGGAAATGTGTGGAGCCAGCAAGTTGTATGGAGTGGAAGTTTTTCAGATTGTAATCGGGTACTGCAACTCTTGGAAAACGATGGTAAGACCGCTAATTCTATACAATTGAGAGTCGAACATTTCGATCTCAATCGTAATTTTCGAGACCGATTCATTGCTCTCTACAGGACCTTTCCCGTAGCCGCTGCTATGGCCGCTGTTGCCTCTGCTGAAACCGTAACCATTGATGATGATGGCGAGGGCGACACATGGATATGCGCAATATGTCATGAGACGCAGTCCACCGAAGAGGCAACAAAACGATTGCCTTGCAGTCACCTTTTTCATGTGAGCTGCATTTTTTCTTGGTTTCATTCTGAACTTTCTAGACTTGAATGCCCTCTCTGCAGGAACAAATTTAGTCTCCCAGTTTCCCAGTTTACTGCCCCACTGTCTCCTACTTCTTAAATCTTTATCCGGCCTTCCTCCTTAAACGGACATAATTCACATAAAGGTGATTTTTTTCTTTGGGTTTTAAATGGATGCTGTTTATTTTCATGTTTCTCAAGTGTTATAAGTCACGGTAGCCGTAAATAAGTTCTTGTAAATACGGGCTTTCAACCTAGGGCAATCCCCGGCAATGCATTTAGGGGAATTGCAACTAGTTGCTGGTGTCATGATTCATTTCCTAACAGGTGAAATGTCTGTATGCTGATAGTTTTTCCATTTTGCAATTTTATATTAAAAGTTTGAGCAAATATTGTTTGAGTAAAGGTAATATTTTTGGAGCAATTTTTCATTCATTAACATGGCGTATGACACGAAATACGTTTCCTGTTGAGAGGGATCCATTTCGGAAATTAACATAGGACGGATTTGAATTGATTCCGCGGATCCTAGGACTGGTGGATCTCGTCACAGAGTAATGTATAGGGCAGTTGGTAGTGCTATGTATAAATTAAAATTGAAAATAATATCGAGATTTATATTAGATATTTTGACAAACAAAAAAATAATACCCATAAAAAGAAGAGATTTCATCGTTAAGTTTCAAGGTCTATTTGATGGACTGGATTTTTGTTTCCTAGACATTTGGGTTCTGGAAAGACTTGAGAGAGAGTCCATCTATGTATTGTGCAATAACTTCATCTATGTATTGTGCAATAACTTCTTGAATCTGCAAAAAATAGCTATTATAAATTCCAAAAGAAGTAATGAATATATGAACATAATAATTTTTTTTTTTTTTTATATATTTACATCTAAATAATAATATTTTATTTATTTTATAACCTTCCGTTCTAACTCATATTTATTTACATGTTATTTCTATATTTATTTCCATAAGTAAAGGTGATCAACAGGCTAGACTGTCACAGCGAGTGAAATTTTCCTCAATAGAAACTCATAGCAGTCCTTAAGACAATGGCAATTGGGCCATCATAACTGATGGGACTCCCATCCTAAATAACGTGAGGTCTAGTTGGGACTTCATACTGGGGTGACCCCTGAATCTTGGCAGGTCCAGCACTGTCAAATTTTTTGGCTCTAGAAGGAGGGCAACAAGTTGTATATGGTTGAACATCCTCTCACACTCATTCATCAACCATTTGGTCAAGGCAGTAAATCTCACTCCCTCTCACTTGCACATGACTCTGCAGTTGGTTACTCCTCACCTCCGAGGGTTGAACACAACATTTTGTATCATCAGATTCACTCTATCCTCCCATCACTCGCTAGTTCACTAAAGTAGTAGGACTAATCCTAGGCATACAACATCTTCCATACCTGTCGAGAAAGCCAAAAGCCACTCCTACAAGAGTTGTTGTATCATGAGTGGAAGAAGCAGTCCTTGCCACACTTGAAAGTCTCACAAAATCTATTCAAGATGGAGAGGAAGTATTCCGGTAAGGTGAACAACACACTCTTGTGATCTTGAGATTAGATTCTGGTATTCGACGCAGATGGAAAACAAACAGAGAAGGCAGAGGCAGAGACAAACCAACAAACCAACAGACTCAGAGCCAAAACCGTTTGATTCAGAAGGAGAGGAGGAGGACAAAGAAGAAGAAAAGATAGCTGGACCAAATATAGAATGGATGACTTAGGGACAATTGGCTCTCCAAGCTATTTTTCATAAGATGTCGAAGCGGGCAGTGAGAATGAGCATCAAGTTCGACCCTCACTTTTAGATTACCACTTTCCACTTTCCCTTTGCTTACTTTTTTCTATGCTCTTCCAACAAAGGAAGTTCATAACCATTTTCCCTGGGAGACAAGATTTTTCATGTCTAATAGTTGAATTGAAATCATTTAAACATATTGTGAATCATAGATAGTGTTAAGATTATTCATTTCTAGTAACTGAATTGAAATAATTTAAACATACTCTGAATCATAGATAGTGTTTTAACTTTTATTGCATTAATGCAAGTAGAGCAATATGTAGGTTACAACATAACAATTCAGGATGTGATAATATATGTTTTCTTGATGGGTTATATCTATTAATTCAACAAGGGAAAATTATAAGTTCTTCTTTTTTCTTGAACTTTTACATGGATTCAAATATCGTTTGAACTTTGTTAGTCTACAATGCAACCAATTGTATGTATGATGTTGAACAATATGTAATTATTTGACTAATTTGTTGGCCAGTGTAAGATTGACTATATATTAATTTTGTTAATTTTAGTACTTCTTTTAGCTCAGATTGATTATTTACTTCATTAAGATGGAATTGATGTAGAGACGGAGGTTGTGTTATATATATATTTTACTCCAATTTATCAAGAATTGTGAGGGATTAAATTTGTAGAAATATAAACTTTTAGCTATTGCTATTCAAGGAATTTGATCATCATTTGATCATCTTTCATGATTGATTAACAAGGGTTCATATTCATTTAGTTTAATTTTGATATATTTGTTATTGACATATAGTATATTACAACCCTTTAGTTTAATTTTGATATATTTGTTATTGACATATAGTATATTACAGTATATTAATATCAATATCAAAGACATAATATTTTTTATAAATTATTATTAATATCCATTTGGAATCTCATGGAAAATTTGTCATGCCAACATCCAAAAAAAGACCCTCCTAGATGGTATACATGCCCCATGAATGATACCCCCAACAAAGTTTAACAACACCTGATCTCTAGCGTAACGTTTAGATGGAATGAAGGAGATAGCGAAGATAGTGACTCGGATAGTGACTCGGAATTGGAGAATGCTTGGGATAAAGACTGGGAATTTGAGAATGTTTGGGATGATGTGTGCGTACTTCAATTAGATGACATTGGACAAAAACCCGAGTTTGAATAGTGTCTTCTAACTACAGTGGCCAAAGGAATATCAAGGCTGCAAAGGCTGAAAACATCAACATTGTTTTGCTGCGAATTATCATAGCGTGGGGCCGACTCAATGGAAATGTGTGGAGCCATCAAGTTGTATGGAGTGGAAGTTTTTCAGATTGTAATCGGGTACTCCAACTCTTGGAAAACGATAGTAAGACTGCTAATTAAGAGTCTAACATTTCAATCTCAATCCTAATTTTCGACAGCGATTCATTGCTCTCTACAGGACCTGGCCGTTTCTATGGCCGCTGTTGCCTCTAGCGAAATTGTAACCATTCATGATGATGGCGAGGGCGACACATTGATATGCACAATATGTCATGAGACGTTGTCCACCAAAGGGAAACAAAACGATTGCCTTGCAGTCACCTTTTTCATGGGACCTGCATTTTTTCTTGGTTTCATTTTGAACTTTCTAAACTTGAATGCCCTCTCTGCAGGAACAAATTTAGTCTCCCAGCTTCCCAGTTTGTTTCCCCACTGTCTCCTAGTTATTAAATCTTTATCTGACCTTCCTCCTTAAACGGACATAATTCACAGGTTTCAATGAAGTTTTAAGGTGATTTGTTTCTTTGCGTTTTAAATGGATGTTATTTATTTTCATGTTTTTAAAGTGTTATAAGTCACAGTAGTCGTAAATAAGTTCTTGTAAATATGGGCTTTCAACCTAGGGCAATTCCCGGTAATGCATTTAGGGGAATTGCGACTATTTTCTAGTGTTCATTCCCTAACAGGTGAAATGTCTATATGCTTTTGGTTTTTCCATTTCGAAATTTTATATTAAGAGCTTGAGCAAATATTGTTTGAGTGAAGGTAATATTTTTGCCAAGTGCCGTAAAAATTTAATTTAAAATTTGCAGCAATTTTTCCTTCATTAACATGGACTTAATGGAGTTGATGAAGAGAGGGTGTGTTTGTGTATGATACGAACTATGTTTCGTGTTGAGAGGGATCCATTTCGGAAATTAACATATGATGGATTTGAATTGATTCCGGGGATCCTAGGACTGGTGGATCTAGTTCAGAATTTAATAAAGTAACATGATTAGATATAATTTCTTAAAGAAATATTATCATTGCATTTACTAAGTTATTTCTCTTTCATAAATGGGGATTTGTAGCATGACCACCTAAAGATCATAGGAAAAAATGGAGAAAATCAGCTCTATGAGCCTTTCAAATAGTAGGAAACTAGATCACCTTCAAGATTCTGTCTACCTTGCCTTCCTGCACCCGGGACTGCACCCGGGACTGCTAATTCTATACAATTGAGAGTCGAACATTTCGATCTCAATCGTAATTTTCGAGACCGATTCATTGCTCTCTACAAGACCTTTCCCGTAGCCGCTGCTATGGCCGCTGTTGCCTCTGCTGAAACCGTAACCATTGATGATGATGGCGAGGGCGACACATGGATATGCGCAATATGTCATGAGACGCAGTCCACCGAAGAGGCAACAAAACGATTGCCTTGCAGTCACCTTTTTCATGTGAGCTGCATTTTTTCTTGGTTTCATTCTGAACTTTCTAGACTTGAATGCCCTCTCTGCAGGAACAAATTTAGTCTCCCAGTTTCCCAGTTTACTGCCCCACTGTCTCCTACTTCTTAAATCTTTATCCGGCCTTCCTCCTTAAACGGACATAATTCACATAAAGGTGATTTTTTTCTTTGGGTTTTAAATGGATGCTGTTTATTTTCATGTTTCTCAAGTGTTATAAGTCACGGTAGCCGTAAATAAGTTCTTGTAAATACGGGCTTTCAACCTAGGGCAATCCCCGGCAATGCATTTAGGGGAATTGCAACTAGTTGCTGGTGTCATGATTCATTCCCTAACAGGTGAAATGTCTGTATGCTGATAGTTTTTCCATTTTGCAATTTTATATTAAAAGTTTGAGCAAATATTGTTTGAGTAAAGGTAATATTTTTGGAGCAATTTTTCATTCATTAACATGGCGTATGACACGAAATACGTTTCCTGTTGAGAGGGATCCATTTCGGAAATTAACATAGGACGGATTTGAATTGATTCCGCGGATCCTAGGACTGGTGGATCTCGTCACAGAGTAATGTATAGGGCAGTTGGTAGTGCTATGTATAAATTAAAATTGAAAATAATATCGAGATTTATATTAGATATTTTGACAAACAAAAAAATAATACCCATAAAAAGAAGAGATTTCATCGTTAAGTTTCAAGGTCTATTTGATGGACTGGATTTTTGTTTCCTAGACATTTGGGTTCTGGAAAGAATTGAGAGAGTCCATCTATGTATTGTGCAATAACTTCTTGAATCTGCAAAAAATAGCTACTATAAATTCCAAAAGAAGTAATGAATATATGAACATAATAATTTTTATTTTTTTTATATATTTACATTTAAATAATAATATTTTATTTATTTTATAACCTTCCGTTCTAACTCATATTTATTTACATGTTATTTCTATATTTATTTCCATAAGTAAAGGTGATCAATTACATGTTATTTCTATATTTATTTCCATAAGTAAAGGTGATCAAAAGGCTAGACTCTCACCGCGAGTGAAATTTTCCTCAATAGAAACTCATAGCAGTAGCAGTAGACAGTGAGTTCCCTCCAGGAATTGTGTAGTTTCTTGTGCCAAGCTCCCAGCAGGTGGCTACTTATTCCTATTGGGAATTCTGTAGTTACCCTGTAGCCAACTGGCAGTTCCCTCTAGGAATTGCACAATTTTGACTGCTAAGCTCCTCGTGAGTTCCTCCCAAAAGCTACACAATTTCTACCTGGTATCCTCCTTGAAAAATGAAGTGTTTCTCAAGAAAATTGCTCAAATTTTTCCTTCGAGCCCGTGCTTTCCGCTTGTTCTGTCTACCTTGCCTTCCTGCACCCGGAACTTTCCCTCCCAAAATTTACGCAATTTTTCCGCCGAGCAGGTAGTCACTGTTGAGTTAGATTGCCCATTTTCATGAGCTAGTGACTCTTGCACAGTTTTCATTAGTAGTGCGGAGGGCCATCATCTCGCTTCACAACCTTGTTGCCTCTCTGAGCCACCTGCATTCAAAATGATCATGTGTCATGGTGGGCTAGGACGTTTTTGGATTTGATTTCGTCTCGTCATGAGTTACTGCAGGCATAGGTACACTAACAAACATGATGTGAAAACAAAAGGAATGAATGAAGGGAGCACATGTACAAGGAGAGGTTCACCAACTGATGAACACATGACACATGTAAATAGATGTGCTCGCAAACAAATAATCATGCAAAAGATTTGTTTACAGATGAACGGACGAGCAAACATGCAAGATGAGCTCAGAGATGGATGAACTGATGAACATGCACCTTTCGTGAATGAACGGATCAACATGCACCTTAAATTTTTCTTTTGTTGGTCTACAATGCAACAAATTTCCGGTATTCTACTCTTCAATTTGTAAACATTTAGCTATTGCTATTCAAGGAATTCCTTGATAATTTTTTGTGATTGATAAATCTAGAGTTCAAGATTGATTTATGTTAATTTTTATTAAAAATATTTTGATATTGACATAATTAAAATATATTAATATCAATATTTAAGACATAATAATTTTTTTTAATATATTTACATCTTAAAGAAATAATATCATTACATTTATTAAGTTATCTGTCTTTCATAAATGGGGATTTGTAGCATGACCACCTAAATACCTTAGGAAAAAATGGAGAAAATCAGCTCTATGAGCCTTTCAAATAGTAGGAAACTAATCATCAATGAAAATCATACCCCTCACCTAGGTATTTTTCTCCATCAAACAACTTTTGTAATGAAAATCATCTCTTGGAATATCACTAACATAAATATCTTGGGAAAACCAATGTATTTTAGAGATAGAGTAATCAAGGAAAAGCCTTCAATTAGATTAATGCATGAAATTTTTTATAAGAAAATTATTATATTTTACCTCATGCACAAAAATTTCTATAAGAAAATTATTATATTGTAGCTCATTTTGGGAAGGGATGTGTAGTCATGATGTTAGATGTTAAAGGAAATGTTGGAGAACTAGCCATATTTAGGAATAATTTTTGAGGTAGTCTTTCCATATTGGATAGCCCATCATTGAATCCTATTTGGATGGCTGTTAGTCATTGTGCTTAAGTTCTAACGACAAGAATCCCCTTTGATAGCGTAGAAGTATGAAGCAAGTCTTTCCAAGTTGCTTTGATCATAATTGATCCAATGAACTTTCATGTTGGCCACCCGGAGAGTCGGGCTAGGCAACCACCCCATGACTGAATCCCCTCAAAAATTGCGCAGAGGATACTGACCTTGCTCGCTTTTCTCACTAAGGAAATTGCGCACACACACCCAACAAACACCGAGTTCCCATCCCTGTCTCCCTCGGAAAATTGCACAATTTTCCAATTAAGTCCTCCCCACAGTCAACCAACTACTCATCGAGGAAATTGCATAGTTTTCATGACCAGGCCTTCTACTCGACATCAAATTGCTCAGCTCAGAAAATACGCAAAGGTGATCAACGCGCTAGACTGTCAGCGTGAGTGAAATTTTCCTCAATAGAAACTCATAGCAGTAGACAGCGAGTTCCCTCCAGGAATTGTGTAGTTTCTTCTGCCAAGCTCCCCGCAGGTGACTACTTATTCCCATTGGGAATTTTGTAGTTTCTAGTGCTATTGACCCTTTAGCCAACTGGCAGTTCCCTCTAGGAATTGCACAATTTTGACTGCTAAGCTCTTGGCGAGTTCCTCCCAAAAGCTACACAATTTCTACCTGCTATCCTCCTTGAAAAACGACTCGTTCCTCCAAAAAATTGCTCAAATTTTTCCTTCGAGCCCCCGCTTTCCACTTGTTCTGTCTACCTTGCCTTCCTACAGCCCTGACTTTCCCTCCCAAAATTTATGCAATTTTTCCTTCGAGCGGAGCCGGATCTCGCGGGTAGTCACTATTGAGTTAGATTGCCCATTTTCATCAGCTAGTGACTCTTGCACAATTTTCATCAGTAGTTCCCATGGCCATCATCTCACTTCACAACCTTGTTACCTCTCTGAGTCACCTACATTCAAAATGATCACGTGTCATGGCGGGCAAGGAGGTTTTTGGATTTGAGTTCGTCTCGTCATGAGTGCTTACAGGCACAGGTACACTAACAAACATGATGTGACAACGAAATGGATGAATAAAGGGAGCACATGTACAAGGACATGTTCACCAACAGACGAACGCACGATGCATGCAAATAGATGTGCTCCTGAATGGATAATCATGCAAAGGATTTGTTTACAAACGAACAGACGAGCAAACATGCAAGATGAGCTCACAGATGGATGAACGGATGAACATGCACCTTTCGTGAAGATATAAGCCTATCAATACTTATCAAGGAGCAATGTGCCAAGGCATCACCAAGCAAACCAACGACCATCTAAGACTCTGTGCACTCTTCCTTGCAGAGGTGAAGCTGTGATACACCATGAAGACATCCATCACCCAACAACAATGTAACTCGACATGCACTTCATTAGCAACATGAATGTAATAGGACTGTCACATCAAGTCATGTCATGAGTCATGTTGTCCACATATCCACTATGGGTGATGTTGTCAAATCAATGTAATGTAACGTGGAAGTCCAAGAGACCCACTTGTTGTACAAAGAGTCATGTAAAGTAAAAAATTCATGGAAGTCAAACAGTCACTAGGGTAGTCGAACGGCCACAAGTGTCAGTTTCACCCTTGTCTGTAAATACACCCTCATTTGTACATGAATTGGACTTTTCACCTCAACTCCTCCCACATAGCAAAGAGAGTCTGTAATATTTTCTTTGAGGAGCAAGTAGTGGCTCCAACACCCCACACTTGGGGTTAGTCATGTATGGTGTAACAATGTGTCTTGGAAATTTCTCTTAACTAAGAAGCTTGCTAACAAGCCAACACATTTTCACACATGTATTGTATATTTTGTAAGACTAATCCTGAACACTTGTAACAGACGTTTCTATAACCTTGTTGAACACTTGAACTATTTCACTTGTTGTAATACATAATTTGTTAATTGAAATGTGTTGCATATGATATTAAAGTTCTCTCGCTGATGGTGGCTATCTCCCCAGACATCAAACAAGCTTTTCTCATAAAGCTTTCTATAACAACTGTTGCACTCATTCGGACTCCTTCGTTGATTATTGTACGTGTTATCTTAACTTGTGTGTTCTTACTACCGTAAATGTGTCGATTTCTCCTCTCGAAGTGTCGCACATCCTGTTGTGTTGTGTGTTCCTAGCTGAGTTGGGACTTCATCCCAACCAGCTTTAGACACACTCTCACCCTTTCCCCTTACAGTGAAGGAACCATTGACACATGTACACTAGCATTAACCAGGCACACAAACCTCACTTCTCAAAGCAAAAGTAGACTACTCTCCTTTGTTTAGAGGAAAGAGTTGAGGCAAATCCTTAAGACAATGGAAATTGGGCCATCATACCTGATGGGACTCCCACCCTAAATAGCGTGAGGTCTAGTTGGGACTTCATACTGGGGTGACCCCTGAATTTTGGCAGGTCCAACACTGTCAAATTTTTTGGCTCTAGAAGGAGGGCAACAAGTTGTATATGGTTGAACATCCTCTCACACTCATTCATCAACCATTTGGTCAAGGCAGTAAATCAGACTCCCTCTCACGTGCACACGACTTTGCAGTTGGTTACTCCTCACCTCCTAAGGTTGAACACAACATTTTGTATCATCAGCTTTACTCTATCCTCCCATCACTCGCTAGTTCACTAAAGTAGTCGGACTGATCCTAGGGATACAACATCTTCCATACGTGTCAAGAAAGCCAAAAGCCACTCCTTCAAGAGTTGTATCATCAGTGGAAGAAGCAATCCTTGCCACACTTGAAAGTCTCACAAAAGCTATTCGAGATGGAGAGGAATCTCTGGTATTCCAGTAAGGTGAACAAGACACTCTTGTGATCTTGAGATGAGATTCTGGTATTGGAGGCAGAAGGAAAGGAAACAGAGAAGGCGGAGGCAGAGACAAACCAACAGACTCAGAGCCAAAACCGTTTGATTCAGAAAGAGAGGAGGAGGACAAAGAAGAAGAAAAGATAGCTGGACCAAATATAGAATGGATGACTTAGGGACAATTGGCTCTCCAAGCTATTTTTCATAAGATGCCGAAGCGGGTAGTGAGAATGAACATCAAGTTCGACCCTCACTTTTAGATTACCACTTTCCACTTTCCCTCTGCTTACTTGTTTCTATGCTCTTCCAACAAAGGAAGTTCATAACCATTTTTCCTGGGAGACAAGATTTTTCAGGTCTAGTAGTTGAATTGAAATAATTTAAACATATTGTGAATCATAGATAGTGTTAAGATTATTCATTTCTAGTAACTGAATTGAAATAATTTAAACATACTCTGAATCATAGATAGTGTTTTAACTTTTATTGCATTAATGCAAGTAGAGCAATATGTAGGTTACAACATAACAATTCAGGATGTGATAATATATGTTTTCTTGATGGGTTATATCTATTAATTCAACAAGGGAAAATTATAAGTTCTTCTTTTTTCTTGAACTTTTACATGGATTCAAATATCGTTTGAACTTTGTTCGTCTACAATGCAACCAATTGTATGTATGATGCTGAACAATATGTAATTATTTGACTAATTTGTTGGCCAGTGTAAGATTGACTATATATTAATTTTGTTAATTTTAGTACTTCTTTTAGCTCATATTGATTATTCACTTCATTAAGATGGAATTGATGTAGAGACGAAGGTTGTGTATATATATATATATATATATATATATATATATATATATATATATATAGTACTCTAATTTATCAAGAATTGTGAGGGATTAAATTTGTAGAAATATAAACTTTTAACTATTGCTATTCAAGGAATTTGATCATCTTTCATGATTGATAAATGAAGGGTTCATATTCATTTACGTTAATTTTGATATATTTGTTATTGACATATAGTATATTACAGTATATTAATATCAATATCAAAGACATAATATTTTTTATAAATTATTATTAATATCCATTTGGAATCTCATGGAAAATTTGTCATGCCAACATCCATAAAATGACCCTCCTAGATGGTATACATGCCCCATGAATGTTACCCCAACAAAGTTTAACAACACCTGATCTCTAGCGTAACGTTTAGATGGATTGAAGGAGATAGCGAAGATAGTGACTCGGATAGTGACTCAGAATTGGGGAATGCTTGGGATAAAGACTGGGAGTTTGAGAATGTTTGGGATGATGTGTGCGTACTTCAATTAGATGACATTGGACAAAAACCCAAGTTTGAATAGTGTCTTCTCATCTACAGTGGCCAAAGGAATATCTAGGCTTCAATGGCTAAAAACATCAACATTGTTTTGCTGCGAATTATCATAGATTGGGGTCGACTCGATGGAAATGTGTGGAGCCATCAAGTTGTATGTAGTGGAAGTTTTTCAGATTGTAATCAGGTACTCAAACTCTTGGAAAACGATAGTAAGACTGCTGATTGAGAGTCGAACATTTCAATCTCAATCCTAATTTTCGACAGCGATTCATTGCTCTCTATAGGACCTTTCCCATAGCCGCTGCTATGGTCGTTGTTGCCTCTAGCGACACTAATAATGGAAAATTTTAGGGGCTAATGTTCGCCCAGTGGGCTAATTTTCCATGATTTTTCCAAAAAACGATTCGTCAATTTCCAATTTTTATAAAAGATGATTCGCCCAAATTTTAGAATATAAAATTATTTTACCTTAAAAAACGCCAACATTATATAGAGACCATATATAAAATCATTATAAATTTGAATAATTTTGCAAATATATCATTAAAAAATTTATAGTTTGCATATTAGGGATTAGTGAGATTCGCCAATGTGTTTAAACTTCAAGAAAATTTTCCATCCTTAAAATTTTCCTTGGACACTATAACCATTGATGATGATGGTGAGGGCGACACATTGACATGCACAATATGTCATGAGACCTTGTCCACCAAAGGGGAAACAAAACGATTGTCTTGCAGTCACCTTTTTCATGGGACCTGCATTTTTCTTGGTTTCATTTTGAACTTTCTAAACTTGAATGCCCTCTCTGCAGGAACAAATTTAGTCTCCCAGCTTCCCAGTTTGTTTCCCCACTGTCTCCTAGTTATTAAATCTTTATCTGACCTTCCTCCTTAAACGGACATAATTCACAGGTTTCAATGAAGTTTTAAGGTGATTTTTTTCTTTGCGTTTTAAATGGATGTTATTTATTTTCATGTTTTTAAAGTGTTATAAGTCACAGTAGTCGTAAATAAGTTCTTGTAAATATGGGCTTTCAACCTAGGGCAATTCCCGGTAATGAATTTAGGGGAATTGCGACTATTTGCTAGTGTCATGATTCATTCCCTAACAGGTGAAATGTATATATGCTTTTGGTTTTTCCATTTCGAAATTTTATATTAAGAGCTTGAGCAAATATTGTTTAAGTAAAGGTAATATTTTTGCCAAGTGTCGTAAAAATTTAATTTAAAATTTGCAGCAATTTTTATTTCATTAACATGGAGTTAATGGAGTTGATGAAGAGACGGTGTGTTTGTGTATGACACGAACTACGTTTCCTATTGAGAGGGATCCATTTCGGAAATTAACATATGATGGATTTGAATTGATTTCGGGGATCCTAGGACTGTTGGATCTGGTCACAGAGTAATGTATGTTCAGAATTTAATAAAGTAACATGATTAGACATAATTTCTTAAAGAAATATTATCATTGCATTTACTAAGTTATTTGTCTTTCATAAATGGGGATTTGTAGCATGACCACCTAAAGATCATAGGAAAAATGGAGAAAATCAGCTCTATGAGCCTTTCAAATAGTAGGAAACTAGATCACCTTCAAGATTTTGTCTACCTTGCCTTCCTGCAGCCCGTACTGCCCCTCCCAAAATTTGCACAATTTTTCCCTCGAGCTGAGCTGGACCTCGCAGATAGTCATTGTCGAGTTATATTATCCATGTTCATCATCTAGTGACTCTTGCGCAGTTTTCATCAACAGTGCCTGGAGCCATCATCCCGCTTCACAACCTTGTTGCCTCTCCTGGTCACTTGCATCCGAAAGGATCATGTGTCATGGTGGGCTAGGAGATTTTTGGATTTGATGTTTGTTAAATTGGCAACTAGGGCAAAACTCCATGTGGGTCAGCTTATTTATGCCAGCTGATAATTTTATTGGATCCCTCTCGTCGAGAGGTGTAGGATTGATCCAAAGATCATTCGATTCCGATAAGTATTTATGGAGATATGAATTTATTTTGTTCATGTAATTATTATCAAGTCGACCAGCTCTTATGTAGGCTCTAGAAACCCAACCAACGTGTCTATTCATCATCCTCGTTGTGGTATAAATAGATGAGGATTTGATATCATTTACACACACTCTTGAGTGATCTCCTCCTCTCCACGTCTTGGGTTTTGGGAGGAGGAGTGAGACATCAAGAGAAACACACTCCTCCTCTCCACGTCTAGGTTTTTGGAAAAGGAAGAGACACCATGAGTGATACACTGGTGATGTCCTAGCTGCCGTACGTTACCCTAGCTGCTGAGATTTGGCCGCAATAAAGAAGACCTCATACGTAGCCAAAGGAAAGGCCCTACTATACGACACAAAGCACATATAAACATATAAACTCTATACGCAGAGCACACACGGGAAACTCTATACACTACGTTGTTCATGGTTATATATATACGTTGGTTAGGAATTCGCTGGACAGTCATGATACGTTGGAAAGTCATGGTGATATACCATGCAGGTCATATGAAATGAAACACTAGATAGTCATGATATGCTGGACAGTCATGATATGTTGGGAAGTCTTGGTGATATACCATGCATGTGAAGGGTATACGCTGCGTATGGAAGTCAAGAGGCAACACAGTCAAGGCAGCAAGGTAAGGAACACAATGGAACGCAGTCATATACTGTAAATGCAGTCATATGCATAGGAACGCAGTTCTGTTCGTGTACGCTATCCACACAATAGCCGCAGTCAAGTGGAAAAGATATAGCCGCAGCCGCAGGCATTGGAACACATTCATGTATGTTGTTCACGCACAGCTACATGAAGATATGTAGACCATATACAAAGTCATAAAGACCTTTCTGTGCAGATAAAGGAACTCCACATGGATTCATGGAAACTCATGCATACAAACGCTATCATGAGAACTACGCTGTCACAATGGAAAGATTTATGTAGCTAGAACGCATCTTACGTTCTGGGCCAAAGAAATGAAATTGTCAATGTATTAATGGAAGCCTGTTGACAGTGTGATATGGACTTATATGTATGAGCAGCATGATGCATATGGGTAGTATGAGCAACATGATGTATGAGATCATGAGCATCATGGTAAATGTAATCATGTGCATGGGCAGCACAATGATGCATGGAGCATGGGCAGCTCATGGGCAGCATGATGTATGGGCAGTATGATGTAGCACATGGGCAGCATGATGTATGAGATCATGAACAGCATGATGATGCAGGATGGAGCATGATGGTGCTACACGGTCAAGTGTTGCAAATGGATGAGATGCATCACGATGATAGGTGAAGGAGTCACCTTGGAGAATCAGTTGAAGCAGAATGTCTTCAACTGATCTCATTGTTATAGAAGATGATCTATGCTTAGATCTAGACAAGTCAAAGTGTTTACTTCTATTGTAATTGTACTCTCTCTCTCTCTCTCTCTTTCTCTGCTAAACTTTGAAGATAAAAGAAGATTTGATCAAAGGGTTTCCCCACACATTGTGGGGTTTGTCCCTGGCTTGCGCCATATCTTGTGTCCTCTTGTCTTGGCTTGTCTTCTGCATATTATATTTATGTTCTATCTGCAGTTTATCGTAATGCTGATGTGATTGCTAACTGTGAAAATTTTAATAAATTGCTCTAGCATAGAACATACCTAAACTTAACATGGTATCAGAGCAGAGGTGAAGACAATGCCCAAGCAAGAGTGAAAGAGCAATCACCGAAGACAGTTGGGACAAGACAGAAGGATCGATGGGTTCCTCATAATTCACCTAGGGTGAAGTCAAAGCAGAGAATGTTATCAGAATGGCGCAGCGGAAGATTCTGATGGTCCATCTTAAGATCACTTCATTGGGAAGTTCGGATCTAAGGGTGGAAGGAAAGGCAGATGCCTTGTTGAAATAAGTTCGGTCGTTATGCGAAGGAGTGTCGGAATGGCAGAGACACATCTCTTGATGAAGATAACAATCATTCTTGGGACATCTTCAATGATCAAAAGAATGACTGGTAATGAAGGTCATCAAGGAAATGGTCGACTCTTCCACGAAAGCAAGGAACCCCAAAATCTCTTTTATGTAACTGATCGAACCTGGTGTCCATCTCGGAAATGGGAGTCAAAGGTTACAGGGTGGCACTTATCAATGGAAAGGTACGCGTTTGAAAATAGATCTTTTAAAGATGTTTTTGAGTTCAGGGTTGTATCAAGTTGCAGGAAGTCCACTAGGGACCATGTCCATTGACTCAGCTCCGGAGGTTTGTGAGTCAGATGGTGAATAGGATGCCTGAATTCAAAAAGAAGCATGAAGGTACATGTCTGAAATGTACCGAAGGAAAATATTATAAGGGGACCATTCCCCTCATGCAGCAGGTTCACAGGTTTGGAACAACCCAAGGAGTTTTAGAATCATGATCAAGGAATCGCATGTATATAGGTGGAAGAAAGCCCTCTATGGCTTGAAGAAAAACACCTAGGGCATAGTATGAGAGGATTGATAGCTGTCTAATGCAGCTGAGATTCACTAGGAGTGAAACCAATCCAAACCATTTCTCGAAGGTTGTGGATGATAAACCTCTCGTACCGGCACCTATGTCTGACAGGTGCAGACCCTCTCATTTATAGAAGACAGAGGGAGTTGGAGTCTGAATGTGGGAAGATAAGCTGCAAGCTTGTGACTGCCTAGAGGATCTTAACTTTCAGAAGTTATATGGTAATGATGTCGGACCAGATTTGGGAAATGCCTTTGAGTTTCATAAACCCATTCGCATTGATGTTCTTGGAGAACCTCCGTTCGAACATATGTGTTGCAGTTAGCATGGTGAGCTCATATTTGGTTGAGCCTCACTGGATTGGTACTAAGAATCTTCTGAGATATCTTCAGGGGCACAATCTCTCATGGATTGAGATACACTGCCGAAAATATGAAACCACATGATTATTCGAATGATGAGTGGGCAGGCAATGTGGAGGATCACTAGAGCACTTTTCAGTGTTGGTTCTCTTTGGATTCTGCTTTGATGCAGGAAGCAAAAGTTGGTCACTATAAGCACCGCCAAGACCGAATACATGGCTACGAGTATGATCTTGTATGAAGCTGCATGGTTGCGAAATTTCTTAGCTGTTTTCGATTATTGAGGAATCCTGTATTCGACAATTGCTCCAGCGGACAGACATCAGATACTGCCTTATCTGGGATATGGAAAGTCGATGAGCAAGGAGGCTCCATCGCACTGAGATGATAAACAGGTCGCTAAAGCCCCGGGGGAAAGATCAAATTTGTGATTTTCCCGAATGACTTGGAGTCATCAAGAGACCTTTGTAAAAGGGTCCTGCATGTTGCATACATTGAGCTCTGGGAGCTCTGTGGGGCTTACAGAATCTACTGGAGCAACATACGACCACAGGGTGACTCACCCTCCCCTGGTGGTGCGCACTGGAACAAGATGATTCGCTCTCTTGTGGGACAAGATGATTCGCTCTCTTGTGGAACAGGATGATTTGCTCTCTTGTGTAGCAGGATTGATGTGTTCTCCTGTGAAGCCTGGATTGATGTGTTCTCCATGGCGGCCTGGATTGATGTGTTCTCCATGGCGATTGTAGCAGGATTGATGTGTTCTCCTGTGAGGACAGGATTGATTAAGTTCTCCTGTCGAGGCATCCTACCCATGCAGTCTGGGACTCATGGGAAGTACCTCTCATCTGATCAATGAGCAGGGAAATGAAGTTAGGGACCATAGTAGTACCGATGGATGCATCGTTGTATCTACCGTACTCCCTACGCTAGGATGTCCTCCATTGATCTGGGATCAATAGTACTGGTCTGGGACCAATGGTAGGAGTTGTACATACTATGACGCTGACTTCGGGTCGGCTGAGACTGGTCTCGGACCAGTGGTACATACTACAAGACTGACTTCGTGTCAGTGCAGGACTGGTCTGGAACCAGTGAGAGTGGTACATACTATGACGCTGACTTTGGGTCAGTTGAGACTAGTCTGGGACCAGTGGTACGCACTTTGAGTCTGACTTCGGGTCAGTGGAGAATGGTATGAGACATTCTCGATCAATTCTTCTTCTTCATAGTTTAGCAGAGCCAGCAGAGTAGAGCTAGCAGAACCAGCAGCGCTGAGCAGAGCTGAGAAGAGCAGAGCTAGCAGAGCCAGCAGAGCTGAGCAGAGCAGAGCTAGCAGAGCCAGCAGAGCTGAGCAGAGCATAGCAGAGCCAGTAGAGTTGAGCAAAGCATAACAGAGCTAGCAGAGCCAACAGAGCTGAGCAGAGCAGAGCTAGCAGAGCCAGCAGAGCTAGCAGAGTTGAGTAGAGTAGAGCAGAGCCAGCAGAGCTGAGCAAAGATGAGCAGAGCAGTGCAGGGCACTGATGGCAGAGATAGTACAGTCGGACATATGGATCAGCAGATGGAGTTCCCCCTAGTTGAGAGGGAGTGTTAAATTGGCAACTAGGGCAAAACTCCATGTGGGTCAACTTATTTATGCCAGCCGATAATTTTATTGGATCCCTCTCGTCGAGAGGTGTAGGATTGATCCAAAGATCATTCGATTCCGATAAGTATTTATGGAGATATGAATTTATTTTGTTCATGTAATTATTATCAAGTCGACCAGCTCTTATGTAGGCTCTAGAAGCCCAACCGACGTGTCTATTCATCATCCTCGTTGTGGTATAAATAGATGAGGATTTGATATCATTTACACACACTCTTGAGTGATCTCCTCCTCTCCACGTCTTGGGTTTTGGGAGGAGGAGTGAGACATCAAGAGAAACACACTCCTCCTCTCCACGTCTAGGTTTTTGGAAAAGGAAGAGACACCATGAGTGATACACTGGTGATGTCCTAGCTGTCGTACGTTACCCTAGCTGCTGAGATTTGGCCGCAATAAAGAAGACCTCATACGTAGCCAAAGGAAAGGCCCTACTATATGACACAGAGCACATATACACATATAAACTCTATACGCAGAGCACACACGGGAAACTCTATACACTACGTTGTTCATGGTTATATATATACGCTGGTTAGGAATTCGCTGGAAAGTCATGATACGTTGGAAAGTCATGGTGATATACCATGCAAGTCATATGATATGAAACACTAGATAGTCATGATATGCTGGACAGTCATGATATGTTGGGAAGTCTTGGTGATATACCATGCAGGTCAAGGGTATACGCTGTGTATGGAAGTCAAGAGGCAACGCAGTCAAGGCAGCAAGGTAAGGAACACAATGGAACGCAGTCATATACTGTAAATGCAGTCATATGCATAGGAACGCAGTTCTGTTCGTGTACGCTATCCACACAATAGTCGCAGTCAAGTGGAAAAGATATAGCCGCAGCCGCAGGCATTGGAACACATTCATGTATGTTGTTCACGCACAGCTACATGAAGATATGTAGACCATATACAAAGTCATAAAGACCTTTCTGTGCAGATAAAGGAACTCCACATGGATTCATGGAAACTCATGCATACAAACGCTATCATGAGAACTACGCTGTCACAATGGAAAGATTTATGTAGCTAGAACGCATCTTACGTTCTGGGCCAAAGCAATGAAATTGTCAATGTATTAATGGAAGCCTGTTGACAGTGTGATATGGACTTATATGTATGAGCAGCATGATGCATATGGGTAGTATGAGCAACATGATGTATGAGATCATGAGCATAATGGTAAATGTAATCATGTGCATGGGCAGCACAATGATGCATGGAGCATGGGCAGCTCATGGGCAGCATGATGTATGGGCAGTATGATGTAGCACATGGGCAGCATGATGTATGAGATCATGAACAGCATGATGATGCAAGATGGAGCATGATGGTGCTACACGGTCAAGTGTTGCAAATGGATGAGATGCATCACGATGATAGGTGAAGGAGTCACCTTGGAGAATCAGTTGAAGCAGAATGTCTTCAACTGATCTCATTGTTATAGAAGATGATCTATGCTTAGATCTAGACAAGTCAAAGTGTTGACTTCTGTTGTAATTGTACTCTCTCTCTCTCTCTCTCTCTCTCTTTCTCTGCTAAACTTTGAAGATAAAAGAAGATTTGATCAAAGGGTTTCCCCACACATTGTGGGGTTTGTCCCTGGCTTGCGCCATATCTTGTGTCCTCTTGTCTTGGCTTGTCTTCTGCATATTATATTTATGTTCTATCTGCAGTTTATCGTAATGCTGATGTGATTGCTAACTGTGAAAATTTTAATAAATTGCTCTAGCATAGAACATACCTAAACTTAACAATGTTGTCTTGTCATGAGTGCTTGCAGGCACAAGTACACTAACAAACATGATGTGACAATGAAATGGATGAATGAAGGAGAACATGTACAAGGACATGTTCACCAATGGATGAACGCACGATGCATGCAAATAGATGTGCTCCCGAATGGACAATCATGCAAAAGATCTATTTGAAGACGGGCGAATGAGAAAACATGAAAGATGTGCTCACAGATGGATGAACAGATGAACGTGCACCTTTCGTGAACATATGACCCTGTCAAGCCTTCCAACATGCAATCAAGGTGCAACGTGCGAAAGCATCATCAAGCAAACTAGTGACCATCGAAGACTCCACGCACTTTGCCATGCAGAGGTGAAGCTGTGATACACCATGAAGACATCCATCACCCAACAACATTGCAACTTGACATGCACTTCAACAGTAGCATGAATGTAATAGAACTATCATGTCAAGTCATGTCATGAGTCATGTTGTCCACATCTCCACTGTGGGTTGTGTTTTCAAATCAATGTAATGTAACATGAAAGTCCAAGAGACCCACTTGTTGTACAAAGAGTCATGTAAAGTCAAAAAGTCATGGAAGTCAAATAGTCATGAAGGTAGTTGAACATCCACAAGGGTCATTTTCACCCTTGGCTATAAATACCCCCTCATTTGTACATGAAGAGGACTTTTCACCTCAGCTCCCCCCACATAGAAAAGAGAGTCTATAATATTTTCTTTTGAGTAAGTAGTGGCTCCAATGCCTCGCACTCAGGGTTAGTGATGTATGGTGTAATAATGTGTCTTGGAAATTTCTCTTAATTAAGAAGCTTGTTAACAATCCAGCACATTTTCACACATGTACGGTAAATTTTGTAAGACTAATCTTGAACACTTGTAACAAATGTTACCTTAACCTTGTTGAACACTAGAACTATTTCACTTGTAGTAATACATAATCTGTTAATTGAAATTTGTTGTATATGATGTTAAATTTGTCTCGCCTGTGGTGGCTACCTCCCTAGACATAAGACAAACCTTTCACATAAAGGTTTCTTTAACAACCGTTGCACTCATTTGGACTCCTCCATTGAGTGTTGTACGTGTTATCTTACCTTGTGTGTTCTCACTACCGCAACTATGTCGACTACTCCTATGGAAGATGTGCACATCCTATTGTGTTGTGTGTTCCTAGCTGAGTTGGGACTTCATCCCAACCAGCATGGGACTCACTCTCACCCTCTCCCTTTACAGTGAAAGAACCATTGACACAAATACACTAGCATTAACTAAGCATATGAACCTCACTTCTCGAAGGTAAAAAAAACTACTCTCCTATGTTGATAGGCAAGAGTTAAGGCAAATCCTTAAGACAATGGCAACTGGTCCATCATACCGGATGGGAATCCCACACCAAATAGTGTGAGGTCTTGTTGGGACTTCATACTGGGGTGATCCCATGAATGTTGGTGAACTGTAAAATTTTTTGGCTCTAGAAGGAGGGCAACCAGTTGTATATGGTTGAACATCCTCCCACACTCATTCAAGGCAGTAATTCACACTCCCTCTCACCTACACGTGACTCTGCAGTTGGTTACTCATCACCTCCCAGGATTGAACACGACATTCCATATCATCAACTTCACTCCTTTTGTTCCATCCCTCTCTAGTTCGCGAAAGTAGCTGGACTGATCCTAGGCATACAACATCTTCCATACGCATCAAGAAAGCCAAAGGAATATCTAGGTTGCAATGGCGGAAAAGATTAACATTATTTTGCTGCAAATTATCATAGATTGGGGCTGCCTAGATGGAAATGTGTGGAGCCATCAAGTTGTATGGAGTGGAAGTTTTGCAGATTGTAATCAGGTACTACAACTCTTGCATAAGGATAGTAATACTACTAATTCTATACAATTGAGAGTCGAAAATTTCGATCTTGATCTTAATTTTCGAGACCGATTCATTGCTCTCTACAGGAACTATCCCTTAGTCATTGCTATGACTATTGTTTCCTCTTCCAAAACCATAACCATTGAAGATGATGGCGAGGGTGACACATTGATATGCGCAATATGTCATGAGACGCTTTCCACTGAATGGGAAACAAAACAATTGTCTTGCAGTCACCTTTTTCATGGGTCCCACATTTTCTCTTGGTTTCATTCTGAACTTTCTGTACTTGAATGCCCTCTGTGCAATAGTGGATTTAGAGTCCCAGTTTCCTAGTTTATTGCCCCACTGTCTCCCTGCTCAATGAAAATCATCTCTTGAAATATCAGGACCATAAATATCTTGGGAAAACAAAGGCATTTTAGAGATAGATTAATCAAGGAAAAGCATTCAATTACGTTAATGCAGGAAATTTTCTATAAGAAAATTATTATATTGTAGCTCATTTTAGGAATGTATGTGTAGTCATGGTGGTAGATGCTAAAGGCAATGTTGGAGGACTAGCCATATTTAGGAACCATTTGGAGGTAGTCTTACCATATTGGAAAGCCCATCATTGAATCCTATTGGGATGGTTGTAGTAGCTCTACTCAAAAGAAATGAGTGTGTCTTCAGGGTATGGTTCCCATATCTCCATAGAGAGGGTATCCTTCTTGGAACAATTATGGATCATATCTTTACATATGGATGATGTATGGATAATGAGCAGATTGCAGTTCAATTGCATCTCTCCAATAAAAGAAAGAAGGGATCAAATAATCAAGGGCTTTGATACATGACATGGAACTTGTTAAAGTAGGTACAAATAATGGGGTAGATATGCACCAAGTAGTGAGGTGGTTAGACCAATTTTTAGTATCTAAATCTTTGATTAGCAAATAGATATTTGTTGAAGTTGTTATTCTAGTGGGGTTGGGTTTGAACCATTGGTTAATCCAACTTAGATTTGGATTGAAGATAGGGCCCCATAATATCCCTTTCAGGTTTGGGATTCCAGCGGAAATCTTGTGGCTATTGGAGGGAATTAAGATCCATGGTACGAACAAGAAGCACACATTTAAAGAGCTAAAAATGAAGATCAATTATTAGAATAGGAAATAAGTTGGAAATGTTCTTTCAAATAAGTGAACCTGGAAAGTAGGATGCAACTGATCTAACAAAAAATTATCCAAAATGTCAAATTAAAAGAAGTTCTTAAAGTAGACGAAAGAAATGTTAACTAGCCATAGCAACACTGAAAGAAAGAGGATTTTTTATGCTAATAGAAGTCCCAAGTTTAGTTGCTTAGAGAGAGTGAGCACAATAGCAAATCATTATATAATGCGATGATCAAGTGATGCACCACAATATGATTTTTGTGCTATCCTCCCATGACAGTGAACATTTGGTTTAGCATTGTGCAAATGAGTAGGAATCGGGGACCTATTATCAAACCCTTCTTACTAGTCAATCTCCACATAGATATGAGGAAATAAGATTCATAACAAGACACATTCCTTGTGCTATTCTTTGATATCAAAATGATGCTTTGATGTGAGAGGTGTCCTTGAAGGAGGTGGATAGGTGGTTTTGTTCACATTGTGAAACAAAATTCCAAGTCTTCATGACTCTACCATTCAATTATGTGGACCCTCTTGACCCTTTTTTAGTATGGAGATTCCTCCACTTGTGGAGGAGACTCACTAAGAAAACCAAGTATGTTTTGCCCTAAATGAAACATTTGTTACCTTTGTCCCTAAATCTTGTAGCTATGATTGTGTGATTAGCTATCTCCCAACTTCTCTTTGCAATGTTTTGTATAAAATCCTCTCCTCACTCATAGTTAGTTGTCTTAAATTGCTCCTTAGGAACCTAATCTCTCCCAAGAAGATAGCTTTTGTTGAGGGTAGGAAAATATTGGATGGAATTGTTGCAATGCATGATCTCTTTGAATATAATAAAAAAGTAGGTACGATGATTATGTCGGATATTTCTCAAGGCTTATGATAGACTTGATTGGAAATACAATTGTCCACCCTCAAGGTATTTGGATTATTTTCCTCTTGAATTGCTTGGATTTGTGCTGTAATTTCTACCCCTTTATAATCTGTCATGGTCAATGGATACCCTTATACCATCTTTAACCACTTAAGGGTCATTTATCAAGGGGATACCATCACCCCATTTTCTTTATTATCGCTGCTAAGGGTCTTAGAATCTATCTTAACAAGCTAGTCTTCACTCATGCTTGGAAGGAGTTGGGTTGTTTAGAAATGACTTACTTATCATGCACTAGCAGTTGTAGGATGATGTCATACTCTTTTCATTTCCCAAGGATAAGGAATCTATATGTCTAAAATAAAGCATGAAATTATTTATAGAAACCTCAGCAATAAATGGGGATTAGGATAATATTTTTCTTTTTCAATACAACTACAAAGATTTAATTGTATTTTTTATCGAAAATTAGCATGTATGGTGGAGGTGTATATTGCTAGCCACACACCAAGTCCACTTGGACCCCCACCATTGTTTCATTCAACTTTTTAGTTTCCTTAATTGTAGCACAGTTTACTATTTTTAGCAGTTTTTTGGGTCCTGAACTTCCAAAGCTGTTTTGAGGCCCTAAACGACGTTTTTTGGGGAAACTTGGGAGCAACATGGGTGCATTTATTGATGTTTCTTTTCCCAAAGTTGTAGTTCTCGCATAGATATTTCTAACAAGATATTGTGCACGTCAAACAGATATCGTATGCCAAAGTTATTACCCCCGAAATTTGATGTACCAATTTACCCAAACGGGGCCCACAGTTTTGTGTTTCATCTTCTAGGGTAAGGTTTTTGGATTTTTAGGGTTTTCCATTATTTCTCAACAATAAATAGGACTTCAAGCCTCATTGTAACATAGTTCAGATGCATGTAGCTGCCACATCTCTTCTCAGAGATAAGCTACAATCACCCTAGCTAGTTTATTTCCATTTCTATTTGTAAGCATATTTCAGTATTTTATGGTAATGAAATGAAGTATTATTTCTATTGCATCTCTATATGTATGGTTATAGCTGTAATATTTTGCATTTGTGTTTAAATCCATATCAGTGGTATGAGAGTGGTCTTCTCTTTCTCTATCTTTCTTTGCATGTCCCCAACAAGGTCAGGATATAAGGAGTTAGGGCTTGAATGGGTCGAACCTTTGCAAGACCAGCCTTGCAAATCTCGACGGCCTCCCATGGAGGATGAAATAAAGGCGAGTGGGTAGGAGATCCTATCAAAATCTTGCTCTAAGAGGCCCTTGAGTGACAAAGAAATGCAGTGATGGACAACTTTGCCATGATCCTTCAACAACTAGCCAAGGGTGACACATCTACTTCCAATAGCTACTATGGAAGCGTCACACCCTTTAAGGTACAAGTTAACTTTGACATGCCCATATTTGAGGGTCAAATAGATGTAGATGCCATAGATAAGTGGTTAAATATGCTAGAAGGGTATTTTTCTGTTCATAACTTTTCTGGCTGGGAAAATATTACTTTTTCTCTTCTCAAAGCTGCCCCCCACATCAAGGACAGGCGGGAAACCTACTGCGAGTAGAATGATGAAAGTACAGCCTCACTGCTTTCAGCTGCAACCACCTGAAATTCATTTCAGACTGCCATCAGTGAGTAGTACTACCCTATCAAAAGCTATGAGGATCAATACATAAAGTGGACCATGCTGTGGGAGGGAAGGGACCAAGACGTGCCGAATTTTACCAAAATTTCCCATACCATT
Source organism: Pinus tabuliformis (assembly GCA_031772625.1). Classification (NCBI taxonomy): domain Eukaryota; kingdom Viridiplantae; phylum Streptophyta; class Pinopsida; order Pinales; family Pinaceae; genus Pinus; species Pinus tabuliformis. Next base: position 409,609,534 of record CM062814.1, read on the forward strand.
CACATAAGGTTGGGTATCAAGGGTTCAAAGCAACATTTGGTACTCAAATACTGTGGCTGCTTACAAAAGTACATCTAGGAAGAAATAGAATTCCTGAACATATCCTCGCTTGGCATGACATACAAATATGTTGTCAAGATCAATCAAAAGTTTAAATAGAAGAAGCGAGGATTTGGATTTGCAAATCCGAAGCAAGGGAAAGGTGACCCCAAACCATAGAACAAAGGACAAAGCTAAGGCAGGGCATCCCAAGGCATCCTGCCAAAGATACAAGCAAATAACAACACCGCGAAGACAAAAAAGCACACGAGAAATTGGTGTGAGTTCCATAAGAGCTGCACTTACAACACAAGTGAGTTTCAAGCTAAGCAGTCACCAGTGGCCGAGCTAAAGGTTTCAGAATCAAATGCATGTTCTGACTCTAAGTCAAAACCTGACAAGGGGAATGACAAAGGGAAATAGATTATTGATGCATAGCCCAATGCCTCCATTGCCACCATGAAGATCTAGAAGAAGGAACATGCATCTCTCAACCACGGCACATCCACAACCGTACACCATCGGGTGGCTTCACCAAGGATGGCATCTTTGTGTAAGCCAATAGTGTCACATTCCATACAACATCGAGCCCTTAATGGATAAGGTATTGTGTGACATTACTCCCCTTGATGTTTGTGATGTATTCGTAGGACAACCATAATTGTGGAAGCGACATGTTGTGTATGAGTCAAGGCCCTATGCTATTATTGTTCTTTTGGTAAATAAGTTTTACAAGATACCAGAGGTAGCACCATCTACCTCCATCTCTTTGGTTACTGCAAAAAAATGCAGTAAGCTCATTTCAAAAACTGGGAAATTTGTTTTCCTCATGATATGCCCTCAAGGAAAGAAGAAGATAGTGGCTACGACCTCCATACACGGTGATGAGCCCCAATTTTTGGTACAATTTGGGCTCATTTGGCCTACTTTCTCTGCTCAAACCATTCATTTTTTTTATTGCTTATGCATTCATTTCTTGGTTTATTCGTGTTGTTTGTAGGAAGAAGGGTAGACATTCTATCTACGTGACTAATGCATGATGCTTTCAGGTTTTTGGCATTAAAAGGGAGAAAAGACCACGAGAAAGGAGACAAGGAGACAATGAGGTGGCACTGCTGGTTTTTAGGAGAGGATGTCCACGGTCTTCGGGACCTTCCTCATGATTCCCACCATATCTCCGAGCTCCAATCCATCTCCCCACCGAGATTAGAAGCAGCCAGTTGTTCTACAGGAACAACAGTTATAACTGTTCTACAGGAACAACAATTATGACTGTCCTACAGGATCAGCAGTTTAAACTTCAGTTGGACAGCCGAGCTCCTAAAATCAAGGACACCTATTGGATGATCATTTTGCATAAATACTGAGGATGTAGCCTTGTATAGAAGATTTTTGAACTTTTTTATTACTCTTGTAATTGGGAAGTTTGAGCTACAGCTCGGTTTTTGTTCCTCTTGTAAGCCAATTTTGGCATGTCATCAGACTTTCGTTTATGAATAAAGGCAGTCAGATTTTGATCTCATTCTGAGTTTCTAAGGGAGCTATAGCTCTCAGGTTAGGGCCCAACCTGAGAGCAATAGATCTCCTCGGTGTTGTAATGTGTTTGCATTTCGTTCCAGCACTTTGAGTTTTTACTTTCACATGCAATTCGAATTTACAGTTTGTTAGTGTAGTCTTTTTCATGAGCTTAGTTAGGATTAGTTTATGGTGAATTTGTTTCAGTTGCTTAGATTCGATAGGAGGATAGTTATAAATTATTGGAGCTCCAGAAAAAGGTTGTTAAGGCTCACTACCATCTCTGTTAGGGATTGGGGTGCAGTCCATAACCAACCACCAAAAAGAAAAGCAGTTCTTCTCATTTCCATGCAAGCTGCAACATAGACATTTTCATTGAAGATCCATCCATGCATTTTCGACATTGAACCATACTTCTACATTCCATTTCCCTGCATAAGTTTTGTTTCTTGGTTTTCCATTGCTGCTCATAGGTTTCATGGCACAGTTATCATAGGTTAATGAATTTCTCGTTTTGATGCATAAGTCATTTGTTTCATTTACGCTGCTCCTTATCAATCCAATTCCTTCTTCTTCTTCTTGATCTATCCTCAAGCCCTACTCGGCCTCTGTCCAACTCATTTACCCTCCAGCTCTCCCATTTCTCACATAGCTCCATCTACTTAAACTTTCGTTGATCCCATCCTTCCAACCATCGACCCACTGCATGCACTCTTCCTCCATCTGATTCCTCTGCTCCTGAGCCATCACCAGCTCCATCTCCATCTCACCTATCCTTCCACACCACTCCAACACTCCACCATCTCTCAAAACTTCCACGACCAAACATCTTGTAGAATTGCACAGACTTCCTGTAGAAACCCCTGAGTTTCCTGTAGGATCCCCTGCAGACTTCCTGTAGAAACTTGCAAACTTGGTTGCTGAGCATCCGAATGTGGTAGGCTTCTGTGGACTGATGCTGGAGACCCTCAGGGACCTCCGTTAGCCATCCTGACCTTGCCCATGCTTTCCTTCCATTCCAACCGCTCCTGCACAACCAAACCCTAATCAAAAGCACCATCACAATAAATCCAACCACTTAATGAAAAAATACAAAAACATGTCTTTTCATATGCAAGTAGCTTAGATGCATGTATTTCAACTCACTACAAGTAATGGCATTAGTGGTAGTAGTTTTATTCACATTTTTGCATAGTTAGGGTCTAGCTAGTCAAATTAGGGTTTACTAGGGTTTTCATGCTTCGTTGGCTTTCAGTTTCTTTTTGCAAATAGACTAGTCTCCTTTGAGTTAGCTTTCGTCCATCATTCATAAAGCTTCTTCTGTGAGCCTATAGAAGTTGGCTTGAGACCTAGCGGACTTGTGCCAGCTGACCAAGTGACAACTACGACAAGAGCTAGTACTTGTGCATACAGCACCGTCGCTTCCAAGTTTGTACGAACTACCGGGTTGATAAAATTAGAGATAGGAAGCTCCAGGAGTTGTAGCATTATTGCTACAATACTGGATCCCACCATCTTTTTGGCGCCGTAGCCGGGGAAGCATCAGAGTATTAGTAATTGTTGCTTTTCTTCTATTTCCTTACTCTTGCCTTCTGCTGAGAAGTTTACTTCATTTCCATTCTGCAAACGTAGCATAGACATTTCCTGCCTTCATAGATTAGCATTTCCTGCTTTCATAGATTGGCATTTCCTGCTTTCATAGATTAGCATTTCCTGCTTTCATAGATTAGCATTTCCTTTCTGCAAGCGTAGACTAGCATTTCCTTTCTGCAAATTTCATTCGAGCAAAGTAGATTAGTTCTTTCCTGCTTTCAGTTAATTTTGCATCTTTCATAGTTAGTTGTAGATCAATCTGTCTCAGTTTTGCAGGTACCAAAAGAAAAGCAAAGCAAAAGCAATCAAAAAGCAAAAGAAAGTCTTTTCCATTTCATTCCTCGTAGGAACCGAGATATACCAGGCAAATTCCTACCAAACACCCCCACCACATCACTGAGTCACCCTTCTCTCTTCTTTGGTGACAGTGACCCAGAAGAACCTATAGGTGAACAACCTGAGATATCCAAAGACCCTATAGTAGAAGAAGAGTTAGAGACCAATCCATCTGAAGCTATGGCTGTCCGAGAGACCAATGGAGAGATGAAAATGAAGAACATTAGTCCCTCTGCCTTACCTCACTTCCATGGGCTGACCACTGAAGATCCAGACACCTTCCTGTTTGAGTTTTCTGTCCTTTGTAGAACCTATGACTATACTGAAGATGAGAAAAAGTTGAAACTTTTCCCTTCCACTCTCAAGGATGCAGCACTACGCTGGTTCATGGGCTTACGTGGGAATAGTATCACCACTTGGGCTCAGATGCAGCAAGCTTTCAACACCAAGTACCGGGATTACTGTAGGTCCAAGGAAATGAAGGGGGAAATCTTTCGGATGTCCATGGGAAATGATGAGTCCTTAGAGGATTATGAGGAGAGGTTCCAACTAAGCTATAAGTGGGCCAGGTGCACACTTGACCCTGAATCCCTCAAGTTGGTCCTGCTCCGAGGAGTCCCTGAAGACCTCTTAGATACCCTGCACATGTTAGCTGGGGGGGACATTTACCAACTGCCTTATGAGGACATCAAGACTGTGTTTAGAAACCACTCCAGGGCAGCTCGGAAACGAGGTAGAGGAAACCACCTCTCAACTAGTGTCCCTTTCTCCAAACATGAGCTTGCAAATCAATTAGAAGATCTTAAGAGTGAGGTGAGACAAACCATTGCCATGCAGCTTGACACGTTCAGGATTCAGCAAAAGAAAGAAGAGGCTGAGAGAGCCTTGGCTGTCTTCTGCCCTAGGTGCCCAAGGAGGCACCCTAAGAACGAATGTCCATTGCATTCGGTTGAAGTGTGTTTCGTTTGTGAGGAGGACCATCCCACAAATCAGTGTCCAACCTTACCTAGGTTTAAAGCCATGTACCAAGGGACAGAAGCTCCCACAGAGCCTCGCTATTACCTCAACCAAAGGAGGCCACAGGGATCTAGACCTTATCAGCAGAGGATGCAAGGGGCATCTCAAGCTTACTACAGCCCCAACCAATCGACTCCTATGCCTTCCTGGGGCCCCCCTGCTCATCCTTCATGGTCCATGCCTCCTCCATGGTCTTATCCACCTCAGTACCCCTCTCAACCTACTTCTCATTCATATCACTCACATACCCAACCACAGCCTCAATGGAATGCACCTCAGTTGGGGTGGAGGCCCCAATACAACACTCCTCCTGCCATCTTGCCTCCACCACCAGTTCAACCTCAGCCATTACCTTATGCTCCTCCAAGGCAGCCTCAAATGCCTGCTCAACCGAACCCGAACCCCAACAATAGACAGGCCCAGCAGGTATACATTAGGGAAACCTCATGCCCTACCTATGCTGTGGAGATCGAGGAGATCAATCTTCGATCTGGAAAGACTGTACCAGATCTCCAACCTCCTCCCCCAGAGGATGAGGAAGATAAACAAGAAAGTGAACCAAAGGTTATTCCACCCTTTCCTGAGAGACTAACAGCCACCACACAACCCAACCCAGAGGAGGATGAGCTTCTGGGTGAGCTCAAGCAGTTGTCTGTAAAAATACCACTTCTCCAAGCCATCAAGGATGTGTCGATATACAACAAGCTGGTTAAGGAGAAGTGTTTCAAACACCCAGGCAGACGGAAGAAAGATGCCTCAACTATCAATGTCATAGGACAACTGTCTGACCTTATGTTAAGACAAGTCATCTGCCCAAAGTACCTAGATCCTGGAAGTCCTGTAGTAGATGTTCACATCGATGGCACTATTATACCTCACACCTTGATTGATCTGGGGGCTGCCATTAATGTGATGACCAGGGATACCATGCTTAAGCTTAATCTTCAGGATTCCTTGAGGAAGACCTCGATAGTACTGCAATTAGCATATCGCTCCATCGTGACTCCCGAAGGGATTGTGGAGGATGTCTTGGTCTCTATTGACTCTTGGGAATACCCTGCAGACTTCCTGGTTCTGCAACCAAAGGCCAAGCTTACAGGATATCCTCTCACTTTGGGAAGGCCTTGGTTAGCTACTGCAGATGCTTACATAAGTTTTCGTGCAGGAAACATGACCATCAAAAATGGTCCCATGTCCAAGCAGCTAGTCCTATACCCTCCTGCCCAACCCTCCTTAGAGCATGACTTACCACTCTGGTTGGAAGAAGGAGAGGAAGACGAGGTGTACTCAGCACCTCTGTGCACCTTAGATACCACTAGAAGAGACCCCCCAATCGAGGATGACTTGATCGAGACCTTGATCCAGAATCCACCTTCCAGTGCACTACCCTTAGAGAAATTGGTGGAGGATGCCCAAGCTAGCACCTTAGTGGATCTTTGTACAACCAACCCTGTTACTCCCAGGGTCAAGAATGTGGAGTTCGGCCCTGAGAAAGCATTGAAGATCAGCTCCTCCCTATCTCCTTCCTAGGAAAAGGAGATGTGTAGTCTGTTGGCCAACCACCTTGATGCTTTCGCTTGGAGCTATAAGGAAATGAAAGGAGTCCATCCTTCGGTCTGTACCCATCATATATACATCAAAGAGGATTGTAAACCGGTTAGGCAACCTCAGAGGAGAATGAATCCAGCCCTTAAGGACATTGTTAAGGAAGAATTGCAAAAACTATTGGATTCCGGATTCATTTACCCCATCTCAGATAGTGAATGGGTGTCCCCTCTAGTGTTGGTTCCCAAGAAAAATGGGAAATGGAGAATCTTTGTGGACTACCGAGAACTGAACAAAGCTACCAAGAAGGACCATTTCCCTCTACCTTTCATAGATCAAGTGTTGGATGGACTGGTAGGAAAGAAGTTCTTCTCTTTCCTGGATGGGTTTAGCAAGTACAACCAAATCCAAATCAGCCCGGAAGACCAAGATAAGACCACCTTCACTTGTCCTTCCCTTTGGGCTATGCAATGCTCCTGCTACCTTTCAGAGAGCTGTCTTGAGCATCTTCTCGGAGCTGGTCCATGATGCAGTAGAAATCTATATGGATGACTTTACTCCTTATGGGGCCAACTTCCAGGAAGCATTGTCCAACCTGGGAAAAGTCCTAACCAAATGCATCGAGATGAACTTGTCCCTTAGTCCTGAAAAATGTGAATTCCTAATGACTAAATGGACTGTGCTAGGCCATACCATTTCTTGGCAAGGATTGCAGGTGGATCCTAACAAAATTGCTCTCATCAAAAGGGTTCCACCTCCTCAAAAGGTCAGGGATGTCCGGAGTTTCTTGGGATTAGCAGGATACTACCGGAGATTCATTAAAGATTTCAGCAAGCTAGCCTCGCCATTGTTTGGCCTGTTGGCAAAAGATGTGGAGTTTAATTGGACTGACGATTGTCAGAGGGCTTTAAATGAATTGAAGGAAAAGTTGGTGTCGGCCCCAATCCTGAGAGGTCCAAACTGGGCCCTACCTTTCCACATCCACACTGATGCCTCGAACAAAGCCATAGGAGCAGCTTTAGGACAAGTTGAGCAGAAACTTCCATATGCCATTTACTTCGTTAGCAAAAACTTGTCCAAAGCTGAGCTGAATTACACTGTAACCGAGAACAAATTCTTGGCTGTGGTCCATGCATTGAACAAGTTCCGACATTATATTACTGGTTACCAGACCTTTGCACATACTGACCATGCTGCTATTAGATATTTAATGAATAAACCAGATGTGAATGCTCGTATTATTAGATGGTTACTTTTATTGCAGCAGTTTGATTTGACCATTGTTGACAAACTAGGTAGAGAAAATGTTGTTGCTGACTTTTTATCTAGATTGGATTTGTCTGCAGATGAGGATGGAACAGTGGACGACCAGATGCCTGATGAACATCTGTTTGCTATTTCAGTACTCTCTCCATGGTTTGCTGATATAGCAAACTATCTTGTTTCAGCACAGTTCCCTCCACACCTATCTTCCAGAGAGAAGAGCAGAATCATCAGAAAAAGTGCCTCATTCACTTGGATCGGGGGCAATCTGTTCAAGCTTGGCCCCGATCAGATCTTAAGGCGTTGTGTAAGGGAGGAGGAAGTCTTTGATATCCTCCTCACTTGTCATGATGGGCCTTGTGGAGGACATTTTGCAGCAAAGAGAACTGCCTTCAAGATCCTGCAGGCAGGCTACTATTGGCCCACACTTCATCAAGATGTCAGAAGATATGTCAGTCAGTGCAACCAATGCCAAAGAATGGGGAAACCGACCCAAAGGGATGAGATGCCTCTCCAACCTCAAGTGACTCTTGAGCCATTTGAGAAGTGGGGCATGGACTTTGTGGGCCCAATCAACCCCTCTTCGAGGAAAAGGACTTACATCATTGTGTGTACTGACTATTTGACAAAGTGGGCAGAAACCAAAGCAATCAAAGCAGCAACAGAAGAAAAGGTGGCCGAGTTCCTAAGAGAGAACATCTTCTATAAGTTTGGCTATCCAAGGGAGCTGGTCACCGATCAAGGGAGCCAGTTCACCTCCAACCTGGTTGAAGATCTCCTAGCTCATCACAAGATCAAGCATAGGACTTCCACCCCTTATCACCCTCAAGCAAATGGGCAGGTGGAAGTCACCAATAGAGCATTAGAAGGGATCTTGACTAAAGTGGTGAGCAGCAGCAGAAAGGACTGGGCAGATCCCCTGGTTGAAGCCACATGGGCTTACAACACCACCTGGAAGACCACCACTGGCTTCACACCGTATGAGCTGGTCTATGGGAAGAGAGCTTTGCTGTCCATTGAGTTTGAATACAACACTTTGAGGATGGCAGCTCAGCTGGATCTAGATCTCAGCCATTCACAACAAGAAAGGCTGCTGCAGCTGAATGGCCTGGATGAGCATCGAATGCAGGCCCTCCTTCACTAAGAAGTGGTTCAACTTCAGAGAAAGGTGTGGCATGACCAACATCTCCATGACAAGCAATTTCAGCCGGGAGATTGGGCTTTGTTGTATGACTCAAGATATAAAGATTTCAAGGGGAAGCTGAGAACCAGATGGCTAGGACCATATGCAGTGGAGAAATGCCATGACAATGGATCTGTCCTCATTCGAACCATTGATGAGGAAGCCATTCCCATGCTTGTCAATGGGCATCGTTTTAAGATCTACATGAGACCTCTCTCAAGACAAGAGTTCATCAAAAATATGGAGAAATCTGTATTGGTCATAGAGAATGGTTCTGCCTCTGCTTTTGGCATACCCTGAAGAAAAAAAATGAAAAAAGAAAAAAAAGAAAAAAAAAGAAAAAAAAAAAGAAAAAAAAGAAAAGTAAATAAAGATCCTTGGGTGAAAACCTCTCTCAGGCGCCCAAGGCAGGTAGTAGGGGTGAAAACCTCATTGAGGCGCCCCTATTGTCTTTCAAAAAAAAATAGAGAAAAGGTTGAAAAATATCCTTGAGTGAAAACCTCTCTGAGGCGCTCAGGGCAGATGGCACGGGTGAAAACCTCTTTGAGGCGCCCCTGTTATCTTTCAAAAAAAAAAAAAAAAAAAAAAAAACACAATAAGCAAAATATGGTAAAAATTGCATGCAGGTTGCAGATGCTCTATGGAGAAGAGGAAGCCCTTCAACTCAAAGCCAAGGGTCCTTATCATGCTCACAAGCACCTCCTCCAAGAGTACCCATGTTTTTTTCAAGGTATGTGCAATTTTATCATGGTTTGAATCTTCTACAGGAAGATGCTGTCTTTCTACAGGAAGGTGCAGTATTTCTACAGGAAGGCGCGGATTTTATACAGGAAAGTGCAGACTTTCTACAGGAAGGCCGAACTTTCTATAGGAAGCTCTGTGTTCTATAGGAAACTTTCTGTAGGAGTTTTGGACGGCCAGAATTCATCTTAAAAAGAGATTTCACGACTATGGATTGGTTTGGATGCATGCAAGCCTCTGTTAGCATCCTTGCACATTGTTGTCACCTTGCTCCACCATCCTTGTCGTCATGCGACCAAGTTCCATGCACCAACAAAGAAGATCGATGAGTTCTCGCGGGAAAAGCCATTTTCAAAGTCAAACAAATGCTGGGATCTCATACCGTAGGCATCAAGAGCTCCGGGAATGTGATTGAAACACCAGAACCTCCGTCGTGCAGCATGCACCCAAGGAGAAAGGACTGTTACGAGACCCCTCGCGGGAATCCTGTAACAGTTCAACCTGCTCGAGTGGATACCATTCACAGTACCGCCATCTGAAATGAAAAGCGGGCGCATGCAAGCAAAACATCCACTCCATCGTTGGCAGCCTGTAACCACGAGCCTCCGGGTCTGTGTAAGTCGCATGCAGCAGGTAGATCCCCTCACCATCGTCCAAGAACTGGAAAAATTGTGTGCAGCCACGCAGGTAAGTGTCTCAACCCTTCCTTCCATCAAATCACATGAATCTTACTTTGAAATTGTTTGCAAAGCGTAAAATTGAATGGTTGAGCAGCCGTATGGCCAGTCGACTGGCCATGTCGGCTAGTTAAAGTGTAATTGGATGTTTGGGTGGCGGCCATGACAAGGAGAATGAACGACACGCACGTGAGAACACTCTCGTCAGAACATGAGTTAACAGGAAGAGGCGGCGGAAAATCAGTGGGAATGGATGCGGCAGCAAGCGAATACGCAGGCGGATGATGGATGACGTCGCCCAACGGTCCGGCGGGGACAACTCATCCCCCGTGCCACGGATTGCGCCGATTCAAAATCTAATCAGCTAGATCATGTGCATGCATTTATCATCCAACACTTCAAACTCGGGTGGCTATTCTGATCTCCTCTGCACTTTGATACGCCGAGCTGTTGGCTACCAGAACGCCGGTAAAGCACACCTCGAGCGCGGGCCAACTACAGTCCTCCCCGAGAATTGCGCACTGTTTCTATAGGAACGCAGTTCTACAGGAGCGCAGTCTACAGGAACGCAGTCTACAGGAACACAGTCATCTACAGGAAAGCGGGTGCCTCACGAAAAAGGTGGCCAATTAAAGAGGTAACCCTGAACTCTTCATGCAACTGGTTAGTAGAAGTGGCAAGGCCATCGTCCACAGTCGGGTCATAAAGATATTGGTGGAATTGTTGTTTGCTGTACCTATGTTGTCGTTCTACAGGATGTCAGTTTAGGTAGACTGTGTTGAAATTTTGTGGATTATATGCATGCTCTGCCTTAATAGACGAAATCTCTGTTGCATTTGCCACCTTTAATTAAACGAACCGTGTTCATCATGTCGGGTGGGTTTATAAGACGGGAACCCACTGATTCAACTAAACTAAGGAGAAACCTGGCAGTGGTAGAGCTCTTCACCAGAGCACAATGGATGCCTTTTTTTGATGAGCTGCAGGGCTACGATGATGAAGTGGCCGAAGAATTATTGCAGGCTCTGAAGCCTAAATCTCAGACACTGGCCACAGTGAACTTCAGAGGTCTAAGCCTCAAGCTCACCCCAGAACATATCAGTCAGATCACAAAACTTCCTATGGGTCTGTCGTGGGATAAAGAGGAGAGAAAGCTGAGTCAGCAGGCAAAGAAAGAATTCTTTCCACCTAAGGAAGAATTCTTGGAGGACAAAAACGGGGTGCAAAGAACGAGCCTGTTGCCACCTTGGAACGAAGTCAGTTTGCAAATCATGAAATATATTACTTGTGAAGGTCGTTTCAGCATCGTGTATGCATATCACTTTTGGCTGCTCACTGAGTTGAGGCACCGAATTGACCTTCCTGTAGAACAAAAACTGAGCATCCCCTATTACCTCCTGTAGTCTCTAATGGAGTGTGCTACAAAGCTGAAAGAGGGTATACCAGATCAGATAGCCCACCATGGGTTGATCAAGCTTCTTGTGGAAGATGCATTGCACTCATATAAGGTCCCCCTCTCATGGGAATCCTTCCGAAATTTAACAAAAGATGGGGACATTAAAATGTTGATCGAAGAAACGGGTTCCTCCAGCAGTGAGGAACACGAAGCAGTGGCCGAGGAATAGAGAGAAGAAGGCCAAGAGACCCCGACAACAGTACAGAAGGGAGAATAGAGGAAGAAGCATGAGGGAAAGGAGGACAAAGAAAAAGGTGGCACACCTATCCTGTCAGCAAGGGAAAAGAGGATGAAGAGCATAATGGACAAAGCTGACGTGGTCCACGTCAGCCCAAGTACCTCAACAACACCTGCAACCAAAGCAAAAAGCAAAACTCAGGCAGGCAAGCAAGCAGAGGTGGAGACACCTGTGTCTACAGGAAAGCAAAAATAGGCTTCTACAGGAAGCCCAAAAACACAAACAAAGGCTTCTACAGGAAGCCCAAAAACAAAAACAAAGGCTTCTACAGGAAGCCCGAAGATCATTGAGAAGCAGGCTTCTACAGGAAAACCAAAAGCAAAGACAAATGCTTCTACAGGAAGCCCAAAAATCATTGAGAAACAGGCTTCTACAGGAAGCCCGAAAACAGAGACAGAGGCTTCTACAGGAAGCCCGAAATTGCAGAAACAGGCTTCTACAGGAAGCCCCGAAAAGGTGAAACCCAAGGAGAGAAAGGTGGATATTCTGGCATGGGAGGCAGCAGCTGTATTAGCTGGCCTCAGCACGCCACCTAAGCCAAAAGGAAATAGGAAGAGGGAGAACCCTCTATACTTTAAGGCTCGAAGAAGTGTTAGGATAAAGATGGGCAAGCCACAGGCCCAATCCAGCAGTCCGATTATCATCGAAGATACACTTGCTTCTCCCAAAGAAAAGTCACCCTCCAGGATCGCAGTCACCTACGAGAAGGGGAGTCCAAAGAAAAATATGTGGCAAGAAAGGTTAGACTTGTTGACTGAACAAACGCGGCTACAGGAAGCTGAAAATGTTCTACAGGATACTGTGGCCCGGCTACAGGAAACGGAAGAGAAGGAAGGAGAAGGACTCTCATCACCACCAAGGGAGGGTGAGGTAGAACCACCTGAAGAGATAGAAAGAGAACATATACCAGAACCTAGCCCTTCACCTAATCTGAATTCATACTACACACTTTTAGAGGCAGGAAAAATCATACCGCAGAAATTTACTGTACCTCTATTTTTTGAACTAGAGAAAGAAAGAGTCCGTTCCCACACATGGATGCAAATTTCCAAATCAAAGGGTGTGGCGGACATAGGCCCTCTACAAGATCAACTCAGGGAGGTCAAGGGTGAATTCACCATGGCTACACATGTGGCTAATTGCCAACGTGTGCTTCTAGAGGAAGAAAATCAGAAACTGAGATTGCAGGTACAGGAACTAAAGGCAGGGGCAGGAACATCCTCCAAGGACATTACAAATGAACAAGAAGGAAAAAAGTAGCTGACCACCAGCCTTGAAGGGCCAATGACACTTCTACAGGAAACAAAACAGCAAACAAAAATCGAAGTGCAAGCCCTAAGAGAACAGCTGCAACAAAAGGAAGCATAATTGGCCTGCATGGCCAGTTGGGCCATGGAGGCAATTCAGTGCAGAACACCTGCAAAATCCTATGGATTGTTCTTAAAAGATCAATGGCTGCAGTTCCAATTAAACACCTTGGCACAAAGAGGTATTTCACATATCCAAAACCCACAACAATTTTCTGAATTGTGCAGTACTAGTTCGTCTGAGGACAAAGCCAAATTAGCAGAGTTTTACCTCCACAATTTGGCTTTGCCTAATGAAGTCTCCTAGGATCCCAATGTTGCCTTGGGTGATATGCAATTGATGGCGTTCGCCTCATGGTTAAACCATGAGGATCAGAGAGAAGCTGAAGCAAAATCGGTCATGAACCGAGAAGTAAGTGAACCACTGTTCATTCGACCAGAAGTAGAGGATCCGGTGGCACTCATCTCAGCCCACCAACAGTTGGCTACAGATCCCACAGGTTCCTTGAGATTTATGGACCAACAGGCCCAAGCCATAGCCCACTTTGAAGACATGGAAAGGTTGTTGGGAGAAAGTGCTGCCCAAGCATGTGCACGCAGATGGAATACCCTGGCACATAGCTTGAAAATCAGAGAGTACCACACCCCCATTCGGATGAGGGAAGCTTTGGCAAGGGTTGAACTTTACAAGAAATCCATGCAAAGCCTCCAAGCCAGCTGGATTGGCCTTAAACTCAGCCCACCACTACTGCTAGGACTGACTAAAGGCAATACAGAGGAAGATGACAGTCAACAATGGGAAGAGGTGAACAGGAAAGCAGGGTTTCATATCCACAAAGAAGACACCACCATAGAGCCTTGGGATACAAGGGAAGCAGTGAAAGCAATGAAGGATGAAGATTTGGACTAAGTTGCTCAAGGATGAGCAAATAGTTTAGCTGGGGGGTGATGATGAGCCCCAATTTTTGGTACAATTTGGGCTCATTTGGCCTACTTGCTCTGCTCAAACCATTCATTTTTTTTATTGCTTATGCATTCATTTCTTGGTTTATTCGTGTTGTTTGTAGGAAGAAGGGTAGACATTCTATCTACGTGACTAATGCATGATGCTTTCAGGTTTTTGGCATTAAAAGGGAGAAAAGACCACGAGAAAGGAGACAAGGAGACAATGAGGTGGCACTGCTGGTTTTTAGGAGAGGATGTCCACGGTCTTGGGGACCTTCCTCGTGATTCCCACCATAGCTCCCAGCTCCAATCCATCTCCCCACCGAGCTTAGAAGCAGCCAGCTGTTCTACAGGAACAACAGTTATAACTGTTCTACAGGAACATCAATTATGACTGTCCTACAGGATCAGCAGTTTAAACTTCAGTTGGACAGCCGAGCTCCTAAAATCAAGGACACCTGTTGGATGATCATTTTGCATAAATACTGAGGCAGTAGCCTTGGATAGAAGCTTTTTGAACTTTTGTATTACTCTTGTAATTGGGAAGTACGAGCTACAGCTCGGTTTTTGTTCCTCTTGTAAGCCAATTTTGGCATGTCATCAGACTTTCGTTTATGAATAAAGGCAGTCAGATTTTGATCTCATTCTAAGTTTCTAAGGGAGCTATAGCTCTCAGGTTAGGGCCCAACCTGAGAGCAATAGATCTCCTCGGTGTTGTAATGTGTTTGCATTTCGTTCCAGCACTTTGAGTTTTTACTTTCACATGCAATTCGAATTTAGAGTTTGTTAGTTTAGTCTTTTTCATGAGCTTAGTTAGGATTAGTTTATGGTGAATTTGTTTCAGTTGCTTAGATTCGATAGGAGGATAGTTATAAATTATTGGAGCTCTAGCAAAAGGTTGTTAAGGCTCACTTCCATCTCTGTTAGGGATTGGGGTGCAATTCATAACCAACCACCAAAAAGAAAAGCAGTTCTTCTCATTTCCATGCAAGCTGCAACATAGACATTTTCATTGAAGATCCATCCATGCATTTTTGACATTGAACCATACTTCTACATTCCATTTCCACGCATAAGTTTCATTTCTTGGTTTTCCATTACTGCTCATAGGTTTCATGGCACAGTTATCATAGGTTAATGAATTTCTCGTTTTGATGCATAAGTCATTTGTTGCATTTACGCTGCTCCTTATCAATCCACTTCCTTCTTCTTCTTCTTGATCTATCCTCAAGCCCTACTCGGCCTCTTTCCAACTCATTTACCCTCCAGCTCTCCCATTTCTCACATAGCTCCATCTACTTAAACTTTCGTTGATCCCATCCTTCCAACCATCGACCCACTGCATGCACTCTTCCTCCATCTGATTCCTCTGCTCCTGAGCCATCACCATCTCCATCTCCATCTCACCTATCCTTCCACAGCACTCCAACACTCCACCATCTCTCAAAAATTCCACGGCCAAACATCCTGTAGAATTGCACAGACTTCCTGTAGAAACCCCTGAGTTTCCTGTAGGATCCCCTGCAGACTTCCTGTAGAAACCTGCAAACTCGGTTGCTGAGCATCCGAACGTGGTAGGCTTCTATGGACTGATGTTGGAGACCCTCTGGGACCTCCCTTAGCCATCCTGACCTTGCCCATGCTTTCCTTCCATTCCAACCGCTCCTGCACAACCAAACCCTAATCAAAAGCACCATCACAATAAATCCAACCACTTAATGAAAAAATACAAAAACATGTCTTTTCAGATGCAAGTAGCTTAGATGCATGTATTTCAGCTCACTACAAGTAATGGCATTAGTGGTAGTAGTTTCATTCAAAGTTTTACATAGTTAGGGTCTAGCTAGTCAAATTAGGGTTTACTAGGGTTTTCATGCTTCGTTGGCTTTCAGTTTCTTTTTGCAAATAGACTAGTCTCCTTTGAGTTAGCTTACGTCCATCATTCATAAAGCTTCTTCTGTGAGGCTATAGAAGTTGGCTTGAGCCCTAGCGGACTTGTGCCAGCTGACCAAGTGATAGCTGCGACAAGAGCTAGTACTTGTGCATACAACACCGTCGCTTCCAAGTTTGTACGAACTACCGGGTTGATAAAATTAGAGATAGGAAGCTCCAGGAGTTGTAGCATTATTGCTACAATACTGGAGCCCACCACACGGCCCCTCTGCATGACAACTACAGATGGACAAGGTCATGGAGGAGTACGAGGACATCTTCACCTCCCCCGCAGGGGTTCCTTTGCCCGATCAGGTCAAGCACTCCATCTATCTGACCACAAATGGGCCACTTCCCAATGGAAAAATATATTGATGCTTTGTTCTGTAGAACGATGAAATCAAGAGGTAGATTTAGGAGTTGTTGCAGAATGGTCACATCCATCCGAGTTCATCGCCTTGTGAGAGCCCGATCGTGTTGGTACACAAGAAGGATGGGACTTGGAGACTCTATATTGACTATCGGGCGGTGTATAAGAACAGTGTCTATAACAGGTACCTGAGCCCATGGATTGATGACCTCGTGGACCAACTCAGGGGGGAAAAATATTTCAGTAAGATCGATTTGAAATCCAAATATCACCAGGTACCAATCGAACCCTCCGATGTGTGGAAGACTAACTTCAAAGCCAAGGAGGGCCTTTTTGAAAGGTTGGTTATGCCTTTCAGAATGACGAATGCTCCTGAAACCTTCATGAGGCTAATGGATGACATCTTGTGGCCATTCACCAACTCTTTGTAATGGTATACTTGGATGAAATCTTGATCTTCAGCTAGAGTTGGAAGAGCACCTCCACCACATCCAACAGGTTCTCCAAACACTACAGAAACACAAGTTATGTGCCAATTTTGAGAAATGCACTTTTGGCATGACCCAAATTTAGTATCTAGGATACATTATTGATGAATTGGGGGTGCATGTGGATCCAACCAAGATCCAAGTCATTCGGGATTAGCCATCTCCAATAACTCTCAGAGAGCTCTGCAACTTTCTAGGTCTTTCCAACTACTACCGCAGGTCCGTGTTGGGATTTTCTCATAGCACTTGGCCCTTAAGTAAAGTCATCAAGGGAGGAGGGAAAGAAAAATTCTTTTGGTCTGAATCTCAATAGAAGGAATTCACAAATTTGAAGATCGCCTCTGATCAGCACCAATGCTTGCATTACCACACTTACAACAACCATTTGAGGTCGAAACAGATGCCTCTGACTATGCTATTGGGGCAATCCTTACTCAACACGAGCATCTAGTGGCATATCTTAGTGAGAAACTTTCAGACACAGTCCAAAAGTATCCCACTTATGACAAAGAGATGTATTCTGTTGTGTAGTCCTGCCGACAACGGAAGCATTACATTTTGGGGAAGAAAACAGTCATCCACAAGGCCACCGACCCTTGCAGTTCATATAGACTCTAGGGAAATTGTAGAATGATTGCCATCAGAAGTGGTTCACATTGTTGGAAATGGAAACAAGAAATGCTAAAAAGAGCACTGCTATAAATAGTAGTTCGGGTACTAGTGGTGGGCATAGCAACGAGGAATGAAAAATGGAAGTGCTAAAAATAGCATTTCTATAAATAGCATTTCAGGCTGGATTCCAATTTTAGTTAGTCCCTGAACTAAAATTGAGAAGTAAAATTCGAATTTGATCTTAGCATTAGTTTGTAAAATAATTAATTAATTTATATTGAGTTAATTAGTTGTATAAAATCAAACATGAAGTCATTGTGGGGACATGCAATAGTTTTTCCATTAATTGAGGAATTTATCCATCAGTTAAAGAGCTAATGATGAGTTGTAATATCGACTTGTAATTAGTTGGCTCAGTTAACTGAGTCAAGTCTAGTTAGATTAATTCAAACAATTTTTTGAATTAATTGTGAGTTCAATTAGTTAATGCTTGCATGCATGTAACTGCTGCACTTCAGATAACTGAATATTCTCTCATAAATAACTCATGCATGATAGTTCAAATAGAGACCTAGTTGAGATCAGAGGACAGACAATGTACTATCAGTTGGATGAATTTTTCCTATAAAGGAAACTCATCCATGCAGAAAGATTTATCTCCTTCAGGTATTGTAGTTATTTCTGAGCCAAGTGAGTTGTGTGAGGTGGGAATTCACACAAGTGGAAGCACTGGACTCTAGGAAAAACTGTGAAAGGAAATAGGAGGCTTGGAGGGTGGAGGAGAAGGTTGTGAGAGACTTTGACTGTCTATGAGCAGTATTGTTTGATTGTAGAGAGAGAAGGATAGCTTCAGAGCTAATTCTGTTTGTAACTTGAACAAGATTTCCACTTGTATGATAATACTGAGATTGGGGTTTTAGGTTGAGGCTTTCCCTAGGCTATTTCTTCTGTGTTATGTGTGATTGATTTCTCATTCTCAGTTATATGTGTTCTCTTGATCTTTCTCAATTCGATTAAGCTTCCGCAAAGTGTTGTAGAAGTAGATCTTGTATTGTGTCTTAGTATATTGCATAATCGGTTGATCTATAGTGGGAATTTCTACATGGTATCAAAGAAAACGTGATCAAGGGAGAGAACTATATACAAGAAGGGAGAAGTTCAAAGTTTGAGACTCCTGAATATAGAAATTGATTTCTTATCACATCTCAATTTCACCAATGTCGTTGAGTGGTTTAACACTCGAGTATGCCCTTGATGGCAGATCAAATTATATAGCCTAGAAGGATCACATGGAAGTAGTATTAGAGGATAACAGTCTAAAGGAATTCATTGATCAAGAAGTCCCCAAGCCGACTGATGCTACTCAATTGGTAGAATGCAAGGAATGTGTGGCTAGAGTAAGGAGAATCCTTCTGGAGGGAGTTTGAGACCACATAGTGTCGAGTCTCCATGGGAAGGAGACACCATTTTCAATGTGGAAAACATTGAAAGATCTATATTAGAACAACAATCATCAGAGGAAGCTGATGCTGAAAGACAAGCTTCAGAAAATCAAGTGTGAAAAGGGTGACACGATCTCTACATATATGAACAAGCTCACCACCTGCAGGGATGAGCTTGGAAGTGTAGGGATCACGACAGCCGATGATGACATGGTGAGTCTTGCTCTCCTCGGTCTTCCTAAGAGCTAGCATAGCTACCAAGACTCGGTTGATGGAAGAGAGAAACTACCAGATTGGGAACCACTTTGGTTAGATCTGATGCAGGAGGAGATACGAAGAAGCACCAGAGATGGATCTTCTTCATCCAAGGAAGATGAAGAAAATTGCTCCTTAGCGAGTAAGGCAAAGAAAGGGAAGGAGAAGGATTATCATCCAAAATCTAGTTCTTTCTGTGATGGTAAGAATTTTGACAAACTGAAAGTGTGATGCTTTCATTGTCATGAAGTGGGCCATTTTGCTACAAATTGTCCACTGAGGAAATCCAAGAAGGGATCCATGGAAGGATCAAAATGTGAGGCGGTAGCCTCATATTGCGAGTTAGATTTCACACTTTTCACATGCATGGTTTCATCCATGGTGGGAAGTGGTTGGTTTCATGAAAGTGGAGCTTCTTTCCACATGACTGGTGACAAGAGTTTTTTCAGTACCTTGGAGGAGAAATATCTCAAGATACTCATAGCGATGGGTAATGATTAAAGGTATAGTGTGTTAAGTGTAGGCATGACTGTTTTTAAGAGGGAGCATGGAGCTCACATTACCTTGATCGAAGTCAAGTATGTACCAGGACTAAAAAAAAAAATTGTGTCGATCGTAATGCTGGAAGATAAAGGCTATGATGTAGTCTTCAGTAAGGGAAAGGTTTTCCTTCTACACATCACCACGAGATAGGTGAAGTAGATCGGTTCACGAGTCAAGAATCTCTATGCTCTTGAGGTTCAAGATGCATGCAAAGCCTTGAGGAGCAAGGCAACTGATGGAGACTTGGTGGTTAGGAGGGAGAGTACACTACTGCTCAACATGCAATGCCAGAAGAAGTCTCGAGCAATTGTGGAGAAGCCACAGTTGGTGAAGCAGCCTCAGGAGGTGTTTTAGCAACCACAACTGGAGAATTTGAGAGGAGATTAAGTGGACACATTGTTGTTGGGAAAAGTATCCAATACGGAATGACCCTATCCCACTCTAAGGGTGATAGTACCTCAGCAACAACCGAATGCAAAGCTATTCAAGATTATTTCTTTATGAGATGTAAGAGAGAGGAGAAAGAGATCCACTAATCGTTATCTTCCGCTAATGATTGATCCAATCTTCCCTCTTTGCTGCTTGCTCCCAGCTCCTTGCTCTTTCACTGGCCCAGCTACACAAAGATCTTGCAAAAGCACAAGAAATGGAAACTGCAAGAAGCATACATCCATAATTGATTCAAGGATTAAAATAAATCAAATATACAAGCATCAATTCGCCATTGAGACACATGCATATAGAAGAACCTCAAATGCTTTATTAATGGAAGAAGTAAAGTTCTGAGAGTGTTACAACCATAAGAGGCCCAATCCAGCAACACCTCCCAGCAGAAAGAAATCTCCTCTTCACCTCCTTCAAGCAAATCACCCAATAGTTCTATACTCAAACCAACAGCACTTCCTTACAGTCACAAGATTCCAACCTCCTTAGACCTCATGAGAGAGCTCTATATATAGGAGTTTTGGAGAAAGGATGAGTCAGCTTGAGGTTGGCATGGAGCTGACTAGTGTCCTCTCCCACTTCAGTTATTCTTCAATTCTTGAGTCCACTTGGAGTTTCTTGCTTCCACTTGGAGATCTAGATCCTCTTACTCATCACAAGGCGAATTCCCTGATCCAAGTGTCATTTTGGAAGCTTCCTGGGCATTTGACACCTTGCAGAATGACTGTGCCACTTGGCCAATCTCGCCCAGTGCAGGTAGCCTTCATTGCTTTTGACATTCAGCGCAGGTACAGAGTGGAGCAGTTGACATTCAGCGCAGATGCTCAGTGGAGCAGTTGACATGATCCAGAATTAGCTTGTTTTTGAGTTTTT
This sequence comes from Pinus tabuliformis, assembly GCA_031772625.1. Taxonomy (NCBI): domain Eukaryota; kingdom Viridiplantae; phylum Streptophyta; class Pinopsida; order Pinales; family Pinaceae; genus Pinus; species Pinus tabuliformis. The sequence continues at coordinate 409,630,348 of CM062814.1, forward strand.
TCAGGTGGAGAACTGATATTTAGTGCTGTGGTTTGCTGACCTTGTTCCTCTAGGGGTAGGAACAACATGTTTAGGGACTTTGGATCCCTTAGATTATTGACATTTCATGCTTCATGCTGTAAGGCACAAAAATGTCTATAACAGTTGCCCCCTAAAGTATGAGGTCGTTTATCGGGTGAAATGCTTTATCAGGAGGATCCGAAGTTCATTCAATCGCTGAGAGGTGCCCGGTAATAAAATACAATACAATACATCATTTTTCATTCTGCTTTCATGATCTAGCTGAGGCGGGCATTCCCATGCTCAGCTTTATAAATTCATTTTGGTACATAGAACCGATCGTCTGATGGTAGACAGATAATTCTCTGCTGAAATTATCATCCTTTGAGTAGGATGATCATCTGCTGTAATAATATACATATCAAATGTCTTTATATTTCCTGAATATATATTGCAGACCGGATGGATGAAACTAGATCCGGGGTCTTCAAACTCGTTCGATCTTCACTCTAAGTACAAGTCGATCCATGTGAGAATTGCGCTGAAGTCGAACATGGAAAGACATCGCTTGATTACCGGTCAATAATGTAAACCGTTAACGAGCGCGAGAGGAATCACCGATAATGATAATGACCCTCAAGGTACTGCAGTACAATTAACGTGGTGTGAATAAAAGACTTGGCGTCGAACACCACGCAAAATCTTCTGGTCGAAGGTCATTGATGTATACCTGTCGCCGAAAGTGAGAAACTTGCCATTGAGGCATGCAAGCTTCAAAGTACTGAGGGGGGTGTTCCTAGATCAACTTCTTGGATAATGAGCTGAAGTCGACAAGAAGCGATCCGTCAAAGGAGGGCCTTAATGAATCCCACATCAGTGACACGGAACGGAGCTAATGATTTTAGTGGAGGTGAAAACAATCTGTGAAATATGATTCAGGGTGGCGATCATGGGTGGATGAAGGATAATGTATGGCAGTGGATGGGACACGGTTGACTCTTTCTGAACAACATCTCTTGAACATATAACGACACTGATGTGATGGATCGGTAGCATTACCCCAAATGTGGATGGTTTGGCGAGGACCATGGTGATGAGACCGGTGAATGAAACAACCCAACCCGATGTGATACGGAGGACAAAGTGTCATGTTCAAGAGCGACTTGCTACCATTAAAGCTTTGAGGTTCTCCCAATTTTTCCCCAGTCATTTCTGACCAGTACCTCTTTATTTTTGTCAAGCTTGAGGAGGATAACATATGCTTGTTCTATAACTTGCCCTTCGGGCAAGCCCATCGCTATGTTTTAACGAGCCTAGCGATAGGGAAACTCGTTCTCGTCTAAAGACAAGTTTGTCGCTATTTAATCATTTTAACGAGTCTAATGACAAGGAAAACTCGGTCCTTTTCATTTTTAGAGAGTCTGAAAAGGTACAGAAAGTTAACTCCAAAATTCCTTTTTCGTCATCTAATCCCTTAAGTCCGAAAAAGTATAAAACAATACAGAAGGGATGAGTTTTCGATAACTTTAACGAGCCGAATAAAACAAGCGCTCGACCTTTTTGTGTAATAATCCCTCAGGTCCAAAAAGATTAAAATCTAGAGGAGGGATAGCTCTTCCGGTCACTTTAACGAGTTGGAAGGCCAAAACTTGGCAAACTTTTCATATTTTACGAGTAAGATGAAAAGAGCTCAAAGAAGACTCATCTTTTGAGGAACGAGTGATAAACAAGGATAGCAACAGATTCCAGGTACAGGTTGGAATTTTCCAATCACGGCAGTGTTACAAGGATGGCTAAGTGAAATCACTCTTCGCAGCTGTTCCTCAAAATGGGTAAACAATCATATGGAGGTGAACGATTGGCCAAATGGAATGGAGGTGGTGGGTGCAAACACGACCAAGGCTTTTTACGGCTAATAAATTACGATCACAATGGTTATTTACCGGAATAGGTTCATTTTTTAATGAGCTTAAACTCTGGAGGAAACTCTTGCTCACGCTTTTCTATTTTTTAACGAGCATAAATTCCACGGTAAAACTGCTCGATTCTTCGCTTTTCTATTTTTTAACGAGCATAGATTCCGCAGTAAAACTGCTCGATAATACCAGTCATAAGATAAAAAATGTCTCCTGTGAGACTCCAATTTTTATAGAGCTTGCGCCTCACATAAGCTATGCTCCCTCTCATCCTTTCTTTATGCAAGTTCGGAAACGGCTAATCCCAAAAACAGATAAATAACAGCTCCTAGCTTGCACTCCAAAAGGTTCGCATGCCCCCAGGTATAAAATACAATTTCAAGGCTGCCCCTACTTATCCGATAAAACATTCGTTTTAAAGGGTGAGGCTTTCCTCTTTCTGGTTACCCAAAGATTGTTTTGTTAACACCATCAAACGAAAACACTTCCTCGGCACTGTCTACCGAAGTAGACAATGGTGAATGACCTTTTTCAAACAAGTAACCTTATCAAAAGAATCATGTTCTAGAACAACCCCTCCTCCATCCACGGACGGGGTACGAACTAGTCATATTCTTTCGCGGAAATTCTACCTTATACCCAAGGTTTCCTCTGCTCGAAGCAGACCAGGATGCGTGCCCCCTGCGTTCCAGTCCCATCTTTCCGAATCACTCGCACTCATCGGGAAGGAGGACTGGGGGTGGAGACATTTCTTGGGTGAATAGACCATTGAGGGTTGGTACGTGACTATTTGCGATGCGTGATCCCAGGAATGAAAGTTGGTCTACGAGTTTGACCATTCTTCCTTCGTGTGGAAAACACATTACTCTAAAGAGTGAGGAGACTATAGCTCCCATGCAATATATATAGTCTCGTCCAAGGAGTAGGTTATAATCCAAGGGTCCTCGAACAACCATCACGTTCATTTGAACGGTCTTCCCTTTTAATGTAACAGGTACATTGGGGAGGATCCCTAACGGTCGACTGGTTCCTTTATCAAAACCCAAGAGATTTCTTATCTCAGGTAAAAGCTCCAGGGAACCCAGTGCTTTCCAAGCAATAGAGGAAAGGATACTCACAGATGCCCCTTCATCAATGATAGTTCCAGCCATTATCATTCTATAAATTTGGACGATGATTCTGAATGGTATACTGGCTGGTAACTAGGGTCTGCCTAGTTGGTTCCAATCAAAGGACACAATCAGGTTGCTTGGTGGTGGGACCGAATACATGGCCGGATACGACCCTGACGATGTTCCTTCCTGCGATAAAGGAATGGGCGCATTGCCCTGATGCTCATCAGAATCTGTGTTGATGAAAAGAATCTGGATGGTGTCATCCTTATTTTCTTCAGTGAGGGTGTCATTTGAAGATGAATCTTCAATGACGGTGTCATTTGAAGATGAAACCTCCGAAGGCGGAACCGGGTCAACTGCCGTATCGACCTTTAGACTTTCGTCTGGTCTAGATTTAGTAGGTTCATTTTCAATGACTGACACATCAACTGACCACTTGAGCGGGCCAGCTGTATTTTCAACCAACGAAGGACTTGGCACGAGTTTTTTGTCTCTAGGAGGAAGTCTCAACGGTGAAACCGGGCGATCTTCCAAAACTCTCTTCGCTTCGTCTAAGAAGGGACAACGGTGGATGGCGTGATCGCCTTTACACAGTTTGCAGGGGGATCTTGCTCCCCCTCTTTGTCTTGAACCTTCACTTTCGCTGGTCGACGGTAAGCATTCAACATGGCTATCAGAGGTTGATGCCCCCGAATTGTGCAACCGAGGTGACCAGTCCCTTAGTATCCGGGGAATACAGGGACAATCTCTATGGAAGTGGTCTCCTCTACATATGACACATGGTGATTTAGGCCCGGTCTGTGCTGTGTGTGGATTTTTGTCAGATGTCTTTTGCTTGCCCCCAGTCGCCTTAGGCTCCTTCTTCTTCTTCTCTCTCTCCTTCTTCTCCTTCTTCTTCATGGGAGCTTGGCTTTTGCCGGCTCTACCTTGCAAAGATGAAGGATTGGAGGAGGAGTTATAGGAAGTTGAAGGCTGGTGGGCAGCTCTAAACTCATATAACTGTTGACTCGACTGTTCAGGAAACATGGTGGTCTGAACTACATTGGTTGAGAATAGCCAAATTGGCAGGCCAATTGTCAGTCCTGGAAGCGACAATGTGGCCATGTGGGGCGCACCAACTTCTCCCCAAGAGGAGAAAGGACTAGGATTTCCATCATGTGGAATTCCTTGTTTGGGGCGTTCCATGTTCTCAACCTAAAGATCAACGCAGGAATAGGAGGTGATTATGTTCCGTTTAAAATAAATTTTATAACGACGCTTTAGACACAACTTGATTTTTCACTTTTTAAGAGTCGAGAAAAAGCTAAAGATGACTCTAGTCTCCTTCGATGTTTTAACGAGCCCGAAGTGACAAATGCTCGGATGGACTTTTTCAGTTATAGAGTTTGAAAAAGGCCAAAAGAAACTGCTCTGGAGTTCTAGGCAGAGGGTGTGCCAAACTTTTCGCAAAAACACAGAATACGTTTTACGGTACGAGTGGTCGATCTTCGTGAATGCTGTGTTCATTGCATTGCGATCAGTAGGGCGACCGACATAGTTTCCTATGGATAAAGGCTTTATTCCTATAGGGGTCTCCCAATATATACGCGACGGTACGTGGGAGCACAAGTCCGTATTGATACTTATCGCTTCACCGTGGAGGAATCACCCAACCACTCAACGCTAAGATATCACGTTTAACAACGCCGGAACACGTCTCTAGCTTAGACCTATATGTGTTTGCGTTATGTTTCAATGCGTTGTTATGTAAATTCAATTTATTTTAAGGTTGATCTTGTTTAGCAGTTTGCCTTTATGGATCACCACGAGATGTATAGTAACACTCCTAAATGCAGTCTAAGATGATAAGCAAGCTTTTCAATCTTTCAACTTTGAAAATCTTAACTACTGAGGGAAAAGAAAGATGACATCTTTTCACACAGATCATAGAGCACACACTAATGCACTTTTCCCTAAATCAACATGCAAACTGTCATAATGCACATGCACAATGCAAGTATTTCTTTTCTCTTTCTTAATGTTTGTGCGACACAAAAAGAAAGCTGTTGTATAACTTTGAATTCAATTTCAAGTGAAAGCAAACAAGCTTGTCCAAAATCAAAAGACACCTTAAGATTTACTTGTTTCGACACTAGAAATATATAAACTCAAACCATATGACGAAAGCAAAAGCTCAATCAGCTATGAACAGCAAATAAACTAACTCTTAAGATCAAAACGACACTTTATCACAGGTCTAGATCTAAGAGGTCACAGCAAGACTAGTTCACTTTTGTTATGGGAAACTGCAAATGATTCAAGAAATACACAAAGAACAAACACAATTTCTTTATACAACCGAGGCGGAATAGTGGCAAGGAAAGTTGGTTTCAGATAGGTACATTGACTGGTAACAGGCAGCAAAACAAGAGTGAAAACAGGGCAAGAAACAGCAGGAAACCCCAGTAGCACTAGGCAAAACTGGTCCAGCGCAGGTAGTACACAGGCAGTTTGACCTTTAGCGCAGGTAGCCCCTTCGGGAACTGTGCTGAAATGCAGACAGCCTTCACACAGCCTGCACTGAAGAACGAAACTTTCGTTTCTCTTGGTTTCCGGGTCACAGATTGCTCAAAAATTCACAGTTTTTGGCCAAATCAGAAGCTATCAGTTAAGTACACACTAAGGGATGACAAGGAGGATGAAAAGCTATCACTAAGAGCTTATTAGAGTCCTTGTGGATCAGCTCTTCAAATCATAAAATTGCCCAGAAACTGAGCTAGAGTAGCTGCCCTCTACTTTGCATTTGAAAGATTCAAATGCAGTTCGATTCGGTACTCCCTGTGTTTATGAAATGAATAACAAAAAACACAAACAGCCAACAAGATACGATCCCCAGCGGAGTCGCCAATTTGTTGTTGGGAAAAGTATCCAATACGGAATGACCCTATCCCACTCTAAGGGTGAAAGTACCTCAGCAACAACCGAATGCAAAGCTATTCAAGATTATTTCTTTATGAGATGTAAGAGAGAGGAGAAAGAGATCCACTAACCGTTATCTTCCGCTAATGATTGATCCAATCTTCCCTCTTTGCTGCTTGGTCCCAGCTCCTTGCTCTTTCACTGGCCCAGCTACACAAAGATCCTGCAAAAGCACAAGAAATGGAAACTACAAGAAGCATACATCCATAATTGATTCAAGGATTAGAATAAATCAAATATACAAGCATCAATTCGCCATTGAGACACATGCATATAGAAGAACCTCAAATGCTTTATTAATGGAAGAAGTAAAGTTCTGAGAGTGTTACAACCATAAGAGGCCCAATCCAGCAACACCTCCCAGCAGAAACAAATCTCCTCTTCACCTCCTTCAAGCAAATCACCCAATAGTTCTATACTCAAACCAACAACACTTCCTTAGAGTCACAAGATTCCAGCCTCCTTAGACCTCATGAGAGAGCTCTATATATAGGAGTTTTGGAGAAAGGATGAGTCAGCTTGAGGTTGGCATGGAGCTGACTAGTGTCCTCTCCCACTTCAGTTATTCTTCAGTTCTTGAGTCCACTTGGAGTTTCTTGCTTCCACTTGGAGATCTAGATCCTCTTACTCATCACAAGGTGAATTCCCTGATCCAAGTGTCATTTTGGAAGCTTCCTGGGCATTTGACACCTTGCAGAATGACTGTACCACTTGGCCAATCTCGCCCAGCGCAGGTAGCCTTCATTGCTTTTGACATTCAGCGCAGGTACAGAGTGGAGCAGTTGACATTCAGCGCAGATGCTCAGTGGAGCAGTTGACATGATCCAGAATTAGCTTGTTTTTGAGTGTTTTCAAGTGGAGAACTGATATTTAGTGCTGTGGTTTGCTGACCTTGTTCCTCTAGGGGTAGGAACAACATGTTTAGGGACTTTGGATCCCTTAGATTATTGACATTTCATGCTTCATGCTGTAAGGCACAAAAATGTCTATAACACACATCCATTCATCCAGAGAGATCTAGTAGGGGGAAATTTCAAGCCAAGTGGGCAGAGGGATCACATGCATCCATACCTGCAGGTCAGAGGTGGGGCGATGTGAGTGGAAGTCCCAGAAAGGTTGGAATAGGGGTAGGATCATTGAGTTACTTGACCTCTTTGGTTAGTACTTGCTATGGGTGTTACCGGGAAAAGTGTCTATTTAGAACTGCTCTATCCCACTAAGGTGTGGCAGCTGCCTTAGAAACAAACAGAGAAAAACTACTTCTGTATTTCCTTTATGAATTATAGATAGAGAGGAATAGAAAGAACCAACCTGTGTCTTGCACTAATCCTTTGATCCAATCCCTCTCTTCTTTGATAGTCTCCAGCTACCTGCTCCCTTGCTTGCCCAGCTTCACAAACTACTTGTAAGATCACAGAAGAAGAGCACTATACAAAGACATGGATCTATATTCATAAACAAATTAAGATCAGACTTAAGTTAACCATACAAAATGTAACACACATCAATGATACAAAAGCATGGAGGAAAAATCAAATAGTTTTTATTGATGAACAAGAAAAGATCCAGGAGGAGTTACAACCAGTGGTTCCAACCCAGCATCAACCTCCCAGGAAAGAAGCCCCTCTTCACCTCAAACAAAGCATAAGTTGCCCAACAATCTGATGTTTGTCTCTAGAAACCAACAACAATTCCTTACAATATGCAAAATTCCAGCCTCTGGATCTCTGGGATGAGGGATCCATATATAGATATCTTTAAGGAGGATGAGTCAGCTTGTGATTTTATTAGTGTCTTCTCTCTGTCAGTTCTTGCTTCCACTTGGATACTGAAGGTGTCTTACTCATCCTTGGTCGAATTTAGTGAGGCAAGTGTCACAGGAGAAGATTCTGGAAGCTTCCATTGTCTCTCCACTTCGCGGAATGACACTGTCATTTGTCATTTCTCACCCATCGCACCCCACAGAAGGGACTTTTGAAATGCAACGCACCCTCATAGTGTATTTAGGTGTAATGCAACGCACCTAGCCAGTGGAGCAGCTGAAATGATCCTGTTTTGACCAATTCTGAGCAGTTTCTGGTGGAGAACTTCTGGGAGAAGCTGTAATCTGTTGACCTTGTTCCTTTAGGGGTTAGAACAACACTTTTAGGGACTTAGGAGCCCTTGGTTTATGGACATTTCATGCTTGGAGTTGTAGGGCACAAAAATGTCTATAACAGTTGCCTCCTAAAGTATGAGGCCGTTAACCTTTTGGTGTCGGGTGAAATGCTTTATTATGAGGATCCGAAGTTCTTTCAATGCTGGGAGGAGACCTGTAATAAGATACAATACAATACATTATCTTCATACTATTTTCATGATCTAGCTGAGGCGGGCATTCCAATGCTCAGTTTATAAATTCATTTTCATGTACATAGGACAGACAATCGTCTGAGTGTAGACTGATGATTCTGATAGAGACATCATCCTTTTGGTAAGATGATTATCTGTGTTCCAATGTTGTGCATTTAATGTCTTTATTTCCTTGAATATATATCGCAGCCCGGATGGATGAAACTAGATCCGGGGTCTTCAATCTCGTCTGATCTTCACTCGAAGTACAAGTCGATCCATGTGAGAAATGTTTTGAAGTCGAACATGGAAAGACATCACTTGATTACCAATCAATGATGTAAACTGTTAACAAGCGCGAGAGGAATCACCGATAATGATAATGATCCTCAAGGTACTGCAGTAAAATTCACGTGGTGTGAATAAAGGACTTGGTGTCGAACACCACGCAAAATCTTTCGGTCAAAGGCCATTGATGTAAACCTGTCGCCGGAAGTGAGAAACTTGCCATTGAGGCATGCAAGCTTCAAAGTACTGAATGGGGTGTTCCTAGGTCAACTTCTTGGATAATGAGCTGATGTCGACAAGAAGTGATCCATCACAGGAGGGCCTTAATGAATCCCACATCAATGACATGGAACGGAGCAAATGATTTTAATGGAGGTGAAAACGATCTGGTGATATAAGGTTCAGGGTGGCGATCATGAAAGAATGGAGTATAATGTATGGTAGTGGGTAAGACACAGGTGACTCCTCTGGATGACTTCTCTTGAACATATCGGCGAGACTAATGTGATGGATTGGTAGCATTAACCCCAAATGTGGATGGTATGGTGTGACCATGGTGATGTGGCCGGTGAATGAAACAACTCAACCAGACTCGGACACGGAGTGGAAGTGTCATGTTCAAGAGTGACTTGCTACCAACAAAGTTTCTTTGAGTTTTCTTCCCAATTTTTCCCCAGTCATTGCTGACCAGTACCTCTTTATTTTTGTCAAGCTCGAGGAGGATAACATATGCTTTTTCTATAATTTTCCCTTCGGGCAAACCCATCGCTATGTTTTAACGAGCCTAGCGATAGTGAAACTTGTTCTCGTCTATAGACAAGTTTGTTGCTATTAATCTTTTTAACGAGTTTAACGACAAAGATAACTCGGTCATTTTCAATTTTAGAGAGTTTGAAAAGGAACGTAAAGGTAACTCCAAAATTCCTTTTTCGTCATCTAATCCCTTAAGTTCGAAAAAGTATAAAACAATACAGAAGGGATGAATTTTCGATACTTTGAACGAGCCGAATAAAACAAGCGCTCGATCTTTTCGTGTAATAATCCCTCAAGTCCAAAAAGATTAAAATCTAGAGGAGGGATAGCACTTCCTGTCCATTTAACGAGCTGTAAAGGCCAAGGACTCGGCAATCTTTTCATATTTTACGAGTCAGTTGAAAAGAGCTTAAAGGAGACTTGTCTTTTGAGGAACGAGTGATAAAACGGGTAGCAGCTGATTCCAGGTAAGGTTTGGAATTTTCCAATCATGTCAGTTTCACAAGGATGGCTAGTGAAATCACTCTTCGCAGCTGTTCCTCAAAATGGGCAAACAATCAAATGGAGGTGAATGATCGGCCAATGAAAAAGTGGAGGTGACGGCGCAAACACGACCAAGGCTTTAACGGCTGAAGTACTACATTCATGATGGTTATTTACCAGGGAATAGTTCATTTTTTAGTGAGCTTAAACGCGGGTGGAAACATTTGCTCATGTCTTATGTTTATTTTTTAACGAGCTTGAACTATGTGCTAAAACTGCTCGATTGAATGGTCCATTTTTTATTTTACTATAAATAGCTTAGTTCTTTCAAAGATTGTACTACATTTTCAACTGCTTCATCAAACTAGTCAGAAATGAACAATATATGCTTGAAAACGAGTTAGAACACCAATATTTTACTTTGAACTACGTAAAAAGTAATGAAAAAGTGTTTTTACCTCTCATTTTACCATTTCATTTGAACTTTGGTTTGTTGGAGCTTTGGAGGTGCTTTTCCCCCTTGATTTTCATCAGCTGATTTCGGGAGATTCTGTGGACGATTCTCGGCGCCGTCTAGACCAGGTAGGAGCTAAACCTAAGCTCTTTCATTTCATGGTTTCCATTTTGCATTATGAGCTTGATTCCTAGTTTTTCTGAGCCCCTAGGGTTTGAAAAAATCGTTCTGCCTTCAGCGCACCCTTTGTGTATCGAAAGGTGCATTGAATGTTGGCCATTGTGAAGGCCATCTGACATGCAACGCACCCAGAGTACTGTTGCAGGTGCGATGGGCACAGAGAAGGAATTCTGTGCACAATTTTTGATGGAAATTTTGCCTATTTCTTGCCAAAATCAGGATCTAACTCTTCTCTTGTTTGTTTTTCAGAGATCTTTGGAGCAAGATGACCATTACATGGCGAGAACGTGAGCATGAAGAAGAGGACATGCTTGCCCTACATGATCCAGTTACAGTAAACGCACTGCGGAACTATGGCTTGCTGAAGTTTCTCCGCATTTCTAGCATGAGACAACAGATCAAATTACTGCAGTATTTACTTGATTCTTCGGATCCTACCAACCAGGTTTTCCAGATCAGGGGAAAATCTATCCCCTTGACTGTAGTAGACATCTATTTCTTGACCGGTTTTTCAAGGCGGGGTGCCCCATCTCTTTATCAGGTTTGGCCCGAGGAGGTGACTCGGTGAGAGATTATGTTTGCCGGTACTGCAGAGAAGGATCTCAGCCGAGTAAAGATGGCAAGATCATCATTTGTGATGTCACTGACAGGTCCCTTAGGACTATTCTGTTTACGTTTGGTAGGATGGACAGTGGTGCGACTCTTCACGTAGCCAACCGATCTTATATGCAGTATGCCTTGGAATGCCTCCAACCGAAGGTGTTCAACTGGTGCGACGCAGTACTTCTTGTGATGAAAGAACAATTGACCAAGATAAAGAGCGAGAGGTTGAAGAACTTTGGGTATGGTTCTATTTTGACCGCCTTTTCCTTGGAGAAGATACCACTCATGCAGCCGTAGTACATTGCACTCGATTTACCTTCTCCTACTGAACCACGTACGCAGAGATGGGTTGACCACATGTCTAGGTATGCTGGCCAGTCTCAGATTTCATTTTCTGATACCTTCTTCAGGTGGTTTTATCGTCAGGAGATGGTTTATTCCGAGTATCCATACGCTGGCATGGACTTCCGGGGTGATCCGGATCTGGTACTGCCGGATGGTGAACAGTGGGGCGCCATTGGTAAAATCTCTGACCATATTCCTGTTTATCGTTTTTCCTTATAATGTCCTTGTGATTTACTCTATCAAGACTTTAATCAAACTCATGTGTACATGCAGATGTTGGTCCTATTCGTCCAACAGTTCGCCCGAGAGTACCAGCTGCCGCCCCAGCAGGAGAGGCCTTCGGAAGGGCTATCCTTCGTGACCTCGACGTGGCCGAGACTCTCGCAGCATTACAGGAGCAGGTTGAGGGCCTCACTCTTGGTATTCCAGATGTGAGGACTCACGAGCTACCCTTGAGGCTACAACGACATACTACTGGTGTGCCAAGACGATGGACTTGTCTCTTGCGCATGATTGCACAGGCTGTGACTTGCTATCACGAGCATCATTAGACTAGGGTACCCCCTAGCATTTTGAGTTTTTTGGTCATTTGACCGATTTTGTCTTGGTTATAGAACATTATGTGTAAACCATAAAAAGTTATATATACTTTTGATTTTCAGAGTTTTATTTTGGTTAAGTTACATGATCCAAATGAAAACATTGATGGTATGTTTCTTTTTATAAATGTTGCAAATGTCTATCTAACACATAATTTGCTAATGATTCAGTTAATGTGTTTAAGTTTATGGAAATATGTTGATATTGAATAGAATCAAATTGTCTTTCCAAAATCTTAACCGTTAGTAACATGCGATAAATAGTTGGATTTCAGACAGAATAGATACCAGTGAGTTGTAGTATTACGAGTTGTGAGTCTAGCCTAACAATTAGTCGACGTATACCATGTGTGATGGCATTAGAGAGAAGTTCTATCAACGCGCTATATTCAGCGATGTTTTTTGTTGATCGACCAATACATACCCCTCTAAAACTTACTAACTCGCCGCTTGGATCAAAAATAGCCCAGGCTGTGGAAGATAGGTTCTGTGAACTACGACTCGCTCCGTCGGCATATCCAACACATGAATCCAATAGGTTTGACATCTGCAACAAATGTAAAAAGTGGATTACTTGACCAAAATAAATACTTTAGCGAAAACAAAAATATAACAAAAGCATACAGGTTACCATTCCGCATAGTAACGCTTGAGGTACAACCCATTACGAGGCTGCGCCAGTGGAATTTCGTCATAATCCATTAAATCATAGCCTCCTTTTTCTAACACTCGTTTAACAATATAGGGGCCCATCCATAAAGACTTAAATTTACCTGCTCCCAATTTATCGGATTCTTGGTCGTAAAGCAATACCAAGTCACCTTCTGAGAAGACACGGGGTTTGACATTTTTGTCGAACTGCGCCTTGACTCATTTCTTATGGGCTTCGTTAGCCAAAGCGGTGTCACGACAAGTTTCATCCAATTAGATTAATTCCAAGAAACGAGCCTCTTCTTCTGAAGTTCCGGGGAGGAGATCAATTGCGAGTTTGAGAGACGAGATTTCACACTGGATTGGTAAGACTGCTTCTAGGCCATATACCAGTTGGAAAGGTGTGAACCCAGCTGCATTCCTTACCGATGTTCGGTAAGCCCACAAAGTTGAGTACATGATTAGGTGCCATCTTCTTTTGTGAACTCCAATCATCCTTTGCAGCATGCGTTTTAGGACCTTGTTGATTGCTTCAACTTCTCTGTTGGCTTGCGGATAATATGGAGTAGAGCTATTGTGAGACAACCCTAGTTTGGCAGCTAATTCGACCATCATGTGATTGCGAAAATGGGATCCATGATCTGTGACTATAGCCTGTGGTACACCGAATCTGGCGACTACATGATTGAAAAAGAAGAGGGCAGCTATTTCACCAGTATTATCTAATGTAGGCATCGCCTCGGCCCATTTGGTAAAATAGTCAACTGTGACTATGATATACCCATGCCCCCCGGTCGAGGTGGGGTTACATGTCATGAAATCGATGCCCCATTTGGCGAATGGCCCAACAGCAACTATTGGCTGTAAAGGTGCGGGTGGTCTTCTGGTTTTGATGTCGAAAATTTGACAAGCATGGCAACTTCTGACTGCGGTTATGTAATCTTTGAATATTGTTGGCGAGAAGTATCCTGCTCGTAAGATTTTTTGCGTTGTAGCTTATACAAATTGATGCCCCCCACATGCACCTGAATGACAATCATTCAGGACTTTTCGGCCTCCTCATGTGTCAGGCACCTTCTCAGAACTGTATCGATACCGCGACGGTAAAGTGTATCACCGACGATCATGTAGTCTTTTGCTTGGTATCGAATACGTTTTTGTTCAGAGTGGGAGGTGTTGGGCCTATATTTTTGGGTTTGGAGATAAACGATTATCTCCCCATACCACTCATTTCTTGTAGATATCAGAAACAAATTTTCGTCCACGATTGTTTCTTCGGATGTGTCATCGTTGGACGACAATGGGAGATCGCACAATAATTCTGCGAAAACTAGAGCTTTCTTTGACTTGGATTTTACAAATTCCAGATCAAACTCTTGTAGGATTGCTATCCATTTTGAGTATTTTCCCCCCAGCAACTATCGCGACAATATATAAGTCATGGGGTTGCAATCTGATAGAATGGTAGTTTTCCGAAAGAGGACATAGTGTCGAAATCTCTGTATCGCTTGAATAGCTGCGAGTGCTAGCTTTTCAACATACGAATACTTGCTTTCTGTATCATTTAATTTTTTACTTAAATAATATATAGGATGTTCAATTCCGTCGACTTCTTGGACTAAAACCATTGCGATGGTCGTATCTGCTGCAGCCAGATACAGGTTAAAATCTTTTTGATAATTAGGAGCGTACATTAATGATGCTTTCATTAGGGATTCTTTTAAAGCATCAAAGGAAGCTTGTGCAACCTGATCCCAGACAAAGGGTACTTTCTTTTTAAAAAGACGTGTATAACCTTTAGCAAGTTCGGTGTAATTTGGAATGAACCCCCTCAGAAAGTTTTCTTTCCCTTGGAGTTTTTGAATCTGAAGCAAATTCGAAGGTGGAGGCAAATTTATGATTGCCTGGACCTTACATGGGTCGAGATGAATCTGTCCTTGGAGACTATGTTATCACTCAGGTTGTCCTTAAAGCTCCTTAAATGATACGGCCAAGGTAACCACAAACCAATCTTTGGACTGCAGGTCCTAGCCTACCTGCAATCAGAGAGGGCTCTCTCTTTATAATTTAGCTTTGTTTTGGGTCGATTTTAGGCTAGTTATGATTTTCTTGGGTTTTTTTTTTATTTTGGTGGGATGGAGGATTCTTTAAAACAAAGTTGGGATGCATAGTGTGAGAAGTTCAAACCATTGGGCATGGAGTCATGGATTAGGCTTGCTGTTGCGTTTTCTTGGTCACAAGAGGAATACAGAGTAGAGTAGCTACACATAAAACAATATCTAGCTAGAATAAACATGGAACGAAGGTCAGTGAATGAAAGGCAACTAAGTAGCTCTCATTATGCTAACAGAGGGAAGTTGAATGAACATTTATATAGGAGCAATCAAGGATTCCTAAACAACATTCATATATGAAGGAACTAGTGCAAATATGAGAAAACCAGTATTCATATTCAGGACTATTTCAGAGGAAAACATAGATAAATCACAAAAATTGAGAACAGAATACAACTAAGTGAGCTTTGAACTATTCTTTCTTTCTGCTATTTAGATAGTGAAACAATGATGGCATAAAACATATAAACTGTAAACAGAGATAAGAAACACTTATTGGGCTATGTAGAATCGTTAGGATTCCATAGTCACTCTTCAGACATTAAAACACAACACTCAGTTCATCTCCCAAACATTCTAGCGATCTTTGATTATAGAGACCCTCAGAAAATACAATGCAAGTCTGAATCATACACTTTGGCACTAAATCTGGGGCTTTTCTCACCGCTGATACTCTTTAAACTGTCCCATCGCCCCCTTCTACCTTTTAATGCACACTAACAACTGCAAATGTGTCCGTGGCCATTGGAATGCTATCGGCGCTTGGCCGATCAAAAATAGCATCAAACCTTGCAAAAAATGTCCCAAAAAGGAGGATTTGTATGCTTCTGACTGCATCGAGGCCGAAACTGGCCATCTGAAGCAAAACTGGGCTTTGGAGCGATCTCAGAAAGCTTAGGGATGCATGAATTCCCTTATCGGGAGCCGGGCGCAGGTATATATGTGAAAATATGAACAAATGCCGCCTTTTATTTTACACTAAAAAAGACCAATTTCTATGTAAAATTCGTGAAAAGCATAGGCGGGAGCAGCACTATAGCGGAGGTTAAATCCTGGCCGTTGGATCGCGCGAAGGCAGATCCAACTGCTGGCGCTAAATTGCATCGGGGTGGACCATTGGTCCCAACACATAAAACCTCCGAATAGCGATGAACCTGGCGGACCCGAAATGCTTATATGCTCTTTCTTTATGGAGGTCGGGTTCGGCCCATTAGAGCCTTCATATCGGCGGATTTGGTAAAAATGCGTAAGCAGACCCGAAAAGCTTATATGCCGCGCTTTATTACTTTTCGGCTCCGCTGGTCGGAGCTATAAAGGAGTGATGCGATTAAATATGGGCCGTTGATCTCTGGGCCTGAATGGGCAGCTGAGATTAACTCAGAAATTCACTATCGGCGGGGTCATGGGGTTGCCACATAGAAACGTTGAAATCCATCGGACCCGATAAGTTATACAAGCCCTCTTTATTTTATTTCGGGTCCGACCCATCGGCGGAAAGGGACTGGCTGTAAGCGGTTTTATCGGACCGCTTTTGGTACGGGCCCAGTTTGTGTCGGAAGCCGCCCGATACAACGAGAAGTTGACATGCGCCACAGACCCTACGTCATCCTCTGACACTTTTCAGGCTCTAAAGGACGACGATCAGGGGCGGTCCGAAATCGTCGATGATCGTCGGATGGGAGGGCCCGGATCCGATGGATGACGGGATGCAGACATGGTAGAGCGATACGGTGGGGTTATATATGATGTTTTAAACATATGATTGCCCCCTCCCGATAGCGATATCACATCAGAGGGGGTCCAAATGAAACTTTATTATATCGAACCCATGTTTTTGTGAACTGCCAAGCCTTTTGGGAAATCGGAAGGGTTCCTTTATAGTTTGGCATGGATTCTAAGGCATCGGAAGGGGTCCGATAGCCAAAAACGGAGGGTTTTATTCCTTTTTGAAGATTTTTCATGGTTTTCACATGGTTTTTGTATTCTTATGCCTTGGAAGGAGTCCAAAGGCACTTAGGGGGGAATTGATGTGGTTTTGAGAGGGGTTTAGTGGCCAAAGAGGGTTTCATGCCTTATAAAGGCAAACCAAGGCCAAAGAGATGATTTTTAAACATATGAAGGTAAACTATGCAAAGGAATGAGTCCTTTTGCATTTGGAAGATGGTTAGAGGGGTTAATGAGGGTTCTTGCTTGAGTTTCAGATAAACTTAGCAATTCCCAAGGATGTATATGGTTATTTTTCAACCAGGGGGAGGGATAAATATATAGGGGAGTTATATACATAGTTTTAGTAGGGGGAGGGGAAATAGATAGGGAGTTACATAATAAAGTTAGTAGTTAATATTATAATGATGAGAAAAAGCGCTAAGAATGATGTCTTAGGCTATCAATGGGGGAAAATGACTGATAGAAGAAGTGTGAACATTCCTTTAGTGAAGCAGATCTTCGCCAAGGCAGATGATATGGAGAATGATGAAATTAAGAGGTATCAAGTAGATCTTGACCTCTTTAGGGGAAGTTAGTGAGTGATTTGGGGAAAGAGGAGGAAGGGGAAGTTAGACATGACTCACTTGAAGTCCTCCAACTGAACAACTGCCTTCAACTTGTGATATGATAGATATAACACTTGACAATATGAAATGGATCACAAGCCATGATTCTGCAACCACAAAGCTACCTACCCGACCTACTTACCTAGCATTTTCTCTTCTTTTTTGTTTGGGTGCACTTGAACTAGCATACCCAGCTTTTTGTTATTTTCTTCTTGTTGTCCTCCTATCTACAACTACACTTATTGCATCCAGGGGCTCAGATTAAGCTGTTGAGCACCCTTGTTTCTCTACCTAACTACAAATCTGCCAAGATTAAGCTGTTTGGACAGATGTTCATTCTCTATATTCTACAACATGAAATTGAAACCTAGGGAGGCCAAGATTAAGCTGTTTGGCCTACCCTTAACTGAAAACTGATCAAAATGGATTACTTATCAAAACTGGAACAAAGCAGTAGCATAAAAACTGGCACACCTTCATGGATACTTCTCTGGTCATCTATAGCAAATATGGAGCATTGCAGCATGCATAGTACGACATATTTTGGCATGTAAAAAAGACGATCATGAAAGATGATTAACCTGCTGCAGCAGGAGGCTAACAGACTACAAAGCCAAGTAAATGACCAGAACTGACGCAAAATACACATTTGTGTGGATTGAGTCATATCTTGTAATGTCGACAATGTAGAAATATCGCTCCTAAATGCTGCGGATGATCAGTCTGCTTTTGCGAATGAGCCGGAAGGTCGTCGAGGTATGGTTGAATGATGTTTTTTATGTCATGGAAGGCATAATTCATTGGCCTCTGAAACGTCGCCCCTATGTTCTTTAAACCAAAGGGTAATTTTCGATATGCGAATATGCCCCACGGACAAATAAATGCAGTCTTTGACTGGTCCTGTGGGCGGATATTTTTTTTATTATACCCGGAGAATCCATCCATGAATGAAAAGATTTCGCATCCGGCGCATTCATCAATTATCTCGTCAATGAAGGGTGTAGGGTAGTTGTATTTTGGACAGGCTTGATTTATATCCCTATAATCGACACACACTCTAATTGTTCCCTGTTTTTCATAACAGGTATGATGTTCGATACCCAATCGGTTAGAGGAACCGGGTAGATGAAACCAGCATGGAGAAGTTTTTCAACTTCTACCTTAATGGCAGTGGCTTTCTTGGGGTGCACCTGCCTTAGTCGTTGTCGTACTGGTTTGACATCTGGATACATATTAATTTCGTGTTCAACGATACTCGAGTCAATGCCCGACATTTCACTATATGACCAAGCAAAGACATCTATGAATTTGCGAAAAAGAGCGTTATATATTTCAAGTTCTGAAGGAGAACAACATTTGCCAACATAAATATTCTCTACAACATCTGCTTTGGTCGAGATATTTATGGCTATAGTCTCTTCAATGTTGGACAAGTTTCGCTCAGAATCCACCGTGTTTATAGTATTTGATAGGAAATCAAAGACTGAAGGATGATAAAGGTCATCTTGAGTATCTTCTCCACAATCGGGAAGAAGGGAACGATGGTGGGAATCATTCCATGGTGCTCCTTCAATTACCATTGATTGGACAATTCCTTCATCGATGACATGCACTTGCGACCAAGGATCTGAAGGGGTATAATATTCTCTAGACCTATCTATCCAAACGCTTGATGAGCGTTGATTTGGGTTTGCCTCCCATGCTAGGAACATTGATTGCTACAATATTTCCATTGGGCTTGGGGGTAAAACCATTGCATGATCCACGTCGATATCATTTTCTGAGATCTTTGTAGAAGATATCGTGTTGCAGGTTCCTATCGACGCTACTTCCACCAAGTTGATTGGAGGTGGAAGGGTGAAAGTTCCCATTAGTATAGGATCTTTTAATAGGCCTACTCCGCTATTTTGAAGCGAATGAGGGCTTCCATGGATCATGGGAATGCTTCCTGTAACTCGAGAACTGTTGGGGAGGAATTTTTGTTGATCGACGATTGTAATCCCTCCTTGAAAGGGAAATGCAATCTTGTTGAAATAGGTCAACACAACAGCCGCCATAGCATATATCCATGGCCATCCTAGTAGGATGTTGTAATCAAGATTGCCATCGATTACTTCAACATCTATTTCTACCGTTTTCCCTCCTAGTTCAACTTTCAAGTTACTTAGAATACCATATGGGGTATATGTCCTTCTGTTGAATGCTTTTAATGTTGTCGAATATCGCAACAAGGTTGGAGATCCTAAAGTTTTCCATCAACTCATTGACATAATGCATGTAGATGCTCCCTCATCAATAATTGTTCGATGAACAGTTTTGTTGAGGGCTTTCACTTGAACAAGGAAAGCTAGTTGAGATGGTAATTGAGGATCGTATCCTTTATGATTGAAGGATACAAGATTAGAATCCTTTGGGTCTATCCCACCAATGGCTGATAATAAAGCCTGCCTTTGGGATGGGCAATTCTGTAGTACTTCAAGAGTCGACATAGCGGATGGCGATTGTGCCAAATCTTCCACTATATTATAATGTTGTGCCGCTCTATTGCGGGGATTAAACATCGACTTGTGTACTACTCCCTTTGGCGGTTTTATTGTCAATTCAGGAATGATGGGTGGTGCAACTTCCGTCGAAGTTGTTGTCGAACTACTAGGTTGATCTTTATCCTTGTTGTTCGACAGCTGTGGATTCCCATAATACTTGTTCCTTGTCGATATCAAAGCATCATTTTGTTGTTTTGAAACCGACAACATTAGCACTTGAGATGGGGAAGCATTTTCACTTTCAACCAGATGTGTTCCTGGATTTGGAAATGGATCGGTTAACACTACAGAGGTTTTCGAACTCTTGAAGAATTTTTTAACCTAAGCTCTGTGTTGACAACTTGCGGTCCAATGATTCTCATCGCATATGAGAGATGGATTTTTTGGTTTCCTATCTCCAGGAGGGTTTGAAGAATATTTTTCAGGTGACGATTCCTCCTGTTTCTTCTTCTTCCCTTTGCCTTTCTTCTTTTTCCATGGTTTTTTGGTTTCTTTTCCTTTATCTGTCGATACGACATTTACTTCCGAAGCAAGAAACTCATCCTTTGCATTTTGAATTGAAATCTTACGGGCCTTTTTGGATGTAGCCTTTGTCGATTTCGTGTCTGTTGTGCCAATCACGCCATCGCCAGCATGAGAGTCATTGTTCGATTTAGGAGGAGAAGGAATTGAGAATTTCGTTCTAGGTGCGTCAAGTATTTTATCGTAGAGCGTGTCGGACTGAGTGTAAATCATGTCCAGATATTGCGCACGAGTGATAACTTGCTCTTCTATTATGACTACCCCCTTTGCCACATCTTCCGTGATGGAAGGCAATAATGACTTGATAAACCATTCAGCTAAGAGCTGATCGGGGATGTACGTTTTTACCATCCTACGATGACATCGCCACTCATGTATATGGTCAGATATGTGAGTGGCCGTTGTCTGTTTGAAGTTGGTAAGAAGTTTTGTTCCCATTTCGTACCTTATTGGTAATTGGAAATGGGTTAAAAAGGTTGTTGCTAAGGTACTAAAGTTGTCGAACGAAGCTCTAGGCAATTCGATGTACCATTTTGCCGCCGGACCCGTTAATGTCCTCTGAAAGAGGCAAAGTCTTATCGAATCATCATTTAAGGTATTTGATGAACACCATAGATGAAAGGTCATCACGTGATTCGATGGATCTTCACCTGGATTTCCATTAAATTTAGGAATATCTGATGGAAGTTTATGCGGAATCGCTGGCCACCAAGAGGTATAAGCGATTTGATCATTTGTTAACCGATTTAAATCAGGTAACTCTAAAGTTGCCATAAAGGGTAACTGCTGATTCAAGTTAGGTGAAGCATACCCAGGATAAGATGGGATTGCCTGAGCAGTTGGTCTTTGCATACCGACATAATGCATCTGATGTTGGTATGTTTGGTAAGGTTGGTGGACATGACCATTGTAAAATCGTTGATTTTGACCGTTTTGAATGTACAACTTGTTATCGGGAAAAGTGTCTATTCAGAACGACCCTATCCCACTGAGGTGTGACAGTGACCTCAGAAAAAAATAGGGAAAAATACTCTTGTATTCTCCTTTATGAACTATAAATGAAGAGGAATAGGATGAACCAACCTGTGTCTTGCGCTAGTCCTTTGATCCAATCTCTCTCCTCTTTGACAGCTTCCAGCTACCTGCTCCCTTACTTGCCCAGCGTCACCAAGTTCCTGCAAGTTCACAGAAGAAGGAAACTACACAAAGACATGGATTTATGTTCATAAAAATCTTAGGATCAGATTTAAGCTAAACATACAAATATAACAAACATCAATGATATACAAGCATGTAGGAGAAACTCAAATAGTTTTATTGATAAAACAAGAAGATCCAGGAGGAGTTACAACCGATGATTCCTGATCCAGCATCAACCTCCCAGCATAAAATCCCCTCTTCACCTCCAACAAAGCATAAATCACCCAATACTCTGATATCTATCTCAAAACCAACAACAATTCTCTGCAATGTACAAAATTCCAGCCTCTTCTGGATCTCTTGGTGAGGGATCCATATATAGATGTATGCAAAGAGGATGAGTCAGCTCATGAATTGATTAGTGGCCTCTCTCTATCAGTTCTTGCTTCCACTTGGAGACTGAGAGCCTCTTACTCATCACAGGTCGAATTCATTGAGGCAAGTGTCATTGGAGAAGATACTGGAAGCTTCCATTGTCTCTCCACCTCGTGGAATGACTCTGCCACTTGTCATTTCCCGCTCAACGCACCATGGTAGTGCATTCAAGTGCGTTGCAATGCACCTAGCCAGTGAATTTGGGTGCTTTTCAACCTAGCTAGCTAGTGGAGCAACTGAAATGATCCTGATTTGACTAGTTCTGAGCAGTTTCTGGTGGAGAACTTCTGGGAGAAGCTGTAATTTGTTGACCTTGTTTCTTTAGGAGCTGGAACAACACTTTTAGGGACATAGGATCCCTTGGTTTATGGACATTTCATTCTTATAGCTGTAAGGCACAAAAATTTCTATAACAGTTGCCCCCTAAAGCATGAGGTCGTTTATCGGGTGAAATGCTTTATTAGGAGGATCCGAAGTTCTTTCAATGCTGGGAGGAGACCTGTAATAAGATACAATACAATACATCATCTTCATACTGTTTTTATGATCTAGCTGAGGCGGGCATTCCCATGCTTAGCTTTATAAATTCATTTTCATGTACATAGGACAGACAATTGTCCGATGGTAGACTGATGATTCTGATGAAGTCATCATCCTTTTGGTAGGATGATCATATGTGTTGCATTGATGTACATTTCAATGTCTTTATTTTTCCTGAATATATATCGCAGCCCAGATGGATGAAACTAGATTCGGGGTCTTCAATCTCGCCTGATCTTCACTCGAAGTACAAGTCGATCCATGTGAGAAATGTTTTGAAGTCGAACATGGAAAGACATCGCTTGATTACCAGTCAATGATGTAAACTGTTAACAAGCGCGAGAGGAATCACCGATAATGATAATGACCCTCAAGGTACTGCAGTACAATTCACGTGGTGTGAATAAAGGACTTGGTGTCGAACATCATGCAAAATCTTTCGGTCGAAGGTCATTGATGTATACCTGTCGCCGGAAGTGAGAAACTTTCCATTGAGGCATGCAAGCTTCAAAGTACTGAATGGGGTGTTCCTAGATCAACTTCTTGGATAATGAGCTGATGTCGACAAGAAGTGATTCGTCAAAGGAGGGCCTTAATGAATCCCACATCAATGACACAGAACGGAGCAAATGATTTTGATGTAGGTGAAAACGATATGATGATATATGGTTCAGGGTGGCGGTCATGAAAGAATGAAGTATAATGTATGGTAGTGGATGGGACACGGGTGACTTCTCTGGATGACTTCTCTTGAACATGTTGGCGAAACTTATGTGATGGATTGGTAGCATTTACCCCAAATGTGGATGGTATGGCGTGACCATGGTGATGTGACCGGTGAATGAAACAACCCAACCCGACTCAGGCACGGAGTGGAAGTGTCATGTTCAAGAGCGACTTGCTACCAATAAAGTTTCTTTGAGTTTTCTTCCCAATTTTTCCCCAGTCATTGCTGACCAGTACCTATTTATTTTTGTCAAGCTTGAGGAGGATAACATATGCTTGTTCTATAATTTTCCCTTCGGGCAAATCCATCGCTATGTTTTAACGAGCCTAGCGATAGTGAAACTCGTTCTCGCCTAAACACAAGTTTGTCGCTATTAATCTTTTTAACGAGTCTAACGACAAAGATAACTCGGTCCTTTTCATTTTTAGAGAGTCTGAAAAGGTACGTAAAGGTAACTCCAAAGTTCCTTCTTCGTCATTTAATCCCTTAAGTCTGAAAAAGTATAAAACAATACAGAAGGGATGAGTTTTCGATAGTTTTAACGAGCTGAACAAAACAAGCGCTCGATCGTTTTGTGCAATAATCCCTCAGGTCCAAAAAGATTAAAATCTGGAGGAGGGATAGCACTTCCGGTCTCTTTAACGAGCTGGAAGGCCAAAACTCGGCAATCTTTTCATATTTTACAAGTCAGATGAAAAGAGCTTAATGAAGACTCGTCTTTTGAGGAACGAGTGATAAAATGGGTAGCAACTGATTCCAGGTAAGGTTTGGAATTTTCCAATCATGGCAGTGTCACAAGGATGGCTAGTGAAATCCCTCTTCGTAGCTGTTCCTCAAAATGGGTAAACAATCAAATGGAGGTGAATGATCGGCCAATGGAAAAGTGAAGGTGACGGTGCAAACACGACCAAGGCTTTAATGGCTGAAGTACTACATTCACGGTGGTTATTTACCAGGGGATAGTTCATTTTTTAACGAGCTTAAACGTGGGTGGAAACACTTGCTCGGACTTATGTTTATTTTTTAACGAGCTTGGACTATGCGCTAAAACTGCTCGAACTTATGTTTATTTTTTAACGAGCTTGAACTATGCGCTAAAACTGCTCGATTAAGTGGTCTTGTTTTGATTTTTACCATAGATAGCTTTGTCCTTCCAAAGATAGTACTGTATTTTTCAAATTGCTTCATCAAACTAGTTAGAAATCAACAATATTTGCTTTTGAAAATGAGATTACAACGCTAATACTTTACTTCGAACTACGTAAAAGTAATTAAAAAGTGTTTTTTACCTCTCATTTTACCATTTCATTTGAACTTGGTTTGTTGGAGCTTTGGAGGTGTTTTCCCCCTCAATTTTCATCAGCTGATTTCGGGAGATTCTGTGGATGATTCTCGGCGCCGTCTGGAATAGGTAGGAGCTAAACCTGAGCTCTTTCATTTCATGGTTTCCTTTTTGTATTCTGTGCGTTATTCCCTACTTTTCTGAGCGCCTGGGGTTTGATGGGTTCGTTCTGCCATCAACGCACCCTGAGCACATCGAAACCTGCGTTGAATGTTGGCCTGTGTGAAGGCAGTTTGACATTCAACACACATGTAACACTGTTGAAGGTGCGTTGGGCACAGAAAGAGGATTTGTTGCACATTTTTTGGTGGAATTTTTGCCTGTTTCTCATCAAAATCAGGATCTAATCTCCTCTCTTATTTGTTTTTGCAGATATCTTGGAGAAAAATGACCCTTACATGGCAAGAACGAGAACATGAAGAAGAGGACATGATTGCCCTACATGATCCTGTTACAGTGAACGTGCTGCGGAATTGTGGCTTGCTGAAGTTCTTCCGCATCTCTAGCATGAGACAACAGATTAACTTACTGAAGTATTTTCTTGACTCTTGTGATCCTATCAACCAGGTTTTCCAGATTAGGGGCAAATCTATCCCCTTGACTACAGTAGACATCTATTTGTTGATTGGCTTGTCAAGGCGGGGTGCCCCATCTCTTTGTCAGGTTCGGCCCGAGGAGGCGATTCTGTGAGAGATTATGTCTGCCAGTATTACAGGGAAGGATCTCAGCTAAGTAAAGACGGAAAGATCATCATTCGTGATGTCACTGATAGGTCCCTTAGGACTATCCTATTTACTTTTGGTAGGATGGCTGGTAGCGCGTCTCTTCATGTACCCAACAGATCCTATATGCAGCATGCCTTGGAATGCCTCCAACCGAAGGTGTTCAACTGGTGCAGCGCAATACTTCTTGTAATGAAAGAACAGTTGACCAAGATAAAGAACGGGAGGTTGAAGAACTTTGGGTTTGGTTCTATTTTGATCGCCTTTGCCTTGGAGAAGATACCATTGATGCAGCCGCAGTACATTGCACTCGATTTACCTTCTCCTACTAAACCACGTATGCAGAGATGGGTTGACCATATGTATAGGCATGCTGGTCAATCTCAGATTTCATTTTCTGATACCTTCTTTAGGTGGTTTAATCGTCAGGAGATGGTTTATTCCGAGTATCCATATGCTGGCATGGACTTCTGGGGTGATCCAGATTTGGTACTGCCGGATGGTGAGCAGTGGGGTGCTATTGGTAAAATATCTGACCATATTTCTGTTTACTGTTTTTGTTTATAATGTCCTTGTGCTTTGTTCTATCAAGACTCTAATCAAACTCATGTGTACATGCAGATGTTGGTCCTATTCGTCCAGTAGTTTGCCTGAGAGTACCAGCTATTGCCCCAGCAGGAGAGGCCGCCGGAAGGGTTATTCATCGCGACCTTGATGTGGCCGATACTCTTACAGCTGTGCAGGAGCAGGTTGAGAGCCTTACTCTCGGTATTCCAGATGTGAGGATCGATGAGCTACCTTTGCAGTTACAACGACATACTACTGGTGTGCCCAAACGATGGACTCGTCTCTTACACATGATCGCACAGGCTGTGACTTGCTATCACGAGCATCATTAGACTAGGGTGCCCCCTAGCATTTTGAGTTTTTGGTTCGTGTGACCGATTTTGTCTTGGTTATAGAACATTATGTGTAAACCATAAACAGCTATATATATATTTTTGATTTTCGGAGTTTTATTCTGGTTGAGTTATGTGATCCACATGTAAAACATTGATGATGTGTTTCTTTTTACAAATGTTGCAAATGTCTATCTAACACATAGTTTGCCAATGAGTTGGTTAATGTGTTTAAGTTTCTGGAAATATGTTGGTATTGAATAAGATCAAATTGTCTTTCCAAAATCTTAACCCTTAGGAACATGCAATAAATGGCTGGGTTTCGGACGGAATATATACCATTGAGTTGTAGTATTACGAGCTATGAGTCTAGCCTGACGATTAGTCGGCGTATACCATGAGTGATTGCATCAGAGAGAAGTTCTATCAACGTGCTATATTCAGCGATGTTGTTCGTTGATCGACCAATACATACACCTCTGAAACTTACTAACTCGCCACTTGGATCAAAAATGGCCCAGGCTGCGGAGGACAGGTTCCGCGAACTACGACTCGCTCCGTCGGCGTATCCAACACATGGCTCCAATAGGTTTGACATCTGTAATAAATGTAAAAAGTGGATTACTCGACCAAAACAAACACTCTAGCGAAAACAAAAATATAACAAAAGCATATTGGTTACTACTAGGCGTAGTAATGCTTGAGGCACAACCCATTACGAGGTTGCGCCAGTGGAATTCCATCATAATCCATCAACTAGTAGGCTCCTTTTGCTAACACTCGTTTAACAATATAGGGGCCCATCCATAAAGACTTAAATTTACCTGCTCCTAACTTATCAGATTCTTGGTCGTAAAGCAGGACCAAGTCACCTTCCGAGAAGACACGGGGTTTGACATTTTTGTCGAACTGCGCCTTGACTTGTTTCTTATGGGCTTTGTTAGCCAATGCAGTGTCACGACGGGTTTCATCTAATTGGATTAATTCCAAGAAACAAGCTTCTTCTTCTGAGGTTCTGGGGAGGAGATCGATTGCGAGTTTGAGAGACGAGATTTCACGCTGGACTGGTAAGACTGCTTCCAGGCCATATACCAGTTGGAAGGGTGTGAACCCGGTTGCATTCCTTACCGATGTTTGGTAAGCCCACAAAGCTGAGTACAGGATTATGTGCCATATTCTTTTGTCAACTCCGATCATCCTTTTCAGCATGCACTTCAGGACCTCGTTGATCGCTTCAACTTGTCCGTTGGCCTGCGGATAATATGGAGTAGAGCTGTCATGAGACAGCCCTAGTTTGGCAGCTAATTCAACCATCATGTGATTGTGAAAATGCGATCCATGATCTGTGACTATAGCCTGTGGTACGCCGAATCTGGCGACTACATGATTGAAAAAGAAAAGGGTAGCTGTTTCACCAGTATTATCTAATGTAGGCATCACCTCGGCCTATTTGGTAAAATAGTCAACTGCGACTACGGCCCATTTGGTAAAATAGTCAATTGCGACTATAATATACCCATGCCCCCCGATCGAGGTGGGGTTACATGTCATGAAATTGATGCCCCATTTGGCGAATGGCCCAACAGCAACTATTGGCTGTAAAGGTGCGGGTGGTCTTCTGGTTTTGCGATCAAAAAATTGACAAGCATGGAAACTTCTGACTGCGGTTATGCAATCTTTGAACATTGTTATCCTGCTCATAGGATTTTTTGTGCTGTAGCATATCCAGATTGATGCCCCCCACACGCGCCTGAATGACACTCATTCAGGGCTTTTTCGGCTTCCTCATGGGTGAGGCACCTTCTCAGAACTGTATCAATACCATGACGGTAAAGTGTATCACCGACGATTATGTAGTCTTTTGCTTGGTATCAAATATGTTTTTGTTCAGAGTGAGAGGTATTTGGCCTGAATTTTTGGGTTTGGAGATAAATGATTATATCTCCATACCACTCATTGCTTGTAGATATCATAAACAAACTTTCATCCACGATTTATTCTTCGGATGTTTCATCATTGGACGACGATTGGAGATCGCATAATAATTCTGCAAAAACTAGAGCTTTATTTGACTTGGATTTCACAAATTCCAGATCAAACTCTTGAAGAATTGCTATCCATTTTGAATATTTTCCCCCCAGCAACTGTCGCGACAATATGTAAGTCATGGGGTTGCAATATGACAGAATGGTAATTTTCCAAAAGAGGACATAGTGTCGAAATCTTTGTATCGCTTGAACCACTGCAAGCGCTAGTTTTTCAACATAAGAATATTTGCTTTCTATATCATTTAGGTTCTTACTTAAATAATAAATAGGATTTTCGATTCCATCGACTTGTTGAACTGAAACCATTGCGATGGTCGTATCTGCTGCAGCCAGATACAGGTTAAAGTCTCTTTGATAATCAGGGGCGTACATTAATGATGCTTTCATTAGGGAATCTTTTAAAGCATCAAAGGACGCTTGCGCGACCTGATCCCAGACAAAGGGTACCCCCTTTTTCAAAAGATGTGTATAACCTTTAGCAAGTTCGGCGTAGTTTGGAATGAACCTCCTCAGAAAGTTTGCTTTCCCTTGGAGTTTCTGAATATGAAGCAAATTTGAAGGTGGATGCAAGTTTATGATTGCCTGGACCTTACACGAGTCGAGATGAATCCCATCCTTGGAGACTACAAAGCCCAGTAAACGACCAGAACTGACGCAAAATACACATTTGTGCAGATTGAGTCGTATCTTGTAGTGTCGGCAACGTAGAAATATCGCTCTTAAATGCTGCGGATGGTCAGTCCGCTTTCGCGAATGAGCCAGAAGGTCATCGAGATAAGGTTGAACGATGTTTTTTATGTCATGGAAGGCATAATTCATTGCCCTCTAAAATGTCGCCCCTGCGTTCTTTAAACCAAAGGGTAATTTTCGATATGCGAATATGCCCCACGGACAAATGAATGCAGTCTTTGACTGGTCCTGTGGGCGGATATTTATTTGATTATACCCGGAGAATCCATCCATGAATGAAAAGATTTCGCATCTGGCGCATTCATCAATTATCTGGTCGATGAAGGGTGTAGGGTAGTTGTCTTTCAGACAAGCTTGGTTTACATCCCTATAGTCGACGCACACTCTAATTGTCCCTTGTTTTTTCATAACAGGGACAATATTCGATACCCAATCGGTTAGAGGAACCGAGTAGATGAAACCAGCATGGAGAAGTTTTTCAAATTCTGCCTTAATGGCAACGACTTTCTTGGGGTGTACCTGCCTCAGCCGTTGCCGTACCGGTTTAACATCTGGATACATCTTAATTTCATGTTCAATGATACTCGAGTCGATTCCTAGAATTTCACTGTATGACCAAGCAAAGACATCTCTAAATTCGTGAAAAAGAGCGTCATATATTTCTAGTTCTGATGGAGAACAACATTTGCCGACATAAATATTCTCTACAACATCTGTTTTGGTCAAGATATTTATGGCTATAGTCTCTTCTATGTTGGACAAGTTTCGCTCGGAATCCACCGTATTTACAGTATTTGATAGAAAATCAACTACTGAAGGATGGTAAAGGTCATTTTGAGTATCTTCTTCATCATTCGGAAGAAGAGAACGATGGTGGGAATCATTCCATGGTGCTCCTTCAACTACCATAGCTTGGAGAATTCCTTCGTCGGTGCCATGCACTTGCAACCAAGGATCTGAAGGAGTATCATATTCTCTAGACCTATCTATCCAAACACTTGATGAGCGTTGATTTGGGTTTGCCTCCCATGCCAGAAACATTGATTGCTATAATATTTCTACTGGGCTTGGGGGAAAAACCATTGCATGATCCATGTTGATATCGTTTTCTGAGATATTTGTGGAAGATATCATGTTGCAGGTTCCTATCGACGCTACTTCCGTCAGATTGATTGGAGGTGGAAGAGCGAAAGTTCCCATTAGTATAGGATCTTTTAGTAGGCCTACTCTGATATTCTGAAGCGAATGGGGGCTTCCATGGATCATGGGAATGCTTCCTGTAACTTGAGAACCATTGGGGAGGAAGTTTTGTTGGTCGACGATTGTAATCCCTCCTTGAAAGGGAAATGCAATCTTTCTAAAATAGGTCAACACAACAGCTGCCACGACATATATCCATGGTCGTCCTAGTAGGATGTTGTAATCAAGATTCCCATCGATGACTTCAACACCTATTTCTATTGTTTTCCCTCCTAGTTCAACTTTCAAGTTATTTAGGATACCGTATGGGGTATATGTCCTTCCGTCGAATGCTTTTAATGTTGTCGCAGATCGTGACAAGGTTGGGGAT
Organism: Pinus tabuliformis; assembly: GCA_031772625.1. NCBI lineage: Eukaryota > Viridiplantae > Streptophyta > Pinopsida > Pinales > Pinaceae > Pinus > Pinus tabuliformis. The sequence continues at coordinate 409,660,868 of CM062814.1, forward strand.
CCTAAAGTTTTCCAGCAACTCATCGACATAATACATGTAGATGCCCCCTCATCTATAATCGTTCGGTGAACAGTTTTGTTGAGGGCTTTCACTTGAACAAGGAAAGCTAATTGAGCTGGTAACTGAGGATCGTACCCTTTGTGGTCGAAGGATACAAGAGTGGAATCCTTTGGATCAATCCCACCAATGGCTGATAACAACGCCTACCTTTGGGATGGGCAATTTTGTAGTACTTCAAGAGTCGACATAGCGGATGGCGATTGGGCCAAATCTTCCACTATGTTATAATGCTGCGCCGCTCTAGCGCGAGGATTAAAAGTCGACTTGTGTACTACTCCCTTCGGCGGTTTTATTGTCAATTTAGGGATGGTGGGTGGTACAACTTCTGTCGAAGTTGTTGTCGAACTACTTGGTTGATCTTTATCCTTGTTTTTCGACAGCTGTGGATTCCCGTAATCTTTGTTCTTTGTCGAAATCAAAGCATCATTCTGTTGTTTTGAAATCGACAACATTAGCACTTGAGACGGGGAAGCATTTCCACTTTCAACCAGATTTGTTCCTGGATTCGGAAACGGATCAGTTAACACTGCTGAGGTTTTCGAACTTTTAAAGAATCTCTTAAGCTCAGCTTTGTATGGACATTCTCTCGTCCAATGATCCTCATTGCATACCATGCACCCTGCGGGGGGTTTCCTTTTTCCAGGAGGGTTTGAAGAAGATTTTTCAGGAGATTTCTCATCCTGTTTCTTCTTCTTCCCTTTACCTTTCTTCTTGCTTCCTGCTTGTTTGGTTTCTTTGCCTTTATCTGTCGATACGACATTTACTTCCGAAGCAAGAAGTTCGTCCTTTGCATTTTGACCTGAAACCTTACGGGCCTTCTTGGATGTAGCCTTTGTCGATTTCTTGTCTGTTGTGCCAATCACGCCATCGCCGGCATGAGAGTCATTGTTCGATTTAGGAGGAGGAGGAATTGAGGATTCCGGTCTAGGGGCGTCAGGTATTTTGTCGTAGAGCGTGCCAGACTGAGTGTAAATCAAATCTAGATATTGTGCACGAGCGATCACTTGCTCTTCTGTTACGACTCCCCCCTTTTCCACATCTTTCGTGATGGAAGGTAGTAATGACTTGATAAACCATTCAGCTAATAGCTGATCGGGAACGTATGTTTTTACCATCCTACGACGACGTCGCCACTCATGTATATGATCAGATATGTGAGTGGCGGTTGTCTATTTAAAGTTGGTAAGCAGTTCCGTTCCCATTTCATACCTTATCGGTAATTGAAAATGGGTTAAAAAGGTTGTGGCTAAGGTGCTTAAGTTGTCGAATGAAGCTCTAGGCAATTCAATGTACCATTTTGCCGCCGGACCCGTTAACGTCCTCTGAAAAAGGCGAAGCCTTATCGAATCATCATTTAAAGTGTTTGATGAACACCATAGATGAAATTTCATCACGTGATTCGATGGATCTTCACCCGGATTTCCATTAAATTTAGGAATATCTGATGGAAGTTTATGCGGAATCGCTGGCCACCAAGGGGCGTAAGCAATTGGATCGTTTGTTAACCGGTTTAAATCAGGTAACTCTAAAGTTTCCACGAATGGTAACTGTTGATTTAGGTTAGGTGAAGCATACCCAAGATACGATGGAATCGCCTGAGTAGTTGGTCTTTGCATACCAGCATAATGCATTTGATGCTGGTATGTTTGGTAAGGTAGGTGGACTTGACCATTATAAAATGGTTGATTTTGACCGTTTTGAATGTACGGCTATCCACTGTTTGCAAAGATCTGTTGCTCAGCACCTTGGTATACTTGTTGGAATTGTGGTTGTTGGTATTGCACCAGCCACGGTTGTGAAGCCATGTGCTGTTGCCCGATACTAACCGTTTGACCAAGGTGAGGCGTAATTGTACCCGTCTGGGCCTGTGTCGCCCCACTAGTTGGCGATTGTGGTTGAGTCGCAGGGTCAAGGGCTTGTTGCATTGAAACCTGAGAAACTTGAGGTTGACATACAATAGACAGCTCTTGAACTTGCGACACCGTCACAATAGCTGGCGTAGTCGGTATGTTAGACACAGGTACACATTGTTGCATCGAATATACAACTCTTGGTTGTTGAGGTAGTATAGGTACCCAACCACTTGAGGTAATTCCAGTATAACCTGAATGCTATTGTGAACTCCCGTATGGATATCCTCCCGGAGGTGGTAATGAAAGGGCATACTTCCCCCCATACGGTGGTAATCCAGAACTCAAGGGAATTGTTTTCCCTTGGGGACCGGACTGCCCAAATTGACCTCCAAATGGATCAATTTGTTGAGACTCAACATAAGAGTTTCCAGATATAATTCCAGATGAACAAACAGGAATGGACCAGACTGTCGAAATAACCCCTAGATGGGCTCCTTCTAGCGGTTGTGAGCTAGTCGAGACAGATGGTATGCCGGCGAACATTGTCGGAGTGACAGCAGGGAGCTCTGGTGTCGTTGTGTCAGAAGACACAGTCCTAGATGTTGACGGTTGTTCATACATTTGTAATCTATCCAAAAGATTACCTAGCGATTCTACAGGAACTTCCGCTGGTGGTATACTAACTTCTGTTGTCGAAGGAAATGGAGTGATCCCGACTCCAAAATGCGTTGGAGTACTTGCTTGAGGATCTTCTACAATTTCTTCTATCGCAATCAGGCCAGGTGGAAGGGGAAGACCATCAGGTCCGTAAAATATTTCTGGTGCCGAAGAGGCAGCGACAGTTGTTTGAAGAGTAAGACTCTCTGAGCCAGTTATAGATGGAACTGGTTCAGTTACACAAGTGTTTATTCTCAAACTAGGATCAATACCACTGTCCTTCTGCGGCTGTTGAACTTCTTCTGTTGAGGCAGGGATTCCAGAAATGTTTGGAGTAACCGGAGTCCCTGATGTTGTTGGAACACTTGTTCTAACTTTGATAGGAGACTTGGATCCGGTTAAATGAGTTCGCTTTGTCCGTACTGGTTTCGCTTCCGGAGACAAAGACGGTTGACTCATAAGCCTCCGCGAACAACGGAGTTTCAATTGACTTTCTTCCATGATTGCGGATTACTAGATCAACTAAAATAAAAGGGAAATTATGTTTCTGTATTAAATGAATTTTAGATGCTTTTGACACAACTTGTTTTTTCAGTTTTTAAGAGTCGAGAAAAAACAAAAGATGACTCTAGTCGCCTTCGATTTTTAATGAGCTTGAAGTGACAAGTGTCAGATGGACCTTTTCCATTAAGGAGTCTGAAAAGGAACGAAAGGGACTGCTCTAGAGGTCTAGGTAGAGGGAGTACCAAACCAATTGCAAAACTGCAGAATACTTTTTACGGTACGGTAGTCAATCTTCCCGAATGTTGTGTTCGGTGCATTGCGCTCAGTAGGGCGGCCGACATGGCTTCCTATGGATAAAGGTTTTATGCCTATAGGGGTCTCCCAATATATACTCGATGGTACGTGGGAACACAAGTCCGTACTGGCACTTATCGTCTCAAAGTGGAGGAATCACCCAACCATCAGTGAGGACAACAGTTACCAGGCTTTACGACGTTGGAATACGTCTCTAGCCTAGACCTCTAAATGTTGTGAGTTAAGTTACAAAGCGTTGTTAAGTTCATTGAATTTATTTTAGGTTGATCTTTCTTATGAAGTTTGCCTTTTGGGTTCACCACGAGATGTAGATGTAATTCCTAAAATGCAATCTAAAGATGATAAGCAAGCTTTTATCTCTTTTCAACAATGAAAATCCTATCTACAAGGGGAAAAGAAAGACACAATCTTTTCTTAAAGAGCAAAGAGCACACTGTAAATGCACTTTTCCTAAATCAAGCCAGATAGACTGTCAATATGCAAATGCACATGTACATGTATTTGTTTTTCACTTTCTTAATATTGATGCCTAAAAATAAAGTTGTTGTACAAATTTGAATTCGCTTTCAAGTGAAAAACACAAACAAGCTTCTTTTCGAAATCAAAAGGTAGAGACGATTACGACACTTTATGATTTTGAAGTAAACACTTGTTTCGACACTAGAAATTCACAAATTCAAGCCAAAGGCAAAAGTAAAAGCATAATCACTTGTCAAAAGCAAATAAACTTTCTCCTAAGATCAAAATCGACACTTACGACAGATCTAAATCAAAGGACAACGGTATGTCTAGTCTACTTTTGCAATGGGAAACTATAAATGACATAACAAACACACAAAAAAAATACAGTTTCTTTTGTAAAACTGAGGCGGAATTAAGGCAAAGAAAAAGGGGCTTTTAAACAGACACACACACTGATCACAGGCTACAAAAATCAGAGGCAAAACTGGAAAAAGTGAGCAAAGAACCTCAGCTGCACAGGGCTAAGCTGATCAACGCACCTGGTACACAGAGAAACTGGATTGCAATGCAGGTTGCCCTCTCGGGAACTGCGCTGAAATGAAGGAACTCTTCACAGCACCTGCGCTGGGGCAGAAACGAGAATTCTATCCGGGTTCTCGGTCATGGTTTGCAGTTTAATCTATGGCTTTTGGCCGAGTAAAAGCAATCAGTAATGCACAATCAGAGGGTTGATTTAAAATAGGTTTAAGAGCTATCACATAGGGTAATCAGATCATTTGTGAATCAGTTGTTCAGATCATAAACAGATCCAGTGAATGGATTGAAGTAGCAGATGTCTACTTTGCATTTGTAAATGGCAAATGCAGTTTGATTCGCTACTTCTAAGTTTATGAAACAAACAATCAAGAGAAACGCAAACAAACTAACTAGACACGATCCCAGTGGAGTCGCCATTTTGTTATCGAGAAAAGTGTCTATTCAGACCGACCCTATCCCACTGAGGTGTGACAGTGACCTCAGAAACAAACAGGGAAAACTACTCTTGTATTCTCCTTTATGAACTATAAACGAAGAGGAATAGGATGAACCAACCTGTGTCTTGTGCTAGTCCTTTGATCCGATCTCTCTCCTCTTTGACAGCTTCCAGCTACCTGCTCCCTTACTTGCCCAGTGTCACCAAGTTCCTGCAAGTTCACAGAAGAAGGAAACTACACAAAGACATGGATTTATGTTCATAAAAAGCTTAGGATTAGATTTAAGCTAAACATACAAATATAACAAACATCAATGATATACAAGCATGTAGGAGAAACTCAAATAGTTTTATTGATAAAACAAGAAGATCCAGGAGGAGTTACAACTAATGATTCCTGATCCAGCATCAACCTCCCAGCATAGAATCCCCTCTTCACCTCCAACAAAGTATAAATCACCCAATACTCTGATATCTATCTCAAAACCAACAACAATTGTCTGCAATGTACAAAATTCCAACCTCTTCTGGATCTCTTGGTGAGGGATCCATATATAGATGTATGCAAAGAGGATGAGTCAGCTCATGAATTGATTAGTGGCCTCTCTCTATCAGTTCTTGCTTCCACTTGGAGACTGAGAGCCTCTTACTCATCACTGGTCAAAATCAGTGAGGCAAGTGTCATTGGAGAAGATTTTGGAAGCTTCCATTGTCTCTCCACCTCGTGGAATGACTCTGCCACTTGTCATTTCCCGCTCAACGCACCCTGGTAGTGCATTCAAGTGCATTGCAATGCACCTAGCCAGTGTATTTGGGTGCTTTGCAATGCAGCTAGCTAGTGGAGCAGCTGAAATGATCCTGATTTGACTAGTTCTGAGCAGTTTCTGGTGGAGAACTTCTGGGAGAAGCTGTAATTTGTTTACCTTGTTTCTTTAGGAGCTGGAACAACACTTTTAGGGACTTAGCATCCCTTGGTTTATGGAAATTTCATGCTTATAGCTGTAAGGCACAAAAATGTCTATAACACAGCTGCCCACTATTAGCAAAGATTTGTTGCTCAGAATCTTGGTATACTTGTTGGAATTGCGGTTGTTGGTATTGTACTAGCCATGGTTGTGAAGCCATGTGCTGTTGACTGATCCTAACAGTTTGACCAAGATGAGGGGTAATTGTACCCATCGGAACCTGTGTCATTCCACCAGTAGGTGATTGTGGTTGAGTCGTAGGGTCAAGGGGCTGTTGCATTACAACCTGAGAAACCTGAGGTTGGCATACAACAGGTAGCGCTTGAAGTTGTAACACCGTCACAATAGCTGGCATAGTAAGTATGTTTGACATAGGTAAGCATTGTTGCATCGAGTATACACCTCTTGGTTGTTGAGGTAGTATTGGTACCCAACCGCTTGAGGTAATTCCAGTATAACCGGAATGTTGTTGTGGACTCCCGTATGGATATCCTCCCGGAGGGGATAATGAAAGGGTATACTATCCCCCATACGGTGGTAATCCAGAACTCAAGGGAATTGTTTGCCCTTGGGGCCTGGACTGCCCAAATTGACTTCCAAATGGATCAATCTGTTGAGACCAACATAAGAGTTTCCGGATATTATTCCGGATGAACAAACAGGAACAGACCATACTGTCGAAGTAGCCCCTAAGTGGGCTCCTTCTAGCGGTTGAGAGCTAGTCGGGACAGATGGTATACCGGCGACCATTGTCGGAGTGATAGCAGGGAGTTCTGTCGTCGTTTTGTGAGACGACACAGTCCTAGATGTTGATGGTTGTTCAGACATTTGTAGTCTATCCAAAATATTACCTAGCGATTCTACAGGAGCTTTCACTGGTGGTAGACTAACTTCTGATGAAGAAGGATATAGAGTGATCCCGACTCCAATTTTTGTTGGAGTAGTTGTTGGAGGATCTTGTACAATTTCTTCTATGGCAATCAGACCAAGTGGAAGGGGAAGACCGGTAGGTCCGTAGAATATTTCTGGTGCTGAAAAAGGTATGGAATCGGCAGCGACAGATGTTTGAAGAGCAAGACTCTCCGAACCGGTTGTAGATGGAACTGGTTTGGTAACACAAGTGTTTACTCTTAGACTAGGATCAGTATCACTGTCCCTCTGTGGCGGTTGAACTTCTTCTGGAGAGGCAGGGATTCCAGAAATGTTTGGAGTAACCAGAGTCTCTGATGTCGTTGGAACAATTGTTCTAACTTTAATAGGAGATTTGGAACCGGTTAAACGAGTTCGCTTTGTCCGTACTGGCTTCGATTCCGGAGACAAAGACGGTTGACTCGTAAGCCCCCGCAAACGACGAGGTTTCAATTGACTTTCTTCCACGATTGCAGATTACTTGATCAACTAAAATAAAGGGGAAGTATGTTTCCGAATTAAATGAATTTTAGACGCTTTGACACAACTTGTTTTTTTAGTTTTTAAGAGTCAAGAAAAAACAAAAGATGACTCTAGTCTCCTTCGATTTTCAATGAGCTTGAAGTGACAAGTGCTCAGATGGACCTTTTCTATTAAGGAGTCTGAAAAGGAATGAAAGGGACTACTCTGGAAGTCTAGGTAGAGGGAGTACGAAACCAATCGCAAAACTGTAGAATACTTTTTACGGTATGGCAGTCAATCTTCCCGAATGCTGTGTTCAGTGCATTGTGATCGATAGGGCGGCAGACACGGCTTCTTATGGATAAAGGATTTAAGCCTATAGGGGTCTCCCAAAATATACTCGACGGTACGTGGGAGTACAAGTCCGTACTGGCACTTATCGTCTCAAAGTGGAGGAATCACCCAACCATCAGTGAGGACAATAGTTACCAGGCTTTACGACGCCGGAATACATCTCTAACCTAGACCTCTAAATGTTGTGCGTTAAGTTCCAAAGCGTTGTTAGATTCATTGAATTTATTTTAAGTTGATATTGCTTATGAATTTTGCCTTTTGGGTTCACCACGAGATGTAGATGTAATTCCTAAAATGTAATCTAAAGATGATAAACAAACTTTTATCTCTTTTGTGCAATGAAAATCCTAGCTACAAGGGGAAAAGAAAGACAAAATCTTTTCACAAAGAGCAAAGAGCACACTGTAAATGCACTTTCCTAAATCAATCCAAACAGACTTTCTATATGCAAATGCACATGCATGTATTTGTTTTTGACTTTCTTAGTATTGTTGCTAAAAAGAAAGTTGATGTACAAATCTGAATTTCTTTTCAAGCGACAAATATAAACAAGCTCTTTTTTCGATATCAAAAACATAGATGATTACGACACCTTACGATTTTGAAATGAACACTCATTCTTGACACTAGAAAATTGCAAATTCAGACCAAAGGCAATAGTAACAGTATAATCGACCATCAACAGCTATCAAACTTTCTCCTATGATCGAAATCAACACTTGCAACAGATTCAAATCAAAGGACGACAGTACGACTATTCTACTTTTGCAATGGAAAACTGTAAACGACTCAACAAACACACAAAAACATCTACAGTTCTTTTGTACAAATGAAGCAAAATAACAGCAAGGAAGGAGGTTTCAAATAGACATATACTGATCACAGGCAACAAAATCTAGGGATAGAACTGGAAAGAATGAAACACAAGAAACACAACTGCACAGAGTCAGTCTGATTAGCACACCTGTAACACAGAGAATCCGAAATGCAGCGCAGGTTGTCCACTGAGGAAGTGCGCTGAAATTCAGAATCTCTTAACAGTACCTGTGCTAGGCTAGAAACGAGACTCTGTTCGGGTTTCGGGTCACAGTTTGTAGTTCAGTCCTTGGTTTTTTGCCGAGTAAAAAGCAATCAATAATGCAAAAATCAGGGGTAGATCTAAGGAGGATCTAAGAGCTATCACAAGGGCAATCAGATAGTTTGTGAATCAGTTGTTTAAATCATAAACAGATCTAGTGAATGGATTGAAGCAACAGTTATCTACTTTGCATTTATTATGGAAAATGCAGCTCGAAAGCTACTTATAAGTTTATGAAACAAACAACAAAGAGATACACAAACAAACTAATTAGAAATTCCCCAGTGGAGTCGCCATTTTGTTACCAGGAAAAGTGTCTATTTAGAACTGCTCTATCCCACTAAGGTGTGACAGCTGCCTTAGAAACAAACAAAGAAAAACTACTTTTGTATTTCCTTTATGAATTATACATAGAGAGGAATGGAGAGAACCAACCTGTGTCTTGCGCTAATCCTTTGATCCAATCCCTCTCTTCTTTGATAGTCTCCAACTACCTGCTCCCTTGCTTGCCCAGCTTCACAAAGTACCTGTAAGATCACAGAAGAAGAGCACTATACAAAGACATGGATCTATATTCATAAACAACTTAGGATCAGATTTAAGTTAACCATACAAAATGTAACAAGCATCAATGATACAAAAGCATGGAGGAAACCTCAAATAGTTTTTATTGATAAACAAGAAAAGATCCAAGAGGAGTTACAACCAGTGGTTCTAACCCAGCATCAACCTCCTAGCAAAGATGCCCTTCTTCACCTCAAACAAAGCATAAATCACCCAACAATCTGATGTTTGTCTCTGGAAACCAACAACAATTCCTTACAATATGCAAAATTCCAGCTTCTGGATCTCTGGGATGAGGGATCCATATATAGATCTCTGTAAGGAGGATGAGTCAGCTTGTGATTTTATTAGTGTCTTCTCTCTGTTAGTTCTTGCTTCCACTTGGAGACTGAAGGCCTTTTACTCATCATTGGTCGAATTCAGTGAGGCAAGTGTCACAGGAGAAGATTCTGGAAGCTTCCATTGTCTCTCCACCTCGCGGAATGACACTGCCATTTGTCATTTCTCTCCAATCGCACCCCACAGAAGGGACTTTTGAAATGAAACGCACCCTCACAGTGTATTTAGGTGAAATGCAATGCACCTAGCCAGTGGAGTAGCTGAAATGATCCTGTTTTGACCAATTCTGAGCAGTTTCTGGTGGAGAACTTCTGGGAGAAGCTGTAATCTGTTGACCTTGTTCCTTTAGGGGTTAGAACAACACTTTTAGGGACTTAGGAGCCCTTGGTTTATGGAAATTTCATGCTTGGAGTTGTAGGTCAAAAAAATGTCTATAACAACGGGAGCCCTGATGAGGAGTAGCAGGACTAGCTTAGTGGGTAGAGATAGATGCAGATGGAGCAGCAGAGAGAGCTACAGTTCAGGAATCCCAAGATAGTGCAGAGCTATGAAGTTGTAATAATGCGAGATGCAGAGGAGTGTTGCACCAGTGTAGGATGGCACAGAGAGGTGTGCAACAGTGCGATATGCATGGAGTGTTGCAGCAGCTTAGAGGTTAGAGAGGGAGCACTTGTCAGTGGCAGAGAGAGCTTCAGCATTAGAGTATGTTTCTAGCCCAGCAAAGAGGTCAGTTGGGAGATTTTTTTTGTTTCTAGAGTTTCTAGAGCAATAACACTTGGGATAAGTGTTGCATGCAGAACATTCCAAAGGTTCAGGATCAGGTTTGAGTTGAATGCCTTTCTTGTTGATAGGGAGTGTTGAAAATGGCAACAAGAAATGCTAATAATAGAAGTGCTAAAAACAGAACTACTATAAATAGCACTTCGGGTACTAATGTTGGACCTAGAAACAAGGAATGAAAAATGGAAGTGCTAAAAATAGCATTGCTATAAATAGCATTTCAGGACGGATTCCAATTTTAGTTAGTCTCTGAACGAAAATTGAGAAGTAAAATTTGAATTTGATCTTAGCAGCTGTTTGTAAAATAATTAATTAATTCATCTTGAGTTAAATAGTTGTAGAAAATAGAACATGAAGTCTATGTGGGGACATGCAACAGTTTCTCCACTGATTGAGGAATTTATGCATCAGTTAAAGAGATAAGGATGAGTTGTAATATTGATTTGTAATTAGTTGGGTCAGTTAACTAAGTCAAGTCTAGTTATATTAATTCAAACAATTTGTTGAATTAATTGTGAGTTCAGTTAGTTATTGCTTGCATGCATGTAACTACTGCACTTCAGATAACTGAATATTCTCTCATAAGTAACTCATGCATGTCAGTTTAGTTAGAGACCCAGTTGAGATTAGAGGAGGGACAGTGTAATCCCATTTGGATGAACTTTTCCTATAAAGGAAACTCATCCATACATAAGGATTTATCTCCTTCAGGTTTCTACAGTTATTTCTTAGCCAAGTGAGTTGTCTGAGGTGGGAATTCACACAAGTGGAAGCATTGGACCACAGGAAAAACAACAGAAGGAAATAGGAGGCTTGGAGGTTAGAGGATAAGGTTGTGAGAGCCGTTGACTATCTATGAGCATTATTGTTTGGTTGTAGAGAGAGCAAGATATCTTGAGAGTTGATTCCTTTTGTAACTTGAACAAGATTTCCACTTGTATGATAATACAAAGATTTGGGTTTTAGGCTGAGGCTTTCCCTGGGTTACTTCTTCTGTGACATGTGTGATTGATTTCTCATTATCAGTTATATGTGTTTTCTTGATCTTGCTCAATTCGATTAAGCTTCCGCAAAGTGTTGTAGAAATATATTTTGTATTGTGTTTTAGTATATTGCATAATCTGTTGATCTACAGTGGCAATTTCTACACACATACCTATAGCAATTCCATTTGAATATCAAATATAAGAAGGGAAACACCAATAATGTTCTATATTACCTCAGTCAACCATTGATCATGGCGTTAACCACCGTACTCAAGTCTTGTGGGCACAAGACTTCTGAATGGCCACTTCTCTATAGACGCGACCCAGAATTCGGCCACACGTACCAGATACTCTTGTAGGGTCAGCATATTCCATATTTTCACCTCTAGGATGCCCTATTATGCCAGCTGGGTCACCTTTGTGTTCCTTCAAGCGAGCATGCCAATATGATTTGGTAAGCACACTACAGTCAGGCTACTGGGAATTTCTGGGTTGAGAAAATGGTGGCAGTACTACAAAAGTATTTCTATTGGCCAAATCTTCAACAGGATGTCGGGAAGTACATCACATCATGCACTGCCTGCGCCATTGCCAAACCGACCATCAAGAAGCAATGCCTCTATACCCTACTTCCTACCCCTAGTTGACTTTGGTGATCCATCTCCATGGATTACATGTTGGTCCTTCCTTCTACTAAGCATGGAAATGATTGAGTTTTTGTGATTGTCGATAGGCTCTCGAAGATGGTGATTATGGTAGCCTGCAAGAAGAATATCATAGCATAAGCCACTACTAAACTCTTCTTTGAACAAGTGTGGGTACACTTTAGGATACCATATTCTATCATCTCAGATTGGGATAGCAGGTTCCTCAGTACATTTTTCTCTAGTCTCTGGTCAATGCTAGACACCAAACTCACGAAGTCCACAACCTTCCATCCTCAAATTGATGGCCATATAGAGGTTGTTAACATGATGATCATACACATTATGCGCATCTACAACTCAAAGCATCCACAAACATGGGATGAGAGCCTCCCCTATGTTACACACAGCTACAACCGGACTCTCCACAACCCTTTTCAGGTGGCATTGGGATTCCAGCCACTATGTGCCATTGATTTGGCCATGCCATTTGTAGCTACTCACATATATTTGGCTCTTATCCATTCATAAATAGATAAGGAAAACAACTTCATTGATCATACCCAAGATATTCACCAAGAAATCCACGACATTCTAGAGAAATCAAATGCCAAGTACAAGCAGCGAGATGATCAACATCTGGCGCCACATAAGCTTCAAGTGCGTGACAAATCCTTGTTGCACTTGCAAAAGAAATGCCTTACCGGAGCCTATTGGAATCTAAAACCACTCCAATATGGTCCTTACACCATTACCAAGGCTAAGAGAGATAATGCATTTGAGCTTGGCATTCCCTAATTCCTTGACATGCACCTAGTGTTCAATGTGGACCACCTTTGGCCATACTTTCCACCATTATTAGACACATCCAACATTGCAGAACAACCCACACCTGTTAGAGCCTAGATTTACCTCAGGCTAAAAAGGTAAGATTCTAGGTCCACGTCAAACCATGCTCAGCCTCATATCTAGCCCTACGAGGACATGAGAGGGCTCTCTCCGGGTTGATCTCAGCAACAGATAATCAATGGGGCTTGAGATGACTGAAATAAAAGCTAATTTTATGCTAGGTATGAAGTGCAAGGATTTGATTTGATTTTTGGGGGTTTTTTGTTGGAAAAATGGAAAGGAAAATTTGGGTCTGGGTATGAGGCCAAATTTTTGCAAATTTCTGGTTGGGGCAAGGTAGGCAGTATTTTTGATGCTTTATATTAAAACCCTAGTCTTTCCTTTGAAAAAATGCAGAAATCAAATGTACAATGGAGTGCCAAGCAATCCTAAGTGTCCAACCCTAAAAATGACTGAGAAATTACATGATATAGACCAGCCTAACTCCATCCCATGCATCTAGGGGTCTAGCTCATCATTCTAGGAGTTGTTTCAACCAATTCTAAAAAAGGAACTAAAATCTAGGTAGTCAAACAACTTACCCCTATATGCTAGGAAACTGATTCACTCATTTAATTTTCACCTTTTAGTGAATGAATCCTCTAGAACAAGTAAAAATGTGCCAATATTACATCATGAAAGATCAAGAGTAACATCAAAAATCAAAATTGGTCAAAACTGGGAGAATTTCTGAGCTGAACAGTGAAAAATAATCAAAAATCGTCCATGCGCTACGCCTGATTCTCTATGCGTCGCGCCAAGTTGGAGCTGATTTTGAGGAACTTCGTGAAGTCCAAATTGATCCCAAGTGTGCTTTCTAGAATGGTCTTCCTGTCTAATTTCCAACCCAAGTGGAATCTCTAGATTTAGATGTCATTTGCCCCTCCAAAACGTCAATCTCCCAAGACTGCTTCCTGTGTGTCAAAATAGGGGCAGTGAGGTCATTGTTTGAGTGTTTTTGGCCTCTTGAGGACTCAAAACCTACCCAAATTTCTTGGCAGTGCACCAAAAACCATGAGTTTTCATCCCAGATTTAGAAATGCAAAGTTTTTGTAATTTGGATCTCCATAGAAAAAGCGTAGAAAAACTATGTTCTTTAGTGCCAAAAAATTTCAAAATGTCAAAAATTGATCCAAATTTCTTGAAATTTAGGTTGGACCTTCTTTATCAAGTGTCATGCTGGGCTAAAGAGGCTTCGGCCAATATCTGAAGATGATCAAGCTCCTTTTGCCTCTTTTTCTTCCTTATTGCCTTCTTTAATTTTTCCTTTAGATTCCTTATTCGTGCCTTACAAACCTTGTTCTGTCCCATGTAGTGGAAGGCCATGTGTCTCAGCAATGCTTTGTCTTTATCTGCCTTGTCCAACAATTTATCCAAGTGGATGTTGACTCTCTCAAGCCAAGACTCCCTATGCTTGCTAATGTGTGAGGTTTCTTGATGAGATTTATGGTGATTTTAGTTTTCTGCCTCCAAGGGTAAGAATGTATGAGGGACTGTGGAGAAAGAGGGTAGGAGGGGTTTTAGAAATGTTTCTGACTAGAATTTTGGGAATAGAAGGGTTTTAGGGATAGTTTTTATACTTTAGGATAACAATTAGGGTTTAGGAATGTGTAGCTATGGTGTGGGATAGTGGGAGTTAGGAATATAGGGTTAGTGAATTTAGGGATATGGGAATTAGGGATGAGGATGAAACTAGAAAATGAATGTGGGAAAAAAAGAGCGTGGAAGTGAGGGAATGGATTTTGGAAACAAAAACACCAACTAAAAACCCTAAGCACTTGTTTGTGAGCACAAATTGCGAGGTATTAGGGTTTGAATTTTCTTTTACACGACCACCATAAATTGTATGAAAAACTCCTTCACTAGGAAGGACGAGGGCTTAAATTATTTGCACACTAGAAGAGTTGAGTGATTTTGGAAATTTGAGAGAGTTTTTGAGATAAATCAGGCTTTTTAGCCCAATGCGTTGCGCCTTACTTATGCGTCGTGCCAGTGTAAATTTACACTGGAAATTGTTGCCCAATGCACCGCGCCTTCCCTATGCGTAGTTCTATTTCCAGGAGACTTTTGGAGGCCTTCCCGGTGTAAAAATTGGGTTTAGGATAGCTCTTTGGAAAGGTACTTGAGTCTACTTTCCAACCCAACTATAATTTTTCAATTTGGAGTTCATTTGTCCTATCAAGAGTCAAATCTCCCAAGACTGGTCAAAATGTGCCAAATGAGGCTGCCTAAAGACAGAGTGTTGTTGTAGTCAGCTTTTGAATGCCTTACTCAACTCCAAATTGAGCTCATGATAGCTCATTCGAAATATATTTTTGTCTAGTTATCATTTGAATCATCAAGAAATTCATTTGACCAACCAAGGTAGGAGAAAACTTGATTTTCCCAAGGTTACTTCAGAGGTGCATCAATTCTCCCAAGGAAACTGTATTTTTGACATTTCTCTAAAACCATGACACCTGTGTAAAAAGTGAAGGAGGTTTTCCGTCCTTGGCCTATTTTCGAAAAAAAACTCTCTCATATTTCCCAAATTCATCGTTTCTCGCTCAGAAACATCATTTGAACAAAACCTACCTCGATGTGTGGAACATGGGATTTGTCAAAATTAAGCGAAATGAAGGGGATAATGGGCTCCTAAATTATTTAGAAAATTATTGGAAGTAGGGAGGGATGCTAGGAAGTAGGGGAAAGTGGAATGTCAAATATTTAGTGAGGGGAAGGGGTCCAAAAGGGAAAAACACAGGTCTAGCCTAGAAAATTGCCAAGTTGTAGCAAGAAACTAGGGTTTGTGCGAAAATGAGGAATTTGGGGGATCTCAGTGATGGGAAGTGTTTAATAAGGTACATTAAGGATAGGGGAAGGTGTAGGAACATCAGGATATAATATTTGCTGCTGATTTGACCATCCAAGAGAAGTTGCCTTCAAAACCCGAGGAGAGGGAAATGAACCTTACCTAGGTGCAACTGAAGCATGAACAAGGTGTAAAATGACCTAGTGGAACTTGACATGATGATGAAAACCCTATGAATGATCGCACACTCATCTGAATGGTGACATGGACCGACATTTGGACAACTTTGGAAGGAGTAAAATCAAACCCTAGACCTAATACCTAGTGACCAAATTTTGCTTGAAGACTCACTGAAATGAAAAAATTTGACCTTGACACCTTAAAATCACTTTGTAAGAGCATATTTGATCACTAGATGAAGGCTACAAAGACTGACACTAACATTGGCTCCAATGGGGATGGTAGCTCGTTGGAGGTGCCACGAATCGCAGAGCTTTGGGAGAGCATACTAGTGCCTTATCCATTGGGCAATGGAGTCAATAACTTCAAAACACCCAAAAACCAATAAATTTGACTCAAGACTCATACTTGACCTGACTAATGCAAAACTAAAACAAGACTCTCAAAAGTTGAAACTGGACACTCAACTGAAACTATCTTTAAACTGACAGAAACAAGAAATGACTCAAGACTGACTTAACTGAAACAAGTACTTACAAAGCTTTCAAAGGGCAGCAGTCCATCGAGATTTGAGGACCTCAAATCATGATGATGACTACATGCTTACTGATGAAATATGTACAATCATGTGAAGTGGGCCTTCCAATGTAACCAATCCAACAAATGGTTACTCAATTAAATTCTGCTCTCTCTTTCCTCGAGCAGGCTGAACGATGTACATGTAGGCAACTCACAATAACAATTGAAAACAAGGCTTATGCTAACAAACCAGCCAACATTCATCTTCTCTGGTTCATGCAACAAAATGCCAAAAGGATCCTGAAAATCCTGAAGCTCTAGCTTGTCTTGAGATCCAACAGCAAAATACAAGTACTCCCTTCATTCTGATCTGAAAGAACAACTAGTTGCTGAGTGATAGGAAGGCATAGAGAGGTATGCTTTTCTTCCATATGAGTGTTAGCTGTAAATTCCTTGACTGTGAGAAATTCTGGCATATTTTCTCTCTCAAGTTCATATTCCTCAACTTCATGGCCTAGATCATTCTTAAATAGAAAACAATCTTCAAGATTATCAAACATGACAACCTTATCATCTTTGTGAAATAAAATATTATTTGTTTAATGATCTATAAAACTGATTACAAGACCGTCATCATTTTCAAAAGAGGAAGAAGTTTCACCAACACTTTCTTGACCATGTGTGCACTGCAAACCTACATTAGTTTTCGCTGTAACCTGACCTTTCAAGAGTCGATCTATCTCATCTTCAGATAGAGGAGATAATACTTTCTGTTTTGTTTTGCTCAAGTGATTTTTGTCTTCTTGAAATAACATTTTAAAACATGAAAAATTTGAATGGCAGTCCTGATCTTCTGAAATTTGGAAACATTGTTGATCATCTTCATATTACATGGCAATCAAATTATCCAAATTATCATTTACTACTGAGCTATCGAAGGAAGATTTTTCACTTACTCAAACAAAGATCTCATCTTGCTTTTCATGAAATGACTGGATTACTTCCTCATGAAGGCTTGGGTTAGTAACTTTATCTTCTTCATTCCAGATGATCTCAACAATAGTGCTCTCCTTCATGGGATTCAACACAAGGTATTCTTGATCGTCAATATCTGAATCTAGATCTGAAATAGCTGACTTGAATTTATCACCTTCTGAAATAAAAACTTGACTTTCCTTCATATCATCTTCCTCTATGGACAGATCTGAAACAAAACCTTCTCTTACATCATTTTCCATTGTACCAAGATCTTGATCTTGCTGCAAAGCTTCCTGAGCATCTTGATGGGAATCCTCTAGGTTCTCTTCATGTTGCTGAAATGGATTCTCGTACAAGGTTTCCATGATCTCATCATCCATGAAGTCATCATCTTCATAATATTTCTCAAGGCTTTCAATAAAACTATAAGCATGTTTGCAACAGTTCTGAACTAAATTTAATTATGGATAATATTCTTTATACCTTTCAAAGAACATGGCAGGAAAATCCTTCAAACAATAAATACAAGCAGGTGGAAAACTTTCATGCCAAGATCAGGCTTCACCTTCCAGAGTGGCCATGAATATCTTCATCAAGCAATCTTCAAGAAAATAAACCTTCAACTTGCGAATATGTATGTGAAATCTAACCAGATGTAAGGAAGCATCCTTCCTATCACCATCTTTAAGCATAGGCAAATTCTTTTGCCAATCTACCTTCAGAATTTTATTTGGAAAACCTGGAATATGATCTTGGCGCATGGTAGCGTATCTTCTTGCAACCCATTCCATCTTGAAAATCCTAAAGCTACTGATCTTCCTGCAGTGGAGTCACCATGAAGCATTGATTTTTGGATTTTTCAGTGAATGAAGTTGCCAGGTGAATGATTTCAGACTATCAAATTCTAGACTCATCACCCAAAGTCTAGAACGATTTGATGTACTGGGGGGTAATTCACAAGTCAAGTGTCACGCTCACAATCTAGACTGGAGATTGACTGAAGCAATGTTTATCTACTTGCGCTAATGCAAAGCAAAAGCATTTCGAAGGCTACCTGGCATAACTTTAGGCTCTGTCTATAGCTATAAAACAAATGGCATCAACAAGAAAACCATTTTCTTCCCCAGTATGGTCGCCACTATGTTAGAGCCTAGATTTAGCTCAGGCTGAAAAGGTAAGATTCTAGGTCCACATCAAACCACGCTTAGCCTCGTAGCTAGCCCTACGAGGACAGGAGAGGGCTCTCTCCGAGTGGATCTCAGCAACAGATAATAAATGGGCCTTGAGATGACTGAAATAAAATCTAATTATAGGCTAGGTATGAAGTGCAAGGATTTGATTTGAGTTTTGGGGGTTTTTTGTTTGAAAAAGGGAAAGGCAAATTTGGTTCTGGGGATGAGGGCAAATTTTTGCAGAGTTCCGGTTGGGGCAAGGTAGGCAGTCGTTTTGATGCTTTATATTAAATGAATGGATAGTAAAGACCGTTGAGGAGCTGAAGAGGGAAAGAGGGTGCAAGAATCCTCTTCAAACTGAAGAAAGGATTGAAAATTAAACAAAACCAACAGGCAGAGCATAACAAACTCATGAATTCTACCTTTGTCACTCAATTTGTTTAATTTCAGAAGCAAAGGGAAGGGAAATGGAATACATAAAACATCAAATAACTTATAGTTACATGAAGAAAAACACCATCAAAACATAGAGCCACAAGGATCCCAACAAGTGCTGCAAAATCCTAGTCTTTCCTTTGCCAAAAACGCCAAAATCAAATGTGCAATGGAGTGACAATCAATCTCAAGTGTCCAACCCTGAAAATGACTGAGAAATTACATGATATAGACCAGCCTAACTCCTTACAATTCCTCAAGGGGTCGAGCTCATCATTCTAGGAGTTCTTTCAATCAATTCTAGACAAGGAACTCAAATGTAGGTAGTCAAACAACTTACCCCTATATGCTAGGAAATTGATTCATTCATTTAATTTTCACCTTTTAGTGAATGAATCCTCTAGAAGAAGTAAAAATGTGCCAATATTACATCGTGTTTATCAAATTACATCATGAAGGATCAAGAGTAACATCAAAAGGAAAAACTGGTCAAAATTGGGTGAATTTCTGAGTTGAAACAGTGAAAAATAGGAAAAAAATCCTCTATGCACCACACCTGATTCTCTATGCGTCACGCCACTCTGGAATTGATTTTGTTGCACTTTTAGAAGTCCAAATTGAGCTCAAGTGTGCTTTTTGGAAAGCTCTACCTGTCTAATTTCCAACCCAAGTGGAATTTCTGGATTTGGATGTCATTTTCCCCTCCAAAGCTTCAAACTTCCAAGACTGCTTCCTGTGTGTCAAAATAGGGGTAGTGAGGTCATTTTTTGAGTCTTTTTGGCCTCTTTAGGACTCAAAACCTACCCAAATTTCTTGGCCATGCACCAAAAACCATTTTTTTCCATGTCAAATCTAGAAATGCGAAGGTTTTGCAATTTGGAGCTCCCGAGCAAAAGCTTGCGCCACGTGGCGCGGCGCATAGGGAGAAGAACTCTGTTTTTTAGTGCCAAGAATTTCAAAATGTCAAAAATTGCTCCAAATTTCTTGAAATTTGGGCTAGACCTTCTCTATCAAGTGTCATGCTAGGCTAAAGAGGCTTTGGCAAATATCTGAAGATGATCAAGCTCCTTTTCCTCTTTTTCTTCCTTATTGCCTTCTTTAATTTTTCCTTTAGATTCCTTATTCGTGCCTTGCAAACCTTGTTCCATGCCATGTAGTGGAAGGCCATGTGTCTCAGTAATAATTTGTCTTTATCAGCCTTGTCTAGTAGTTTCTCCAAGTGGATGTTGACTCTCTCGAGCCAAGACTCCCGTTGCTTGCTAATGTGTGAGGTTTCTTGATGAGATGTATGGTGATTTTAGTTTTCTGCCTCTAAGGGTAAGAATGTATGAGGGACTGTGGAGAGAGAGGGTAAGAGGGGTTTTAGAAATGTTTTTGACTATAATTTTGGGAGTAGAAGGGTTTTAGGGATATTTTTTAGACTTTAGGATAACAATTATGGTTTAGGAATGTGTAGCTAGGGTTTGGGATAATGGGAGTTAGGAATATAGGGTTAGTGAATTTAGGGATATGGGAATTATGGATGTGGGGATGAAACTAGAAAATTAATGTGGAAAACAAAGAGTGTGGAAGTGAGGGAATGGACTTTAGCAACAAAAACACCAACTAAAAACCCTAAGCACTTGTTTGTGAGCACAAATTGCAAGGTATTAGGCTTTGAACTTTCTTTTACACAACTACCATAAATTTTATGAAAAAATCCTTCACTAGCAAGGAAGAGGGCTTAAATGAATTGCACACTAGAAGAGTTGAGTGATTTTGGCAATTTGAGAGAGTTTTTGAGAGAAATCATGCTTTTTATGCCAATTCGTTGTGCCAGTGTAAATTTACACTGGAAATTGTTTCCCAATGCACTGCACCTTCCCTATGGGGTAGCGCTTTTTCTAGGAGACTTTTGGAGGCCTTCCCTGTTCGCCAATTGGGTGTAGGATAGCTCGGTAGAAATTTTTTTGAGTCTGAATTCCAACCCAACTTGAATTTTTCAATTTGGAGTTCATTTGCTCTGTCAAAAACCAAATCTCCCAAGACTGGTCAAAATGTGCCAAATGAGGCTGCCTAAAGGCAGAGTGTTGTTGTAGTCAACTTTTTAATGCTTTCCTCAACTCCAAATTGAGCTCATGATAGCTCATTAGAAATATGTTTGTCTCTAGCTATCATTTGACCCATCAAGAAAGTCATTTGACCAACCAAGCTAGGAGAAAATTTGATTTTCCCAAGGTCACTTCAGAGTTGCACCAATTCTCCCAAGGCAACTGTATTTTTGACATTTCTCTAAAACCATGTCACCTGTGTAAAAACGTGAATGAGGTTTTTCTTCCTTGGCCTATTTTGGAAAAAAACTCTCTAATTTTTCCCAAATTCATCTTTTCTTGCTCAGAAACATCATTTAAGAAAAACCTACCCCGATGTGTGGAACATGGGATTTGTCGAAATGAAGCGAAATGAAGGGGATCATGGGTTTCTAAATTCTTGATAAAATTCTTGGAAGTATGGAGGGATTCTAGGAAGAAGTGGAAAGTGGAATTTCAAACATTGATTGAGGGGATGGGGTCCAAAATGGAAAAACACAGGTCTAGCCTAGAAAATTCCCAAGTCATAGCAAGAAACTAGGGTTTGTACGAAAATGAGGAATTTTGGGGGATCTCAGTGATGGGAAATGTTTAATAAGGTACATTAAGGATAGGGGAAGGTGTAGGAACATCATGATACAAGTTTTGTTGATGATTTGACCATCCAAGAGAAATTTCCTTCAAAACCGTAGGAGAGGGAAATGAACCTTACCTAGGCACAACTGAAGCATGAACAGGGTCTAAAATGACCCAGTGGAACTTGACATGATGATGAAAAACCTATGAAGGATCGCACACTCATCTGAATGGTGACATGGACCAAAAATTGGACAACTTTGGAAGGAGTAGAAGCAAAACCTAGACCTAATACCTAGTGACCAAGTTTTGCTTGAAGACTCACTGAAATGACAAAATTTGACCTTGACACCATAAAATCACTTTGTAAGAGCATATTTGATCACTAGAGGAAGGCTGCAAAGATTGACACTAACAACACCCACATTGTTAAATTCAAATTGCATGGAACAAGCTGCAACTGTTCAGATCATGGACACACAGATCAAGCACACTCACCAGTAGAATATCCAATTGTATTGAGCTGTCAAACTAGGCCAACTCCTTCCCCAGGGAAGGTGGCTCACTAGGGACCAAGTTCAGCACAAGCTTCCTCATCTCATGGAGGAACTCAATGCAATGGGGACCATTGCTTCTTGAGGGGGGAGGAATGATCCAAGTGGATATTGGTGGACACCCTCCAAGTCCACTTGGACCCCCACCATTGTTTCTATCAAGTTTTTAGTTTCCTTAATTGTAGCAAAATTTACTACTTTTAGCGGTTTTTCGAGTCCTGAACTTCTGGAGCCGTTTTGAGGACCTAAATGATTTTTTTGGAAAAGATGAGAGAAATATGGGCCCATCGACCGACATTTCTCCTCCCAAAGTTGTAGCTCTCGAATAGATATTTCTAACGAGATATTGTGTGCATCAAACGGAGATCATATGCCAAAGTTATGACCGTGGGAAGTTGATGTACGAATTTACCCAAACGGGGCCCATAGTTTGGTGTTTCATCTTCTAGGGTTAGGTTTTTGGATTTTTATGGTTTTCCATTATTTCTCAACAATAAATAGGCCTTTGAGCCTCATTGTAACATATTTCAAAGGCATGTAGCCGCCACATCTCTTCTCAAAGATAAGCTACCATTGCCCTAGCTAGTTTATTTCCATTTCTGTTTGTAAGCATATTTCAGTATTTTACAACAATGAAATGAAGTATTATTTCTGTTGCATCTCTATATGTATGGTTATATCTGTAATTTTTTGCATTCTTTTTTAAATCTAGATCAATTTAGGATTAATTCTTTACCCTTTGCATATTTGAGAGCCGAATTGATCACCAACTCTCTATGTTTTGCATGCTCAAAAAACATAATTTTGTGAATTAACTCCAATTTGGACAAGTGGGCATTTTAATAGTTGAACTTGGTGGGTTGGATTTCTTGCTTAGATCATTTCAAATGGATCTTCTAGTGTGTTATATATCTATGCTTATAGATCTGAAATTTATCACAACATATTTTATCTCCAATTTCAAATGCATTATTTATAGGAGAACTAAAAGAGGAAAATAGATGGGTCAAAAGTTATGCCTTATAAAATTAGTAGGCACTCTAAGGTTAAGAGATCTTATGATCCCCAACTGTGTGTTGGGTGTGAATATGCGTTTCAGATGGCTACAAAGTTTTATGGAGCTATGGAAGTAGATTTCAGATCACGGATACATCAACTCCTCTTTGGAAACTAAAAAAATGTAGCGAACTGACCTCCCACTAGGATCCTCCACATCGAATCCAGTAAAAAAAAATTACTCTTATCCAATGACATGTCATGTATGAAGTTCAATATGGGGAAAATATCATAGTATAGTTAGATTCTTGGCAACCAATGACATGTCCAAATGATCAAGTCAAGCCAAGAGACTTGGATTGCTATACTAGGGATCAAAAATGTCTCAATGTTGTTGGCTTCCCATGAGCACAATAGCTTACTTCTCAATGGAAGATTTGGAAGAAGAAAGAGGATTGGATGACTCATCATTCCCTAATTTCATGGGATATTCCATCTTCTAACCTATAGGTCAGGAAAATATCTATCTCGCTAGACCCAAATAAACTTCGTTGGAGGTATCATTCATGGGGCATGTATACCATCTAGGAGGGTTATTTTTTAGATGCTCACGTGACAAATTTTTATCAAGATTTCAAATGGAGAAAAATATGGACTAACCATCTATGAAAAAAGGTGACATGCATCACTTGGATAGTGAACAAGTGTTGTTTTCTAACTTGGGATCCACATTAGTAGAAAGGTATGAGGGACCCTCCCTTTGTCAAATCTATTGGAAATATGAGGAAACCATGGAACATATCTTGAATTCATTCTAGTATGCATAATCTTTTGGTGGAACATTCTGATGACTTTTCACATCAAAGATTGGATAAGAGCTAATCTAGACATAACCTTATAGCCTTCTCTTAGATATATGGAAAGAGAGAAATAATGTAGAAAATCATGTAGATTCACAAGATCATGCAATGTACTAAAACATAGGAGAAGCATATACTTCTACTTTCAACTAGTGGAAGCCAATAGATCGAAGAAAACATTATGAAAAAGAAGAAGGAAATTCAATGGTACATAACACAAGACGTATCTCAGGAAATCCACTGCTCAAAACCCCGTTATTTGTATTGCATATATCAAAAATATCAGTGAATATACAAAGGTTGTTCTCACGAGAACAATTACGTACAAGCATGCTCGACTCTCTCAACTCATAAGCTAGCACTTGGCCAACACTTAGCCAACTCTGCAACTCTCCAAGCCCATAATATGTTGTGTAATTCCAAGGATGAATATCTCATATTTAATTCATGCTTCGAAAAAAATTTAATCCACACATAGGATCAATCTCTAATGCATGCATGATATTCACGCTCCAGTATATAATACAAATGATACTACATTTTCCCAACATTGTAGTCTTAATTGGGTCTTTATCATAATCGACATGGATGAGTTTCAGACGAGGGAATCTTCAGTTAACTACAGTGACACTTTTGGATGAAATAGTGTACTAACTAACTTTTAACTCTCTATTAGTTACTCAAACAATTTGGAACTAATTTAACTGAACATAGCTGAGTAAATTGAGTGATATAATTTCCAACTCAATTTAAACTCATACTGGACCCCTAAAACTTTGGGAGAACATATACATGACAACATAAAGACTTCAAACTAGAAATTCCTAATCTAATTAAGATTAATTAACTATTTACAAGTTTCTATGAGAATAGAATTCGATTTCTTGTTTCCATTTCTCAACACTCCCTCTCAACAAGAAAGGCATTATGAGCTACCCCGATCCTTTCCCTATGAAACTCAAAATTACATCTTGAAAATGCATTTGTCAAAATGTTAGCATCTTTCTCCTACATGGGAATGTACTCTAACAACATAATCCACCTCAATACAAAATCTATGAGATGATGACATTAGATTTCAGTATGCTTCAACTAATCATTAAAAACTCAATTTTCAGAGAGTTTGATACATTTCTAATTATCTCAATAAATCACAGTTGGATCCATCTACTGACCATAAAAACCATCTAGGATCTTCCTCATCGAGATGGCCTCACATTTTTTCTAACTCATAGTCGTATACTCTACCTATGCCAAACTGAGTGCAACCGATCCCAGTGTCATGTTGTACTAAGAAACTGTCACTGACCTAATACTGAAGATCCCTCCTGATGCGCTCATCTTGTCATATGGACTCCCTACCAAATATACATTGATGAAGCCTTGAAGCTTCAATCCCTCTGTCCATTTGCATCACAATCCATACTGATAAGTGCCTGTGAGGTATCACAACACATGACTTTCTGCCTTCCAATACAACTTGGTAGGCATAACCTGCTTCACTAAGCAAGTTAATTGTAGAGCACATATCCGTTCATGTGTTCACCAAGTACATGAGTGAACCCACAAGTTGCTTGTAAATAGTAGCTTCCACTACTTCCCCTAAAGTAGAATCCTCCTTCCTCCAACTGCATGCTAAAGGAGTATCCATGGGTTTGTTCCTCTACATGAAGAATCTCCTGAGTATCTCATTTGCGTACTTTCCCTGAGACACAAACAACTCCCCACCACCCTGCCATACCTGCATGCAAAGAATGTAATTCATGAGCCCCATGTCATTCATCACAAACTCTCCTGCAAGATCATCCCTGAAAGACTTAATCAAATGATCATCACCTGTTAGTATGAGATCATCAACATAAAGTACAATTTTCAACTACTTACCTTCCACCACTATGTGGTACATGTTCCCATATGCCTCACTCTTCGTGCAGCCAACTCAGTGAAGTATCTATCTATCTTTGTGTACCTATGAGCCACGTGTCCTTCATCCCATACAATGATGTCTTAGGCCGACACACATGTGACTCAGGTTCAAATTTGTCAAAATATTTTTGTTTCTATGTGTACACCTCTTCCTTAATCATGCACTTAAGGAAGGTTGTATTTACATCCATCTGATGTATCTTCCAACCCATTTGTGTTGATAGTTAAAATATAGATCTCATTGATGAGTACCTTGCAACAAGATCAAAGATATCATCATAGTCAATCCCCTCTACCTATGAAAAGCCATGGGCCACAATTATAGCCTTATGCTTCTCCAGACTACCATATGCATCTTGATTTACCTTATAAATCCAATGGGACCTCATCACTAAATTGTTCTCCCATCTCAGGACCACATCCCAAACACTGTTACAAACTATGGAGGCATACTCCTCCACCATGACATCAACCCAAATCGGATACTGCATTGTTGCCTTAAATGAATATGGATCTATCACAACACATTCATCCATAAGATCCACGAATCCAATGTACCCCTCAAGTGACCTCCTCTACTTGGGTTAAGAAGTGGGTGTTGTCACGTTCTCCCGTGCATCATCCAACAACATTGTAGTGTCTCTGGTGCGCCTTCTTCCTTATCTGGAAGAATTTTCCTGAGTGGATGTCTCCACTCCTAGATCCTCTGTATGTGGCTACTCCACATAAATTTGAGGCTCTTCAAACTTAGGAGATTAAATCTCCTCATCTATATGTAGCTCAAGCTCCCTCTTAAGGGAAACTTGCATGGACTTCTCCTCATCGAATCTGACATCCCTACGAACAAATGCCATCTTACGGGTTGGCAAGTACACTCGATAGATGTGAGCTTTATAAATGTAACTCACAAAGTCTTCCAGATAAGGAAGAAAGCGCACCAGAGACACTGCAATATTGTTGGATGATGCACGGGAGAATGTGACAACACCCACTTCTTAGCCCAAGTAGAGGAGGTCACTGGAACAAGATGATTCACTCTCTTGTGGGACAAGATGATTCGCTCTCTTGTGGAACAGGATGATTCGCTCTCCTGTGTAGCAGGATGATTAGTTATCCTGTGAGGCCTGGATTGATGCGTTCTCCATGGCAGCATGGATTGATGTGTTCTCCACGACCGCAATTGTAGCAGGATTGATGTGTTCTCGTGTGAGGCCTGGATTGATGTGTTCTCCATGGAAATTGTAGCAGGATTGATGTGTTCTCCTGTGAGGACAGGATTGATTAGTTCTCCTGTCGAGGCATCCTACCCATGCAGTCTGGGACTCATGGGAAGTACCTCTCATCTGATCAATGAGTAGGGAAATGAATTTAGGGACCATAGTAGTACCGATGGACGCATCGTTGTAACTACTGTAATCCCTACGCTAGGATGACCTCCATTGATCTGGGATCAATGATACTGGTCTGGGACCAGTGGTAGGAGTTGTACCATACTATGACGATGACTTCGGGTCGGTTAGACTGGTCTGGGATCAGTGGTACATACTCTGATACTGACTTTGAGTCAGTGGAGGATGATATTGGTCTAGGACCATTGGAGTTGTACTCACTATGACGTTGACTTTGGGTTGGTTGAGACTGGTCTGGGACCAGTGGTACATACTCTGAGACTGACTTTGAGTCAGTATGATACATCCTTGATCATTTCTTCTTCTTCATAATTCAGACAAAAGCAGAGCAGAACAGAGAAAAACAATACAGATCAGTGCAGGGCAGAACAAGACAAAGCAGAACAGGCAGAATAGAGCAGATCAGGGCAAGGGTTAGGCTATACAGGGTAGTGCATTTGATGGATGAATAGTAATGACCGATAGACAGATTGCAGATGAAGTTCTCCATGGTTGAGAGGGAGTGTTAAAATTGGCAACCAGGGAAAAACTTCATGTGGGTCATCTTATTCATGGCTGATAATATGTTTATTTTATTCCTCTCATCGAGAGGTGTAGGATTGATATAAATATCATCCGATTCCGATAAGTATTCATGGAGATATGAATTTATTTTGATTATGGAATTATTATCAAGCCGACCTACAACTCATGTAGGCTTAGAAGCCCAACATTCGCATCTATTCACCCACCAACGTTGTTTATAAATATAATAGGACTTGTCCTCATTTAGACTCACTCATCTCATCACATCTCTCTCTCTCTACTGCACAGATATGAGTCTCTTCTCTACTGCGCTGAAATGGGTCTCTCTCTCTCACACATGTGAAGCCGGAAGCTGTTGAATTTGAAGCTGCAACTGCAGAAGTAAAGATTGACTTGCATGGCCTAGAATATCTCCTCTTTGGAACTTTGCTATAAGTTCATCTGAACCTCCTCTAAAGGCCGCAACGTTTGGTGGTGGAATGAAGTCAATCCGACGAACGGTTTGCAAGATATCGACTACCCTAGTTTGAAGCTGGAAACTGCTGAAACTGAACCTGCAACTATAGAAGCAAAGATTGACTTGCATGGCCTAGAATATATCCTCATCTAAACTGCACTGTAGGTTCATCTGAACCTCCTCTGGGAGCCGAAACTTTTGGTGGTGGAATGAAGTCAATCCAACTATTGGTTTGTGAGATATGGTCTGCCCTAGTTTGATAATGAAGCCGCTACTGATCTAGGGTTTGCTACTGCTGATATGAATCAGAGTTATTGTACTATTTCTCTCTGCTGAATTATTGAAGATAAAAGAATATTTGATCAAAGGGTTTCCCCACACATTGTGGGGTTTGTCCCTGGCTAGCCGCCACATCTTGTGTCTCTTGTCTTGGCTTGTTTTCTGTCGATCGTTTAATGTTCTATCTGCACTTTACTTTATGTACATGTGATTGCTAATCGGTGGAATATAATAAGAAAAAGAAGTAAACTGTTATAAGCATAGAACATACCATAACTTAGCATATGCCGAAATATATTGTCTTCTCAAGTTTCTTTTGTTCATCTTTGGTTAGATTGCAATATACCAATGACCCAAAAATCCTGAAGTGACCAACATCTCGCCTCCTACCCAAATAATCCTCCTCTCGTGTCTTCATCTGAAGTATCCAATGTGGGCTCCGGTTCTAAACATAAACCATTGTGATGCATGCCTCAGCCAACAAGTGTAGTGGTAAGCCTTTATCATGCAACATCACCTTTGTTTCCCCTACTATGCTTATATTCTTCCTCTCAACCACCCCATTTTTCTCAGGGTTATGGGGTGTCATCAACTCCCTTTTAATCCATTCTGCTTCCAAGAATTTCTTGAACTCATTTTACACATACTCACCACCATTATCAATTCATATATTTTTAACCTTCTTTCCCAACTATGTCCCCACGAATGATTTAAACTCACAAAGCTTTGTGAAGGTTTGATCCCTTTTTTGCATGAAAAATATCTATTATTTTCGAGAAAATTCATCTACAAATATAACATAATACATGTTTTTGTCCATAGATGTTGTCAATAATGGTCTAGAAACATCTGAATGGACTTGCTCTAGAATAGCCTCTTCTTGCCTGTCTCTATCATGAAAGGAAGACTTGGTGTATTTTTGCAAAGTACACCCCTTGCATGTATCAACTTGCTCAAGCATACCTTCGGGAATACCTGTAGAGGTCTGATGCTATATTTTTAAAGGCCCATGATGAAAGTGGCTCAATCACCTATGCCACAACTTGCCAATGTCTCAACTATGCGCGCTTTCTACTTTTGGGCTCAAAGTAGCACACTGATCTACCTCTAGCTTATAGAGATTCTTCACCTGAATCCCTATATTCTTTACTTGAAGCATGTCTATGTGTCAAAGGAACACCTTTCCTTTTAAGAAGATCAGATCATAACGTCTATCCTCAAGCATGGAAATGGATACCAAGTTCTCATTCAGCCTCATCACATACGTAACATTCTTCAAGGTGAGTGGATCCCCATGATCCCTCTGAAAAGTAATTGTACCCAATCCAGTAACACTATCCTTCACATCATCACCCATCTCAATATGCATCAGGAAATATTTCTCCTCCAAGTCACTGAATAACTCTTTATCGTCAGTCATGTGGAATGAAGCTCCACTGTCTAAGTCCATACAATTCCCATCATTGATGAAATGATGAATGCAATGAGGGAAATTCCAATTCAAACTGAGTGGTCAAAGCCTCACCTATTGCTTCTCCTGAGGACTTCTTCTCTGACTTCTTGAGTGGAAAATTTGTAGCAAAATGGCCTAGCTTATGACAATGAAAGCACTTAACTTTCACCATGTATTTGCTCTTACCTCCATGATAAGAATCTGATTTGGAATGGGAAGATTTCCCTTTCCCCTTCTTCACCTTAATTGTTAAGGCACAATTCTCTTCATCATTAGTCTTTGATGAAGTTCCATCCATAGCGTTCCTCCTGATCTCCTCCTGGGTCAAATCAAAACAGAGTCATTCCCGATTTGGCAGATTCTCCTAACCATTGACAGAGTCCTGATAATTATGCCAATTCTTTGTGAGACCTATAAGAGCAAGAGTCACCATTTCATCCTCAGTAACCATGATTCCAACACTTCCAAGTTCATCACGACACTGAGTGAACCTGATGAAGTATTTTGGAATCATCTTTGATTTCTCCATTTTTTATTTTTTGAATTTTTTCCTTCATTTCTAATTTCCTTTGGTCACTATTATCCTAATACAACTTTGTCAATGTTTTCCAAATAGGATATGGAGTTTCCTTACCATGGAGACTTGAGACAATGTGATCTCAAACTCCCTCAAGGATTATTCGACTCACCTTCGACACACACTTCTTCCATTCATCCAAATTCTGTGCATCTGATGTCGATGTCTTAGGAGTTTCTTTATCAAAGAATTACTTCAATCCATTATCCTCTAGCACAACCTCCATTCTATCCCTTCAGAGGCTCCATATTAGCACATCATATAGAAAATCAAGAGAACCATACTCAGTGATCCATGGTAGTAGGATGACTATAAGGTCAATCACCAAGACACAAATATCCTTTCTTCTTTAGAGCTTGCTCTAATAATAATTTCTTATAGGGTTTCTAGGACACCGCTTCCACGAGTCACTACCCCCATTTATTCATGCCACCGGTTGATGTCTTTGTGATGTTAGAATTTTATGGGGCCTCTAAAGGCAACCCTAACATAGATGGATATGGAGGTATTTTCTTGAATGGGATCCTAGATGATAGATTATAGATGATATCTCCTGCTAGTGGGATCTCAATCACATGCTCTCTATTACTATTGTACCTACCACAACAACTTTAATATGTTAGACGTCAAATCGATGACATCTTGTGGCTCAATAATCATTGGGTCCTCGCAATCTACTACCACAACTCCTCTATGATCACAATGTGTGAGATGGACATCTTTCGATGGAAATTTTCATGTCCATTGGGCCTATCACCTAACAAATAGACCTGTTGGACTTTGGAAAATTCTCACTAACTTAGAACCTTACAGTTGGCTGATCCTTGATAGACATAGATGGAAATGATAATTTCTACATTGCCTCAATTTCATTAATCATCGAAGCTTCTCATATTCATTGGATCTGAGGCTCCTCCAAGAGGCCCATCTTTCACCAAGCTTAGTTTGCTTCAATCCCCAATGACTACTAGGAAAAGAGAGAAAATGTCAACGAACAGTTCTACCTCTGATAACTCAGGGGATTTGATAATATTTAGGCCATGTTTTCAACATTATGTTGTATAGAACACCTACAAGGTCAAGAATGTGAATTATACAAATGTTGATGGAGTTAAATCTACAGTCTTTCTTCATGGTCACTCAAGGTCAATTCATCCACTAAAAGTCTTCATGCGTATATTTTCTCAACCATGATGATCAAACTATTTTCGCACACATTCTTGAATCGACATTGACATTGAAATAATAATTTACATAGGAAGAATTCTCACAACGAACAATTTACAAGTTATAATGCACAAAGATTAAAGGGAACTAGAGAGTAACATCATACATTTGCATCATTTCCAAAAACGTTTTTAGGAAAAATGCAATAGTAATTTTTGTTTCTCTTAACCATGATCACAAGTCCATAACCTATATCAATGGAAAACTAAATGAGACTAAGATGAAAGTGTGGGCTTCTATATATAATAGGTTAATGTTCCAACATTTAATGTCAATCTAATCTTTCATAGGCTTTGAGGCACAACACAGTATATACTAGAAGAATACCATAGGAATCTACAAGTTGCTCCCTATCTAACTACATAATATGCTCAATCAACACTTTCTGATTCCACAAGAAAAATGAATTTCTAGAAGCCAAATCAACTATGCAATCATAATGGCTTTATCCTAAATAAAAACCTTGACTAATAGCCACTATGGTATTATTATTGTGTCTCCCTCAAGAGTGAGGAATCTAATGTCCAACTCATCTATCTATAGGAAAAAAAGTTATGAAACCCTAGCTCTGTCTAGGTTGAGGAACTAAAGACTAAACTCAGTGTTCCATAGGAAAAAGGGATTATGAACTCTTGTTGTTTACACGCTTTTGAAGCAAGAAGGAATAGAGTTTTGTTTCCCTCACTCCTTCTGGGATAATAGAGCTAAGGTAGTATTCAGTTGTCAAAAGGAAAAAACATTAGTAAGGATCTGCTTCCAATCACAAAAGAACTCAACCTTATATTTTACTGAGGAAACAATATTACAAAGTCTCAATGAAAGAGTAGAACTACAATAAACTTGCCTTATATTTTTCAAGCTATTCCACACAATTTTCATCTATTTCCAAACAGATATTCTCTAGAAAGGAACACAACTTGTGATTATAAGTGATAAGATTTACTATGTTCATACATAAATGCTCTGGTTGATATGAATGTTGATATTACTTAAAAACAAACAAAACTGGGCGTTTGAGGTAAGTGTGGAGGCATCAAGCATTAATACCCATATTCAAAGCTAAAGATAAAAATCATTTAAATATCAACATTAGCACAAAATCTGTTCTCCTTATTTATAAACAATCAATAGAATTTATATGTATAAAGACATGGATTAACACATCACCGAAGGAATAAATCCAAATATAATGATTTCCTTCAAAGAAGTATCGAAGCCTAGTTTACAGTACATGTTGCATTATGAAACCAACTCAAATACCCTACAAACCAAAATTCATTCTTATGATGCAGATTTATACTTGAAGAACATTTTATGTTGTTTAACTAAATCATACCTAGATACTTTATCGAATAATCCTTCATTCAAAAGACAAATAATTATTCGTACACTAGAACAAGTTATTTATTAATCTAATCACACCATCATTTATATTTCATACCTTTTCACTTTCATTCATGCATATAGGATGTATGTAATACAAGGTGCAACCAATACCATTCTAACTATTTCAAACTAAATCTAAAATATACACAATAGGTCCATTCAAACCAACACTGAAATCAAAACATTTTGTTAAAAACAACTACAACGAAGCAAGAAGATATGAAATATCAAGATTGAATTCATTATTATGCGCAATCACACATATTTATACAAGTCATATTCCAAGTGCTCTCTTGGACTCCCTTTGGCTATTGAGATTCCATACCAACCCTTAGATGATTAGGTGTCCAACATTCCCCCCTTAATATGAATGGGTATGTATGAGTCAAAGAAGAGACATGTAATAAACAAGGTGTCAAAATATGCATGGAAACACAGGATGGATGTTCTCTTTGAAATGTTTGTATAAGTGGGTGGTTTAAAGATGACCACTAACACTGAAATGCTTAGTAAAATACTCATAACTCTTCTAAATATTTCAAGAAGATGAACTATTCTGCTAGAGGAGGTGTCCTTGATGATTTGGATAGGGATAAATTCAACATGGAAAAGGGAGGTCTACAACTTGTGGTGGTTTAAGGATGACCATGAACTCTGGATTATTTAATGCAATTCATGAACTCTTCCAAAATTGGAAAGAAACTAAAGTCTTTTACTAGAGGAAGTGTCCCCAATTCTTTGAAGAGGGAGAAGATCAACCTCAAACATCAGGCCTAAACCCTGCATAGATGGTTTATGGCTGAACACAAACCAAAGACATGCTCAGGGGTATCCTTGTCTCTCGCTACAAATATTACTTAGGTAGGAGGTTCAGGTTGTGGCTCAGGTTTTATTCACATGGATTTGAAGATTAGGTGTGATAAAATGGAGAAATATCAACTGCAAGACTGTTCAATACTCTAGAACAAATTTTGGCATATGACTGAAATATCTTCTTAGCTATTGAAGGCCATTGCTAAGAAGATATCCATTCAAGGTCAATCTTTTATCTTGCAGGAGGCTTGTTTTTGAAGAATTTGTGTGACAAATGAGTACTTTTATGATAGTGCTCACGTGGATGAAGATCAAAAAAATGATCTTTTATTTTCCATACTCAGCTACAAGGTTCGAATTTAACATTATGTTCTGGCTGCTGTGGAAGAGGAGCGAGATTTGAAACAACTGAAGATAAATTGTCATAAAGATATCGATCATTATGGTATCAGAATGGCTTTGAGTAATTTTGAATATGAAAGGACACATCCTTGTCATATATGAGGCCAGTTATGTGCTTGTTATGGATAAGATCTTCCCAAGGTCTTATGATGGGCTTGGCAAGTGAAGGCTAAAGTTTTCCATTTATATGTAGATCTGCTTCTTCAGTGACTTGATTAGTTTTCCGGTGCTGATGGGATTTTCTCTCAGTCTCAAAGATAGGATTGTCCTGAACAAATAAAAGTTTAGAATGATGACTACTCTTCTATAAATCATCTCATTGAAGTTTTGATTCAAACTACAAAAAATAAATATTTTCATGTGCATTTTGTAGAAATATATTAATGTTGGAGAGAATGTATTGGTTAACTTGGATTGTGTTGTCAATAGAAAATTGTATCAAAGCATTCAATAAATCCAATACTTTAGTAATATTGAGCCATTTTTCAAATAGAATTATGTTTTTTAGGTTCACGTTGTTGATACAATGCCAAAATAACAACTTACTCCCTTCTTCAGTGAATTGGAAGAATTGGAAACATGGACCAATGGTCTCCATAGTTTGTTGAATTCACTTCACACATTGAACTTCAATCCATATATATCTAAATATTTCTGTTCCATCTATTAGAAATCAACATGGATTCCAAATTTCAACCTTTCATATAGAGACGTCGAAGGCATTCTCAATAGCTTGTCATTTTATATCAAACTTTGACCAACACTAGAATTAATCAAATCGCATAAACATAACCAGCATACTTCAATGTAAAACACACAAATATTTTATTGAAAATAATCCTTAGCCTTCAAACAACAACATTTAGCACATTTGAAAAATAGATATGAAAAATATGAATGAACCAACACATATGGACAAATTTTGAAGAACATGGAGGGACATCCCAATGCATAAGCGCAATAATATATACCACCGTTGCATCACACATATATAAACCAAGCCATATGGATACAATGGGCGCAGTCCATGATATATTTAAAAAGGAACAATTGCTCACTTTCTTCTCAAATCATCCACGACTACTCACTAAATAGAATGGTTACATCTTAAGTAGAATGACCATCCAATTCATACCTTTGAGACAATGCATCTTATGTTAGCAATCCTATTATGGCTCTGTGTTATCGTCGATGCCTTTCTAGAGGGTTTTGCATGTATGAAAATGAAATAATTTAAACATGCCCTTGGGTGAACAAGAATTTCATTACAAATTTGGTCGCTCTTTGATGTTAGGAAGGGTCTATTCTGTTGTTAGTTCCACTTCACATTTCCACCTACGAAATTCTCTTTCTCATCTAAAGCAACATATTCATTCCATAAACTCCATCTAATTAAACCTATGTGGACAAATTTCTCCCCAAAGACATAATAAAGCATAACTTTCATTGTGTTAAGGTCCTCTTTTATTTCTCCATAGTTTTTAGGACGATTTCTCCACCATTTTTAGTAGGATTTGAACACGCATAGATACATAATTCTCTTCGCAGGCTAAGCTAAGTTGTTATGCAACCAGCTCACAACATCAAAGAATATATATATCAATGACCTAAAAATTAGCCTCTTTCAGGGGGAACCTCCTTTACATTACAAAAATGAACAATTCTTGTATGATTCAAATGGTATGACCTCATTTCTATATATAGTAGTCCAAGGGGTCAAAATATAATCAGACCTGTTAACACCCAGGTTGTTCCCTATGACTCCCAAGGGAATACGGCCGGGGTAATCACTAACCAATCTTTGGATCACAGTTTCTAGCCAAACTGTAATCAGAGAGGGCTCTCTCTTTATGATTTGTCTCTGTTATGATGGTGTTTTCGGCTAGCTATTATGCTCAGGTTTTGGTTTATGTTTTGGTTGAAGGATTTCTTTCAGGTCTTAAGATGTAGTGTTTAGAGAATGAAATATCATTGGGCAATGGAGTCTGGAGTTGAGAAATGATTTGATATGCATGATTGGTGGTGTTCAAACTGCAGGGCCTATTGTGTATCTTAGACAAACAAATTTAGCTTAAATGGTGATGTATGTCAACCAATAGAAAGCAATTAAGAATTTTCTATTAAGCTGGTGAGGTGAAAGTGTAACACGCTGCACAGGAGCAAAACTTGAATTCCTGTGACAAAGGTCACTGTGAAAGATGTATTTTGTAAGTGCAGCAATTAAGAATTACACTTATCAAGATTGCATCTGAAGAAAACATTCATTAACAACACAGACTGAACTCAGGGTATTCATTGAATAAATCCTGAAAGCTATTCTTTTTCCTTGTTGCTAAATATTTAATGTTAGATAACATATGAATTTTAACAAGCAAAATACATAACAGAGAGAGTTACAGAGACTTATTGTATGGTGAAATACACAGGAATCCAACAGTTTCCAACAAACACCAGTACGCAATCAACACTTCAGAAATCCGAGAAATTCCATCACTTTCTTTATTAACTTCTGAAAGGATTTCAGCATAAGAACTTCTTCAGGAGAAATCAACAACAACCCTTGCAAGCTCATGCGAAGGGGACTTTATAGGAATGCTTATACAAAATATCTCAGGCATTGAGTCATCTGAGAGAGAAAATATCTTCATAAATTCGTACAGAAAGTAGAAAAGAAGTTATTACAACTTTGAATGCAGCATAAATGCTCTTTAAGTCTGTCAGAGGATAATTTGACCTTTGGAGGTCATTGAGTCGGTTGAACCGCTTTGCTTTAACGCTGAATAATGTGTCTTTATCTTTTGTTGCGCTGTATTTTCTCGGCCCTGCCACCTGTGGTTTTCTACTTTTGCTTTTCTGGCCGAGACTTCTGCTGAGTTGGCTCATCTTTAATCTTTAAGGCATGCTGATTTTGTTGGACTGTGCTTTGCATAATGATTCATGTTTTCAAAAAACAAAATTTGGTGAATTGCTTACTGTCTATAAAATTTTCTGTATTGCATTTGCCCATCAGTCTTGTGTAGGGAGTTGATGCCTGAGGATTGCCTCTATAGTCTCCTCTGCCTCTGTATACTTGAAGAAATTGGGAGCTACCCCAAACATGTGATTGATCTCATTCATTATAAAAAATAGATTCTCTACTCTGTTATAGAAAGTCTGTCCTGTGGCTGGCCCTGTTTCCTCTGAGGTGCTGGGCTTCTCATTGATCTGATTAGTGGAAAATGCGTTGACCCTTTTAGCATACTGGTCATGTGTGAACAATCTCCCTGCGCTGTTCAGTAAGCTAGGGAGCCGTCTGTTTTCTAACACCTGAAACTTTTCTAAAAATCTGTTCACCTCAGTCTGCATATCCTGGGTTCTTCTTTCCAATGTCTGCACTAAGTTTCTCAGTGTGAGAACCCTTTTGATCAACTGAATGTGCTCAGTTCTGTTTGGAATTCCCATGGCAGCCAACTGAGTGCTTGTCCTATTGTTAAGCACATTGATCATCCTGGTGGCTATCTCAGGTATGTTGCACAATAAAGCTCTTGATCTGTGAACCTCCTTCTGTGCCTTTGGGATGAGCTCTAGTTGCTCATGGATTGTCTCAATATATTGCCATTGCTCATTGATAGATTTACCAATGTTAGCCCACAACACTATTTTAAGCTCAGCCACCACCTTGTCCAACTTGAGCTCATTCTCTAGCTCTTTGATCTTGTCTTTAAGGGCTTTGATTTCCCTGCCCTTTTCTGCCACTTCTCTCTTTGATTTATCATGCCTGTCATTGATTTTGGCTAACTTTTCCCTGGTCTCATTTAACTCTGTCATTTGAGCTTCCAGGATTTGGATTTCATTCTTCAGCTTTTGCATATCCAGGCTTTGGGCCTGCTCTATAGTTGTTGGCGCTGCAGAAGTAGATGTTGCTGTCTGTTCAGTCTGTTGAGGAGGAGGAGCAGTGATAGGAGCAGTTTCCTCGAGATTGATGATCTGAGGAGGAGGCTGAGAGGTCTGACCCTCTTCTCTTTGTTTCAATGCTGCTTGCAGGGCTGCTTGTGTAGCCTCAGATTCTCCCAATTTCTCTTGTGCCTGAACAAGTTGTTTATAAATGGAAATCAACAAGGTTGTGGTATCCTGCTCATGCCTTTGTTGGGCTACCTCATCTTTCTGAGGGTGAATGGTAGCTGGGAGTTTGATTTTCTTCCTCAAGGCAGCCATGTCAGCATCCCTCAACTTCAAGATTTCCTGTATTCCTGAAATATCTTTGGGATCATGCCCAATTTCAATGATTATGTCTTCCAAGGACCTTATTCTGTTGTCCTTCGCCTAGGATGATGCCCTCTCCAATTCCAGCTGAGAGGTTGTGGCTTTAAGGCTGCTCTCTAGCTTGTAATTTTCTAATGTTTTGTCTGCCAAGGAGGCATACACCATCTCACCAGTCTGTTTGTGCAGTTCAATTTTATCCATTGGGTGTATGTCTTTGGCCAGGACCTCCAGGTTGGTCCTGAGGTAATCTGAGGCAGATTGGGGATGTAGTGTTGTGGGCATAAAATGACTCATGATCATTTTGCCTTCACTTACATCAAAGGCAGACATGAGTCTTTGCTGATTGGTGGGAGCCATGTTTAAAAGATGATTGTACAGCTGTATCTTGATAGGATCACTCCTCCTTTTGATGTCTATAAATTGTTGTTTGATGCCTACTTTTCCTTCTTTTTGCTGGCTGGAGGAGCTGACCTCCCCTCCCATAGTCCTGTCTTGTTCCTGCTGGAAGGAACTGGCTGAAGCTTCTCTGCTGGGTGGGCCCATGCCCATTGCTTGCCTTACTGCTATGTCATCTTCAGGAAAGTCATTCAACCTTTGCCTTTTCTCTCCCTGGTTTACAGATGATGTCAGGGGAGTTTCTCTATCCCTTTTTCTGTTTGTGTCCTCTTTCTAGGGAGTTTGGAGGACCGAGGCATCAAAGGTAGTTTCTGGCCTAGGAGGCACTATGTTTTGAGCCTGTTGCTCAGTGGAAGTTGGAGTATAAACTACTCTTTCTTGCTGTAAGGGCTGCTGTCCCTCATGTGGCCCTTCTTCTTGATACAGTTCCTGTTGTTGTTGTTGTTGCTCTGTCTGCTGCTGTACTTCTTTATCCAACTACTGCTGTATCTTCTCCTGAGGTGGCTGCTCTGCTTCCATTTCTTTCTCCTTTCCTTTGGCTGAGGCCTGTTCAGTATTTATGGCCGCTTGTTGATTTGCTGTGGAGGAAGATGCAGCTGTTCCTTCTTGGATGTTTGGAAGAGTGAACACCTGTGCAGAAAGCTCCAAGTCAGCCATCTTTAGAAGATTTCTACGAGCTCTTTCATTAAGCTCTTCTTGTGTACTAGCTTCTCCTAGGGTTCCTCTCCTCCATTTGATTTGGTTTGCATATTGTTTAATGTGAGGAATTTTGAGGTGATCATAGCGAGATAGCTTATATTTAAGCCTCCTCAAAGAGATGAAGTGATTG
Source organism: Pinus tabuliformis (assembly GCA_031772625.1). Classification (NCBI taxonomy): domain Eukaryota; kingdom Viridiplantae; phylum Streptophyta; class Pinopsida; order Pinales; family Pinaceae; genus Pinus; species Pinus tabuliformis. The sequence continues at coordinate 409,700,712 of CM062814.1, forward strand.
GGGTCATAAGGTTTCCAGAGGAAACTGGTCTTCAAACCAAGGCCTTGTAACATTCTACCTGTCTCTATCCAGCCTTCCTCCCTTATGATGTAGACGAGGTGGCCAAGTTGGTTTCTGACTTTTAGTTGTGCCTTCTTTCCCTTTCCTGAAAAGTGAAGCACATCCACATTGCCAAACTTCCTGAAGTATTCTAGGGCAAAGAGCCTCATGGGCACATATCTGGGCAGTCTGTATGGGGGTAACTCACAGCCATATATTCTAATGACTGTGTGATGTTGGTAGAAAGACCAATCCCCAATGCTGTATGTTTTTGACAAATGAAGGAGTCTTTGCATCTCATCGGTCAATCTTGGAGGAGGTGACCCTAGCAGCAGAGTCATGGCTGGATGGATGAAAAGATCAATGAACTCATAGTAGGTGTATGGAGAATAGAAACTGCAGTGGAAAACAGAGGTCCAATACACTACAGATCTCAGATTGCCCTGTGCATCCTCTCTCTTTATAGGAAAAGAGAACTTCTCATGCTGGTAGTATAGGATCAAGTGGTATATATAGGAGGTGTATCTAAATACCCTTTCCCTTGACAGATTCATCAATTGCTCATGCATCTTGTCTGATATGTATGTGGCATAGTCATAGCAGACTGGTTTTCTGCCAGGAGAAAACATGAGCATCATATGTAGCACAGTTTCATCTACATACTCAATTGAGTCATATCCCAGGATGGGACTGATCATATCAACAAGGTCCCTGCCCAATTGATTGAGGTAAACCTGATTAATGGGAGGATTTTGCACAGTGTCAGACTCAATAAACAGTTGGTTTAGTTTAATGATTTGGGCATCTGTCATTCTGGCTCCCTGCCTTATCAAATCAACCAGTGATAGAGGGACCAGCTTCTTCTCTGTTTTGAACTGCAACATCTCCTTGATAGCCTCAGGGGTAATATAGAACAGAACTGTGCCTGAAGGGTCAAGCACGGCCCTCTGGGAGGCATCATACTTATCAGCACATAGGTGAATTAATTCTAGAAATTGGTTGACCTGAGGAAGTTTGAAGATTGGGAGGAAGGAATCCCAAATGCCCAAGACGTCTGTTCCAGTTTCATATTTGATTTTTAACTCATTTAACACCTGAATGTGGAACCTGCTCTGGCTTAGCATTTCTTCTGAGATTTTATAATCTAAGTCTGCTAATGCCTTCCACTCCATTTCTCTGTGAGGGGCATTCAAAGGGGCAACATTGAGGGCTATGGGTGCCACTGGTGGGTCCATGCTTTCTTCTATGATTTGGGGATGGAGTTGTTGTACAGAGAAACACAAAAGAGTTCTCTCTAAAGAAAATGGGAATTATAGGGGACAGAGGGTGAATGGGATGGTTGTAGCAATTGAAATATTGCTTAGAGAGCCAGTAAATCAGTAGCAGGACTGAATAAAGTATTTTCTGCGGTGAATTTGGTTAGTGAAGGTGCCTAGTTCACGACTGCGCGAACTAGCTGCTAATTTCAACTCGATTTGTCCAATGTGGCCCTGCAGGAGCGTAATGGCTACAATGGCTGGGTATAAGTGCTGGACAGAGTGTTTTTTAATTGTGAAACAGAGTTTTAAGGCCTGTTAACACCTTACTTTTGGAATTACGGATAAACCAGGCGTATGGGATGATTTTGAAGAATACCTGGTGAATTCGTCGGCAAGAATTGCGAATGCGGGAGCAATGGAGGTTCTGGCGGTCTCGGAATCTCTTTTAGCAAGCTGGTGCTGGTTTGGACGTGAGCTGCATGCAGAAATAGCAGTAGAGCTTTTTTGCCAAAAGTGGAAAAAACGCAAAATTTTGGCTATAATATCGATTTTTGGAAATTTGGCGCGCTTTTATGCTGACGTCAGCATGATGTCATAGGTAGGGTCAGGGCCGGCTGACGTCATAGGTGAAGTGGCTGGCTCTGATTGGCCCACGGGGATGGTGAAGTGGCAGGACAGATCGGCAGACGGTCGGGCGTAACAGTTGACGTGACGGCGTGGTAACAGTGACGTGGGATGATATGGAGGTGACGTAGTATAGGCGGAATAACCGAAACCTGAAACAGCCAGCGGTTTCATATCGCACCACTCATGGTACGGGGGAGGTATCTGTCAGATGTACCTCCGATGAGCTGTGGCGGAGACGCGTGGATGCCGAGTGATGTAACCTTTTTACGGATATCGAAAGGTATCCGTCGGATATGAGACCCGTTCTGATATCAACGAGGACTGTCGGATCTGGGGGGCCCGATCCAACGGCTGTCGGGGCAGTGATGTGATCGGCAGATATGGCGGGTAAACAGCGGACGTCGGAGCCGCTCCGATGTGATAAGAGCCGTTGGATGTTCAAGCTCCGATCGGACGGCTGTCGGGGTCGATGACATGATCGGCGGATACGGCAAAGGCACGACATTTATTTAATATTTATTTTCGGAATGCGTGCTTAGGCGGAGGATCATCGGGGTATGGTGTTTAGTAAGGTTTTTCAATATATTTCGAAAAAACAAATACGCGCCAAAACTTTGGTTAATCACAAAAAATGGGTTTTTGTGTATTATTTGGCAATTTAGAGCGGGTAAGGGTAAAGTAAGGTTTTTACAAGGTTCATGTTTGCAAATGGGGTGCAATGGGTTTAAAAATGGATTCAGAAAGGGGGAGGAGGGTTAGGTTTAGGTTCATCAACATGACTAGGTGTCATTTGATCCCCTTTTTTAGAGAACATATGGCTATAATGCCAAGGGGAGGGATATTTATACAAAATTTGGGGTTTATACACCATGGTGTTAATATTAGTAGGGGAAAGGTGATATAGGGGATTTATATAGTAAAGTTAGAGTTAATATGGATGGGGGGGGAATGAAGGGAGAAAATACTAAGTTTATTTGTGAAATACTTAGCTTAAAGAGTAGATCAAAATGAAAAGAATTTTACACAGGAAATGTGGCTTGTGGAGGAACAAGAACCACCATGAAACCATAATCTTCCTCCATGAATCTTGACTGATGAGGGAGTGTTAGAAATGAAATGAGCAAGGGGAAGAGGGAGGTTAGACATGCTTCCTGCTGTAACTTGATGAAGAAGAACACCTTCTCAATTGATTGACTTTGCTTTGGAAAACAAAGTTAACACACCTGCAATGGTAAAGATAACCTTTCTGCAACCCCAACTACTTACCCAGCTACTTGCCTAGCATTTTTTATTTCTTCTTGGAGGGTGCACTTGGACTTGCGGACCCTTACTTGCCTTTTCTTTTCTTTGGCTTTTCTCTTGTTTTTCTATCTACTTCTACCCTTATTTCTTCCAAGGTCCCAGATTAAGCTGTTGGGAGCCTTTTTTCTCTACCTAAACTACTTGTCTGCCAAGATTAAACAGTTTGGACAGACTTCCTTCTCTAATCTACAACTGCAAATTTAAACCATGGAATGATCCAGATTAGACTGTTGGACCATCCATCAAAATTTTAAGTACATACCAAGCTATAAGCACAGATTGGATTCTCTAGGAAATATCTGATCTTTGAATCATCAAAGCAGAGCATATTTGGACCTTTCATAGTCAATCATGAAATATGAAACCTATTGGTATAGGTAGCTAACAGTGGCTCCACATGGGGATGGTTTTTCATTTGAAATACCAAGAACAACAGGTCAGAATGCCTTGGCCCTTGACTGTTTTTATGAACTTGAAGTTTTGCTGCCTTGAAATGCCAAAATTGTGTGCTTCTCTTCTTGGTAGACCTCTGATTCTTTTCACCTTTTGCTGATAACTAACAACACTTGAGAAACTGCATTTTACAATTTAACAGAAAGTAATATATACATTTGGGTATGTACAATGGAAGCTCATGCTGTACTTATGGGTGGTAATCAAAATAGTGCTTCAGCATCCGGCCATTCATAGGACCTTCATCCAAGTCAGTTTCAGTTAGACTTTTATGGAAATAAGTATTGTTTCCTTGCACTGCTTGGAAAGCAAATGGTCCTCTCCATAAGGAATCAAATTTTCCATGTTTTCCTTTGTCTTCTCTCCTTGCATCCCACTTGAGGACTTTATCACCAACATTAAAATCTTCTGCTTTGGTTCTTCTGTCAAAGGCCTTCTTTAGTTTTTCTTGTAATACCTGAACTCTGCTGAAAACTTGATCTCTGGTTTGCTGCAGACATATGATTTGATTTATCCTTCTTTGCATATCATTTGGTTCAGCTTGGCTTTCTTGAAGAAGCTTCATAACAGGCACTCCTAAGGATGAGGGGAATTTGGCCTCTAATCCATAAACCAACTCATATGGGCTGGTCCCAATTGATCTTTTGGTTGTTAGTCTATCTGCCCATAAGGCATTCACAAGCTTCTTATGCCAATTCTTTTTGTTCTCTTCAAGTACCTTCTTTATAATGTTTACAAGGCTTTTGTTTGATGATTCAGCAAGGCCATTTCCTTGGGGATAGTATGCAGTAGAATGGCCCAAAGTAATATGAAATTTGTGGCAGAAGTTCACCATTTTCTTGGATCTGAAAGCAGCAGCATTGTCTGTTATTATTTCTTCAGGACAACCAAATCTAGCCAGTATGTTGTTCTCCAAGAACTGAATGATTATTGACTCATTTGCTTGTCTACATGGGGTGGCTTCAATCCACTTGGTGAAATAGTCTGTTGCTGTTAGAATCCATCTGTGCTGTCCTGAGGATGAGGGATGAATTTCCCCAATGAAGTCCAATCCCCATTGTTGAAAAGGTCTCTCTGTTGCAATAGGTCTTAAGGGGAGTGGCAACAACTGTCTCTTTCCCTCAAACACTTGCATTTGTGACATGATGTGATGAATTTCTTGACATCAGAGAACATGGTGGGCCAGTAGTATCCAGCCCTTAGTATTTTATCCACAGTGGACTTCCAGTACAAATGTCCACCACAGTCTCCTGCATGAAACTCTTGCATGATATTGTTAATTTCATTTTCAATTAAACAGTGCAGCAATATACCTTCATGGTTTTTCCAAAGCAAATTGCCATCCATCACACAAAATCTTGATGTTTTCATTTTTAAGAACCTGCACTTAGTTTTGGACAGTCCTGGGGGAGCACACAGGTTTTGCAAGACATAACAGATATCAGAGTACCAAGGAGATTGTTCAAAGGCTATATTGATCTTTGGAGTCGCCAGCTCCAGTTCACTGTCCAGCTGATTGATGTCTAAGGCTTGAAAATTTGTATCTGTCATTAATTTGGCCAAGCCTTGCCCTTTTATTAGTTTTGTAGGTTTTATCTCAATGTCAAATTCCAAAATGCTGTCAATCCATTTTCCTCTTCTGCCCTCTAAATTTTCTTGGGTGAGAATGTCTTTGACAATAGGACTTGGCACATATGCTATAACATGGGAATAAAGGATATAAATCCTAAAGTCTTTAATGGCTTTGACTAAATCATATGCTTGCTTTTCCATGATTTGATATTTTAAAGGTGCATCTCTGAGAGCTTTGCTAAAGAAAGCAATTGGCTTCTCATTACCTTCGTCATCTTTTTGTAATAAAACAGCAGCAATAGTATGCTGGGAGGCAAAAGAGAAAATGATAAATTCTCTGTCAAACTGAGGATTGGTCAAGACTGGGGTTTGGGTAAGGGCCAATTTTATACCTTCAAAGGCTTGATTGGCTTCAACAGTCCATTTGACTTTTGAATCCTTTTTTAGCATGTTATTCAATAATCTGATTAGTTCTGCTAGGTTTGGGATAAACCTTCTTAAGAAATTGATTTTTCCCAAGAATCCTTGCAACTCTTTGACATTTCTTGGGTGAGGCATTTTTTGGATAGCTTGTATCCTATCTGGGTCAATTCTAATGCCATCTTTAGAGATGATGTGTCCTAAGAGCTTGCCTTCTTCCAACCCAAGTAGAGACTTTTTGGGATTTAAGGAAATTCCATATTTTCTGCATTTTAGGAAGATCTGTCTTAAATGTTTTAAATGCTCTTGGTCTGATTTTGAGAAAGGTGTAAGGTCATCTAGGTAAATGACTAAAAAGTCATGAATCTCTTTGGCAAAATCAATGTCCATTGCTCTTTGAAATGTTGCCCCTGCATTTTTCAATCCAAAAGGCATCTTTACATATTTGAAAGTTCCCCATGGGGTTGTAAATGATGTTTTGTCTTGATCATCAGGGTGAACTAGGATTTGATTGAAGCCTGAAAATCCATCCAGTAATGAGATCCTTGAGGCCCCTACCGCCCTTTGAAGAATGTGATCCATCTTGGGTAAGGGGTAGTTGTCTTTTAAGGATACTTGGTTCATATTCCTTAAGTCCACACATAGCCTAATTTTACCAGTCTTCTTTCTTGTAGGGACTAAATTGGAGATCCATTCAGAGAATCTGATTGGCGCTATGATTCCTGCCTTGAACATTTTTTGTACTTCTTGTTCCATTGCTGGGAGAAGAATAGGATTTATTCTCCTCAGTTTTTGTTTAAAGGGCTTTTGATCGGGTTTGAGAGGGATAGTGTGTTGGATTACAGAGGTGTCATAGGACTTCAGGTCCTCATAGCTCCATGCAAAAACATCCTGGAACTCTTTAAAGAGGTCAATGTATTTTGGCTTTTGGTCAGGAGGTAAGGAAGCAGATAATTTAATTATCTTGGGCTTCTCACTTGTACCTATGTTGCACTCTTCAATGGTTGCATTTAAGGGCTGCATTTTTGGTTTTCTCGGAATATCATTTGAATCAAAGATGTCCTCTAGTGGAGTTAGGCCTGTTGGTAGAAAATTGTCTTTCAACTCTATGATTTCAGTTTCAGCATTGGCCAGTTCCTCACAATTGACTAATTGAATTTGTTGAATGCTGTCTTTGTTGAAAATAGTTGGATTTAGCATTTGTTTTGCTGTTCTAGGTGATATTGGCTGAGCAATCTGTTGAAACTGTATTTGTGATGGACTTGCTCCATCAAATATTTGTGATTGACTTTCTGACTCAAGTATTTGTGATTGACTTGCTGACTCAAGTATTTGTGATTGACTTGCTGACTCATTGTCAATATTTAGTCCTGCAAATTCTTGCTGCAGAGTTAAAAAATGGTTTATTTGCTTGTCATCCTCAAATACTTGCCAATCCTTAACATTGTTTGGAATGGAGGGTCTGTGTTTTACCTCAGCTGTAAAGCAATGATGGGGCTCAAAGGGCAACTTGCAGGTACTTGAAAAGGTGGCTAAACTATGAGCATGTAGATTGTGGGTTCTAGGAATTTTGGTGATTTGAAATTCAGAGAAAAAGTTTAGTACCTCAGCAACAGCAGACCTATAAGTCCTTAGTCTTTTGTCATTGTTGACAAAGTTTCCTTTTATTTGTTGGATAACTAAATCTGAATCACCCATGATTGAAACCCTGGCAGCTTGTAAGAATTTTACCAACTTGAGTCCTAGTAAAAGAGCTTCATATTCTGCCATGTTATTAGTACATCTGAAATTCAATGTATAGGCTCTGCCTTCTGCATGACTATTTCCTTTATTGTGTACCCAAACTCCAGCTCCTGCCCCTAATTTGTTGACTGAGCCATCAAATTCAAGGAACCATAGAATATCTTGTTGGGAAGGAGATTTTATGATCTGTTCATGGGCTGGTAATGTGAGTAGCAGTTGTGGTTTTTTGTCTAGCTTGTCTTCTAGGACAGTTTCCTTGTTTGATTGGATGTTCTTGACAACCAAGGCAGCAACAACATCTAATATTTGATTGACTGTTGTTTCATGAGTGATACTACTTTCATTTGCATTTTCCTCTTGTATGAATATCTTGGTTTCAACCTCACCTTTTTGGGGAGTTATGGTGTCATTGAAGAGAATGCATGAGTCTATGTCTGAATGGACAGCATATATAGGAAAATTTTGACGCTTGTCTTCACTGCTGACCATGTACTTCATTAGTGTTTCTCTGTACATTCTTTTTGGTTGCCCAAAAACAGAGATGGTGGCATATGACATGTCTAATTGCAGGGAACCTTGGAGTTTAGCTCCCCATGATCTTGATAACAACATCCCATACTTAGGTGGGATATCAACAACTACCACATCCATTAGGATTGTCTTGTTTGGGTATTGAACTAGAGACACACATAAGTCTTTTATGAGACCTAGACACTTGACTTGGCTGGAGTCAAAGGAAAACAGATCCTTGTATGGTCTTGTTATGTCTGAATTCAATCTCTCCATGACTGCTTTTGGCATGAGGTTGTGAGAGGCACCTGAGTCAAACATTGCATTGTGTAATATTTTATCATGAATATGTAAACTGACATAGAAAGGCAGTACCCCAGTGACTACTATTTTTCCATCCACATCTGGGCCAAACAGGAGTTCTGGGGTGTCATCCATCACATTGACATCATCTTTGTTACTAGTGAGTTGAAGGGACCTTTTGATCTGTAGTTTGTAGATGTCATGCTTGGCTAGTTCCGCCAGAGGAATTGCTATCTTTAATTTTCCAATTTCCGTTTCTAGATCAAAAGGTTTTTCAGATTGGGTCTTGGGGTTATAGGTGACAGTCCTTTCCTTGTTCATTACATCTTCTTCTTGATTTTTGTCTTGACTTTGGGACTTATCCTTTTTGCCCATCTCTTGAGGAGTAACATTTAAATTAGGATGACAAGATGAAGTAGCCACAGGCTGCTGTCTTAAGGACAGTGGTTCAGTGATCTCTTCAACAATCACTTCTTCTGTGGGTGGACTTAGTTTGTCATTAGGTTCTGTGACTATAACTCTTTTAGGCTGCTGATTATCCTTTTTCTTTTCAGGCTGGCTAACATTCACAGTTCTGCTCCTCAGCTTGTATTGTTTATGGACTTCATAAATAGCAGTGTCATAGCCTTGTTTGAAGTCAAAGGATTCACCTGATTTAGTTTGGAACAGTTTGATTTCATCATCCTCATGATCTTCTTGTGTTAAGAAAACTTGACTTTCACCATCTAGACCCATTAAATTAATCTCAGGATCTTCATTGGGCTCAGCTGATGTGGAGGTTTCTGCATAATTTTCTTGGAAAGGGGTCTTATTTCTTGTTCAGCACTAGTTTTGCCAATGCCTGGGTTTTGAGTTCTCCTAAAGTTTGGATTCCTAGGAGGGTTGTTTTGTGGTGCTTCCCATGATGATTTTCTTTCAATCGATTCCACTCTATCACCTAATCGTTTCATTCCATTAAGTATGGCATCAAGCTTCTGATCAAAGGCAGAGGGTTCCTCTTTGAAAACAGTCCTCTTTTCCAACCTTGCCCTGTTTCTTTTGGCAATTAGGTTGGCTTCTACTGTGACAGCAACCCTTTGGGCCTCTTCCAGGGATTGACAGTCTCTTTCCTTCAACTGATAGGCCATGTCAGGGTCGAAACCATCAGGGAATTTGTACAAGGATAAATCAGGAGGAGGCCTTAAATTTTGTGGAATTGAGTTATATACATTGTTGAATCTTGCACAATACTCCAAAACAGTCTCTTGGGGACCTCTTTTGATAGTGTCATATTCCCCAAGTATGTGCAGAGGATCTTTCTTCTTCTCCCATCTACTAGTAAAGGCTTGATACAGTTCAGCAGGAGTTGTAATGGAGTTTGCATTCAGGGATCTAAACCAAGTTCTTACATCCCCAGTTAGGCTTTGAACAAACATCTTCATTGTGACACTGTCATCATCTATTTCATAGGTCTCAAAATGGTCTTGCATCCTCTTGGCATGCTGGGCAGCTGTCAGAGGGCCATTGGAGTCAAAATATGAAATTTTGGTTTGGTAATCTTGGGGTAGAGCTGCAACATTAGCTGGTATCTGCAAGGGTGCATATCTATTGGCCATATTTACAGGATTTGGAGGATGAACAGGGGCAGCTGGGATAATAGGAACAATGGGTATCACAGGGGTGACAAGTAGGGGTGAACCTAGAGTGTTGTTTAAGGGGATATGTGCAGTGGGTGAAGATGTGAGAGGAGGACTTTGAGATGTGGATGGTGAACTAGGGGTAGACCTGAAAAGGACCTTGCACGGGGTAGATATAAGGCTAGGATGATCTGACTCTGAGGTTACATCAGCAGGCTGCTCCTGCTATTGCTGCCTCCTAATGTTTCTAGGGATGGTATTTGGATTATCAACAATAATGGGTGGATTAGGATCAGGATTTGCCCTAGTGTGCCGTGGATTCTTCTTAGGAGCCAGTTTCTAACTGTTTTTTGGGATTTTGCAGGAAATTTTTGTTATCTGAAAGGACTGGATGAAGATTTTGGAATGGCTATATATTCTCAGAGCTAAGATGAAGATTCCCTAAACAAGCTCCTCCCTAAAGCTGTTAATGTGATACAGAAACAGATTAAAGGCCTCTTGACTTATTTCAGGCTTGATAGTAGCTTATGGAAGATATATAGTAATTAAAAACCTCAAGCACTCCCCAGTGGAGTCGCCAATTATGTTAACACCCAGGTTGTTCCCTATGACTCCCAAGGGAATACGGCCGGGGTAACCACTAACCAATCTTTGGATCACAGTTTCTAGCCAAACTGTAATCAGAGAGGGCTCTCTCTTTATGATTTGTCTCTGTTATGATGGTGTTTTAGGCTAGCTATTATGCTCAGGTTTTGGTTTATGTTTTGGTTGAAGGATTTCTTTCAGGTCTTAAGATGTAGTGTTTAGAGAATGAAATATCATTGGGAAATGGAGTCTGGAGTTGAGAAATGATTTGATATGCATGATTGGTGGTGTTCAAATTGCAGGGCCTATTGTGTATCTTAGACAAACAAATTTAGCTTAAATGGTGATGTATGTCAACCAATAGAAAGCAATTAAGAATTTTCTATTAAGCTGGTGAGGTGAAAGTGTAACACGCTGCACAGGAGAAAAACTTGAATTCCTGTGACAAAGGTCACTGTGAAAGATGTATTCTGTAAGTGCAGCAATTAAGAATTACACTTATCAAGATTGCATCTGAAGAAAACATTCATTAACAACACAGACTGAACTCAGGGTATTCATTGAATAAATACTGAGAGCTATTCTTTTTCCTTGTTGCTAAATATTTAAAGTTAGATAACATATGAATTTTAACAAGCAAAACACATAACAGAGAGAGTTACAGAGACTTATTGTATGGTGAAATACACAGGAATCCAACAGTTTCCAACAAACACCAGTACGCAATCAACACTTCAGAAATCTGAGAAATTCCATCACTTTCTTTATTAACTTCTGAAAGGATTTCAGCATAAGAACTTCTTCAGGAGAAATCAACAACAACCCTTGCAAGCTCATGCGAAGGGGACTTTATAGGAATGCTTATACAAAATATCTCAGGGATTGAGTCATCTGAGAGAGAAAATATCTTCATAAATTCGTACAGAAAGTAGAAAAGAAGTTATTACAACTTTGAATGCAGCATAAATGCTCTTTAAGTCTGTCAGAGGATAATTTGACCTTTGGAGGTCATTGAGTCGGTTGAACCGCTTTGCTTTAACGCTGAATAATGTGTCTTTATCTTTTGCTGCGCTGTATTTTCTCGGCCCTGCCACCTGTGGTTTTCTACTTTTGCTTTTCTGGCCGAGACTTCTGCTGAGTTGGCTCAGCTTTAATCTTTAAGGCATGCTGATTTTGTTGAACTGTGCTTTTCATAATGATTCATGTTTTCAAAAAACAAAATTTGGTGAATTGCTTACTGTCTATAAAATTTTCTGTATTGCATTTGCCCACCAGTCTTGTGTAGGGATTTGATGCCTGAGGATTGCCTCTATAGTCTCCTCTGCCTCTGTATACTTGAAGAAATTGGGAGCTACCCCAAACAGGTGATTGATCTCATTCATTATAAAAAATAGATTCTCTACTCTGTTATAGAGAGTCTGTCCTGTGGCTGGCCCTGTTTCCTCTGAGGTGCTGGGCTTCTCATTGATCTAATTAGTGGCAAATGTGTTGACCCTTTTAGCATACTGGTCATGTGTGAACAATCTCCCTGCGCTGTTCAGTAAGCTAGGGAGCCCTCTGTTTTCTAACACCTGAAACTTTTCTAAAAATCTGTTCACCTCAGTCTGCATATCCTGGGTTCTTCTTTCCAATGTCTGCACTAAGTTTCTCAGTGTGAGAACCCTTTTGATCAACTGAATGTGCTCAGTTCTGTTTGGAATTCCCATGGAAGCCAACTGAGTGCTTGTCCTATTGTTAAGCACATTGATCATCCTGGTGGCTATCTCAGGCATGTTGCTCAATAAAGCTCTTGATCTGTGAACCTCCTTCTGTGCGTTTGGGATGAGCTCTAGTTGCTCATGGATTGTCTCAATATATTTCCATTTCTCATTGAGAGATTTACCAATGTTAGCCCACAACAATATTTTAAGCTCAGCCACCACCTTGTCCAACTTGAGCTCATTCTCTAGCTCTTTGATCTTGTCTTTAAGGGCTTTGATTTCCCTGCCCTTTTCTGCCACTTCTCTCTTTGATTTATCATGTCTGTCATTGATTTTGGCTAACTTTTCCCTGGTCTCATTTAACTCTGTCATTTGAGCTTCCAGGATTTGGATTTCATTCTTCAGCTTTTGCATATCCAGGCTTTGGGCCTGCTCTATAGTTGTTGGCGCTGCTGAAGTAGATGTTGCTATCTGTTCAGTCTGTTGAGGAGGAGGAGTAGTGATAGGAGCAGTTTCCTCGAGATTGATGATCTGAGGAGGAGGCTGAGAGGTCTGACCCTCTTCTCTTTGTTTCAATGCTGCTTGCAGGGCCGCTTGTGTAGCCTCAGATTCTCCCAATTTCTCTTGTGCCTGAACAAGCTGTTTATAAATGGAAATCAACAAGGTTGTGGTATCCTGCTCATGGCTTTGTTGGGCTACCTCATCTTTCTGAGGGTGAATGGTAGCTGGGAGTTTGATTTTCTTCCTCAAGGCAGCCATGTCAGCATCCCTCAACTTCAAGATTTCCTGTATTCCTGAAATATCTTTGGGATCATGCCCAATTTCAATGATTATGTCTTCCAAGGACCTTATTCTGTTGTCCTTCGCCTGGGATGATGCCCTCTCCAATTCCATCTGAGAGGCTGTGGCTTTAAGGCTGCTCTCTAGCTTGTAATTTTCTAATGTTTTGTCTGCCAAGGAGGCATACACCATCTCACCAGTCTGTTTGTGCAGTTCAATTTTATCCATTGGGTGTATGTCTTTGGCCAGGACCTCCAGGTTGGTCCTGAGGTAATTTGAGGCAGATTGGGGATGTAGTGCTGTGGGCATAAAATGACTCATGATCATTTTGCCTTCACTTACATCAAAGGCAGACATGAGTCTTTGCTGATTGGTGGGAGCCATGTTTAACAGATGATTGTATAGCTGTATCTTGATAGGATCACTCCTCCTTTTGATGTCTATAAATTGCTATTTGATGCTTACTTGTCCTTCTTTTTGCTGGCTGGAGGAGCTGACCTCCCCTCCCATAGTCCTGTCTTGTTCCTGCTGGAAGGAACTGGCTGAAGCTTCTCTGCTGGGTGGGCCCATGCCCATTGCTTGCCTTACTGCTATGTCATCTTCAGGAAAGTCATTCAACCTTTGCCTTTTCTCTCCCTGGTTTACAGATGATGTCAGGGGAGTTTCTCTATCCCTTTTTCTGTTTATGTCCTCTTTCTGGGGAGTTTGGAGGACCGAGGCATCAAAGGTAGTTTCTGGCCTAGGAGGCACTATGTTTTGAGCCTGTTGCTCAGTGGAAGTTGGAGTATCAACTACTCTTTCTTGCTGTAAGGGCTGCTGTCCCTCATGTGGCCCTTCTTCTTGATGCAGTTCCTGTTGTTGTTGTTGTTGCTCTGTCTGCTGCTGTACTTCTTTATCCAACTGCTGTTGTATCTTCTCCTGAGGTGGCTGCTCTGCTTCCATTTCTTTCTCCTTTCCTTTGGCTGAGGCCTGTTCAGTAGTTATGGCCGCTTGCTGATTTGCTGTGGAGGAAGATGCAGATGTTCCTTCTTGGATGTTTGGAAGAGTGAACACCTGTGCAGAAAGCTCCAAGTCAGCCATCTTTATAAGATTTCTATGAGCTCTTTCATTAAGCTCTTCTTGTGTACTAGCTTCTTCTAGGGTTCCTCTCCTCCATTTGATTTGGTTTTCATGTTGTTCAATGTGAGGAATTTTGAGGTGATCATAGCGAGATAGCTTATATTTAAGCCTCCTCAAAGAGATGAAGTGATTGGGGTCATAAGGTTTCCAGAGGAAACTGGTCTTCAAACCAAGGCCTTGTAACATTCTACCTATCTCTATCCAGCCTTCCTCCCTTATGTTGTAGATGAGGTGGCCAAGTTGGTTTCTGACTTTTAGTTGTGCCTTCTTGCCCTTTCCTGAAAAGTGAAGCACATCCACATTGCCAAACTGCCTGAAGTATTCTAGGGCAAAGAGCCTCATGGGCACATATCTGGGCAGTCTGTATGGGGGTAACTCACAGCCATATATTCTAATGACTGTGTGATGTTGGTAGAAATACCAATCCCCAATGTTGTATGCTTTTGACAAATGAAGGAGTCTTTGCATCTCATCGGTCAATCTTGGAGGAGGTGACCCTAGCAGCAGAGTCATGGCTGGATGGATGAAGAGATCAATGAACTCACAGTAGGTGTATGGAGAATAGAAACTGCAGTGGAAAGCAGAGGTCCAATACACTACAGATCTCAGATTGCCCTGTGCATCCTCTCTCTTTATAGGAAAAGAGAACTTCTCATGCTGGTAGTATAGGATCAAGTGGTATATATAGGAGGTGTATTTAAATACCCTTTCCCTTGACAGATTCATCAATTGCTCATGCATCTTGTCTGATATGTATGTGGCATAGTCATAGCAGACTGGTTTTCTGCCAGGAGAAAACATGAGCATCATATGTAGCACAGTTTCATCTACATACTCAATTGAGTCATATCCCAGGATGGGACTGATCATATCAACAAGGTCCCTGCCCAATTGATTGAGGTAAACATGATTAATGGGAGGATTTTTCACAGTGTCAGACTCAATAAACAGCTGGTTTAGTTTAATGATTTGGGCATCTGTCATTCTGGCTCCCTGCCTTATCAAATCAACCAGTGATAGAGGGACCAGCTTCTTCTCTGTTTTGAACTGCAACATCTCCTTGATAGCCTCAGGGGTAATATAGAACAGAACTGTGCCTGAAGGGTCAAGCACAGCCCTCTGGGAGGCATCATACTTATCATCACATAGGTGAATTAAGTCTGGAAATTGGTTGACCTGAGGAAGTTTGAAGATTGGGTGGAAGGAATCCCAAATGCCCAAGACGTCTGTTCCAGTTTCATATTTGATTTTTAACTCATTTAACACCTGAATGTGGAACCTGCTCTGGCTTATCATTTCTTCTGAGATTTTATAATCTAAGTCTGTTAATGCCTTCCACTCCATTTCTCTGTGAGGGGCATTCAAAGGGGCAACATTGAGGGCTATGGGTGCCACTGGTGGGTCCATGCTTTCTTCTATGATTTGGGGATGGAGTTGCTGTACAGAGAAACACAAAAGAGTTCTCTCTAAAGAAAATGGGAATTATAGGGGACAGAGGGTGAATGGGATGGTTGCAGCAATTGAAATACTGCTTAAAGAGCCAGTAAATCAGTAGCAGGACTGAATAAAGTATTTTCTGCGGTGAATTTGGTTAGTGAAGGTGCCTACTTCACGATTGCGCGAACTAGCTGCTAATTTCAACTCGATTTGTCCAATGTGGCCCTGCAGGAGCGTAATGGCTACAATGGCTAGGTATAAGTGCTGGACAGAGTGTTTTTTAATGGTGAAACAGAGTTTTAAGGCCTGTTAACAGCTTACTTTTGGAATTACGGATAAACCAGGCGTATGGGATGATTTTGAAGAATACCTGGTGAATTCGTCGGCAAGAATTGCGAATGCGGGAGAAATGGAGGTTCTGGCGGTCTCGGAATCTCTTTTAGCAAGCTGGTGCTGGTTTGGACGTGAGCTGCATGCAGAAATAACAGTAGAGCTTTTTTGCCAAAAGTGGAAAAAACGCAAACTTTTGGCTATAATATCGATTTTTGGAAATTTGGCGCGCTTTTATGCTGACGTCAGCATGATTTCATAGGTAAGGTCAGGGCCGGCTGACATCATAGGTGAGGTGGCGGGCTCTGATTGGCCCACGGGGATGGTGAAGTGGCAGGACAGATCGGTAGACGGTCGGGCGCAACAGTTGACGTGACGGCGTGGTAGCAGTGACGTGGGATGATATGGAGGTGACGTAGTATAGGCGGAATAACCGAAACCGGAAACAGCCAGCGGTTTCATATCGCACCGCTCGTGGTATGGGGGAGGTATCTGTCAGACGTACCTCCGATGAGCTGTGGCGGAGACGCGTGGATGCCGAGTGACGTAACCTTTTTACGGATATCGGAAGGTATCCGTCGGATATGAGACCCGTTCCGATATCAACGAGGACCGTCGGATCTGGGGGGCCCGATCCAACGGTTTTTGGGGCAGTGATGTGATCGGCAGATATGGCGGGTAAACAGCGGATGTCGGAGCCGCTCCGATGTGATAAGAGCCGTTGGATGTTCAAGCTCCGATCGGACGGCTGTCGGGGTCGATGACATGATCGGCGGATACGGCAAAGGCGCGACATTTATTTAATATTTATTTTCGGAATGCGCACTTAGGCGGAGGATCATCGGGGTATGGTGTTTAGTAAGGTTTTTCAATATATTTCGAAAAAATAAATACGCGCCGAAACTTTGGTTAATCACAAAAAATGGGTTTTTGTGTATTATTTGGCAATTTAGAGCGGGTAAGGGTAAAGTAAGGTTTTTACAAGGTTCATGTTTGCAAATGGGGTGCAATGGGTTTAAAAATGGATTCAGAAAGGGGGAGGAGGGTTAGGATTAGGTTCATCAACATGACCAGGTGTCATTTGATCCCCTTTTTTAGAGAACATATGGCTATAATGCCAAGGGGAGGGATATTTATACAAAATTTGGGGTTTATACACCATGGTGTTAATATTAGTAGGGGAAAGGTGATATAGGGGATTTATATAGTAAAGTTAGAGTTAATATGGATGGGGGGGGAATGAAGGGAGAAAATACTAAGTTTATTTGTGAAATACTTAGCTTAAAGAGTAGATCAAAATGAAAAGAATTTTACACAGGAAATGTGGCTTGTGGAGGAACAAGAACCACCATGAAACCATAATCTTCCTCCATGAATCTTGACTGATGAGGGAGTGTTAGAAATGAAATGAGCAAGGAGAAGAGGGAGGTTAGACATGCTTCCTGCTGTAACTTGATGAAGAAGAACACCTTCTCAATTGATTGACTTTGCTTTGGAAAACAAAGTTAACACACCTGCAATGGTAAAGATAACCTTTCTGCAACCCCAACTACTTACCCAGCTACTTGCCTAGCATTTTTTATTTCTTCTTGGAGGGTCCACTTGGACTTGCGGACCCTTACTTGCCTTTTCTTTTCTTTGGCTTTTCTCTTGTTTTTCTATCTACTTCTACCCTTATTTCTTCCAAGGTCCCAGATTAAGCTGTTGGGAGCCTTTTTTCTCTACCTAAACTACTTGTCTGCCAAGATTAAACAGTTTGGACAGACTTCCTTCTCTAATCTACAACTGCAAATTTAAACCATGGAATGATCCAGATTAGACTGTTGGACCATCCATCAAAATTTTAAGTACATACCAAGCTATAAGCACAGATTGGATTCTCTAGGAAATATGTGATCTTTGAATCATCAAAGCAGAGCATATTTGGACCTTTCATAGTCAATCATGAAATATGAAACCTATTGGTATAGGTAGCTAACAAGACCCTACATAAAAATAATATTGTAAGGGCACAAAAATAACAACACTAGGATTCTATGGGCACAATAATAACAATATGGGGAATACATGGGCACACCAGTATAATAAGGGGGTTTCAATAACAACAATAAAGAGCTACACTAGTAGTATAGGGACCTAAAATACCCCTCTCCTTCAAAAAGTGTTTTCCTCAATGCTTGAGTAGTTTTGGATGCTTATGTATAAAATTCTCATCCTCTCATGTGAAATCTTCGGTGAGTAAGTTCTTCCACTTAATGAGATACTTTGAAATTGATCGATTTTGTAGATGTCGAGTTCGCATACCTATGACTACTTCAGGTTCAAAAATGATTTTCCCTTCCTCGTCCAGTGCGAACAATATTGTTTGAACTTGGAGCTTGTCACCTATAACCTTCTTTAAACATGAAATATGGAAAGCTAGGTGCACTCGGGAAGATGCAGGGAGATCCAATTTGTATGCCATAGTAACAATCTTTTGCAACACCTTGTAAGTACCATAGTACTTTGGTGATAATTTATCCCTCTTACCTTGCTTGAGGGACCTTTGTTTATATGGTTGTATCCGAAAAATACCCAATCACCTACATAAAAACTTATTCCACGTAAATGTTCATCTCCTTGTCGTTTCATTTGGTTTTGTGCCAAAGTGAGGTTATCCTTTAAAAGTTGGAGAACTTTTTGTTGATGCTCGATGTGAGCTTTCACTGCTTGAATATTTTTCTTTTTGATATGTCTTTCAATCTTGAGAGTTTGAGGAGTGGTAATTCCTGCCAATGCATTACAAGATATAGTCAGATTCATTTCCTATTTCTCTAGGGTTGGTTTGTGGTGTATATCCTCTTATTTTGAATTTTTTTATCCTTTTCTTCCTCCTCTTCACAATCTATGTAAACTAATTTCTTCTCGACACACTTATGACCTTTAGTGTATTTTATATCACAACTGTAACAAATACTTTTTTCTATTTTTTCTTCCAATTGTTGTAGTGTCAAACTTGTAGGTTATGGGAGGTTAGGAGCAACAGCATTACTACCACCTTTATAGTTATGAGTGGTCATCTTCCTTGTTGCCATAATTTTTCTTTCAATTTTTCTTCCCAACCTAAATTCCTTCTCTAGTGAATCACGTTCTCAAAGGTGAACTTGATGTTGGATTTTATCCTACAAATTCCCTATGAAGACATCAACCCTATGCTCCTCTAGAACATCATTTACCCTTATATTCAATTTTTAGAAGTCCTCAATGTGCTCTACCATTGAACCCTTTTGTTTGAGATTTATCAATTGGAGAAAGAATGTGTTTCACTTTGTATCCTCATAATGTGCTATAAATTCCTCCATAAAAATGGACCAAGTGACAATCTGTTTATGAAAGAAAAGCCATCGGTACCATACAAATTTAATGGGTTCTAAATATAAAGTTGCAATAAATTCCTTTTGTGTGTTTTTCACATTATGGAGATCCAAATATTGTCCATCTATAGTATCCATGTTACAGTATCCTTCAATCAAACTTCCTCAAATCAGTGTTTGTAATATGGTGGGCCTTCAATCCAACATTAGGTTCTATGAAATTATGATTAGGATATATTTTGTTCTCATCATGAGTTTCCTCTACTACCTTTTTGCCATTAGGAAGCTTTTCTTGTAGTGACTTTGTCCAAACTTCCCTCAAACCTTTGACAACGAAATTTGCTGCATTTGGTCTTGTAATTTTGATATATAATGTTGCATTTATTCCTCTTATTCAGGAGTCATGGTGGAGCTTTTGGATTGCTTACTAGGTGTTTGTGTTTTGTTTCTTTGAGTCATTTTGAAATAAAAAATTATATATATGCTTCACTATGCCCTTTGAATTACGTCAAACTGATTGTTCAAATAGAAGTTATGCAATTTTTAAAAAACTAAACACCCTTTTTTTCACTTTGTAGGACCTTGATATTTAATCTATTGCATATATGTAATTTGGGATCACCAAGGTCTAAAATGTCTTCCCATATTATCCCCATATGTCTTCTTTCCAACCCCACAAGTCTGATCGAGATTGGATTCTCCAAAAAAGAGGCATTCCCAACCTTCCACGATGACAGGATTATAGACTAGTTTAGTAGATCGAACTTGTACAAAGTGTCGTGTATTACTGTTCTGATATTAGGCACTGAAAATTGTACCCAACAAACTACATTATGTCCTATTTGTGTCACGTTTTACAAAATTTGAATCTGATGCTCGGTGAGAAAGTTATGAAAATTTTTCCAAGGTCACCTGTTTGAGATGGAATTCAAAAGCCTACCAAAACCTTAACATCCTTAGCTCATATCTTTGAAAATGTAGAGACACAGGATCTGAAATTCAGACATGAACTCCATCAAGATTTCATATCAAATCGGTTTTAATTTCAACTTCTGAAACTTTGTATAAGAAAATTTATAGCAAAAATTCCACGATGCCCTGTTTGAAGGAGAAAAACCCTAGAATCCAAAGCTCTGATACAGAAAGTTACTCAACCAGCTAATAAAATAGAAGAATAGATAGATCAACCACTTCAAAGTCAGTCTCTTCAAGGGGGAAACCTTCTTTACATTACACAAATGAAAAATTCTTGGATTATGCAAATGATAAGACCTCCTTTTTATATATAGGAGTCTAAGGGTTCACATTATAATCAGATCCCACATAACAATAATATTGTAATGGAAAAACAATAACAATAGTGGGCTTCTATTGGGAAAATTAATAAAAATACGGAATACATGGGCACAACAATATAATAATGGGTTTCACTACTAAGAATAAGGTGTTAGACTGGTAGTATTGGGATCCAAAATAAGTGACGGGTCCTTCATCTCCAAAGGAAAATACTTGGGAATTGTTCAACATCAACTCTTAAGTGATTTTCTTGGAAAGCATGGTGGAGGCTCAAACTCACATTCACAATATGTGAACCCTACGGATACTTCCTATCTAGGACCAATGTGGAGAGAAATAAAGTTTTGAAAGGAGATTTGAAATAATTGAGCTTCTCGTTCTCATAAAACCATTTGTTCAATGAATGATCCTATGACAAGCTTAAAATAGGGAGACATTTGCGAATACCAAGTCTTGATTTCCCAAAACATATGTTTCCAAATCAAGGAGAAAGAAAGGGTGTTTCTGTGCATAAGATAAAACATGTATTATTGAATAATTGTTTCCTTGGTCTTAGTTTCTAGAATGACTATATCTAGATTTGGAATGGTGGACAAAGATGTTATTGACACGCCTAAAAAACACACATAAAATGGGCTCCAACAAAAAATTGAAAGACAGACAAGAAAATAATAACATCGAAAATGAAATTTTCAATGTAAAGCTCAAAATCACATAGACACAGATCTATAAAGGCTACAGAATATAAGTGGCTCACACCAGTGCATGGCAAGAGTGATCTGAAAATGACCCTATGAGTGATCTCATTTAAAAAAAATTTGATGAAGGTATTACAGACTGATGTGCTGGTGTGTTTCTATGTTATTTAGGCAACGGATCGATCAAATTGCAAATACACAGACACTTGAAATGGGAGACAGCAGAGAAACACAATAAGCAAATACAAGAACATAAAAAGTTAATAAGGAGTTCACCCTATCCTCTAGGGCTAAATCTCTGGTCCATCTCTCAGTGGTGGCATTCATTTATTGTGTCTTTAAGTAGATAATTACAATGAAGGAGCTCAATATGAGTCTCCTGAAACAGAATTGCTTGGCAGGGTGGTTCTTGGATTCCCCAAGCCACTAGAGTACACAGACTCTTTGCCTTACCAGCTCTTTAACCTCTCTGGTCTACAATGGAAGGAGCCCAATGTGGTGCTCAGTCCTGACAGATCCTCTCAGGGATGGTTTGAATCTCTCAAGCTCTCTGGTGCTCAATGCTACCTTTGGTCAGCTCGACCCTCTATCTTCTTTTTGTTTTTTTCTTCATTGGCTTTTCTCTTCTCTGCCTTCATCTTCTTCTTCATCTTCAGTGTTTGGTGTCTTCCACATTTTCTATTCATGGTTGTTCCATTCCCATTCCACTTCTTTTGGATCGCCTGCTGCACCTTCGCTTGGAGTTACCTGTCTTGGTGTCATCATCAGGCTCATAGGGAGTGGCCACTTGTCCTCCTGCAAACTACGCCAGCTTGCTTCATTGGTTTAGTTTCTTAGTTACGTCATGGAACGAGTCATCCACCACCTTGGCTTTCAAATCGGACCTCAAATTCTTATAGATTGCGGCTTAATCCCTTGTCAATTCCAGTCTCCCAATCCGGCGCGAACTCAACTGTTATATCTAGATCCCCGAGATCTGATGCCATTCGCTCATTTCGCATGGTTGACTTGCTCGAATGTTAGCACATGATGAGTGGTGGTTTTCTCTCTCCTCCACTTGTCACGTGTCAGGTGTTGAGAGGAATTTCTCCGTTTTCACCAAATCAGCTTACCGCCTAAGGGTGCCCCCGATAAAAACCGCCAATTTTTGGAGCATGGGTCCCGCCTTTGCCTTTAGCATTTTTCCCCACGGTTTTCCCGCTCCCATGCGAACGAGCACTCGGGGCCTCTACTTCTTGATGGGTTTTGCCCAGAGATGCACGATTAGCACTGAGCACTAATTACACATCAAAAATTCCCTCATTTTCCCGATCCAGGCTTCCCAGGAGCTAGTTTTGCCTCTTGCATAGTCTCCATGGTCCTAAGCCAGCGCGCTTTGACCAGGGTCCTCATCGTTCCACGCTTGATGCAAACTGCCAGTGTTCGGAGGTGTTTTTGATGGCTCTAATCTCTTAATTCTTTGAAGTTTATCCTGATCTGATGTAATCATGGTTCTTTGATAACTCTTCATGGATCCAATTTGGATCAAAGAGACCACCGGATTTTATACAATGTTAAACACAACTATGGGGAAGAAAAAAGATATGAATTATCAGCCTTGAAAGCATTACTATTCACAATGATAGATATTTATACATGTCTAGTGACCCTTGGTTTCATATTTGAAGTAGTTTCTTGGACTACCTTTGACTGTTTAGCTTCCCCACCAACCCTTAGAGGATTAGGTGTCTAGCAGATTCAAACTCATAGTGTACGTTCACTAGAAAATATATAAAAGGTTACCAAGTCTTGCATATATAAAACAAAGTTTCACTGTGTAATAAGAAAAATTGGAAAGGATGTTGATCACACTTAGATAATCATGACCTAAATATTACAAAAGAAAATTTATCACAGTCATGCAATCTCAATGGTTTATGAGGGACTGATGAGAGTAAATTTGATGGAGGAGAAACATAGTGGATGATAAGTTGGTTATTTTGGCTATGATAAAACATATGCCTAATTTTGTTTTTATTTTTATTGGCACAGAATGAGAACTATTGTCAGGAAGTATGTGGATAAATGTAGAATTTGTCAATATGTTAAAGGAAAACAATAGAATCTATGACAAAAGGTGACATGCATCACTTGGATAGTGAATAACTGTTGTTTTCTAACTTGGGATCCACATTAGTAGAAAGGTATGAGGGACCCTCCCTTTGTCAATTGTATTGGAATAATGAGGAAACCATGAACCATATCTTGAATTCTTTCTAGTATGCATAATATTTTGGTGGAAAATTTTGATGACTTTTCACATCAAATATTTCATAAGAGCTAATCTAGACATAACCTTATAGCCTTCTCTTGGATATATGGAAAGAGAGAAATAATGCAGAAGCTCATGTAGATTCATAAGGTCATGCAATGTAGTAAAGAATAGGAGAATAATATACTTATACTTTCAACCAGTGGAAACCAATAGATCAATCAAAACAATATGAACAAGAAGAAGAAGAAAAAATGGTACATAACACAAGATGTCTCTGGGGAATACAATTCTCAAAACCTCGTTATTTGTATTGCATATATAAAAAATACGAGTGAAGATACAAAGATTGTTCTCATGAGAACAATTACGCACGAGTATGCTCAACCTTCTCAGCTCACATGCTAGGTCTTGGCAAGCACTTAGCCAATCTGCAACTCCCAAAGCCCCTAATCTATTGCATAATTCCTAGGATGAATATCTTGTACTTAAAGATAATTATGCTTCCAAAAATTCACAATCTAAACATAGGATAAATCTCTAATGCATGCATGATATTCATACTCCAGTAAATAATACAACTAATAGTACATTGTCCCAACATTCAACTCTCAACTAGGTCTTTCTCAGAATCGGCATGCATGAGTTTCGAATGAGGGAATATTTAGTTAACTAGAGTGACACTTTTGGATGCAATAGTGCACCAACTGACTTTTAACTCTCTATCAGTTAAACAATTTGAAACTAATTTAACTGAACATATCTCAGTAAACTGAGTGATCTAATTTCCAACTCAATTTGAACTCATACTAGACCCCTAAAACTTAGGGAGAACATATACATGACTACAAAATACTTCCAACTAAAAATTCCTAATCTAATCAAACTTAATTTACTATTTACAAGTTTCTATGAGAGTAGAATTCGATTTTAATTCTCAGTTTAATTCAAGGATAAATTAAACTGGAAATTTCTTGTTGTCATTTCTCAACACTCCCTCTCAACAAGAAAGGCATTATGAGATACCTCGATCCTTTCTCTATGAAACTCGAATTTACATCTTGAAAATTTCTTTGTCAAAATGTCAACATATTTCTCCTCCATGGGAATGTACTCTAACAACATAATCCACCTCAACACACAATCTATGAAATGATGATATCAGATTTCGGTATGCTTGGACTGATGATGAAAAACTAGATTTTTAGAGAGTTTGATACAAATATGATTATCACAATAAATCAGAGTTGGATCCATCTGTTGAGAAAGAATACCAACCAACATCTTCCTCATCCACATGGCTTCACATGTTTAATAACTCGCAATCATTTACTTTGCCTCTGCAAAACTGAGTGCAACCGATCCTTGTTTCATATTGTACCAAGAAATTGTCATTGACCTAATACTGAAGATCCCTCCTGATGTGGTCTTCTTGTTAGATGGACTCCCTATGAAATCTACATTGGTGAAGCCTTGAAGTTTCAATCCCTCTTTTCGTTTGCACCATAATCTGTACTGAGAAGTGCCCCTAAGATATCTCAACACATGATTTTTCGCCTTCCAATACAGCTTGGTAGCCCTAACCATCGCTTGACTAAGCTAATTAACTGCATAGAACACATATGTTCATGTCTTCACCAAGTACATGAGTGAACCCACAAGTTCACAATAAATAGTATTTTCCACTACTTCCCCTAGTATCATCCTCCTTCCTCCAATTACCTACTAAAGGAGTCTCCATGGGTTTGTTGCTCTCCTTGAAGAATCTCCTAAGTATCTCGTTGGCATACTTCCCTCAGAAAAAAACAACTCCCCACCACCCTACCATACCTCAATGCAAAGAAAGTAATGCATGAACCCCATGTCATTCATTGTAAACTCTCTTGCAAGGTCCTCCTTGAAAGACTTAATCAGCTGATCATAACCTGTTAGTATGAGATCCTCAACATAAAGTACAATGATCAACAACATACCTTCCACCACTATGTGGTATAGGTTTGAATCTTCCTCTCTCTTCATGATGCCCAACTCAGTGAAGTAGCTATCTATCCGGGTGTACCAAGTGCAAGGTGTCTGCCTCATCCTATACAATGCTCTTTTAAGCCGACACACATGTGACTCATGGTCAAATGTCTCAAAACCTTTATGTTTCTCTATGTACACCTCTTCCCTAATCATGAAATTAAGGAAGGTTGTATTTACATCCATCTTATGTATCTTCCAACTCATCTATGTTGATAGTTGAAATATAGATCTCATGAGTACCTTGCAACAATAGCAGAGGTCTCAGTCAATCCCCTCTATTTGTGAAAAGCCACGGGCCACAAATGTAGCCTTATGCTTCTCCACACTACCATATGTATATTGATTTACCTTTTAAATTGAATGGGACCTCACCACTAACTTGTCCTCCTGTCTCGGGTCCACATCCCAAACACAGTTACGAACTATGGAGTCCTACTCCTCCACCATGACATACCCGCAAATTGGTTGCTACCCTGCTGCCTTAAAAGAAGATGGCTCTATCACAACAAAATTGTCCATAATATCCATGTATCCAATGTACCTCTCAAGTGACCTCCTCTGCCTGCACTAAGAAATGGGTGTTGTTACATTCGCTCGTGAATCATCCAAAAATATGCCAACCTCTTTGGTTTGTTTTCTTTCCTCTCTGCAAAACATTTCCTCAATGGATGTCTCCACTCCTATATCCTCTTCACATAGCTACTCCACAACAATCCAAGCCTCATCAGCTTTAGGATATAAAATCTCCTCATATACATGTAGCTCAAGCTCCCTCTCAAGCAAAACTCGAATGGCCTTCTCCTCATCGAATCTGACATCCCTGCGAGCCACTATCATCCTGTTGGTTGGAAAGTGCACTCGATAGTTGTGAGGTGTATAAATGTACCTCACAAATATACCCAACTCCATTGTCTTCTCAAGCTTATTCTGTTCATCTTTGGTCAGATGGCAATATACCAAGACCCAAAATCCCTGAAGTGACGAACATCTTGCCTCTTACCGAAATAAGCCTCCTCTAGTGTCTTCATCTCAAGTGTTTGATGTGGGATATGGTTCTAAGCATAAACCATTGTGTTGCATGCCTCAACCAATAAGTGTAGTGGTAGGCCCTGATCATGTAACATCACCTTTGATGCCCCTGCTATGCTTCACTTCTTCGTCTCTACCACCATATTCTAATGAGGGTTATGGGGTGTCGTCAACTCCAATTTAATCCATCCCACTTCACATAAGTTCTTAAACTCGTTTGAGACATACTCACCACCATTATCAATTTGTATAGTTTTAGCCTTCTTGCCCAACTCGTTCCCCACCAATGATTTAAACTCACAAAACTTTGTGAATATTCAATCATTTTTCCACATGAAAAATATCTTTTATTTAAAAAAAAAATCATTACAAATGTAACATAATACATGTTTTTGGCCATGGATGTTGTCAATAATGGTCCACAAACATCTGAATGGACTCACTCTAGAATAGCCTCTGCTCGATTGCCTCTATCATAAAATTAAGACTCACTGTATTTTCACAAAGTACACCCCTTGCATGTATGAACTTGCTCAAGCATACCTTTGGGAAGGCTGGTAGATATTTGTTGCAATATTTTTAAAGGCCCATGATGAAAGTGGCCCAATCACCTGTGCCAAAACTTGCCAATGTCTCAACTATGTACCCTTTCTACTTTTGTGCTCATAGGATGAGAGTCCTCTACCTATAGCTTATATAGATTCTTCACCTGAATCCCTATCTTCTTTACTTGATGCATGGCTATTTCTCAAAGGAACACCTTTCCTTTCGAGAAGATCACATCATAGTCTCTATCCTCAAGCATGGAAATGGATACCAAGTTCTTCTTTAGCCTAGGCACATACATGACATTCTTCAAGGTGAGTGGAGCCCCATGCTCCCTCTAAAATGTAATTGTGCCCAATCCAGTAACATTATACTTCCCATCATCACCCATCTCAATATGCATCTAGAGCAATGATAATTTTAGGGGCGAATGTTCGCCCTTTGGCGAAATTAAGGGGTTTTGAAATTTTTAGTGGGTGAATATTTTGTATCATAGTACATTTTTACAAATCATCTCGAATAGCCCACCTTATTTTAAGGGAGAGGGTAAAAAAGGTAAATTTAGCGCTTGAAATTAGGACTTACAACCTTCCATTCGCCCATTTTCAAGAATAGGTTTTATTTAAGTGAATCCTATGGGCCAAATACCATATTTATAAAAGAGGTATGGTGAATTAATAAAAATATAATTAAATGAGAGGTATGGTAAATAAGTAAAACATTTTTTATATTTACTCCATAAGTCACCTTATATACATGTAAGGGTGTAAACAAATAAAAATATAAGTAAAGTGGAGGTATGGTAAATAAATAAAACCTCTTTTTATATTTAGTCCATAACCCTTGTTCTATTTATGAAGGCTCAAGAAATAGGTTTTATTTAAGTGAATCCTATGGGCCAAATACCATATTTGTAAAAGAGGTATGGTAAATTAATAAAAATATAAATAAACGAGAGGTATGGTAAACAAATAAAACATTTTTTTATATTTATTCCATAAGTCACCTTATATTTAGGAACACTAAAAAAATGGGTTATATTTAGGTAAAACCTATGGCCAAAATACTATGGGACAAATACCATGGACTAGATTGTTATTAATACCATGCAAAAAACCATTATTAACGCTAATATTAGAATTAATAAAAATAAAAATGGCACATGGTATTGACCCATGGTATTCACCAAAATGGCACATGGTATTGAGCCATGGTATTCACCAAAATGGCATATGGTATTGACCCATGGTATGCACCTGGAATGTAGCCTATTTAAATGGGGCCTATGCTAAGATTCACTAGGAATTTACAAAGTTTTATTATTTAGTGCCTATTTAAATGGGGCCTATGCTAAGATTCACTAGGAATTTACAAAGTTTTATTATTTAGTGAAAGACTCACCAAGGTCTTACAAGATTTTATAATTGAGTAAAATATTCGCCATGCCTGGTGAGAGATTCGCCAAAAAATTATATATACATATTATATTATTGATAAAATCGCCTTCCATTTTTCCTATATACCATGGAGATTTGCCAATTTATTATATTTATAAATTTAGGGGGGGTTCTTAAAATTTTCCCTGATCTAGAGATCGTTCTCCTCCAGGTCACTGAATAACTCTTTGTCTCCAATCATATGGAATGATTCTCCACTGTCTAAGTACCATACAATTACCGTCATAGGTCACTGAATAACTCTTTGTCTCCAATCATGTGGAATGATTCTCCACTGTCTAAGTACCATACAATTACCGTCATTGATGACACGATGCATGCAATGAGGGAAAATTCCAATTCGAATTGAGAGGTTAAAGCCTCACCCACTGCTCCTCCTAAGGACTTCTTATTGGACTTCTTGTGTGGAAACTTTGTAGAAAAATGGACTAGCTTATGACAATGAAAGCACTTAACTTTCATCACGTATTCCTTCTTACCTCCATGATAAGAATCTAATTTGGAATGGGAAGCTTTCCCGTTCCTCTTCTTCACCTTAATAGCTAAGGCACAATTCTCTTCATCATTAGTCTTTGATGAAAAGCCATCCATAGTGTTCCACCTGATCTCCTCCTGTGTCAAATCATAACACAGTCATTCCAAATTTGATAGCTTCTCTCGACCATTGACAAAGTCCTCATAACTATGCCAATTCTTTGGTAGACCTAGAAGAGCATTACTCACATATCATCCTCAACAACCGTGATTCCAACAATTCCAAGTTCAACACGGCACTGAGTGAACTTGGTCAAGTATTCTGGAATCATATCGTCTTTCTCCATTTTGATTTTTCGAATTTTTTCCTTTAGTTCCACTTTCCTTTGGCCATTATTATTATGATACAAGTTTTTCAATGTTTTCCACATAGAATATAGAGTTTTCTTATCATCAAGGCTCAAGACAATGTGTTCTCAAACTCCCTCAAGGATTATCCGCCTCACCTTCACCACACACTTATTCCATTTAGCCAAATTATATGCATTCGATGTGTTGCTTAGGAGTTTCTTGATCAATGAATTCCTTCAAGCCATTTTCCTCTAGCACAACCTCCATTATGTCCCTCTAGGCTATAAAGTTTCTGCCTTCCAATGCATACTCGAGCCACAAACTGTAGAACTCCATTTTATTATCCTGAAGTATGTATTGCAAATTAGAATTCCACCTAAAACCCAAAAATCGAAACTTCGAAATGTACTCTAGTATATTTTTCTCAACTCTGATGCCATGTATAAAATCCTTTTGATTCACAAGCTCATGCGATTTAGTAAAGCGTGGGACAAGAACTTGTTTCTCCTTTAAACCGATGGAAGACAATAGGTCTATGAAAACAATATGAACAAGAATAAGAAAAATCAATGGCACATAATGCAAGATGTATCTCAAGAAAGGAATTTCCCAAAACCCGACTATCTGTATTGCATACATCCGAAAAATGTGTGAAGATTCAAAACTTTTTCTGACTAGAACAATTCGGCAGAAGTATTCTCACCTATGTCATCTCACAAGCTAGCTCTTGTCCAACACTTAACCAATTCTACATCTCTCCATGCCCCTACTCTCTTGTGTAATTCATAAGATGAATAGGCCGTATTTAAAGGGAATTCATGCTTCCAAAACTTCATAATCCAAACATAGGATCAATCTCTGATGCATGCATTATATTTAATCTCCAGTTAATAATACAACTAATATTACAATGTCCCTGCACTCTAGCCTCAACTAGGCATTCCTCATAATTGACATGCATGAGTTTCTGATGAGGAAATCTTTCTTTAACTAGCATAACGCTCATGGATTCACTAGTGAACCAATTGACTGTTAACTTTGTAATAGTTCTTCAAACAATTTGGAACTAATTTAATTGAGCATAACATAGTAAACTGAGTGATCTAATTTCCAACTCAATTTGAACTCATACTATACCCCTAAAACTTAGGGATAACATATACATGAATATAGAAATTCAACCCAAAATTCCAATGCTAATTAAGTTAATTAAACTTAATTAACTATTTACAAGTTTCTATGAGAATAGAAGTCGATTTTGATTCTCAGTTTAATTCAAGGACAAATTAAATTGGAATTTCTTGTTGCAATTTCTCAACAAATGGAAGAGTATTTTTCCAAATATATTCATAAGAAGAGGCTCTATATTAGCACATCATATTGAAAATCAAGAAAA
This sequence comes from Pinus tabuliformis, assembly GCA_031772625.1. NCBI lineage: Eukaryota > Viridiplantae > Streptophyta > Pinopsida > Pinales > Pinaceae > Pinus > Pinus tabuliformis. Next base: position 409,731,383 of record CM062814.1, read on the forward strand.
CCATACTCAATGATCCACGATAGTAGGATGACTAGAAGGTTAATCATGAGGACACAAATATCCTTTCTTATTTAGACCTTGCTTCGATAATAATTTCGTATAGGGTTTCTAAGACACCCCTTCCACAAGTCACCTCCCTCTCTTTCTTCATCACACTAATTGATGTCTTTGTGGAGTTAGACTTTGATGGGGCCTCTTAATGCAACCCTAAAATAGATGGATATGGAGTTTTCTTATCATCAAGACTCAAGACAATGTGTTCTCAAACCCCCTCAAGGATTATCCGCCTCACCTTCACCACACACTTGTTCCATTTAGCCAAATTATATGCATTCAATGTGTGGCTTAGGAGTTTCTTGATCAATGAATTCCTTCAAGCCATTTTCCTCTAGCACAACCTCCATTCTGTCCCTCTAGGCTATAAAGTTTCTGCCTTCCAATGCGTACTCGAGCTGCAAACTGTAGATCTCCATTTTATTATCCTGAAGTATGTATTGCAAATTAGAATTCCACCTAAAACCAAAAACTCGAGACTTCGAAATGTACTCTAGTATATTTTTCTCAACTCTGATGCCATGTATAAAATCCTTTTGATTCACAAGCTCATGCGATTTAGTAAAGTGTGGGACAAGAATCTATTTCTCCTTTAAGCCGATGGAAGCCAATAGGTTGATGAAAAAAATATGAACAAGAATAAGAAAAATCAAAGACACATAACACAATATGTATCTCAAGAAAGGAATTTCCCAAAACCCGACTATCTGTATTGCATATATCCGAAAAATGTGTGAACATTCAAAATTTTTTCTAACTAGAACAATTCGACAGAAGTATGATCACCTCTCTCATCTCACAAGCTAGCTCTTGTCCAACACTTAACCAATTCTACATCTCTCCATGTCCCTACTCTCTTGCGTAATTTGTAGGATGAATAGGTCGTATTTAAAGGGAATTCATCCTTCCAAAACCTCATAATCCAACCATAGGATCAACCTCTGATGCATGCATGATATTTAATCTCCAGTAAATAATACAACTGATATTACAGTTTCCCTGCACTCTAGCCTCAACTGGGCATTCCTCATAATTGACATGCATGAGTTTCTGATGAGGAAATCTTTCTTTAACTAGCATAACACTCATGGATTCACTAGTGAGCCAATTGATTGTTAACTTTGTAATAGTTCCTCAAACAATTTGGAACTAATTTAATTGAACATAACATAGTAAACTGAGTGATCTAATTTCCAACTCAATTTATGCTCATACTAGACCCCTAAAACTTAGGGATAACATATACATGACTATAGAAATTCCAACCCGAAATTCCTATGCTAATTAAGTTAATTAAACTTAGTTAACTATTTACAAGTTGCTATGAGAATAGAATTCGATTTTGATTCTCACTTTAATTCAAGGAAAAATTAAACTAGAATTTCTTGTTTCCATTTCTCAACAAATGGAAGAGTATTTTTCCAAATATATTCATAAGAAGAGGCTCTATATTAGCACATCATATTGAAAATCAAGAAAAACATACTCAATGATCCACGGTAGTAGGATGACTAGAAGGTTAATCATGAGGACACAAATATCCTTTCTTATTTAGACCTTGCTTCGATAATAATTTCATATAGGGTTTCTAAGACACCCCTTCCACAAGTCACCACCCTCTCTTTCTTCATCACACTGATTGATGTCTTTGTGGAGTTAGACTTTGATGGGGCCTCTAAATGAAACCCTAAAATAGATGGATATGGAGGTATTTTCACCAATGGGATCCTATGATAAATCATATCTCCTACTAGTGGGATCTCTATGACATGCTCTCTATTAGTATTGTGCCTACCACAACAACTTTAATATGGTATATGTCAAATCGATGTCATCTCATGGCTCAAATAATCATTGGGTCCTCGTACTCTACTACCACAACTCCTTTGTGATCATAATGCGTGAGATGGACATTTTTCGATGGAAATTTTCATGTCCATTGGGCCTATCACCTAACAGATTAACCTGTTGGACTTTGGCAAATGCTTGTTGGAAGTAATACTGAGAGGGGGGGGGGGGGTGAATCAGTATTATCAGATCAATCAATCTTTTTCAATGCTCAAAAACATATACGCTACTTCAATTAAGTGAACCTGCGTGTACACGCTACTGTGTCTAATGAAACTCGCGTATATCCAGAGATCTTATAATTCAGTTAGCTTAATCTTCAGTAAATGCATCAGATCATTATAAAGCATATTAACAGTAAACAGGTGCAGTATAACAGAACAGATCATCACACAAAAGCCACACACATGAACACAAAGATATAAGGTGGAAACCCAATGTGGGTGAAAACCACCTGCTGCAAGTCATCTCAATCTTCTTCTTAATAAGAAAATCCTTTTACAATATTTGTACTGGTGCAGTCTTATTCCAGTACGGGAGCTACAACCCCCTTTGCTCTTGTACTAGCCGATTCATTTACTAGTACACAGGCTGCTACCTGCTACAATGCTCCAAAGATCTCCCTTAGCTTTGGTACTAGCTTAGATACTAGTACGTAGGTGCTTGCCTACAATCTTCTCACCTCCAGGTACCACGTTTCATCAATTTTCAGACTGGATACACTGAAGCACAACACATAATCTGCAAGGCCACTTTTCATCCAATTTTCATACTGGACCCATAACTATCATTGAAGCTCAAAACAATCATCAAACTCTGAATCACTGAAACCCTGTTAACAACAGTCACCAGAACACAGAGCAGACACAGAACTCTGTAATAACCATCAGATCCATCTGCAACTTCAAATATCAAGCTTTACAATGTATACGCTACTTCGATGAATCAAACCCGCGTGTATACACGCTTTTGCCAAAGACAACCCGCGTACAGATCTAAAAATAATTTCTCATAACTTGCAGCTGTACCAGACATCAGTCATACTCATAACATTTATAGAACAATACATGCGTCAGTATGTAGATCTAGAATAAGCATCATAAAGATAGTTTATTTCAAACCATTTGATCCCGATCTCTCCTTAGATCTAGTTCTCCATCAACCGGTGAGATCTCTCCTTAGCTCAGATCAAGCAATGCATCATCAACCCATAACCCTGCATACTGGATCTAATGCTTCATCAGATATTCAAGACATTTCAGATACACTTGCCTAATGATTTCCTTCCCTTTATATAGCCTTAGGCCTTGTTCAATACCAAGAGCCAAAACCATAGAAATCCAATACCATCAACTTCAAAACTAGGGATCAACACGTCCGCCGAGACGCCAAGGTCCAAAACGATAGGCACAACTTCCAAGGAATAACCGCCATGGACCAAAGGTACTTTTCCACATACACGCGCTTTTGCTGAAGCCAACCTGCGTGTACACGCGACTTGGGCTTAACGAACCTGCGTGTATGAACTTTCTCTTCTTCTTATAGTCTGATCATCAATTCCTTGCTGCTGACCTTCTGTCTGATCATCAATTCCTTGCTGCTGACCTTCTGTACTATGATTTGTCATCAGTGAGGTTTGCCATCAAGGACAACACTTATCTCATAATGCCAACAATCTCCCCCTTTGGACTTGATGGCAAAGCTAACTTGTCACACTTAGAACTATCATCTGATTCCTTTGAGCTGTCCTCCATCAGTCACATCTGATATCTCTTCTGAAGATTCATCATCTGATTCCTTTGAGCTGTCCTCCATCAGTCACATCTGATATCTCTTCTGAAGATTCACCCAGTTATACATAAGTGAGATATTCTTCTATGAGAGGGTTGCCATCAAGTACAACACATGCATCATAATGCCAACAATCTCCCCCTTTGGACTTGATGGCAACAACACCAAATCACTCTCCCCCTTTGACATCAAGGGCAAAGGGTGGACCAAGATATTCTCTTCCTTTGCTGAATCATTCCACTGTCCATACTCCCTTTGAGTACCTGCTGAAATCTCTGAATAATCTCCCCCTTTGTATATGCCAAGGTGTACCAATCTGTCCATGCTCCCTCTGAGTACATGCTGAATCTCTGTTCTTGCTGAAGTGTGCTGATCATGCTCTCCCTGACTGTAAGCAAGGTCTTCAAAAGATGTTCTTCAAGAAGAACATGACTCTATACATCATAAAAGACCTTCCTATCACTTAGGACTCATACATACATCCATCTCTCAACTAAGTGAGGATAAACAAGAAAATGACTCATCCACCCAACCAAGTGGGGATACATCAAAAATTTACATCTGACAACCAAACACATTGCATCAATCATCCCAGGCATAGTGGGGAAACCAAAATAGGCCGTTACATGACCTTGACACCATGAAAGAGATACCACAAAAGAGATATATGACATAGAGACGTAAGAACTAGACCAAGACTTATGAAAGTCACCAGCAGCATCTGATAATCACCATTCAGATCAACAACCAAGAGATCCTTCTATTCTCCTTTCGCCTTTGTTCCATCTGAAACCAACAACAAAAGTGAACCAGAACCAAAAACTTTAAGATAATGCCAACAATGCATCATTGGAAGATTATCTGCTCCCCCTGAACCTGTGCCAGATGATCTCTGTCAGACCCATATCAGACTTTCTGCAACCAATATCTGTCCCTGCTGATTTTCTTCAAAACTCCATATACGCGTCTGTATACACATAAACAAGCGTATATACGCGGATATCCCTTACGCAACACGCGTATACCATATACGCGACTATCCTCTTGTAAAACCGCGTATGCACGCGAATATCCTTTAAACAGCACGCGTACACAAATTTCCATATCAACAACCTGTAAATGTCCTGCAGCAAGGTATGTCTGAACATAGATGTCAACTCCTCCTTTTAAACATCATCATGAAATCATTCACATTACATGTGAAACCACCATAGCCATTACATCAACGTCAAGATCTACAAGCTCCAAGTATCATTTCTTGGGAACATCTGCATCAATCATCATATGTAAGTATCAACCTATCATCATATAGATAAGAACTCATCACCATGTCTCCAATAAAGCAACTTTGAGTAGTCATCCATGTGTCAGCACTATGTATCTTGAGCTCAAGCTCATTTGACAAAACTTCTTGATATCATCAACAGCAACAATCCTTATCCACATGAGTGCCTGCATCATAACTGTATGATCTTTATGCATATGACAACAGCAGTATATAAGTGACTCATCATCAAGTGAGGAAGATGTGTATTCAAGCTTTGTACTTCTCCTTGTTCTTATGAAGATCACCATGTAAGCACCATACATGCATCATCAAAGAATCAACCATAAATCTTATCTGAACATCTTCTATGTAACTTCAAGAATCATATGAGAGTTTATCATAGACAACTCACAACATCATATCATAGCAAGATATATCATTTATCCATATAAGAATCATCACCAAGGATTATTAACCATAATGCCAACAATGAATTACTAAAGGCATATGCTCCCCCTCAACCAGTGCCATTTGTTAGATCTGATCATGCATATATCAGCAGTAAGCATCAAAACATCTTCATCCTCAAGTTAGGATCAAAACACTTCCAGACATCATACAAGTAACAAAACATTTCCACACATCCTCAGCAGACTGTAGCTATTAACCAATAGAGCAAATAATGGACTGAATCATATCAGATCCCTTTTCTGAGCCTGTCCCCACTGCTTTTCTTCAGACTGACATATACGCGACTTTGCAGTGTCGAACTCGCGTATATACGCGACTTCCCTTTAAGGAACTTGCGTATGAGATTCAGGACACTGAAGGTTTACACTTTCAGCTCCCCCTGAGTCTGATATGTCTATGCTGTGCTGTGTCTCAGTACATTGTGCTGACTGTACTTCCTTCTTCCTCCATATCTTCAAGTGTGATGAGGTTTTCTCCTTTCGGTGTGATGTCCATCCTTTGTTCCTGCATTCCTTTGCTATATGTCCAAGCTTGTTACATGCATAACATCTAACATGTTTCATGTTCCTTCTGTAGCAATCAGCAGCTTTGTGACCATACATATTGCAAGCAAAGCAATATCCATTAAAGTACCTTGATTGAGATGACCTGTCCGCATAATAGTCTTGAACTCTTCTTCTTCTACATCTAGCTGCAACATGTCCAAGATTATGACATACATAACATTCAATATTATTCATAGGAGGAGTAAAAGATTTTCTTTGAAGACTTTCTTTCCTTGGTTGATGATGAGATTGACCTTTCATCTCCTTGTTGATCATTTTGGATTTCTCTTTAGAGTTCCTTGCCTCACCTTGTGAACTAGATTCACCTTCAACAGATTCATGGAAACCAAGACCAGTCTTTATAGCAGGGGACCTTTGACTACTAAGAATATCATCCAAGACTTTAGAACTATCTTGAAATCGTAAAAGCTTATCCTTTTCTTCTATTTTACCTTTCAAGATATTTACCTCAACTTGAAGTTGTTCCTCCTTTTCTAGACATTGCTTCTTCATGTCTTCTCCATCTTTCCTTCCTTCTTCCAACTGATTCCTTAGTTTGAGAATCTCCTTTTCTTGTTCTTCATTCAGATCCTGCTGCATTTGACGAACTCGGAAGGCACATTCTAGTTGAGATTTTAAGCTGGTGACTTCATTTTCTTGTTTTGCAATAGCTTGGAGTAGATTTGTATTCTGCTTCTTTGATTCTTCAAGATCTCCTTTTAGTGAGGGGATTGTAGCTTCAAGATTTTCATAGTAGCTGGATCTATCTTTGAGTTTCTTGATGGTTGTGCTTCTTTCGTTGAATTCTTTTCTTAATGATGTCACTTCATGCTGCAATTTTTGACATTGGTCTTCCTTGTCCTTGAGTAGCTTTCTTACCTTGTTTCCTTCTTCTATTTGGGCCTTTAGTTTGGTAACTTCTTCTTTGAAAGCACATTCCCTTTTGTTCAATAGATCTTGTTGATATTTAACTTTGTCTGCAAGCCTTCTAAACACTGCCTCTATTTGACACTTTTCTTGCTCACCCATAAAAGCATGTTCAGTAGTTTCACTATCACTTCCATCACTTTCACAAGGAAATATAGCAGGAACATCAGAGGATAACACATTCATACCTGATAATGATTCTGAATCTGATTCTGAATCTGAAGAGCTTCTTATACCTAATCCCCAATCGACTCTCCCACTGTCATAGTCCTTCTGAGATGTCTTCTTCTTCTTATGAGCATTCTTCTTAAGCTTCTTTCCCATTGTTCCACGGATCTCCTTCAAGCGATCAAGCTTCTACAAAGGACCTGCTCTGATACCAATTGTTGGAAGTAATACTGAGAGGGGGGGGGTGAATCAGTATTATCAGATCAATCAATCTTTTTCAATGCTCAAAAACATATACGCTACTTCAATTAAGTGAACCCGCGTGTACACGCTACTGTGTCTAATGAAACTCGCGTATATCCAGAGATCTTATAATTCAGTTAGCTTAATCTTCAGTAAATGCATCAGATCATTATAAAGCATATTAACAGTAAACAGGTGCAGTATAACAGAACAGATCATCACACAAAAGCCACACACATGAACACAAAGATATAAGGTGGAAACCCAATGTGGGTGAAAACCACCTGCTGCAAGTCATCTCAATCTTCTTCTTAATAAGAAAATCTTTTTACAATATTTGTACTGGTGCAGTCTTATTCCAGTACGGGAGCTACAACCCCCTTTGCTCTTGTACTAGCCGATTCATTTACTAGTACACAGGCTGCTACCTGCTACAATGCTCCAAAGATATCCCTTAGCTTTTGTACTAGCTTAGATACTAGTACGTAGGTGCTTGCCTACAATCTTCTCACCTCCAGGTACCAAGTTTCATCAATTTTCAGACTGGATACACTGAAGCACAACACATAATCTGCAAGGCCACTTTTCATCCAATTTTCATACTGGACCCATAACTATCATTGAAGCTCAAAACAATCATCAAACTCTGAATCACTGAAACCCTGTTAACAACAGTCACCAGAACACAGAGCAGACACAGAACTCTGTAATAACCATCAGATCCATCTGCAACTTCAAATATCAAGCTTTACAATGTATACGCTACTTCGATGAATCAAACCCGCGTGTATACGCGCTTTTGCCAAAGACAACCCGCGTACAGATCTAAAAATAATTTCTCATAACTTGCAGCTGTACCAGACATCAGTCATACTCATAACATTTATAGAACAATACATGCGTCAGTATGTAGATCTAGAATAAGCATCATAAAGATAGTTTATTTCAAACCATTTGATCCCGATCTCTCCTTAGATCTAGTTCTCCATCAACCGGTGAGATCTCTCCTTAGCTCAGATCAAGCAATGCATCATCAACCCATAACCCTGCATACTGGATCTAATGCTTCATCAGATATTCAAGACATTTCAGATACACTTGCCTAATGATTTCCTTCCCTTTATATAGCCTTAGGCCTTGTTCAATACCAAGAGCCAAAACCATAGAAATCCAATACCATCAACTTCAAAACTAGGGATCAACACGTCCGCCGAGACACCAAGGTCCAAAACCATAGGCACAACTTCCAAGGAATAACCGCCATGGACCAAAGGTACTTTTCCACATACACATGCTTTTGCTGAAGCCAACCTGCGTGTACACGCGACTTGGGCTTAACGAACCTGCGTGTATGAACTTTCTCTTCTTCTTATAGTCTAATCATCAATTCCTTGCTGCTGACCTTCTGTCTGATCATCAATTCCTTGCTGCTGACCTTCTGTACTATGATTTGTCATCAGTGAGGTTTGCCATCAAGGACAACACTTATCTCATAATGCCAACAATGCTCACTAAATCAAACAAACTTACAGTTGGTTGATTTTGGATAGACATAGATAGAGATGAGAATTTCTCCATTACCTTGATTTCATTAACTGTTGAATATTCTCATATTCATTGGATCTAAGGCTCCTTCAAGTGGACCCTCTTGCACCAAGCTTAGATTTCTTTGTTCTCCAATCACTACTAGGAAAAGAGAGAAAATGTCAACGAACAGTTGTACCTATGATAACTAAACGGATTTCATAATATTTAGGCCATGCTTTCAACAATATGTTGTATACAACACCTACATGGTAAAAAATGTGAATTATACAAATGTTGATGGACTTAAATATACAATCTTTCTTCATGGTTGGTCTAGGTCAATTTATCCACTAAAATTCTCTATGCATACATTTTCTCATCCATGATGATCAAACTATTTTAGCACACATTCCTCGATCGACATTGACAATGAAATGACAATTTGCATAGTCATATTTCTCACAAGGAACAATTTACTAGTTCTAATGCACAAAGATTAAAGTGAACTGGAGAGTAACATCATACAGTTGCATGATTTCTATAATTTTTTTTAGGAAAAATGCAATGGTAATTGGTGTTTCTCTTAACCACAATGACAATCCCATTACCTATATCAATGGAAAACTAAATGAGACTAAGAGGAAATTGTGGGATTCTATATATAATAGGTTAATGTTCCAACATTTAATGTCTCAATATTATCTGTCGTAGGCTTTGAGGCACAACAAAGTATATACTAGAAGAATGCCATAGGAATCTACAAGATCCTACCTATCTAACTACATAATATGTGTAATGAACACTTTATTCTTCCACAAGAAAAATAAGTTCTTGGAATCCAAATCAACTATGCAGTCATAATGGCTTTATCCTAAATACAAACCCTGACTAATAGCCACTATGGTCTTATGATTGTGTCTCCTTCAATACTGAGGAATCTAATGTCGAGATCATCTATCTATATGACAAAATAAACTATGAAACCCTTGTAGCTACTACAACAACCCCTCCAAAAATTTGTAAACCAAAAATTTTTTGGAGCCCCTGTATCACACAAAGTCATTAGGAATGCTAGGATCTTCTCAAAGAGTTCAACAGTCTCAAAAAAACCTAGAAAAGTATAAGTTTTTAGCCAAGTAAAGCTAAGTCGTTAGTTCCTGCCTAAAGTGCATTGGTCACGTTTTTAGAATTCGACTAAGTCTAAACCTTGCGACTGTTATGACTGAAGTGACCTGTGCAACTCACTGTTGCATACGTCACGAGGTCGTATATGTCTCTCTTGGACATTGATGCAAACATGCCACCCTTGCGACCTTGCGACTAGATGGTCGCAAGGTCACATAGGTCACAAGGTTGCACATACCTCACTCACCCATCAACGCAACCATGGGTCCCTTGCGACCTCATGATAAACCGGTCACAAGGTCACATAGGTCGAATGCGAGACCCATGTGACCTCGCATGTGTAGCCAAAGTTACATAAGGGAAGGTTTTTGAGTCTCATTATAATTACTCCTTTGATGGCATGGAAGGAGAGGAAGGTCTGCGACTTGGGTGCATGTGCGTTTTTCTCTAGGTAAGTGACATTTCGCCTTCCTAGTAATCATGATTTTCTCCTACGTGTCTCTATCTTCATCCCTGATCTTCTGCATCCCATGCCCTGGGGGTTTTAGGCCATGTTACTTGGCTTTTTCACCTCATTTTCAAAAGGTAGTTTCCCTGGCCACTTCTACTCTTCCTGGACAAGACCTCGGCCATTTTTTGATCCTAACCTTCCAAGTTTTCAATTGTAAGCCTAAACCTACTTACCCAGAAGAATCCTAGACCTCCTAAAGCCACGAATTTTTTTCCTTGATCATCTCTAAACCTATTTCATGCAGCTTGAGACTGTGATATCTCTTTTCATGCAACTTCACAACTTGCGACTTTGGCCTAATGTGACCTTATGACTTATGACCCTGGATCCCCCATTGAATTGTAACTTGTGACGATACTACCCCATAAACCCGACCTATGACTTTATGACCCCTATAAATCTGCAACCTATAAAACAAGTCACTTAGTAACATTTCTATCCTTGCGACCTTGTGACCTGCCTCATGTGCAACTATACTACCACCTGCTGAAACTCCTTTTATTTTATAGTTTTACTTGATTTTCATGTTGTCTCTCTCATTGCGGGATTGTATTTTTCACATGACAGGTGATGTGTAATTTGAGTGCATATCCATCTCTTCCTTCGAAGATGAAATGGCTCCCCTAAGCACTAAGGGTTCTCGCAGAGGCTCAGGAAGTAGCTCGTGGGAGTCTGACCAAGACAATGAGCCACCCATATTTAGGGACACAATTTGGAATATCAGTAAAACCACGAGGCTCTCCTGGTAAAAAATCTACGATAAGTTTTTGACATCAGATATTCTAGAAACCCAAGATGATTTTCCGGTATACTTAAATGTCAAAAGATCAAGGTTACACAGGGTAGCGGCACACCCCCCAATATTCCCATGCATAAAATCTATTGAATGGATCTTACAAAGTATAGATATAGATTCATGGATGATCAGAGATCATACTAGGGTACTTGTAGCTTTTATCTCCCTTGCAAACATCCACTCCTACTATAGGCTCCCTGAGAGATAGGAGGTTTTTAATACCAGATGGCCCTGTGATTTCGTGAAAACCAGTGAAGGACACACTAAGGGAATGGTGGGAAGACGCGTCAACGTTCTAGGTCAGACTTGATCAAGAATACAAGAAATAGGGATTGTGCAAGGTATATCAATTAGTTATTGCAATTATCTACCGATTATATGGAAATGCAGACTGTGATGCTTTTAACGGCACCTGGGTCCCCCTCATGTATTTCGTTGCCACCCGAGGAACTACTTTTAACTTGGCAAGCATCCTCTCGACATCCTTGAGAAAAAACATAGTTGCAACCAAGCTCCCACAACTGGAGTAGCCTCTATAATCCTATATCTCTTCATACATCCTCGATGATGTCTAGTCGAGATGCTACTTCAAGAACAAGAGCTGCAACCGTGACTCATTAGTAGTCGATCCCCTGCACTGCCATTACATAGTATTCTGGGACACGGCTTACAAAATTATGATAGGTGTAATCTTTGAATATTTTATCATCCCATCATACTAGCTGTTATTCAGGGACGAACCACCATGCATGTCAAAGAGGGCCATGAAGATTGTGGTCAATGTACCACACTGGTTTCCCATTCAAGAAGGAACATTCATTAAAGTTTTCCATACCCATAAGGCCCGTCATGCCCTACCAAGGTTCATCATGGACAAGATGCTCCTGTGAGAGGTCTGCTACCAAATGACACAGGGTTTTTGTAGGATATTTAACAAAAGAAAAAGGAAATCATGGTCCACTTTCCCTCTCACCATCGGAGCGTATGTGGTGGAAAATTTCAAACAGGTAGAGGCAGAGGCTAAGGAATTGAAGGGAAACCACTTTGTTACTATCAACTAATAAACATAAGATCCTGAGAAAGTATTGGCCACCAACTACAAAAATGAAAAATTATGCTGGTCTTATTCTCATACCAAACAAGATCTCAAATATGGGATAAAAAAATGGTATAGCGCTACATGGGAACTTAGCCCAAATGTGCAGCTCGCCAGAGAAAATGAGCTCCTTGATGATTCCCGAAAAGATGTGAGCCTCAAATAAAGAGCTCTGACCATAAAGAAAAAGCAACATGAGGTGCCAAAAGTCACCGGGGAATCTAAGAAGCGAAAAGGAAAAGAGGTAGAAGATGCCTTGAGCGACCACAAAGAGGTAGACACTAATACTACAATGGAACAAAGGAATACCACCTTGGAAAGGAGAAAGGAAGAGCTTAAAAGGCAAAGGGAGCTAGAGAGCAAACAACCTCAATATTCCAGCAACCAAGGATAGAGCAAGAAAAGGAGATAACAGGAAGAGTGATAAAAGGAGAAACAACTGCAAGAAAAGTAGCAGGAAGAAATAAGGGCACAAGAAGAGGTAGAGAAGAGAAAATAGGAGGAATAAAGGAGGGCATAGGAAGAGGTAGAGAAGAGAAATCGAGAAGAATATAGAAGGGCATGGGAAAAGGCAGAGAACATAAAACAAGAGGAGGAAGCAGAGAAGAGAAGGCATGAGGAGAGAAGGAGATTAGAGCAAGAGCTAAAAAATATGGAAGATGAGCTAGAGAGGCAACAAGTGCTCGAATATCAAGAGAAAATATGAGAGGAAGAAGAACTGAGGAGGAACAAGGAAAAGGAAGTACAGGAAAGTGAACAAGGGGAGACAAGAAAAATAGTTGACCTGGGTACAGGACAAAGTGAACTTCCCCCATTAGACATGCCTCCTACCACTCCCCTCAGTGGCGGGAACCTCCCCCTGCAAGAACTGGGTATCTCGAAGGGACAGGATGAGGAGGTCCTAGATATCGAAAGGCTCACATTCGATGAAATAAACCTAAAAATTGTACAAGAAAGAAAAAAATATTACGCCAAGAATCCAGCTAAGCCTTTATCAATAACCACAACCAAGGATATTGTGCCCAACATTACATCAAACCCAAAAATGACTTCCTCAACCGGGATAGCTTTCATTACCGTCACAAAACACAATGTGGCCCAGATGAGAAAAGAGATTGTTGATCCTCATAATAGGCTTATATGCATCTGAACTAAGGGCCACCGTGGTGGAGCAGGAAAAAATAAAGGTGGAGGAAGATAATGTGGCACTCTGTTTAGGTCACACGAGTGTAGCTGAATTCCATGCAACAATCAAGGCAAAAATGAAGACTCTCAGGGAGGCCATGGCAGTATTCTATGAAGATATGTCCAAACTGCATCACACAATGGTCCCAATCATGACAATCCAAGCCCACACAAGTGAAAGATTCATGATTCTTAAGGAGGTTATGACTGCTTTGGATAAGATATAGGAATGGTTTGTTAAGTACCTAGGAGCACCAACAGTGGTCCCTAATAAGGATTGGATCACGCATGTAGAATACCAAGGTTCAACTACACATCAAAATTTAGTCTAAGGACAAATTGACCAATGATGTGGACATGGTATTTACATCCTATAGGCATCTCTTCAAAATCTTTGATTCTATGATCCAACTTCATGGGGTCCCCTCTATAGGAAAAGTCAGATAGGTGAGGAAGCAAGATGAGATCTCCAAGGAAGTAGACGCATTTGTAGAGACATATAAACAAACATACTGTACAAAAGACATGCCAATCACCAAAGAAAATATCCCGTGTTATGTGGTAGAACTAGTGAGGATCTACACCAAACTGGTAACCTCGAACAACCACGTGCATGCCAAACAAACCACCCTCATCCATTATACACTCAAGTTCCTGCACTGACATGATGAAGATCAGCTGTAGATCACTCCAATCATAGCGAAATACAACCTATGACGCACATATTTGATGGAACAACTCAGTATTGACATTACGGAACTTGCCATTGTTAAATTAGTGAATTAGGTTGATATCTTATTTTTCGTGATGTATCTACTTCATTAGCATAGAAATTTTTTTGAATATGAAAGGTCATGTGGAATACCAAAAGTCTTAGGTAGATGAAATGTTGCAAGGAAATTCAAGAGTCAAGGGTAGGCCAAGAGTCACCCTCACCCTATAAATACACCCTTATGCCTCATTTGTAAAGAACCTTTTGCTGACGACGATTTTGGAGATATATATACTTTCTTAAGAGAATTTATGCTCTTCTAAGCTATGCAAGCAGTAATTGTACACTTCCACTGATGGATTCTTTAGATCTTTTATGTTCTAATGCCATGAGTATTTTCTTCACTTGATGGATTGGATGCTCCCAAATTATCTTTGATGTGAAGTCTCCTCATATGTTGTCTCATACTAAAAAAATTGTGTTGCTTCGTATGAATGGTATTTGATTCGCTAACTCTATGCTTTTTCCAGTGAACTATTTCGTTGGTATTGGTATAATCTATTTTGACTGCACCTTTATTTATGCTCATATATGTTTGATCATTGTGAATTAATTTACAATTGTTAAGCACTTTATCTTACCAAACATGAGTCTTATTTGAAGCCTCCTAATAGTAACTTTACATAAGGTTTATGTTGTTTATAGTCTAGCTATTCATGGTTTATGTGGCATAAGATATTTGTCAATTATATCCTTGTATTTATTGAGGTCCATGCTTTCAATTGAGTTCATATTTCGCCTCCGTCCAAAGAAATCTCAACACAACTAAACATCAATCATGCCTACATACAGAATGGATCTCTATCGTAAAAGGTGCAGGCTCTAGTTGGGAACTGGCACTAGGGAGATCCCCTTTGCTGTTAGTGGAAAATTCTAGCTCATCAATAGATTTGGCACTAGAAGGAGGGCAATGGAAAGTACTAATCCATGCCCTCACAAAAAAACTTCTCATCAAGTTAGTAACCAACCTCGGCACCCCATGCCCCATGAAACACCATACAATCCCCCTTATGGGCTAGCCTTCATGAGGCTGCATCAACAAGAATCCAAACTTCCCCCTCTTAAAGATTCTATCAGAGGAGAGGAACTTCCCATGTTCGAAGTCACCAGCGAACAACTCAGGCCTCTGTGCCCTATTACTTGATATTTTTCTAGAGATATGAAATTCATTTCCGCCATTAACTCCCTATCAAATCCACACACCTGCATGCTTCATCACATTCATCAAGGCTTCCTCATTAACTCCATATCACAGTTAATTAGCCTAGCCATGGATGACTGTGCGGATGTTGTTGAGAGTCTATCTATCAAAGGGTTGGAATGTTATCCTGAAGATGAGGGGGGTGATCCTAGGAATGCCTTCACTGGTGAAAATAACCAATCACAATGGGAGGATATGTAGGGAAATGATTCACATCTCACTGAGGAGACCGTTGTTAAAATTCAACCTCTCACTGTGGGCACTCAAGGGATCCAGGGACGAGGAACCAGGTATTACCTTAGAGACCATATAAAATTATACAACAATCAATGTATCATGAGAAACCTAAGGAATACCAGGAATGTGAGAAGCACTAGAGATATAACACACCTCAGAGTGCCTCAAGGAGAAGGTAGGCGACCCCCTCACACTAGCGGGGGACCAACAATAGATAGTGAATTAGAAGGTAATGATTACCACCTCCTTTTCCACCCTAGAGGAAATTTTCACCAACAACCATTGGCTTAGATGGCTCAATCTCCATTAAATCTTAGAGGCTAGCTCCATGACATGCCCCACTATTCTGAGAAACATCTCACAAAGTTCGACCCCGAGAAGGGGACCTCAGCTGATGACCATATTAGCAGTTTCTACCTAGCATTGTAAATGATGAAGCTCGAGCACAATGATGTAGCATGTCATTTATTCCCATAACCAATTGAGAATAAAGCAACAACTTGGTATCAATCTCTCCCCTTCACCTCCATTCGAACTTGGGATGAGTTTTGGAAAACCTTCCTTGACAATTTTTAAGAACACAAGACACCGTCTATGCTCCTCACTGAGCTCAACACACTAAAATGTCATAAGAAAGAGAAGGTGAAATATTTCAATTAATGTTTCACAACCATTTTGAATAATTTCTCTATGGATGTATCCCTCCATGATTCCATCATGATTGATTACTACACTAGGGCCCTCGCTCAGGATATTTCTGTGTTCATTAAATGTGAAGGAAAACCCACCTTGTTAGAGAAATTTTCTACTATGCTCAAAGTCGAAAAGGACCTCCTTTCTATCAGTTACTTAGAGAATGAGTCTTAGGAGGATGCAAAACCATCCGAGAGGAAGAATTAGGCCTCATCAAGTAAAACCATAGACAAAGACAAAAATTCCCTCTTTTTCGAGGGACTAACCAAATCCCTAAAATAGTTGACTAACGAAGTGTCTAAATTAAAGAGAAGAATGAGTGATGATTCGGGAGGAGAAAAACCCGCTAAACCCTTTTTTCGGAAAACTAACAATCTCCCCCCTAAAGTGTCTCAAACATCAAACTCAAACTTCAATGTGGTGGAGCTAGGAAAATATAACTTTTTCACATTCC
Organism: Pinus tabuliformis; assembly: GCA_031772625.1. NCBI lineage: Eukaryota > Viridiplantae > Streptophyta > Pinopsida > Pinales > Pinaceae > Pinus > Pinus tabuliformis. The sequence continues at coordinate 409,748,294 of CM062814.1, forward strand.
ATTAGGCCTCCCACTCTGAGAGGACCTATCCACAGTGGTTCCATAATATGACTGTCATAGTAACCTAGTTTTCAGTGGATCAAGCTGCTGCAGAGGGTGAAGAAGAAACTAATGATCCTGAAGAGGACGACACACTTCCCAGCAATGATGCTCCATATATTGTGTTAACCTTTGAAGTCATCTGTGGGGGAGAGTTGCTGACTACTCAAGAGGCCATCATCAGCGATGCTTCCCCCCAAGCCCCAAAAAACTCACAACCTCAATAGTAAAGGTCTTGTGTTAGATGCTATCTGGATGATAAGAAAATGGCATTGTTATGAAGGATTATGCCCCCACCAATACCAGACAATCGTCCACTTCTACACCTAGAGGGACAAATGACTTAATATCTAATGAGTCACCAACTTGTACCAAAGGAGACTCATCCACACCTAGAATTTCATCCAAAGGGGTGACGGCTAAAACTGCCTTGGAAATGTAGTGCTTAACAGAGGAGGCTTCATCCTTAGAATTATATTACAATATCATCAAATATTTGAAGAAGACTCAAGTTAATATCTCATTTTACGAGTTATGCAAGTTGAATAGTCAATGTGAGTTAATTTCCAAAGCCTTCGCCATCTCTCCTACCCATTTAAAACACTCCGCATCGAGTAGGGGGAACTCCATTGGCCAATCCCCAGCTGTGATTGACCTTCAAGCCATAGTGAACACCACAAAAACAAAATTAAGAGACTCAACCCCTCCTTTCCACTTAACCTTAAAGATGTTCAATTTTAATGTTCACAACTGCCTCGTCGATTCTAGTGCATTGACCATTGCCATTCACTGGTCAGTATGCGAGATACCAAATATCCAACTAGAGAAAACCGATGGAAAAATCATCCAAGTCGACATGTCTCAAGTTTTGGTTGCGGGAGAATTAAATAATATTACCATTTAGTTATCTTCTAATTCTTGAGTGTAGTAGTGCATTGAAATAATCATTGTAGAAATTACAGAAGCCTATGGTCTCCTTCTTAGCAGAGATTGGTCCTATAAGCTTTAGGGCTACTTTGCCACAAACTGGTCCCTCTTATGGCTACCTTACAAGGGAATAAATAACCAGATCAGGTCCAATAGTGAGCCTTGCATGAATCACACCATAACCAACTTGGAGGGATCTAACAAGTTGATCAGTTACACCCAACAAGATTTGTGGGTCTGTTTCCTAGAGTCCCTATTCAGGTGCTATCAGCCACAAACATCAACTATTTCCCCGGATACCCAGATTGAAATTCCCGTGCAAACCCAAAGCCTCAAAAACAAAATATGTTCCTTAAACTTTCATACATCTGGTTTACCATCCCTTAGTACTGAACCATAGACATTTTATTATGATGGATCTAAAACTCATGATAGAGCTAGAGCAGGGTATGTCCTGCTAGACCCCAAGGGGAATAGATTCTTGATCTCTTGCAGGTTAGAGTTCCAATGCACCAACAACGTTGTAGAATACGAGGCATGAGTCCTCGGCCTCGAAAATGCTATAGACCTAAGAGTAGACTATCTAAAGGTATTCAGGGATTCTAACATTATTACAAGACAGGTAGGAAATACGATTCACTGTTTGTCCCCACACCTCAATAATTACTAGTAAGATTTATGGTGTCTGATAAATTCGTTTAAAGCTTTCAATATTATTTCCATTCCTATATTTAATAATGTTGTTGTTGACACTTTAGATAATGCTGCAACTAGATTCACACCCCTTAGGGATGAGCTTTATATTGAAATTATGTATAAAACGTTAGCGCCCGATAAGGTAACTAACTTGCACATTTTCAATGATGACTAACAGATTTTGGAGTTCATGATGAATTTGAAAGTATTCAAAGACACAAACATTGATGAAGAGGAACATGAAAGGTCACTACAAGAAGAATCAGATTCGCGGAAAGGAAACCCCTCACCTAAGGGGGTGGTGACGTTAGAGAAATTATTCAACCTCTAGAACTATTTCTGAGGCCCGTCGGAGACCAAAACTCATAGTTTTTCTCTCCCACATGAGGAAATCAACCTCGAGACTGAATTTGACCCCAAATGTGTCAACATAGGTCTGGGATGCACCTCATAGGAAAGAAAGGAATTCATCAGCCTATTCAAAAGGTACCACGATATTTTTCTTGGAGATATGATGACCTGAAAATGTACGATACTTGAATTATTCAGCATGTCATCCCTACAAAATAAGGGCCCAAACCATTTTAGCAAACATTTAGGACGTCCATCCAGAGTTAGAACCCCTCATCCAAAATGAAGTCAAGAAATATTTGGATGCTCGGATCATCTTCAAGGTAATGCAGTCTACATGGGTATCCAATCTAGTGCCAATATGAAGTAAATCTGAGGAGATACGTCTATGTGTCAATTTCTAGAACCTCAATCGAGCATCAGATAAAAACAACTACCCTGTCCCCTCCATGGAGCAAAACCTCCAAATAGTCTTTTTCTACAGGACCTCTCTCACAGAGATAAATGACACAACAAGCTTGCGGAAATATTAACTGGTGGAAATTTTATTATATGGATGCAGATTTTATATAAAGATGTTTTTTTACAGAGATTGACTGTCATTACATTTACTAGAATTTCTACCGTCTGCAAGGAACAAGTATTACCGGAGGCTACCTGGAAATAAACAGACTCTGCGTCAGAAATTTCACACTCACAAATATACAGACTTTTCCTATTGGTTCAGCCACTTTAGGTTCTCACCAGTGCTGAGCACACTGATGCACAGGCTTCCAAACCAAACCTATAAGACCTGAGTGAATATTTCATGATGCAAGCAGATCAGACACTATGGTCCGCAGATGCAGAGCAGGAAATCACTCGACCCAGAACTGAGGACTCAAGACTCTTTCCGAAACCGAATGAATCTTACTTCGCAGCTATCTCTTATTTATAAGCATGGAAGGGAACAAGCATCTGTGAATGGACTTTTTCCAAACTGATGACTCAGAAATAAAGTACTAGACAGACCTGGGAAAATCGTTGAAAGAAAGATTCGGGCATAGGACAATATTGTCCTATGTTATCTCATCCCTACTCTTTTTCAGAGAGCCTGTGGCATGTGGGGACCAAATCTTCATACATACAATAATTTACATGGAGGATATTCATAAAAGAGAACCCTCGAAAGACTGAAATGACTAAAAAGACGAGATATGCAATTCTCAACACGTACAAAGTGGAGATTCCAGGACGAGGGAATCCACGAAAGCTCGTCCAGCACCATAGTCGGCTGGAAAGATGTCAACCAAAGGTGTAATAATCAATTTGTGGGTAAGTGTAGTACTGGTAATTCCATATTTCAATCAAGTAATTGGAATAATATTGTACCCACACTTCTTTTTCAATTTCCCAAGTTGAATTATCATGAGGATCTGGTAAATCTAATTCATTAAGGTTCATGAATGGGTTTAATTATGGATCAGCTTGTTGATGGAATTCTTCGTAGCTGGTACTCGTAATTATTTTCCTACACTTGTAGTGATTCATTATGAACCACCTCACATGGCCACATCTTCTGACACCATTCAGAAAATCTGTACTGTTAATATTTAGCACATCTCCTATTGTTTTATCCAAAACCAATGTCATCATCGTGCTGTTAGGACTGAAATTTGGTATTCTCAACAAGCCCATGGAGTATGGTTTCATGATAAGTGGGGATAAGCCATATTTCTCCCACCAATCCATGAACCATCCTAGAACAGGGTCATCTTCTTGCATGTCTTCTACTGGAGTATCTTCAAACAAAAAAGAAAACTGCAAGGAATAAAACATATTAGTGGAAAAATTCTGCAGATTCATTGTTGTGTAGAAAGCCTCTTGCTGCCGATCCAAATCATAATTTTCCCTATGAAGATGATTGTCAAACCTTATGAATGTTATGTGACAACCAGTGATCCTGTTATCATCTTCGTGATCTCTCTCAATTACATAGGCAATGCTCCCAATTTGCCTTAGATAATCCAGGGCTTCAAGAGCTTCATTATTCGCTTCATCTTGATGAGGATTTGTCCAAAGGAAATCAATGCCTATCCTGTACCTAACTTCTTTTATTGGTCGCCAATCTTCATCATGGTCTAGAAGAATTGTTTCCAAATCATATGAAATCCATCCAGATGAAGTCTCAATTTCTACAGTATCTTCATGTCTTCTGATGAAATTGCATTGCAGACTCATTATTGAATGTTCAGATAAAAAATCTCTGCTCAACATATCTGCAAAATTGTTCTTACCTCCTTTGACAAATTCAATATCAAAGTTATATTGACTGAGTTGCATAATCCATTTTACCATAGCAGCGTCTTCAAAATCACATTTGTGAATGGCATATTTTAATGCTTGGCAGTCTGTTTTGATGGTGAATTTGGTGTAGATGACAAAATCTCTGAATTTTTCTATTCCCAAACAAACTGCTCTAAGCTCTTTCTTCAGACTTGACCAATTCAATTGATTTTTGGCCCATAATCCAGATGCATATTGACTTATCTCAATCTCATTTTTGCTGATGGGGTTCTTTTGGCACAAGACTGCTCCCCAACCTTCATAACTAGCATCTGTCATAATGATTTTCTCCTATTCTTCTCTGATAGGGGAGAGAGGCTGAATATTTCTGACTTTCTCTTTGATTTTTCTGACTGCCTGTGTGCAGTCACCATTCCATGGAATTGGATCCTTCTGAAGCCTTTTATTCAACAATTTTCTTTCTTGTGCAAAATGTTTCAGAAACTTAGAAATGTAATTCAGACTTCCCGAAAATCTTTGCAACTGCGTCTTATCCTTAATTTCATCAGGGAAGTGATCAACAAAATTCAAACTCCTTTGGATTACAGTATAGGATCCATACTATATATTGTAACCCAAAAAGTCTATCATTGGCCAAAATAACTTCATCTTGGATTCTGATAATACTATACCTATTTCTTTGACCCTGCGGAGAAAGATTTTCAAATGTTTAACATGGTCAGCAATATTATCAGAATGAATCAGTAAATCATCAATATACTTTTTCAGGAATTCCTCCATTTCTTCAAAATTTTCATCCATTATTCTCTGGAAGGTTGAAGGAGCGTTAATTAGGCCGAATGGCATGATATTCCATTCATAATGTCCTTCAGGTGCAGAGAATGATGTCTTCCATTTGTCTTCCTCTTTGATTCCTACTTGCCAAAAACCAGATTTGAGATCAAATTTGGAGACTATTTTAGACTTTGATATCTAGGCAAGTATGGAGGATGGCTTTGGAAAAGGGTATGCATCATAATCCAAAATACTATTCAGAGGTTTGTAATTCACAACCAACCTTGGCTTTCCTCTGGCAATTTCAGCATGCTTATTAACATAAAATGGTGATATTTAAGAGATCCTTTATTTCTTCTCTGTAAAGCTTCATCTGTTCTTCATTCATTGCCACTGCTTTGGATCTCCTTAATTTTTCGTTGAAGTCTTTTTTGAGAGGAAGCTCTACCCTCTGTTTCTTAATATGCGAGAAAGCATTTAGATCGTCCGAAGAACACTCTTTGAATTTAGCAGTGAGATTTGCTATTTCAGAGGCATATTTTCCATTATCCAAATGTTCTTCTGTTTTTAATACTTCTCTTTTTATTGCCATTTTTGCCAGAAGATTTTCCATTCTCTCCAGTATTTTAATCCTAATTGGAGAATTAGAATTAATAAATGGAAAAAATACTTCCTTCTTCTCAAGCCTGATAAAATATCCATACCTCTGGGTTTTGGTATCAAATTTTGCTCCATGCATGCTAAAATTCTGAAAAAATGGGGTCCCAAGGTACATTGCACAATCTAGTCCTAGGACAATGGGACAAACCAATTGAACTCCAATCTTTTCTGTAAGCAGCACATCTATTTCTACTTCATACTTAGTGGGGATATCACCACTTGCAGTAATCACCCTCGGACATGTTGTTGGCCTTCGATGATGCATACCAACTATAGTATCACTTACAATATTTAACCTAGAACCAGTATCCATAAGAACTTTCTAGAACTCATATTGGTTTCAATATTTACATTCATTTTGACACAATACATGACATCTCTATTCATGCTATTGCATCCAAAATCTGCTCTTGCCTTTTCCTCTTCTTCTCCTTCTTCCCAGCTGTACTTCTGTTGAACTTGTTCTGGATGATAAGTCCAGTTTTATGTTTTTCCTGAAATAGGGCCTTGTGATGAAGAGGCAGGAGATGCCTGTGCATTCAATATCCTTAGACTTAGTTCATTGTGTTTTTCAACACACAGTCTCCTATTCTCCTTGATTGTTTTTCTCAATTCCTTAATTGCCTGATGTACTGCAGGCAAAGTCTGTGGCAAATCTTCTCCAAAATCTTCATTTCTAAACTGTTTGGTTAAGGCCTCTACTAAGAAAAGAGTAGCGGGAGGTACATACCCTTTATTTGGAGAATTCTTCATATTAGAAGGTGTTTTCTTCAAATGTTCTATTAGCAAAGATCTATACATATCTTTCATCTGTGGATCAGTAGCAGCCATCATCTGTGCAAAAATATTTTTGCTGGTCTCATCATAAGCAGTCTTCATCATTATGACTTCATTACATGTACAAACATCAGGATCATCACAGTCACAATATTTACATTTTGTACAGTGTGGATCATTACAAAATTCTTCATGAAATGACTCTTCTGAGTCAACAAAGTTAAAATCATTTTCAGACCCAGAATCAGAAGATACAAGCTCATGACAGCTGCTAGGAAGATCAAAGGAATTTATATTTCCTTTCTTATTTCTACACTAAACTTTCTTTTTAGATGAATCCTTATTTTTGTTTGGACAGTTTGGAGCTGTGTGGCCTTTGTTGTTACAATTGTAACAAATTATTTCTCTGTCTTTGGAAAACATTTTTGTATGCTTATAAGGTTTTGCTGTGTAATGTTTTCCTTTTGGTTTTTCTTGGGAAATCTGGTAATTCTTTTTGAAATGTATTTTCTTTCTTCTCTTATGCCCCTCAGAATTTCCAGCTTTACCAAGGTGCCATTGCTTGCAGAGCTTCTGGTAACCATGAGGCTATTTAGGATTAGTAGTTGCTCTAGCAATCTTCATTTGTGAACATAATTCAACAATGATAGCCTTTACAGCCTGTCTGATTATACCAAATTTATAATCACCAACCTTCCCTGGTAATTTATTGACAATAACATAAGAAACCCATTGGGGAAGGGATGCAACAAAAATTTCCTTCCATTTTGGCTCAAGAATGAGATCTGGAGTCAATGTGTGCAATCTGTGAAGGAATTCATTAAAGTATTCATCAAAGTGCTGTATATTATGAAATTTCATGGCCAGCAGAGTAATGGTCGTAATATCATTGGTTATCTGGGGGAAACCAATGAAATTGACAGTAATGGCATAGAGGAGTTTTCCTATCATATTGCTGACAGGCATATCAGTAACAGGGTCTATGTGAGTAGTGCCATCCTCATCTAAGACAACAGCTTGTCCCCAATTTGCAAGGAGGCTTGGCTCTTTCAATGTCTCAGCTTTTAGCCAAGAATATAATGTTCCCTCAAATCCTCCAATTATTCTTCTTGTAGCACTAGTACGACCTATGTCATCTGCAAGATAAGTCCTATAAAAAACAAGCATGCAATGTAACATAGACATGATTTCAGCCTCAGTGCAATTGTCAATATTCCATGAGTAAGTAGAATTTGCAGACCAATCCTTATGATATTCATATTTCATAAGGTATCTGCGATCAGGAGCAGGGTTCCAAGTAGTCTCCCATCTTGATCTGGAAGATGTAGCATTGACCTGATCTTTATCATCAACAAATTGTTCTTGGTCTGTCACAGAGAAGTTATTGATACAGATTTCAAGATGTTCAATTTGTGGTTCTGCTCCTATCTTGTGAAGACTCATGTCAAATAGTGATGCTTCTATTTTATGAATACTTGTATCAAAACTTTCTTCTTCATCTTTAGTGGATGAATCTTCAAACATGAAATTAGAGGATTCTGGCTTTCTTGATTCTTTAGTTGCTTTGGATTGTTTTATGGCAGGATGTGGGCTAAAGAAACTGGGATTTGCAAACAAAGAATATGGATGAGAGGAAGTAGGAGGTGGAAAGGTTATAGAACTGTGTGTCTTGATGAGGCTTTCCACAGAAGGAGTAATAGAATATGGAACAAAAGTCTTGGGTTCTAAAAATATAGTTGCAGATTTGTAAGATTCGACCCTAGGCTTCTTTTTCAGGGATTCTATCCCTTGATATACTTCCCAAACTTGTTTTTTTACAATATCTAGGGAATTACTGATCTTCACTATTTATTTTCCATGAGCAGAGGTAGCTTCATGGGTCTTTTTTTCTATCTGTCCTGTCTATAAAGATAATCTGTCAAGACTCTTAGCAAGAGCCTTATCATTTCATGCTAGAGTAGTTACACTGCTATTCAGACAAGCTGTGTTATAATCTTGTTTTCTCAGAATACTTTCAAGCATGGTCTTCATTTCAGAATTAGCAGTTCCAATACTCTCAAATTTAGAATTGACAAATTTCTCAATAATAGACAGAGCTAAATTAGTCCAATTAGTAGCAGCAACAAAATCTCTTGCTACTAGGTTAGATCATTAGCATGAGATGGAAGCAATTTGTACAATTTTCCATCTTGAATTTTTATCACAAAATTTTTCCAAGGGGGAAACTCTGTGTCTATTTCCAAAAGGCTTCCATCAAGGAGTTCCCACTTGTGTTTATTTGGAGTTCCAGTCCGTATCATGTTTACTTGGAGCTGATAAATCTTTCTTAGTAATTTTTCTCCTTCAATTTGAACAGTAATCAGAGATCTAGGAATATTTGGCTTGTTTAACATGCTCTGAATCTTTGGTTGAAAAACATGGGCTTTCAAAGGAGGAGGAATTAATACAGGATTTTCTTTCATCTTTTCTTCTACAAATTTCTCTGGATCCTTGATTCTCTTTTGCTTTGCTTGGTTTCTGAATTGTTTCATCAAGGATTGTTCTATTATATTTGCAGAAGGGTAATACCATTCATAGAATGATATCCACTGATTTTCTGCCTTCATCCATTCTTTCCATTTCTCAACATTCTGTCTATTGAAGGCAAAGCGATCATCTCTTGGAAGAAGCATTACTTCTTCGAAGTACAAATGTTCTTTTTCATGTGTAAACATATCCCAATTGAACATTTTCTTTTTCCATTGATCTTCTGGATCATATGGACTGACACCTTTAAATATCTTTAAAAAAGAAACTATATCTGAATCAGAAGGGATTTCTACATGCTTTGGAATACTATCAATAGGATTTCTTCTGTATTCAAGAATAGGTGAAGAATCAACATAGCCCAAACCATAAGTGCAAGAACTAGAAACTGTATGTACAAGTAGTTCTTCTTGTGGGTTAAAGAATACCACTTTTTTGTAGCTTTCCTCGGAGGAATCAGACTAAGGAGTGAATCTGATCATATTGATCCTGTGACAGTCTGATGACTCACCATGTGCTGTAGGCGGCTCTGAGGAGAATTGGCAAAATTGTTTTGAGCATTGTGGATGATCATAGACTGAGCTGAATGGCTGAGATGGGTTTGGCTGTGAAAATAATCTTCTCATGGAATCATATACTGTTTGGTCAATTACAAATTGCGGAGGTGCAGAGGTTTGAGCAAGATGTAATTGGCTAATTGTGGTTGGAACTGCAGAGACAGAAATAGAGGGTCCACCATGCTGAACTGTGTTGACTCTAGGAAATCTTGTGGTAACTTTACCGTCAATCTCAGTAATGATTGGCTGTGTTGCAGCAACAGGTTTTTTTATGGGTTTTCCCCAATTGGTTACCCAGTCATCAAGAGGACACAAATCGTTGCGGGAAACATAGACTGGTGCTACAGGATTATAGGATGAGTCATACTGGATGAGAGTGACTCGGCCTTCATCTTTGTCAGGGGTGTGTAATACAACAGGAATTGTGGTATTATAAAATCGGACACAAGTAATATAAAAGATGGCCAAATTTTTTGATTTTGTTTTAAAGTTTTCATATCCTGCAGTCTGGCGTTGGAGGGTGTTGAAGACGTTGGACGAGAATTCGTACTTCGATATGCGAAGAAGCCGCAATTTCTCCTTCAGAAGAAAGCCGCAATTCTGCTTTCATCATTTTCTGCAAGTCTTTGAACGAGTATTTATCTTTCTTAAATCTACAATGGATGCATCTAGAAATTCATCTGCTGAATCTTCTGAGTCTATGGGAATATTTGGAACAAAGCATTTTAAATCTATAAAGACTGAAGAGGAACTAAGATCTGGTTTTTAAGGTTTATGTCGATCTGAATCTACTTCTGGTAATTCTGCAATAATTGAGCAAGAAGAAATAGACCCAATTGTAAACTAGAAACTTCCACCAGTCTCTCCTCAGGATGTTTATCGAGGACTTTCCTCTTTTAATTTCCGTGCCCTCAGCCAGATAAAAATCAAAGAAAAATCCATTAAAGTTGATTTAACATTGAATGCTATGTTGACCATCTCTCTCTTAGAGGCCAAACATATCAAAGCAGCCCTCAAAGCTGGTTATCAGTACGCCCATCTGGGGATGGTGAGGATAGGACTGAATGCGTTGGATAGAAGAAGAAAAAAGGCCTATGTATTCTCAGCCCTATTTGATAATCGATGGACTACATTTACACAAGCCATGATAGGTGGCATTGAGACAAGCCTTGCTGAAGGCCCTGTACAGTATGATGTTTTTCCAGACTTTTCTATTGCATTAGATGACCCAAATGTCCTGCAACGCCTAACATTAGGTATTCAGACTGCAGGATATGAAAACTTCAAAACAAAATAAAAAAATTTGGCCATATTTTATATTACTTGTGTCCGATTTTATAATACCACAATTCCTGGTGTATTACACACCCGTGACAAAGATGAAGGCCGAGTCACTCTCATCCTGTATGACTCATCCTGTAATCCTGTAGCACCAGTCTATGTTTCCCGCAACGATTTGTGTCCTCCTGACGACTGGGTAACCAATTGGGGAAAACCCATAAAAAAACCTGTTGCTGCAGCACAGTCAATCATTACTGAGATTGACGGTAAAGTTACCACAAGATTTCCCAGAGTCAACACAGTTCAACATGGTGGACCCTCTGTTTCTGTCTCTGCAGTTCCAACCACAATTAGCCAATTACATCCTGCTCAAACCCCTGCACCTCCATAATTTGTAATTGACCAAGTAGTATATGATTCCATCAGAAGATTATTTTCATAGCCAAACCCATCTCAGCCATTCAGCTCAGTCTATGATCATCCACACTGCTCAAAAACATTTTTCCAATTCTCCTCAGAGCCGCCTACACCACATGGTTAGTCATCAGATTGTCACAGGATCAATATGATCAAATTCACTGCTCCGTCTAATTCCTCTGAGGAAAGCTACAAAAATGTGGTATTCTTTAACCCACAAGAAGAACTACTTGTACATACAGTTTCTAGTTCTTCCACTTATGGTTTGGGCTATGTTGATTCTTCACCTATTCCTGAATACAAAAGAAATCCTATTGATAGGATTCCAAAGCATGTAGAAATCCATTCTGATTCAAAGATAGTTTCTTTTTTAAAGATATTTAAAGGTATCAGTCCATATGATCCAGAAGATCAATGGAAAAAGAAAATGTTCAATTGGGATATGTTTACACATGAAGAAGAGCATTTGTACTTCGAAGAAGTAATGCTTCTTCCAAGAGATGAATGCCCTGCCTTCAACAGACATAATGTTGCGAAATGAAAGAATGGATGAAGGCAGAAAATCAGTGGATATCATTCTATGAATGGTATTACCCTTCTGCAAATATAATAGAACAATCCTTGATGAAAACCAAGCAAAGCAAAAGAGAATCAAGGATCCAGAGAAATTTATAGAAGAAAAGCTGAAATAGAATCTTGTAGTAATTCCTCCTCCTTTGAAAGCCCATGTTAAACAAGCCAAATATTCCTAGATCTCTGATTACTGTTCAAATTGAAGGAGAAAAATTACTAAGAAAGATTTGTTCTCAGCTCCAAGTAAACATGATACAGACTGGAACTCCAAATAAACACAAGTGGGAACTCCTTGATGGAAGCCTTTGGAAACAGACACAGAGTTTCCCCCATAGAAAAATTTTGTGACAAGAAGGCAAGATGGAAAATTGTACAAATTGCTTCCATCTCATGCTGATGACCCTAACCTAGTAGCAACAGATGTTGTTGCTGCTACTAATTGGACTAATTTAGCTCCGTCTAGTCTTGAGAAATTTGTTAGTTCTAAATTTGAGAGTATTGAAACTGCTAATTCTGAAATGAAGACCATGCTTGAAAGTATTCTGAGAAAACAAGATTATAACACAGTTTGTCTGAATAGCAGTGTAACTACTCTAGCAGAAAATGATAAGGCTCTTGCTAAGAGTCTTGACGGATTATCTTTACAGACAGGACAGATAGAAAAAAGGACCCATGAAGCTACCTCTCCTCATGGAAAAGAAATAGTGAAGATCAGTAATTCCCTAGATATTGTCAAAAAAAAAGTTTGGGAAGTATATCAAGGGATAGAATCCCTGAAAAAGAAGCCTAGGGTCGAAGCTTACAAATCTGCAACTATATTTTCAGAACCCAAGACTTCTGTTCCATATTCTATTACTCCTTCTGTGGAAAGCCTCCTTAGGACACCCAGTTCTATAACCTTTCCACCTCCTACTTCCTCTCATCCATATTCTTTGTTTGCAAATCCCAGTTTCTTTAGCCCACATCCTGCCATAAAACAATCCATAGAAACTGAAGAATCAAGCAAGCCAGAATCCTCTAATTTCATGTTTGAAGATTCATCCACTAAAGATGGAGAAGAAAGTTTTGATACAAGTATTCATAAGATAGAAGCATCGCTATTTGACATGAGTCTTCACAAGATAGAAGCAGAACCACAAATTGAAGATCTTGAAATTTGTATCAATAACTTCTCAGTGACAGACCAAGAACAATCTGATGATGATAAAGATCAGGTCAACGCTACATCTTCCAGATCGAGATGGGAGACTACTTGGAACCTTGCTCCTGATCGCAGAGACCTTATGAAATCTGAATATCATAAGGATTGGTCTGCAAATTCTACTTACTCATGGAATATTGACAATTGCACTGAGTTTGAAATCATGTCTATTTTACATTCCATGCTTTTTTGTTATAGGACTTATCTTGCAGATGACATAGGTCTTACTAATGCTACAAGAAGAATAATTGGAGGATTTGAGGGAACATTAGATTCTTGGCTAAAAGCTGAGACATTGAAAGAGCCAAGCCTCCTTGCATATTGGTAACAAGCTGTTGTCTTAAATGAGGATGGAACTACTCACATAGACACTGTTACTCATATGCATGTCAGCAATATGATAGGAAAACTCCTCTATGCCATTACTGTCAATTTCATTGGTTTCCCCTAGATGACCAATGATATTATGAACATTACTTTGTTGGCCATGAAATTGCATAATATGCAGCACTTTGATGAATACTTTAATGAATTCCTTCACATATTGCACACATTGACTCCAGATCTCATTCTTGAGCCAAAATGGAAGGAAATTTTTGTTGCATCCCTTCCCCAATGGGTTTCTTCTGCTATTGTCAATAAATTACCAGGTAAGGTTGGTGATTATAAATTTGGTATAATCAGACAAGCTATAAAGGCTATCATTGTTGAATTATGTTCACAAATGAAGATTGCTATAGCAGCTACTAATCCTAAAAAGCCTCATGGTTACCAGCAGCTCTGCAAGCAATGGCACCTTGGTAAAGCTGGAAATTTTGAGGGGCATAAGAGAAGAAAGAAAAGAAATTTCTAAAAGAATTACCAGATTTCCTAAGAAAAACCAAAAGGAAAACATTAGACAGTAAAACCTTATAAGCATACAAAAATGTTTTCCAAAGACAGAGAAATAATTTGTTACAATTGTAACAACAAAGGCCGCACAGCTCCAAACTGTCCAAACAAAAAGAAGGATTCATCTAAAAAGAAAGTTCAGTATAGAAATAAGAAAGGAAAGATAAATTCTTTTGATCTTCCTAGCAGCTGTGATGAGCTTGTATCTTCTGATTTTGGGTCCGAAAATGATTTTAAGTTTGTTGACTCAGAAGAGTCACCTCATGAAGAATTTTGTAATGACCCACACTGTACAAAATGTAAATATTGTGACTATGATGATCCTGATGTTTGTACATGTAATGCAGCCGGAATGATGAAGACTGATTATGATGAGACCAGCAAAAATATTTTTGCACAGATGATGGCTGCTACTGATCCACAGATGAAAGATATGTACAGATCTTTGCTAACAGAACATTTGAAGAAAACACCTTCTAATCTGAAGAATTCTCCAAATAAAGGTTATGTACCTCCTGCTACTCTTTTCTCAGTAGAGGCCTTAACCAAACAGTTTAGAAATGAAGATTTTGGAGAAGATCTGCCATAGACTTTGCCTGCAGTACATCAGGCAATTAAAGAATTGAGAAAAACAATCAAGGAGAATAGGAGACTGTGTGTTGAAAAACATAATGAACTAAGTCTAAGGATATTGAATGCACAGGCATCTCTTGCCTCTTCATCACAAGGCCCTGTTTGAGGAAAAACCGAAAATTGGACTTATCATCTAGAACAAGTTCAACAATAGTACAACCAGGAAGAAGGAGAAGAAGAGGAAAAGGCAAGAACAGATTTTGGATGCAATAACATGAATAGAGATGTCATGTATTGTGTCAAAATGAAGGTAAAGATTGGAAACCAGTATGAGTTCTGGAAAGTTCTTATGGATACTGGTTCTAGGTTAAATATTGTAAGTGATACTGTAGTTGGTATGCATCATCGAAGGCCAACAACATGTCCGAGGGTGATTACTGAAAGTGGTGATATCCCCACTAAGTATGAAGTAGAAATAGATGTTCTTCTTACAGAAAAGATCGGAGTTCAATTGGTTTGTCCCGTTTTCCGAGGACTAGATTGTGCAATGTACCTTGGGACCCCATTTTTTCAGAATTTTAGCATGCATGGAGCAAAATTTTATACCAAAACCCAGAGGTATGGATATTTTATCAGCCTTGAGAAGAAGGAAGTCTTTTTTCCATTTATTAATTCTAATTCTCCAATTAGGATTAAATGACTGGAGAGAACGGAAAATCTTCTGGAAAAAATGGAAATAAAAAGACAAGTATTAAAAACAGAAGAACATTTGGATAATGGAAAATATGCCTCTGAAATAGCAAATCTCACTGCTAAATTCAAAGAGTGTTGTTTGGACAATCCAAATGCTTTCTGGCATATTAAGAAATAGGAGGTAGAGCTTCCTCTCAAAAAAGAGTTCAGCGGAAAATTAAGGAGATCCAAAGCAGTGGCAATGAATGAAGAACAGATGAAGCTTTGCAGAGAAGAAATAAAGGATCTCTTAAAGAAAGGGATTATCAGGAAAGGTAAGAGCCCCATAGCATGTTTTGCATTTCATGTTAATAAGCATGCTGAAATTGCCAGAGGAAAGCCAAGGTTGGTTGGGAATTACAAACCTCTGAATAGTATTTTGGATTATGATGCATACCCTTTTCCAAAGCCATCCTCCATACTTGCCCAGATATCAAAGTCTAAAATATTCTCCAAATTTGATCTCAAATCTGGTTTTTGGCAAGTAGGAATCAAAGAGGATGACAAATGGAAGACAACATTCTCTGCACCTGAAGGACATTATGAATGGAATATCATGCCATTCGGCCTAATTAATGCTCCTTCAGCCTTCCAGAGAATAATGGATGAAACTTTTGAAGGAATGGAGGAATTCCTGAAAAAGTATATTTATGATTTACTGATTCATTATGATAATATTGTTGACCATGTTAAACATTCGAAAATCTTTCTCCGCAGGGTCAAAGAAATGGATATAGTATTATCAGAATCCAAGATGAAGTTATTTCGGCCAATGATAGACTTCTTGGGTTACAATATACAATATGGATCCTATACTGTAATCCAAAGGAGTTTGAATTTTGTTGATCACTTCCCTGATGAAATTAAGGATAAGAGACAGTTGCAAAGATTTTTGGGAAGTCTGAATTACATTTCTAAGTTTCTGAAGCATTGTGCACAAGAAAGAAAATTGTTGAATAAAAGGCTTCAGAAGGACCAATTCCATGGAATGGTGACTGCACATAGGCAGTCAGAGCAATAAAAGAGGAATTCAAAAATATTCAACCTCTCTCCCCTATCAGAGAAGAATGGGAGAAAATCATTATGACAGATGCTAATTATGAAGGTCAGGGAGCAGTCTTGTGCCAAAAGAACCCCAGCAGCAAAAATGAGATTGAGATAAGTCAATATGCATCTGGATTATGGGCAAAAAATCAATTGAATTGGTCAAGTCTAAAGAAAGAGCTTAGAGCAGTTTGTTTTGGAATAGAAAAATTTAGAGATTTTGTCATATACACCAAATTCACCATCAAAACAGACTACCAAGCATTAAAATATGCCATTCACAAATGTGATTTTGAAGACGCTACTATGGTAAGATGGATTATGCATCTCAGTCAATATAGCTTTGATATTGAATTTGTCAAAGGAGATAGGAACAATTTTGCAGATATGTTGAGCAGAGAGTTTTTATCTGAATATTCAATAATAAGTCTGTAATGCAATTTCATCAGAAGACATGAAGATACTATAGAAATTGAGACTTCATCTGGATGGATTTCATATGATTTGGAAACAAGTCTTCTTGACCATGATGAAGATTGGCGACCAATAAAAGAAGTCAGGTACAGGACAGGCATTGATTTCCTTTGGACAGATCCTCATCAAGATGAAGCAAATAATGAAGCTCTTGAAGCCCTGGATTATCTAAGGAAAATTGGGAGCATTGCCTATGTAATTGAGAGAGATCATGAAGATGATAACAGGATCACTAGTTGTCACATAACATTCAGAAGGTTTGAAAATCATCTTCATAGGGAAAATTATGATTTGGATCGGCAACAAGAGGCTTTCTACACAACAATGAATCTGCAGAATTTTCCCACTAATATGTTTTATTCCTTGCAGTTTTATTTTTTGTTTGAAGATACTCCAGTAGAAGACATGGAAGAAGATGACCCTGTTCCAGGATGGTTCATGGATTGGTGGGAGAAATATGGCTTATCCCCACTTATCATGAAACCATACTCCATGGGCTTGTTGATAATACCAAATTTCAGTCCTAACAGCACGATGATGACATTGGTTTTGGATAAAACAATAGGAGATGTGGTAAATATTAACAGTACAGATTTTCTGAATGGTGTCAAAAGATGTGGGCATGTGAGGTGGTTCGTAATGAATCACTACAAGTGCAGGAAAATAATTCCAAGTACCAGCTACGAAGAATTCCATCAACAAGCTGATCCAGAATTAAACCCATTCATGAACCTTAATGAATTAGATTTACCAGATCCTCATGATAATTCAACTTGGCAAACTGAGAAAGAAGTGTGGGTACAATATTATTCCAATTACTTGATTGAAAGATGGAATTACAAGTACTACACTTACCCACAAATTGATTATTACACCTTTGGTTGACATCTTTCCAGCCGACTATGGTGCTGGACGAGCTTTCGTGGATTCCCTCGTCCTGGAATCTCCACTTTGTACGTCTTGAGATTTGCATATCTCAGCTTTTTAGTGATTTCAGTCTTTCGAGGGTTCTCTTTTATGAATATCCTCTGTGTAAATTACTGTATGTATGAAGATTCGGTCCCCACATGCCTCAGGCTCTCTAAAAAAGAGCAGGGATGAGATAACATAGGACAATATTGTCCTATGCCCGAATCTTGCTTTCGGCAATTTTCCCAGGTCTGTCCAGTACTTTATTTCTGAGTCATCAGTCTGGACACAGTCCATTCACGGATGCTTGTTCCCTTCCAGCCTTATAAATAAGAGATAGCTGCGAAGTAAGATTCATTCGGGTTTGGAAAGAGTCTTCAGTCCTAAGTTCTGGGTCGAGTGATTTTTCCTACTCTGCATCTGTGGACCATAGTGTCTGATCTGCTTGCATCACGAAATATTCACTCAGGTCTTATAGGTTTGGTTTGGAAGCCTGCGCATCAGTGTGCTCGACACTGGTGAGAACCTAAAGTGGCTGAACCAATAGGAAAAGTCGGTATATTTGTTAGTCTGTGAAATTTCTGAGGTAGAGTCTGTTTATTGCCAGGCAGCCTCCAGTAATACTTGTTCCTTGCGGACGGTAGAAAGTCTGGTAAATGCAATGACAACCAATCTCTGTAAAGAAAACATCTTTATGTAAAATCTGCATCCATATAATAAAATTTCCACCAGTTAATATTTCAGCAAGCTTGTTGTGTCATTTATCTCTATGAGAGAGGTTGGGATCTGAATTCTTCTCCCTTGTAGATGGCTTCTCCAGTTACAATCAAGTCCCGGTAGCTGAACCCGATCGGATCAAAACAACATTCCAAACAAAGTGGGGGATGTCTGCATTTTGATGTATGCCTTTCACGCTGATAAATGTTGGGGAAACCTTCCAAAGAGAAATGGATATCACCTTTCGAGGTCTTATGGGTTAGAGCATGGTGGTCTACCTAGACGATGTCACCATTTTCTTAAAGGAAAGGGGCGACTACCTCCACCATTTAATGTATATTTTCGAAAGATGTCGGAAATATGGAATCTCCCTCAACCATAAGAAGAGAATATTCATGGTTTTTGAAGGAAAATTTATTGGTCACATCATCAATAAGAACGAAAAAACCATAGATCTTGACTGTGTAAGAGTTATAGCACAAATCCCTCAGCCGAGCACCAAAAAAGGTATGTAGTCTTTCCTTGGAAAAATTAATTTTCTTTGCAAATTTATTTCAAATTTTTCCCAAATTGGCAAAACTTTACAGAATATGATAAAAAAGGATGCATTATTCGAATGGAATCAAGAAGAAAAGGAATCCTTTGATCGCACTAAAACAATGGTCGTGGAGGCTCCTTCCCTCTCTAGCCTAGATTTCAGCAGGGACATTATCTTGTACACTTTTGCCTCAGACTCGTCATTGGCCATGGTCCTCACACAAAAGGATTACAACCACGATGAATGGCCTATATCCTTCATGAGTACAGGGCTCCAAGGTGCAGAGCTAAATTACCTAAACATTGATAAGTAGGCATACACAGTCTAAAAATCGTGAAACACTTCAGACCATAGATCCAAAAAAACCACGTCATAGTAATGGTTCCACATGCCACCATAAGATCCCTCTTCATGCAATAGGAACTGGGTGAGAGGGGATCCAACTGGACGCCCTCCCTCTAAGAATTCCATTTGGATTTCAAGCCCCCCCACACCGTGAAAGGGCGTGGGCTCAGTAAACTATCCACCGGGGCGGCTCATTAACAAAATACAGAGGCTGAGTGACCAGTCCCAGAGACAGAAGGCTAGGAACATGAAATCGAAATGTACCATAATGAACTCCTTGGCCCACACGACTCCTCTTCATGGTACTCTAGTTTAAGTCAATACTTAGTGTAGGGATCTCTACCTGAGACGATGTCCGCCAAACAAAATAGGGTGCTTAAGGTTGTGTTGGCTCAGTGGGTCCTAACCCAGGTTCAGAGTTAAGTTTGATAAGAAAATCCCTATACTACTAGCCCTTTCGGCTTCAATCCATGCAGCACAGACTGAAGTTGCACCAGAGGTAGTATTAGGGGATTTTGGAACCAAGTTTCTACACCCAAAGATGATTATGATGTCGTTTTATGCCCTAAACCTTCCTTCTCGCAAATCGATAAGCCCCTAAGGCAGAGCCTATACTGGTAAATCCACCACTTACACACCTATGTAATTACTCATAAGTTTCTTATTACCCATATCAACTTAAGTATATGATATCTTTAACATGTATTAATATATTATTCACGTAAACATATATTATTCCTTACGTTCATATAACAATGTAAACCATGTATATTTGCACATCAATACAATATTAAATCATAAACCCGATATTCATCACAACCTAAATGCATTCATTCATAACAAAAGTAAATCAATAAACACAGATATTTTCAGGATAATCTCTTTATTAATACTTTAGATTTTCTTACAAACTAAAGACTACCCTATGCACTTAGCTTCAAAGGTCTACACACACAACTATAAACTACTCTAGGCCTCTGCACACACGGCTAGAGAGCATTTCTTCTACTCTAATACTCTTCGCTCTTCACCTCTAATGACCCATTACATTCATCAACATCAACTATCTACTGCACTAGACTCTCTAAGGCTCTCCTTCTAATAGAATCCTATGGTCCGCAGACCATGGGTAGGTCTATACAAGTCGACACAACTTACGTAAAAGAAGGGAAAATCCCTTTATGACACTTACTATCTAAATGCTCTATAACCACAACTTGCAGACACTTTACACTCTACATAGAAAAAAACTTGGGCTTTCCTACCCAAAACGTGGGATTTTTCCCCAAAATTGACCCTAGGCGACCCTTCCCAAAAAGCCCCAACACAAATATCATGACTCGACCCCGAGTCACTCTTCTAGCGTGGAGATCCTACTGTAGAAAACTCCCAGCTCAACTTGTGCCACTGCTACCTCATCAACGCTCTGCATGGCTCCCTGCTTGAGCTGCTCTATTGCTGGCCCTGCACTGTATTTTTTTACCTTTTATTGTGTCCGTTGTAGGCCTACCAACTTCTCTTCAGTGGTGGTAGCGATGACATAGGCCTCATCTAGCCAAGGACCCAATCTAGCCTTGAGGACTACCTCTTTCCATTTTGATGCTTCCACTTGTTCAAGCAACTGCTTTGCCTCATGCAGCTTAGTGAGTCGTTGTGATATAGTGATGGTGCATGACATTGCTCTTGGTTTGTCATATTACTGCTGCAATTCCTAGGCCTCTATGTTCAACCTATGTAGGTTAGGATCCTCCTGCAGAGTTGAAATGATCTGCATAGACTTCTCAAAGACCATGGTTTCATCCGCCACGGAGGCATCTACTATTGTGACTACATCTTTTACAGCCGCCTCGCGTTGTTCTCTGACGTGTGGAGGACTTGAAAGCTGTGACTTCAACTCAAGTTTTTTGATTTTAAGGTTCAGTTCAAATTGAACCTTGGCCATGTATACCCTTGCATCATGCACACCTCTGGCCAATTTTCTAATATTGGCCTCCACCAGAGCTTCTTCTGGGATATGCAGTTTCAAAATGGTTTTGCATGCTTCAGCTACCACTATTGTGGTTCACTCATTCTTCTCCTGAACCTTCTTCCATGCTTCTAGCACAATTTCCTTCTCAACAAATATCTATTTATTGTTGACTTTCTACTTTCTGATCATGCTCAACGCGCACTGCTCTTAGGCCTTAAGCTCTTCAGTCACACCTTCTTGTACTTTGTGAAGAAATTCACTCAGGATCATGGCCAATTTGAGGCCAACAATACTCAGGGTGATGACAGTAGCCTTGTCAGCTTCTGCCTTCATGCTCATAGCTCCATCTGGTAGTGCGACTAGCTAGAGATCCAAGGATTGAACCAACTGTGCTGCTTGAGTGGTCCTCGACACCAAACTAGTTGATGTCATGCTTCTTTGCCCTACACCTCACTACAGTCTAGTTGTTTGGACCTACAACTTGTGCAAACCTACCTTTATGGCACTTACTGCCTACTTCTGCTGCTACTCAAATTGCTACAGTAGTTTCGTTGTCCTATCCCTTACCTTATCTCCAATATTTTCCATGTCACCCTCCATCAAGGTGATTGGATCGAGTGACGATTTGGAGGCTTTGGTATTCTTTCACTCTCCCTCCTTTTCTTGTTCCTTATGTTTCTTTACGCAAAAAGGAGTGTTCTCTAGATATCCACCTCCCTATTCTAACTGTTCTTTGTCCTGTATTTGGGGTGAAGGAGATTTCTAACTCCTTTCACAATCGATATCTTCCTGCTCTGCATGTTCCTTTGCAGCGCACTCTACTTCTGTGCGTACCATGTCCTCAGTTTCCTTCTTCCTCTGTTTTGCCAACTTCTGCACCTTCAATCGGGCCGCTTCCTTTTTCTGCTTCTCTGTGGACTTTCTAGTCCCAGCAACCATATCGAATGGTGTATGCGAATCAGCTAGCCATCACTTGAGGACATCCATGATGGCATCATCCTTAGCCAAGTAGGGGAGATCATACCACTTCTAGTCTAGATCCTTCAACCCCTAGATTTAAACGCGGTGGATGTCCACTTTTAAAACTGCATACCCAGATAACTGCTAAAAAGCGGTTGGTGACAACAGCGGGTTTTGTATGATGGCCATATGAATGCTCATCTCCATTAATACCCAAAAAAAATATTTTTTTGAACCCACACAACATCCTTTGTGGCCCTTAGTGAAGAAAACTTTAGTGCTTCTGGTAAATCTTTCTAAATTGGAGGAAGATAGCTATCCTCTGATAACTCCCATGAGACCAGCACAATTGATAGTAAAAGCCATGAGAAATGAAAAGTTTTAGTTTTGTCATATTCCTCTTTCCAGTTCACGAGGAACTTGCTGCACACGTAGCGCACCCAATTGAACTGTACACCCTCCACACACTGAGCCACTAGTGAAACTACTATTGTTGACACCTCGTCCACATGACACTTTCTCATCCCTTTCCCAGCCAAAATTTGGGTGGCCATCTTCACTGCGGGTTTAGTAATACTAGATATAGAATACCTGCACACTTTCTTGATGAATTTGAACTTGTCCTTCATCTTCTCGCCGAAGTCGCGCTCGCCTGTCCTTCTGCCGAATGCCTTTAGAGGATTTAGCCCAGAGTGAGGTAACAATGTGATCCTATGGATCAGCATATCAGTGATCAGTATGGGCTCAGTCAACCACAAGCTCCTGTCATGCACAAGGAACAAAAACTACTTAATGACTGTAAAATTTATAAGGGCACGGTGGTAGTCTGGCACCCATAATAGGTATAACAATTATGCCTTATTTTCCCCACAAATCCATTCCACTGGATCCAGCGCAATGACACTAGACACATTGTAGAATACTCGCTTCATGAATGTATTGGTAGCCAGGTGGGTAAACTGCTTAACGTCTCCCAAATCCCAATATTCAATTTTCATATGTGGGAGGCGCACCAAGTGTAGACCTTCGAAAGCAGGGGTGTGTTCAGGAGAATCTATCCCTCATCTAGGTCCTTGGGGATCTTCACCTTGCCTTGGCACAAAGGAATGTACTTCGGTAGCTTTGAAATGGGGTCTACACCCTCAACATCTATGTCCTTCACGCCCTTGTCCACCTCGTGGTCTACCACATTGCCCTTCTTCTGCATGGTTGGCTTGTCTTGTTGCTGCGCCTGTGTAGCTACATGTTTCCTCAGTGACTCGCTCACCTACAATGTCTTCTTCTGTTAATCCTTATTTATCTTGGGAGCCTCTCTCGATGGCGTAGGCTTCAGCCTAGCTGACCTCGATGCCTTAGGCACTACTGCAGGAACCTCCATACTAACGACCTTAGGGGAAGCCCCCTCAGAGGCGACAGTGCCCCCAGTACTAGTTGTCTTAGCTCATGCAGAAATGACATAGTTAATGAACTTCTAATAGGACTCAGACACAGAGCTTCCAAGAAAATTCTCAACGAGCTCTTGCAATGGACAACAAGCGTTAGAAATTCTTAGAATGCAAAGTGTTTCTTGTTGGACAATCATCTGCAATTTATAGGCAATTTCGAATTCAAATTCAATCGTTTCCCCCAAAATCCGTTCATAAAAGTGAGATTGGCGGCAAATTTCCAAATATTTCACACTTGATTTCAGCCTTAAATTCCTTAAATGTTGGTTTCCCACTCCTCTTAGCCATCTTATGGCAGTCAAATCATGAACAATGACTATAACAGTCACTTTCTCACTACATTGCGTGGTCTCTCGTGATGTAGCATAGCTCCATCCACGTGTCTACTGATACTGTGACACCCTTCTATTCCACTCAGACCCCTCATCGCGCAACTCTACGACCTGGGTAATGTAGATTATAGTCTCGCACCTTCTTGTAGCTACCTAGAGTGTTAAGACTATGCTACTGTCATATAATCATCTGGCTAGATCATCGGTGTATGGCTTTAGTCAGCTTCCATTTAACTTTCATGGAAATGGGTCTCCATTCAATTTCACAAGCTGAAATGCTCCACCATTGGTAATCTCCTTGATCACATATGGCCCCAGCCAATGCATTTGAAAATGTCTTGGAAATTTATCAAAATTGTTGTCATATAATAAAACTAAATCATTTACCTTGAAGGTGGGCAGTTTTATGTGCCGATCATGCCATGCATTTTCGTGTTCCTTCTCAACTTGTTGATGGAATCCAACGAAGAATATATCTGCCTCCAACTTTGTTGGTTGCACAAGCTACTCTTATGAGGATCTGCAGTCTTCCATACTAGTGAATTCCACTATGCATACACTAGGGATAATGTATTCCATTGTCATCACTACTTCTATGCCATAGACTATCCTAAATGGTGTCTGTCTAGTCCACTTTTTACAGGTAGTTTTATGCGCCCATAAGAGAGCAGGTATGCACACATCCCAATCATTCCTCTGGGCATTGCAAACCTTTTTTAGCATGTTCTCCAATATCTTATTAAATTCATCCACCATCCCATTGGCTTGAGGATGATATGGCATGCTCTTTTGATGATAAACTTGGAATTGTTCCATCAACACACTGATCGTTTCATTAAGGAAGTGCGTATCACAATCACTCATCAAAATCTTTTGGAAAATGAACATGGTCAGTACATATTCAAATAGGAACTTCATTGTTGTTGACCTTGTAAAATCCTTTACAAGATGCACCTCCGCCCATCTAGTTAAATACTCGGTCGCAGGGATGATATACTGCGCACCGTCTTCTTTCCTCGAGGTTGAATTAGTCCTACAAAATCAATTGCCCACTTTTCTAATGGCTACAAAGATACTTGTGGATTTAGAGGTATCTCATCCCTCCATGATGGCATGCTAGTTCTCTGACATGCATCGCATGCCCTACAATATACTTTCACATCCTTATGCAATTTCGGCCACCTCAACCCAGTGCGTAAAATCTTTTGCGTTGTTGCCTTTCCTACATAATGGCCTCTCGTAGCCCCTCCATGAGCTTCAACTAGGATACTATTTCATTCAAATTTAGGCATCTATAGTCATAATATCTCATTCAATCCCATTTTATACAAATGACCTTCAATAATAGTAAAATATACCATGTGCGTCACCAATTCCTTCTTCTGTTGACTCATTTATAATTCTGGAGTCGTTCTGTAGTCAGTGATGGGCCTCTAAATTTGACATCAATTCAGGCCCATACCTATAAATTAAACATCAATTTAAGGCCTATGCCCATACTTCAACACATTAAACATCTTTTTTTTCATTATATAATGTATTTTTAACTTTAATATATTCATTAGGAAGGATTATGAATAATTTCATATTTGTGCCTAATATTATTTACTTTTATGGAATAGTATGAGAATCTTGGGCAGATTATGAAGATTTGGAGGAGGAGATAATTTAGGGACTTCTTCCCTACTGCAGGAGGATCAACCATAAATAATAAATCAATAAAATATTAGCGAATTATGGCACAGATTGTGGAACTCCAATGATTGAGAAAATCTAGGAATGTGTTCCCTGCCATTTAATGAAAATTCCTACTATTGGGGACCAGATCCACTAATCAAGGGATTTTTGTGGGGAAAGATTTTCCCTTTCATGCGGAATGATTCCTAATCATTTTGTATAAGTAGCAAGTCCAATTTTCCTCTAGGGGGAGATTTTCATTAGTGTTCTTGTGGAGAGAACTTGTATTTCTCTAGCTCCATTGTATTTTCTTGCAGGGATGTAATTGTATTGAAGAAAATAATGAAGACTGGTGTCCTGTTCAGCTTCTAAATCTTTTTCTCCTCCATAGGTATCTGAGTTTCCTTGGGCTTTGCCATCCCAGGAGCCTCAAAGCCCTTTTTTATAATTTTCTTTCCTCTTTTCACTTCTTATTCACATGCATCTCTTCTTTTTATTTCCTTCTATTTCTGCATTTAGTATTGATGATTTGGTATTGTAGGATGGAGTTAAATGATTAATGTAAGTTCTTTTGTAGGATCAGAAGCATAATTTCATCCTTCGAAAATCTTTGGAAGGTCATAGTAATCATTAAGCTACTTGGATTAACTTTCTTATACCCAAATCTAGATTTCTGGAACTCCTTTGTGGCAAAGAACAATAAATTTCTGTTATTCCTTAGAGCATACTGACGATCTTCAATGAACTTGGTTCCACTTGAATTAGATCAAAATAAATTCTAGTTCATAAAAAAATCTACCCGATTGCATTTTCACTTGATTAGGTTAGGCATTTTTTAGATTTACTAGCTCACTAGTTCTCGAATTTGTAGATTTTCGACTAATAATGTTTTTCTATTTTTTAGAATGGGCTAACAGTGGTATTTTTGAGTAATTCTACTTGGAATGGGGACCTAAGAAACACCAATCAGTAAAAAAATTTGTCCCATCCAATTTGGATTTGATTTTCTTGGTCATTCGATGAGTTATAATTCTGTATAGTAAATTTGTAACATCATGTAGTAAATCAAGGGATCATGTAGGAAATCACTGTAGAATCTTGTAGAAAAGCATGTCTTGAGCCTAAATTGAGAAAAAACATCATTGAAGTTGGGATTAGGTCTCTACTTGACCTCCATTCCATCAAGATTATTTTAACTCTCTTGACCCACACTTGTCTCCCCTGCCAAAGATCAAGTAAACATTAGCATTTTCATTTATAAAGAAAAAAGATTTAAAAAATGAGTTATTTTATATTTACACATGCACACAATAGTTAGTACTCTCTAGATTAGATTTCATACTCAGTTAGTTCAAGTCATCACATGTGATAAATATGGTTAAGCTAGGTTTATTTTACATTTACTTCATGATCTTTATGTAATTAGAATAGGTTTATTTCCTTGTACTTTCTTTCTTGCAATAGGTTAAGCTTCAATTTCAAAAATTTCATTTTCTGTAATCAGTTTAGGATTTGACTACGATACATGCACTCCATTACATGATGCCAACAAAGGAAGGACACATTGTATGTTGCACATATAGTGCCGATACCTCTTAACTTTGTACGAACACCACATTGATAATTAAAATCGGTAGCCTTGAGAGTTGTAGCATTCTTGTTGCAATACTGAGGCTCATCACTTTTTGGCGTTGTTTCTGGGGAGGTGTCAAAGTATGCAAAAACAAAAAATATTTTCATTAGGCATATTTCATTTCAAAAATAGAAAAGTTCACTGCATTAGTGTTTTCATTCAATCATAAAAAAAAAAGAACAAAAAATCTCCAACACCAACTCACCCCCCCCATTGATCATGTGGTGCAATAAGAGCCACATGACCATTGAGTTTTGTAGGTAGAGGAAGAAGATTACAAAGAATGTAGAACAAATGGATGGACATGATGAAAATGAGGAAGATCCTATCCAATTTCTGATTGAAGATATTGATGGTAGTGTGCACATGAAGAACATCCCTAATAAACTATAGGATGCTTTATTTTACTACAGGAAACAAAAATACATAGAGAAAAAATTTGTTTTTGTCATAACCTAAAAACTGTGCATCCATTTGCCAAGATATTTTAGGGGGCGATGCATATGGATGATCATAACATGCCCAAGAAATTTCAGGAAATTTGAGTACACAGTTTCCAATAAATTGGCCTCCATCACCTTCAACCATTTTTAGTTTTTTTCGAGATCTGTGTATCCATTGACCAAATTGTTTTTAAAGGGAGTTGCATAATGATGGTGGCAACATGCTCAGAAATTTTGAGGTCAATCGATTCTATTTTTTGAGATATATGGACAAAAAAGTCGGCTACAAAAGGTTTTCCTCTAAACCTACAGGATTCCATGAAAACCTACAAGATCCTACAGAAGATGCTACAGGATTCGCAGTGAGAAGTTTTAAATGGAGAAACGAGAGGTTGGCTTCATCAGACAGTGATAAGGAGGCATATACAACCTTCCACATCCATTGGAGAAACACGACAGGGGGATTTAATAAGAGGGAACCCACCAGCACAGTGAGGATTCGTGAGCATCACCATCCAGTACTTGCACATCAAGGAACAACATCAAAGAAAAAAAAGAGAAAAACACATGCAACAAATACAAGCAAGGATTTCACTCTCCAACAAAAAATATCTACATAAACGACATTAGGTAGGTACAAGTATGCAATATTCTTGACATCTTCTATTCAACATATTATAGTTAGAAATTTCTTGTTAATGCATCAGAGATGATGTTTTATAAGCTAAGGATGGGTCAATAGTCTCAACCACCTTCAACTAGTTAATTGCATCTCACCCCTTTACTCATGCAATGTTGAAAAGTCAAATTACTAAGGGTGGTGATTTGAAGGAAAATAGTTAAAAGAAGAAATCTTTGCAAAGGCTAAGTCACCACAGCACTCCAAACCCTCCATCCACTTCATATTCACTATCTTTTCATCATTCATCCAACCCATTTCATTTTTGAAAAAAGAATAACAATAGAGCATCCTCTGCATTTGCGTAAACCTAAACTACTTCCTTTGAGCCCTGGCATCATCATCGAATCCCTCTTCATCATTTCTCATCACTCCCATACAGTTAGAAGACCCTGAAGGAGGTGGAATGACTACTACAAGAAGGAAAAATGTTGCTACAAGGAGGAGGAAATGAACAAATTATGCTAAAACCCAAGATGGAAGAGCTTAATAGAGACCTAATCAAAATAGAGAACTCCAAGGCCATTAGGAAATCATCTAGGACACAAAAGAGAAGATGAAGGAAACAAAAGGAAATGAGGCATTCACCATCAGAATAAAACTCAAACTGTAGTGATGAAAAGATGTTTTCCAAGAGATCTCCAATCTCTTTCTAGCTTTTTTCTAAGCCCTAAAAATGGGAAAAATGCATGGGAGTCAGGTTGAGGGCCTACCCTAACATCAGACTATCATTTATGCTAAAAACTGGTTTCTTGTAGTTTTAATAGGGTTTCCTATAGGTTTCATGTAGTTTTGACAAGAATTATTATAGGATGTACTAGTTCTCATCTAAATTCATTTTGAATGGTTCAAATGGTGAAACAAGGTAGAGGAAGATTGATAAGGGTGTGGAAGACCTTTCCAAAATGAAAGATATTCAAGAACCCATCTTGATTAAGGGGAAGAAGGCAAGCTAATGGTCTCAAGAAATAGTGATTTTTCTTTGCACAAATATGTTTTTGGGCTTTTCCTTGCAAAACTTATAGTCAATATTCTTAATGCACAAGAGAAAGGCCACTAGGGCCATGAATGAGGCACAATGAGGTGACTAAGTTGCTCACAGGATGAGCAACACTTTCAGCAGGGGGTATGTTGGGTCTCTAAACTAGACATAAATTAAGGCCCATACCTATAAATTAAAAATTAATTTAAGGCCTATGACCATCCTTCAACTCATTAAGCCTCTCTTTCTACATTAGATGGTGTATTTTTAACTTTAATATATTCATTAGGAAGCTTTATGAATAATTTCATATTTCTGCCTAATATTATTTATTTTTGTGGAATATTATGAGAATATTGGGCACATTATGAAGATCTAGAGGAAGAGATAATTTAGGGATTTGTTCCCTACTATAGGAAGATCAATAATAAATAGTAAACCAACAAGATATTATGGAATTATGGCATAGATTGTGGAACTTCAATGATTGATAAAATCTAGGAATGTGTTCCCTCCCATTTAATGCAGATTCCCAGTGTTGGGGACCAGATCCATTAATCAAGGAATTTTGGTGGGGAAAGGTTCCTCCTTTCATGGGGAATGATTCCTAATCATTTTTTATAGTTACCAAGTCTAATTTTCCTCTAGGGGGATATTTTCATCAGTGTTGTCGTAGAGAGAACTCGTATTTTTGCAACTCCATTGTATTTTCTTGTAGGGATGTAATTGTATTCATGAAAATAATGAAGATTGGTGTCATGTTCAGATTCTAAATGTTGTTATCCTCCATAGATCTCTGATTTTCCTTGGGCTTGGTCATCCTAGGAGCCTTAGAACCCTTTTGGATAATTTTCTTTCCTTCTTTTCACTTCTTATTCACATGCATCTCTTCTTTTTACTCCCTTCTACTTTTGCATTTAGTATTAATGATTTCTTGTTGTAGGATTGAGTTAAATTGTTAATGTAAGTTATTTTGAAGGCTCACAAGCATAATTTCATCCTTGGAAAATATTTGGAAGGTCATAGTAATCATTGAGCTACTTAGATTAGCTTTCTTATTCCAAAATCTAGATTTCTGGAACTCCTTTACGGAAAGGAACAATAAATTTCTAATATTTTTTAGTCCATTCTAATGAGTTTCAATCGCATTGGTTCCACTTGAGTTAAATAAAAAAAAAAATCTAATTAATTAGAAAAGTTATCCCACTACCTTTTCACTTGATTAGGTTCTGCATTTTTTAGATTTACTAGCTCACTAGTTCTCGAATTTCTAGATATTCGACTAGTAATATTTTTCTATTTTTTAGCATGGGTTAACTGAGGTATATTTGACTGATTCCACTTGTAATGGGGACCTAAGGCATCCTAGTAAATAAAAAAAGTTTCCCATCCAATTTGGATTTGATTTTCTTTGTCATTAGATGAATTATAATTTCATATATTAAATATGTAACATCGTGTAGTAAATTAGGGGATCCTATGGGAAATCACTGTAGCATCCTATAGGAAAACATTGTAGCACCCTATAGGAAAGATTTTTTTGAGCCTGAATTTAAAAAAAATAATTTTTGAAGCTGGGATTAGGCCCCTACTTGACCTCCATGCCATCTAGACCATTTTCGACCTCTTGTAAAATACCTGTCTCCCTCGCCAAAGATCAAGGAAAGATTAGAATTTACATTTATAATGAAAAAATATTTAAAAAATGAGTTCTTTTATATTTCCACATGCACAAAATACTTAGTAATCTCTATATCATATTTCATTCTCAGTTAGTTTAAATTATCACATGTGATAAATAGTCTTAAGGTAGGTTTATTTTACATTTGCTTCATGATCTTTATGCAACTAGAATAGGTTTATTTCCTTGTACTTTTTTCCCTGGAATAGGTTAAGGTTCCATTTCAAACATTTCATTTTTTCTAATCAGTTTAGGTTTTGAATTTAGTACATGCACTCCATTACATCATGACAGCAAAGGAAGGACACATTGTATGCTGCACATATAGTGTCGATACCTCTCAGGTTTGTACGAACCCCAGGTTGATAATTAAAGTCAGTAACCTTGGGAGTTGAAAAATGCTTGTTGCAATACCGAGGCTCATCAGTCAGGAAGTGGATGATGTCTAATAAATGGTTTTCTACCACATGCACAACAAAGAGCTATGGGTGAGGCAGTCTTTTGTCCAAATTAGTAGACTCGTCTCCTGTTTAAATGCGCAACAGATGATCTGGTCTGGCATTCAATCATGTTGGCTTCAAAATGAATTTTAAATCATACTTCTGAAACAACAACAACCATATTCATATGCCCCCCTCGAACACAGGCTTGTTGACCAGGTACTTCAATGCAGAATGGTCTATATGCATCTGAAAGTGTCCACCTATCAAGTAATTCCTGAACTTCTGGAGCACGTACACCATAGCCAACCCTTCGCATTCCATCATGGAAGAGTACCTTTCAGCATCCGACAACTTCTTTCTCACAAATTCTATCGGGTGATCAAGTTCGCCTTCATCGGCATGTGACAATCTTGCTCCCAACATGATACATGATGCATGCACATGCATGTGAAATTCCTTCTTCCAATCTGGGAAGACTAGGATCATTGCATTGACCATGTTCTATTTCAACACATCTAGGCTCCATTGAAATTCCTCATTCCAATAGAATATAGCATCCTTCTTCAATAGGATTTCCATCAGCATGGTAATCTAAGCATAACTCTTGATGAACTTTCCATAATAACCAGTATGACCCAGTGTTGCACACAGTTGTTTAACACTTCTTAGCTCCTCCAAATTAATTATAACTGCAATCTTATTTAGGTCCACCATTAACCCTTGTCTTCACATGACATGACCTAGCAGGATTCTGAAAGGGACGAAAAACAGACACTTCATCAAGTTGAGCGCAATATGATACCTCGGACATGTATCCCACTATTTTTGAGAATTTGGTATCTACAGATTAATACTAATTCCCCATAAAAGTAGCCATATCTAGAACAACGGTTTAAAGAACTTTAGCCTTTTCCTATAAGTAATAGATAAGATAAAGAATATGAGAAGACCTACTTGTAGTTCCGCTTTCCTCTATTCTCTTTTGTATCGATCCTGTCGCTCCTTCCCGTACTTAATATGCTTAAGAAGTACCTCTAAACAAAAACTAAATACAAAGAAACAATCAAAGCAAAAGATCTATTGAATACAAGTAAAAGTAATTAGGTACATTTCACACATATAAGCATCATATAACAATACAAACATATGGGAAAAAGGTTCAAATAGTTTATTGAAAAGAATAAGGAATTACAATCATCATGTCTGATTCAAAGTCATTCCTCCAGCTTGGATCCCATCCATATCACATCAAAAGCATGAAAAAGTTGTAGCATAACAATACTTGTCTCAAATCCAATTCTCATAGCAACAATATCTCCTTATAATTCAACATAGTCCAGCCCCTGATCACTTACATGAGTGTTCAATTTATAGGACGATGAAGGAGATTATGTCATAAATGGGGGTATTGAATGGCCTTCCATACTTCGAATTAGTTCCATGGAGGAAGGGATGAGAGGACATGATGCATCTTAACTCATCCCTCATCCATTTTTGAGCTCATGGGAGTTGATAAGTGAGGGAAACTTCTAGATGACTCCAAGAGATAAGAATATTCCAAAAACCCTAAGTGAATTTCACTCAATGTCACCCAGTGTGGGTGAAAGAGGGCCTAGGTGCTCTACAGAGCACCCTGGCATTGACTCAACTACTTTGAAGCACACCCTTACATGGGCCTACCTGTGGTGGTCCCTTTAGAGGTCATTTTAGGATGTCTTCAAGTCATGAAATTGTTTGGGAAAGAGGCATTCAAAAGGGTGACTTGTTTAGGCCATGTAGCAACTAAAATTAGGGTTTGATGAGCCCTAAAACATTGATCTAGATTATGAAAATGATGTGCCCAAATGGATCTGTAACAGCTACCCCATAAAGCATGATGTCAAAAAATGCAAATGTCGAATGAAATGCTTTACAATGTGATGAGGAGGTTTTGAGGTGGAAGGTGACCTGCATCAATTGCAATACATATACCATGATATTGTAATTCTTACATGAATCACTGAGGGAAGGCATACCCATGCTGAGCATATAAAATTTCATTACATGTACATAGACAATCATTTACAAATATAGACACATGATCAGATTGACCATCAATGTCAAGCCATTGTACATATGATTTAGTACTCCTGAAATCGTAGCCTGGATGGATGAAACTAGATCCAGGGTCTTCTATCTCATCCAAGTGTCCACTCTAGTATGAGTCTAAGCATGTGAATATGTGATCTGATGTAGAATATGGAAAGACACCATCTGATTACCAGCCAATTATGTAAGTTGTTAACAGATGTGAGAGAAATCACTGATAATGATAATGATCCTCAAGGTGTTGTAGTACGTTATGCATGGTGTGAATAGATGATTTCATGCCGAACACCATACAAAGTCCTTTGGTCGAATGCCATTGATTTCATCCTATCGCCGGAAGTGAAAAACCTACCATTGAAGTATGCAAGCCTCAAGGTACTGGAAGGGTGTTTCTAAGTCATCTCCTTGGATAATGTGTTAATGTCGATAAGAAGCGACTCATCGCAAGAGTGACTTGATGTATCCCACATCAATGACATGAAATGAGTGTAGTGATTTTGGAGATTGAATTTGACTAATGACACAAGGTTCAGGAATGGTGGTCATGAAAATGAAGGTTTATGGTATTGCAAAGCATGAATTTTGACTGGATCACTTCTCTTAAACATGTCAGCGACACTAAAATGAATTGGTACCTTTGACCCAAAACAAAATGATGGATGGTATGATAGAAAAATGGTAAGATAACCATCAAGATGATAACCCGCCCCAAATAGTCACGGTGAGGGAGTGAAAGTGTCATGCTCAAGAGCGACCTGCTACCATACAATGGTTTTACCCTTTTTCCCATTTTCCCCAGTCATTGCCAACCAATACCTCTTTATTTTTATGAAGCTTGAAGAGGATAACATATTCTTGTTGTATAATTCCACCCTTGGGGTGATTCCATCACTATTTAATGCTTTCACGAGTCTAACAAAGGTGAAACTAGGTCTTGTCTAGATGGACAAGTTTGTCGCTATTTGATGTTTTAACGAGTTTAATGACAAAGATAACTCAGTCCTTTTCATGTTTAGAGAGTTTGAAAAGGGACAAAGATAAAACTCCACAAGTTCTTTTTCATAGATTTATCTCTAAATCCCGAAAAATCATAAAACAATACCAGAGATAACCTATTAACCATGTTCGATCAATGTATTCCTTTTTCATAAATAATCTATCTCAGACCAGAAAAGGTAAAACTTCTACTGAGTAGATGTCGTTTCCAATTTGTTAACGAGCTGAAAAGGACAAGCGCTTGACAATATTTTCATGTTTAGAGAGTCTAAAAAGAGCTTAATGGGGACTCGAAGGTGGTTCCTTTTTCATTATTTAACAGAGCTCAAAAAAGAGATAAGAGTATGCTCTATGGTCAAATGTACATTTTACAATCGAGCACCTCAAATTCTGTAAGTCAATTGTAAAACCTACTCAAAACATAACCAAAGCGATTAAAAATACCTATTTCATAGGTGAAATTTTTCAAACGCTAATGTTTACTTGATTAATGAACTTGAAATAAATTTAAAACAGGTTTTTACCATTGATATTTTTACCATTCGAGACTTACCATTCAGTTTTGTGCTCTGCGCTAGTTTTTTACCTCAAACTTCATTAGTTGATTGCGAGAAATTCTGTGGACCATTTCTCATGTCGTCTAGACCAAGTAGGAGATCTACCCCTCCTCTTTCTTTTCAAGTCATTCTTTTGTCATTTCATGGAAGTTTTATGGTTTTTGGGGCCTCTAGGGTTTGATTTTCTTGCCCTAGGATCAACACAGACTTTCACATTGAAAACTGCACTAAAGAGCACCCTAATAGAAGGTTGCCTGCTCTGCAGTGCATTGTCTCTGTGCCTAGTGTTATAGACATTTTTGTTCCTTACAACTATAAGCATGAAATTTCCATAAACCAAGGGATCCTAAGTCCCTAAAAGTGTTGTTACAGCTCCTAAAGAGACAAGGTCAACAAATTACAGCTTCTCCCAGAAGTTCTCCACCAGAAACTGCTCAGAACTAGTCAAATAAGGATCATTTCAGTTACTCCACTAGCTAGCTGCGTTGCAAAGCACCCAAATACACTGGATAGGTTCATTGCAACGCACTTGAATGCACTACCAGGGTGCGTTGAGCGGGAAATGACAAGTGGCAGAGTCATTCCATGGGGTGGAGAGACAATGGAAGCTTCCAGAATCTTCTCCAATGACACTTGCCTCAGTGAATTCGACCAGTGATAAGTAAGAGGCTCTCAGTCTCCAAGTGGAAGCAAGAACTGACAGAGAGAGGCCACGAATCAATTCATGAGCCGACTCATCCTCTTTGCATACATCTATATATGGATCCCTCACCAAGAGATCCGGAGGCTGGAATTTTGTACATTGCAGAGAATTGCTGTTGGTTTTGAGATAGATATCAGAGTATTGGGTGATTTATGCTTTGTTGGAGGTGAAGAAGGGATTCTATGCTGGGAGGTTGATGCTGGATCAGGAATCATCGGTTGTAACTCCTCCTGGATCTTCTTGTTTTATCAATAAAACTATTTGAGTTTCTCCTACATGCTTGTATATCATTGATGTTTGTTATATTTTTATGTTTAGCTTAAATCTGATCCTAAGCTTTTTATGAACATAAATCCATGTCTTTGTGTAGTTTCCTTCTTATGTGATCTTGCAGGAACTTGGTGACGTTGGTCAGGTAAGAGAGCAGGTAGCTGGAAGCTGTCAAATAGGAGAGAGATTGGATCAAAGGACTAGCGCAAGACATAGGTTAGTTCATCCTATTCCTCTTTGTTTATAGTTCATAAAGGAGAATACAAGAGTAGTTTTCCCTGTTTGTTTCTGAGGTCACTGTCACAACTCAGTGGGATAGGGTCATTCTGAATAGACACTTTTCCCGATAACAAAATGGCGACTCCGCTGGGGAACGTGTCTAGTTAGTTTGTTTATGTTTATCTTGTTGTTCGTCTCATAAACTTTGAAGTAGCGAATCGAACGGCATTTGCCATTTACAAATGCAAAGTAGACATCTGCTACTTCAATCCATTCACTGGATCTGTTTATGATCTAAACAGCTGGTTCACAAATGATCTGATTACCCTTTGTGATAGCTCTTAAACCTCTTTTAAATCAACCCTCTGATTGTGCATTACTGATTGCTTTTACCCGGCCAAAAACCATAGATTAAACTGCAAACTGTGACCCAGAACCCGGATAGAATTCTTGTTTCTGCCCCAGCGCAGGTGCTGTGAAGAGTTCCTGCATTTCAGCGCAGTTCCCATGTTGGGTCCCTATAATACTAGTGATTACCCCATTACTATTGTAGTTATACCCCTTATTTATATTGATGTACCCATGTAGTGCCCATATTGTTACTATTGTGCCACAGAGAAGCCCACTATTGTTATTGTTGTGCCCTACAATATTATTGTTATGTAGGCTTTGTTTGTATTGGGACCATTTAGACTCCTATATATAGAAAGGAGGTATTTTCATTTGTATCATCCAAGAATTGTTCATTTATGTAATGTAAAGGAGGTTGCCCCCTCGAAGAGGCTGAATTCTAAGGCGTGGATTTATCTTTTCTATCTTTTCTTGAGCCGGTTTCATAACATTTGGTATCAGAGCTTTGGATTCTAGGGTTTCGCTGCTCCAAACAGGTCATCGTGGCATTTTCGCTATAATTTTTTTCTGTGACGTTTCAAAATTCGCAAGAAAAAACCCATTTGAGAAAAATTGGCGCTGAACCTTGGGTCCGAATTTCAGAACTGCTTGCGCGACATGTTCGGAGATATGATCTGAGGAAGTTAGAATTTTTGCAGACTCCTGAATTACATTCAAAACAGGTGACCTGGGGAAAATCGTCATAACTCTCTCTCTGAGGATCGGATTGAAATTTCATAAAAATTTACAGAAAGAGGACGGACTGTAGTTTCTTGTATGTGTGTTTCAGATTCAAAGGTTGAAACAGTGACTCTTGGCACGTCGTACAAGTTCGCTCTACTAAATGAGTCTAAAAGCAAGTCACTGTGGGAGATTTCACATAAATTTTCCGTGGAGAATCCAATTTGGCTCAGACTTGTGGCATTGGAAAGAGGACGCAGAAGGATACTGCAGGTAGCAATTTCAGAATTGGATGATCCGAAATTACAGAGATACATCAGATTCAATATCAGGCTTCTATAAAGTGAAAAAAGGTGTGTAGTTTTTTTTTTTTTTTTTTTTTGTGTAAGCTTGGTTTAACGGAATTCAAAGGGCATAGTAAAACATTTTATCGGTAACTGATGCCCCGAGGAAAGAAAATGCAAACACCTAGTAAGGAACCTGGAAGCTCTAGCATGACTCATGATGAAGAGGAAGAAATGCTACATGATATATCAAAATTACAAGAACAAGTGCAACAAATGTCACGCTCACAAAAGCTAACAAAAGCTAAGATAAGTGGCATGGAATCTAAGTTAAATGGCGTGGAAGCTAAGATGGATGGCATGGAAGCTAAGGTGAATGGCATGGATGCTAAAATTGATGGCATGGATGATAAGATGGATGAATTGAAGAAGTTGCTACAAGAAAGGGTCACTAATGGTGAAACGGTAGTGAAGGAAACTCATGATGAGAATAAAAGAAATGTTAATCATGATTCCATAGACTCTAATGTTGGATCGAAGACTCACCATGTTCCAAAAATCGATATGAGGAAGTTTGATGGCAAGGATCCCGCCACATGGATATTACAGATGGAGCAATTCTTCGATCTCAATAATGTGCAAAACGCACAAAAGGTACGTATGGCAACTTTATATTTGGAACCAAATCAGTT
This sequence comes from Pinus tabuliformis, assembly GCA_031772625.1. Lineage (NCBI taxonomy): Eukaryota > Viridiplantae > Streptophyta > Pinopsida > Pinales > Pinaceae > Pinus > Pinus tabuliformis. The sequence goes on from CM062814.1 coordinate 409,786,706, forward strand.
TGTATGGTATCAATGGCTTTGTTCTCGTAAACAATTTATTACTTGGGCAATTTTTACGGAAGAATTGATAGCACATTATGAGGATACAAAAAGCAACACTTTTTTTAGCCAATTGATAAGTCTCAAACAAAAGGGTTCAATAATGGAGCACATTGAGGAGTTCCAAAAATTGAACATAAGGGTAAAAGATATTCCAGAGGAGCATAGGATTGATGTGTTCATAGGGTCTTTAAAGGATAATATCCAACATGATGTGCACCTTTGGGAACCTGATTCATTAGAGAAGGCATTCAGGTTAGCAAGAAAAATGGAAAGCAAAATTATGGCAACTAGGAAGCATACCATTCACAACTATAAAGACGGAAGTGTTGTTGCTCATAGTCTTCCACAACCTACAAGGTTGACACCACAACAATTGGAAGAAAAAAGAGCAAAAGGGCTTTGTTACAATTGTGATAGAAAATACACAAAAGGTCTTAAGTGTGGTGAGAAGAAATTATTCTACATAGATTGTGAAGAGGAAGAAGAAAAGGAGCAAGAAAGGTCAAAAGAAGAGGATATATTCCAGGAACAAAGCCTAGATGAAGAACAAATAAATCCAACCATATCTTGTAATGCATTGGCGGGAATTACCACTCCTCAAACCATCAAGATAGAAGGACAAATCAAGAAGAAAAAGGTGATAGTGTTGATTGATTCAGGAAGCACCCACAATTTTATTCATTGTAGGGTAGCAAAAGAATTGAATTGCTTCCTAGATCCAGCACCAGAGTGTCAAGTGATGATTGCAAATGGAGGAACAATAAATTGCTCTAGAAAATGCCATAATATCAAGCTATCCATGGGAGAATATGTATTGACTAGCCCAATGCTTTCCATTCCAATGGGAGGTGCTGATGTTGTACTAGGAGTCCAATGGCTACAATCCTTGGGTACAATAGCTTTTAATTTTCAAGAACTTTTCATGAAATTTTCTGTGGAAGGAAAGGAAGTTGAATTAAGGGGTATTGCAGGGAAACCAGGAAAGATAATCAACTCTAATGGTATGACAAAGCTTCTAAAAAAGGAGCAAAGGGGTGTAATTGCACAATTATGTTCGCTAGATGTTTCCACATTAGAATCATCTATTTCTCCAGATCTCCAAAAAGTCCTGGACAATCATTCCAAGGTATTTGAGACTCCCAAAGGTCTCCCACCTATGTGTGATCATGATCATGCTATTCATCTGATTCCAGGAAGTGTACCTCCAAACATCAGGCCGTACAGATATCCCTATGTCCAAAAAAGTGAAATTGAACGTATGGTTGCAGAAATGCTAGAGGCTGGTATAATTCAACCAAGTCAAAGTTCTTTCTCTGCTCCAGTAGTATTGGTGCACAAGAAGGATGGATCATGGCACATGTGTCCGGATTATAGGGAGCTCAACAAGCTCACTATTAAAGATAATTTCCCCATTCCTGTCATTGATGAATTACTGGATGAATTGCATGGATCAATTTACTTCACCAAGTTGGATCTTCGTTCAGGATATCATCAAATCAGAATGAAGATTGAAGACATTCCGAAAACGGAATTTAGAACTCATGAGGGTCATTATGAATTTTTGGTCATGCCTTTTGGCCTTACCAATGCACCTTCAACATTTCAAGGTTTGATGAATTCAATTTTCAAACCATTCCTTAGAAAATTTGTGTTAGTATTTTTTGATGATATACTTATCTACAGCAAGTCTTGGAAGGATCATGTTGAACATGTCGACAGGGTGCTACAACTATTGGAAGAGAAACAATTATATGCCAAAAGATCCAAATGTTTCTTTGGAGTCCAGGAGGTGGAATATTTGGGTCATATTGTATCTCATGAAGGAGTTAAGGTAGACCCTACCAAAATTAAAGCCATTAAGGAATGGAAAATCCCCACATCCATAAAGCATTTGCGCGGATTTCTTGGGTTGACAGGGTATTATCGCAAGTTTGTTAAGAATTATGGGAGAATAGCAGCACATCTAACGACATTATTGAAGAAAGATGCATTTTCATGGACTCCGGAAGCAACAAAGGCCTTTGAACATCTTAAAGAGGCAATGTGCCAAGCACCGGTCTTAGCTACACCGGACTTCACAAAAACCTTTACTGTGGAATGTGATGCTTCAGGAAATGGAATCGGTGTTGTTCTAATGCAAGATGAAAGACCCATTGCTTTTGAAAGTCGTCCAATCAAGGGAAAGTTTCTAAGAAAAGCTATTTATGAGAAGGAAATGTTGGCAATACTCCATGCACTTAAGAAATGGCGACCCTACCTAATGGGAAGACACTTCAAGGTAAAAACAGATCATGATAGCCTTAAATACTTTTTAGAACAAAGATTATCCTCTGAAGAGCAACAAAAGTGGGTCACAAAGATGTTGGGTTATGACTTTGAAATCATCTACAAAAAAGGGAAGCAAAATGTGGTGGCAGATGCACTCTCAAGGAAGGATGAGGATGTGGAAGCATTGTTGTGCGCCATTTCTATCATCCAACCAGATTGGATAAATGAAGCAAGGGAGGAATGGAAGAATGATGAAGAAGTGTGGGCACTTATTCGAAAGCTACAACAAGATTCCAGTATGTCTGATGCATTTAGCTGGAAAAATGATTCGTTATGGTACAAAGATCGCTTATACCTCTGTAATAATTCCCAACTAAAACAAAAGATTCTTATGGAATTGCACACTTCTCCCTTAGGAGGGCACTCAAGATTTTTAAAAACGTACCACAGGGTTAAGAAGGAATTTTTTTGGGATGGCCTTAAATCAGATATTCAAAAGTTTGTGGCAGAATGTTTGGTTTGCTAACAAAATAAAGTTGAAACAATTAAGACACCGGGTCTATTACAACCTTTACCCATTCCAAGCCAACGTTGGGAGGAGGTATCAATGGATTTTATCACAGGTTTACCCAAGTCTGAGGGAAAGAGTGTCATCATGGTGGTAGTTGACAAACTTACCAAGTATGCACACTTTTGTGCATTATCACATCCATTTAAAGCCAGTACAGTTTCTACGGCATTTATGGAAACAATTCAAAAGCTACATGGAAACCCAAAGATTATTATAAGTGACAGAGATACCATTTTCACTGGAAATTTTTGGACAAAATTATTTTCTTGTCTTGGTACTCAGTTAGCTCATAACTCATCTTATCATCCTCAATCTGATGGGCAAACTGAGATAGTAAACAAATGTTTGGAAGGATATCTTCGTTGCTTTGTATCTGATAAACAGACATAATGGGTCAAATGGTTGCCTCTAGCTGAATGGTGGTATAACACTTCCTTTCATACAACAACAAAAATGACCCCATTTATGGCACTTTATGGGTATCAACCACCATCCATCACATCATATTTAAGAGAAAATTCTAAGGTTCAGGCAGTGGAACATCACATCGAACATCAACAACAAGTCCTCCAACTCTTAAAGGATAACCTTGTGTTGGCAGAAAATAGAATGAAACAACAGGCAGATCAGCATTGCAGTGAAAGAAGTTTTGATGTAGGTGATTGGGTATTCCTATGGCTACAACCATATAAGAAAATGTCCCTCAAGAAAGCTAAGAAGGATAATAAATTATCACCAAAGTATTATGGTCCGTACAAGGTGTTGCAAAAGATTGGTACTATGGCATACAAATTGGAGCTTCCTGCAGCTTCTCGATTGTACCCAGTTTTCCATGTTTCATGCTTAAAGAAGGTTATAGGCGACAAGCTCCCAGTTCAAACAATATTGCCAGAACTTGACGAAGAAGGAAAAATTATATTGGAACCGGAAGCAATTATAGAAACAAGAACTCGATAGCTTCGAAATCGATCAATTTCAGAGTACCTTATCAAGTGGAAGAACTTATCCGTTGAAGATTCCACATGGGAGGATGAGAATTTTATGCAGAAGTATCCTGAACTACTTAAGCGTTGAGGACAACACTTTTTTTGAAGGAGAGGGGCATGTTGGGTCCCTATAATACTAGTGATTACCCCATTACTATTGTAGTTATACCCCTTATTTATATTGATGTACCCATGTAGTGCCCATATTGTTACTATTGTGCCACATAGAAGCCCACTATTGTTATTGTTGTGCCCTACAATATTATTGTTATGTAGGCTTTGTTTGTATTGGGACCATTTCGACTCCTATATATAGAAAGGAGGTATTTTCATTTGTATCATCCAAGAATTGTTCATTTATGTAATGTAAAGGAGGTTGCCCCCTCGAAGAGGCTGAATTCTAAGGCGTGGATTTATCTTTTCTATCTTTTCTTGAGTTCCTGCATTTCAGCGCAGTTCTCGAGAGGGAAACCTGCGTTGCAATCTAGTTTCTCTGTGTACCAGGTGCGTTGATCAGCTTAGCCCTGTGCAGCTGAGGTTCTTTGCCCATTTTTTCCAGTTTTGCCTCTGATTTTTGCTGCCTATGATCAGTGTGTGTGTCTATTTAAAAGCCCCTTTTCTTTGCCTTAATTCTTCCTTAGTTGTATAAAAGAAATTGTATTTGTTTTTGTGTATTTGTTGCGTCATTTACAGTTTCCCATTGCAAAAGTAGACTAGTCATACTGTCGTCCTTGGATTTAGATCTGTCGTAAGTGTCGATTTTGATCTTAGGAGAAAGTTTATTTGCTGTTGACAGTTGATTATGCTCTTACTTTTGCCTTTGGCTTGAATTTGTGAATTTCTAGTGTCGAAACAAGTGTTTACTTCAAAACCATAAAGTGTCGTAATCATCTCTACCTTTTGATTTCGAAAAGAAGCTTGTTTGTGTTTTTCACTTGAAAGCGAATTCAAATTTGTACAAAAACTTTCTTTTTAGGCATCAATATTAAGAAAGTGAAAAACAAATACATGCACATGTGCATTTGCATATTGACAGTCTGTTTGGCTTGATTTAGGAAAAGTGCATTTACAGTGTGCTCTTTGCTCTTTGAGAAAAGATTGTGTCTTTCTTTTCCCCTTGTAGCTAGGATTTTCATTGCTGAAAAGAGATAAAAGCTTGCTTATCATCTTTAGATTGCATTTTAGGAATTACATCTACATCTCGTGGTGAACCCAAAAGGCAAACTTCATAAGAAAGATCAACCTAAAATAAATTCAATGAACTTAACAACGCTTTGTAACTTAACGCACAACATCTAGAGGTCTAGGCTAGAGACGTATTCCGGCGTCGTAAAGCCTAGTAACTGTTGTCGTCACTGATGGTTGGGTGATTCCTCCACTTTGAGACGATAAGTGCGAGTACGGACTTGTGCTCCCACGTACCGTTGAGTATATATTGGGGGACCCCTATAGGCATAAAACCTTTATCCATAGGAAGCTGTGTCGGCCGCCCTACTGATCACAATGCACCGAACACAGCATTCGGGAAGATTGACTGCCGTACCGTAAAAGGTATTCTGCAATTTTGCGATTGGTTTGGTACTCCCTCTACCTAGACCTCCAGAGTAGTCCCTTTCGTTCCTTTCCAGACTCCTTAACGGAAAAGGTCCATTTGAGCACTTGTCACTTCAGGCTCATTAAAAATCGAAGGAGACTAGAGTCATCTTTTGTTTTTTCTCGACTCTTAAAAACTGAAAAAACAAGTTGTGTCAAAGCGTGTTAAAATTTATTTTAAATGGAATATTCATCCCCTTTTCCTACGTTGATCTTTGGGATGAAAAACTGGAGCCTACCAACCAAGAAATTCCCCTTGGTGGAAATCCTAGTCGCTTCTCCTCTTGGGGAGATGTTGGTGCGCCCCATATGGCCACATTGTCTTTTCCAGGACTGATAATTGGCTTGCCAGTATGGCTCTTCTCAACCAATGTCGTTCAGAACACCACTATTCTTGAACAATCGAATAAGCAATTAGACGAGTCCAGAGTTACCCATTAGCCTTCTATTTCCTCTAATTCTTCCTCTCCTCCTTCCTCTTCACTTGACGGGACTGGTAAAGCTAAAAGCCAAGTTCCTAAGGAGAAGAAGGAAAAGAAGAAGAAAGATAAAAAGAAGAAGGAGCCAAAGGCGAATGGGGGAAAATGAGTGTCGTTCAACGAAAATCTACACACAGCACCGACCAGGCCTAAATCGCCATGTGTCATTTGCAGAGGAGACCACTTTCATAGAGATTGTCCTTGCATCCCCCGGATACTAAGGAACTGGTCTCCTCATTTGCACAATCTGGTGTCATCAACCTCTGGAGATCATGTTGAAAGCACACCGTCAACTAGTGAAAGTGAAGCCCCAGGACGAAAAGGGAAAGTTAGATTTCCTTGTAAACTGTGCGAAGGCGACCATGCCCTCCATCGTTATCCCTTCTTAGATGAGGCTAAAAGAGTTTTGGATGATCGTCCGGTTTCACCGTTACGACTTCCTCCTGGATATAAAAAACTCTTGCCGAGTCCGTCACTAGTTGAGAACCCAGCTGGCCTGCTCAAGTGGTCGGTTGAAGCATCTATCATTAAATACAAACCAACTGAATCCATACCAGACGAAAGTGAAAAGGTCGAGGTGGCAGTTGGCCCGGTCTTTCCTTCAGAGGTTTTATCTTCGGATGATACATTCACTGAAGAGAATAAGGATGACACCATCCAAATTCTCTTCATCAACACAGACTCCGACGAACATGGGGGAAATCCACCCATTCCTTTACCGCAGGAAGGAAGTTCGTCAGAGCCATACCCGGCCGTCTACTCAGTCCCACCTCCAAGCAACCTAGTTGTCTCCTTCGATTGGAATCAACTAGGCAGACCCCGCCTACCAGCAAGTGTACCATTCCGAATTATCGTTCAAATATATAGAATGGTCATGGCTGGTACCATCATAGATGAGGGGGCTACTGTGAGTATCCTTTCCTCTATTTCTTGGAAAGCGCTTGGTTCGCCATCGCTATTGCTTGAAATGAGAAATCTGACAGGCTTTGATAAAGGAACCAGTCGACCTTTAGGGATCCTTCCCGATGTGCCCATAACATTGAGAGGGAAGACAGTTCGCATGAACGTCATGGTCGCTCAAGGACCCTTGGATTATAACCTACTCCTTGGACGAGACTATATTTATTGCATGGGAGCCATTGTCTCCTCACTCTTTAGAGTAATGTGTTTTCCGCACGAAGGAAGAGTGGTCAAGCTCGTGGACCAGCTTTCATTTCCCGGATCACGCATAGCAAATAGTCATATACCGTCCCTAAATGGTCTCTTCACACAAGAAATGTCTCAACCCCCAGTCCGTCTTCCCGATGAGCGCGAGTAATTCAGAGGGATATGACTGAAACCCAAGGGGCATGCATCCTGGTCTGCTTCAGCAGGAAAACTTCGGGTATAGAGTATGTTTCCGTGGGAGAATATGACTAGTCTGTACCCTGTCCGTGATTGGAAGAGGGGTTATTCTAGAATAAGATTCTCTTGTCAAAGTTAAGTGAGTTGGCGAGCATCATCTCTCACCTTTGTTTATTTCGAGCAACATCGCCGAAGAAGTGTTTTGTTTACACCGTAAATAGAACAATCTTTCGGTAACCTGTAAGAGGTAGGCCTCTCCTGATAGAACAAATGTTTTGTCTGCAAATTGAGGGGTAACCTTGAAACTCTGTTTTATACCTGGGGGCATGCAAACCTTTTGGAATGCAAACGAAGGGCGACTATTTATTTTTTAAATTTATAGGACCTCTAACCCTTTAAACTCATAGGATTGGTCGTTTCCTAACTTGCATAAAGAAAGGATGTGGGGCAACACTCGAAAGATTGCCGCTTTTATATGAGACATTCTTATCATATGACTGGATTAATCGAGCAGTTTTAGTGCATAGTTCAAGCTCGTTAAAAAATAAACTTAAGACTGAGCAAATGTTTCCACCCGCGTTTAAGCTCGTTAAAAAATGAACTATTCCCCTAGTAAATAACCACCGTGAATGAAGCATTTTCAGCCATTAAAGCCTTGGTCATGTTTGCACCGTCACCTCCACTTTTTCATTGGCCGATCATTCGCCTCCATTTGATTGTTTACCCATTTTGAGGAACAGCTGCGAAGAGTGATTTCACTAGCCATCCTTGTGACACTGCCGTGATTGGAAAATTCCAAACCTTACCTGGAATCAGCTGCTACCCATTTTATCACTCGTTCCTCAAAAGACGAGTCTTCTTTAAGCTCTTTTTCTGACTCGTAAAATATGAAAATATTGCCGAGTTCTAGCCTTCCAGCTCATTAAAGCGAAGGGAAGTGTTATCCCTCCTCTAGATTTTAATCTTTTTGGACCTAAGGGATTATTTCACAAAAAGATCGAGCGCTTGTTTTATTCGGCTCGTTAAAGCGATCGAAAAGTCATCCCTTCTATATTGTTTTATACTTTTTCGGACTTAAGGGATTAGATGACGAAAAAGGGATTTTGGAGTTACCTTTACGTCAGACTCTCTAAAAATGAAAAAGATCGAGTTATCTTTGTCGTTAGACTCGTTAAAAAGATTAATAGCGACAAACTTGTCTTTAGGCGAGAACGAGTTTCACTATCGCTAGGCTCGTTAAAACATAGCGATGGGTTTGCCCAAAGGGAAAATTATAGAACAAGCATATGTTATCCTCCTCAAGCTTGAAAAAAATAAAGAGGTACTGGTCAGCAATGACTAGGGAAAAATTGGGAAGAAAACTCAAAGAAACTTTATTGGTAGCAAGTCGCTCTTGAACATGACACTTCCACTCCGTGCCTAAGTCGGGTTGGGTTGTTTCATTCACTGGTCACATCACCATGGTCACGCCATACCATCCACACTTGGGGTAAATACTACCAATCCATCACATAAGTGTCTCCGACATGTTCAAGAGAAGTCATCCAGAGAAGTCACCCGTGTCCCATCCACTACCATACATTATACTTTATTCTTTCATGACCGCCACCCTGAACCATATATCATCAGATCATTTTCACCTCCACCAAAATCATTTGCTTCGTTCCGTGTCATTAATGTGGTATTCATTAAGGCCCTCCTTTGACGGATCGCTTCTTGTCGACATCAGCTCATTATCCAAGAAGTTGATCAAGGAACAACCCCTTCAGTACTTTGAAGCTTGCATGCCTCAATGGCAAGTTTCTCACTTCCGGCGACAGGTATACATCAATGACCTTCGACCGAAAGATTTTGCGTGGTGTTCGACGCCAATTCCTTTATTCACACCACGTGAATTGTACTACAGTACCTTGAGGGTCATTATCATTATCGTTGATTCCTCTCGCGCTTGTTAACAGTTTACATCATTGACTGGTAATCAAGCGATGTCTTTCCATGTTCGACTTCAAAACATTTCTCACATGGATCGACTTGTACTTCGAGTGAAGATCGGACAAGATTGAAGACCCCAAATGTAGTTTCATCCATCTGGGCTGCGATATATATTCAGGAAAAATAAAGACATGGAAATGTACATCATTGCAGCACAGATAATCATCCTACCAAAAGGATGATGACTTCATCAGAATCATCAGTCTACCATCAGGCGATTGTCTATCCTATGTACATGAAATGAATTTATAAAGCTGAGCATGGGAATGCCCACCTCGGCTAGATCATGAAAGCAGTATGAAGATAATGTATTGTATTGTATCTTATTACAGGTCCCCTCCCAGCATTGAAAGAACTTCGGATCCTCCTAATAAAGCATTTCACCCGATAAACGGCCTCATACTTTAGGGGGAAACTGTTATAGACATTTTTGTGCCTTACAGCTATAAGCATGAAATTTCCATAAACCAAGGGATCCTATGTCCCTAAAAGTGTTGTTCCAGCTCCTAAAGAAACAAGGTCAAAAAATTACAGCTTCTCCCAGAAGTTCTCCACCAGAAATTGCTCAGAACTAGTCAAATTAGGATCATTTCAGCTGCTCCACTAGCTAGCTGCGTTGCAAAGCACCCAAATACATTGGCTAGGTTCATTGCAATGCACTTGAATGCACTACCAGGGTGCGTTGAGCGGGAAATGACAAGTGGCAGAGTCATTCCACGGGGTGGAGAGACAATGGAAGCTTCGAGAATCTTCTCCAATGACACTTGCCTCACTGAATTATACCAGTGATGAGTAAGAGGCTCTCAGTCTCCAAGTGGAAGCAAGAACTGGCAGGGAGAGGCCACTAATCAATTCATGAGCTGACTCATCCTCTTTCCATACATCTATATATGGATCCCTCACCAAGACATCCGGAGGCTGGAATTTTGTACATTGCAGAGAATTGTTGTTTGTTTTGAGATAGATATCAGAGTATTGGGTGATTTATGCTTTGTTGGAGGTGAAGAGGGGATTCTATGCTAGGAGGTTGATGCTGGATCAGGAATCATCGGTTGTAACTCCTCCAGGATCTTCTTGTTTTATCAATAAAACTATTTGAGTTTCTCCTACATGCTTGTATATCATTGATGTTTGTTATATTTGTATGTTTAGCTTAAATCTGATCCTAAGATTTTTATGAACATAAATCCATGTCTTTGTGTAGTTTCCTTCTTCTGTGATCTTGCAAGAACTTGGTGACACTGGGCAAGTAAGAGAGCAGGTAGCTAGAAGCTGTCAAAGAGGAGAGAGATTGGATCAAAGGACTAGCGCAAGACACAGGTTAGTTCATCCTATTCCTCTTAATTTATAGTTCATAAAGGAGAATACAAGAGTAGTTTTCCCTGTTTGTTTCTGAGGTCACTATCACAACTCAGTGGGATAGGGTCATTCTGAATAGACACTTTTCCCGATAACACCTAGGCTGCGCTAGGAGAGTTTCCCCAATTTGTTTTAATTGTTTGCTCCAACATTTGACCTTTTTTTTGCATGGAAAGGATCCTAACTAAGCTTATGATTGGATTTCGGGATTTCATCGGATCAGAATGTCAATTACATCTTGATAAAGAGAGCATGAAGAACAAGAGATCCTTTCCCTAAAAAATTTGGGTACAGTTGAGGCCCTAAAAAACTGTGGGTTACTCAAATACTTCAAGATCTCTAGAATGAGGCAAAAAGTAGTACTATTGTATTTCCTTGTTCATGCATGGGATCTGACAAATTAGACTTTTCACATAATGGAAAAGATGGGCCCTATTACCATTGATTATATTTACTTTCTTACTAGACTGTCGAGGTGAGCTGCCCCCATCTCACTTTCTGGATTTTCCCATGAAGGTGAATTGGTGAGAGATTACATTCGACAGTTTTGTCAGCCAGGTACACAACGTAACAAGGATGGGAAAATAAACATCAGGGATGTATGTGATTTTCATTTGAGAATAATCCTCTTCACAATCACAAAGTTGGCTGGCAATGTGACACTTCATCTGGCGAATAAATCATATATGCAGCATGCACTTGAGTGTCTAGAGCCAAAACTATTCAACTAGTGCAAGGTCATGCTTTTTTCACTGAAAGAACAATTGACCAAGGTAAAAATTGGTAATATGAAGAATTTCTGCTATGGTTGAATGTTAATCGCTCTTACCTTAGACTAAATTCCATTGATGCAACCACAACATGTATCATTGGGTGTAGCTAGTCCTAGAGATCTAAGTATGCAGAGGTGGGTCAAGTTGATGGCTCGACATGCAGGTTAATCAACAATATTTTTTTCCACTGCATTCCTCAGCCGGCTCAATCAAAAAAACCTTGTCAAAAAGGAGCATCCATACTCAGGGATGGATTTCTATGGAGATCCAGATTTGATTTTACTAGTTGGAGCACAATGAAGTGCTATAGGTAAATTGTTTGACCAAATTGTTTTTTGATTTTTCAAGTTTCTACATTTTTTTGTGCTTTTAATGTTTCCAAGACTAAACTAAGATCATTCTCATGCACGTATATGTGGGTAGTATTCGACCTGTTGGACACCAACAAGGTGTAGGTGGGCCAACACAAAGAAAAATTGGGAGAGCAGTTCTTCGGGACATGAATTTGGGAAAGACCTTGTCAGAGTTGCAGGATCACATAGAGGGATTAACCCTTGGTATTCTAAATTTTCAAATCGAGGAGTTACATATGAGGCTGCAGCGCCGCACTATTGGTATTTCTAGCTGCTGGATGAGGATTTTGCACATGATAGATCAGGAAGTGACTTGTTATCATGAGCACCACTAGGTCTACTTAGGATGTTTTTTCATGCATTTTGAGTTTTTGGGTCAGATGACCAAATGTGTCTTGGACACAAATTTTGTAAAAACTTTTAAAACACTTATCTATTTTACTTTCAGAGTTTTCTATGCTTATGTGCAATCCTATTCAACTAATGATGTGAATTGAAAATGTTACTTTTACATGTGCTGCAAATGTCTATTTAACACATAATTAACTAGAGAATAAGTTAATGTGTTAAAGTTTCTAGAAATATGTTGATATTGAATGTATTCAAAATTCATTTCCAAAATACAAACTCTAAGGAACATAGAAAGAATTATTGAGCTTTGGATGGTATACACGCTTGTAAGTTGTAGTACAACGAGTTGTGATTCTAGGCTAATGATGATTCGACAAATGCCAAGTGAAATGGCATCAGAGAGAAATTCGATCAATTCGCTATACTTAGTGATGTTTTTCAACGATCAATCGATACAAATCCCTTGAAAAATCACTAAGTCGCCACTTAAAGTGAAAATAGCACATGCTGCACAAGATAGGTTTTGTGTACTACGACTAGCACCATTGGCGTAACCAACAAATAGTTCTGAAGATTCCGACATCTGTAACAAATGCAAAGCGGATTACCAACCAGATAAAAAACTGTAAATGACACACACTGACACACACATGCAATGAAAGCATATATACAGTGACTTTTACTACACTCAACTGAGCATAGTAACCTTTGAGGTACATCCTGTTTCGGGGCTGCGACAATGTAATCCCATCATAATCTACTAACTCGTAGGTACCTTTTGCCAAAACATGCTTGAAAATATAAGCACCCATCCACATCGGTTCAAATTTCCCTGTTCCAAGTTTATCAAATTCCTGATCATAAAGAAAGACTAGGTCTCCTTTTGAGAAGATATGAGGCTTGGCATTTCTATCATATTGTGCCTTCATGCACTTTGTTAGCCAATGCGGCATCACGACAGGTTTCATCCATAAGGATAAGTTCCAAGAAACACACTTCTTCTTTAGAAGTGTCCGGTAATAGGTCAATCGCGAGTTTGAGAGATGAAATTTCACATTGTATCGGTAAGATTGATTCCAAACCATACACCAACTGAAAGAGTGTGAATCTAGTTGTATTTCTCACCTAGGTTTTATATGCCCACAAGGCAGAGTACATGATTAAATTCTAGTTTCCTTTATGACAGTTGTTCAACCATAGTTAAATAACCCAAATGATGTCCTAAAGAATCGATGGCTACTTGAAAAGAAGTAGGATCAAAAGGACGAGTAAAATGAGGAGTATGAGGCTAAAGATAAAGCCCGATTCCAAAATGGAATGGGGTTCCAGGTGTAGTATCTTCTTCTAATTCTTCCTCAACAACAATTAAACTAGGTGGAAGAACTTCATCGTCTAGTACGTAATAGACTTATGGTGTTGATAAAGTGGAAGTTTTAGTAGTTACTGATGTCTGAGGGTTAACCTATTGATCGTCTTTTGGTAAAGTAACAACTTATGAATGTTCAAATTTGAGGTCTAGATGTTCAGGCAAAAGAAAAGTAGTTTCAGGGAGAGGTTCCTGAAAAACTTCAGGTTCAGATGTAACTTCTGTTTGAACTGTGATAGGTTCTGGATTAGCTTTTGGTTGAACTGATTCAAGATTAGAAGCAATTTCTTTTTGAGAAACTTTAAGTTGTGGATCAACTTGTTGTTGAACAACTTCGATTACTGTTTCACTAAAATCAGTGATAGTGTCTTGTTATGAAACCAACTCACAAAATGATATAGAAGATAGATCAACACCTTAAAAATAAGCCTCTTCAAGGGGGAAAGCTACTTTACAGTACACAAATGAACAATTTTTAGATGATGCAAATGAAAAGACCTCCTTTCTATATATAGGAGTCTAAGGGGTCATAATATAATTAGAGCCAACATAATAATAATAATGTAAGGGCACAATAATAACAATAGTGGGCTTCTATGGGGCACAATAGTAACAATATGGGGACTACATGGGTACAACAATATATTAAGGAGGTTGTACTAATAACAATAAGGGGTTACACTAGTAGTATATGGGCCTAACATGACCCTCTCCTTCAAAAAGTGTAGTCCTCAACGCTTGAGTAGTTCTTGATGCTTTTGTATAAAATTATTGTCCTCCCATGTGGAATATTCAGCGGGTAAGTTCTTCTACTTGATGATATACTCTGAAATTGATTGATTTCATAGTTATCAGGTTCTTGTTTCTGTGATTGATCCAGCTTCCAATATGATTTTCCCTTCCTCTTCAAGTTTTGGCAATATTGTTTGAGTTGGGATCTTCTGCAACTTTTGAATCAGTGGCCACAATTCTTCATCCTTCTTCCATTCATCCCTTGCTTCTTTTATCAAATCTAGTTGGATAATAGAAATAACACAAAACAATGCTTCCAAATCCTCATCCTTTCTTGAGAGTGCATCTGCAACAAAATTTTGCTTCCCTTTTCTATAGATGATGTCAAAGTCATAGCCCAACATATTTATGACCCATTTTTTCTGTTATTCTAAAGATAATAGTTGTTCTAAAAAGTATTTAAGACTATCATGATCCATTTTTGCCTTGAAGTTTCTTCCCATTCAGTAAGGTTGCCATTTCTTAAGTGCATGTAGTATTGCCAACATTTCCTTCTCATAAATAGCTTGCTTGAGATGCAGCAGTAAAAATACCCAATCTACCTGTTGTTTCATTCGATTTTGCACCAAGGTGGATTTATCCTTTAAAAGTTGGAGAACTTGTTGTTGATGCTTGATGTGATCTTTCACTGCTTGAACCTTTTTCTTCTTGATATTTCCTTCTATCTTGAGAGTTTGAGGAGTGGTAATTTCTTCCAATTCTTTAAAAGATCTAGTTAGATTCGTTTCTTCTTTCTCTGGGGTTGCGTCCTGGCATATATCCTCTTCTTTTGATGTTTCTTGATCCTTTTCCTTCTCCTCTTCATCTATGGAAAATAATTTCTTCTCAGCACACTTATGACCTTTAGTGCATTTTGTTGGGTTGTTAATATACCATTATTATTGTCACTTTTGAACACTTATTCCACCCATTTCTACCATTCTTCATCACGTCATTTATCATAATTTATCATATAATTCTATTTTACAATGATTTATGCTCTTATGTAAAAATATTATTTATTCTCCTTTATTTCTAATAAATTGATGATTATGCATGATTTTATCCATGATAGTTTTAATAAATTGGTTGTAACATTATTCACCATTTTTAGCCTCCATGATAATTTCTAGATTGAAGGTTTGATCATTAAAAGTGCCAACTCAGAAATGCACTGGAATAAGAAGTGACAGTTTTACGGTTGAGATTCTGAGAAAATGAAGATGAATTTGGAAAATCTAGAACATGGGTTTTGTCCAGAACGAAACAAATTAACTTTAGTGAAGAATGATTTGCCCCAATTTAGCTTGTATTGAGAGAAATGCAGGGTTCTTTGAGCATGATTTTCTCAGATTCGTTGTGTGGCCATTTTCCAAATCTCAGCTGCAAAGCCAAATTCTCCTCGCTCTTGTCGAAAGATGGATGGAAATATATTTTATTGTTGATCAATTGGTTGGAAACAATCTAATTTTGTAATAGAAATCATGTTGTAATTATCTCTGTTGTAACTTCTCTTTGATCTATATCTATTTAAATGAAAACAGAGATCAGAGAGGGGGATGGATTCAAATGATGGAATTGAGGATGAATTAGAGATTCAAAATTGAGGATGGAAAAGAGAATGGATAATGGCTGAGAGTTGGAGAGATTTCTTGTTGTAATCCACTGTAACTTTGCTTTGATATTTTAATATAAATCGGGTTGCCATTCCATCTTTGATCTTGAAGTAACCCAACAGCACCCGCTGGCGGCTAAGGGCCCAGCCTCTGGTGGAGTATGCTGTTGCTGCTGTATATTATCTTCTTTGTTTATGCGTGGTTTTTCTTATTAGCGTTATTTGGTAATATGATGTGTTTTTTAGTTTACATCACATGCTCTGTTATGCTTAATTTATTAAGGTTTCTAAAGACAAAACTATTATATTGACTCTGCATCGTATCGCTGTTCTTTTAAGTGTTGATATAATACTGCTAGTCTTTACAGAATACTGTTGTTGTTTAATTACAGAGCCTTTGTGCTGTGCACTTGTTCATTAAAATTACGGAATTCATCTTGGGAGTTATGTTCTTTGTGATTGTTGGATCTATAAACAATGTTGTTCTACTTTGAAATGCAGTCATACTCTTTCTAACTGAGATTGATAACTGGATCAGATTACTATTAAGGTGTGTCGTGTGTTAAGTCATTGTGTATTTATATTTGACTTTTCAGCGTTGTTTCATATTCTATCGTTAATCAATGTTGTTCTATTTCTGTGTGCTGTCCCATTTATTCTTAGAGTAAAGATTGCTATTAATTTGGATTTGTTGTTGATTTCCATTAATTAGAGTTTGTTGTTCAGATTCCTTTAATTACAGTTTGCTACCCTTTTACTTTGTTATTCATTTCTGGTGACTAATTGCAATAGTTTTCTTTTAAATAGTTTTCCTAGTTTACTTTTAATGGAAGCTTTAGTTCAATTTCTATTTCCTTTTAATTTCTTTAAAGCAGGACTGTCAACTATAGAGAACATTGGTTATTGCTTCCTCATTCCCAGATTGATTGTCTTGTTCCGGTTTGATTTCAATTGCATCAATATCTAGAGGAATGAGTTATTGCTATTGTATCTTCGATTGATGGTTGTTTGAGTGAATGATTTAGTTTAGAACATTTCAGTTTCTTGTTGTTCCAATTAGATTTTGTTTCCAACATTCATTTACTTTTGCATTTTAAGCACTATACTGCAAAACATTACTCTTGAGTAAATAGCCATCTCAGACTCAGTACACTCTTGAAATAAAAAGTCGTCCCTGAGTTGATAATTAATGTGAAGGTAATTAGGAGTTAAAAAGACACCTTTTTATTGCTCCACATTTTGGCGCCGTTGCCATGGAGAGTGTAGCCATTTTTAAAGAGTAGTGTGCATCTGATGAGTTCCTATTAGGAAAGTATTGGGTATTAAAAACGGAAGGTAAGAACTTGCATACAGAGCATGTAGAAGCCCTTCTCCCCTGCTCACCTTCCAACAGGACTATTAAAGAACTTAGGGTAGAAATAGATGTTTGAATTTTTGTGTGAATGACTAGGAAAAAAAAATAGAAATTTTGAAAAATGAATCACATGATTTCACTCATGTGGTGACGTAAGCACCACCCATTTCACTAACTAATTGACAGGAACATTGGAAGAAGGAGCTTTGAATAAACACATGAATAACATCTTCTGTTATGGTAAGAAATTGCCCAACATTTCTACTTTTGAATTTCCTGCTCAACTAATTCCACATCCTCACCACAATAAACCAGTACAACATGCTTACAATGCTGAAATGCAAAATTTACCCACTCTTCCCACTCATTCTATCTCACATGTGCCATTAGATAAAAATTACAATGAGATTCAAAATGTTTCAAATTCAAAAATTGTAGAAGCTATGGAAGAAAATGAGGTTTCTTTTAGGTTGCACCAACAAGTCATTTTAAAAGATCAATAACTTCATGATATGATGGCTATGGGAAATCAAGAAAGTAATGGATATATTGAAGATTGGTTTCAGTCCACCATGTGTTTGCATCATCACTCCATACTTCAACAATTTTTGATACCATCTTTTCAAGGGAAGTTGGCTTCTCATACCCTAATTTTTATCAAGATGCATTTTTCAAATTTGTGTATGTGCATACGTAAAGCCTTATTTCTAAAATGGTTCCACTGGAAATACTCTTATACATAAGCATATTCGATTCTCAAAGAAGAGTAGGATAGTGGAGAAAATAAAATAAATAAACAAATAAAACAAAAACATCTTTTTTTATTTTTATAAAGCTAGTTGTTTTTTGTTGCAACATGTTATGGAAATCAACATCGGTGATCATTTTTTAATTCATTTGTGTATGTAGATGAATTATAATGGAAATAATAGTTCTACAAACACTCATATTCACTTTTATCACCAATTTTAAAAAATGCTTGAATATCACATTTTTTTTGGCTTGTGGGCTTGATGAAATTTTTGAAAAAACAGTCGGGACAGTCATGTTTTGAGGGACCAAAAGTGAATATTTTTAAAACCTGTTTCTACCCTAAGTATCTGGTGATGTCTAATTTCTAACCCAATTTGAATCACTCAATTTGGATTTGAAACGAAAAAGTTAGAAACAAAATATTGACGGGGTGTCTAGCGGGGCAGCTCAGAAATAGAGTTGGGACAGTCAGTTTTTGGAGGCCTAAATGAATGAATTTTTAAAAAATGTTTGTATGGTATATTCCCCTATGAATCTAGTTTAAAATGAAATTTTAATCACTCATTTTCGATAAGGTATGGGGAATTTATGATCAAAATACTAACTGTCTATCGTAAATCAGCACGCTTAGAACTATGTCTTTCCGACTGTTCCTTATAGTATTTGACCTGTCAATTCTTATTATGTTCAAATCATGTTTCTATTAAAGATAAATACATTAATCTACTTTCATTTACAATTTGAATCATTCGAATCCGACATCAAACGAAAAATTTATGCTTGAAGTATCAACTGTTGGCGTAAGCTGGGTAATTGAAAATGACTCTGTTATGCAGGTTGTTCTAACTAAAATTGAAATATCATCTCATTGAATTTTTAAAACCTGTTGCTACTAGAAATAAAAATATGAATTAGCTCTCATTTGGCTTTGGAATCACTCAATTTGGACGAAAAACAAAAAATTTGTGATCAAAACATTGCAGGTTAGCATGATTGGCCACTGCTCTCCCGCAAGTGACAAATAAATTTTACTTTGTTATTTTCTCCATGGATTTGTTCTACAGAGTAACTAATTGTTAGTTTTTTGCATAATTCTTGGATTAGGGGAGCCGTGCACCTCTCTTTCTCCATGATTTAATGTTTTATTGCAGGTAGACACTCGTTTTTTTGCAGGTCCTAGGCGAAAAATAATGTCAGTTTATGGATGAGTGATTCTTAAAAGAAATTTTAAATGAAACAAAGGAATTTCATCCAACTCATTACCCAATAGATTCATAATAGAAGAAATGAATAATTTATTTCCATTTGAAGATTCATGTCATGTCTTTGCTGCCAAAACATTTTTCGAATAAATCATTTTTTTGACATAACATCATAGCTATTGTAACTTTATTTATTTATTTACATACTGTTTTTTGTTGTTTCTTTTCTAATTTCTATTATTTTTTTTGTTTCAGGTGTTTCTTCATTCAAACTGTAACTTATCGCCAACATCAATACAGTGAACAACTAATTCATTCTTTTCGTGCTTGCATTTTATGCTTGTGCATTTTGTTGTTCCTTTTCCAAAGGAACAACACAAAATTTCGTGCTTGCGTTTTATGCTTGTGCATTTTGTTGTTCCTTTTCGAAAGGAACAACACCTTTTTGGTCAGCAGTTCAATTTTTTGTTCCTTTTTCATGATTAATTTTGTTGTTCCATTTCCACGATTCATTTTGTCGTTCCTTTTCCATGGTTCATTTTGCTGTTCCTTTTTCGCATTTCATTTTGCTGTTCCTTTTCCAAAGAAACGACACTTGCGTTTTTGCTATTCCTTTTCCAAAGGAACAACACTTTTCATTTTTGTTGTTCCTTTTCCAAAGGACTGGCACTTGTGTTTTGGCTGTTCCTTTTCCAAAGGAACGGTACTTTTCATTGTTGTTGTTCCTTTTCAAAAGGAACGACACTTGCATTTTTGTTGTTCCTTTTCCAAACGAATGACACTTTTCATTTTTTCTGTTCCTTTTTCCAAAGGAACGACATTTGCGTTTTCACACTTTTTTACGTGTATTTTTGCTTTTTGGTGTGCATTTCCTTTGCTGTTCCCTACACGGAACACCACTTTTTGAGTGTTTTTACGGTTCCTTCAAAGAAACAACACTTTGGGAGTATTTTAGAGAACAACCCTTCTTTCTTCTTGTGGGATTATTCCTAGTTCATCTCAACCACATTTTATTGATTCCCCTTCATGGCATGAAGTACACTACTTTTATGAGGACAACAATTATGGATTCTTTTGAAGCGAGTTAATATCATTAACGTTATGATCTTTAATAGGACAACTTGTTGATGATAGATTCTTTTCAAAACGGACACAATTATTTATACACTACTTTACTGCATTGTTTTCTGTTGAACATGATATTGATTGATCATCTTAATACCATGCTGGTTCCACCCTTCCTAGTTATAATATTCTCTGTCTGTAATAAATGATATTATGGGTATATTTTTTTTCTATTGACATGTTCAACTTCTTCCGCCATCCCTGCTCTTAAGAAGTACTGAGCCTCCCTCTTTTTATCATAAAAATATGTAATAACAACAAAATTTTATTCGTAGATGGAGGATAGGGGGTCTCATTACGAGCTACCCTACCATGATCATAAGGCTGTAACAAAGTGACATTCCCATTATGGCCACCACACCAGGGTTATGATCCATTGGATAGCCAAATTATCCTTGGAACAAGAGGTCTCATCACGAGCCGGCCTGATCACTTTTGCTACATCCCAGTGAATGGCAGTGTCGTTATCTGGTTACCATGCTAGCACACTGATCTCTTATGTGGAATAGCACTGTAACTCTCCATTTATAAATTGAGGATCCTGGCTCATATGGGTTAAAAATCAACCCTGCTGAGGCTATGGATGCCTACTGGCAGCAGCGGCTCTACTTATGGTATTGAAGTTATATCTTATCATCAATTATTACTATAATACCCTTTTCTTACTCTCTCTTTTTATCAGAGAAGTTATTTCCTTAATTTTGTTTACCTGTTTTGAACCCTTACGCATGAGAAATTGTTTTATGATCAATCACATCATTTTCAGCTATAATACCGTCAGTAAAGCATATTTTTGACATATTGTTGTTCTTTTTCTTTTTCCCATAACCTATCATCAATCCAAAGTGTCCTATCTCTTATTCATAACTATCTTTACACACTCTGCTCTCATTATAACCATAACTCCCGCTATCCTATCATTGATATATGTAATCTGCTTCATTTACTATTGTATTGTTCATTCCCTTGCCTTGTCATCAACACAACACCTCTCATAGGCTTTATGGTCATGGGATCCCTTTTCCAATTGGAGGCGAGAATGTATGCATTATGGGATTGCATTCGATATGATTCCTGCACTCTACCATTACTTCCTGATTTGACAACATATTAGTATTGCATGTATACATAAGTTTTTCTGATTGAAAGTTTTGCATGCATCTTATCTATTTCTACTCAAAACTAACACTATGGATTCAAGAACATTGTATGCAAAATAGTGCTTTGTTTACAGGAGAACAACAAGTATGGGCAAAATTCTATTCACAGCATGACCACACTATTTCAACTAACGGAACAGGCTCGAGCAACTCGCGAATGTGAACAATTCTTCAGACATGATGTGCTTACCTAGATTCCACCTTTTGCATCACTTTCAGCACCAACTCTGCCTACATTAGCTTCAACAACTTTCGGTCCATATATGTCATTCGACATTTTTCTTTTTGGAGGTAAAACTTGAGGTAAAATAGCATAATTTTCTGTTTTATTACGAATTTAGGAGAATTTAATGAAATCCATTTTGAGCATTATTTATCATCATTCATTCCACATCTTTACCACTTTCCCTTTTTTAGTGGCATATCATCTTTCAGTTTGGGGGAGTTGCTTTCATTCATTTATTTCTTATGACCATGTTATTTATCTTCTTTATCAATCCATTGCTATTCTTATTCCTTCTCAAAACCTCCCGTATTCCATGTTGTTTTACACCAAGCATAGAATTCAACAGCTGGTAGCAACCACCTCTATTTGATTTCTAGCATCGCAAGAGGTCATGTTAATTTTTCAGAGAGGGGGAGGAATTGCTACGCATGATGGATGTTTTCTATTTTCTTTCTCATTTAAGGCATACAATTTCATTTTTACAGAGTGCAGAAATTGATTTCCATAATATTTTTAAAATTGTGAACTCAATTCTTGTGATTTCTGGTAAACACAGATGTATCATTAAAATATACAAACCTAGACAATTTCAAGTTATATTGGTTCATAAAATTTCGGAAATCATGCACTGTTACCTACAACCATTTTTTTTATATCTCATGATCCATGCATCAAAATGATCTGATTTTTGGATCATAGAGGCATTCATATATTGTAAATTTACTTGCAACATTTTAACAAAATCTGGTTTGTAGTTTTTGGGAAAATGGTTAATGAAGGTTGATGTCACTTATATCATATTTTGTTGCAACCTCATATGCACATAACTTGAACGTCAATGAAAAATTGTTATGCCTTCATCAAGAGTGCTAAAAGTGAATATTCATTAATTAAGGAAGAATTCATTTGTTCTAACCATTTCATGAGCTGGGATGAACAAATATTTTTTATTGCTTGGTTAACACATGGGTTTTGTCTTTGGGTTGCATGAGGACATGCAACATATTGAGTGTGGGGATATGTTGGGTCGTTAATATACCATTACTATTGTCACTTTTGAACGCTTATTCCACCCATTTCTACCATTCTTCATCACGTCATTTATCATAATTTATCATATAATTCTATTTTACAATGATTTATGCTCTTATGTAAAATATTATTTATTCTCTTTTATTTATAATAAATTGATGATTATGCATGATTTTATCCATGATAGTTTTAATAAATTGGTTGTAACATTATTCACCATTTTTAGCCTCCAAGATAATTTCCATATTGGAGATTTGATCATTAAAAGTGCCAACTCAGATATGCGCTGGAATAAGAAGTGACAGTTTTGCAGTTGAGATTATGAGCAAGTAAAGATGAATCTGGAAAATCCAGAACATGGGTTTTGTCCAAAATGGACGAAATTAACTTTAGGAAAAAAAGGTTTGCCCCAATTGAGCTTGTATTGAGAGAAACACAAGGCTCTTTGAGCACAATTTTCTCAGATTCGCTGTGTGGCAGTTTTCCAAATCTCAACTGCAAAGCCAAATTTGCCTTGATCTTGTTGAAAGATGGATGGAAATATATTTTTTGTTGGAAACAATCTAATTTTGTAATAGAAATCATGTTGTAATTATCTCTGTTGTATCTTCTCTCTGATCTCTCTCTATTTAAATGAAAACAGAGATCAGAGAGGGGGATGGATTCAAATGATGGAATTCAGGATGAATTAGAGATTCAGAATTGAGGATGGCAGAGAGAATGGATAATGGTTGAGAGTTGGAGAGATTTCTTGTTGTAATCCACTGTAACTCTGCTTTGATATTTTAATATAAATTTGGTTGCCTTTCCATCTTTGATCCTGAAGTAACCCAGCAACACCCGCTGGCGGCTAAGGCCCATCCTCTTGTGGAGTACGTTGCTACTGTTGTATATTATCTTCTTGGTTTATGTGTGGTTTTGCTTATTAGCATTATTTGGTAATCTGATGTGTTTTTTAGTTTACATCACATGCTCTGTTATGTTTAATTTATTAATGTTTTTGAAGACAGAACTATTGTATTGACTCTGCATCGTATCACTATTCTTTTAAGTGTTGATATAATACTACTAGTCTTTATAGAATACTGTTGCTATCTAATTACAGAGCCTCTATGTTGTGCACTTGTTCATTAACATTACAGAATTCATCTTGGAGTTATGTTCTTTGCAATTGTTGGATCTATAAACAATATTGTTCTACTTTGAAATGAAATCACACTCTTTCTAACTGAGATTGATAACTGGATCATATTACTATTAAGGTGTGCCATGTGTTAAGTCATTGTGTATTTATATTTGACTTTCCAGCGTTGTTTCATATTGTATCATTAATCAATGCTGTTCTATTTCCATGTGCTGTCCGATTTATTCTTAGAGTAAAGATTGCTATCAATTTGGCTTTGTTGTTGATTTCCATTAATTAGAGTTTGCTGTTCAGATTCCTTTAATTACAGTTTTCTACCCATTTACTTTGTTGTTCATTTCTGTTTATTAATTGCAATAGTTTGCTTTTAAAGAGTTTTCCTAGTTTACTTTCAATGGCAGCTTTAGTTCAATTTCTATTTCCTTTTAACTGCTTTAAGGCAGGACTGTCAACTATAGAGAACATTGGTTATTGCTTCCTCATTCCCAGATTGATTGTCTTGTTCCGGTTTGATTTCAATTGCATCAATATCTAGAGGAATGAGTTATTGCTACTGTATCCTCGATTGATGGTTGTTTTAGTAAATGATTTAGTTTAGAACACTTCAGTTTCTTGCTATTCCAATTAGATTTTGTTTTCATCTTTCATTTACTTTTGCATTTTAAGCACTATACTACAAAATATTACTCTTGAGTAAATAGCCGCCTCAGACTGTGTACACTCTTGAAATAAAAAGTCGTCCCTGGGTTGATAATTAATGTGAAGGTAATTAGGAGTTAAAAATACACCTTTTATCGCTCCACACATTTGCTATCACAATTGTAACAAAGCCCTTTTTCTCTTTTTTCTTCCAATTGTTGTGGTGTAACTCTTGTAGGTTGTGGAAGGCTAGGGGAAACAACACTTCCATCTTTATAGTTGTGAGGGGTAGAATTCCTTGTTACCATAATTTTACTTTCCACTTTGTAACAAAGCCATTTTTCTCTTTTTTCTTCCAATTGTTGTGGTGTTGCTCTTTGTATTCTCATGATGTGCTATAATTTCCTCCATGAAAATTGACCACGTAACAAGTTTTTTATGAGAAAAAAGCCCTTTATACCATAAAAATTTATCTTGTTCTAGATATGAAGATGCAATAAACACCTTTTGTAATAGTGGTACACCATGTAGATCAAAATATTTCTCCATTTATAGTATCCAATTTACCGGATCCTTGCCATCAAACTTCCTCATATCGATTTTTGGAATATGATGGGTCTTCAGTCCAACTTTAGGGTCTATGAAATCATTATTAACATTTCTTTTGTTCTCATCATGAGTTTCCTTTACTACCCTTTCACCATTAGTGACCATTTCTTGTAGCAACTTATTCAAATTTATCTTCAATTCTTCCATGTTATCATCCATTCCATTCATCTTAGCTTCCACGTCATTCATCTTGGCTTCATTTACCTTTAGTGAGAGTAAAATTTGTTGTACTTCGTCTTGTAATTTTGATATATCATGTTGCATTTCTTCCTCTTCTTCATGACTCATGCTAGAGATTTCAAGTTTCTTACTAGGTGTTTCCATTTTCTTTCCTCGGGGCATTAATTAATGCCAATAATTCTTCACTATTCCCTTTGAATTCCTTCAAACTAATTTTTCAAACCAATCTTATGAAAAATTAAAAAAAAATACACACCTTTTTTCACTTTGTAGGAGCTCGATACTAAATCTGATGTATCTCTGTAATTTTGGATCACCCAGTTATGAAATTGCCGCCTATAGTAGCTCTCTACGTCCTCTTTCCAATTCCACTAGTCTGATCGAATTTAGATTCTCCAAGAAAGAGTTATTCATAATCTCATAAGATGACCCAATTTTATACCTTTTAAGAAGAGAAAACTTGTATGAAGTGCCATGTGTCACTGTTTTGACCTTTGGGTCTAAAAAGTATACACAGGAAACTATAGGCGATCCTCTCTCTGCAACTTCTTACGAAATTGCAATCTGATGCTCAACACAAATGTTATGACTATTTTACCAAGGTCACCTATTTGGAATGTAATTGAGGAGTCTGCAAAAATACCAAATTCCTCAAATCATATCTCCATAGATATTACGCGAAAAGCTCTGAAATCTAGACCCAAGATCAGTGCGATTTCATCTCAAATGGTTTTTTTTCCACGTATGAAACATCGCAGGAAAAGGAAGTTATAGCGAAAATGCCACAATGACCTATTTGGAGCAGTGAAACCCTAGAATCTAGAACTCTTATACCAAATGTTATGAAACCATCTCACAAAATGAGAGAGAAGATAGATCAACACCTTAAAAATAAGCCCCTTTGAGGGGGCAACCTCCTTTACACTACACAAATGAACAATTCTTAGATGATACAAATGAAAAGACCTCCTTTCTATCTATAGGAATCTAAGGGGTCATAATATAATTAGAGCCAACATAACAATAATAATGTAAGGGCACAATAATAACAACAGTGGGCTTCTATGGGGCACAATAGTAACAATATGGGGACTACATGGGTACAAAAATATAATAATGGGGTTGTACTAATAACAATAAGGGATTACACTAGTAGTATAGGAGCCTAACATGTCTTCAAGTAAATATGAAACATATTCTTCAGAAATGGTTGTACCAAAAATAGTTGGAGTAACTGGAGTCTCAGTACTTACCGAAATGGATGATTCGAGTAATTCAGATGAAGAACCAGGAGTTCTTGGTGTACTTGAGTTAGTTAAGTGCAAATGCTTCAACCAAGTATGTGTAGCTTTGGGTGGAAAAGGAGGTTTACTCGTTTTTCTATGTGAACAATAGGGTAAGGGTTGATGTTCCTCCACGATTGCTGATTAATTTTATTATCAAAAAGAAATTAAAAAAAATGGGTAAGCTAGGCAAAAGGTTTACGAAGCAACTGTGAACTGCAAAATACCTCCTGGCGAACCAAGAATTACGAGCACACAATCTCCCTGAATGTTGTGGTCGGTGTGTCACAGTGTATAAGGTAGCCGACTCGGTTACCTAAGGATGGATAGCAACCTAATGTTATCCTCCCATATATACCCGAAAATACATGGATGCCCAATCCGTATAACCGATGTCTAATGTAAAACTGCACAATGAGAGAATTCCCATATGCTTTATGTACTGTAACAACACCTTATATACCTAAAGGTACGTGGATGAGCTACTATATACTAATATAAATGGAATGAGGTATCACACTCGAGATGTATTGCAGACAAGTTAGTGACAACTGCTTTGTTTTATGACATCAGAACACGTCTCTAGGCTACAACCACTAAATGTTTTTCATTCATGACAATGCTCCATTGGGTAAATTGATCTTAATTTTAAGTTGATCTTGCTTAGGAATTTTCCTTTCAAGTTCACCATGTGATGTATTCTAAAATTCCTAGGAATGCAACTATTATGATAAGCATTATTTCCATTCAATTTAACAATGAAAATCCTAGCTACTAGGGATAGATCAATCAGATTTCTTTTGATAAAAGAGAAAAGAGCACAATCTAATGCAATTTCCCTATACTATTCCTATGAGCGCACACAAAATTTTTCAATGCAACATGCATGTATTTCTTTTTTATTTCCTTAATGTGAATGTGAACAAAAAGGAAACTAATGCATATATGATCAATTAATCTTTAACAAGAACGGATACTTTAAGACAGTTTTGTTTCGAAGGAAAGGAAGACTTTTACGACACTTTCTTTCGAACAAAGATTAATCGAATATATTCTAACTTTGACTATGGATCGATAACAAAGAAAACATATAAGAAACATTAATCAACCAAGTCAAAGTAGGGCTATAAAAGGGGATAGAAACTTGTTTTCTAAGACATGACATTCATTGATCAATCAACAAGCAATCTAAGAGAGAAAAGTTAGCAAAAACACCTTCCAAAGGTGGGAAACAGACCTTAGGGGGATCAACGCATTCCTGAATGGGAGATAGTGCACTTTTGAGCACTGTCACTAAGCCAAGGGTGATCTGAAGCACACTGTGTCCCTCACAAGCCTGTGCTAGTGATAATGATCCATTTCAAAATGCAATTTGACATAGTTTTTAACCAAAATTCAATGCAAAAGAGCTGAAATAAAATCAGTGAACATAGGTAGGGTCCAAAAAATGTCCTAGGAGGTGGATAAGCTACTAGGAAAGATGAAGTTCCTCAATATGGTCGCCAATTTGTTTTGGAAAATTTGGTATCTATGGAAAAATACTAATTCCCTAGATAAGTAGCCATATCTAGAACAACAAATTAAAGCACTTTAGAATTTTCCTGTAAGCAATATATAAGACAAAGAAGATGGGAAGACCTACTTGTATTTTTGCTTTCCTCTTGTCTCCTTTGTATTGATCCTGTCACTCCTTCTTGTACTTAACACGCTTGAGAAGTACCTATAAACACAAACATAAGACAAAGAATCAATCAAAGCAAAAGATCTATGGAATACAAGTAAATGGAATTAGATACATTTTACACATATATGCATCATATAACAATACAAACATATGGGAAAAAGGTTCAAATTCTTTACTGAATAGAAGAAAGAATTACAACCATCATGTCTGATTCAAAGTCATTCCTCTAGCTTGGATCCAATCCACATCACATCAAAAGCATGACAAACTTGTAGCATAAAAATACTTGTCTGAAAGCTAATTCTCCTAGCATCATTATCTCCTTACAATTCAATATAATCTAGCCCCTGATCACTTAGATGAGTGTTCAAATTATAGAAGGATGAAGGAGGTTATGTCATAAATGGGGGTAGTCAATGGCCTTCCATACTTAGAACTAGTTCCATGGAGGAATGGATGAGAGGATGGGATGCATCTTAACTAATTCCTCATCCATTTTCGAGCTCATAGGAGATGATAAGTGAGGGAAAATTCTATATCAATCCAAGAGATAAGAATATTCCCCAAACCCTATGTGAATTTCGCCCAATCTCACCTAGCGTAGGTGAGAGAGGGCCTAAGTGCTCTACAGAGCACCCTGGCATGGACTCAACTGCTCTGCAGCGCACCCTTACATGGGCCTACCTACGCTAGTCCCTTTAGAGTTCATTTCAAGATGTATTCAAGCCATGAAACTGTCTAGGAAGGAGGAATTCAAAACGGTGACTTGTTTAGGGCATGTAGCAACTGAAATTAGGGTTTGCTGAGCCCTAAAACACTAGTCTGGATGATGGGATTGATTTACCAAAATGGATCTGTAACACCAGCATCAAGCACAAACTAGCTACATGGAACTTTATGAGCCCAAACACCATCCAATCATCAAAGTATACCTCCAAAAACTTGTGAACGAACTCTTTGAACACTACAATGACTACATGTGAAAATATTACCACCACATTATCCATTCCAAAAGGCATCACAGTGTAATGAAATCATCCACACTCAGTTGTGAAGGTCGTCTTACTCCTATCTTCCCGTGCAATCTTTATCTGATGATATCCAGAGAACCCATCAGTAAATGAATATGCTTCCTGTCCGCCAACATTATCCAATACCTCATCCGTGAATGGAGTTGGGAAGGGATCATGACTGCAAGCATCATTTAGTTTCCTGAGGTCTATGAAGATCCGTATGTCATCCTTCTACTTCTTTTCCTGAATGGCTATAGGACTTACCCAGTCAGACTCCTCCATTGGTTCAATAACCCCTGCTGCAGGAATTTTATCCAACTCTAAGCAAACCATTTTCTTGTACTTAGGATTAAGGTGATATGGCCTCTTTCTCAGAGGCTTCATGTTTAGATTCAATGTTATCTTCATCACTGCTAAATTTCCTATTATCCACTTCAAATCTAAAAAAAAATTAGGGAACAAATCCTCGTATTCACGAAGTAAATTAGTGAGCTTATCCACCATAGCATCATCCCAATAGTCCCCTATCTTTGTGAACTTCAGCTCCTCCTCTGTTCCATTGTTCACTTGTCTAGTTTTCAGGGCAAGGTGATATCCGGATTCTCTATCTATGGCCCCTCAACTGCGTGATGACCTGCTGTCTCTCGGATATTAAGGTTCCTTGGATCCTCCTCTTCTCCTTCAGAAGTCACATTGTAGCATGCTAGCTCATGGTGCATCTGGGTGGTCTAATCAGGTTGAATCAAATACAAGGGATCTTGCAATATTTTGAAAATCATTGCTTTGACCTTGTGTAACGCCTCATCGATGCACTCATATCCATTTTCAAAGTTGAATTTCATTAGGAACCCCTGCCTCAAAATATCCCATTCATCCATGTGGTAGAATAAATGCACCCAATCCAGTTGCAGTTCTGCTCCATAGGCATCAGCCTATTTTGCTAAGTGATAGCACGGATCATAACTCCCATCATATTTCTCTATCAATCGTACTTTTGGGCGACCAAACTGCACCGTCATCATTGTTTTTTTTTTTGCGTCGTCCATCAAAATTGTATTTATGCATACCCCATCATCTTGCAGGCGTAGCACACAATGGCAAGTCCAAGGCTTGGAAGTGATGATACTCTGGCACTTCCCTTTCAAATGCATCCAAAAATTTATAAATATCAGCTAAACCATCAAAATAAAGCAAAATTCTTAACTCTGATGATACACAGCGCACATTAGTCATCATGTTACATCATAGTGTAGACACTTCATGCAATCGATTTTGCTAGGGTTCCAATTCCTCATCTGAATCTGATGTGTATGAGTTTTCACAGTCCCATGCAATACGTCCATCAGCTGGCGGATTTACCCAATATTCATCTTGCACCATTATATTATAAATGTTTTCGAAATCATCATCGCATTCATAGTAGCAGAACGGTTCAGTATAGCATGGTCCTTCTGCAGGGTCCAAAGGGGCTACTACGCTAGAGCGATTCTCTTTCAAATGCCATTCTCTGCTTCTTCAAATTGATCACCTCCTTCATGTCAATAGCCTATTCAATCCCAAGTAATGCAGGGTAGAGATTTTTTTCATCGAAAATCTCTATTATTTCGAAATCCGCTAATGTGCTCCCACCTTCAATATCTACTATCACTCCTTGCAGTCTCCCCATGGGGATAATTTTTTGTTTATTCGCCATCCTCAATTGGATCAGAGACCATTGTAGCGTAGGTCTCCACATTCTTTCCCATGTTTGTTTTGGCAAAACATTCCCATCTAATCCCAAATCCAAAATAACTTGGTCCATTTCATACTCTCCTATTTGCGTGGCGAACCTCATCTCACAGCTTGTTCTTGCATTATGCTTACCAATTTCACCGACCCCACGTGCTCCCTCGAGAGTATTTTCTTTACCAACGCATTTATTGATCAACTCGTGTAATCCTTTCATGGCCTTGCTATCACATATCAGCTTCATACAGGTCTCCAAAAAGGTAGTATGGATGGGTCCATTTCTTGATGCTGCTTATCCTGACTTCCTTAGGTAGAAGCCCAAGTGAGGGTTTTCTTTACTTCCATGAAGGTTTCTTTCACACACTTTAGATCAAAGAAAACCTCCTTCTATGGAGCTTTTTTAACCGATTGACCTTCTTTAGACTCCTTTCCCTTATCTTTTTTAGTCCTCATTCCACTTTGCAGCATGATATTCACATTATATTCCTCTTTGCGGGGTTCAGACCTCATCATTTGTAGGTTTTGGGTAGGTTGCTGAGGCTGCATCCCATTTTACCGCATCTTAGTTATACTAGGTAGTCTTTTGTCGCGTGGTCAAACTGAGTGTAGTATCAGCATGAAAGGCGCATCGGGTTCATACATTCTTGCACATAGTGTCCTCGCCCTCCACCATTGTAGCAAATAACTGGTCCCCAACCTCTCGCAGGTCCTCCACCTCCTCGGCCTCATCCGCACCCCTGATATCCTCCTCTCACTCTCCCAGTGCCTTGATTAGGAGGTCAAGTTTATGTCTGCATCTGATACATGGGCATTGTGTTCATCATCAGCTCATAACTATGACAGTTGTGCTCATCATGACCCACTGATTTGTAGAAGTTGCAAAAGAGTTGTTGCAGTGTCTATACAAATTTATGCAACATGTGAAAATTATATATCACGTGTTTGCTAGCTACCTGACAGATAACACACCATAGCGTCAGACCTGTACTTGGCCCTGCTTGAGCTTCCAACCTTAGAGGCATTGACCCTCCTCCTGCAACATAATTCATGAAGACAGGTAAATGATCTTTATCATGCCCCCGAATTTAACATTTCAAACACCAAACTTCTTCGTGCACCTCAAACTGAGTCGCTCTATCTTTCTTCAGACTTTGGTGTTCCAGGAAAAGATTTTGCAACTCCAAGTTAATCTACTGAACTCCCAAAGTAGCATCTTTAACTGGCATCTCATGCAATCCCATCGTAATCTCCAGGGCTTTCGCCTGGGTCCAAATCTTTTGTTGTGATAAAGAAACCCTGAAATGAGGCAAGAGAGTAGCCACAAACCATTCACAGTGATGTCCATCTATAAGATTCATGTTAGCTTCATGGATCTTGTATTTAAATATCTAGTCCATATCTTATGGTGTTTTTCCAGGCTTCATCATGATTTCCTTGAATCCCACGATTGGTTACGCTTCAGGCTTGGGTCTACTAAATTCCTTATTCAACGCAGTCTAAATATCTTCCAACACAATTTCCAGGTTATCAGTGCAATACATGATGTACCACATTAGCGCACGACCCCATAAAGCAGTAACCAACATTTCTTTCTTCATTTGATCATATGTAATGTTTTGGGCTTCTCACACAACATTTGCAATGAACGCGAACTGGTCCGGGTCCTGATTTTCCAAGCCATTAAAAACGAAAAGCTTTAATGTATTCGCCATATTGAATGGTAGTGGAGGTGGTGGGAGTGTGGGTGAAGGTGTATGTGGGTGAAGGTGTATGTGGTGGAGGTGAAGATGGAGGTGGTGTGGGTAGATGGGGTGTTTGCGGGAACCCTCACCTTATTAACTGAACACCGCTCTGTAGATAAGTCTGTGTTGGTTCTTTGTCGTCACTCAGAGGAGGCTCAATCAGTGGGCTATATTTAGGTCCTGTTTGTCC
This sequence comes from Pinus tabuliformis, assembly GCA_031772625.1. Lineage (NCBI taxonomy): Eukaryota > Viridiplantae > Streptophyta > Pinopsida > Pinales > Pinaceae > Pinus > Pinus tabuliformis. The sequence goes on from CM062814.1 coordinate 409,819,633, forward strand.
TCTATCCCTTAATAACTTTCCAGTTTACGTAGCTCCTAACTTCAAGGTAATTGCATAACCCTCTTTTCACAGAAGAGCATTTTAATCCAAGTAATCAAAGATCTTCAATACATACCTTGTGGTTCTTTGAAGAAGCATCACTCTGCTTCATTGTAGCTAACCGAGGTGTTGACCACGAACTCTATCCAAATCGTCATAAGACACGATGAAGCCACTGATCGACAATGTGCACGATGTTATATTCAAAGGCTTCCAATCTTCGCACTAACTCTGGGGTCCAAACTATTGGACCATCAAGCCTCCACCTTCCCTGGCCATCTGCTAATTTAACGATCCACTCATATAGCTCGATGGGGAAGGAACAAAAGAAAATTTTCTGTATCTCTGTGTATAGATAACTTTCCAACCACTATCCTTTTGTCAATCATGGATTTTTGTTTTCTTGCACCACAAATTCAAGGATCTTCCTATCCAACCAATCTTCAATTTCTTTCTTTGTCGGATTCCAGTGATGCGACATCACACATCTCTTTATGCAGATCCTTGTATCACAATAGAACCATTTGTTGCCTTAGTGGGTGCAAACAGAGGTTCCAACCAAATCCCTACACTATTTTCCCTTTTGGCATCAATCTGCAGAGCGCGGGTTGAAGTCTCACCCGAACCAGTGTGGGAAGATGCTGCAACCATGTTTCCGCACCCATAGATGATTATGATGTCATTTTATTCCCTAAACCTTCCTTCGAGCAGATCGATAAGCCCTTAAGGCTTATTGATATAACTTCCTTTTATCAACCTTCGGCCCTTTGCAAAGCTCTATGACTCTCTTGCATTCATATAACAATTTAAACCATGTAGAATCGCGCATCAATATAGTATTAAATCATGAACCCAATATTCTTCACAACATAAACACATCCATTCATAGCAAAATTAAATGGAAAAAACAATGATATTTCTAGAATATTCTCTTTATTGATACTTCAAATTTGCTTACAAACACAAGACTACCCTACGCACTTAGCTACAGGGGTCCGTGCACATAGTTGTAGACTCTACTCTAGGCCTCTGCGCACACAGTTGTAGAGCCTTTCTTGTACACCAAGACTCTTCGCTCTTCACCTGTAATGACCCATTACATTCATCAATATCAACTATCTACTCCCTTAGACTCTCTAAGACTCTCATTTCTATACAATCCCGTGGTCTGTGGAACATGGTCAGATCTATACAGGCTGACAAAACTTAAATAAAAGAAGGGAAATGCCTTTATGAAACTTACTATCTATGCACCGTGTGACCACATCTTGAGAATAATTTATACCTTTCATAACAAAAACTTGGGCTTTCTGCCACAAAATGTATGCTTTTGCACCAAAATTTACGCTTACGGGACACTGTCCCAACAGGCTGCCTCATATCAAATGGTTAAAGGAATCATTTTTAGAAAGAACCACCATGGCATACTACTAAGATGTTTAGAATATGATGAGGCTCAATGAGTGCTGAAAGATATACATGATGGACCTATAGGAGGTCATTATGCAAATGGCACGACAACCCATAAGATGATGCAAGTAGGTTTCTACTGGCCCACATTGTTTAAGGATGCACATGCCTATCCTGAGAAGTGTCCTGTCTACCATAAACACATAGGTACTAAGCAAGATTGTTCACTCCACTCCAACCCATAGCAGTTGAGGAACCTTTTCAACAATGGGGGTTGGATGTTAGAGGTGAGATCATGTCAAACTCATCAAAAAAACACAGGTATATACTTATGACCACTAACTATTTCACTTGGTTCGTAACGGTAATTCCATTATAGAAGGCTAATGATGACGAGGTAATACCTTTCATTAATCAATACATCATAGCGAAGTTTAGTGTTCCAACCTCACTTGTCTTTGATAATGCTACATATTTTTCATATTTAAAATTGTATGATTCTTCTTTAGAAAACAATATCATGCTAAAACATTCAGCCAACTACTACCCTCAATGGAATGGCATAGTAGAATAAACCAATTAAAACCTCATCCACATTGTCAAGAAAACCCTAGTTTCTCATCAAAGGAACTGGCACAATGAACTCAGTAATTCCCTTTGGGCCTACCGGGTTACCCCCAAACCATCCATTGGTACACCCCCCTACTTCGTATTTTACAAGAAAGAAGCCATCTTTCCACCTAACCTATACCTCCTGGTCCTGAGACTAGCCCAAGAGTTGCAAGGCTCCTCATGCCCTCCCATTCAAAGCCATATCGATACCCTTGTGAGGTTGGAAGAGGAGAGACTAAAGACGAAAGAGAAATTTTCCATTCATCAATCTTAGATTAAGAGGTGGTTTGATAAGAAATATGTAGGGTCATACGAGTTTAATGTGGGCGATATAGTTCTTAAATGGGATCGGGCCCACAAAGATAGGGGAAAACACACAAAGTTCCAAGATTTGTGGATTGGCCCCTTCCAAATCAAAGAGAAAATTGGCCAACACACCTCCAAGTTACAAACCCTGGGAGGGCAAGTAGAACCCATCCTTGTGAATGGCCAAGACCTTAAGCTCTATTTCACCTAGTGGCCCCAAGGTTGCTAGCCCCATCTTGAACCATAGGCTTATTTGTTTTTCCTAGCTAGTCGTCATTTCTATTTCAATATAGTTTGTTGTTTCATTTCCTTTCAAAAGAAGTTTGAGATGACAGGTAGAGGTTCAAAGGACCATTCACATTGGCTACCACAGATTCTCTACGGAACCGTTTGGTGACCAAGAATTAAGGTGCAGAAAGAAAATATAGTGTCGTAGATTGGAAGTAGTGGGGAACTTGATGGTACACACAACCCCCATTCCTACTTGTGTCAGTCTGTCCCAACCATTTACATGGCCAATAGGTTGTGAATTTTTCTAGATCACCCATGGTATTGGGGAGGAAGCGAAGACTGAAGAAACCTTTTGAGAATACATATATTTTGGGAAACCAATAAGGTTTGTGAAAAATCAGAAACAACCTCTTTGCATATTAAATAAGTAGGGATCCAACATTTGCCCAAGCTTTAAGCCACCATCAAATAAGTCCATATAATAATAGAGAAATAAGTGCCAATGAGCACATCCATCCATTCATAATAAGGGCTAAAGGATCGAGAAAGGCTTCCTACACAAAAAGGTGAAGCAACAACTCCACCGGGGTAATGACTAGGCTCGCTGGCAATGGAGAAATGTTCACAATGTCTAAGTAGGGACTCTGCTATGGTAGTGTTCAGGATCGATGGAAGAGGACCAATACCAAAGTATTATGACTGCTATACCAAAACAAATTGAAGCTCATATTATAACTTCAAGTTCCCTTTTCCTTCCGACGACAAAAAGACGTAGCACCCTATCTTGTGTGATAAAGGCCATTTTCGACAGGATCGGACAACCAACCAATTCAAACGAGAGGCCCAAATACCATCAGTGGGGCCTAAAGATCCATGAAGAAATAGTTATTTAAGTCTCATTAAGCTAGGCGAGAAGGCACCAAAGATCCTAGAATCTCCCAGGGAATCACCAATTGTTGTAGTTGTTGCAACAACCACTCCAAAATTCTGGAAAGCCTAAAATTTCCGGAGCCCTTGTATTATGCGGAGCTACTGGTGCTGCTAGGATCTTCTCAAAGAGTTCAATAATTTCGAAGAACCCCAAAAAAATCTAAGTTTTCAGCTAAGTAAGGATAAGTTTCTAGTTCTTGTCTAAAGCTGGTCGGTGGTTTTTTTGGAATGCGACTAAGTCTAAACCTTGTGACCGATGCCACTGATGCGACCTGTGTGACTCACTAGTCGCACAGATCGTGAGATTGCATCTGTCTCTCTTGGAAATTGATGCGACAATGTGACCATTGTGACCTCACAACTGGATGGTCGCAAGGTCACAAGGTCGCATCTGTCTCTCTTGGACATTGATGCAACCATACGACCATTGTAACCTCGTGATTGGATGGTCACAAGGATGGATAGGTCACAAGGTCTCACATACCTTGCTCACCCATGAATATGATCATGCAACCCTTGCGAACTCACGAATACGTAGTCGGAAGGTCACATGCCAGACCCATTCAACCTCGTACATGTGGCCAAAGTTATATAATGGAAGGTTGTTGAGTCACATTATAACTTTTCCTTTGGTTGTAGGGAAGGTGAGGAATGCCTGCAACTTGGGCGCATAAGTGTTTTGCTCGAATTAAGTGACATTTCGCCTTCCTAGTAATGATGAGTTTCTCCCAAGTGTCTTTGTTTCCATCTGCAACCTTCTTCATCCCATGCCCTGGGGGTTTTAGACCATGTTACTTTGCTTTTGCACCTCATTTCCTGAAAGCAGTTGCCCTAGCCACTACCACTCTTCCCGCACCCAGACCTCAGCTATTTTTCAACCCTAACCTTCTTAGTTTACACCGGTAAGCCTAGAAATACATCCCTGGAAGAATCCTAGACCTCCTAGAGCTACAAATTATTTTCCTTGATCCTCTTAAAACCTAGGTCGGTGGCTTGAGACTACGATATCTCTTTTCACGTGACTTCACCCTTACGCGACCTTGCGACTTATGACCTTGTGTGCCCCATCGACTTGTGACTTGCGACCATACTACCCCATCAACCTAACCTCCAACTTTGCGGCCCCTATCAATCTACGACCTATACAACAAGTTGCTTAGTCTCATTTCTATCCTTGTGACCTTGCGACCCGCCTCCCTTGCGACTATCCTACCACCTACTGAAACTCCTTTTTTTTCGTAGTTTTACTTGATTTTCATGCTGTCTATCTCCTCGTGGGATTTTATTTTGGACATGCCTGCTGATGTGGACCTAGATTTCATATACATATCTTCCTTCAGAGACAAAATAGCTCCACCAACCACTAAGGCTACTTGCAGAGGCTGAGGAAGCAAGTCATGGGAGTCCGACCAAGATGAGGAGCCACCCATCTTCGAGGACACATCTTGCAACATTAGTAAAACCTCGAGGCTCTCTTGGTACAACATCTACGAGGAGTTTTCGAAATCAAACATTCCATAAACCCATGAGGATTTTCTAGTATACATGAACTTCAAAAGGTCAAGGTTACATAAGGTAGCGATGCACCCCTTGGTCTTCCCTTGCACAAAAACTATTGAATGGATCTTGCAATGTATAGATACAAATTCATGGATGATCATGGATCATGCTAAGGCACCCATAGCCACTATTTCTCCTACACACATCCACGCCTACTACAAACTTCATGAGATACAGGAGGTTTTTAATACTAGGTGGCTCTCTAAGTTTGTGATCCTAGTGAAGGACATCCAAAGGGAATGGTGGCAAGACCCGTCAAAGTTTCGTGTTAGAATGGATCAAGGATACAAGAAAGAGGGATTGTGGAAGGTATATTAGTTAATTGCTGCAATGATGTTTTGATTATATGTCAAGGCAGAATGCACCATTTTTTACAGCACCTAGGTCCCCCTCATGTATGTCATTGCCATCAGAGGAACTATTTTTAACTAGGCAAGCATCCTCTCATTATCCTTGAGAAAAAACATAGTTGTGGACAAGCCCCTACAATCGGAATAGCCTCCAGAATTCTATGTCTTCATACCTCGTCGACGTCGTCTACTTGAGATGCTACTTCAAGCACTAGAGATGCAACTGGGACTCATGAGCAGCTGACCCCGTGCAGTGCCATTAAAAAGTTTTCTATCACATGGCTTACAAAGATATGATAGATGTAATCTATCACTCTTTCATCATCCCATTGTACCATCCTCTATTTGGGGATGAACCACCATGAATGCCAAAGAGGGATATGAAGAGTATGGTCAGCATAGAACACTAGTTTCACATTTAAGAAGGGAAATTTGTCAGTGTGTTCAGTAGGCATAAGGCCCTTCATGCCCTACCGAGGTTGGCCAAGGACAAGATGCTCCTATGAGAGCTCTTCTACCAAATGACACAGGGTTTTTCTAGGATATTGAACCAAGGGAAAAAGAAACCATGGCTCGCTTTCCCTCTCACCATCGAAGCATATGTGGTGGAAAATTTGAAACACATAGAGGAAGAGGCTGAGGCATTGAAGGGAAGCCACTTTACGATGCTCAAGTATCGAAAATATGGTCCTAAGAAAGTCATGGTCACCCACTGTAAAAAGGAAAAATTCAGCTGGTCTTATTCTCATTCCAAACCAGATATTGAAGATGGGGTAAAAAATTGGTATAAATCTACAAGGGAACCTAGACCAAGCGAGCATTAGGATAGAGAAGATGAGTTCTTTGATGATTCCCTAGAAGATTTGAGCCTCAAAGAAAGATCTTCCACCATAAAGAAAAAGTAGCAAGAGGCGCTAAAAGGCACCAAGGAATCTAAGAAGCAAAAAGGAAAAGAGCTAGAAGATGCCTTGAGCAACCGTGAAGAGGAAGACACTAATACTACGCTGAAATAAAGGAATGCCACCATGGTAAGGAGAAAGCAAGAGCTTAAAAGGAAAATGGTGCTGGAGAGAAAACAATCTCAAGATTACAACAATGAAGGACAGAGCGAGAAAAGGGGACAATAAGAAGAGCGAGAAAAGGAGAAACATCTGCAAGAAAGAAGCAACAAGAACGAAGGGTGCAAGAAGAGGCAGAGAAGAGAAAATAGGAGGAAGAAAGAAGGGCACAGGAAGATGCAAAGAAGAGAAAGTAGGAAGAAGATAGAAGGTCCTAGGAAGAGGTAGAGAAGGGAAAACATGAGGAAGAAGCAGAGAAGAGAAGGCAGGAGGATAATAAAAGATTAGAGAAAGAGCTGAAAAATATGGAAGATGATCTAGAGAGGTAGCACGCACTTGCAAATCAAGAGAAAGGAAAATAGGAAGAAGAACTAAGGAGGAACAAGGAAAAGGAGGTTGGGGAAAGTGAACAAGGAGATACTAGCAAAATAGCTGAGCTAGGTATAGGAAAATGTGGACTTCCCCCATTAGACGTGCCTCATACCAATCCCCTCACCAACAGGCACCTCTCCCTACAAGAACTGGGTATCTCGAAGGGATAGGATGAGGAGGTCCTACATCTCACAAGGCTCACTTTCGATGAAGTAAACCTCAAAATTATGAAAGAAAGAAAAAAGTATTGCACCAAGAATCCAGCTAAGCTTTTATCAATAACCATGGCCAAGGGTACTGTGCCCAAGATTACAACAAACCTACAAATAATTGCCTCGGTCGAGACAACTTTCATTGCCACCATAGAACACAATGTGGCCCAAACAAGTAAACAAATTGCTATTCTTCATAATAGGATTTATGCATCTAAACTAAGGGCCACCTAGCGAAGCAGGAGAAAATTAACGTGGAGGAAGAGAATGCAGCACTCTATTTAGTTCACATGAGTGCAGCTGAATGCCAAGCAACAATCAAAGTAGAAATGGAGACTCTGGGGGAGGCCATGGTAGTATTCTATGAAGAACAGTCCAAACTGCATCACACAGTGGCCCCAATCATGAAAATCCAAGCGCACCCAAAAGAAAGAGTCTTAATTATTAAGGTGGCTATGCCATCTTTGGATAAGATAGACGAATGGTCTGCCAAGTACCGAGGAGCACCAATGTGATCCCTAAGAAGGATTGGATCACCATTGTTGTGGGGAAAATGCCTATTTAGGACGATCCTATCCACCTAAGATGTGACAGTGCCTTAGCAACAAACGAATACAGCTATCATGATTTCTTCCTTTATGAAATATGAAAGAGAGGAGATTAGCAGACTTACCGTTATCTTCCGGTTGTCCCTCGAACTAGATCCTCTTCTCTTTGTGTGTCCACAGCTACTTGCCTCCTCGTTCGATCAAGAGAACAGCTACTTGAATCCCACGAGATCACAAGAGAACAACTACCTGTGACAAGAGAACAGCTACTTGCAACAAGAGAAGAACACAATACAAAGACAAATATACATATTCATAAATGATTCAGGATTAGAAGTGAATCAAATATACTAATGCATTTACACAAAATACACCTGCATATAGGAAATAATCAAGATAGCTTTATTGAAAGTAACAGGGTTCAGGAAGAGATACAACCCATAGGGCTCCAACCCAGCATCTCCTTCCCAGCAGAATGGAATTCCTTCTTCAACTCCTTTCAAAGCATAACACACCCAATATTTCTAGCCCCAAAGCAATAACAATTCTTTGCAAATACCAAATTCCAGCCTCCCTAGACCTCATGAGAGAGATCTATATATAGGAGTTTTGGAGAAAGGATGAGTCAGTTTGAGGCTGGCATGAAGCTGACTAGTGTCCTCTCCCACTTTAGTTCTTGAGTCCACTTGGAGGTTCTTGCTTCCACTTGGAGATTTCGAACCTCTTACTCATCACCAGTCGAATTCCCTGATCCAAGTGTCATTTTGGAAGCTTCCTGGGCTTTGACACCTTGAGGAATGACTCTGCCACATGTCCAAACTCGCCCAGTGCAGGTAGCCTTCTTTGCAGTTGACATTCAACGCAGGTAGACAGTGGAGCAGTTGAAATTCAGCGCAGATGCTCAGTGGAGCAGTTGACATGATCTAGAATTGCCTTGTTTTTGAGTGTTTTCAGGTGGAGAACTTTTGTTAAGTGTTGTGATTTGCTGGCCTTGTTCCTCTAGGGGTAGGAAACATGTTTAGGGACTTTGGATCCCTTGATTATTAACATTTCATGCTCAGTGATGCAAGGCACAAAAATGTCTATAACAGTTGCCCCCTAAAGTATGAGGCCGTTTATCGGGTGAAATGCTTTATCTAGGAGGGTCCGAAGTTCATCCATCTGCTGGGAGGAGACCTGTAATAAAATACAATACAATACATTATGATTCATTCTGCTTTCATGATCTAGCTGAGGCGGGCATTCCTATGCTCAGCTTTATAAACTCATTTTTGTACATGGAACAGACGGTCGTCTGATGGTAGACTGATAATTTTGGTGAAATTATCATCCTTTGAGTAGGATGATCATCTGCTGCAATGATGTACATGTCAAATGTCTTTATTTTTCCTGAATATATATCGCAGCCCGGATGGATGAAACTAGATCCGGGGTCTTCAAACTCGTTCGATCTTCACTCTAAGTAAAAGTCGATCCATGTGAGAATTGCGCTGAAGTCGAACATGGAAAGACATCGCTTGATTACCGGTCAATGATGTAAACCGTTAACAAGCACGAGAGGAATCACCGATAATGATAATGACCCTCAAGGTACTGTAGTACAATTCACGTGGTGTGAATAAAGGACTTGGCGTCGAGCACCACGCAAAATCTTCTGGTCGAAGGTCATTGATGTGTACCTGTCACCGGAAGTGAGAAACTTGCCATTGAGGCATGCAAGCTTCAAAGTACTGAAAGGGTTGTTCCTAGAGCAACTCCTTGGATAATGAGCTGATGTCGACAAGGAGCAATCCGTCAAAGGAGGGCCTTAATGAATCCCACATCAGTGACACGGAACGGATCTAATGATTTTAATGGAGGTGAAAACAATCTATGACATATGATTCAGGGTGGCGGTCATGAATGGATGAAAGATAATGTATGGCAGTGGATGGGACCCGGTTGACTCTTTCTGAACGACTACTCTTGAACATATGGTGACACTGATGCGATGGATCGGTAGCATTACCCCAAATATGGATGGTATGGCAAGACCATGGTGATGTGACCGGTGAATGAAACAACCCAACCCGAATGCGATACAGAGGAAAAGTGTCATGTTCAAGAGCGACCTGCTACCATCAAAGTTTTCTTGATCTTTCCCAATTTTTTCCCAGTCATTGATGACCAGTACCTCTTTATTTTTTTCAAGCTTGAGGAGGATAACATATGCTTGTTCTATAACTTGCCCTTCGGGCAAGCCCATCGCTATGTTTTAACGAGCTTAGCGATAGGGAAACTCGTTCTCGTCTAAAGACAAGTTTGTCGCTATTTAATCATTTTAACGAGTCTAACGACAAGGATAACACGGTCCTTTTCATTTTTAGAGAGTCTGAAAAGGTACATAAAGTTAACTCCAAAATTCCTTTTTCGTCATCTAATCCCTTAAGTCTGAAAAAGTATAAAACAATACAGAAGGGATGAGTTTTCGATAACTTTAACGAGGCGAATAAAACAAGCGCTCGACCTTTTTGTGCAATAATCCCTCAGGTCCAAAAAGATTAAAATCTAGAGGAGGGATAGCTCTTCCGGTCCTTTAACGAGCTGGAAGGCCAAAACTCGGCAATCTTTTCATATTTTACGAGTTAGTTGAAAAGAGCTTAAAGAAGACTCGTCTTTTGAGGAACGAGTGATAAACAGGGATAGCAACCGATTCCAGGTACAGGTTGGAATTTTCCAATCACGGCAGTGTCACAAGGATGGCTAGGTGAAATCACTCTTCGCAGCTGCTCCTCAAAATGGGTAAACAATCATATGGAGGTGAACGATCGGCCAAATGAAAGTGGAGGTGGCAGGTGCAAACACGACCAAGGCTTTTATGGCTGATAAATTTATGATCACAGCGGTTATTTACCAGGATAGGTTCATTTTTTAGTTAAAAATAGCTTAAACTCTAGAGGAAACATTGCTCACTGCTTATATTTATTTTTTAACGAGCATGAAGACCGCATTAAAACTGCTCGGATCTTGCGTTTATTTTTTAACGAGCATGAACTTTATCCTAAAACTGCTCGATTACCCAGTCTTTTGATAAGAGTGTCTCATGAAAGATCCCATTTTTTATAGAGCTTGCGCCTTACCAAAGCTATGCTCACTCTCCTTTCTTTATGCAAGTTCGGAAATGGCTAATCCTACGAGTTTAAAGGGTTAGACCTACAGGTTTAAAGGGAGGACCTAAAAATTTAAAAAATAAATAGTCGCCCCTTGCTTGCACTCCAAAAGGTTTGCATGCCCCCAGGTATAAAATAGAGTTTCAAGGTTACCTCTACTTTTCTGCCATCGAAACTTTCGTTTCACCAGGAGAGGAACCTCTTTCAGGTTACCCAAAGATTGTCTCGTTAATCTTTCAAACAAAACGCTTCCTCGGCAATGTCTACCGAAATAAACAAGGGTGAATGACTGGTGTCAAACACGTAATTTTGACAAAAGAATCTTATTCTAGAACAACCCCTCTTCCATCCACGGACGGGGTACATACTAGTCATATTCTCCCGTGGAAACCTATCATATACCCAAAGTTTCCCTGCCGAAGCAGGCCAGGATGCATGCCCCCTGGGTTCCAGTCATATCCTCCCAGATTACTCGCGCTCATCAGGAGGACGACCGTGGGTTGAGACAATTCTTGCATGAATAGATCATTTAGGGATGGCACATGACTATTTGCGATGTGTGATCTGGGAAACGAAAGTTGGTCCATGAGCTTGACCATTCTTCCTTCATGCGGAAAACACATTACTCTAAAGAGTGAGGAGACTACAGCTCCCATGCAATATATATAGTCTCGTCCAAGGAGTAGGTTATAATCCAAGGGTCCTTGAACGACCATCACATTCATTTGAACGGTCTTCCCTTTCAATGTTATAGGCACATTGGGGAGGATCCCTAAAGGTCGACTGGTTCCTTTATCAAAACCTGATAGATTTCTCATCTCAGGTAAGAGTGTTGGCGAACCAAGCGCTCTCCAAGCAATAGAGGAAAGGATACTCACAGATGCCCCCTCATCAATGATAGTGCCAGCCATTACCATTCTGTATATTTGACAAATAATTTTGAATGACACACTGGCTGGCAACCGGGGTCTGCCTAGTTGGTTCCAATCAAAGGACACAACCAGGTTGCTTGGTGGTGGGACCGAATATACGGCCGGATAGCGCTCTGATGAACTTCCTTCTTGCAACAAAGGAATGGTGGCATTGCCCCCTTAATCATCAGAGTCAATGCTGATGAAGAGAACCTGGAAGGTGTCGTCTGTATTCTCCTCTGTGATGGTGTCATTTGAAGGTGGAGCCTCTGAAGGCAAAACCGGGTCAACTGCCGTATCAACCTTTTGACTTTCGTCAGGCATGGATCCAGATGGTTCTTCTTCAATGACAGGTGTTTCGGCTGACCATCCAAGTGGCTCAGCCGGATTCTCAACTAGTGAGGGACTTGGCAGGAGTTTTTGATATCCAGGAGGAAGATTCGCTCGTAAAATCGGGCGATCTTCCAGAACTCTTTTTGCCTCATCTAAGAAGGGACAACGGTGGATGGCATGATCGCCTTCACACAATCTACAGGGAAATTTAACTTTCCCATTCTGTCCTGGAGCTTCACTCCCACTAGTTGACGGTGAGCAGTCGACATGGATATCAGAGGTCGATGCTCCCGAATTGTGCAAACGGGGGGACCAATCTCTTAGTATCCGTGGGATACAGGGACAATCTCTATGGAAGTGGTCTCCCCTGCATATGATGCATGGCGATTTAGGCCTTACAAGTGCGGTGTGTGGATTTCTGTTAGATGACGTTTGTTTGCCCCCAGTCGCCTTAGGCTCCTTCTTCTTCTTTTCTTTCTTCTTCTTCTCCTTCTTCTCCTTAGGAACCCGATTTTTTGATGGACCAGTTCTGTCAAGCGAAGAGGAAGGAGGGGAGGAAGATGAAGTGGAAGGCTGGGAGGCAACTCTTGTCTGATCTAACTGTTGACTCGACTGTTCAGGAGTGGTGGTATTCTGAACGACATTGGTCAAAAAGAGCCAAACTGGTAGGCCAATTGGCAGTCCTGGAAGCGACAATGTGGCCATGTGGGGCGCACCAACATCTCCCCAAGAGGAGAAGGGACTAGGATTTCCACCCAAGGGAACTCCTTGGTTGGTGTGCTCCATCTTTTCAACCTAAAGATCAACGCAGGATTAAAGGGTGATTGTTCCGTTTAAAATAAATTGTTAACGACGCTTTTAGACACAACTTGCTTTTTCAGTTTTAAAGAGTCGAGAAAAAGCTAAAGATGACTCTAGTCTCCTTCGATGTTTTAACAAGCCCGAAGTGACAAATGCTCAGATGGAATTTTTCTGTTATAGAGTCTGAAAAAGGCCAAAAGAAACTGCTCTGGAGATCTAGGCAGAGGGTGTGCCAAACCTTTCGCAAAACCACAGAATACTTTTTACGGTACGGGTGGTCGATCTTCGTGAATGCTGTGTTCACTGCATTGCGATCAGTAGGGCGGCCAACACGACTTCCTAAGGATAAAAGATATATGCCTATAGGGGTCTCCCAATATATACGCGACGGTACGTGGGAGCACAATCCGTATTAGTACCACCGACTCTCAGGAGGAATCACCCACCTTCTTCGAGATCGACAGTCACTATGTTTAACGACGCCGGAACACGTCTCTAGCCTAGACCTCTATGTTGTGCGTTATGTTACAAAGTGTTGTTAGGTTCATTCAGTTTATTTTAGGTTGATCTTTTTAAAGTTTGCCTTTCAAGGTTCACCACGAGATGTATGATACAACTTCCTAAATGCAGTCTAAGATGATAAGCAAGCTTTTCAATATTTCAACTTTGAAAATCCTAGCTACTAAGGGAAAAGAGAGCGACTATCTTTTCTCAAAGAGCAATCAGCACACTCTAATACACTTTCCCTAAATCCAACATGCAAACTTATCAAATGCAAAATGCACAATGCAGGTGTTTGTTTTCACTTTCTTAGTATAAATGCCTACAAAGAAAGCTTTTTGCACAAATTTGAATTTTCTTTTACAATGATCAAAATAAACAAGTTCACTTTCTTCGAAATCAAAAAGGGTAGAAGAGATTACAATCACTTTGCGATTTTCGAAATAAACACTCGTTCTGATACTTTGAAAAGAACAAATTCAAACCAATAAGAAAAAGTAAAACAGTATAATCAATCTGAACAAACAGCCAAAGAACTCTCTTCTAAGATAACTCTCAATCAGATCTGAATCAAAGGCTACAGAAAGACTACTTTACTCATGCAAAGGAAGACTGTAAATGACGCCACAAACACATAAAAACATTCACAATCTTTTTGTACAAAAATTGAGGCGGAATTCAGGCAAAGAAAAGGGTTATCAGACCAGCACCTATACTTGGTTAAAGGCTATAAAAACAGAGATCAAAACAGGGCAAAAAAGGACAAAGAACCCCAGCTGCACTAGGCCACACTGGTTCAGCGCAGGTCCAACACTGTTAGTTTGACATTCAGCACAGGTAGCCCCTTCGGGACCTACGTTGAAATGCAGACTGCCTTCACAGTGCCTGCGCTGAAGAGAGAAACTCTCGTTTCTCTTGGTTTCTGGGTCACAAAATGCTCAAAAATCAACTGTTTCAGGCCAAATCAGAAACACAAGCAAGGTATAAACAGAGGGATGCTTTGATAGGGTACTAAAGACTATCACAAGGATCAATCAAATCATTTGTGGACCTAGTTTAAATCATAGACAAGTCCAACATACTGGATCAAAGCAGCAACTTTTACTTTGCATCCGGGAAAGATGCAGTTCAAGAGTTGTTGTCAAGTCTATGAAGTAAACAAATGATAGAAACACAAATGAAATGAATAAACAAGTTCTTCCCCAGCAGAGTCGCCAATTTGTTGTGGGGAAAAATGCCTATTTAGGACGATCCTATCCACCTAAGGTGTGACAACGCCTTAGCAACAAACGAATACAGCTATCATGATTTCTTCCTTTGTGAAATATGAAAGAGAGGAGATCGGTAGACTTACCGTTATCTTCCAGTTGTCCCTCGAACTAGATCCTCTTCTCTTTGTGTGTCCACAGCTACTTGCCTCCTCGCTCGATCAAGAGAACAGCTACTTGAATCCCACGAGATCACAAGAGAACAACTACCTGTGACAAGAGAACAACTACTTTCAAAAAGAGAATAACACAATACAAAGACAAATATACATATTCATAAATGATTCAGGATTAGAAGTGAATCAAATATACTAATGCAATTACACAAAATACACCAGCATATAGGAAAGAATCAAGATAACTTTATTGAAAGTAACAGGGTTCAGGAAGAGATACAACCCATAGGGCTCCAACCCAGCATCTCCTTCCCAGCAGAATGGAATTCCTTCTTCAACTCCTTTCAAAGCATAACACACCCAATATTTCTAGCCACAAACCAGCAACAATTCTTTGCAAATACCAAATTCCAGCCTCCCTAGACCTCATGAGAGAGATCTATATATAGGAGTTTTGGAGAAAGGATGAGTCAGCTTGAGGCTGGCATGAAGCTGACTAGTGTCCTCTCCCACTTTAGTTCTTGAGTCCGCTTGGAGGTTCTTGCTTCCACTTGGAGATTTGGAACATCTTACTCATCACCAGTCGAATTCCCTAATCCAAGTGTCATTTTGGAAGCTTCCTGGGCATTGACACCTTGAGGAATGACTCTGACACATGTACAAACTCGCCCAGTGCAGGTAGCCTTCTTTGCAGTTGACATTCAACATAGGTAGACAGTGGAGCAGTTGACATTCAGCGCAGATTCTCAGTGGAGCAGTTGACATGATCCAGAATTGCCTTGTTTTTGAGTGTTTTCAGGTGGAGAACTTTTGTTAAGTGCTGTGATTTGCTGGCCTTGTTCCTCTAGGGGTAGGAACAACATGTTTAGGGACTTTGGATCCCTTGATTATTGACATTTCATGCTCAGTGATGCAAGGCACAAAAATGTCTATAACAACCATGTAGAATACCAAGGTTCAACTCCACATCAAAATTCAGTCCAAGGAAAAATTGACCAAAGATATCGAAAGAGTATTAGCATCCTACAGACACCTGTTCGGTGGCTTAGAATTTATAATCCAACTTCATGGGGTCCCCTCTATAGGAGAATTTCGATAGGTGAGGAAGGAGGATGAGATCTCTGAGGAAGTACAGGCATTCGTAGAGACATATAAACAAGTAGCCCGTACAAAAGACATGCCAATCACCAATGAAAATATTACGCATTATGTGGTAGAACCAATGAGGATCTACAACAAATTAGTAAACTTGAATAATCAGGTGCATGCCAAGAAGACCACCGTCATCCCAGATGTACTCAAGTGTCTACACCATCATGATGAATATTAGTTGTGGATCACTCCCATCGCAGCAGAATACAAACTATGGCACACATATTTTATGGAACAACTCGGTCTTGACATTCCAGAACACTCCATTGTTAAATTAGTGAATTAGGTTGGTAGCATGTTTTTTGTGATGTATCTACTTCAGTAGCATAGAATTTTTTTTGAATATGAAAGGTCACATGGAATACCAAAAGTCGTTAGGTAGACGAAAAGTCATGAGGAATTTCAAGAATCAAGGGTAGGCCAAGAGTCGCCCTCACCCTATAAATACACCCTCATGCCTCATTTATAAATGACCTTTTGCTGAGGCCTTTTTTAGAGATATATATACATTGCTTAAGAGAAATTATGCTCTTCTAATTTATGCAAGGAGTGATTGTACATTTCCACTATTGGATTCATCAAGTCATTTCTATTCTAATGCCATGAGTATTTTCTTCATTTGATGGATCAGATGTTCCTAAAATCTCTTTGATGTGCGGTCTCCTCATATGTTGTCTCACACTACAAACTTTGTGTTGCTTCGTATGAATGGTATTTGATTCACTAACGCTATGATTGTGGCACTGAACTATTTCATTGGTATTGGTATAATCTGTTTTCACTGTACCTTTATCTATGTTCATAGATGTTTGATCATTGTGAATTAATTTACAATAGCTAAGAACTTTATCTTGGAAAGCATGAGTCTTATTTGAAGCCTGCTAACAGTAACATTAGAAAAGATTTATGTTGTTTATAGTCTAGCTATTCATGGTTTATGCAGCATAAGATATTTGTCAATTATGTCCTTGTATTTATTTAGGTCCATGCTTTCCATTGGGTTCATATTTCACCTCCGTCCAAAGAAAGCTCAACAAAACTGAACAATTGTTGGGCCTACATAATGGAAGGGATCCCTTTCGCAAATGGTGCATGGTCTAGTTCTGAACCTACACCGTGGAGATCCCCTTTGCTGTTGGTGGATAATTCTAGCCCATCAACACCTAGTTCCATCTAGGCCGAGGAACTAAAGACTAAACTCAGTTGTCCATAGGAAAAAAGGGATTACGAATTCTTGTACTTTACACGCTTTTGACGAAAGAAGAAATAGTGTTTTCTTTCCCTCGCTCCTTCTGGGATAATAGAGCTAATGTATTATTTAGTTGTCAAAAGTGAAAACCATTAGTAAGGATATGCTTCCAATCACAACAGAACACAGCCTTACATTTTACTGAGGAAACAATATTACAAAGTCTCAATGAAAGGGTTTAACTACAATAAACTTTCCTTATGTTTTTCAAGCTACTCCACACAATTGTCATCTATTGCAAAACAAATATTCTCTAGAAAGGAACACAACTTGTGATTATAAGTGCCAAGATTTACTAATTTCACACATAAACTCTCTAGTTGATATCAATGTTGATATTACTTAGAAATAAACCAAATTGGGCATCTGAGGTAAGTGTGGAATCATCAAGCATTAATGCCCATATTCAAAGCTAAAAAAAAAATTCATTTAAATATCAACATTAGCACAAAATATATTCTCCTTATTCATCAACAATCAATAGAATAGATATGTATAAAGGCATGCATTAACACATCACCAAAGGAATAAATCCAAATATAATGATTTCCTTCAAAGAAGTATGGAAGCCTATTTTACAAGATTTGTTGCACTATGAAACTAGCTCAAATACCCTACAAACCAAAATTAAATCTTATGATGCAGATATATATTTCAAGAACATTTTATGTTCTTTAAATAAATATTACCTAGCTATTTTATCTAATATTGGATGGAATTTTTGCAATGCATGAACTCTTTGAAAAATAATAAAAAAAGTAGGTAGGATTATTATGTTGGATATTTCCAAGGCTTATGATAGACATGATTGGAAATAAAACTCTCCACCCTCAAGGTATTTTGATTCTTTTCCTCTTGACTAGTTTGAATTTCTGCTCTAATTTCTACCCCTTTACAACCCATCATGTTCAATGGATACCCTTCTTCCCTTTTTAACGAGTTAAGGGTCATTTATCAATAGGATCCCATCACCCCATTTTTTTTTCTTATAACTACTAAGGGTCTTATAATCTATCTTAAGAGGCTAGTCTTCACTCATGTTTGGAAGGACTCGAGTTGTTTAGAAATGACTTACCGATCATGCACTAGAAGTTGTAGGATGATATCCTAGCCTTTTCTTTCCCAAGGATAGTGAAACTATATGTTTAAAATAAATCATGAAATTATTTACAGAAACATCAACAATAAATGGGGATAACGATAATATTTTCTTTTTCAATACAACTATGGAGATTTACTTGCATTTTTTATTGGAAATTAGCACTTAAGATTAATTATTTACCTTATACATGTTTGAAAGCCCCATTGGTCACCAACTCTCTATATTTTTCATGCTCAAAAAACATAATTTTGGAATTAACAACAATTTGGACAACTGGGCATTTTGATATTTAAAGTTGGTGGGTCGGGTTGCCTTTCATAGATACATTCAAATGGATCTTCTATTGTGTTAGAATCTGTTCTTATGGATCTAAATTTTATCACAACATATTTGATCTCCAATTTCAAATGCATTCTCTATAGGAGAACTAAAAGATGAAAATAGATGCGTCAAAATTTGTGCCTTCTAAAATTAGTAGGCACTCTAAGGTTAATGGATCTTATGAAACCCAACTATGTGTTGGGTGTGAATATGTGGTGGAGATGGCTTTAACGTTTTATTGATCTATGGAAGTAGTTTTGAGATCACGAATACATCAACTACTCTTCGGAAACTAAAAAAGTGTAGCACATTGAGCTCCCACTAAGGTCCTCCACATCAAATCTAGTCAAACAAAATTACTATTATCCAATGCCATATCTTCTATGATGTTAAATATTAGAAAAATATCCTAGTATAGTTAGATTATTAGTAGCCAATGACATGCCCAAATGATCAAGTGAAGCCAAGAGACTTGAATTTATACACTAGAGATCAACAATGTCTCAAAGTTGTTGGCTTCTCACGAGCACAATAGTTAACTTCTCAATGGCAGATTTGGAAGAAGAAATAAGATTGGATGACTAATCATTCCCTAATTTTGTGGGATATTCCATTTTCTAACCTGTAGGTCAGGAAAATATCTATCTCCCTAGACCCAGATAAACTTCGTTGGGGGTATCATTCATGGGGCATGTATACCATCTAGCAGGGTCTTTTTCTAGATGCTCATGTGACAAATTTTCCACGAGATTCCAAATGGATAAAAATATGGATTACACATCTATGAATAAAGGTGACATGCATCACTTGGATAGTTGACAACTGTTGTTTTCTAACTTGTTATCCACTTTAGTAGAAAGGTATGAGGGACCCTCACTTTGTCAATTGTATTGGAGTAATGAGGAAACCATGGAATATATCTTCAATTCTTTCTAGTATTCATAATATTTTAGGTGGAAAATTTTGTTGACTTAGTGGGTCCTGACCCATGTTTAGAATTAGTTGTGCCAAAAATATCCCTACACTATTGGCCCTTTTGACATCAATCCGTGAAGCCTAGACTGAAGTCTCCCCGAAGCAGTATGGGGGGATGCTAGAACCAAGTTTCCACACCCAGAGATCAGCCTCTAGAACTCCGTGAAGATCTACAACTGGATTTTGTGGAACTTGAACAAGCTGATCACCCAGTTATGTGCATCCAATACTATTCTTAATATAACAATTATTCAGTCCTGCTTAAGTGTTCAATAACTTCAACATACAATACTATAATCTTTGTGTAAACACTTAATGTCAATTGCTTTCATATAACAATATAAGCCATGTAAAGTTAGGCATCAATACATCATTATTTCATACAAGAATTATTTATCACATCATAAAGCACATTCATACATAACATAAGTAAATGGGTAAACATAGTAATTTCAATAACAATTTTCTCTATTGATATTCAGTTCAACTTATAGACTAAAGACTTCCCTACGCACTGAGTTGAAGGGGTCCACGCACTCAGCTGTAGACTCCACTGTAGGCCTCTTCACACACAACTGTAGAGCCTTACTTCACTATGACTTCTACGATCTTTCCTTCTATTGACCCATTACATTCATATTTGTCTTATACTCTCTCCTTAGACATCCCTAAGACACACTTATTTATACAATCACATGGTTCATGGACCATGGGTAGATCTACAAAAATCCAGCTTAACTTACATAAAAGAGGGTAAAATATTTTTTGACTTTTTAATTATCTATGCACTCTGCGACCATAATTTACGAATAATTTTCATTGTATATAACAAAACTTGGGCATTTTGCCCCAAAATCGGCCCCGGGGACCACATGCTAATAGGCCCGCAACAAAAAGATCGTGACTTGCCCTCGAGTCACTCGGTTGGAAAAAATATGTTGGTGTGAAGATCCTCAAGCTCCACTTGTGCAACCAATACTTCATCCACACTCTGCATGGTTTCCTGCTTGATCTGTTCCACCAGTTGCTCTGTGGTTGGTCCTGCACTGTCCTGCTAGATTTTTTTCTACGTACTCTGCAAGTTCGCCAATTTTTCATGAATATTGGCGGAGATGATGTAGGCCTCATCCAACCAAGGCCCTAATCTAGCCTTAGGGACTGCCCCTTTCTTCTGCGCTACTTCCACCTGTGTAAGTCATTGCTTATCCTCCTCCAGCTTGGCAAGGCATTGTGTTATAGTAATGGTGTGTGTCATCACCCTTACTTCATCATATTGGTGTTGTAGCTCGTGGAATTCTCTATTAAATACCTATAGGGTGGGATATTCCTGCAGGCTCGTCACTACTTCCATAGCCTAATCAAACAGCACAGTGCAGTTGGCCATCGCAACATGCAGTGTCGCGACTCCATCGTTAACATAGGCTTCTCATTATTCCCTTACCTCTGGTGGGGTTGAAGACTGTGACTTGAGCTCCAATTCTGTTATCTTCATTCTCAGATCAAAATGGACTCTAGCCTCCTCTATCTTGTTGTCGTGCACGCCCGTAGCAATTTTTTTTATCTTGGTCTCCAACGGTGATTCCTACGGGATATGGAGTTCCAGCACTATTTTTCATGCTTCTGCCACTCCCGTCAGTGTGACTACCTGGAGATCTAGTGATCAAACAATCTGTTTCCTGACTATTTCTCAGTGCCAAGCTTATCTGTGGAGTCCTTATCTGCCCTGCGCTCACCTAGATCCTACTCGTCTGAATCTGCAGCTTGAGTAGATCTTTCTGGATGGTACTTAGTGCCCGTTGTTGCTACTGTTCAAGCTACTGCAGCAGTTCCATTGTGGTATCACGCACCTTGTCTCCAATCTCATCAAGGTCTGCTTTTATCATAATAATTGGATCCAACAACGTCTTAGTCTCCTTTGACTTCTTCCGTGACCACTCCTTCTCTTGATCCCTATATATCATTATCTGGAAGGGAGTGTTATGTTCGTTCGGACTACCACCACCCTCCTCTGACTTCTCATCCCCCTCTGTTTGGGGTGAAGGAGACTTACCACTGCGCTTGGATTCATGCTCTTTTTATTGGGCCTGTTGCTTCCTGGCGTGCTCCTCTATTGTTATAGACATTTTTGTGCCTTATAGCATTGAGCATGAAATGTCCATAATCTAAGGGATCCAAAGTCCCTAAACATGTTGTTCCTACCCCTAGAGGAACAAGGCTAACAAACCACAGCAATTCACAGAAGTTCTCCACCAGAAACGGCTCAAAAACAAGTCAAATCAGGATCATGTCAATGGCTCCACTGACCATCTGCGCTGAATGTCAACTGCAACACTGGCTACCCGCATTGAATGTCAAAGCCAACACTGGCTACCTACATTGAGCGAGAGTGGACATGTGGCAGGCTCATTCCTCAAGGTGTCAATGCCCAGGAAGCTTCCAAAATGACACTTGCCTCAGGGAATTCGACTGGTGATGAGTAAGAGGTTCCAAATCTCCAAGTGGAAGCAAGAACCTCCAAGTGGAATCAAGAACTGACAGAGGGAGAGGACACTAGTCAGATCTCAAGCTGACTCATCCTCTCTCCAAAACATGTATATATGGATCTCTCCTCCATGAGATCTAGAGGCTGGAATTTTGTTATTGCAAAGAATTGTTGTTGGTTTGAGACTGGAATCATTGGGTTCTTAATGCTTTGAAGGGAGGTGAAGATAGGAATTCCATTCTGCTGGGAAGGAGATGCTGGATTGGAGCCCTCTGGGTTGTATCTCTTCCTGAACCTTGTTATTTATCAATAAAGCTATCTTGGTTTTCTCCTATATACTAATGTATCTTTGATGTATGATTGCATTAGTGTATTTGATTTGTTTCTAATCCTGAATCATTTATGAATGTGAATATTTGTCTTTGTGTTGTGTTCTTCTATTGTCGCAAGTAGCTGTTCTCTTGTTGCAAGTAGCTGTTCTCTTGTGATCTCGCAGGAATCTGTTGAAGCTGGGCGAGCGAGGAGGCAAGTAGCTGTGAACACCTAAAGAGAAGAGGATCTGGATCGAGGGACAAACGGAAGACACTGGTAAGTATATTGATCTCTCTTCTTTCGCATTTCATAAAGGAAGAAACCGGAATAGATGTCTCTGTTTGTTGCTAAGGCACTGTCACACCTTAGGTGGATAGGATCATCCTGCATAGGCATTTTTCCCCACAAAAAATTGGCAACTCCACTAGGGACATTTGTTTAAGTCATTTTATGTGTGTTTCTATCATTGTTTGTTTCATAGACTCAGCAGCAACAATCGAACTGCTTCTGCTATTCTCAGTTGCAAAGTAGACAATTGCTGCCTTGATCCTTCACTGGATTTTGTCTATGATCTGAAAAATGGACTCAAAAATGATTTGGTGATCCCTTTTGATAGATCTTAGTACCCTCCCAAAACATCCATTTGATTATACCTTGCTTGTGTTTCTGATTTGGCCTGAAACCGTTGATTATTGAGCAATCTGTGACCCAGAACCCAGTGAGAAACGACAGTTTCTCCTTCAGCGCAACTGCTGTGAAGGCATTCTGCATTTCAACGTAGGTCCTGTGAAGGCTACCTGCGCTGAATGTCAAAACCACAGTGTTGAGGTTGTGCTAAACCAGTTTGGCCTTGTGCAGCTGGCGTTCTCTGCTCTCTGTTGCCCTGTTTTAATCTCTGTTTTTTGCAGCCTGTAACCAGCATAGGTACCAGTCTGATAACTCCTTTTCTCTACTTAAATTCCGCCTCTTTTTGTACAAAAAGACTGTGATTGTTTTTATGTGTTTGTGGCGTCATTTACAGTTTTCCTTTGCATGAGTGAAATAATCATCCTGTAACCCTTGATTCATATCTGTTAATTGTGATCTTAGGAGAGAGTTCATTGGATGTTTACAGTTGATTATACATTTGCTTTTGCTTATTGGTTTGAATTTGTCTCTTTTAAGTGTCGAAACAAGTATTCATTTCGAAAGTCGCAAAGTGTTGTAATCTCTTCTACCCTTGTTGGTTTCGAAAAAGTAAACTTGTTTGTACTTGTCATTTAAAAGCAAATTCAAAGTTGTACAAAAAGCTTTCTTTGTAGGCATCAATACTAAGAAAGCGGAAAACAAGCACCTGCATTGTGCATTTGCATTTTGATAAGTTTGCATGCTTGATTTAGCAAGAATGCATTAGAGTGTGCTGATTGCTCTTTGAGAAAAGATGGTGTCTTTCTTTTCCCTTAGTAGCTAGGATTTTCAAAGTTGAAAAGAGAATAAAGCTTGCTTATCATCTTAGACTGCATTTAAGAATTGTACCATACATCTCATGGTGATCCAGAAAGGCAAACTTCTAAAAAGATCAACTTAAAATAAACTGAATGAACCTAACAACGCTTTGCAACATAATGCACAACATAGAGGTCTAGGCTAGAAACATGTTCCGGCGTCGTTAAGCCTGGTGACTGTTGATCTCTTCGAAGGTGGGTGATTCCTCCTGAGGGATGATAGCGCTAGTACGGATTGTGCTCCCACGTACCGTCGCGTATATATTGGGAGACCCCTATAGGAATTTAACCTTTATCCTTAGGAAGCTGTGTCGGCCGCCCTACTGATCGCAATGCACTGAACACAGCATTCAGGAAGATCGACCGCCCGTAGCTTAAAAAGTATTCTGCGGTTTTGCGAAAAGTTTGGCACACCCTCTGCCTAGAACTCCAGAGCAGTTTCTTTTGGCCTTTTTCAGACTCTATAACAGAAAAAGTCCATCCGAGCATTTGTCACTTCGGGCTCGTTAAAACATCGAAGGAGACTAGAGTCATCTTTAGCTTTTTCTCGACTCTTTAAAAGTGAAAAAGCAAGTTGTGTCTAAAGCGTCGTTAACAATTTATTTTAAACGGAACAATCACCCTCTATTCCCACATTGATATTTAGGTTGAAAAGATGGAGCACACCAACCAAGGAATTCCCCTTGGTGGAAATCCTAGTCCCTTCTCCTCTTGGGGAGATGCTGGTGCGCCCCACATGGCCACATTGTCGCTTCCAGGACTGACAATTGGCCTACCAATCTGGCTCTTTTCAACTAATGTCGTTCAGAACACCACGATTCCTAAACAGTCGAGTCAATAGTTAGACCAGACAAGAGTTTCCCACCAGCCTTCGACTTCATATAATTCTTCCTCTCCTCCTTCCTCTTCGCTTGACGGAACCAGTAGTACAAAAAATCGAGTTCCTAAGGAGAAGAAGGGAAAGAAGAAAAAAGAGAAGAAGAAGAAGGAGCCAAAGGCGACTAGGGGCAAACAAGTGTCGTCTGACAAAAATCCACACACAGCACTCACTAGGCCTAAATCGCCATGTGTCATATGCAAGGGAGACCACTTCCACAGCGATTGTCCCTGTATCCCTCGGATATTAAGGGACTGGTCCCCCCGTTTTCACAATTCGGTAGCGTCGACCTCTGATAGCCATGTTGACTGCTCACCGTCAACTAGTGGGAGTGAAGCCCCAGGACAGAGAGGGAAAGCTAAATTTCCCTGCAAACTGTGTGAAGGCAATCATGCCATCCACCGTTGTCCCTTCTTAGACGAGGGAAAAAGAGTTCTGGAAGATCGCCCGATTTTACGAGCGCAACTTCCTCCTGGATATCAAAAACTCTTGCCAAGTCCTTCGCTAGTTGAGAATCCAGGTGGTCAGCCGAAGCACCTGTCATTGAAGATGAACCATCTGAATCCACACCTGACGAAAGTCTAAAGGTTGAAATGGCAGTTGACCCGGTTTTTCCTTCAGAGGCTCTATCTTCGAATGATACCATCATAGAGGAGAATAAAGACGACACCGTCCAAATTCTCTTCATCAACACTGACTCTAATGAACAAGGGGGCAATGCCACCATTCCTTTATCGCAGGAAGGAAGTTCGTCAGAGCGATATCCGGCCGTCTATTCGGTCCCACCACCAAGCAACCTAGTTGTCTCGTTCGACTGGAACCAACTAGGCAGACCCCAGTTGCTAGCCAGTATACCATTCAGAATTATTGTCCAAATATATAGAATGGTAATGGCTGGCACTATCATTGATGAAGGGGCATCTGTGAGTATCCTTTCCTCTATTTCTTGGAAAGCACTTGGTTCGTCTGCGCTTTTGCCTGAAATGAGAAATCTATCAGGTTTTGATAAAGGAACCAGTCGCCCTTTAGGGATCCTCCCCAATGTGCCAATCACATTGAAAGGGAAGACCATTCAAATCAACGTGATGGTCGTTCAAGGACCCTTGGATTATAACCTACTCCTTGGACGAGACTATATATATTGCATGGGAGCTATCGTCTCCTCACTCTTTAGAGTAATGTGTTTTCCGCATGAAGGAAGAGTGGTCAAGCTCGTAGACCAAATTTCATTTCCCGGATCACGCATCGCAAATAGTCATGTACCATCCCTAAATGGTCTATTCACGTAAGAAGTGTCTCAACCCACAGTCCGTCCTCCTGATGAGCGCGAGTAATCCGGGAAGATATGACTGGAACCGAGGGGGCATGCGTCCTGGTCTGCTTTGGCAAGAAAACTTTGGGTATAGAGTAGGTTTCTGCGAGAGAATATGACTAGTCTGTACCCCGTCCTTGATTGGAAGAGGGGTTGTTCTAGAATAAGATTCTTTGGTCAAAGTTATGTAAGTTGGCGGGCATCGTCACTCACCTTTGTTTATTTCGATAGACATTGCTGAGGAAGTGTTTTGTTTGAAAGATTAACGAGACAATCTTTGGGTAACCTGAAAGAGGTAACCTTGAAACTTTGTTTTATACCTGGGGGCATGCAAACCTTTTGGAGTGCAAGCCAAGAGCGGTTATTTATCTGTTTTTGGGGTTAGCCGTTTCCTAAATTGCATAAAGAAAGGTACGGGGCAAAGCTTTGTGAGATGAAGCTCCATAAAAAATAGAATCTCAGTGAGACACTCTTATCATATGACTGGTATAATCGAGCAGTTTTAGCCCAAAGTTCATGCTCGTTAAAAAATAAATGCAAGATCCGAGCAGTTTTAATGCGGACTTCATGCTCGTTAAAAAATAAACATAAGCACTACCCGGTAAATAACCACTGAGAAAGTAACCTTATCAGCCATTAAAGCCTTGGTCGTGTTTGCACCGTCACCTCCACTTTTCATTTGGCCGATCGTTCACCTCCATATGATTGTTTACCCATTTTGAGGAATAGCTGCGAAGAGTGATTTCACCTAGCCATCCTTGTGACACTGCCGTGATTGGAAAATTCCAACCTGTACCTGGAATCAGCTGCTAACCCTGTTTATCACTCGTTCTTCAAAAGACGAGTCTCCTTTAAGCTCTTTTCAACTGACTCGTAAAATATGAAAAGATTGTCGAGTCCTTAGCCTTCCAGCTCATTAAAGGGACAGGAAGTGTTATCCCTCCTCTAGATTTTAATCTTTTTGGACCTGAGGGATTATTGCACAAAAAGATCGAGCGCTTGTTTGTTCGGGTCGTTAAAACTATCGAAAACGCATCGCTTCTGTATTGTTTTATACTTTTTCGGACTAAAGGGATTAGATGACGAAAAAGGAATTTTGAAGTTAACTTTATGTACCTTTTCAGACTCTCTAAAAATGAAAAGGACCGAGTTATCTTTGTCGTTAGACTCGTTAAAATCACAAATAGCGACAAACTTGTCATTAGACGAGAACGAGTTTCACTATCGCTAGGCTCGTTAAAACATAGCGATGGGCTTGCCCGAAGAGCAGGTTATAGAACAAGCATATGTTATCCTCCTCAAGCTTGACAAAATAAAGAGGTACTGGTCAGCAATGACTGGGGAAAAATTGGGAGAAACTCAAGAAAACTTTGATGGTAGCAAGTCGCTCTTGAACATGACACTTTTCCTTCGTACCACAATCAGGTTGGGTAGCTTCATTCATCGGTCACATCACCATGGTCTCACCATACCATCCATAATTGGGGTAATGCTACCGATCCATCACATCAGTGTCGCCATATGTTCAAGAGAAGTCGTTCAGAAAGAGTCAACCAGGTCCCATCCACTGCCATACATTATCCTTCATCCATTCATGACTGCCACCCTGAATCATATGTCATAGATCGTTTTCACCTCCATTAAAATCATTAGCTCCGTTCCGTGTCACTGATGTGGGATTCATTAAGGCCCTCCTTTGACCGATCGCTTCTTGTCGACATCAGCTCATTATCCAAGGAGTTGATCTAGGAACAATCCCTTCAGTACTTTGAAGCTTGCATGCCTCAATGGCAAGTTTCTCACTTCCGGCGACAGGTATACATCAATGACCTTCGACCAAAAGATTTTGCGTGGTGTTTGACGCCAAGTACTTTATTCACACCACGTGAATTGTACTGCAGTACCTTGAGGGTCATTATCATTATCGGTGATTCCTCTCGCGCTTGTTAACGGTTTACCTCATTGACCGGTAATCAAGCGATGTCTTTCCATGTTCGACTTCAACACAATTCTCACATGGATTGACTTGTACTTAGAGTGAAGATCGAACGAGTTTGAAGAACCCGGATCTAGTTTCATCCATCTGGGCTGCGATATATATTCAAGAAAGATAAAGACATTTGACATGTACATCGTTGCAGCAGATGATCATCCTACTCAAAGGATGATAATTTCACCAAAATTATTAGTCTACCATCAGACGGTTGTCTGTGCTATGTACAGAAAAATGAATTTATAAAGCTGAGCATGGGAATGCCCGCCTCAGCTAGATCATGAAAAGCAGTATGAAAAATAATGTATTGCATTGTTTCTTATTACAGGTCTCCTCCCAGCAAATGGATGAACTTCGGACCCTCCTCGATAAAGCATTCCACCCTATAAACGGCCTCATACTTTAGGGGGCAACTGTTATAGAGATTTTTGTGCCTTACAGCATTGAGCATGAAATGTCCATAATCTAAGGGATCCAAAGTCCCTAAACATGTTTTTCCTACCCCTAGAGGAACAAGGCTAATAAACCACAGCAATTCACAAAAGTTCTCCACCAGAAACTGCTCAAAAACAAGTCAAATCAGGATCATGTCAATGGCTCCACTGACCATCTGCGCTGAATGTCAACTGCAACACTGGCTACCTGCATTGAATGTCAAAGTCAACACTGGCTACCTGCACTGAGCGAGAGTGTACATGTGGCAGGCTCATTCCTCAAGGTGTCAATGCCCTAGAAGCTTCCAAAATGACACTTGCCTCAGGGAATTCGACTGGTGATGAGTAAGAGGTTCCAAATCTCCAAGTGGAAGCAAGAACCTCCAAGTGGAATCAAGAACTGACAGAGGGAGATGACACTAGTCAGATCTCAAGCTGACTCATCCTCTCTCCAAAACATGTATATATGGATCTCTCCTCCATGAGATCTAGAGGCTGGAATTTTGTTATTGCAAAGAATTGCTGTTGGTTTGAGACTGGAATCATTGGGTGCTTAATGCTTTGAAGGGAGGTGAAGATAGGAATTCCATTCTATTGGGAAGGAGATGCTGGATTGGAGCCCTCTGGGTTGTATCTCTTCCTGAACCTTGTTATTTATCAATAAAGCTATCTTGGTTTTCTCCTATATACTGATGTATCTTTGATGTATGATTGCATTAGTGTATTTGATTTGTTTCTAATCCTGAATCATTTATGAATGTGAATATTTGTCTTTGTGTTGTGTTCTTCTCTTGTCGCAAGTAGCTGTTCCCTTGTCGCAAGTAGCTGTTCTCTTGTGATCTCGCAGGAATCTGTTGAAGCTGGGCGAGTGAGGAGGAAAGTAGCTGTGAACACCCAAAGAGAAGAGGATCTGGATCGAGGGACAAATGGAAGACACCGGTAAGTCTATTGATCTCTCTTCTTTCGCATTTCATAAAGGAAGAAACCAAAATAGCTATCTCTGTTTGTTGCTAAGGCGCTGTCACACCTTAGGTGGATAGGATCGTCCTGCATAGGCATTTTTCCCCACAACATCTATCACCCGAGCCTTCTCCTCAGCCTCTTTTTTGTGCTTCTCAACCAACTGCTAGACCTTCTGCTTGGCTTCTTCCTTATTTTCCTTTTATGTGAACTTGGTGATGCCCGTAGCTGGATAGGATGGATTATACTAATCTGTTGGCTAGTGCTTGATGGCTTCCTAGATGGCATTGTCCATGGTGAAGTAAGGTAGACCAAACCATTTTTGTTGTGGATCCCCCTTTGCCCTCATGTAGATGCGGTGGAGATCTTCCTTAAACTCTGCATACTCTGCTAGGTACTCAAACATGGTTGGTGACAACTACGACTTTTGGTTGATGGCCATACGAGTGCTCACCTCCATCAGCAGCCAGAAGAGTTTGGTCTCTATGATGCACACAACGTCCCTTGTTGCCCAAAGAGATGCAAATTGTGCAGCTTCTGGTAAATATTTCTCCATGGGATGAAACTCATTGTCCTCTGATAGATCCCAGGCCACTAATACGATGGAGAGTAATAGCCACACATAGTGGAATGTTTTACACTCATCATGTGCCTCTCAATAGTTTGCAAGGAACTCACTACAAAGCTAGCGCAACTAATTGAATTGCACACCCTCCGCGCACTATGAAACTAGTGAAATAAGTGGCATCGAAACCTCATCTGTGCAACGTTTTCTCATGAATTTCCTAGCAAGGATCTACGTAGCAATTTTTATTGCAGGGTCGGTGATTGAGGTAATAGAGTACCCACGTGACTTCTTCACCATCTTGAATGTGTCCTTCATTTTCTTTGCGATGTTGTGCTTGATTGTCTTTTAACCAAACTCCTTGGTTGGATTCAACCCTAATTGCAGAAACACCGTGATCTGATGGATCAGCATATTAGTGATAGGGATCGATGCACTCAGACACAAGAATATTTCATGTACCAAGGTCAACAACTACTTGATCATAATAAGGTTGATGTTGGATCAGTGGTAGTGGCATACCCACAACATCTTCAACAACCGTGACTGATTCACTCCACGAATCCACTCGATAGGGTCCAATGTGGTGACACCTGAATCCTTATAAAATACTCTTTTCATATAGCTCTTTGCCGCAAGGTGGGGCAACCTCTCGTGGTATGCGAAATCTGAGTCTTCCATCTTTAAATTTGGGATTTGTGCCAAGTGTGGACCTTCAAAAGTGATGCTCTCCGGTAACACGGGTGTATTAAGGAGGAATTTTCATGCATCTAGGTCCTTAGGTACCTTCAATTTTCCCTTACATGGATGGATATAATTCGATAGTTTGGATATAAGCTCCACCCCCTCAGCATCTATATCCTCTGTGCCTTCTTCAGCCTCCAAAATGACCAATTTCCCCTTATCCTTTGTTGTTTTTTTCTTTATTGTGAGCCTAGGTAGCAGTATGCTTTCTCAACGACTCATGCATCGGCACGGGCTTCTTCTACTTATATTTCTTGAGCCTTGGGACTTCCAACAATGGTGTAGGTTTTAGGCTGGGCAACCTTGGCATCATAGGCATAGTAGTTGGGGCCTCCATGCTCAGAACTTCTGGAACTGCTCCCTCAAAAGCGACATCCCCCCCAGTGGTCATAGTTTATGTGGGGTTTAGTGCTAACATCCTTTCCATGATGAATTTTTTATTTACCTTTGAAAACATGGCAAATGCAGGGCTCGAAACTAAATCCTCCCAATACAAGCAATTCATATGAAATCGACAATACAACTTGATAAAAAATCTAAGGTTGCAAAGTGTTTTTTATTAGACGGCCACTCGTAATGTACAAGAAAATTTAAATTTAAATTCGATCGTTCCCCCCAAAATCCATTCATAAATGCTAATTTGGTTGTATATCCCCAAATATTTTAGCCCTAATTACCTTAAATGTTGTCCCTCAACTCCTCTTAACCATTTTCTAGCAGTTAAATCATGAACAGTGACTGTAATGGTAATTTTCTGGCTATGATGGCTTAGTGGGTCCTGGCCCACGTTCAGAGTTAGTTGTGCCAAAAAGATCCCTACACTACTGGCCCTTTCAGCATCAATTGGCAGAGCGAGACTGAAGTCTCACTCGAAGTAGTATGGGTGGATGTTGGAACCAAGTTTTCGCACCAAGAGTTCAATGTGATGTCATCTTATGCCCTAAATCTACCTTCCCGTAGGTCAACAAACCTTAAAGTCTTATGATATAACTTCCTTTAATTGGACTCTAGACCTCCGTGAAGGTGTATGACTAGCTTTTCCGGGCCTTGAACAGGTTAATCAACAACTTACACACATCCAATACTATTCTTAACCCGCCAATTATTCAGCCATACTTAAGTGTTGGATAACCTTAACATACAATAGTATAATCTTCACGTAAACACTTAATGTCAATTGCATTCATATAACAATATAAGCCATGGAAAGTCATGCATCAATACATAATTATTTCATACAAGCATTATTTATCACATCATAAAGGGAATTCATACATAACATATGTAAATGGGTAAACACAGGAATTTCAATAATAATCTTATTTATTGATAATCAGTTCAACTTACAAACTCAATACTTCGTTATGCACTCAGTTGCGGGGGTCCGTGCACTCAGGTGCAGACTCTTCTCTAGTCCTCTATGCACATAGGTGTAGAGCCTTCCGTCTTCCCTAAGAATTCTATAACTTTTCCTTCTATTGACCCATTACATTTATCTTCCTCTTCTTCTCTCTCCTTAGACATCCCTAAGACACACTTATTTATACAATCCCATGGTCCACGAACTATGGGTAGATCTACAAAAAGCCGACTTAACTTACATAGAAGAGCGTAAAATCCATTTTTGAGTCTTTAATTATCTATGTGCTTTGCGACCACAATTTATGGAGACTTTTCATTGTATATAACAAAACTTTGGCTTTTTGCCCCAAAATTGACCCTGGGGATGCCATCCCAACAAATTTTGATGACTTTTCACATCAAATATTGCATAAGAGATATTCTAGACATAACCTTATAGCCTTCTCTACAATATATCCAAAGAGAGAAATAATTTAGAAAATCATGTAGATTCACAAGCTCATGCAATGTACTAAAGCATAGGAGAAGAATCTACTTATACTTTCAACGTGTGTAAGCCAATAGATGGATGAAAACAATATGAACAACAAGAAGAAAAATCAATGCTACATAACACAAGATGTATTTTGGAAAATCCACTGCTCAAAACCTCGTTATCTGTATTGCATCTATCAAAAATATGAGCGAAGATACAAAGGTTGTTCTCACAAGAACAATTCCACACAAGTATGCTCAACTCTCTCAACTCACAAGCTAGATCTTGGCCAACACTTAGCTAATTACGCACCTTTCCAAGCCCCTAATCTATTGTGTAATTCCTAGGATTAATATCTCGTATTTAAAGGCAATTAATGCTTCCAAAAATCCACAATGCAAACATATGATCAATCCATAATGCATGCATGATATTCATACTCCAATAATTAATACAACTGATAGTACATTGTCCATGCACTCTTGTCTCAAATGCGTCTTTCTTAGAATTGAAATGCATGGGTTTCGAATGAGGGAATCTTTAGTTAACTAAAGTGACACTTTTGGATGCACTAGTGTACCAAATTACTTTTAACTCTCTATTAGTTACTCGAACAATTTGGAACTAATTTAAGTGAACATAGCTCAATAATATGAGTGATCTAATTTCCAACTCAATTTAAACTCATACTTGAACCCTCTAACTTAGGGAGAACATATACATGACTACATAAATACTTCCAACTAGAAATTCCTATTCTAATTAAACTTAATTAACTATTTACAAGTTTCTATGAGAATAGATTTTGATTTTAATTCTCAGTTTAATTCAAGGGAAAATTAAACTCGAATTTGTTCTTGCCATTTCTCAACATTCCCTCTCATCAAGAAAGGGATTATGATCTACCCTGATCCTTTCTCTATGAAACTTAAATTTATATCTTTACAATCCCTTCATCAAAATGTCAGCATCTTTCTCTTGCATGGTAATGTAATCTAACAACAAAATCCACCTCAATACACAATCTATGACATGATGATATCATATTTTAGTATGTTTGGACTGATCATGAAAAACTAGATTTTCAGAGAGTTTAATAGAACTCTCATTATCACAATAAATCACAATTGGATCCATCTGCTAACCAAACAAACAAGCCAAGATCTTCCTCATCTAGATGGCATCAAAAGTTTTCTAACTCGCAGTCATGTCTCTGCCTCTGCAAACTGAGTGAAACCTATCCATGTTTCCTGTCGTACCAAGAAACTGTAGCTGACCCAATACTAAACATCCCTCCTGATGTTCCCTTCTTGTCAAATGGACTCCCTGCGAAATCTGCATCGGTGAAGCCTTGAAGCTTCAATCCCCTTTTCTGTTTGTACCATAATCCATACTAAGAAGTTCCCCTCAGGTATCTCAACATGGGATTTTCCACCTTCCAATATAGCTTGGTAGGCTTCACTAAGCTAGTTAACTGCATAACACATATTCATTCATGTGTTCACCAAGTACATGAGTCAACCCACGAGTTTCCTATAAACAATAGCTTCCACTACTTCCCCAAAAGTAGCGTTGGCCTTCGTCTAGTTACTTGCTAAAGGAGTCTCCATGGGTTTTCTTCTCTCCTTACATAATCTCATCAATATCTCGTTGGCATACTTTCCCTGAGACACAAGCAACTCCTCACCGCCCTGCCATACCTCCATTTCATGCAATTAATGCATGAGACCCATTTCCTTCATCGTAAAATCTCTTGCAAGGTACTCCCTAAAATACTTGATCAACTAATCATCACCTATTAGTATGAGATCATCAACATAAAGTAAAATGATCAACAACTTACCTTCCACCACTATGTGGTATAGTTTCTCATCTGCTTCACTCTTCATGAACCCCAACTTGGTGAAGTAGCTATCTATCCTAGTGTATGAAGCACAAGGTGCTTGCTTCATCCCATACAACCTCTCTTGAGTTGACACACATCCGACTCATGGTCAAATGTATCAAAAAATTTATGTTTCTCTATGCACACCTCTTCCCTAATCATGCAATTAAGGAAGGATGTATTTACATCCATCTGATGTATCTTCCAACCTAACTATGTTGATAGTTCAAATATAGATCTGATTGACGAGTACCTTGTTGTAGGAGTAAAGGTGTTATCATAGCCAATCTTCTCTACCTGTGAAAATCCATCAGCCAAAAATCTAGCCTTGTTCTTCTCCACAGTACCATATACATCTTTATTACCTTGTAAAGCCAACGATATCTCACCACTGACTTGTTCTCCCATCTCAGGACCACATCCCAAACACTGTTACAAACTATGGAGTCATACTCTTCCACCCTGACATCAACCCAAATTGGCAGCTGCATTGTTGCCTTAAAGGAAGATGGCTTTGTCACAACACATTCATACATAAGATCCGTGTATGAAATGTACCTCTTAGGTGGCCTCCTCTGTGTGCGCTGACAATTGGGTGTTGTCACATTCTCCCATGCATCATCCAACAATATGTCAGCCTTTTTGCTGGGCTATCTTCCATCACTAGAAGAATCTTCCTGAGTGGATGTCTCCACTCCTAGATCCTCTGCATGTGGCTACTCCACATCAATCCAAGGCTCCTCAACCTTACAAACTCAAATATCCTCATCTACATGTATGTCAAGCTCCCTATGAAGGAACACTCACATGGTATTCTCTTGATGGAATCTAACATCTCTGCAAACCACTTTCATTCTACTGGGAAGAAAGTACACCTAATAGTTGTGAGGTGTATCAATGTACTTCACAAATATGCCCAACTCTATTGTCTTCTCAAGCTTCTTTTGTTCATCTTTGGTCAGACGACACTATACCAATGACCCAAAAATGCTAAAGTGTCCAACATCTAGCCTCTTACCCAAATAAGCCTCCTCTGGTGTCTACATCTCAAGTATCCAATGTGGGCTATGGTTCTAAACATAAACCATTGTGTTGCATGCCTCAGCGAATAAGCGTAGTGGTAAGCAGGAAAAATTGTAAGCATGAAATTTTTTCTTAAAGTTTAGAAACCTTGCCAAATATCACATGTCCATAATATGCAATATTTAAAATGTTTGGTGATATTTTTGTAAAAATATTCAAAATTTTAATCATTTTATATAAGTCTATATATAAATTTTTGGCAATTTTTAAATGAAAATAATTTTATACAATAAAGTTTGGGCAAATTATTTTTATAAAAAATAGAAATTAGTGAGTATTGTTTTCCCAAAAAGCATGGAAAATTATCCCACATGTGAATATTAGCCCCTAAAATTTTCCCTGGTGGTAAGCCCTGATCATGTAACATCACCTTCGTTTCCCCTGATATGATTCTCTTCTTCCTCTCAACCACCCTATTATGTTGAGGGTAATGGGGTGTCACCAACTTTCATTTAATCCATTCCACTTCAAATAATTTGTTAAACTCATTTGAGACATATTCACCACCATTATCAATTTGTAGATTTTTAACCTTCTTGCCCAACTCATTCCCCACCAATGATTTAAACTCACAAAACTTTGTGAAGGTTTGATCCTTTTTCCACATGAAAAATATCTAGTATTTTCAAGAAAATTCATCTTAAAATATAGCATAATACATGTTTTTGGCCATAAATGTTGTCAATAATGGTCCCCAAACATCTGAATGGACTCGCTCTAGAAGAGCCTCTGCTCGACTATCTCTATCATGAAAGGAATGCCTGGGCTATTTTCGCAAAGTACACCCCTTGCATGTATCAACCAGCTCAAGCATACCTTTGGGAAGACTGGTAGAGATCTATTGCAATATTTTCAAAGGCCCATAATGAAAGTAGCCCAATCGCCTATGCCACAACTTTCCAACGTCTCAACTATGCACCACTTTTACCTTTTTTCTCAAAGCAGCGCACTCCTCTACCTCTAACTTATAGAGATTCTTCACCTAAATCTCTATCTTCTTTACTTGGAGCATGGCTATGTGTGAAAGGAACACCTTTCCTTTTGAGAAGATCACTTCATAGCCTCTATCCTCGAGCAGGAAAACAGATACCAAGTTCATCTTCCTCTTGGGCACATACATAACATTATTCAGGGTCAGTGGAGCCCCATGATGCCTCTGAAGGGTAATTGTGCCCAATCCAATAATATTGTACTTCATGTCATCACCCATCTCAATATGCATTTGGAGATATTTCTCCTCTAGGTCACTAAATAACTCTTTTTCTCTAGTCATGTGGAATGAAGCTCCACTGTCTAAGTACCATACAATTCCCATCATTGATGACACGTTGCATGCAATGAGGGAAAATTCCAATTTGAATTGAGTGGTCAAAGCCTCACCCACTGCTCCTCTTTCCCTTTCCCCTTCTTTTCCTTAATCACTAAGAAAAAATTCTCTTCATCATTAGTCTTTGATGAAGATCCATCCATAGTGTCCTCCTGATCTCCTCCTAGGTCAAATATGAACACATTCATTCCCAATTTGACAGCTTCTCCCAACCATTGACAGAGTCCTGATAACTATGCCAATTCTTTGGGAAACCTAGAAAAGCAAGAATCACCATGTCATCCTCAACAACCGTGATTGCAACACTTCCAAGTTCATCACGAAACTGAGTCAACCTGGTCAAGTATTTTGCAATCGTCTCCCCTTTCTCCATTTTTCGAATTGTTTCCTTCAGTTCTAATTTGTTTTGTTCACTATTATTCTAATACATGTTTGTCAATATTTTCCACATAGGACATCGAGTTTCCTTACCATTGAGACTTGAGACAATGTGGTCCCAAACTCCCCCAAGGATTATCCTTCAAGCCATTTTCCTCTAGAACAACCTCCATTTTATCCCTCCAGACTATAAAACTTGAGCTTCCTTCCAAGGCATACATGAGCCGTAAACTATAGAATGCCATTCGCTAATCCTAAAGTATGTATTACAAATTCGAATTTCACCTCTAACCCAAAACTCAAAAATTCAAAATGTCCCCTAGTATATTGTTCTCAACTCTGATTCGATGTAGAAAATCCTTTTGATTCACA
Organism: Pinus tabuliformis; assembly: GCA_031772625.1. Lineage (NCBI taxonomy): Eukaryota > Viridiplantae > Streptophyta > Pinopsida > Pinales > Pinaceae > Pinus > Pinus tabuliformis. The sequence continues at coordinate 409,857,184 of CM062814.1, forward strand.
AGCTCATGTAATGTATTAAAGCATAACACAAGAGTATACTTCTACTTTCAATTGGAAAAGCCAAAATATCGATGAAAACAATATGAACAAGATGAAGAAAAATCAATGGCACATAACACAAGATATATCTGGGGAAAGACATTTCCCAAAATCCCACTATCTATATTTCGTACATCCAAAAATTGTGCGAAGATACAAATATTTTTCTGACTAGAACAATTCTGCACAAGTATCCTAACCTCTCTCAGCTCACAAACTAGCTGTTGTCCAACATTTAACCAATTATGCATCTCTCGAAGCCCCTAATATCTTGCGTAATTCATAGGATGAATAACCCATATTTAAAGGGAATTCATGCTTCCAAAACTGCATAATCCAAACATAGGGTTGATCTCTGATGCATGCATGATATTTACACTCCAATAAATAATACAACTAATATTACAATGTCCCTGCACTCTACCATCAATTGGTCATTCCTCATAATTGATATGCATGAGTTTCTAATGAGGGAATCTTCAGTTAACTAGCATGACACTTGTGGATGCACTAGTGCACCAATTGACTATTATACGTGACTACAGAAACCCCTATTTGACCCCTAAAACTTAGGGAGAACATATACGTGACTACAGAAAGATTTCCAACTCAAAATTCCTATGCTAATTAAGTTAATTAAACTTAATTAACTATTTACAAGTTGCTATGAGAATAGAATTCGATTTTATTCGAGGAAAAATTGAACTCGAATTTCTTGTTTCCATTTCTCAACAAATGAAAGAATCATTTTCCAAATATATTCATAAGAAGAGGCTCTATATTAGCACATCAGATAGAAAATCAAGAAAACCATACTCAATGATGCATGGTAGTAGGATGACTAGAAGGTTAATCACGAGGACACAAATATCCTTTTTTATTTAGACCTTGCTTTGATATAGGGTTTCTAAGACACCCCTTCCATGAGTCAACACTCCCTCTGTCTTCATGCCACTAGTTCATGTCTTTGTGAAGTTAGATTTTGATGGGGCCTCTAAAGGAAACTTGTTAGGTCCCTATAATACTAGTGATTACCCAATTACTATTTTCATTGTATCCCTTATTGTTATTGTTTTTCCCCTATTGTGTGCATATTGTTATTATTGTGCCCCATATAGTCCCACTATTGTTATTTTGTGCCTTTATATTATTATTGTTAGGTCGGATTTAGTTATTTTGTGACCCCTTAGACTCCTATATATAGAAAGGAGGTTTTTCATTTGAATCACCCAAGAATTCTTCATTTGTGTAATGTAAAGGAGGTTTTCCCGTCGAAGAGGTTTATTTCTAAGGCATTGATATATCTTTTCTATCTTTTTATGAGTTGGTTTCATAACATTTGGTATTTGAACTTTTGATTCTAGAGTTTCGCTGCTCCAAACAGGTCATTGTGGAACTTTTGCTATAACTTTTTTTCTGCGACATTTCAAAAGCTAGAAAAAAACCCTATTTGAGCCGAGATCATTTTGAACTTCAGGTCCAAATTTTAGATCTTGTCTTGCTATATTTGTGGAGATATGTTAGGCCCCTATACTACTAGTGTAACCCCTTATTGGTATTAGTATAACCCACTTATTATATTGATGTACCCATGTAGTACCCATATTGTTACTATTGCGCCCCATAGAAGCCCACTATTGTTTTTTTTTTCACTCTCTGGTTCACGGATACTCAGGTCAATGGGTAGCCGCTACATCCAGGGTTGTTCAACACTGAGTGGACGCACCCGAAGGCATCAACACCCCTCGGCCTATTTACTTACCTAACCCCAAGAGCTTTCGGGATTCAACCCTGTGACCTCCCATTGGCGAGGCACTTGATTTGACCGATTGAGCTAACTCTTGGGGCTAGAAGCCCACTATTGTTATTATTGTACCCTTACATTATTATTGCTATGTCGGCTCTGATTATGTTATAACCCCTTAGACTCCTATATATAGAAAGGAGGTCTTTTCATTTGTATCATCCAAGAATTGTTCATTTATGTAATGTAAAGGAGGTATCCCCTCGAAGAGGCTGAATTCTAAGGCATGGATCTATCTTTTCTATCTTTTCTTGAGCTGGTTTCATAACATTTGGTATCAGAGCTTTGGATTCTAGGGTTTCGCTGCTCCAAACAGGTCATCATGGAATTTTTGCTATAACTTGTTTTCGGTGACGTTTCAGAAGTTGGAAAAAAAACCCATTTGAGAAGAAATCGCGCTGAACCGTGGGTATGAATTTCCGATATTTTCGCCTGATATTTTCGGAGATATGGTCTGAGGAAGTTGGTCTTTTTGCAGACTCCTGAATTAAACTCAAAACAGGTGACCTGGGGAAAATCGTCATAACTTTCTTTCTAAGCATCGGATTGAAATTTCGTAAGAAGGTATAGAAATAGGACAGACTTTAGTTGCCATTTGTATATTTTTCAGAGTCAAATGTTGAAACAGGGACACGTGGAACTTCATACAAGTTTGCTCTAATGAGCTAGTCTATAATCATGTCACTGCGGGAGATTGTGCATAACTCTTTCTTAGAGAATCCAATTTGGATCAGACTGGTGGCATTCGAAAGAGGACACAGAGGGCTACTATAGTTCACAATTTCAGAACTTAAATATCCATAAGTAGAGAGTTACAGTCGTTTCAAGTTCGAGGTTCTAAAATCAAGAAAAAGCAAGATGAGGAAGTTTGATGGCAAGGATCCTGTAAATTGGATACTTCAGATGGAGAAATATTTTAATCTACATGGTGTACAACTATTAGAAAAGGTATGTATTGCATCTTCATATTTAGAACCAGATCAATTATTATGGTATGAAGGGCTTTGTTCTCGTAAAAAACTTGTTACGTGGTCAATTTTCACGGAGGAAATGATAGCACATTATGAAGATACAAAGAGCAACACCTTCTTTAGAGCAACACCACAACAATTGGAAAGAGTAAAAGGGCTTTGTGACATAATGGAAAGAAAAATTATGGAAACTAGGAAGCATACCCATCACAACTATAAAGATGGAAGTGTTGTTTCTCCCAGCCTTCCACAACCTACAAGGGTTACACCACAACAATTGGAAGAAAAAAGAGAAAAAGGGCTTTGTTACAACTGTGATAGAAAATGCACTAAAGGTCATAGGTGTGCTGAGAAGAAATTATTTTACATAGAATATGAATAGGAGGAAGAAAAGGATCAAAAAACATCAAAAGAAGAGGATACACGTCAGGACACCACCCCAGAGAAAGAAGAAATGAATCAGACCATATCTTGTAAAGCATTGGCAATAATTACCACTCGTCAAACTCTCAAGATAGAAGGACATATCAAGAATAAAAAGGTACAAGAAGTGAAAGATCACATCGAGAAAGAAGAAATGAATCCAACCATATCTTGTAATTCAATGGACGAAATTACCACTCCTCAAACTAGCAAGACAGAAGGACATATCAAGAAGAAAAATGTTCAAGAACTGAAAGATCACATCGAGCGTCAAGAAATGAATCCGACCATATCTTGTAAAGGATTGGAAGAAATTACCACTCCTCAAACTCTAAAGATAGAAGGACATATCAAGAAGAAAAAGGTTCAAGCAGTGAAAGATCACATCGAGCATCAAAAACAAGTTCTCCAACTTTTAAAGGATAGTGCCACTTCGGTGCAAAATCAAATGAAACAACAGGTAGATCAACATCATAGTGAAAAATGTTTTGATGTAGGCGATTGGGTATTTTTACTGCTACATCTAAAGCAAGCTATTCATGAGAAGGAAATGTTGGCAATACTACATGCACTTAAAAAATGGCGACCTTACCGAATGGGAAGACTCTTCAAGGATGAGGATGTGGAAGCATTTTTTTGTGCTATTTCTATTATCCAACCAGATTGGATAAATGAAGCAAGGGATGAATGGAAGGATAAAGAAGTATGGCCACTTATTAGTTGCAAAAGATCCCAATTCAAACAATATTTCCAGATATTGAAAAGGAAGGAAAAATCGTATTGGAACCTGGAGCAGTCACAGAAACAAGAACCCAACAGCTACGAAATCGATCAATTTGAGAGTATCTCATCAAGTGGAAGAACTTACCCGCTGAATATTCCACATGGGAGGACAAGAATTTTATACAGAAGCATCAAGAACTACTCAAGTGTTGAGGACAACGCTTTTTGAAGGAGAGGGGCATGTTAGGCCCCTATACTACTAGTGTAACCCCTTATTGTTATTAGTATAACCCACTTATTATATAGATGTACCCATGTAGTACCCATATTGTTACGATTGTGCCCCATAGAAGCCCACTATTGTTATTATTGTGCCCTTACATTATTATTGTTATGTCGGCTCTGATTATGTTATAACCCCTTAGACTCCTATATATAGAAAGGAGGTCTTTTCATTTGTATCATCCAAGAATTGTTCATTTATGTAATGTAAAGGAGGTTGCCCCCTCGAAGAGGCTGAATTCTAAGGCGTGGATCTATCTTTTCTATCTTTTCTTGAGCTGGTTTCATAACAAGATATGATCTAAGGAAGCTAGGGTTTTTTCAGACTCCTGAATTACATTCCAAACAGGCGACCTTGGGAAAATCATCATAACATTCTCTTTGAGCATCGGATTGAATTTTCGTCAGAAGTTACAGAAAGAGGACAAACTGTGTCTTTTTTGGGTATCAGTTTCAGAACTTAAGGATGAAATAGTGACCGGCGGCATGTCGTACAAGTTTCTCTACTGAAGAATTCTATACTCAGGTCTTCAGGGGAGATTTGGCATAAATCTTCATTGAAGAATCCAATCTTCATCAGACTTACGGTACAGAGATACATCAGATTCAATATCGAACTCCTACAAAGTGAAAAATGGTGTGTAGTTTTTTTTTTAATTTTTACATAAGCTTGGTTTGAAAAAATAGTTTGAAGGAATTCAAAGGGCATAGTGAAGCATTATTATCGATATTGATGCCCCAAAGAGATAAAATGGAAACACCTAGTGAGCAACCTAAAAGCTCTAGCATGACTCACGAACAAGAGGAAGAAATGCAACATGATATTTCAAAATTACGAGACCAAGTGTAACAAATTTCACTTGCGCAGAATGTAACATAAGCTAAGATGGATGGTTTAAAGAAAGACGTAGAAGCTAAGATGTATGGTGTGGAAGCTAATATGGATGGTTTAAAGAAAGGAATAGAAGCTAAGATGAATGATGTGGAAGCTAAGATGGATGACATGGAAGCTATGATGGATGGCATAGAAGCTAAGATGAATGGCATGGATGCTAAGATGGAAGAATTGAAGATAAATTTGAATAAGTTGCTACAGGAAATGGTTACTAGTTGTGAAAGGGTAGTAAAGGAAACTCGTGATGAGAAAAAAAAAGAAATGTTAATCACGATTTCATAGAGTCTAATGGTGGATTGAAGACCCACCATGTTCCAAAAATCGATATGAGGAAGTTTGATAGCAAGGATCCCAGAACATGGATACTACAAATGCAGCAATTTTTCGATGTCCATAATGTGAAAAACACACAAAATGTACGTATTGTAACTTTGTATTTGGAACCAAATCAGTTTTTATGGCATCGATGGATTTGATCTCGTAAACAAATCGTCACTTGGGAAATTTTGATGGAAGAAATGATAGCACATTATGAGGATACAAAAAGCAACACCTTTTTTAGCCAATTGATAAATCTAAAACAAAAGGGTTCAATGATGGATCACATGGAGGACTTCCAAAAATTGAACATAAGGGTAAAATATATTCCATAGGAGCATAGGATTGATTTGTTCATAGGGACTTTAAAGGATAATATCAACCATGAGGTTCGCCTTTGGGAATCAGATTCATTGGAGAAGTCATTCAGGTTGGCAAGAAAAATGGAAGGAAAAATTATGGCAACAAGGAAGCCTACCACTCACAATCATAAAGATGGAAGTGTTGTTGCCCCTAGCCTTCCACAACCTACAAGGCTGACACCACAACAATTGGAAGAAAAAAGAGAAAAAGGGCTTTGTTATAGTTGTGATAGAAAATACACTAAAGGTCATAAGTGTACCGAGAAGAAATTATTTTATATAGATTGTGAAGAGGAGGAAGAAAAGGAACAAAAAATGTCAAAAGAAGAGGATATACACCTAGAAATATCCCTAGAAAAACAAGAAATGAATCCGACCATATCTTGTAATGCATTGGGTGGAATTACCACTCCTCAAACTATCACGATAGAAGGGAATATCAAGAAGAGAAAGGTAATAGCGTTGATTGATTTGGGAAGTAGCCATAATTTTATTCACTGTAAGATAGCCAAGGAATTGAATTGCTTCTTATATCTAGCACCAGAGTTCCAAGTGATGGTTGCAAGTGGAGGAACAATAAATTGCTCATGAAAGTGCCATAATATCAAGCTATCCATGAGAGAATATGTATTGAATAACCCAATGATTTCCATTCAAATGGGTGGTGCTGATTTTGTACTAGGAGTCCAATGGCTACAATCCTTCGGTACAATAGATTTTAATTTTCAATAAACTTTCATGAAACTCTCTTTAGAATGAAAGTAAGTTGAATTAAGGGTTATCACAGGGAAACTGGGAAAGATAATAAGCTCTAACAAAATGACAAAGCTTCTAAAGAAAGAACAACAAGGCATAATTGCACAGTTATGTTCACTAGAGGTTCCCACATCGAAATCATCCATTTCTCCAGATCTCCAAAAAGTTTTGGACAATCATTCCAAGGAATTTGAGACTCCCAGAGGCCTCCCACCTATTCGTGATCATGATCATGCTATTACTTTGATTCTAGGAAGTGCTCGTCCAAACATTAGGCCTCAAAGATATCCCTATGTACAAAAGAGTGAAATTGAACATATGGTTGCAGAAATGCTAGAGGCTGGTATAATTCAACCTAGTCAAAGTTCTTTCTCTACTTCAGAAGTATTGGTTCACAATAAGGATGGATCATGGCGCATGTGTCTAGATTATAGGGAGCTCAGTAATCTCACTATTAAGGATAAATTTTCCATTCCTATCATTGATGAAATTGTATGAATTGCATTGATCAAATATTGATCAATGCCCTAAGTGATAGCTCAAATATCAATATGTTTGAAAGAATGTCGAACCTGAGCAACTAGATATCTCTTGTATTCTTGATTCCAGCACCGTGAATGGTTCGAAAAACCGACACCATATGAAGGAGTTATTTCAATTTGAAGAGTCCAGTAAACTAAAATTTATGGACATTTGACCAAGATTAATTTGTTTCTTGAAAATATTAAAAATAAGTATATTCAAAGGAAGGAATATTTCCTTTTGGAGTAAGCACTAAACCTTTCCTTAAACATCTTTCTTTAAGTTCTGTATTGAGAACGTGGGTAGTATCTAGAAAGTGGGAAAGGATATCTCACGTGGACAAAAAATTGTAAATGGTATTCTACGATTTCACGTGATTAACCTTAGCGGTCGACACGTAGCATGGGAAAAATACTTTTCTTATGCACCCTCGACCTGATATTAGTCATGGAATAATTTGCATGAGATTGTGTGACGTCCGTTCAATTGGACATGTCACATCAACAGTGGAGATTGTTTGGGCTAGTTGCCGAGCAGATGATGCAATATCTGTTGGATCTATAGAAGTGAGATCAATGGCGTGGATTGAAGCACTTGATAAAATGGAAATTCAAAGAAGGATCGAGTAGGATTGATCGATGGTGGAGATTCACAAAGTGAAATGCTTCTGATGCCCACATAACTGCTAATTGTAAACAGTCCCATGTAGTTGGCGATTAATACGACCACCAACCTTATCCCTAACTGTCGGGAATTAACTAATCCGTATGCATGCCAGGAAGTTATTGTAACGACTACCTCCCATGGTTAGCCTAGCAGAGAAGCTAACCCTAGGGATTATGCCATGTTTAACTGGAATTAGGTTCACATCGCAAAAATTTGTGGAGTATCCCTAGGGGATATGGAATAAATGCACTCTAGGATAAGTTTTTGAAAAGAGAGAGTGAAAAAAGGAGTCTAGCTAGGCTAATTAGAGCCTTCTGAAGCCAATGGAATAGTCTAGAGAAGTTCAGGAGGTCATATTCATAGAGATTTTCATCTAGGGAGATTTTGGTGCTCAGGGCCACCAGGGGTTGGAGGCAGTTGTAGGAGATACCAGTACTCATTCTTAGAAAATAAATAGTTATTACTATTGTAATGAGCCCTATGAATCCATTTCATGGATTTGTATAAGAATTTGGATACTTCTAAAGGTCGAGATGTTACAGGGAAGTTCCAAGCAGCCTAGTTCCAACCATGGAGGATGTCCTAGTTTGGGGATGCAGTGCTCATTTTGAGGAGATGATCAGTCTATTGTTGGTGTCTGATATGTGTTAGAGATAGTAGAAGAGGTTTCAGTGATAGTTAAAGAATTTTGAAGGGGTTAGTGCCATCAAGATGCTTAGGGTAGCTCAGAGCGGTGGTTGAAGGAATCAAGTCTAAGGGAGCTTAGATTTGTTTGTAGAGTGATGTGAGTCATGAAAAGGGTATAGATGGTATTCTAAGCCCACTGGTTTAGTTCAGTAACCTTTGGAGTTAAGTGTGGAGCCTGTAAAATAAACTTTTCCATAATTCCAAAGAGCCAAGTCAAGATGACAAAAGCTCAAGGAGACGTAGCCCACGATATTTGGGTGAACACCTAGATTAAATTTGTTGTTATGTGTGGTTATTTATTTGTTGCATTATATGACTATCATATGTGTTTAATGTCAGAAGAAACAAATGGACTCAAAACACTTAGACAATTAAAAACAAACAACATACACCTGTTTCAAGTATTTAATTTTGTAAATGTCATATATAAGCTATATCATTTATTTGTCAAGCTTTGAGTAGGAGGTTCTTTTAAGCATAACAAGTTGTTAAACCCCGATTTCAGACCATGCATCAATCAATTTTCTTCACCAAGTTGGATCTTTATTCAGGATATCATCAAATCAGAATGAAGACTGAAGACATTCAAAAAATAGAATTTAGAACTCATGAGGGTCATTTTTAATTTTTGGTGATGCCTTTTGGCCTTACTAATGCGCCTTCTACATTTCAAGGTTTGATGAATTCCATTTTCAAACCCTAGCTTAGAAAATTTGTGTTATTATTTTCTGATGATATACTAATCTACAACAATTCTTGGAAGGATCATGTCCAACATGTTGACATGGTGCTCAAAATATTGGAGGAGAAATGATTATATGAAAAAATATCCAAATGTTTCTTTGGAGTACAAGAGGTCGAATATCTAGGTCATATTTTATCTCATGAAGGTGTTAAGGTACACCCTAGAAAAACTAAAACCATTAATGAATGGAAAATCCCCACATCCATAAACCATCTACGAGGACTTATTGGATTGACAGGGTATTATCTCAAGTTTGTTAAGAATTATGGGTGAATAGAAGCACCTCTAACAACATTATTGAAGAAATATGCATTTTCATGGACTCTAGAAGCAGCAAAGGCCTTTGAACATCTTAAAGAGACAATGTGCCAAGCACCAGTCTTAGCTACATTGGACTTCACAAAAACCTTTATTGTGGAATGTGATGCCCCAAGAAATGGAATTGGTGTTGTTTTAATGCAAGAAGAAAGACCCATTTCTTTTGAAATTCGTCCAATCAAAGGAAAGTATTTACACAAAGCTATTTATGAGAAGGAAATGTTGGCAATACTACATGCACTTCAGAAATGGTGACCCTACCTAATGGGAAGACACTTCAAGGTAAAAACAGATCACAATCGTCTTAAATACTTTTTATAAGAAATATTATATTTAGAAAAGCAGCAAAATTGGGTCACAAATATGTTGGGTTATGACTTTGAGATCATCTACAGAAAGGGGAAGCAAAATGTTGTGGCAGATGCACTCTCAGGAAAGGACGAGGATGTGGAAGCATTTCTTGGCCCCATTTATATTATCCAAATAGATTGGATAAATGAAGCAAGGGATGAATGGAGGAATGACGACGAAGTATGGGCACTCATTCAAAAGATACAACAAGATCCCAGTACATATGATACATTTAGCTAGAAAAATAATTCATTATAGTACAACAATCGGTTATACCTATTTAAGAATTCCCAACTCAAACAAAGGATTCTTAGGGAATTGCACACCTCTCTCTTAGGAGGGCACTAATGATTTCTAAAAACCTACCACAGGGTTAAGAAGGATTTTTTTTGGGATGGCCTTAAATCAGATATTCAGAAGTTTATGGCGAAATGTTTGGTTTGCCAACAAAATAAAGTTGAAACAATTAAGACCCCAAAACTATTACAACCTTTATCCACTCCAAGGTAATGTTGGGAGGAGGTTTCATTGGAGTTTATCACAAGTTTACCAAGTCCAAAGGAAAGAGTGTTATCATGGTGGTAGTTGACAGGCTTACCAAGTATGGACACTTTTGTGCATTATCTCATCCTGTTAAAGAAAGTACAATTTCTACTGCATTTATGGAAATAATTCAAAAGCTACCTGGAAGCCCAAAGATTATTGTAAGTGACAGAGATCCCATTTTCACTAGAAATTTTTGGACAAAATTATTCTCTTTTCTTGGTACTTAGTTAGCTCATAGCTCATGTTATCATCCTCAATTTGATTAGCAAACTGAGATAGTAAACAAATGTTTGGAAGGATATCTTTGTTGCTTTGTATCTGATAAATAGATACAATGGGTCAAATGGTTGCCTCTGGCTAAATGGTGGTATAACACTTCCTTCCATACTACAACAAAAATGACCCCATTTATGGAACTTTATGGATATCATCCACCATCCATCACATCATATTTAATAGAAAATTCTAAGGTTCAAGCAATGGAAGATCACATCGAGAATCAACAACAAGTTCTACAACTCTTAAAGGATAACCTCACCTTGGTGCATAATAGAATGAAACAGAAGGCATATCGACATCATAGAGAAATATGTTTTGATCTAGGTCATTGGGTATTCCTACGGCCACAACCATATAAAAACATGTCCCTCAAGCAAGCTAAGAAGGATAATAAATTATCACCAAAGTATTATGGTTCATAAAAGTTGTTGCAAAAGATAGATACTATGGCATACAAATTGGAGCTTCCTGCAGCTTCCTGAGTGCACCCCATTTTCCATGTTTCATGCTTAAAGAAGGTTATAGGTGACAAGCTTCTAGTTCAAACAATATTTCCAGAACTTGATGAGGAAGGAAAAATCATATTAATACCTGAAGCAACCAAAGAAACAAGAACTCGACAACTACAAAATCTATCAATTTCAGAGTATCCCATCAAGTGGAAGAACTTACCCATTGAATATTCCACATGGGAGGATGATAATTTTATATAGAAGCATTGAGAACTAACTAAACATTGACGACAACACGTTTTTGAATGAGAGGGGCATGTTAGGTCCCTATAATACTAGTGATACCCCCATTACTATTGTCGTTGTATCCTTTATTATTATTGGTGTTCCCCTATTGTCCCCATATTATTATTATTTTGCCGCATAGAATCCCACTATTGTTATTTTTGTGCCTTTATATTATTGTTATTATTATGTCAGCTTTGATTATATTGTGACCCCCTAGACTCCTATACATAGAAAGAAGGTTTTTTCATTTGACTCATCTAAGAATTGTTCATTTGCGTAATGTAAAGGAGGTTTCCCCCTTGAAGATGCTTATTTCTAAGGCGTTGATCTATCTCTTCTATCTTTTTGTGAGCTGGCTTCATAACACAACCCTAACATAGGTGGATTCTAGATGATAGATGATAGATGATATATCCTGCTAGTGAGATCTCAATCACATGCTCTCTATTACTATTGTTCCTACCACAATAGATTTAATATGCTAGATGTGAAATTGATGACATCTCATGGCTCAAATAATGATTGGTTCCTTGCACTCTACTACCACAGCTCCTCTGTGATTGCAATGCATGAGATGGACATCTTTCGATGGAGATTTTTATGTCCATTGGGCCTATCACCTAACAGATAGACTAGTTGGACTTTGGAAAATGCTCACTAAGTCAAAGAACCTTAAAGTTGGTTGATCATCAATAAACATAGATAGAGATGATAACTTTTGAATTACCTCGATTTCATTAATTTTTTAAGCTTCTCATATTCATTGGACCCGAGTCTCCTTCAAGAGGGCCATCTTGAACCATGGTTAGATTGCTTCGATCCCCAATGACTACTATGAAAAGAGATAAAATGTCAATGAAAAGTTATACCTATGTTAACTGAAGGGATTTGATAATATTTAGGCCTTGTTTTCAACATTATGTTGTATAGAAAACCTACAAGGTCAAAAATACGAATTATACAAATGTTGATGGAATTAAATCTACAGTCTTTCTTCGTGGTCGCTCGATGTCAATTTATCTACTAAAAGTCTCCTCGCATATATTTTACCACCCATGATGATCAAACTATTTTTACACGCATTCTTGAATTGACATTGACAATGAAATAACAATTTACATAGGAAGAATTCTCACAAGGAACAATTTACTAGTTCTAATGCATAAATATTAAAGGGGACTAGACAGTAACATCATACAGTTGCATGATTCCAAAAAACCTTTTTAGGAAGAATGTAATGGTAATTGGTGTTTCTCTTAACCACGATGACAAGCCTATTACCTATATCAATGGAAAACTAAATGAGACTAAGAATAAATTTTGGGCTTCTATATATAATAGGCTAATGTTCCAACATTTGTCTCAATCTGATCTTTCTAGTCTTCGAGGCACCACACAGTATACACTACATGAATACCATAGGAATATACAAGTTTCTCCCTATCTAACAACATAATATGCTCAATCAACACTTTTTTCTTCCACAAGAAAAATCAGTTTCTAGAATCCAAATCAACTATGAAATCATAATGGCCTCATCCTAAATAAAAACCCTCACTGATAGCCATTATGGTCTTATTATTGTGTCTCCTTCAAGACTGAGGAATCTAATTTCTAACTCATCTATCTATAGGACAAAATAAATTATGAAACCTAGTTTCGTCTAGGTTGAGGAACTAAAAACTAAACTCATTGTTCCATATGGAAAAAGGGATTACGAATTCTTGTGGTTTACACACATTTGAAGCAAGAAGGAATAGAGTTTTTTTCCCCTCATTCCTTTTGGGATAATAGAGCTAATGTACTATTTACTTTTCAAAAGGAAATATCATTAGTAAGGATCCACTTCCAATCACAAAAGAACTCAACCTTAAATTTTACTGAGGAAACAATATTACAAAGTCTTAATGAAAGAGTAGAACTACAATAAACCTACCTTATGTTTGCCAAGCTATTCCACACAATTATCATATATTGCAAAACAAATATTCTCTAGAAAGGAACACAACTTGTGATTATAAGTGCCAAGATTTACTATGTTCACACATAAATGCTCTGGTTGATATCAATGTTGATATTACTTAAAAATAAACAGAACTGGGCATTTGACGTAAGTGTGGAAGAATCAAGCATTAATACCCATATTCAAAGATAAAAATAAAAATCATTTAAATATCAACATTAGCACAAAATATATTCTCCTTATTTATCAACAATTAATAGAATGTATATGTATAAATACATGCATTAACACATCACCAAAGGAATAAATCCAAATATAATTATTTCCTTCAAAGAAGTATCGAAGAATATTTTACAATATTTGTTGCATTATAAAACTAACTCAAATACCCTACAAACCAAAATGAAATCTTATGATGCATATTTATACTTGAAGAACATTTTATGTTCTTTAACTAAATAGTACCTAGCTACTTTATCTAATAATCCTTCACTCAAAAGACAAATTATTATTTGTACACTCGAACAAGTTATTGATTAAGCTAAGCACATCATCATTTATATTTCATACCTTTTCACTTTCATTCATGCATCTAGGATGTATGTAATACAAGGTGCAATCAATACCTTTCTAACTATTTCAAACTACATCTAAAAGATACATAGTAGGTCCATTCAAACCAAGCCTCAAATCAAAACATTTTGTTAAAAGAAACTATGGAGAAGTAAGAAGATATGAAGGGTAAAGATTGAATTGATTATTATTCGCAATGATGCATATTTATACAAGTATCATGACACTTGGTTTCATATTCCAAGTGCTCTCTTGGACTCCCTTTGATTTTTCAGATTCCACACTAACGCTTAGATGATTAGGTTTCCAACATTCCCCCCTTAATATGAAGGGGTATGTATGAGTCCAAGAAGAGATATGTAACTAAAAATGTGTCAAAATATGCATGGAAACACTAGGATGCTTGTGCTCTCTGTAATGTTTCTATAACGAGGTGGTTTAAGGATGACCACTAACACTGGAATGCTTAGTGCAATTCCTGGAACTCTTCTAAAACTTGCAAGAAGATGAAATATTCTACTAGAGGAGGTGTCCCTAATTATTTAGAGAGGGATAAATTCAACCTAGAAAAGGGAGGTCTACAACTTGTGGTGGTTTGAGGATGACCACCAACTATGAAATGATTAATGCAATTAATAGAACTTTTCAAAATTTTTATAGAAGTTTATGTCTTTTGTTAGAGTAAGTGTCCCCAATTCTTTGAAGATCAAGAAGATCAACCTCAAAAGGGAGGTCTAAACCATACATAGATGTTTTATGTTTGACCACCAACCAAAGGCATTCTCATGGGTATCTATGTCTCTCGCTGCAAATCTTAATTATGTAGGATGTTGAGGCTCTAGCTCAGGCTTGCTTGATGTGGCTTTGAAGATTGGGTGTAAGAAGATGGAGAAATCTCAATTTCAAGACTATTCAATAATCTAGAACAAATTTTGGCATATGATTGAAATATTTTCTTGGCTATTGAAGGCCATTGCCAAGAAGCTATCCATTCAAGGTCAATATTTTATCTTGTAGGAGGCTTGTTTTTGAAGAATTTGTGTGACAAATGAGTAGTTTTATGACAGTTCTCCCATGGATGAAGATCAAAAAAATGATCCTTCATATGCACAACTCAGTCACAATGTTCGAATTTAACATTATGTTGTGGCTCTTATGGAAGACGAGTGAGATTTGAAAAAAGTGAAGACGAATTGTCATAAAGATATCCATCACTATGAAATTGGAAGGGATTTGAGTAATTTGGATTATGAAAGGACACATCCTTATCATATCCGAGACCAATTGTGTGCTTGTTATGAATAAGCTCTTCCAAAGGTCTGATGATGTTCTTGGCAAGTGAAGGCTGAAATTTTCCGTTTATATGTAGATCTTCTTCTTCAGTGACTTCATTAGTTTGCCATATCTGATAGGATTTTGTGTCACTCTAAAAGAGAGGATTGTCCTGAACAAATAAAAGTTTATAATGATGACTACCCTTCTATAACTCATCTCGTTGAAGTTGTGACTCAAGCTGCAAAAAGTAAATCTTTTCATGTGCATTTTGTAGAAATATTTTAATGTTGGAAAGAATGTATTTCTTAACTTGGATTGTGTGGTCAGTACAAAAGTGTATCAAATCATTCAATAAATCTAATACTTTAGTCATTTGAGCCATTTTTAAAATAGAATTATGTTGTTTAGGTTCAATTTGTTGATACAATGTCGAAATAACAACTTACTCCCTTCTTTAGTGAGCTCGAAGAATTGGAAACATGGACCAATGGTCTCCAAAGTTTTTTGAATTCACCTCACACATTGAACTTCAATCCACATATATCTAAATATTTATATTCTCGCTATAAGAAATCAACATGGATTCCAAAATGAAACCTTTCATATAGAGATGTCGAAGCCATTCTCAGCAGATTGTCATTTGATATCAAACTTTGACCAACAACAGAATTAAACAAATCACATAAACATAACCAGCATACCTCAACGTAAAACACATAAAGATTTCATTGAAAATAATTCTCAAGATTCAAGCAATGATATTTAACATATTTGAAAAATATCAATGGACCAACGCATATGGAGGAATTTTGAAGAACATGGAGGGACATTCCAATGCATCACTACAATAATATATATACCACCTCTCCATCAGACATATATAGACCAAGCCGTATGGAGACAATGTGTACAGTCCACAATATATTTAGAAAGGAACAATTGCTCACTTGCTTCTCAAATCATGCACAACTAATCACTAAATAGAATGGTTACATCTTAATTAGAATGAGCAACCAATGAATACCTTTGAGACAATGCATCTTATGCTAGCAATCCTATTATGGCTCGGCATTATGGTCGATGCCTTTCTAGAGGGTTTTTCTTGTACAAAAATGCAACAATTTAAACATGGTCCTCAGTGAACAATAATTTCATTACAAATTCGACCGCTCTTTAATGTTGATAAGGATCTATTCGGTTGTTAGTTCCACTTAACATTTCCACCTATGAAATTCTCTTCCTCATATGAAGCAACATATTCACTCCACAAACACCATGTGGTTAAACCTATGTGGACAAATTTCTGCCCAAAGACATAATAAAGCATAATTTTTGTTGTGTTAAGGTTCTCTTTTATTTCTCCACAGTTTTTAGCAAGATTTCTCCATGATTTTTAGTAGTATTTGAACAAACATAGATACATAATTCTCTTCGCAGGCCAAGCTAAGTTTTTATGCAACCAACTCACAAAATCAAAGAATATATAGATCAATGACCTAAAAATTAGCCTCTTTGAGGGGGAACCTCCTTTAGATTACACAAATGAACAATTCTTGGATGATTCAAATAATAAGGCCTCCTTTCTATATATTTTAGTCTAAGGGGTCAGAATATAATCAGAGCCTACATAACAATAATATTGTAAGGGAAAAAAACTAACAATAGTGGGATTCTTTGGGGCACAATAAGAAGAATATGGGGAATACATGGTCACATCAATACAATAAGGGGGTTTCATGAACAACAATAATGAGCTACACTAGTAATATGGGGACCTAAGCTACCCCTCTCCTTCAAAAAGTGTTTTCCTCAACTCTTGGGTAGTTATGGATGCTTATGTATAAAATTCTCATCCTCTGATGTGAAGTTTTTGGTGGGTAAGTTCTTCCACTTGATGAGATACTTTGAAATTGATTGATTTTGTAGGTGTCGAGTTTGTGTATATGTGATTGCTTTAGGTTCCAATATGATTTTTCCTTCCTCGTCTAGCCACAAAAATATTGTTTGAACTTGGAGGTTTTCATCTATAACCTTCTTTAAACATGAAATATGGAAAAGTTAGTGCACTCGAGAAGATGAAGGGAGATCCAATTTGTATTCCATAGTAACAATATTTTGCAAAACCTTGTAAGGACCATAGTACTTTAGTGATAATTTATCCTACTTATCTAGCTTGAGGGACCTTTTTTTGTATGGTTGTATCTGGAAAAATACTGAGTCACCTACATCAAAACTTATTTCACGTCGATGTTCATATGCCTATTGTTTCATTCAATTTTGTGCCAAAGTGAGGTTATCCTTTAAAAGTTGGAGATGTTTTTGTTGATGCTCGATGTGACCTTTCAATGCCTCAATATTTTTTTTCTTGATATGTCGTTCAATCTTGAGAGTTTGAGGAGTGGTAATTCCTGGCATTGCATTACAAGATATAGTGGGATTCATTTCTTGTTTCTCTAGGGTTGTTTCGTTGTGTATATCCTCTTAGTTTAACATTTATTCGTCCTTTTCTTCCTCCTCTTCACAATCTATGTAAACTAATTTCTTCTCGACACACTTATGAACTTTAGCGTATTTTCTATCACAACTGTAACAAATACCTTTTTCTAATTTTTTTTCCAATTGTTGCGGTGTCAACCTTGTAGGTTATGGGAGGCTACGATCAACAACATAACTTCCATCTTTATAGTTATGAGTGGTCAGCTTCCTTGTTGCCATAACTTTGCTTTCAATTTTTCTTTCCAACCTGAATTCCTTCTCCAATGAATCAGTTTCTCAAAGGAAAACCTCATGTTTGATTTTATCTTTTCCCTATGAATACATCAATCCTATGCTCCTCTAGAATATCATTTACCCTTATATTCAATTTTTGGAAGTCCTCAATGTGCCTTTGAACACTTTTATTTGAGATTTATCAATTGGAGAAAGAATGTGTTTCACTTTGTATCCTCCTAATGTGCTATCAATTCCTCCATAAAAATGGACCAAGTGACAATTTGTTTATGATATAAAAGCCATCAATACCATACAAACTTATTGGGTTCTAAATATAAAGTTGCAATACATAACTTTTGTGTGTTTTTCACATTATGGAGATCAAAATATTGTCCATTTGTAGTGTCCATGTTACAGTATCCTTCAATCAAAATTCCTCATATGAGTCTTTGGAATATGGTAGGTCTTCAATCCAACATTACGTTCTATGAAATCATGATTAAGATTTCTTTTTTTCTCATCATGAGTTTCCTCTACTACCTTTTCACCATTAGGAAGCTTTTCTTGTAGTGACTTTGTCGCAACTTCCTTCAAACCTTTGATGTATTTCTTTAGATCTTCCATTTTTCCATTAAAATTTTCTTCCATGCCATTGATATTGTTGATCACAGCTTCGATATTTTATGTTACATTTTGTGACAGTGAAATTTGTGGCATTTGGTCTCGTAATTCTGATATATAATGTTGGATTTATTCCTCTTCCTCAGGAGTCACTGTAGAGCTTTCAGATTGATTAATAGGTGTTCATATTTTCTTTCTTTGAGTCATTTTGGAATAAAAAATTATATATGTGCTTCAATATGCCCTCTAAATTACGTCAAACTAATTTTTCAAACAGATGTTATGCAGTTTTAAAAAACTAGACACCTTTATTTTCACTTTGTAGGAGCTTGATATTGAATCTATTGTATCTATATAATTTGGGATCTCCAAGGTTTGAAACTTCATCTCGTGTTATCCCTCTGAGTTTTCTTTCCAACCCCACAAGTATGATCGAGATTGGATTATCCAAAAATGAGGTATTCCCAATTTTCCACGATCACTAGATTATAGACTAGTTCAATAGATCAAACTTGTAAAAAGTGTCGTGTCTCATTGTTTCAATATTCAACACTAAAAATGATACGCAACAAACTAAATTTTTTCCTATTTGTGTTACCTTTTACGCAATTTGAATCTTATGCACACAGAGAAAGTTATGAAAATTTTCCCAAGGTCACATGTTTGAGATAGAATTCGGAAGCCTCCCAAAACCCTAACTTCCTTAGCTCGTATCTCTGAAAATTTAGTGATACAAGATCTAAAATTTGGACATGATGTTCATCTAAATTTTAGATCAAATGGGTTTTAATTTGAACATTTGAAACTTTGTATAAAATGCGTTATAGCATAAATTCCATGATGACCTGTTTGAAGGAGTAAAACCCTAGAGTCCAAAGCTCTTATACTAAATGTTATGTAGCGATCTAAAAAAATAGAAGAATAGATAGATCAACCACTTCAAAATTAGTCTCTTCAAGGGGGAAACATCCCTTATAGTAGACAAATGAATAATTATTGGATGATACAAATGATAAGTCATCCTTTCTATATATAGGAGTCTAAGGGGTCACATTATAATCACAGCCTACATAACAATAATATTGTAAGCGAAAAACAATTACTATAGTGGGATTCTATGGGGAAAAATAATAAAGATGTGGGGAATAGATGGGCACAAAAATACAATAATGGGGTTTATATAATAACAATAAGGGGTTACACTATTAGTATAGGGACCTAACATAAGTGGTGGGTCATTCATCTCCATAGGAAAATACTTGGGAATTCTTCAACATTGACTCTGAAGTGACCTTCTTGGAAACCATGGTGGAGGGTCTAACTCACGTTCACACTATGTGAACCCTGGGGCTACTTTCTCTTTAGGACCAATGTGGAGAGAAATGAATCTTTGAAAGGAGATTCCAAATAATTGAGATCCTCGTGGTCATAAAACCATTCGTTCAATGAATGATCCTATGACAGGCTTAAACTAGGGAGACATTTGTGAATACCAAGTGTTGATTTCCAAAAACAAATGTTTCCAAATCAAGGAGAAAGAAAGTGTGTTAATGTGCATAAGATAAAACACGTATTATTGAATAATTGTTTCCTTGGTCTCGGTTTCTAGAATGACTATATCTTGATTTGGAACCATGGACAAAGATTTTATTGGCAAGCCTTAAAACCACACATAAAATGGGCTCCAACAAAAAATTGAAAGACAGACAAGCAAATAATAACATCGAAAATGGAATTTTGGAGCAGAGTTCAAAATCACATAGACATAGATCTATAAAGGCCAGATAAAATAAGTGGCTCACACTAGAGCATGGCAGGAGACAACTAGATCTGATACCATGTTAAACACAACTATGGGCAAGAAAAAAGATATGAAGGATCAACATTAAATGCATTACTATTCACAATGATAGATATTTATGCAAGTATAATGACCCTTGGTTTCATCTTCGAAGTAGTCTCTTGGACTCCCTTTGATTATTTAGCTTCCCCACCAACCCTTAGAGGATTAGGTGTCCAACAAATTCAAACTCATAGTGTACTTTCACTAGACAATATATAAAGGGTTAGCAAGTATTACATATATAAAACAAAGTTTCGCTATGTAATAAGAAAAATTAGAAAGGATGTCAATCACACTTAGATACTCATAACCTAAATATTACAAAATAAAATTTATCACATTCAGAGAATCTCAATGATTTATGAGGGATTGACGAGAGTAAATTTGTTGAAGGAAAAACATAGTGGATGATAAGCTGGTTATTTTGGCTATGATAAAACATATGCCTAATTAAGTTTTTATTTTTATTAGCAAGGAATGGGAACTAACATAAGGAATTTTGTTGATAAATGTAGAATTTTTCAATATGTTAAAGGAAAGCAATATAATCGTGAGTTTTATCATGTCATGGAAATCAATTAGTATGGAATGTCTTAGCTTTGTACTTAGAAATTTGGGAAAATAAGAAGTTAGAAGAGCTAGTGTAGAGTAAGTTGTCATAGCCTTGTAGAGAATACATGAACAAAATAAATAATAGCTACAAGAAAGTAACCAAAATTATATAAAAAGTTAGGATCTCACAGAAAGAGAAGTGAGCTTTGGAGTTGGCGATCACTTAAAGTGCTTTTGAGAAGATAAGGGTTTGCAAAAGTTGAGTATAATAAGCCAAAACTGAAGAGAATTCAGAAAATTATTAGCAAATGGATATCATAATGAAATAACACAGCTATATTACAAACTCTAAGACGATAGTATAAGTATATAAAGCATTACAGTTATTACAAACACTAAAATGATAGTATAAATATATAAAGCATTACGTAGATAATTGGAGAATGATTGGGATAAAGACTGGGAATTCGAGAATTGGAGAATGCTTGGGATAAAGACTCAATGCTTGAGTAGTTTTGGAAGCTTATGTATAAAATTCTCATCCCCTCATGTGAAATCTTTGGTGGGTAAGTTCTTCCATTTGACGAGATACTTTGAAATTGATCAATTTTGTAGGTCTCGAGTTCGCGTATATGTGACTACTTCGGGTTCCAATATGATTTTTCCTTCCTCATCCAGTCCCAACAATATTGTTTGAACTTGGAGCTTGTCGCCTATAACCTTATTTAGACATGAAATATGGAAAGCTGGGTGCACTCGAGAATATGAAGGGAGATCTAATTTGTATTCCATAGTAACAATCTTTTGCAACACCTTGTAAGGACCATAGTACTTTGGTGATAGTTTATCCTTATTAGATTGCTGGAGGGACCTTTGTTTGTATGGTTGTATCTGGAAAAATACCCAGTCACTTACATCAAAACTTATTCCACTTCGATGTTGATCAGCTTGTTGTTTCATTCGATTTTGGGCCAAAGTGAGGTTATCCTTTAAAAGTTGGAGAAGTTTTTGTTGATGCTCGATGTTAGCTTTCAATGCCTTAATATTTTTCTTCTTGATATGTCCTTCAATCTTGAGAGTTTGAGGAGTGGTAATTCCTGCCATTGCATTATAGGATATAGTCGGATTCATTTCTTATTTCTATAGGGTTGGTTTGTGGCGTATATGCTCTTATTTTGACATTTCTTCATCCTTTTCTTCCTCCTCTTCACAATCTATGTAAACTAATTTCTTCTCGGCACACTTATGACCTTTAGTGTATTTTCTATCACAACTATAACAAATATCTTTTTCTATTTTTTCTTCCAATTTTTGTGGTGTCAACCTTGTAGGTTATGGGAGACTATGAGCAACAACGTGACTTCCATCTTTATAGTTATGAGTGGTCTCCTTCCTTGTTGCCATAATTTTTCTTTCAATTATTCTTCCCAACCTGAATTCCTTCTCCAATGAATAAGGTTCTCAAAGCAAAAGCTCATGTTCGATTTTAACCTTTAAATTCCCTATGAAGACATCAATCCTATGCTCCTCTAGAATATCATTTACCCTTATATTCAATTTTTGGAAGTCCTCAATCTTCCATTGAACTATTTTGTTTGAGATTTATCAATTGCAGAAAGAAGGTGTTTCACTTTGTATCCTCATAATGTGCTACCAATTCCTCCATAGAAATGGACCAAGTGAAAAATTTGTTTAAGATAGAAAATCCATCGATACCATGCAAACTTATTGGGTTCTAAATATAAAGTTGCAATACGTACCTTTTGTGTGTTTTTCACATTATAGAGATTCAAATATTTCTCCATCTGTAGTATCCATGTTACGATATCCTTTCCATCAAAATTCCTCATATCAATCTTTAGAATATAGTGGGTCTTCAATGCAACATTATGTTCTATGAAATCATGATTAAGATTCAATTTTTTTCTCATCATGAGTTTCCTCTACTACCATTTCCCCATTAGCAAGATTTTCTTGTAGCGACTTTGTCTCGGCTTCCTTCAAACCTTTGATGTATTGCTTTGGATATTCCATGTTTTCATTCAATTTTTCTTCTATTGCATTGATATTGTTGATCATAGTTTTGATAGTTTATGTTACATTTTGTGAGAGTGAAATTTGTTGCACTTGCTCTCGTAATTTTGATATATCATGTTGCATTTATTCCTCTTCTTCAACATTCATGGTAGAGATTTTGGATTTCTTAGTAGGTGTTTCTATTTTCTTGGTTCAAGTCATTTAGAAATAAAAAATATATATATATATATATATATATTTTTCACTATTCCCTCTAAATTACGTCAAGCTAATTTTTCAAACAGAAGCTATGTAATTTTTAAAAAACTAGACGCCCTTTTTTTCACTTTGTAGGTGCTTGATATTGAATATATTGTATATCTATAATTTGGGATCACCAAGGTTTGAAATTGCTATCTGTGTTATCCCTCCGAGTCATATTTCCAACCCCACAAATCTCATCGAGATTGGATTCTCCAAAAAATAGGTATTCTCAATCTTCGAGGATGATCATATTATAGACTAGTTCAGTAGATTGAACTTGTACAAAGTGTCTTGTCCCACTATTTCGATCTTAGGCACTATAAACGACACCCAACAAACTACATTCTGTCCTTTTTGTGTAATGATTTATGAAATTTGAATTTGATTCTCAGAGAGAAAGTTATCACATTTTTTACATTCTTTCCTTTTTGTGTCATGTTTTACGAAATTTCAATCTGATTCTCATAGAGAGAGTTATGACAATGTCCCGAAGGTCACATGAATGAGATGGAATTCAGGAGCCTAACAAAACCCTAACTTCCTTAGCTCGTATCTCCAAAAATGTAGAAACACAAGATATGCAATTCGGACATGAGGTTTATTGAGATTTTAGATCAAATGGGTTTTAATTTCAACTTCTCAAACTTCGTATGAAAAAAGTTATAGCGAAAATCCCACAATGCCCTATTTGAAGCAGAAAAACCATAGAATCCAAAGCTCTCATACAAAAAGTTACTCAACAAGCTAACAAAATAGAATAATAGATAGATCAACCACTTCAAAGTGAGTCTGTTCAAGGGGGAAACCTCATTTACATTACACAAATGAACAAATCTTGGATGATAAAAATGATAAGACCTCATTTCCATAAATGGGAGTCTAAGGGGACAAATTATAAGCCCACCTAACAATAATATTGTAATGGAAAAGCAGTAACAATAGTGGGCTTCTATGGGCTAAAATAATAAAAATATGGGGAATACATGGGCACAACAATACAATAAGGGGGTTTCACTAAGAATAATAAGGGGTTACACTAGTAGTATAGGGACTTAACATAAGTGATGGGTCCTTCATCTCCATAGGAAAATACTTGGGAATGGTTAAACATCAACTCTGAAGTGATCTTCTTAAAAAGCATGGTGGAGGCTCAAACTCGGGTTCAGAGTATGTGAACCCTAGGACTAATTTCTATCTAGGACCAATGTGGAGAGGAATCATGTTTTGAAAGGAGATTACAAATAATTGAGCTCCTTGTGCTCATAAAATCATTTGTGCAATGAATGCTCCTATGGAAGGCTTAAAATAGGGAGACATCTCACAATACCAAGCGTTGATTTCCCAAAACATATGTTTCCAAATCAAGGAGAAAGAAAGGGTGTTACTGTGCATAAGATAGAACATGTATTATTAAATAATTGTTTCCTCGGTCTTGGTTTCTAGAATGACTATAGGTAGATTTGGAATGACAAGCACCAAATAACATCCAAAATAGAATTTTGGGAGCATAGCTCAAAATCACATAGACAAAGATCTATAATGTATAGAGAAAATAAGTGGCTGACACTGGAGCAGGGCAAGAGACCATAGGATTTGATACCATGCTAAACACAATTATGGGGAAGACAAAAGATATGAAGGGTCAACCTTGAATGCATTACCATTCACAATGATAGATATTTATACAAGTCTACTGACCCTTGGTTTCATATTATAAGTAGTCCCTTGGACTCCCTTTGAGAGTTCACCTTCCCCACCAACCCGTAGAGGATTAGGTTTCCAACAAATTCAAAGTGATATTATACATTCACTAGACAATATATAAAAGGTTACCAAGTCTTGCATATATAAAAAAAAGTTTCACTGTGTAATTAGAAAGGAAGTAGATTACACTTAGATACTCATGACCTAAATATTACGAAAGAAAATTTAACGCAATCACACAATCTCAAAGATTTATGAGAGTAAATTTTTTGAATGAAAAACACACTCGAGGATAAGATGGTTATTTTGGCTATGATAAAACATATTCCTATGTAAGTTTTTATTTTTATCAGGGGGGATGAGAACTAATGTGAGGAAGTTTATGGATAAATGTAGAATTTTTCAATATGTTAAAGGAAAAAAATAGAGTCTTTAGTTCTCTCACGTAGTGGAAATCAATTAGTATTGAATGTATGATCTTTGTACTTATGAATTTGGGAAAATAAGAAGTCTGAAGAGCTATTGCATAGTAAGTTGTGATAGTCTTGCAGAGAATACATGAACAAGTTAAAGAATATCTACACAAAAGTAGCCAAAAGAATATAAAAAGGTAGGATCTGAGGGAAAGACAAGTGAGCTTTGGAGTTGGTCATCTAGTAAAGTCCTTTTGAGAAGATAAGGGTTTGCAAAACTTGAGTATAATAAGCCAAAGGTGAAGAAAACTGAGAAAGTTATTAGCAAGTGCGTATGAGAATAAAATACTCCATGATAGAAAGACCTCTCCTATATTTAATGTTGTGCAACTGCATCCCTGTAGAGAACTTGATGTAGAGGATGGGAAAGATACAAAAGGGATTCGATGGAAGAAGCAATTATTCACTTTCAAAGAGTTGCACATAGAGCATAAGCTTAATCAAGGAATTGCAAAGGGGAAATAAAAAAAGATTTCTATGAATATTTAGTCAAGTGGAAGGGTCTTCTAACTAGATAAGAAATTATACGAGTCCTCGAGAGATGCAAAAGCGTGGCATAACTATTTAATGTCTCATGGACATGCCTCTATGAAATATTTTATTTTCTAGGACTTTGATGCAAGAGTATCATACATAACTTCCCTTTTCTTTAATACATAGAATTTTTTATGTCTAAGGTCATTTAACCCCATGAAATTTAATAGTTTTTATGAGGCGTCCTAAAGTTTTTGAAATTTGGATGGATGTAATTATCTTAAAGGTTATCAATTACAACCCATTGTGTGTTGTGGTGAGATGTTATTTAATGAGAAAATATATAAAAGGAGAAGACTTGAGGTGCACAACTTACTTTAAACATAGGCCACAAAAAAGTAACCTTAGATCTAGGCTAAAACATGTGTGTCCTAGGTTCATATGATAGCCTAAAATCATAATTATTCATTGTGAGCCATATTCAAAATGTCCAATCACAATCAAGTAGCTGAAAAATGGTTAACCATATTCAATTATAACCTATCATAAGCAATTTTAGTTTAACATGCACAACCATGGCCACCACAATTAATCATTTATTTCTGAAATATAATTTTACCATATTTTACTATAAGATGGATCTTACTATGTTCCACTAATCCTACCAACATATTCTAGTCATCAATCTCCTCAACAACATTAATAAAATTATTAAAATATCTCAATCAACATCACTTTGAACTTTCCATAAACCAATACACCAAGAATTAAAATTAAAAATTCAAAAATAATATTAATATAACATATTTTAACCACCCTATTAATATAACCATGCTAATAATAAAAAGCTATAAACATTTTCAAATCACCTAACAACCCTGTTAATATAACTATGGTAATAACGAAAAAAGCTATAAATATTTTCAAATTAACTCTTCCTTTAAGAATTATGAATGCGTATAAGCTTATGTGATTTTAAACCGTGACTAAATAAACGACTTAAATGGTTGCAACGAGTTGGAATAATGATAGGTAAGCGACGGAAAACAAATTATGTTCAAGGCTCAATTGAAGGCAGACTAAAAGCTAGTCATTCTTCTGGTCGGCCTGCGAAAGATAACTCTAAGACGATAGTATAAATATATAAAGCATTACAGTTATTACAAACTCTAAAACGATGGTATAAATATATAAAGCATTACAGTTATCGGAAGAAAGTCTTGTATCGCGCTCTTTCAGGATATATTCGCAAACTCTTTGAGAAAGCGACGAGATGGAGGAATCACGAAATGTAAGCGATACCAATCTTGCTCGAGAAATTCTTGCGAGGGTTACGCATCGCATGGAAAACACAATCAGTAGAGATATGACCTTATGGGAAATGGAAGAATATGTAACAGCTGATGGCCTTTCACATGAAGGAGGGGCATCCACCCAAAAAGAAGACCCCGTTGAACAGCACCTTATCTCTAGCGTAACGTTTAGATGGATTGAAGGAGATAGCGAAGATAGTGAGTCGGAATCGAAGAATGGTTGGGAAGACTGGGAATTCGAGAATGTTTGGGATAATGTGTGCGTACTTCAATGGGATAATGTGTGCGTACTTCAACTACAGTGGCCAAAGGAATATCAAGGCTGCAATGGCTGAAAACATCAACATTGTTTTGCTGCGAATTATCGTAGATTGGGGTCACCTCGACGGAAATGTGTGGAGCCAGCAAGTTGTATGGAGTGGAAGTTTTTCAGATTGTAATCGGGTACTGCAACTCTTGGAAAACGATGGTAAGACCGCTAATTCTATACAATTGAGAGTCGAACATTTCGATCTCAATCGTAATTTTCGAGACCGATTCATTGCTCTCTACAGGACCTTTCCCTTAGCCGCTGCTATGGCCGCTGTTGCCTCTGCTGAAACCGTAACCATTGATGATGATGGCGAGGGCGACACATGGATATGCGCAATATGTCATGAGACGCAGTCCACCGAAGAGGCAACAAAACGATTGCCTTGCAGTCATCTTTTTCATGTGAGCTGCATTTTTTCTTTGTTTCATTCTGAGTTAGATTGCCCATTTTCATCAGCTAGCGACTCTTGCACAGTTTTCATTAGTAGTGCCCAGGGCCATCATCTAGCTTCACAACCTTGTTGCCTCTCTGAGTCACCTGCATTCAAAATGATGTGTCATGGTCACTTGCATTCAAAATGATATGTGTCATGGTGGGTTAGGAGATTTTTGAATTTGATTTCGTATCGTCATGAGTTACTGCAGGAATAGGTACACTAACAAACATGATGTGAAAACAAAAGAAATGAATGAAGGGAGCACATGTACAAGGACAGGTTCACCAACGGATGAACACATGACACATGTAAATAGATGTGCTCGCAAACAAATAATCATGCAAAAGATTTGTTTACAGATGAACGGACGAGAACATGCACCTTCCGTGAATGAACGGATCAACATGCACCTTTCTTGAAGATATAAGCCTGTCAATACTTATAAATTTTTCTTTTGTTGGTCTACAATGCAACAAATTTCCGGTATTCTACTCTTCAATTTGTAAACATTTAACTATTGCTATTCAAGGAATTCCTTGATCATTTTTTATGATTGATAAATCTAGAGTTCGAGATTGATTTATGTTAATTTTTATTAAAAATATTTTGTTATTGACATAATTAAAATATATTAATATCAATATCCAAGACATAATAATTTTTTTTTAATATATTTACATCTAAATAATAATATTTTATTTACTTTTCTAATTTATAACCTTCCGTTCTAACTCATATTTATTTACATGTCATTTCTATATTTATTTCCATAGGTTTCTCTGTTTATTGGGAAGTAATTTTTTTTTACTATTTTTACTACAAATATTGTGTATGTTCAAAATTTAATAAAGTAATATGATTAGACATAGTTTCTTAAAGAAATATTATCATTACATTTATTAAGTTATTTGTCTTTCATAAATGGGGATTTGTAGCATGACCACCTAAAGATCCTAGGAAAAAATGGAGAAAATCAGCTCTATGAGCCTTTCAAATAGTAGGAAACTAGATCATCAATGAAAATCATACCCCTCACCTAGGTATTTTTCTCCATCAAACAACTTTTGTAATGAAAATCATCTCTTGGAATATCACTAACATAAATATCTTGGGAAAACCAATATATTTTAGAGATAGAGTAATCAAGGAAAAGCCTTCAATTACATTAATGCAGGAAATTTTTTATAAGAAAATTATTATATTTTACCTCATGCACAAAACTTTCTATAAGAAAATTATTATATTGTAGCTCATTTTGGGAAGGGATGTGTAGTCATGATGTTAGATGTTAAAGGAAATGTTGGAGAACTAGCCATATTTAGGAATAATTTTGAGGTAGTCTTTCCATATTGGATAGCCCATCATTGAATCCTATTTGGATGGCTGTTAGTCATTGTGCTGAAGTTCTAACGACGAGAATCCCCTTTGATAGCGTAGAAGTATGAAGCAAGTCTTTCCAAGTTGCTTTGATCATAATTGATCCAATGAACTTTCATGTTGGCCACCCGGAGAGTCGGGCTAGGCAACCACCCCACGACTGACTCCCCTCAAAAATTGCGCAGAGGATACTGACCTTGCTCACTTTTCTCACTAAGGAAATTGTGCACACACACCCAACAAACACCGAGTTCCCATCCCTGTCTCCCTCGGAAAATTGCACAATTTTCCAAGTAAGTCCTCCCCAGAGTCAACCAACTGCTCATCGAGGAAATTGCATAGTTTTCATGACCAGGCCTTCTACTGGACATCAAATTGCTCAGCTCGGAAAATACACAAAGGTGATCAACACGCTAGACTGTGAGCATGAGTGAAATTTTCCTCAATAGAAACTCATAACAGTAGACAGCGAGTTCCCTCGAGGAATTGTGTAGTTTCTTCTGCCAAGCTCCCCACAGGTGAGTACTTATTCCCATTGGGAATTCTGTAGTTTTTGCTACTACTGACCCTGTAGCCAACTGGCAGTTCCCTCTAGGAATCGCACAATTCTAACTGCTAAGCTCCTCGTGAGTCCCTCCCAAAAACTACACAATTTCTACCTACTATCCTCCTTGCAAAACGATGTGTTCCTCCAGAAAATTGCTCAAATTTTTCCTTCGAGCCCCTGCTTTCCACTTGTTCTGTCTACCTTGCCTTCCTGCAGCCCGGACTGTCCCTCCCAAAATTTATGCAATTTTTCCTTCGAGCGGAGTCGGATCTCGCGGGTAGTCACTGTTGAGTTAGAATGCCCATTTCCATCAGCTAGTGACTCTTGCACAGTTTTCATCAGTAGTGCCAAGGGACATCGTCTCGCTTCACAACCTTGTTGCCTCTCTGAGTCACCTGCATTCAAAATGATCATGTGTCATGGTGGGCTAGGAGGTTTTTGGATTTGATTTCATCTCATCATGAGTGAGTGCAGGCATAGGTACACTAACAAACATGATGTGCAAACAAAAGGGATGAATGAAGGGAGCACATGTACAAGGACAGGTTCACCAACGGATGAACGCATGACACATGCAAATAGATGTGCTCGCAAATAGATAATCATGCAAAGGATTTGTTTACAAACAAACCGACGAGAAAACATGCAAGATGAGCTCACAGATGGATGAACAGATGAACATGCACCTTTCGTGAAGATATAAGCCTATCAATACTTCCAACATGCAATCGAGGAGCAATGTGCCAAGGCATCATCAAGCAAACAAACGACCATCGAAGACTCTGTGCACTCTTCCTTGCAGAGGTGAAGCTCTGATACACCATGAAGACATCCATCACCCAACAACAATGTAACTCGACATGCACTTCATTAGCAACACGAATGTAATCGGACTCTCATGTCAAGTCATGTCATGAGTCATGTTGTCCACATATCCACTATGCATGATGTTGTCAAATCAATGTAATGTAACGTGGAAGTCCAAGAGACCCACTTGTTGTACAAAGAGTCATGTAAAGTCAAAAATTCATGGAAGTCAAACAGTCACTAGGGTAGTCGAACGGCCACAAGTGTCAGTCTCACCCTTGTCTGTAAATACACCCTCATTTGTACATGAATTGTACTTTTCACCTCAACTCCTCCCACATAGCAAAGAGAGTCTGTAATATTTTCTTTGAGGAGTAAGTAGTGGCTCTAACACCCCACACTGGGGGTTAGTCATGTATAGTGTAACAATGTGTCTTGGAAATTTCTCTTAATTAAGAAGCTTGCTAACAAGCCAACACATTTTCACACATGTATTATATATTTTGTAAGACTAATCGTGAACACTTGTAACAGATGTTTCTTTAACCTTGTTGAACACTTGAACTATTTCACTTGTTGTAATACATAATTTGTTAATTGAAATGTGTTGTATATGATATTAAAGCTCTCTCGCCCATGGTGGCTATCTCCCCAGACATCAAACAAGATTTTCTCATAAAGCTTTGTATAACAACTCTTGCACTCATTCGGACTCCTCCATTGATTATTGTACGTGTTATCTTAACTTGTGTGTTCTTACTACCGTAAATGTGTTGACTTCTCCTCTGGAAGCGTCGCACATCCTGTTGTGTTGTGTGTTCCTAGCCGAGTTGGGACTTCATCCCAACCAGCTTTGGACACACTCTCACCCTCTCCCCTTACAGTGAAGGAACCATTGACACATGTACACTAGCATTAATCAAGCACACAAACCTCACTTCTCAAAGCAAACGTATACTACTCTCCTTTGTTTAGAGAAAAGAGTTGAGGCAAATCCTTAAGACAATGGCAATTGGGCCATCATACCTGATGGGACTCCCACCCTAAATAGCGTGAGGTCTAGTTGGGACTTCATACTGGGGTGACCCCTGAATTTTGGCAAGTCCAACACTATCAAATTTTTTGGCTCTAGAAGGAGGGCAACAAGTTGTATATGGTTGAACATCCTCTCACACTCATTCATCAACCATTTGGTCAAGGCAGTAAATCACACTCCCTCTCACGTGCACACGACTTTGCAGTTGGTTACTCCTCACCCTAAGGTTGAACACAACATTTTGTATCATTAGCTTTACTCTATCCTCCCATCACTCTCTAGTTCACTAAAGTAGTCGGAATGATCCTAGGGATACAACATCTTCCATACGTGTCAAGAAAGCCAAAATCCACTCCTTCAAGAGTTGTATCATCAGTGGAAGAAGCAATCCTTGCCACACTTGAAAGTCTCACAAAATCTATTCAAGATGGAGAGGAATCTCTAGTATTCCGGTAAGGTGAACAAGACACTCTTGTGATCTTGAGATGAGATTCTGGTATTGGAGGCAGAGGGAAAGGAAACAGAGAAGGCGGAGGCAGAGACAAACCAACAGACTCAGAGCCAAAACCGTTTGATTCAGAAAGAGAGGAGGAGGACAAAGAATAAGAAAAGATAGCTGGACCAAATATAGAATGGATGACTTAGGGACAATTGTCTCTCCAAGCTATTTTTCATAAGATGCCGAAGCGGGCAGTGAGAATGAACATCAAGTTCGACCCTCACTTTTAGATTACCACTTTCCACTTTCCCTTTGCTTACTTGTTTCTATGCTCTTCCAACAAAGGAAGTTCATAACCATTTTTCCTGGGAGACAAGATTTTTCATGTCTAGTAGTTGAATTGAAATAATTTAAACATATTGTGAATCATAGATAGTGTTAAGATGATTCATTTCTAGTAACTGAATTGAAATAATTTAAACATACTCTGAATCATAGATAGTGTTTTAACTTTTATTGCATTAATGCAAGTAGAGCAATATGTAGGTTACAACATAACAATTCAGGATGTGATAATATATGTTTTCTTGATGGGTTATATCTATTAATTCAACAAGGGAAAATTATAAGTTCTTCTTTTTTCTTGAACTTTTACATGGATTCAAATATAGTTTGAACTTTGTTAGTCTACAATGCAACCAATTGTATGTATGATGCTGAACAATATGTAATTATTTGACTAATTTGTTGGCTAGTGTAATATTGACTATATATTAATTTTGTTAATTTTAGTACTTCTTTTAGCGCAGATTGATTATTCACTTCATTAAGATGGAATTGATGTAGAGACGAAGGTTGTGTATATATATATATATATATATATATATATATATATATATATATATATATATATATATATATATATATATATATATATATATATATATATATATATATATATATATATATATATATATATATATATATATATATATATATATATATATATATATATATATATATATATATATATATATCTTACTCTAATTTATCAAGAATTGTGAGGGATTAAATTTGTAGAAATATAAACTTTTAACTATTGCTATTCAAGGAATTTGATCATCTTTCATGATTGATAAATCAAGGGTTCATATTCATTTACGTTAATTTTGATATATTTGTTATTGACATATAGTATATTACAGTATATTAATATCAATATCAAAGACATAATATTTTTTATAAATTATTATTAATATCCATTTGGAATCTCATGGAAAATTTGTCATGCCAACATCCATAAAATGACCCTCCTAGATGGTATACATGCCCCATGAATGATACCCCAACAAAGTTTAACAACACCTGATCTCTAGCGTAACGTTTAGATGGATTGAAGGAGATAGCGAAGATAGTGACTCAGATAGTGACTCAGAATTGGGGAATGCTTGGGATAAAGACTGGGAGTTTGAGAATGTTTGGGATGATGTGTGCGTACTTCAATTAGATGACATTGGACAAAAACCCAAGTTTGAATAGTGTCCTCTCATCTACAGTGGCCAAAGGAATATCTAGGCTTCAATGGCTAAAAACATCAACATTGTTTTGCTGCGAATTATCATAGATTGGGGCCGACTCGATGGAAATGTGTGGAGCCATCAAGTTGTATGGAGTGGAAGTTTTTCAGATTGTAATCAGGTACTCCAACTCTTGGAAAACTATAGTAAGACTGCTAATTGAGAGTCGAACATTTCAATCTTAATCCGAATTTTCGACAGCGATTCATTGCTCTCTACAGGACCTTTCCCATAGCCACTGCTATGGCCGTTGTTGCCTCTAGCGACACTATAACCATTGATGATGATGGTGAGGGCGACACATTGACATGCACAATATGTCATGAGACGTTGTCCACCAAAGGGGAAACAAAACGATTGCCTTGCAGTCACCTTTTTCATGGGACTTGCATTTTTATTGGTTTCATTTTGAGCTTTCTAAACTTGAATGCCCTCTCTGCAGGAACAAATTTAGTCTCCTAGCTTCCCAGTTTGTTTCCCCACTGTCTCCTAGTTATTAAATCTTTATCCGACCTTCCTCCTTAAACGGACATAATTCACAGGTTTCAATGAAGTTTTAAGGTGATTTTTTTCTTTGCATTTTAAATGGATGTTATTTATTTTCATGTTTTTAAAGTGTTATAAGTCACAGTAGTCGTAAATAAGTTCTTGTAAATATGGGCTTTCAACCTAGGGCAATTCCCAGTAATGCATTTAGGGGAATTGCGACTATTTACTAGTGTCATGATTCATTCCCTAACAGGTGAAATGTCTATATGCTTTTGGTTTTTCCATTTCAAAATTTTATATTAAGAGCTTGAGCAAATATTGTTTGAGTAAAGGTAATATTTTTGCCAAGTGTCGTAAAAATTTAATTTAAAATTTGCAACAATTTTTATTTCATTAACATGGAGTTAATGGAGTTTATGAAGAGAGGGTGTGTTTGTGTATGACACGAACTACGTTTCCTGTTGAGAGGGATCCATTTCGGAAATTAACATATGATGGATTTGAATTGATTTCGGGGATCCTAGGACTGGTGGATCTAGTCACAGAGTAATGTATGTTCAGAATTTAATAAAGTAACATGATTAGACATAATTTCTTAAAGAAATACTATCATTGCATTTACTAAGTTATTTGTCTTTCATAAATGGGGATTTGTAGCATGACCACCTAAAGATCATAGGAAAAAATGGAGAAAATCAGCTCTATGAGCCTTTCAAATAGTAGGAAACTAGATCACCTTCAAGATTCTATCTACCTTGCCTTCCTGCAGCCCGTACTGCCCGTCCCAAAATTTGCACAAATTTTCCCTCGTGCTGAGTCGGACCTTGCAGATAGTCATTGTCGAGTTAGATTATCCATGTTCATCATCTAGTGACTCTTGCACAGTTTTCATCAACAGTGCCTGGAGCCATCATCCCACTTCACAACCTTGTTGCCTCTCCTGGTCACCTGTATCCGAAAGGATGATGCGTCATGGTGGGCTAGGATATTTTTGGATTTGATGTTGTCTTGTCATGAGTGCTTGCAGGCACAAGTACACTAACAAACATGATGTGACAACGAAATGGATGAATGAAGGAGAACATGTACAATGATAGGTTCACCAATGGACGAACGCACGATGCATGAAAATAGATGTGCTCGCGAATGGACTATCATGCAAAAGATCTATTTGCGGACGGGCGAATGAGAAAACATGAAAGATGTGCTCACAGATGGACGAACAGACGAACATGCACCTTTCGTGAACATATGACCCTGTCAAGCCTTCCAACATGCAATCAAGGTGCAACGTGCCAAAGCATCATCAAGCGAACCAATGACCATCGAAGACGCCACGCATTTTGCCATGCATAGGTGAAGCTGTGATACAGCATGAAGACATCCATCACCCAACAACATTGCAACTTGACATGCACTTCAACAACAGCATGAATGTAATAGAACTATCATGTCAAGTCATGTCATGAGTCATGTTGTCCACATCTCCACTATGGGTCGTGTTTTCAAATCAATGTAATGTAACATGAAAGTCCAAGAGACCCACTTGTTGTACAAAGAGTCATGTAAAGTCAAAAAGTCATGGAAGTCAAATAGTCATGAAGGTAGTTGAACATCCACAAGGGTCATTTTCACCCTTGGCTATAAATACCCCCTCATTTGTACATGAAGAGGACTTTTCACCTCAGCTCCTCCCACATAGCAAAGAGAGTCTATAACATTTTCTTTTGAGTAAGTAGTGGCTCCAACGCCTCGCACTCAGGGTTAGTGATGTATGGTGTAATAATGTGTCTTGGAAATTTCTCTTAATTAAGAAGCTTGCTAACAAGCCAGCACATTTTCACACATGTACTGTAAATTTTGTAAGACTAATCTTGAACACTTGTAACAAATGTTACTTTAACCTTGTTGAACACTAGAACTATTTCACTTGTAGTAGTACATAATCTGTTAATTGAAATTTGTTGTATATGATGTTAAATTTGTCTCGCCTGTGGTGGCTACCTCCTCAGACATAAGACAAACCGTTCACATAAAGTTTTCTGTAACAACCGTTGCACTCATTTGGACTCCTCCATTGAGTGTTGTACGTGTTATCTTACCTTGTGTGTTCTCACTACCGCAACTATGTCGACTACTCCTATGGAAGCTGTGCACATCCTATTGTGTTGTGTGTTCCTAGCCGAGTTGGGACTTCATCCCAACCAGCATGGGACTCACTCTCACCCTCTCCCTTTACAGTGAAAGAAACATTGACACAAGTACACTAGCATTAACTAAGCATATGAACCTCACTTCGCGAAGGTAAAAAAAAACTACTCTCCTATGTTGACAGGCAAGAGTTAAGGTAAATCCTTAAGACAATGGCAACTGGTCCATCATACCAGATGGGAATCCCACGCCAAATAGTGTGAGGTATTGTTGGGACTTCATACTGGGGTGATCCGATGAATGTTGGTGAACCGTAAAAATTTTTGGCTCTAGAAGGAGGGCAACCGGTTGTATATGGTTGAACATCCTCCCACACTCATTCAAGGCAGTAATTCACACTCCCTCTCACCTACACGTGACTCTGCAGTTGGTTACTCATCACCTCCCAGGATTGAACACGAAATTCCATATCATCAACTTCACTCCTTTTGTTCCATCCCTCTCTAGTTCGCGAAAGTAGCTGGACTGATCCTAGGCATACAACATCTTCCATAGGCATCAATAAAGCCAAAGGAATATCTAGGCTGCAATGGCGGAAAAAATTAACATTATTTTGCTGCAAATTATCATAGATTGGGGCTGCCTAGATGGAAATGTGTGGAGCCATCAAGTTGTATGGGGTGGAAGTTTTGCAGATTGTAATCGGGTACTACAACTCTTGCATAAGGATAGTAATACTACTAATTCTATACAATTGAGAGTCGAACATTTCGATCTTGATCTTAATTTTCGAGACCGATTCATTGCTCTCTACAGGAACTATCCCTTAGTCGTTGCTATGACCATTGTTTCCTCTTCCAAAACCATAACCATTGAAGATGATGGCGAGGGTGACACATTGATATGCGCAATATGTCATGAGACGCTTTCCAGTAAATGGGAAACAAAACAATTGCCTTGCAGTCACCTTTTTCATGGGTCCCACATTTTCTCTTGGTTTCATTATGAACTTTCTATACTTGAATGCCCTCTGTGCAATAGTGGATTTAGAGTCCCAGTTTCCCAGTTTATTGCCCCAATGTCTCCCTACTCACAATGAAAATCATCTCTTGAAATATCAGGACCATAAATATCTTGGGAAAACAAAGGCATTTTAGAGATAGATTAATCAAGGAAAAGCATTCAATTACATTAATGCAAGAAATTTTCTATAAGAAAATTATTATATTGTAGCTCATTTTAGGAATGTATGTGTAGTCATGGTGGTAGATGCTAAAGGCAATGTTGGAGGACTAGCCATATTTAGGAACCATTTCGAGGTAGTCTTACCATATTGGAAAGCCCATCATTGAATCCTATTGGGATGGTTGTAGTAGCTCTACTCAAAATAAATGAGTGTGTCTTCAGGGTATGGTTCCCATATCTCCATAGAGAGGGTATCCTTCTTGGAACAATTATGGATCATATCTTTACATATGGATGATGTATGGATAATGAGCAGATTGCAGTTCAATTGCATCTCTCCAATAAAATAAAGAAGGGATCAAATAATCAAGGGCTTTGATACATGACATGGCACTTGTTAAAGTAGGTACAAATAATGGGGTAGATATGCACCAAGTAGTGAGGTGGTTAGACCAATTTTTAGTATCTAAATCTTTGATTAGCAAATAGATATTTGTTGAACTTTTTATTCTAGTGGGGTTGGGTTTGAACCATTGGCCAATCCAACTTAGATTTGGATTGAAGATAGGGCCCCATAATATCCCTTTCAGGTTTGGGATTCCAGTGGAAATCTTGTGGCTATTGGAGGGAATTAAGATCCATGTTACGAACAAGAAGCACACATTTAAAGAGCTAAAAATGAAGATCAATTATTAGAATAGGAAATAAGTTGGAAATGTTCTTTCAAATAAGTGAGCCTTGGAAATTAGGATGCAACTGATCTAACAGAAAATTATCCAAAATGTCAAATTAAAAGAAGTTCTTAAAGTAGACAAAAGAAATGTTAACTAGCCATAGCAACACTAAAAGAAAGAGGGTTTTTTATGCTAATAGAAGTCCCAAGTTTAGTTGCTTAGAGAGAGTGAGCACAATAGCAAATCATTATATAATGCGATGATCAAGTGATGCACCACAATATGATTTTTGTGCTATCCTCCCATGACAGTGAACATTTGGTTTAGCATTGTGCAAATGAGTAGGAATCGGTGACCTATTATCAAACACTTCTTACTAATCAATCTCCACATAGATATGAGGAAATAAGATTCATAACAAGACACATTCCTTGTGCTGTTCTTTGATATCAAAATGATGCTTTGATGTGAGAGGTGTCCTTGAAGGAGGTGGATAGGTGGTTGTGTTCACATTGTGAAACAAAATTCCAGGTCTTCATGACTCTACCATTCAATTATGTGGACCCTCTTGACCCTTTTTTAGTATGGAGATTCCTCCACTTGTGGAGGAGACTCACTAAGAAAACCAAGTATGTTTTGCCCTAAACGAAACATTTGTTACCTTTGTCCCTAAATATTGTAGCTATGATTGTGTGATTAGCTATCTCCCAACTTCTCTTTGCAATGTTTTGTATAAAATCCTCTCCTCACTCATAGTTAGTTGTCTTAAATTGCTCCTCAGGAACCTAATCTCTCCCAAGAAGATAGCTTTTGTTGAGGGAAGGAAAATATTGGATGGAATTGTTTCAATGCATGATCTCTTTGAATATAATAAAAAAGTAGGTACGATGATTATGTCGGATATTTCCCAAGGCTTATGATAGACTTGATTGGAAATACAATTGTCCACCCTCAAGGTATTTGGATTATTTTCCTCTTGAATTGCTTGGATTTGTGCTGTAATTTCTACCCCTTTATAACCCGTCATGGTCAATGGATACCCTTATACCATCTTTAACCACTTAAGGGTCATTTATCAAGGGGATACCATCACCCCATTTTCTTTATTATTGCTGCTAAGGGTCTTAGAATCTATCTTAACAAGCTAGTCTTCACTCATGCTTGGAAGGACTTGGGTTGTTTAGAAATGACTTAATTATCATGCACTAGCAGTTGTAGGATGATGTCATACTCTTTTAATTTCCCAAGGCCAAGGAATCTATATGTCTAAAATAAACCATGAAATTATTTATAGAAACCTCAGCAATAAATGGGGATTAGGATAATATTTTTCTTTTTCAATACAACTACAAAGATTTAATTGTATTTTTTATCGAAAATTAGCATGTATGGTGGAGGTGGATATTGCTAGCCACACACCAAGTCCACTTGGACCCCCACCATTGTCTCATTCAACTTTTTAGTTTCCTTAATTGTAGCACAGTTTACTATTTTTAGCAGTTTTTTGGGTCCTGAACTTCCAAAGCCGTTTTGAGGCCCTAAACAACATTTTTTGGGAAAATTTGGAGCAACATGGGTGCATTTATTGATGTTCATTTTCCCAAAGTTGTAGTTCTCGGATAGATATTTCTAACAAGATATTGTGCACGTCAAACAGATATTGGATGCCAAAGTTATTACCGCCGAAAGTTGATGTACCAATTTACCCAAACGGGGCCCACAGTTTTGTGTTTCATCTTCTAGGGTAATGTTTTTGGATTCTTAGGGTTTTCCATTATTTCTCAACAATAAATAGGACTTCAAGCCTCATTGTAACATAGTTCAGAGGCATGTAGATGCCACATCTCACCTCAGAGATAAGCTACAATCACCCTAGCTAGTTTATTTCCATTTCTATTTGTAAGCATATTTCAGTATTTTATGGTAATGAAATGAAGTATTATTTCTATTGCATCTCTATATGTATGGTTATATCTATAATATTTTGCATTTGTGTTTAAATCCATATCAGTGGTATGAGAGTGGTCTTCTCTTTCTCTGTCTTTCTTTGCATGTCCCCAACGCGGTCAGGATATAAGGAGTTAGGGCTTGAATGGGTCGAACCTTTGCAAGACCAACCTTGCAAATCTCGACGGCCTCCCATGGAGGATGAAATAAAGGCGAGTGGGTAGGAGATCCTATCAAAATCTTGCTCTAAGAGGCCCTTGAGTGACAAAGAAATGCAGTGATGGACAACTTTGCCATGATCCTTCAACAACTAGCCAAGGGTGACACATCTACTTCCAATAGCTACTCTGGAAGTGTCACACCCTTTAAGGTAAAAGTTAACTTTGACATGCCCATATTTGAGGGTCAAATAGATGTAGATGCCATAGATAAGTGGTTAAATATGCTAGAAGGGTATTTTTCTGTTCATAACTTTTCTGGCTGGGAAAAGGTTACTTTCGCTCTTCTCAAAGCTGCCCCCACATCAAGGACTGGCGGGAAACCTACTGCGAGAAGAATGATGAAAGTACAGCCTCACTACTTTCAGCTGCAACCACCTAGAATTCATTTCAGACTGCCATTAGTGAGTAGTACTACCCAATTAGAAGCTATGAGGATCAATACATAAAGTGGACCATGCTGTGGGAGGGAAGGGACCAAGACGTGCCGAATTTTACCAAAATTTCCCATACCATTGACATAAAGTTGGGTATCAAGGGTTCAAAGCAACATTTGGTACTCAAATACTGTGGCTGCTTACAAAAGTACATCTAGGAAGAAATAGAATTCCTGAACATATCCTCGCTTAGCATGACATACAAATATGTTGTCAAGATCGATCAAAAGTTTAAATAGAAGAAGCGAGACTTTGGATTTGCAAATCCAAAGCAAGGGAAAGGTGAACCCAAACCATAGAACAAAGGACAAAGCTAAGGCAAGGCATCCCAAGGCATCTTGCCAAAGCTACAAGCAAATAACAACACTGCGAAGACAAAAAAGCACGGGAGAAATTGGTGTGAGTTCCATAAGAGCTGCACTTACAACACAAGTGAGTGTCAAGCTAAGCAGTCACCGGTGGCTGAGCTAAAGGTTTCAGAATCAAATGCATGTTCTGACTCTAAGTCAAAACCTGACAAGGGGAATGACAAAGGGAAGTAGATTATTGATGCATAGCCCAATGACACCATTGCCACCATGAAGATCTAGAAGAAGGAACATGCATCTCTCGACCACGGCACATCCACAAACGTACACCATCGGGTGGGTTCACCAAGGATGGCATCTTCGTGTAAGCCAATAGTGTCACATTCCATACAACATCAAGCCCTTAATGGATAAGGTATTGTGTGACATTACTCCCCTTGATGTTTGTGATGTATTCGTAGGACAACCATAATTGTGGAAGCGACATGTTGTGTATGAGTCAAGGCCCTATGCTATTACTGTTATTTTGGGAAATAAGTTTTACAAGATACCAGAGGTAGCACCATCTACCTCCATCTCTTTGGTTACTGCAAAACAATGCAGTAAGCTCATTTCAAAAACTAGGAAATTTGTTTTCCTCATGATACGCCCTCAAGGAAAGAAGAAGACAGTGGCTACGACCTCCATACACGGCCCCTCTGCATGACAACTACAGATGGACAAGGTCATTGAGGAGTACGAGGACATCTTCACCTCCCCCGCAGGGGTTCCTTTTCCCTGTCAGGTCAAGCACTCCATCTATCTGACCACAAATGGGCCAATTCCCAATGGAACAATATATTGATGCTTTGTTCTGTAGAATGATGAAATCAAGAGGTAGATTCAGGAGTTGTTGCAGAATGGTCACATCCATCCAAGTTCATCGCCTTGTGAGAGCCCGATCGTGTTGGTACACAAGAAGGATGGGACTTGGAGACTTTATATTGACTATCGGGCGGTGAATAAGAACAATGTCTGTAATAGGTACCTGAGCCCATGGATTGATGACCTCGTGGACCAACTGAGGGGGGAAAATTTTTTCAGTAAGATCGATTTGAAATCCAAATATCACCAGGTACCAATCGAACCCTCCGATGTGTGGAAGAATGACTTCAAAGCCAAGGAGGGCCTTTTTGAAAAGTTGGTTATGCCTTTCAGAATGACGAATGTTCCTGAAACCCTCATGAGGCTAATGGATGACATCTTGTGGCCATTCACCAACTCATTTGTAATGGTATACTTGGATGAAATCCTGATCTTCAGCTAGATTTGGGAAGAGCACCTCCACCACATCCAACAGGTTCTCCAAACACTACAGAAACACAAGTTATGTGCCAATTTTGAGAAATGCACTTTTGGCATGACCCAACTTTAGTATCTGGGATACATTATTGATGAATGGGGGGTGCATGTGGATCCAGCCAAGATCCAAGTCATTCGGGATTAGCCATCTCCAATAACTCTCAGAGAGCTCTGCAACTTTCTAGGTCTTTCCAACTACTACCGCAGGTTCGTGTTGGGATTTTCTCATAGCACTTGGCCCTTAGGTAAAGTCATCAAGGGAGGAGGGAAAGAAAAATTCTTTTGGTCTGAATCTCAATAGAAGGAATTCACAAATTTGAAGATCGCCTCTGATCAGCACCAATGCTTGCATTACCACACTTGCAACAACCATTTGAGGTCGAAACAGATGCCTCTGACTATGCTATTGGGGCAATCCTTACTCAACACGGGCATCTAGTGGCATATCTTAGTGAGAAACTTTCAGACACAGTCCAAAAGTATCCCACTTATGAAAAAGAGATGTATTTCGTTGTGTAGTCCTGCCGACAATGGAAGCATTACATTTTGGGGAAGAAAACAGTCATCCACAAGACCACCGACCCTTGCAGTTCATATAGAATCTAGGGAAATTGTAGAATGATTGCCATCAAAAGTGGTTCACGTTGTTGGAAATGGAAACAAGAAATGCTAAAAAGAGCACTGCTATAAATAGTAGTTCGGGTACTAGTGGTGGGCATAGCAACGAGGAATGAAAAATGGAAGTGCTAAAAATAGCATTGCTATAAATAGCATTTCAGGCTCGATTCCAATTTTAGTTAGTCCCTGAACTAAAATTGAGAAGTAAAATTCGAATTTGATCTTAGAAGTTGTTTTTAAAATAATTAATTAATTTATATTGAGTTAATTAGTTGTAGAAAATCAAACACGAAGTCATTGTGGGGACATGCAACAGTTTTTCCATTAATTGAGGAATTTATCCATCAGTTAAAGAGCTAATGATGAGTTGTAATATTGACTTGTAATTAGTTGGCTCAGTTAACTAAGTCAAGTCTAGTTAGATTAATTCAAACAATTTTTTGAATTAATTGTGAGTTCAGTTAGTTAATGCTTGCATGCATGTAACTACTGCACTTCAGATAACTGAATATTCTCTCATAAATAACTCATGCATGATAGTTCAACTAGAGACCTAGTTGAGATCAAAGGACAGACAATGTACTATCAGTTGGATGAATTTTTCCTATAAAGGAAACTCATCCATGCAGAAAGATTTATCTCCTTCAGGTTTTGCAGTTATTTCTAAGCCAAGTGAGTTGTGTGAGGTGGGAATTCACACAAGTGGAATCACTGGACTCTAGGAAAAACTGTGAAAGGAAATAGGAGGCTTGGAGGGTGGAGGAGAAGGTTGTGAGAGACTTTGACTATCTATGAGCAGTATTGTTTGATTGTAGAGAGAGAAGGATAGCTTCAGAGCTAATTCTGTTTGTAACTTGAACAAGATTTCCACTTGTATGATAATACTGAGATTGGGGTTTTAGGTTGAGG
This sequence comes from Pinus tabuliformis, assembly GCA_031772625.1. Taxonomy (NCBI): domain Eukaryota; kingdom Viridiplantae; phylum Streptophyta; class Pinopsida; order Pinales; family Pinaceae; genus Pinus; species Pinus tabuliformis. Next base: position 409,901,203 of record CM062814.1, read on the forward strand.
CTTTCCCTAGGTTATTTCTTCTGTGTTATGTGTGATTGATTTCTCATTCTCAGTTATATGTGTTCTCTTGATCTTTCTCAATTTGATTAAGCTTCCGCAAAGTGTTGTAGAAGTAGATCTTGTATTGTGTCTTAGTATATTGCATAATCGGTTGATCTATAGTGGGAATTTCTACATGGTATCAAAGAAAACGTGATCAAGGGAGAGAACTATATACAAGAAGGGAGAAGTTCAAAGTTTGAGACTCCTGAATATAGAAATTGATTTCTTATCACATCTCAATTTCACCAATGTCGTTCAGCGGTTTAACACTCGAGTATGCCGTTGATGGAAGATCAAATTATATAGCCTAGAAGGATCACATGGAAGTAGTATTAGAGGATAACAGTCTAAAGGAATTCATTGATCAAGAAGTCCCCAAGCCGACTGATGCTACTCAATTGGTAGAATGCAAGGAATGTGTGGCTAGAGTAAGGAGAATCCTTTTGGAGGGAGTTTGAGACCACATAGTGTCGAGTCTCCATGGGAAGGAGACACGATTTTCAATGTGGAAAACATTGAAAGATCTATATTAGAAAAACAATGATCAGAGGAAGCTGATGCTGAAAGACAAGCTTCAGAAAATCAAGTGTGAAAAGGGTGACACGATCTCTACATATATGAACAAGCTCACCACCTGCAGGGATGAGCTTGGAAGTGTAGGGATCACGACAGCCGATGATGACATGGTGAGTCTTGCTCTCCTCGGTCTTCCTAAGAGCTAGCATAGCTACCAAGACTCGGTTAATGGAAGAGAGAAACTACCAGATTGGGAACCACTTTGGTTAGATCTAATGCAGGAGGAGATACGAAGAAGCACCAGAGATGGATCTTCTTCATCCAAGGAAGATGAAGAAAATTGCTCCTTAGCGAGTAAGGAAAAGAAAGGGAAGGAGAAGGATTCTCATCCCAAATCTAGTTCTTTCCATGATGGTAAGAATTTTGACAAACTGAAAGTGTGATGCTTTCATTGTCATGAAGTGGGCCATTTTGCTACAAATTGTCCACTGAGGAAATCCAAGAAGGGATCCATGGAAGGATCAAAATGTGAGGCGGTAGCCTCATATTTTGAGTTAGATTTCACACTTTTCACATGCATGGTTTCATCCATGGTGGGAAGTGGTTGGTTTCATGAAAGTGGAGCTTCTTTCCACATGACTGGCGACAAGAGTTTTTTCAGTACCTTGGAGGAGAAAGATCTCAAGATACTCATAGCGATGGGTAATGATTAAAGGTATAGTGTCTTAAGTGTAGGCATGATTGTTTTTAAGAGGAAGCATGGAGCTCACATTACCTTGATCGATGTCAAGTATGTACCAGGACTAAAAAAAAAATTGGTGTCGATCGTAATGCTGGAAGATAAAGGCTATGATGTACTCTTCAATAAGGGAAAGGTTTTCCTTCTACATATCACCACGAGATAGGTGAAGTAGATCGGTTCACGAGTCAAGAATCTCTATGCTCTTGAGGTTCAAGATGCGTGCAAAGCCTTGAGGAGCAAGGCAACTGATGGAGACTTGGTGGTTAGGAGGGAGAGTACACTACCTCTCAACATGCAATGCCAGAAGAACTCTCAGGCAATTGTGGAGAAGCCACAGTTGTTGAAGCAGCCTCAGGAGGTGTTTTAGCAACCACAACTGGAGAATTTGAGAGGAGATTAAGTGGACACATCCATTCATCCAGAGAGATCTAGTAGGGGGAAATTTCAAGCCAAGTGGGCAGAGGGATCACATGCATCCATACCTGCAGGTCAGAGGTGGGGCGATGTGGAGTGGCAGTCCCAGAAAGGCTGGAATAGGGGTAGGATCATTGAGTTACTCGACCTCTTTGGTTAGTACTTGCTATGGGTGTTACTGGGAAAAGATTCTATTTAGAACTGCTCTATCCCACTAAGGTGTGATAGCTGCCTTAGAAACAAACAGAGAAAAACTACTACTGTATTTCCTTTATGAATTATAGATAGAGAGGAATAGAAAGAACCAACCTGTGTCTTGCGCTAATCCTTTGATCCAATCCCTCTCTTCTTTGATAGTCTCCAACTACCTGCTCCCTTTCTTTCCCAGCTTCAGAAAGTACTTGTAAGATCATAGAAGAAGAGCACTATACAAAGACATGGATCTATATTCATAAACAACTTAAGATCATATTTAAGTTAACCATACAAAATGTAACACACATCAATGATACAAAAGCATGGAGGAAAAATCAAATAGTTTTTATTGATAAACAAGAAAAGATCTAGGAGGAGTTACAACCAGTGGTTCCAACCCAGCATCAACCTCCCAGGAAAGAAGCCCCTCTTCACCTCAAAAAAAGCATAAATCACCCAACAATCTGATGTTTGTCTCTAGAAACCAACAACAATTCCTTACAATATGTAATATTCCAGCCTCTGGATCTCTGGGATGAGGGATCCATATATAGATATCTTTAAGGAGGATGAGTCAGCTTATGATTTGATTAGTGTCTTCTCTCTGTTAGTTCTTGCTTCCACTTGGAGACTGAAGGCCTCTTACTCATCCTTGGTCGAATTCAGTGAGGCAAGTGTCACAGGAGAAGATTCTGGAAGCTTCCATTGTCTCTCCACTTCGCGGAATGACACTGTCATTTGTCATTTCTCACCCATCGCACCCCACATAAGGGAATTTTGAAATGCAACGCACCCTCACAGTGTATTTAGGTGTAATGCAACGCACCTAGCCAGTGGAGCAGCTGAAATGATCCTGTTTTGACCAATTCTGAGCAGTTTCTGGTGGAGAACTTCTGGCAGAAGCTGTAATCTGTTGACCTTGTTCCTTTAGGGGTTAGAACAACACTTTTAGGGACTTAGGAGCCCTTGGTTTATGGACATTTCATTCTTGGAGTTGTAGGGCACAAAAATGTCTATAACAGTTGCCTCCTAAAGTATGAGGTCGTTAACCTTTTGGTGTCGGGTGAAATGCTTTATTATGAGGATCCGAAGTTCTTTCAATGCTGGGAGGAGACCTGTAATAATATACAATACAATACATTATCTTCATACTATTTTCGTGATCTAGCTGAGGCGGGCATTCCCATGCTCAGTTTATAAATTCATTTTCATGTACATAGGACAGACAATCGTCTGAGCGTAGACTGATGATTCTGATAGAGCCATCATCCTTTTGGTAAGATGATTATCTATGTTGAAATGTTGTACATTTAATGTCTTTATTTCCTTGAATATATATCGCAGCCCGGATGGATGAAACTAGATCCGGGGTCTTCAATCTTGTCTGATCTTCACTTGAAGTACAAGTCGATCCATGTGAGAAATGTTTTGAAGTCGAACATGGAAAGACATCGCTTGATTACCAATCAATGATGTAAACTGTTAACAAGCGTGAGAGGAATCACCGATAATGATAATGATCCTCAAGGTACTACAGTACAATTCACGTGGTGTGAATAAAGGACTTGGCGTCAAACACCACGCAAAATCTTTCGGTCGAAGGCCATTGATGTAAACCTGTCGCCGGAAGTGAGAAACTTGCCATTGAGGCATGCAAGCTTCAAAGTACTAAATGGGGTGTTCCTAGGTCAACTTCTTGGATAATGAGCTGATGTCGACAAGAAGTGATCCATCACAGGAGGGCCTTAATGAATCCCACATCAATGACATGGAACGGAGAAAATGATTTTAATGGAGGTGAAAGCGATCTGGTGATATAAGGTTCAAGGCAGCGATCATGAAAGAATGGAGTATAATGTATGGTAGTGGGTAAGACACAGGTGACTCCTCTGGATGACTTCTCTTGAACATATCGGTGACATTGATGTGATGGAATGGTAGCATTAACCCCAAATGTGGATGGTATGGCGTGACCATGGGGATGTGACCGGTGAATGAAACAACCCAACCCGACTCGGACACGGAGTGGAAGTGTCATGTTCAAGAGTGACTTGCTACCAACAAAGTTTCTTTGAGTTTTCTTCCCAATTTTCCCCCAGTCATTGCTGACTAGTACCTCTTTATTTTTGTCAAGCTTGAGGAGGATAACATATGCTTGTTCTATAATTTTCCCTTCGGGAAAACCCATCGCTATGTTTTAACGAGCCTAGCGATAGTGAAACTTGTTCTCATCTATAGACAAGTTTGTTGCTATTAATCTTTTTAACGAGTTTAACGACAAAGATAACTCGGTCCTTTTCAATTTTAGAGACTTTGAAAAGGAACATAAAGGTAACTCCAAAATTCCTATTTCGTCATCTAATCCCTTAAGTCCGAAAAAGTATAAAACAATACAGAAGGGATGAATTTTCGATACTTTTAACGAGCCGAATAAAACAAGCGCTCGATATTTTTGTGTAATAATCCCTCAATTCCAAAAAGATTAAAATCTAGAGGAGGGATAGCACTTCATGTCCCTTTAACGAGCCGTAAAGGCCAAGGACTCGACAATATTTTCATATTTTACGAGTCAGTTGAAAAGAGCTTAAAGGAGACTCGTCTTTTGAGGAACGAGTGATAAAACGGGTAGAAGCTGATTCCAGGTAAGGTTTGGAATTTTCCAATCATGTCAGTTTCACAAGGATGGCTAGTGAAATCACTCTTCGCAGTTGTTCCTCAAAATGGGTAAACAATCAAATGGAGGTGAATGATCGGCCAATGAAAACGTGGAGGTGACGGTGCAAACACGACCAAGGCTTTAACGGCTGAAGTACTACATTCATGATGGTTATTTACCAGGTAATAGTTCATTTTTTAGTGAGCTTAAACGCGGGTGGAAACATTTGCTCATGTCTTATGTTTATTTTTTAACGAGCTTGAACTATGTGCTAAAACTGCTCGATTTAATGGTCCCTTTTTTATTTTACTATAAATAGCTTAGTTCTTTCAAAGATTGTACTGCATTTTCAACTGCTTCATCAAACTAGTCAGAAATGAACAATATATTTCATGTGAGCTGCATTTTTTCACCGTTTTTACCTCACTTTTAGATTACCACCTCACACTTCCCTCTGTTTAGTTCCTTCTATGTTCTTCCAACACAGGAAGTTCAAACACATGAAGTTCAGAACCATTTTGCCTGAGATATAAGATTCTTCATGTCCAGTAACTGAATTGAAATAATTTAAGCATATTGTGAATCGTAGATAGTGTTTTAGTTTTTCTTGCGTCAATGCAACTAGAGCACTATGAGGGTTACTGCATAACAATTCAGGATATGATATTTTGTAATTTTTTTTTACTATTTTTAGTACAAATATTGTGTAGGTTCAAAATTTAATAAAGTAATATTATTAGACATAGTTTCTTAAAGAAATATTATCATTACATTTATTAAGTTATTTTTCTTTCATAAATGGGGATTTGTAGCATGACCACCTAAAGACCCTAGGAAAAAATGGAGAAAATCAGCTCTATGAGCCTTTCAAATAGTAGGAAACTAGATCATCATTGAAAATCATACCCCTCACCTAGGTATTTTTCTCCATCAAACAACTTTTGCAATGAAAATCATCTCTTGGAATATCACTAGCATAAATATCTTGGGAAAACCAATGTATTTTAGAGATAGAGTAATCAAGGAAAAGCCTTCAATTACACTAATGCAGGAAATTTTCTATAAGAAAATTATTATATTTTACCTCATGCACAAAACTTTCTATAAGAAAATTATTATATTGTAGCTCATTTTGGGAAGGGATGTGTAGTCATGATGTTAGATGTTAAAGGCAATGTTGGAGAACTAGCCATATTTAGGAACAATTTTGAGGTAGTCTTTCCATATTAGATAGCCCATCATTGAATCCTATTTGGATGGATGTTAGTCATTGTGTTGAAGTTCTAACGACGAGAATCCCCTTTGACAGCGTAGAAGTATGAAGCAAGTCTTTCCAAGTTGCGTTGATCATAATTGATCCAATGAACTTTCATGTTGGCCACCCGAAGAGTCGGGCTAGGCAACCACCCAAGGATTGACTCCCCTCAAAAATTGAGCAGAGGATACTGACCTTGCTCGCTTTTCTCACTAAGGAAATTGCGCACACACACCCAACAAACACTGAGTTCCCATCCTTGTCTCCCTCGGAAAATTGCACAATTTTCCAAGTAAGTCCTCCCCACAGTCAACTAACTGGCCATCGAGGAAATTGCATAGCTTTCATGACCATGCCTTCTAATCGACATCACACAAAGGTGATCAACACGCTAGACTGTCAGCGTGAGTGAAATTCTCCTCAATAGAAACTCATAGCAGTAGACAGCGAGTTCCCTCCAGGAATTGTGTAGTTTCTTCTGCCAAGCTCCCCGCAGGTGACTACTTATTCCCATTGGGAATTCTATAGTTTCTGCTGCTACTCACCCTGTAGCCAACTGGCAGTTCCCTCTAGGAATTGCACAATTTTGACTGCTAAGCTCCTCATGAGTTCCTCCCAAAAACTACACAATTTCTATCTGCTTTCCTCGTTGAAAAACGACCTGTTCCTCTAGAAAATTGCTCAAATTTTTCCTTCGAGCCCCTGCTTTCCACTTGTTCTATCTACCTTGCCTTCCTGCATCCCGGACAGTCCCTCCCAAAATTTATGCAATCTCGCGGGTAGTCACTGTTGAGTTAGATTGCCCATTTTCGTTAGCTAGTGACTCTTGCACAGTTTTCATCAGTAGTGCCCACGACCATCATCTTGCTTCACAACCTTGTTGCCTCTGTGAGTCACCTGCATTCAAAATGATCATGTGTCATGGTGGGCTAGGGTGTTTTTGGATTTGATTTCGTCTCATCATGAGTGACTGCAGGCATATGTACACTAACAAACATGATGTGAAAACAAAAGGGATGAATGAAGGGACCACATGTACAAGGACAAGTTCACCAACAGATGAACGCATGACACATGCAAATAGATGTGCTCACAAACAGATAATCATGCAAAGGATTTTTTTACAGATGAACGGACGAGCAAACATGCAAGATGAGCTCATAGATGGATGAACGGATGAACATGCACCTTTCGTGAAGATATAAGCCTGTCAACACTTCCAACATGCAATCAAGGAGCAATGTGCCAAGGCATCATCAAGCAAAACAACGACCATCGAAGACTCTGTGCGCTCTTCCTTGCTGTGATACACCATGAAGACATCCATCACCCAACACCAATGTATCTCGACATGCACTTCATTAGCAACACGAATGTAATAGGACTGTCATGTCAAGTCATGTCATGAGTCATGTTGTCCACATATCCACTATGGGTGATTTTCTCAAATCAATGTAATGTAATGTGGAATTCCAAGACACCCACTTGTTGTACAAAGAGTCATGTAAAGTCAAAAATGCATGGAAGTCAAACAGTCACTAGGGTAGTCGAACCGCCACAAGTGTCAGTTTTGTAAATACACCCTCATTTGTACATGAATTAGACTTTTCACCTCAACTCCTCCCACATAGCAAAGAGAGTGTGTAATATTTTCTTTGAGGAGTAAGTAGTGGCTCCAACGCCCCACTAGGGGTTAGTCATGTATGGTGTAACAATGTGTCTTGGAAATTTCTCTTAATTAAGAAGCTTGCTAACAAGCCAGCACATTTTCACACATGTATTGTATATTTTGTAAGACTAATCTTGAACACTTGTAACATATGTTTCTTTAACCTTGTTGAACACTTGAACTATTTCACTTGTTGTAATAGATAATTTGTTAGTCAAAATGTGTTGTATATGATATTAAAGTTCTCTCGCCCATGGTGGCTATCTCTTGAGACATCAAACAAGATTTTCTTATAAAGCTTTCTATAACAACTCTTGCACTCGTTCAGACTCCTTCGTTCATTATTGTACGTGTTATCTTAACCTGTGTGTTCTTATTACCATAAACGTGTTGATTTCTCCTCTGGAAGCGTCGCACATCCTCTTGTGTTGTGTGTTCCTAGCCGAGTTGGGACTTCATCCCAACCAGCTTTGGATACACTCTCACCCTCTCCCATTACAGTGAAGGAACCATTGACACATGTACACTAGTGTTAACCAAGCACACGAACCTCACTTCTCGAAGGAAAAGTAGAATACTCTCCTTTGTTGAGAGGAAAGAGTTGAGGCAAATCCTTAAGACAATGGCAATTGGGCCATCATACCTGATGGGACTCCCATCCTAAATAGCGTGAGATCTAGTTGGGACTTCATACTCGGGTGACCCCTCAATTTTGGCAGGTCCAGCACTGTCAAATTTTTTGGCTCTAGAAGGAGGGCAACAAGTTGTATATGGTTGAACATCCTCTCACACTCATTCATCAACCATTTGGTCAAGGCAGTAAATCGCACTCCCTCTCACGTGCACACGACTCTGCAGTTGGTTACTCCTCACCTCTGAGGGTTGAACACAACATTTTGTATCATGAGCTTCACTCTATCCTCCCATCACTCGCTAGTTTACTAAAGTAGTCGGACTGATCCTAGGCATACAACATCTTCCATACGTGTCAAGAAAGCCAAAAGCCACTCCTACAAGAGTTGTTGTATCATCAGTGGAAGAAGGAGTCCTTGCCACACTTGAAAATCTCACAAAAGCTATTCAAGATGGAGAGGAACCTTTGGTATTCCGGTAAGGTGAACAACACACTCTTGTGATCTTGAGATGAGATTCTGGTATTGGAGGCAGAGGGAAAGGAAATAGAGAAGGCAGAGGCAGAGACAAACCAACAGACTCAGAGCCAAAACCGTTTGATTCAGAAAGAGAGGAGGAGGACAACGAAGAAGAAAAGATAGCTGGACCAAATATAGAATGGATGACTTAGGGACAATTGGCTCTCCTAGCTATTTTTCATAAGATGCTAAAGTGGGCAATGAGAATGAATGTCAAGTTCGACCCTAACTTTTAGATTACCACTTTCGACTTTCCCTTTGCTTACTTGGTTCTATGCTCTTCCAACAAAGGAAGTTCATAACCATTTTTCATGGGACACAAGATTCTTCATGTCTAGTAGTTGAATTGAAATAATTTGAACATATTGTGAATCATAGGTAGTGTTAATATTATTCATTTCTAGTAACTGAATTGAAATAATTTAAACATACTCTGAATCATAGATAGTGTTTTAACTTTTATTTCGTTAATGCAAGTAGAGCAGTATGTAGGTTACAACATAACAATTCAGGATGTGATAATATATGGTTTCTTGATGAGTTATATCTATTGATTCAACAAGGGAAAATTATAAGTTCTTCTTTTTTCTTGAACTTTTACATGGATTCAAATATAGTTTGAACTTTGTTAGTCTACAATGCAACCAATTGTATGTATGATGCTGAACAATTTGTAAAGAGATTATTTGACTAATTTGTTGGCCAGTGTAAGATTAACTATACATTAATTTTGTTAATTTTAGTACTTCTTTTAGCTCAGATTGATTATTCACTTCATTAAGATGGAATTGATGTAGAGACGGAGGTTGTGTTATATATATATTTTACTCTAATTTATCAAGAATTGTGAGGGATTAAATTTGTAGAAATATAAACCTTTAACTATTGTTATTCAAGGAATTTGATCATCTTTCATGATTAATAAATCAAGGGTTCATATTCATTTACGTTAATTTTGACATATTTGTTATTGACATATATTATATTACAGTATATTAATATCAATATCAAAGACATAATATTTTATAAATTATTATTAATATCCATTTGGAATCTCATGGAAAATTTGTCATGCCAACATCCAGAAAATGACCCTCCTAGATGGTATACATGCCCCATGAATGATACCCCCAACAAAGTTTAACAACACCTGATCTCTAGCATAACGTTTAAATGGAATGAAGGAGATAGCGAAGATAGTGACTCGGAATTGGAGAATGGTTGGGATAAAGACTGGGAATTTGAGAATGTTTGGGATGATGTGTGCGTACTTCAATTAGATGACATTGGAAAAAAACCCGAGTTTGAATAGTGTCTTCTCAACTACAGTGGCCAAAGGAATATCCAGGCTGCAATGGCTGAAATCATCAACATTGTTTTGCTGCGAATTATCATAGATTGGGGTTGACTCGATGGACATTTGTGGAGCCATCAAGTTGTATGGAGTGGAAGTTTTTCAAATTGTAATCGGGTACTCCAACTCTTGGAAAACGATAGTAAGACTGCTAATTGAGAGTCAAACATTTCAATCTCAATCCTAATTTTCGACAGCGATTCATTGCTCTCTACAGGACCCTTCCCATAGCCGTTGTTATGGCCGTTGTTACCTCTAGCGAAACTGTAACCATTGATGATGATGGCGAGGGCAACACTTGAGACGTTCTCCACCAAAGGTGAAACAAAATGATTGCCTTGCAGTCACCTTTTTCATGCGACCTAAATTTTTTCTTGGTTTCATTTTGAACTTTCTAAACTTAAATGCCCTCTCTACAGGAACAAATTTAGTCTGCTAGTTTCCCAGTTTGTTTCCCCACTGTCTCCTAGTTCTTCAATCTTTATCCGACCTTCCTCCTGAAATGAACATAATTCACAGGTTTCAATGAAGTTTTAAGGTGATTTTTTTCTTTGGGTTTTAAATGGATGCTATTTATTTTCATGTTTTTGAAGTGTTATAAGTCACATTAGTCGTAAATAAGTTCTTGTAAATATGGGATTTCAACCTAGGGAAATTCCCGGTAATGCATTTAGGGGAATTGCGACTATTTGTTAGTGTCATGATTCATTCCCTAATAGGTGAAATGTCTATATGCTGTTGGTTTTTCCATTTTGAAATTTTATATTAAGAGCTTGAGCAAATATTGTTTGAGTAAAGGTAATATTTTTGCCAAGTGCCATAAAAATTTAATTTAAAATTTGCAGCAATTTTTCTTTCATTAACATGGAGTTAATGGAGTTGATGAAGAGAGGGTGTGTTTGTGTATGACACGAACTACGTTTCCTATTGAGAGAGATCCATTTCGTAAATTAATATATGATGGATTTTAATTGATTATGGGGATCCTAGGACTGGTGGATCTAGTCACAGAGTAATGTATGTTCAGAATTGAATAAAGTGACATGATTAGACATAATTTCTTAAAGAAATATTATCATTGCATTTACTAAGTTATTTTTCTTTCATAAATGGGGATTTGTAGCATGACCACCTAAAGATCATAGGAAAAAATGGAGAAAATCAGCTCTATGAGCCTTTCAAATAGTAGGAAACTAGATCACCTTCAAGATTTTGTCTAGCTTGCCTTCCTGCACCCCAGACTGCCCCTCCCAAAATTTGCACAACTTTTCCCTGAGCCGGACCTCATGGACAGTCACTGTCGAGTTAGATTATCCATGTTCATCATCTAGTGACTCTTGCGTAGTTTTCATCAGCAGTGCCTAGAGCCATCATCCCGCTTCACAACCTTGTTGCCTCTCCTGGTCACCTGCATCCGAAAGGATCATGTGTCATGGTGCGCTAGGAGATTTTTGGATTTGATGTTGTCTCGTCATGAGTTCTTGCAGGCACATGTACACTAACAAACATGATGTGACAACGAAATGGATGAATGAAGGGAGAACATGTACAAGGACATGTTCACCAACGGACGAACGCACGATGCGTGAAAATAGATGTGCTCACGAATGGATAATCATGCAAAAGATCTATTTGCATACGGGAGAATGAGAAAACATGAAAGATGTGCTCACGGATGGATGAACAGACGAATATATGACCCTGTCAAGCCTTCCAACATGCAATCAAGGAGCAACGTGCCAAAACATCATCAAGTGAACCAATGACCATCGAAGACTCCACGCACTTTGCCATGTAGAGGTGAAGTTGTGCTAAACCATGAAGACATCCATCACCCAACAACATTTTAACTCGACATGCACTTCAGCAGCAGCATGAATGTAATAGAACTATCATGTCAAGTCATGTCATGAGGCATGTTGTCCACATCTCCACTATGGGTCATGTTGTCAAATCAGTGTAATGTAACGTGAAAGTCCAATAGACCCACATGTTGTACAAAGAGTCATGTAAAGTCAAAAAGTCATGGAAGTCAAATAGTCATGAAGGTAGTTGAACATCCACAAGGGTCAGTTTCACCCTTGGCTATAAATACCCCCTCATTTGTAGATGAAGAGGACTTTTCACCTCAGCTCCTCCCACATAGCAAAGAGATTCTATAATATTTTCTTTTGAGTAAGTAGTGGCTCCAACGCCTTGCACTCGGGGTTAGTGATGTATGGTGTAGCAATGTGTCTTGGAAATTTCTCTTAATTAAGAAGCTTGCTAACAAGCCAACACATTTTCACACATGTATTGTAAATTTTGTAAGACTAATCTTGAACACTTGCAACAAATGTTACTTTAACCTTGTTGAACACTTGAACTATTTCACTTGTAGTAATACATAATTTGTTAATTAAAATTTGTTGTATATGATGTTGAATTTGTCTCGCCTGTGGTGGCTGTCTCCCCAGACATCAGACAAACCTTTCACATAAAGCTTTCTGTAACAACCGTTGCACTCATTTGGACTCCTCCATTGGGTGTTGTACGTATTATCTTACCTTATGTGTTCTCACTACCGCAACTGTGTCAACTGCTCCTATGGAAGCTGTGCACATCCTATTGTGTTTTGTTTTCCTAGCCGAGTTGGTACTTCATCCCAACCAGCATGGGACTCACTCTCACCCTCTCCCTTTACAGTGAAAGAACCATTGACACAAGTACACTAGCATTAACTAAGCATATGAACCTCACTTCTCGAAGGCAAAGAAAACCACTCTCTTGTGTTGACAGGCAAGAGTTAAGGAAAATCCTTAATACAGTGGCAACTGGACCATCATACCGGATGGGAATCCCACACCAAATAGTGTGAGGTCTATTTCGGACTTCATACTGGGGTGATCCCATGAATGTTGGTGGGTCCAGAACCGTAAATTTTTTTGGCTCTAGAAGCAGGGCAACTGGTTGTATATGGTTGAACATCCTCCCACACTCATTCAAGGCAGTAATTCACACTCCCTCTCACCTACACGTGACTCTGCAGCTGGTTACTCATCACCTCCGAGGATTGAACACGACATTCCATATTATCAACTTCACTCTTTTTGTTCCATCATTCTCTAGTTCACGAAAGTAGCTCGACTGATCCCAGGCATACAACATCTTCCATACGCATCAAGGAAGCCAAAGGAATATCCAGGCTGCAATGGCTGAAAAAATTAACATTATTTTGCTGCGAATTATCATAGATTGGGGCCGCCTAGATGGAAATGTGTGGAGCCATCAAGTTGTATGGAGTGGAAGTTTTGCAGATTGTAATCGGGTATTACAACTCTTGCATAAGGATAGTAATAATACTAATTCTATAAAATTGAGAGTCGAACATTTCGATCTCGATCTTAATTTTTGAGACCGATTTATTGCTCTCTACAGGAACTATCCCTTAGTTGTTGCTATGGCTATTGTTTCCTCTTCTGAAACCATAACCATTGAAGATGATGGTGAGGGTGACACATTGATATGTGCAATATGTCATGAGATGCTTTCCACTGAATGGGAAACAAAACAATTGCCTTGCAGTCACCCTTTTCATGGGTCCCGCATTTTCTCTTGGTTTCATTCTAAACTTTCTATACTTGAATTCCCTCTGTGCAATAGCGGATTTAGAGTCCCAGTTTCCCAGTTTATTTCCCCACTGTCTCCCTACTCACAATGAAAATCATCTCTTGGAATATCAGGACCATAAATATCTTGGGAAAACAAAGGCATTTTAGAGATAGATTAATCAAGGAAAAGCATTCAATTACATTAATGCAGGAAATTTTCTATAAGAAAATTATTATATTGTAGCTCATTTTAGGAATGTATGTGTAGTCATGGTGGTAGATGCTAAAGGCAATGTTGGAGTACTAGCCATACTTAGGAACCATTTGGAGGTAGTCTTTCCATATTGGATAGCCCATCATTGAATCCTATTGGGATGGTTATAGTAGCTCTACTCAAAACAAATGAGTGTGTCTTCAGGTTATGGTTCCCATATCTCCATAGAGAGGGTATCATTCTTGGAACAATTATGGATCATATCTTTACATATGGATGATGTATGGATAATGAGTAGATTGCAGTTCAATTGCATCTCTCCAATAAAAGAAAGAAGGGATCAAATAATCAAGGGCTTTGATACATGACATGGCACTTGTTAAAGTAGGTACAAATAATGGGGTAGGTATGCACCAAGTAGTGAGGTGGTTAGACCAATTTTTAGTATCTAAATCTTTGATTATCAAATACCTATTTGTTGAAGTTGTTATTCTAGTGGGGTTGGGTTTGAACCATTGGCCAATCCAACTCAGATTTGGATTGAATATAGGGCCCCATAATATCCCTTTTAGGTTTGGGATTCCAACGGAAATCTTGTGGCTATTGGAGGGAATTCAGATCCGTGGTACGAACAAGAAGCACATATTTAAAGAGCTAAAAATGAAGATCAATTATTAGAATAGGAAACAAGTTGGAAATGTTCTTTCAAATAAGTAAGCCTTGGAAAGTAGGATGCAACTGATCTAACAAAAAATTATCCAAAATGTCAAATTTAAAGAAATTCTTAAAGTAGACGAAAGAAATATTAACTAGCCATAGCAACACTGAAAGAAAGAGGATTTTTTATGCTAATAGAAGTCCCAAGTTTAGTTGCTTAGAGAGGGTGAGCACAATACCAAAGCATTATATAATGCAATGATCAAGTGATGCACCACAATATGATTTTTGTGCTATCCTCCCATGAGAGTGAAAATTTGGTTTAGCATTGTGCAAATGAGTAGGAATCGGTGACCTATTATCAAACACTTCTTACTAGTCAATCTCCACATAGATATGAGGAAATATGATTCATAACAAGCCACATTCCTTATTCTATTCTTTGAGATCAAAATGATGCTTTGATGTGAGAGGTGTCCTTGAAGGAGGTGGATAGGTGGTTTTGTTCACATTGTGAAACAAAATTCTAGGTCTTCATGACTCTACCATTCAATTATGTGGACCCTCTTGACCCTTTTTTACTATGGAGATTCCTCCACTTGTGGAGGAGACTCACTAAGAAAACTAAGTATGTTTTTCCCTAAATGAAACATTTATTACCTTTGTCCCTAAATCTTGTAGCTATGATTGTGGGATTAGCTATCTCCCAACTTCTCTTTGCAATGTTTTGTATAAAATCCTCTCCTCACTCATAAATAGTTGTCTTAAATTGCTCCTTAGGAACCTAATCTCTCCCAAGCAGATAGCTTTTATTGAGGGTTGGAAAGTATTGGATGGAATTGTTGCGATGCATGATCTCTTTAAATATAATAAAAAAGTAGGTAGGATGATTATGTCGAATATTTCCAAGGCTTATGATAGACATGATTGGAAATACAATTGTCCACCCTCAAGGTATTTGGATTATTTTCCTCTTGAATTGCTTGGATATATGCTCTAATTTCTACCCCTTTATAACCCATCATGATCAAGGGATACCCTTCTATCTTCTTTAACCACTTAAGGGTCACTTATCAAGGGGATACCATCACCCCATTTTGTTTATTATCGCTGCTAAGGGTCTTAGAATCTATCTTAACAAGCTAGTCTTCACTCATGCTTGGAAGGACTTGGGTTGTTTAGAAACGACTTACCTATCATGCACTAGCAGTTGCAGGATGATGTCATACTCTTTTCATTTCCCAAGGCTAAGGAATCTATATGTCTAAAATAAATCATGAAATTATTTATAGAAACCTCAGCAATGGGGATTAGGATAATATTTTTCTTTTTCAATACAGCTACAAAGATTTAATTGTAAATTTTTATCGAAAATTAGCATGTATGATGCAGGTGGATATTGGTGGCCACTCGCCAAGTCCACTTGGACCCCCACCATTGTTTCTTTCAGCTTTTTAGTTTCCTTAATTGTAGCAGAATTTACTATTTTTAGCAGTTTTTCGGGTGTTGAACTTCCAAAGCCGTTTTGAGGCCCTAAACGACGTTTTTTGGGGAAAATTGGGAGCAACGTGGGTGCATTTATTGATGTTGCTTTTCCAAAAGTTGTAGTTCTCAGATAGATATTTCTAACAAGATATTGTGCACGTCAAACAGATATCGTATTCCAAAGTTACGACCCCCGAAAGTTGATGTACCAATTTACCCAAACGGGGTCCACAGTTTTGTGTTTCATCTTCTAGGGTAAGTTTTTTGGATTTTTATGGTTTTCCATTATTTCTCAACAATAAATAGGCCCTCAATCCTCATTGTAACATAGTTCAGAGGCATGTAGCTGCCACATCTCTTATTAGAGATAAGCCACAATCACCCTAGCTAGTTTATTTCCATTTCTATTTGTAAGCATATTTCAGTATTTTATGGTAATGAAATGAAGTATTATTTCTATTGCATCTCTATATGTATGGTTATATCTGTAATATTTTGCATTTGTGTTTAAATCTGTATCAGTGGTATGAGAGTGGTCTTCTCTTTCTCTTTCTTTCTTTGCATGTCCCCAACGAGGTCGGGATATAAGGAGTTAGGGCTTGAACGGGTCGAACCTTTGCAAGACCAGCCTTGCAAATCTCGACGGCCTCCCATGGAGGATGAAATAAAGGCGAGTGGGTAGGAGATCCTATCAAAATCTTGCTCGAAGAGGCCCTTGAGTGACAAAGAAATGTAGTGATGGACAACTTTCCCATGATCCTTCAACAACTAGCCAAGGGTGACACATCTACTTCCAGTAGCTACTCTAGAAGCATCACACCCTTTAAGGTACAAGTTAACTTTGACATTGCCATATTTGAGGGTCAAATAGATGTAGATGCCATAGATAAGTGGTTAAATTTGATAGAAGGGTATTTTTTTGTTCATGATTTTTCTGGCTGGGAAAAGATTACTTTCGCTCTTCTCAAAGCTGCCCCCCATGTCAAGGACTAGTGGGAAACATACTGCGAGTATAAGGATGAAAGTACATCCTCACTGATTTCAGCCGCACCCACATGGAATTCATTTCAGACTGCCATCAATGAGTAGTACTACCCTATTAGAATCTATGAGGATCAATACATAAAGTGGACCATGTTGTGGGAGGGAAGGGACCAAGACGTGCCAAATTTTACCAAAATCTCCCATACCCTTCGCACAAAGTTGGGTATCAAGGATTCAGAGCAACATTTGGTACTCAAATACTGTGGCTGCTTGAAAAAGTACATCTAGGAAGAAATAGAATTCTTGAACATATCCTCGCTTGGCACAACATACTGATATGTTGTCAAGATCGAGCAAAAGTTTAAATAGAAGAAGCGAGACTTTGGATTTGCAAATCCAAAGCAAGGGAAAGGTGACCCCAAACTGCAGAACAAAGGACAAAGCTAAGGCGGGGCATCCCAAGGCATCTTGCCAAAGCTACAAGTAAATAACAACACTACGAAGATGAAAAAGCACACGGGCAATTGGTGTGAGTTCCATAAGAGCTGCACTCGCAACACAAGTGAGTGTCAAGCTAAGCAGTCACTGGTGGCCGAGCTAAAGGTTTTAGAATCAAATGCATGTTATGACTCTAAGTCAAAACCTGACAAGGGGAATGAAAAAGGGAAGTAGATTATTGATGCATAGCCCAATGCCACTGTTGCCACCATGAAGATCTAGAAGAAGGAACATGCATCTCTCGACCACAGCATATCCACAACCGTACACCATCGGGTGGCTTCACCAAGGATGGGATCTTCGTGTAAGCCAATAGTGTCACATTCCATACAACATCAAGCCGTTAACAGATGAGGTATTGTGTGACATTACTCCCCTTGATGTTTGTGATGTATTCGTAGGACAACCATAATTGTGGAAGCGACATGTTGTGTATGAGTCAAGGCCCTATGGTATTATTGCTATTTTTGGAAAAAAGTTGTACAGGATACGAGAGGTAGAACCATCTACCGCCATCTCTTTGGTTACTGCAAAACAATGCAATAAGCTCATTTCAAAAATTGGGAAATTTGTTTTCCTGATGATACGCCCTAAAGGAAAGAAGAAGACGGTCGCTACGACGTCCATACACAGCCCCTCTGCATGAAAACTATAGATGGAGAAGATGGTGGCTACGCCCTCCATACACGACCCCTCTACATGACAACTACAGATGGACATGGTCATGGAGGAGTAGGAGGACATCTTCACCTCCCCCGCAGGGGTTCCTCTGCCCTGTCAGGTCAAGCACTCCATCTATCTGACCACAGATGGGCCACTTCCCAATGGACCAATCTATCGATGCTTTGTTCTGGAGAACGATGAAATCAAGAGGTAGATTTAGGAGTTGTTGCAGAATGGTCACATCAATCTGAGTTCATCACCTTGAGGGAGCCCGATCATGTTGGTACAAAAGAAGGATGGGACTTTGAGACTCTATATTGACTATCAGGTAGTGAATAAGAACATTGTCTATAATAGGTACCTGAGCCCATGGATTGATGACCTCGTGGACCAACTGAGGGGGGGAAAATATTTCAGCAAGAACGATTTGAAATCCAGATATCACCAGGTACCAATCGAACCCTCCGATGTGTGGAAGACTGACTTCAAAGCCAAGGAGGGCCTTTTCGAAAGGTTGGTTATGCTTTTTAGAATGACGAATGCTCCTGCAATATTCATGAGGCTAATGGATGACATCTTGTGGCCATTCACCAACTCATTTGTAATGGTATACTTGGATGAAATCTTGATCTTCAGCCAGAGTTGGGAAGAGCACCTCCACCACATCCAACAAGTTCTCCAAACACTACAGAAACACGAGTTATGTGCCAATTTTGAGAAATGCACTTTTGGCATGACCCAAATTTAGTATCTGGGATACATTATTGATGAATGGGGGGTGCATGTGGATCCAACCAAGATCCAAGTCATTCGGGATTAGCCATCTCCAATAACACTCAGAGAGCTCTGCAGCTTTCTAGGTCTTCCCAACTACTACCGCAGGTTCCTGTTGGGATTTTATCATAGCACTTGGCCCTTAAGTAAAGTCATCAAGGGAGGAGCGAAAGAAAAATTCTTTTGGTCTGAATCTCAACAGAAGGAATTCACAGATTTGAAGATCGCCTCTAATCAGCACCAATGCTTGCATTAGCACACTTGAAACAACCATTTGACGTCGAAACAGATGCCTCTGACTATGCTATTGGGGAAATCCTTACTCAACACGGGCATCTGGTGGCATATCATAGTGAGAAACTTTTAGACACGGTCCAAAAGTATCCCATTTATGATGAAGAGAAGTATTCCATTGTGTAGTCCTGCCAACAATGGAAGCATTACATTTTGGGGAAGAAAACGGTCATCCACAAGACCACCGACCCGTGCAGTTCATATAGACTCTGGGGAAATTGTAGAATGATTACCATCAGAAGTGGTTCACATTGTTGGAAATGGAAACAAGAAATTTTAAAAATAGCACTACTATAAATAGTAGTTCGGGTACTAGTGGTGGACATAGCAACGAGGAATGAAAAATGGAAGTCCTAAAAATAACATTGCTATAAATAGCATTTCGGGATGGATTCCAATTTTAGTTAGTCCCTGAACTAAAATTGAGAAGTAAAATTCGAATTTGATCTTAGCAGTTGTTTGTAAAATAATTAATTAATTTACATTGAGTTAATTAGTTGTATAAAATCAAACATGAAGTCATTGTGGGGACATGCAAGAGTTTTTCCATTAATTGAGGAATTTATCCATCAGTTAAAGAGCTAATGAGGAGTTGTAATATTGACTTGTAATTAGTTGGCTCAGTTATCTAAGTCAAGTCTAGTTATATTAATTCAAACAATTTTTTGAATTAATTGTGATCTCAATTAGTTAATGCTTGCATGCATGTAACTGCTGCACTTCAGATAACTGAATATTCTCTCATAAATAACTCATGCATGATAGTTTAGCCAGAGACCTAGTTGAGATTAGAGGACAGAAAATGTACTATCAGTTGGATGAATTTTTCCTATAAAGGAAACTCATCCATGCATAAAGATTTATCTCCTTCAGGTTTGTGCAGTTATTTCTGAGCCAAGTGAGTTGTGTGAGGTGGGAATTGACACAAGTGGAAGCACTGGACTCTAGGAAAAATTGTGCAAGGAAATAAGAGGCTTGGAGGGTAGAGGAGAAGGTTGTGAGAGCCTTTGACTGTCTATGAGCAGTATTGTTTGATTGTAGAGAGAGAAGGATAGCTCGAGAGCTAATTCTGTTTGTAACTTGAACAAGATTTCCACTTGTATGATAATACTGAGATTGGGGTTTTAGACTGAGGCTTTCCCTAGGTTATTTCTTCTGTGTTATGTGTGATTGATTTCTCATTCTCAATTATATGTGTTCTCTTGATCTTTCTCAATTTGATTAAGCTTCCGCAAAGTGTTGTAGAAGTAGATCTTGTATTTTGTCTTAGTATATTGCATAATCGGTTGATCTACAGTGTGAATTTCTACATGGTATCAAAGAAAACGTGATCAAGGGAGAGAACTGTATACAAGAAGGGAGAAGTTCGAAGTTTGAGGCTCCTAAATATAGAAATTGATTTCAATTTCACCAATGTCGTTCAACGGTTTAAGGCTCGAGTATGCCCTTGATGGCAGATCAAATTATATAGCTTAGAAGGATCACATGGAAGTAGTATTAGAGGATAACAGTCTAAAGGAATTCATTGATCAAGAAGTCCCAAAGCCAACCGATGCTACTCAATTGGCAGAATGCAAGGAATGTGTGGCTAGAGCAAGGAGAATCCTTTTGGAGGGAGTTTGAGACCACATAGTGTCGAGTCTCCATGGGAAGGAGACACCATTTTCAATGTGGAAAACATTGAAATATCTATATCAGAACAACAATGATCAGAGGAAGATGACGCTAAAAGACAAGCTTCGGAAAATCAAGTGTGAAATGGGTGACACGATCTCTAAATATTTGAACAAGCTCACCACCTGCAGGGACGAGCTTGGAAATGTAGGGATCACGAAAACCGATGATGACATGGTGAGTCTTTCTCTCCTTGGTCTTTCTAAGAGCTGGCATAGCTACCAAGACTCAGTTAATGAAATAGAGAAACTACCATATTGGGAACCACTTTGGTTGGATCTAATGCAGGAGGAGATACGAAGAAGCACGAGAGATAGATCTTCATCATCCAAGGAAGATGATGAAAAGTGCTCCTTAGCGAGTAAGGCAAAGAAAGGGAATGAGAAGGATTCTCATCCCAAATCTAGTTCTTTCCATGATGGTAAGAAGTTTCACAAATTGAAAGTGCGATGCTTTCATTGTCATGAAGTGGGCCATTTTGCTACAAATTGTCCACTGAGGAAATCCAAGAAGGGATCCATGGAAGGATCAAAATGTGAGGCAGTAGCCTCATATTTCGAGTTGGATTTCACACTTTTCACATGCATGGTTTCATCCATGGTGGGAAGTGGTTGGTTTCTTTAGTGTGGAGCTTCCTTCCACATGATTGGTGACAAGAGTTTGTTCAGTACCTTGGAGGAGAAAGATCTCAAGATACTCATAGCGATCGGTAATGATGAAAGGTATAGTGTCTTAAGTGTAGACACGACTGTTTTTAAGAGGGAGCATGGAGCTCACATTAACCTTGACCGATGTCAAGCATTTACCAGGACCAAAAAAAAATTGGTATCAATCGCAATGCTGGAAGATAAAGGCTATGATGTAGTCTTCAGTGAGGGAAAGGTTTTCCTTCTACACATCACCACGAGACAGGTGAATTAGATCGGTTCATGAGTCAAGAACCTCTATGCTCTTGAGGTTCAAGATGCATGCAAAGCCTTGAGGAGCAAGGCAATTGATGGAGACTTGGTGGTTGAGAGGGAGAGTACACTACCTCTCAACATGCAATGCCAGAAGAAGTCCCAGGTAATTGTGGAGAAGCCACAGTTGGTGAAGTAGCTTCAGGAGGTGTTTTAGCAACCACAAGTGGAAAAGTTGAGAGGAGATTAAGTGGACACATCCATTCATCCAGAGAGCTCCAATACGGGGAAATTTCAAGCCAAGTGGGCAGAGGGATCACATGCATCCATACCTGCAGGTCAGAGGTGGGGCAATGTGGAGTGGCAGTCCCAGAAAGGCTGGAATAGGGGAAGGTTCATTGAGGTACTCGACCTCTTTGGTTAGAAATTTCTACAGGAGCCCTGATGAGGAGTAGCAGGACTAGCGTAGTGGGTAGGGACAGATGTAGATGGAGCAATAGCGAGAGCTATAGTGCAGGAATCGCAAAATAGTGCAAAGCTAGCAAGTTGTAACAATGCGAGAGGCAGAGGAGTGTTGCACCAGTGTAGGATGGCACAAAGAGGTGTGCAACAATGTGAGATGCATGTAGTGTTGTAGTAGCTTAGAGGTTAGAGAGGGAGCACTTGTGAGTGGCAGAGGGAGCTTCAACAATAGAGTATGTTTCTAGCCCATCAAAGAGGTCAGTTGGGAGATTTTTTTTGTTTCTAGAGTTGCTAGAGCAATAACACTTGGGATAAGTGTTGCATGCAGAACATTCCAAAGGTTCAGGATCAGGTTTGAGTTGAATGCCTTTCTTGTTGACAGGGAGTGTTGAAAATTGATACAAGAAATGCTAAACATAGAAGTGCTAAAAATAGCAATGCTATAAATAGCACTTCAGGTACTAGTGTTGGACCTAGAAACAAGGAATGAAAAATGGAAGTGCTAAAAATAACATTGCTATAAATAGAATTTCAGGATGGATTGCAATTTTAGTTAGTCTCTGAACTAAAATTGAGAAGTAAAATTTGAATTTGATCTTAGCAGTTGTTTGTAAAATAATTAATTAATTCATCTTGAGTTAAATAGTTGTAGAAAATAAAACATGAAGTCTATGTGGGGACATGCAATAGTTTCTCCATTGATTGAGGAATTTATGCATCAGTTAAAGAGATAAGGATGAGTTGCAATATTGATTTGTAATTATTTAGGTCAGTTAACTAAGTCCTCTTTTATTTCTCCATAGTTTTTAGGATGATTTCTCCAGCGTTTTGAGTAGGATTCAAACACGCATAGATACATAGTTCTCTTCGTAGGCCAAGCTAAGTTGTTATGCAACCAACTCACAAAATCAAAGAATATATATCAATGACCTAATAATTAGCCTCTTTGAGGGGAACCTCCTTTACGTTACAAAAATGAACAATTCCTGGATGATTCAAATGATAAGACCTCCTTTCTATATATAGTAGTCTAAGGGGTCAAAGTATAATCAGACCCTACATAACAATAATATTGTAAGGGCACAACAATAACAACACTGGGATTCTATGGGGCACAATAATAACAATACCGGGAATACATGGGCACACGAATACAATATAGGGGTTTCACTAACAACAATAATGAGCTACACTAGTAGTATAGGGACCTAAGCTACCACTATCCTTCAAAAAGTGTTTTCCTCAATGCTTGAGTAGTTTTGGATGCTTATGTATAAAATTCTCATCCTCTCATGTGAAATCTTCAGTGGGTAAGTTCTTGCACTCGATGAGATAGTTTGAAATTGATCGATTTTGTACATGTCGAGTTAGCATATCTATGGCTGCTTCAAGTTCAAATATAACTTTTCCTTCCTCATCCAGTCCCAACAATATTGTTTGAACTGGGAGCTTGTCCCCTATAACCTTCTTTAAACATGAAATATGGAAAACTTGGTGCACTTGGGAAGATGCAGGGAGATCCAATTTGTATGCCATAGTAACAATCTTTTACAACACCTTGTAAGGACCATAGTACTTTGGGAATAATTTATCCTTCTTAGCTTGCTTGCTGGACCTTTTCTTGTATGGTTGTACCCATAAAAATACCCAATCACCTACATCAAAACTTATTCCACATCGATGTTCATCTCCTTGTCGTTTTTGGTTTTGCACCAAAGGGAGGTTATCATTTAAAAGTTGGAGAACTTTTTGTTGATGCTCGATGTGAGGTTTCACTGCTTGAATATTTTTCTTTTTGATATGTCTTTCAATCTTGAGAGTTTGAGGAGTGGTAATTCCTGCCAATGCATTACAAGATATAGTCAGATTCATTTCTTGCTTCTCCAGGGTTGCTTCGTGGTGTATATCCTCTTATTTGACATTTTTTTATCCTTTTCTTCCTCCTCTTCACAATCTATGTAAACTAATTTCTTCTTGACACATTTATGATCTTTAGTGTATTTTCTATCACAACTCTAACAAATACCTTTTTCTATTTTTTCTTCCAATTGCTGTAGTGTCAACCTTGTAGGTTATGGGAGGCTAGGAGCAACAGCGTGAATGCCACCTTTATAGTTATGAGTGGTCAGCTTCCTTGTTGCCATAATTTTTCTTTCAATTTTTCTTCCCAACCTGAATGCCTTATCTAGTGAATCAGGTTCTCAAAGGAACCTGATGTTGGATTTTATCCTATAAATTCCCCATGAAGACATCAACCCTATGCTCCTCTAGAACATCATTTACCCTTATATTCACTTTTTGGAAGTCCTCAATGTGTTATACCATTGAACCCTTTTGTTTGAGATTTATCAATTGGAGAAAGAATGTGTTTCACTTTGTATCCTTATAATGTGCTATCAATTCCTCCATAAAAATGGACCACGTGACAATCTGTTTATGAAAGAAAAGCCATTGATACCATACAAATTCATTGGGCTCTAAATATAAAGTTGCAATACATTCTTTTTGTGTGTTTTTCACATTGTGGAGATCCAAATATTTTCCATCTATAGTACCTGTGTTATAGTATCCTTTAATCAAACTTCCTCATATTAGTGTTTGTAATAATGTGGGTCTTCAATCAAACATTAGGTCCTGTGAAATCATGACTAAGTTATCTTTTGTTCTCATCATGAGTTTCCTCTACTACCTTTTCGCCATTAGGAAGCTTTTCTTGTAATGACTTTGTCTGAACTTCCTTCAAACCTTTGACAACGAAATTTGTTGCATTTGGTCTCGTAATTTTGATATCTAATGTTGCATTTATTCCTCTTATCCAGGAGTCATGATAGAGGTTTTGGATTCCTTACTAGGTGTTTCCATTTTCTTTCTTAGAGTCATTTTGAAATAAAAAATTATATATATTGTTCACTATGCCCTTTGAATTACGTCAAATTGATTTTTCAAACAGAACCTATGCAATTTTTTAAAAACTAGACACCTTTTTTTTCACTTTGTAGGACCTTGATATTGAAGCGTAATTTGGGATCGCCAAGGTATAAAATGTCTTCCCATAGTATCTGCCTGAGTCTTCTTTCCAACCCCACAAGTCTGATCGAGTTTGGATTTTCCAAAAAATAGGTATTCCAAGCCTTCCACGATGATTGAATTATAGACTAGTTTAGTAGATCGAACTTGTACAAAGTGTTGTGTCTCATTGTTCTGATATTAGGTATTCAAATTATACCAAACAAACTACATTATGTCCTATTTGTTCCACGTTTTACAAAATTTGAATCTGATGCTCAGAGAGAAAGTTATGACAATTTTCCCAAGGTCACCTGTTTTAGATGGAATTCGAGAGCCTACCAAAACCCTAACTTCCTTAGCTCATATCTCTAAAAATGTAGAGAAACAAGATTTGAAATTTGGACATGAGCTCCATCTAGATTTCATATCAAATGGGTTTTAATTTCAACTTCTGAAACTTTGTATAAAAAACGTTATAGAAAAAATTCCATGATGCCTTGTTTGAAGGAGAAAAACCCTAGAATCCAAACCTCTGATACCAAAAGTTAGTCGACCAGGTAATAAAATAGAAGAATAGATAGATCAACCACTTCAAAGTCTATCTCTTCAAGGGGGAAACTTTCTTTACATTACACAAATGAAAATTTCTTGGATGATGCAAATGATAAAACCTTCTTTTTATATATAGGAGTCTAAGGGGTCACATTATAATCAAAGCCTACATAACAATAATATTGTAATGGAAAAAAATAACAATAGTGGGCTCCTATGGGGAAAAATAATAAAAATACAGGAATACATGGGCACAAAAATATAATAAGGGGTTTCACTAATAAAAATAAGGTGTTAGACTAGTAGTATAGGGATCTAAAATAAGTGACGGGGCCTTCATCTCCATAGGAAAATACTTGGGAATTGTTCAACATCAAGTCTTAAGTGATGTTCTGCGAAATCATGGTGGAGGCTCTAACTCACATTCACAGTATGTGAACCCTACGGATTCTTTCTATCTAGGACCAATGTGGAGAGAAGTAAAGTTTTGAAAGGAGATTCGAAATAATTGAGCTTCTCATGCTCATAAAACCATTTGTTCAATGAATGCTCCTATGACAGGCTTGAAATAGGGAGACATTTGCGAATACCAAGTGCTGATTTCCCAAAACATATGTTTCCAAATCAAGGAGAAAGAAAGGGTATTTTTGTGCATAAGATAAAACATGTATTATTGAATAATTGTTTCCTTGGTCTCAGTTTCTAGAATGACTATATCTAGATATGGAACAGTGGACAAAGACGTTATTGACAAGCCTAAAAAGCACACATAAAATGGGCTCCAACAAAAAATTGAAAGACAGACAAGCGAATAATAACATAAAAAAAGGAATTATCGGAGCAGAGCTCAAAATCAGATACACACAGATCCATAAAGTCCAGAGAAAATAACTGGCTCACACCAGTGCATGGCAAGAGACCACCCAATTTGATACCATGTTAAACACAACTATGGGGAAGAAAAAAGATATGAATTATTAGCCTTGAAAGCATTACTATTCACAATGATAGATATTTATAAAAGTCTAGTGACCCTTGGTTTCATATTCAAAGTAGTCCCTTGAACTCCCTTTGACTGTTTACCTTCCTCACCAACCCTTAGAGGATTAGGTGTCCAACAAATTCAAACTCATAGTGTACGTTCACTAGATAATATATAAATAGTTACCAAGTCTTGCATATATAAAACAAAGTTTCACTATGTAATAAGAAAAATTGGAAAGGATGTCGATCACACTTAGATAATCATGACCTAAATATTACAAAATAAAAATTCTCACAACCACATGATCTCAATGGTTTATCAGGGATTGATGAGAGTAAATTTTATGAAGGAAAAACATAGCAGATGATAAGATACTTATTTTGGCTATCATAAAACATATGCCTAATTAACTTCTTATTTTTATTGCCACTGAATGAGAAATAATGTGAGGAAGTTTGTGGATAAATGTAGAATTTGTCAATATGTTAAAGTAAAACAATAGAATCTATGACAAAAGGTGACATGCATCACTTGGATAGTGAATAACTGTTGTTTTCTAACTTGGCATTCACATTAGTAGAAAGGTATGAGGGACGCTCCCTTTGTCAATTGTATTGGAATAATGAGGAAACAATGGACCATATCTTGAATTCTTTCTAGTATGCATAATATGCTGGTGGAAAATTATCATGACTTTTCACATCAAAGATTGCATAAGAGCTAATCTAGACATAACCTTATAGCCTTCTCTTGGATATATGGAAAGAGAGAAAGAATGTAGAAACTCATGTAGATTCATAAGGTCATGCAATGTGTTATAGACATTTTTGTGCCTCGCATCATGGAGCATGGAATGTCAATAATTACAGGGATCCTCAGTCCCTAAACATGTTGTTCTTACCCCTAAAAGAACAAGGTCATCAAACAACAGCACTTCCAATCAGTTCTCCACCTGAAAACACTTCAAAACAGGCTTATTTTGGATCATGTCAGCTGCTTAACTGAGCTTCTGCGCTGTAATGCAACTGTCCCACTCTGTACCTGCGCTGGAAGTCAAAAGTAATGAAGGCTACCTGCGCTGGGCGAGATTGGCCAAGTGGCACAGTCATCCTGCAAGGTGTCAACTGCCCAGGAAGCTTCCAAACTGACACTTGGTTCATGAGATTCGCCCTGTGATGAGTAAGAGGTACTTGATCACCATGTGTAAGCAAGGATCTCCAAGTGGACTCAAGAACTGAAGATTAACTGAAGAGGGAGAGGACACAAGGCAGCTTCATGTCAGTCTCAAGCTGACTCATCCTTTCTTCTTCTCTCCTATATATAGAGCTCTTCTATGAGGTCTAAGGAGGCTGGAATTTTGTGTAAAGCAAGGAGGTGCTGTTGGATTACAGTTAGAGCTATTGGGTGATTGTTTTACTAGAGGTGAAGAGGAGAGTTCTTGCTGCTGGGGAGGTGCTGTTGGATTGGAGCCATCATTGGTTGTAACCTTCTCAGAACCCTGTTACTTCTATCAATAAAGTTTTGCATGTTCTCCTATATACTTGTATTGCATTGATGTATTGTATTTACATGTATATTTGATTCACTCTAATCCATGCATCAGTTATGAGTACATGTATCTTGTAGTTTCCTCTCTTGTTTTGTGCAGGATCTGTGTGTAGCTGGACCAGCAAAGAGAGTAAGGAGCTGGGAACAAGAGACAAAGAGAGAGGATCAAGATCGACTAAGAGAAGGACACCAGGTTGGTTAATCATTTCTTCTTTCTCTCTGTACTTTCATAAAGGAAAACATCAAAGCTTTACTTTCAGTTGTTGCTAAAGACTGTCACCTTTAGAGTAGGGATAGGGTCATCCGCATCGGATACTTTTCCCCACAACAAACTGGCGACTCCGCTGGGGAGCCTAGTATCTTGTTGGTGTTTGTAGTATCTTTGCTATTCATTTCCTGAACCAAAGAGTACCGAATCGAAAAGCTTTTGACTATATCAAAAGCGAAGTAGAGGGGCTGTTACTCTTGCTCATTTACTGAGCAGATTCATGATTTGAAGAGCTGATCTACAAAAGAATCTTTACTCTTTGTGATAGCTTTTCATCCTCTTGATCATCCCTTAGCCTGTACTTGACCTATAGCTTTTTATTTCAGCAAAAACAGTGCATTTTTGAGCATTTTATGACCCGGAAACTGTAGAAAACGCAACTCTCGTCCTTCAGTGCAGGCTGTCCAAAGGCATTTTGCATTTCAGCGCAGGTCCCGTGAAGGCTACCTGCGCTGAATGTCAAACTGATAGTGTATCACCTGCACTGAACCAGTTTTGCCTATTGCTACTAGGGTTTCCTGCTGTTTCTTGCCCTGTTTTCACCATTGTTTTTGCTGCTGTTGCTTGTCATTGTACCTTGCTGAAACCAACTGTCCTTGCCATTATTCCGCCTCAGTTGTGTGATGAAACTGTGATTGTTCTTTCAGTATTTCTTGTTTCATTTACAGTTTCCCATTGTGAAAAGCGAACTAGTCTAGCTGTGACCTCTTAGATCCAGAACTGTAAAAGTGTCGTAGTGATCTTAAGAGCTAGTTTTATTACTGTTCATGGCTGTTTGAGTTTGTTTGTTTTTCATCTTATGGTTTGAATTCATACATTTTTAGTGTCGAAACAAGTACCTATAAGGCGTCTTTTCATTTTAGAAAAGCTGGTTTGTTTACGCTTCAAATTGAATTCGAAAGTCATACAACAGTTTTCCTTTTGTCTACATCAACATTAAAGGAAAAGAAAAGAAATACATGCATCTTGCATTTGCATTTTGATAAGTTTGGGTGTCTGATCTAGGAGAAAGTGCATTAGTTTGTGCTTTGTGCTCTGTGTGGAAAGATATTGTTTTTCTCTCCCCTCAGTAGTTAGGATTTTCAAAGCTAAAAAGATTGTGAAAGCTTGCTTATCATTTTAGCTGCATTTAGGAATTTGTACCAATACATCTCGTGGTGATCCTGAAAGAAAAACTGATAAACAAGATCAACTTAAAATATATTGAATGAATCTAAAAACGCATTGTAACATAACGCTCACAATAGAGGTCTAGGTAGAGACGTGTTCCGGCGTCGTTAAACGTAGTGACTGTCGATCTCTACGAAGGTGGGTGATTCCTCCTGAGGGACGATAGCACTAATACGGACTTGTGCTCCCGCGTACCGTCGCGTATATTGGGAGACCCCTA
Organism: Pinus tabuliformis; assembly: GCA_031772625.1. Classification (NCBI taxonomy): domain Eukaryota; kingdom Viridiplantae; phylum Streptophyta; class Pinopsida; order Pinales; family Pinaceae; genus Pinus; species Pinus tabuliformis. The sequence goes on from CM062814.1 coordinate 409,931,143, forward strand.
TAGGCAATTATCCTTTATCCTTAGGAAGCCGTGTCGACCGCCCTACTAATCGCGATGCAGTGAACACAGCATTCACGAAGATCGACCACCCGTACCGTAAAACGTATTCTGTGGTTTCGCGAAAGGTTTGGCACACCCTCTGCCTAGATCTCCAGAGCAGTTTCTTTTGGCCCTTTTCAAACTCTATAACTGAAAAGGTCCAACCGAGCATTTGTCACTTCGGGCTCGTTAATACATCGAAGGCGACTAGAGTCATCTTTAGCTTTTTCTCGACTCTTAAAACATGAAAAAGCAAAGTTGTGTCTAAAAGCGTCTAATAAAATTCATTCAATATGGAAACATAATTCCCCTTTTTGTATTTTAGTTGATCAAGTAATCCGCAACCGTGGAGGAAAGTCAATTAAAACCCCGTCGTTCAGGGAGGCTTGCGAGTCAACTGCCTTTGTCTCCGGAACCGAGAGTAGTACGGACGAAGCGAACTCGCTTGACCAGGTCAAAATCTCCTTTTAAAGTTAGAACGGAAGTTCCAACAACATCTGAGATTCTGGTCACTCCCAATATTTCTGGAATCCCTGCCTCTATTGAAGAAGTTCAACAGCAACAGAGGGACAGTTGTACTGATCCTAGTCTGAAGACAAGTACTTGCATAACTGAACCAGTTCCATCTGAAACCGGTCCACAGAGTCTTGTTCATCAAACGACTGTCGCTGTCGAAGCAACCCCTTCTTCGGCACCAGAAATCTTTTACGGACCTGACGGTCTTCCTCTTCCTCCTGGTCTGATTGCAATAGAGGAAATCGTAGAGGACCAGCAAGCAAATACTCCAATTCATTTTGGAGTAGGTACCCCTCTTTTTCCTTCTACATCAGAAGTTTGTCTATCACCACCAGAAGTTCCTGAAGAATCATTAGGGAGTTTATTGGATAGACTTAAAATGTCTGAACAACCGTCGACATCTAGGACTGTGCCAAACGACACAGCGACAGCAGAAGTTCCTGCTGCCAATCCAACGATGTTTGCCGGCATACCAGCCGTCCCGACTAGCTCTCATCAGCTAGAAGGAGTCCACCCAGGGACTATTATGACAACTTGGTCTGTTCCAGTTTGTTTTTCCGGTATAATACCCGGTAATTCTTATGTTGAAACTAGACAAATTGATCCCTTTGGGAATCAGTTTGGGCCATCCAGTCCTCAAAGGCCATCTACACCCTTGAGCTCCGGATTGTTACCGTATGGGGGGCAATATGCCCTTTCACTTCCCCTTCCGGGGGGATACCCATACGGCAGTTTTCAACAACATTCAGGTTTGACTGAAGTAACGACGAGTGGTTGGGTACCTATGTTACCCCAACAACCAAGAGTTGTATATTCCATGCAACAGTGTGTACCTATGTCTAGTATCCCGACGACGCCAGCAATTGTAACCGTGTCGCAAGTTCAATCGATGCCTGTTGTATGTCAACCCCAAGTTGTAATGCAACAGCCTATTGACCCTGCAACACAACCACAATCGCCAACTGCCGGGACGACACAGATACGAACGGGAACTATAACCCCGCATCTTGGTCCGTCGGTTAGTGTCGCACAGCAAAACATGGCTTCACAACCATGGATGGTGCAATACCAACAACCTCAGTTTCAACAGGTGTACCAGGGATCTGAGCAACAGATCTTTGCAAATAGTGGGCAACCCTATATTCAGAACGGGTTAAATCAACCACTTTACAGTGGCCAAGCCCACCAGCCATATCAGTCATATCAACATCAGTTGCATTATGCTGGTATGCAAAGGCCTACTACTCAGGCGATTCCATCGTATCCTGGGCACGCCTCGCCAAACCTGAATCAGCAGTTGCCATTCGTGGCAACTCTAGAATTACCAGATTTACATCGATTGACGAACGATCCAATCGCCTATGCCCATTGGTGGCCAGCGATTCCTCACAAACTTCCTTCGGACATTCCTAAATTCAATGGAAATCCTGGCGAAGACCCGTCGAATCATGTGATGACATTCCATCTGTGGTGTTCGTCGAATACCTTGAATGATGATTCGATAAGGCTTCGCCTTTTCCAGAGGACATTGACTGGTCCGGCGGCTAAATGGTATATTGAATTACCTAGAGCCTCTTTCGACAATTTTAGTTCCCTAGCCACGACTTTCTTAACACACTTTCAGTTACCTATAAGGTACGAAACTGGAACCGAGATCTTAACCAATTTCAAGCAGACAACGGCCACACATATATCAGATCATATACATGAGTGGCGTCGTCGTCGCAGAATGGTAAAGACTTATGTTCCAGATCAGCTTTTAGCTGAGTGGTTTATAAAGTCGCTTCTTCCTGCTATAACAGAAGATGTGGCCAAGGGAGGAGTCGTAACAGAGGAGCAAGTTATTGCTCGTGCCCAGTATTTAGACTTAGTATATACTCAGTCTGGCACGCTCTATGACAAGATACCTGACGCCCCTAGACCGGAATTTTCAATTCCTCCCCCTCCTGGATCAAATAGTGACTCTCATGCCGGCGATGGTGTGATTGGCACTGCAAACGCAAAGTCAACACGGGATTCGTCTAAGAAAACCCGTAAGACTTCGAATCAAAATGCAAATGAAGAACTTCTTGCCTCGGAAGTAAGTGCCGTGTCGGACGACAAGGGCAAACAACTGAAGCAACCAGGAGACAAGAAGAAAAAGAAAGGGAGAAAAGGGAAACCCCCTTCGGGGTGTCATATATGCGATGAGGATCATTGGACAACAGATTGTCCATGCAAAGCTGAGCTTAAAAGATTCTTTAAGAGTCCGAAAACCTCAGCTGTGTTGACTGATCCGTTTCCTAATCCTGGTCAAAATCTGGTTGCTAATCAAAATGCTTCCCGATCCCAAGTGCTTATGTTGTCTACCTCAAAGCAGCAGAATAATGCTTTGACAAGGAATAAAGATTACGGGAATCCATGGCTGTCAAATAACAAGGCTAATGAACAACCTAGTAGTTCGACGACAGCTTTGACCAAAGTTGTGCCACCCATCATTCCTGAACCAATGATAAAGTTGCCAAAGGGAGTAGTACACAAATCGACATTTAATCCTCGTGCCAAAATAGCACAGAATTATAATATAATAGAGGACCTGGCCCAATCGCCGTCCGCTATGTCGACACTTGAGATACCGCAAAATTGCCCCTCCCAAGAGCAAACTTTATTATCAGCAATAGGTGGGATTGACCCAATGGATTCCAATCTTGTGGCCTTTGATCATAAAGGATATGACCCTAAGTTACCAGCTCAACTAGCTTTCCTTATTCAAGTGAAAGCCCTCAACAAAACTGTTCATCGAACAATTATTGATGAGGGGGCATCTACATGTCTTATGTCGATGAGTTGCTGGAAAAATTTAGGCTCACCACCCTTGTCGAAATCGTCAACGACCTTAAAAGCATTTGATGGACGATCATACACTCCCTACGGGATTTTAGGTAACTTGCAAGTTGAACTGGGGGGCAAAACAGTAGAAGTCGATGTTGAAGTAATTGATGGAAACCTCGATTACAACATCCTACTAGGAAGGCCCTGGATATATGCCATGGCCGCAGTCGTGTCGACCTACTTCAGGAAGATTGCATTTCCCTTTCAAGGAGGGATTACAGTCGTCGACCAACAAACTTTCCTCCCCGACAGTTCACAAGTTACGGGAAGCATTCCAATGATCCATAGAAGTGATCATTCGCTTCAAAATATTGGAGTAGGTCTCCTGAAAGACCCTGCCTTAATGGGTACTTTTTCCCTACCGCCTGCAAGTAATCTGGCGGAAGTGGCCACAGTGGAAACCTACAATATCAAATCTTCTATATCTAATGGATTCAGAAGATTCCTAAACATTTTGTCAGCATGGATCATCGCCCTAATGGAAATACTGTAAATACAGTGGGCTCCGAGGACGGTTCTTATCTCATGTCAACCTCGTTAAAAAATGAAACAAGGAGTCAGGAGGATAGTTCTTTTTCTGTGTCAACCTCATTAAAAAATGAAACAAATCCCCTTTCTCAAAGGTAAACCTTCATTCCAACCACCGAGTTGGATGCAATGAAGCTTGGGGGGCATGCACCTCGATTTGAATTATTACGCTGGGGGCATGCAAACTTATCACCGAGCAGTTTTAGCGCATAGTTCATGCTCGTTAAAAAATAAACATAAGTTGTGAGCAATCTTCCCCTAGAGTTCAAGCTCACTCAGAAAAAATGAACCGGTAAATACCCTTCTGAGATCGTAAATTCATCAGCCATAAAAGCCTTGGTCGTGTTTGTGCACCGTCACCTCCACCGTCATTTGGCCGATCATTCACTTCCATTTGTATGTTTACCCATTTTGAGGAACATCTGCGAAGAGTGATTTCACTTAGCCATCCTTGTGACACTGCCGTGATTGGAATATTCCAACTTGTACCTGGAATCTGCTGCTGCCCTGTTAATCACTCGTTCCTCAAAAGACGAGTCTTCTTTGAGCTCTTTTCACTGACTCGTAAAATATGAAAAGTTTGCCGAGTTTTGGCCTTCCAGCTCGTTAAAGCGACCGGAAGAGCTATCCCTCCTCTAGATTTTAATCTTTTTGGACCTGAGGGATTATTGCACAAAAAGATCGAGCGCTTGTTTTGTTTGGCTCGTTAAAGCAATCGAAAATTCATCCCTTCTGTATTGTTTTATACTTTTTCGGACTTAAGGGATTAGATGACGAAAAAGGAATTTTGGAGTTGACTTTATGTACCTTTTCAGACTCTCTAAAAATGAAAAGGACCGAGTTATCCTTGTCGTTAGACTCGTTAAATTCGTTAAATAGCGACAAACTTGTCTTTAGATGAGAACGAGTTTCCCTATCGCTAAGCTCGTTAAATCATAGCGATGGGCTTGCCCGAAGGGCAGATTATAGAACAAGCATATGTTATCCTCCTCAAGCTTGACAAAAATAAAGAGGTACTGGTCAGAAATGACTGGGGAAAAATTGGGAGAACATTCAAAGTTTAATGGTAGCAAGTCACTCTTGAACATGACACTTTTCCTCCGTATCACATCGGGTTGGGTTGTTTCATTCACCGGTCTCATCACCATGGTCCTCGCCACACCATCCACGTTTGGGGTAATGCTACCGATCCATCGCATCAGTGTCGTTATATGTTCAAGAGGGGTCATTCTGAAAGTGTCAACCGTGTCCCATCCACTGCCATACATTATCCTTCATCCATTCATGATCGCCACCCTGAATCATATGTCACAGTTTGTTTTCACCTCCACTAAAGTCATTAGCTCCGTTCCGTGTCATTGATGTGGGATTCATTAAGGCCCTCCTTTGACGGATCGCTTCTTGTCGACTTCAACTCATTATCCAAGAAGTTGATCTAGGAACAACCCCCATCAGTACTTTGAAGCTTGCATGCCTCAATGGCAAGTTTCTCACTTCCGGCGACAGGTATACATCAATGGCCTTCGACCAGAAGATTTTGCGTGGCGTTCGACGCCAAGTCCTTTATTCACGCCACGTGAATTGTATTGCAGTACCTTGAGGGTCATCGTCATTATTGGTGATTCCTCTCGCGCTTGTTAACGGTTTACATTATTGACCGGTAATCAAGCGATGTCTTTCCATGTTCGACTTCAGCGCAATTCTCACATGGATCGACTTGTACTTAGAGTGAAGATCGAACGAGTTTGAAGACCCCGGATCTAGTTTCATCCATCCGGGTTGCGATATCTATTCAGGAAATATAAAAGCATTTGCCATGTACATCATTGCAGCGGATGATCATCCTACTCAAGGGATGATAATTTCAGCAGAAAATTATCAGTCTATCTTCAGACGATCGTCTGTCATATGTACCAAAATGTATTTATAAAAAGCTGAGCATGGGAATGCCCGCCTCAGCTAGGTCATGAGAATAATGATGAATGAAAAATAATGTATTGTATTGTATTGTATTACAGGGCACTCTCCTCAGCACTGGAACGAACTTCGGATCCTCTAGATAAAGCATTTCACCCGATAAACGGCCTCATACTTTAGGGGGCAACTGTTATAGACATTTTTGTGCCTCGCATCATGGAGCATGGAATGTCAATAATTACAGGGATCCTCAGTCCCTAAACATGTTGTTCTTACCCCTAAAAGAACAAGGTCATCAAACAACAGCACTTCCAATCAGTTCTCCACCTGAAAACACTTCAAAACAGGCTTATTTTGGATCATGTCAGCTGCTTAACTGAGCTTCTGCGCTGTAATGCAACTGTCCCACTCTGTACCTGCGCTGGAAGTCAAAAGTAATGAAGGCTACCTGCGCTGGGCGAGATTGGCCAAGTGGCACAGTCATCCTGCAAGGTGTCAACTGCCCAGGAAGCTTCCAAACTGACACTTGGTTCATGAGATTCGCCCTGTGATGAGTAAGAGGTACTTGATCACCATGTGTAAGCAAGGATCTCCAAGTGGACTCAAGAACTGAAGATTAACTGAAGAGGGAGAGGACACAAGGCAGCTTCATGTCAGTCTCAAGCTGACTCATCCTTTCTTCTTCTCTCCTATATATAGAGCTCTTCTATGAGGTCTAAGGAGGCTGGAATTTTGTGTAAAGCAAGGAGGTGCTGTTGGATTACAGTTAGAGCTATTGGGTGATTGTTTTACTAGAGGTGAAGAGGAGAGTTCTTGCTGCTGGGGAGGTGCTGCTGGATTGGAGCCATCATTGGTTGTAACCTTCTCAGAACCCTGTTACTTCTATCAATAAAGTTTTGCATGTTCTCCTATATACTTGTATTGCATTGATGTATTGTATTTACATGTATATTTGATTCACTCTAATCCATGCATCAGTTATGAGTACATGTATCTTGTAGTTTCCTCTCTTGTTTTGTGCAGGATCTGTGTGTAGCTGGACCGGCAAAGAGAGTAAGGAGCTGGGAACAAGAGACAAAGAGAGAGGATCAAGATCGACTAAGCGAAGGACACCAGGTTGGTTAATCATTTCTTCTTTATCTCTGTACTTTCATAAAGGAAAACATCAAAGCTTTACTTTCAGTTGTTGCTAAAGACTGTCACCTTTAGAGTAGGGATAGGGTCATCCGCATCGGATACTTTTCCCCACAACACAATGCAGTAAAGAATAGGAGAAAAATATACTTCTACTCTCAACCAGCGGAAACCAATAGATCAATCAAAATAATATGAACAAGAAGAAGAAGAAAAAATAGTACATAACACAAGATCTATCTGGGGAAATAAAATTCTCAAAACCCCATTATCTGTATTACACATATAAAAAATATGAGTGAAGATACAAAGGTTTCTCTCATGAGAACAATTACACACAAGGATGCTCAACTCTCTGAGCTCACAAGATAGATCTTGGCGAACATTTAGCCAATTCTGCAGCTCTCCAAGCCCCTAATCTATTACGTAATTCCTAGGATGAATATCCTGTACTTAAAGGGAATTCATGCTTCCAAAAATTCACAATACAAACATAAGATAAATCTCTAATGCATGCATGATATTCGCACTCCAGTAAATAATACAACTGATAGTACATTGTCCCAGCATTCTACTCTCAACTAGGTCTTTCTCAGAATCAGCATGCATGAGTTTTGAATGAGGGAATATTCAGTTAACCAGAGTGACACTTTTGGATGCAATAGTGCACCAACTAAATTTTAACTCTCTATCAATTACTCAAACAATTTGAAACTAATTTAACTTAACATATCTCAGTAAAATGAGTGATATAATTTCCAACTCAATTTAAACTCATATTGGAGCCCTAAAACTTAGGAAGAACATATACATGACTACATAAAGACTTCCAACTAGAAATTCCTAATCTAATCTAACTTAATTTACTATTTACAAGTTTCTATGAGAATAGAATTCGATTTTAATTCTCAGTTTCATTCAAGGACAAAATAAAGTGTAATTTCTTGTTGTAATTTCTCAAGACTCCCTATCAACAAGAAAGGCATTATGAGATACCCCCACCCTTTCTCTGTGAAACTTGAATTCACATCTTCAAAATGCCTTTGTCAAAATGTTAGCATCTTTCTCCTCCATGGGAATGTACTCTAACAACATAATCCACCTCAATACACAATCTATGAAATGATGATATTAGATTTCAGTATGCTTGGACTGATGATGAAAAACTATATTTTCAGAGAGTTTGATACAAATATGATTATCACAATAAATCAGAGATGGATCCATCTGTTGAGAAAAAATACCATCCAACATCTTCCTCATCCACATGGCCTCACATGTTTAATAACTCGCAGTCATTTACTTTGCCTCTACAAAACTGAGTGCAACCGATCCCTGTTTCATATTGTAACAAGAAATTGTCACTGACCTAATACCGAAGATCCCTCCTGATGTGGTCTTCATGTCAGATGGACTCCCTACGAAACATACATTGGTGAAGCCTTGAGCTTCAATACCTCTTACAGTTTCCACATAATCGGTACTAAGAAGTGCCCCTGAGATATCGCAACACGTGATTTTTCACCTTCCAATATAGCTTGGTAGCCCTAACCATCACTTGGCTAAGCTAATTAACTACATACAACATATATGTTCATGCGTTCACCAAGTACATGAGTGAACCCACAATTTTAAAATAAATAGTATTTTCCACTACTTCCCCTAGTATCATCCTCCTTCCTCCAATTACATGCTAAAGAAGCGTCCATGGGTTTGTTACCCTCCAAGAAGAATCTCCTAAGTATCTCGTTGGCATACTTTCCTCGAGACACAAACAACTCCCCACCATCCTGCAATACCTCCAATCAAAGAAATTAATGCATGAGCCCCATGCCATTCATTGAAAACTCTCTTTCAAGGTCCTCCATGAAAGGCTTGATCAACTAATCATCACATATTAGTATGATATCCTCAACATAAAGTACAATGATCAACAACGTACCTTCCACCACTATGTGGTATAGGTTTGAAATTTCCTCTCTCTTTGTGAAGCCCAACTCAGTGAAGTAGCTATATATCTAGGTGTACCAAGTGCAAGGTGCTTGCCTCATCCCATACAACACTCTCTTAAGCCAACACACATGCGACTCATGGTCAAATGTCTCAAAACCTTTATGTTGCTCTATGTACACCTCTTCCTTAATCATGTAATTAAGGAAGGTTGTATTTACATCCATATTATGTATCTTCGAACCCATCTATGTTGATAGTTGAAATATAGATCTCATGAATGCCTTGCAAGAGTAGCAAAGGTCTCATCATAGTCAATCCCCTCTACCTGTGAAAAGCCACAGGCAACGAATAGCCTTATGCTTCTCTACACAACCATATGCATATTTATTTACCTTGTAAAGCTAATGGGAGCTCACCACTAACTTTTCCTCCCATCTCGGGTCCACATCCCAAACATGGTTACAAACTATCGAATCATATAGCTCCACCATGTCATGCCCTCAAATTGGTTTCTACTATACTGCCTTAAAAGAAGATAGCGCTATCACAACACAATCATCCATAAGATCCATGTATCTAATGTACCTCTCAAGCGACCCACTCTGCGTGATAAGAAGTGGGTGTTGTCACATTCTCCCGTGAATCATCCAACAACGTGCTAGCCTCTTTGGTGTGTTTTCTTTCTCTACAGGACATTTCCTGAGTGGATGTATCCACTCTTAGGTCCTCTTCATGTAGCTACTCCACATCAACCCAAGGCTCATCAACCTTAGGATATAAAATCTCCGGATATACATGTAGCTCAAGCTCCCTCTCAAGGGAAACTCGCATGGCCTTCTCCTCATCGAATCTGACATCCCTGCAAACCACTATCACCATTTTGGTTGGCAAGTGCACTCGATAGTTGTGAGGTGTATTAATGTACCTCACAAATATGCCCAACTCCATTATCTTCTCAAGCTTCTTCTGTTCATCTTTGGTCAAATGGAAATATTCCAATGACCCAAAATCCCTGAAGCGACCAACATCTTGCCTCTTACTGAAACAAGCCTCCTCTAGTGTCTTCATCTCAAGTATCTGATGTGGGATATGGTTCTAAACATAAACCATTGTATTGCATGCCTCAACCAATAAATGTAGTGGTAGGTCGTGATCATGCAACATAATCTTTGATGCCCCTACTATGCTTCTCTTCTTCCTCTCGACCACCCTATTCTAATGAGGGTTATGGGGTGTCGTCAACTCCTGTTTAATCCATTCTGCTTCATAGAAGTTCTTAAACTCATTTGAAACATACTCACCACCATTATCAGTTTGTAGAGTTTTAGCCTTCTTTCCCAACTCGTTCCCCACCAATGATTTAAACTCACAAAACTTTGTGAAGATTTGATCCTTTTTCACATGAAAAATATCTTGTATTTTCAAGAAAAATCATTACAAATATAATATAATACATGTTTTTGGCAATGGATGTTGTCAATAATGGTCCACAAACATCTGAATGGACTCGCTCTAGAATAGCCTTTGCTCGAATGCCTCTATCATGAAATGAAGACTCGTTGTATTTTCACAAAGTACACCCCTTTCATGTATGAACTTGCTCTAGCATACCTTTGGGAAGGCCAGTAGATATTTGTTGCAATATTTTTAAAGTCCCATGATGAAAGTGGCCCAACCACCTATGCCACAACTTGCCAATGTCTCAACTATGCACCCTTTCTACTTTTGTGCTCAAAGGACCAGACTCCTCTACCTATTGCTTATAGAGATTCTTCACTTGAATCCCTATCTTCTTTACTTGACACACGGCTATGCGTTAAAGGAACAACTTTCCTTTCGAGAAGATCACATCATACTCTCTATCCTCAAGCATGGAAATGGATACCAAGTTCTTCTTTAGCCTGGGCACATACATAACATTCTTCAAGGTGATTGGAGCCCCATGTTCCGTTTGAAAAGTAATTGTGCCCAATCCAGTAACACTATACTTCCCATCATCACCCATCTCAATATGCATCTGGAAATCATTCTCCTCCAATTCACTGAATAACTCTTTGTCGCCAGTCATGTGGAATGATTCTCCGCTATCTAAGTACCATACAATTACCTTCATTGATTACACGATGCATGCAATGATGGAAAATTTCAATTTGAATTGACAGGTCAAAGCCTCACCTGCCACTTCTCCTAAGGACATCTTCTTAGACTTATTCAGTGGAAAATTTGTTGCAAAATGGACTAGCTTATGACAATCAAAGCACTTAACCTTCATCACGTATTCCTTCTTACCTCCATGATAAGAATCTGATTTAGACTGCGAAGATTTCCCATTCCCCTTCTTCACCTTAATACCTAAGGCACAATTTTCTTCATCATTAGTCTTTGGTGAAGAGCCATTGATAGTGTTCCTCCTGAGCTCCTCCTGCGTCAAATCATGACACAATCATTCCCATTTTTGCAGCTACTCTTGACCATTGACAAAGTCCTCATAACTATGCCAATTATTTGGGAGACCTAGAAGGGCATTACTCAAGTATCATCCTCAAAAACCATGATTCCAACAGTTCCAAGTTCATCATGGCACTGAGTGAACTTGGTCAGGTATTCTGGAATCATATTTCCTTTCTCCATTTTTATTTTTCGAATTTTTTCCTTTAGTTTCAATTTCCTTTGGCCATTATTATTATCATACAAGTTTTTCAATGTTTTTCACATACGATATGGAGTTTCCTTATCATTGAGACTCGAGACAATGTGTTCTAAGACTCCCTCAAGGATTATTCGCCTCACCTTCACCACACACTTCTTCCATTTAGAGAAATTATGTGCATTTGATGTGTGGCTTAGGAGTTTCTTCATTAATGAATTCCTTCAAGCCATTTTCATCTAGCACAACCTCCATTCTGTCCCTCCAGGCTATAAAGTTTGAGCTGCCTCCGAATGCATACTTGAGCCAAAAGTTGTAGAATGCCATTTTCTTATCCTGAAGTATGTATTGCAAATTTGAATTCCACCTGTAACCCAAAACTCAAAATTTCGAAATGTCCTATAGTATATTTTTCTCACCTCTAATTCCATGTATAAAATCCTTCTAAATCACAATCTCATGCGATTTAGTAAAGCACAGGAAAAGAATTTATTTCTCCTTTAAACCGACATAAGCCAATAGGTCGATGAAAACAATATGAACAATAATAAGAAAAATAAATGGCACATAACACAAGACGTATCTCGAGAAAGGAATTTCCCAAAACCCCACTATTTGTATTGTATACATCTAAAAAATGTGTGAAGAAACAAAACTTTTTCTGACTAGAACAATTCGGCAGAAGTATTCTCACCTCTGTCATCTCACAAGCTAGCTCTTGTACAACACTTAACCAATTCTACATCTCTCCATGCCCCTACTCTCTTGTGTAATTCATAGGATGAATAGGCTGTATTTAAAGGGAATTCATGCTTCCAAAACTTCATAATCTAAACATAGGATCAATCTCTGATGCATACATGATATTTACACTCCAGTAAATAGTACAACTGATATTACAATGTCCCTTCACTCTAGCCTCAACTGGGTATTCCTCATAATTAACATGCAAGAGTTTCTGATGAGGGAATATTTCATTAACTAGCATGACACTCGTGGATTCACTAGTGCACAAATTGACTATTAACTTTGTAATAGTTCCTCAAACAGTTTGGAACTAATTTAATTGAACATAACATAGTAAACTGAGTGATCTAATTTCCAACTCAATTTAAACTCATACTAGACCCCTAAAGCATAGGGATAACATATACATGACTATAGAAAGACTTCCAACCCAAAATTCCTATGCTAATTAAGTTAATTAAACTTAATTAACTCTTTATAAGTTGCTATGGGAATAGAATTAAATTTTAATTCTGATTTCAATTCAAGGAAAAAATAAACTGGAATTTCTTGTTTCCATTTCTCAACAAATGGAAGAGTATTTTTCCAAATATATTCATAAGAAGAGGCTCTATATTAGCACATCATATTTAAAATCAAGAAAACCATACTCAATGATCCACAGTAGTAGGATGACTATAAGGTTAATCATGAGGACACAAATACCCTTTCTTACTTAGAGCTTGCTTCGATAATAATTTCTTATGTGGTTTCTAAGACACCCTTTCCACAAGTCATCACCCTCTTTGTCTTCATCACACTGATCGATGTCTTTTTGGAGTTAGACTTTGACGGGGCCTTTAAAGACAACCCTAAAATAGATGGATACGTAGGTATTTTCACCAATGGGATCCTATGATAAATCATATCTCTTGCTAGTGGGATCTCTATCACATGCTCTGTATTAGTATTCTGCCTAGCACAACAACTTTATTATGATATATGTCAAATGGACGTCATCTCATGGCTCAAATAATCATTGGGTCCTCGCACTCTACTACCACAACTCCTTTGTGATCACAATGCGTGAGATGGACATTTTCCAATGGAAATTTTCATGTCCATTGGTCCTATCACCTAACAGATTGACCTATTCGACTTTGGCAAATGCTCACTAACTCAAATAAACTTACAATTGGTTGATTTTCGATAGACATAGATAGAGATGAGAATTTCTCCATTACCTCGATTTCATTAATTGTCAAATATTCTCATATTCATTGGATCTGAGGCTCCTTCAAGTGGGTCATCTTGCACCAAGCTTAGATTACTTCGATCCCCAATCACTACTAGGAAAAGAGAGAAAATGTCAATGAACAGTTCTACCTATGATAAGTAAATGGATTTCATAATCTTTAGGCCATGTTATCAACAATATGTTGTATACAACACCTACAAGGTAAAAAATGTGAGTTATACAAATGTTTATGGACTTAAATCTATAGTCTTGCTTTATGGTTGCTCTAGCTCAATTCATCCACTAAAATTCTCCATGCATATATTTTCTCACCCATGATGATAAAACTATTTTAGCACACATTCCTCGATCAACATTGACAATGAAATAATAGGTTAATGGTCCAACATTTAATGTCTCAATATGATATGTTGCAGGCTTTGAGGCACAACAAAGTATATACTAGAAGAATACCATAGGAATATACAAGATCCTCCCTATCTAACTACATAATATGCTCAATGAACAGTTTCTTTTTCCACAAGAAAAATAAGTTTCTGGAATCCAAATCAACTATGCAATCATAATGGCTTTATCCTAAATACAAACCCTAACTAATAGCCACTATGGTCTTATGATTGTGTCTCCTTCAAGATTTAGGAATCTAATGTCCAGATCATCTATCTATAGGATAAAATAAACTATGGAACCCTTGTAGCTATTGCAAAAACCCCTCCAAAAATCTGGAAACCCAAAATTTTCACAGCCCATGTATCGTACAGAGCCATTAGGAATGATAGGATCTTCTCAAAGAGTTCAACAATCTCGAAAAACCTGGAAAAGTATAAGTTTTTAGCTAAGTAAAGCTAAGTCATCAGTTCCTGCCTAAAGTGTGTTGGTCGCTTTTTAAGAATGAGACTAAGTCTAAACCTTGCAACTGTTACGGCTGATGCGACTTGTGGAACTCACTGTCACATGGTCACGAGATCATATATGTCTCTCTTGGACATCGATGTGACCATGTGACCGTTGCGACCTTGCGACGGGATGGTCGCAAGATCGCATAGGTCACAAGGTTGCACATACCTCACTCACCCATGAACGTGACCATGCATCCCTTGTGACCTCATGACAAATTGGTCACAAGGTCACATAGGTCGCGTGTGAGACCCATGCTACCTCGCATGTGTAGCCAAAGTTACGTAAGGGAAGGTTTTCGAGTCTCATTATAATTACTCCTTTGGTCGCATGGAAGGAGAGGAAGGTCTGCGACTTGGGCACATGTGCATTTTTCTCTAGGTAGGTGACCATTTTCCTTCCTAGTCATTATGATTTTCTCCTATGTGTCTCTGTCTTCATCCCCAATCTTTTGCATCCCATGCCCTAGGGGTTTTAGGCCATGTTACTTGGATTTTTAATGTCATTTTCAAAAGGCAATTTCCCTTTCCATTTCTACTCTTCCTAGACCCAAACCTCGGCAACTTTTCTATCCTAACCTTCTTGGTTTTCAATGGTAAGCCTAAAACTACTTACCCAGAAGAATCCTAGACCTCCTAAAGGCACGAATTTTTTTCCTTGATCCTCTCTAAACCTAAGTCATGCTGCTTGAGACTGTGATTTCTCTTTTCATGTGACTTCGTGACTTGTGACTTTGCCCCGACGTGACCTTGCGACTTACGACCCTGGATCCCCCATCAACTTGTGACTTGTTATGACATTACCCCATAAACCAAACCTATGACTTTGTGACCCTTATCAATCTGCGACCTATACAACAAGTCACTTTGTAACATTTCTATCCTTGCGACCTTGTGACCTGCCTCCTATGCAACTGTACTACCACCTGTTGACACTCATTTTATTTTGCAGTTTTACTTGATTTTCATTATGTATCTCTCATCGTGGGATTGTATTTTTGACATGACAGGTGATGTGGACTTTGAGTGCATATCCATCTCTTCCTTTTAAGATGAAATGGCTCCCCTAACCATTAAGGCTTCTCGCAGAGGCTCAGGAAGCAGGTCATGGGAGTGCGACCAAGATGATGAGCCACCCATATTTGGGGAAACAATTTGCAATATCAGTAAAACTATGAGGCTCTCCTGGTAAAACATCTACGACGAGTTTTGACATCAAATACTCTAGAAACCCATGATGATTTTCCGGTTTACATAAACGTCAAAAGATCAAGGTTACACAAGGTAGCGATACACCCCCCAATGTTCCCATGCACAGGAACTATTGAATGGATCTTACAAAGTACAAATACAAATTCATAGATGGTTAGGGATCATACTAGGGTACTTGTAGCCTTTATCTCCCTTGCAGACATCCACGCCTACTATAGACTCCCTAAGAGATAGGAGGTTTTTAATACAAGGTGGCTCTGTGATTTCATGACCCTAGTGAAGGACATCCTAAGGGAATGGTGGAAAGACCCGTCAATGTTCTAGGTCAGACTTGATCAGGAATACAAGACAGAGGGATTGCGCAAGTTATATTAGTTAATTATTGCAATTATGTGCCGATTATATGGCAATGTAGACTGTGACGTTTTTAACAGTACCTGGGTCCCCCTCATGCATTTCGTTGCCACCCGAGGAACTAATTTTAACTTGGAAAGCATCCTCTCATCATCCTTGAGAATGAACATAGTTGCATCCAAGCTCCCACAACTGGAATAACCTCTGTAATTCTATATGTCTTCATACATCCTCGAAGATGTCTGCTTGAGATGCTACTTCGAAAATAGGAGATGCAACTACGACTCATCAGTAGTCAATCCCTTGCACTGCCATTACATAGTTTTCTGGGACATGGCGTACAAAGTTATGATAGATGTAATCTCTAAATCTTTCATCATCCTGTCATACCAACTATTATTCGGGGATGAATCACCATGCATGTCAAATAGGGCTATGAAAATAGTGGTCAATGTAGCACATTGGTTTCCCATTCAAGAAGGAACATTCATCAGAGTGTTCAGTACCCATAAAACCCATCATGCCCTACCCAGGTTCATCATGGAAAAGATGCTCCTGTGAGAGGTCTGCTACCAAATGACACAAAACTTTTCTAGGATATTTAACAAAACAAAAAAGAAACCATGGCCCACTTTCCCTCTCACCATTAGAGTGTATGTGGTGGGAAATTTCAAATAGGTGGAGGGTGAGGCTGAGGAAGTCCTAGTCAGCCACAGTCAAAAGGAAAAATTCATCTGGTCTTATTCTCATACCAAATAGGATCTCGAAGATGGGATAAAAAATTGGTATAACTCTACATGGGAAATTAGTGAAAGTGTGCAGCTGGCTAGAGAAGATGAGCCCCTTGATGATTCCCAAGAATACGTAAGCCTTAAATAAAGAGATCCGACCATAAAGAAAAAGCAACATGAGGCAGCAAAAGTCACTAGGGAATCTAATAAGCGAAAAGTAAAAGAGGTAGAAGATGCCTTGAGCGACCACGAAGAGGAAGACAGTAATACTACAATCGAACAAAGCAATTCCACCTTGGAAAGGAGAAAACACGAGCTTAAAAGGCAAAGGGAGCTAGAGAGAAAACAACTTCAATATTCTAGCAACCAAGGATAGAGTGAGAAAAAGAGATAGCAGGAAGAGTGATAAAAGGAGAAACAACTGCAAGAAAAGTAGCAAGAAGAAAGAAGGGCACAAGAAGAGGTAGAGAAGAGAAAATAGGAAGAATATATAAGGGCATAGGAAGAGGCAGAGAAGAGAAAGCAAGAAGAATATAGAAGGGCACAGGAAGAGGCAGAGAAGATAAAATGGGAGGAGGAAGCAGAGAAGAGAAGGAATGAGGAGAACAAGATATTAGAGCAAGAGCTGAAAAATATGGAAGATGAGATAGAGAGGTGACAAGTTCTCAAATATGAAGAGAAAATATGACAGGAAGAAGAACTAAGGAGGAATAAGGAAAAGGAAGCCCAGGAAAGTGAACAGGGAGAGACTAGAAAAATAGTTGACCTAGGTATAGGACAAAGTGACCTTCCCCCTTTAGACAAGCCTCTTACCACTCCCCTCACTGGCGAGCACCTCTCCCCTACAAGATTTGGGTATCTCAGAGGGAGAGGACGAGGAGGTCCTAGATCATAGAAGACTCACGTTCGATGAAGTAAACCTCAAAATTATGCAAGAAAGAAAAAAATATTGCACCAAGTATCCAGCTAATATTTTCTCAGTAAACATAACCAAGGTTATTGTGCCCAACATCACATCAAACCTAAAAATGACTTCCTCAGCTAGGACAACTTTCATTGCCATCACAAAACACAATGTGGCTTAGATGAGCAAAGAGATTGTTGATCCTCATCATAGGCTTCTATGCATCTAAACTAAGGGCCACCAAGGTGGAGCAGGAGAAAAGAAAGGTGGAGGAAGATAATGCGGCACTTTGTTTAGGTCATATGAGCGCAGCTGAATTCCATGCAGCAATTGAGGTAGAAACAAAGGCTCTCGGGGAGGCCATGGCAGTATTCTATGAAGATATGTCAAAACTGCATCACACAGTGGCCCCAATCATGACAATCCAAGCCAACGCAAATGAAAGAGTCATGATTCTTAAGGAGGTTATGACTGCTTTCGATAAGATACAGGAATGGTTTGTTAAGTACCTAGGAGCACCAACAGTGGTCCTTAAGAAGGATTGGATCACCATGCATGGTACCAAGGTTCAACTATGCGTCAAAATTTAGTCTAAGGACAAATTGACCAAATATGTGGACATGGTATTGGCATCCTATAGGCATCTTTTCAAAATATTAGATTCTATGATCCAACTTCATGGGGTCCCTTCTATAGGAGAAGACAGATAGGTGAGGAAGAAAGATGAAATCTCCAAGGAAGTAGAGGCATTTGTAGAGACATATAAACAAAAATCCTATACAAAAGACATGCCAATCAAAAAAGAAAATATCTTGCGTTATGTGGTAGAACCAGTGAGGATCTACACCAAACTGGTAACCTCAAATAGCCACATACATGCCAAATAGACCACCCTCATCCCAGATGCACTCAAGTTCCTGTACTGACATCATGAAGATCAGCTGCAGATCACTCCCAGCGTAGTGGAATACAACCTATGATGCACATATTTGATGGAACAACTCAGTATTGACATTCCGGAACTTGCCATTGTTAAATTAGTGAATTAGGTTGATATCTTACTTTTCGTGATGTATCTACTTCAGTATCATAGAAAAAATTTCAATATGAAAGGTCATGTGGAATACCAAAAGTCTCAGGTAGATGAAATGTTACAAGGAAGTTCAAGAGTCAAGGGTATGCCAAGAGTCACCCTCATCCTATAAATACACCCTTATGCTTCATTTGTAAAGGACCTTTTGGTGAGGACTTTTTTGGAGATATATATACTTTCTTAAGAGAATTTATGCTCTTCTAATTTATGCCAGGTGTAATTGTACATTTCGACTATTGGATTCTTAAGATCTTTTGTGTTCTAATGCCATGAGTATTTTCTTCACTTGATGGATTGGATGTTCCTGAAATATCTCTGATGTGTAGTCTCCTCATATGTTGTCTCATACTACAAAATTTGTTTTGCTTAGTATGAATGGTATTTGATTCACTAACTCTATGATTTTTCCACTGAACTATTTCGTTGGTATTGATATAATCTATTTTGACTGCACCTTTATTTATGCTCATAGATGTTTGATCATTGTGAATTAATTTACAATTGTTAAGCACTTTATCTTACCAAACATGACTCTTATTTGAAGCCTCCTAACAGTAACTTTACATAAGGTTTATGTTGTTTATATTCTATCTATTCATGGTTTATGTAGCATAAGATATTTGTCAATTATATCCTTCTATTTATTGAGATCCATGCTTTCAATTAAGTTCATATTTCGCCTCCATTCAAAGAAATCTCAACACAACTGAACATCAATCATGCCTACATACGGAAGGGATCCATATCGTAAATGGTGCAGGCTCTAGTTGGAAACCAACACTGGGTATATCCCCTTTGCTGTTAGTGGAAAATTCCACCTCGTCAATAGATTTGGCACTAGAAGTGGGTAATGGAAAGTACTAATCGATGCCCTCACACTGAAATTTCTCATCAAGGTAGTAACCAACCTCGACACTCCATGCCCCATGAAATACCATAAAGTCCCCCTTATGGGCTCGCCTTCATGAGGCTGCATCAACAAGAATCCCAACTTCCCCCTCTTGAAGATTCTATCGGAGGAGAGGAACATTCCATGTTCGAAGTCACCAACAAACAACTCAGGCCTTTGTGCCCTATTACTCGAAAGTTTTCTAGGGATCTAAAATTCATTTCCATCATTAACTCCCTATCCAATCCACAGACCTCCATGCTTCATCACACGCATCAAGGCTTCCTCATTAACTCCATATCACATTTAATCAGCCTAGCCATGGATGACTTTGTGGATGTTGTTGAGAGGCTATCTATCGAAGGGTTCGAATGTCATCTTGAAGATGAGAGGGGTGACCCTAGGAATGCCTTCACCAGTGAAAATAACTAGTCACAATGGGAGGATATGTAGGGAAATGATTGACATCTCATTGAAGAGACTGTATAAAATTCTACAACAATCAACATATCATGAGAAACCTAAGCAATACTAGGAATGTGAGAAACACTAGAGATCTGGCACACCTCAGAGTGCATCAAGGAGAAGGTAGTCGACCCCCTCACACTAGCGGGGGACCAAGAATAGATAGTGAATCAAAAGGTAATGACCGCCACCTCTTTTTCCACCCTAGAGGAAATCGTCGCCAACAACCATTGGCTTAGATGGCTCAATCCCCATTAAATCTTAGATGGCAGCTCCATGACATGCCTCGCCATTCTGAGAAACATCTCCCAAAGTTCGACCCCGAGAAGGGGACCTCAGCTGATGACCATATTAGCAATTTCTACCTAGCGTTGAAAACAATGAAGCTTGAGTACAATGATGTAGTGTGTTGTTTATTCCCATACCCACTTGAGAATAAAGTATCCACTTGGTATTGGTCGCTTCCCTTCAACTCCATTCAAATTTGGGATGAGTTTTGGAAAACCTTCCTTGACAAATCTTTACAAGACAAGACACCCTCTATGCTACTCACTAAGCTCAACACGCTAAAATGTCATAAGAAAGAGAAGCTGAAAGATTTCGATCAATGTTTCACCACCATTTTGAATAACTTCTCTGTGGATGTATCCCTCCATGATTCCATCATGATTGATTATTACGCTAGGGCCCTACCTCGAGATATTACTGTGTTCGTTAAATGTGAAGAAAAACCCACCTTGTTAGAGAACTTTGCTACTGCGCTCGAAGTCGAAAAGGACCTCCTTTCTATCAGTTCCTTAGAGAATGAGTCTCAAAAGGATGCAAAACCATCTGGGAGGAAGAATCAGGCATCATCAAGTAAAACCATAGACAAATACAAATATTCCCTCGATTTCAAGGGACTGGCCAAATCCATAAAATAGTTGACTAATGAAGTGTCTGAATTAAAGAGAAGATTGAGTCATGATTCGGGAGGAGAAAAACCTGCTAAACCATTTTTTTGGAAAACTAACAATATCCCCCCTAAAGTGTCACAAACATCGAGCTCAAACTTCAATGTGGAGGAGCTAGGAAAATATAACTTCTGCACATTCCATTAGGTCTCCCACTCTAAGAATACCTATCCGTAGTGGTTCCATAATATGATTGTCATAGTAACCTAGTTGTTAGTGGATCAGTCTACTGCAGAGGGTGAAGAAGAAACTAACGATCCTGAAGAGGATGACACCCTTCCCAGTGATGATGCTCCATCTGTTGTGTTAACATTTGAAGTCATCCAACGGGGAGAGTTGTTGACTGCTCAAGAGGCCATTATTAGTGATGCTTTGCTGAAGCCCGAAAAAAGTCACAACCTTAGTAGTAAAGGTCCCATGTCAAACGCTACTCTGGATGATAAGAAAATGTCATTGTTACGAAGGATTATGCCCCGACCAATACCAGCCAGTCATCCACTTCTGCACCTAGAGGGATGAATGAATTAATATCTAATGAGTCACCAACTTGTACCAAAGGAGACTCATCCACACCTAGAAGTTCGTCCAAAGGGGTGACAGCTAAAACTACCTCAGAAATGTAGCGCTTGACAAAAGAGGCTTCATCCTTAGAATTAGAGTACAATATCATCAAAGATTTGAAGAAGACTCGATTTAATATCTCATTGTATGAGTTATGCAAGTTGAATAGTCAATATGAGTTAATTTCCAAAGCCTTCGCCATCTCTCTTACCCCTTTAAAACTATCCACATCGAACCGGGGGAACTCCACAGGCCAATCCCCAGCTATGATCGACCTTCAAGCCATAGTGAACAATGCAAACACAAACTCAAGAGGCTCAACCCCTCCTTTCCACTTAAACTTAAAGATGTTCAATTTTGATGTTCACAACCACCTCGTCGATTCTAGTGCATCGACCATTTCCATGCACTAGTCAGTATGCAATAAGCCCAAGATCCAACTGGAGAAAATTGATGGCAAAATCATCCAAATCGACATGTCTCAAGTTTTGGTTGTGGGAGAATTAAATAACATTATCATTTGGTTATCTTTTGTTTCTCGAGTGCAGCAATGCATTGGCATAATCATTGTAGATATTCTTGAAGTCTATGGTCTTCTTCTTACTAGAGATTGTCCTATAAGCTTTAGGGCTACTTCGCCACAGACTAGTCCCTCTTATGGCTACCTTACAAGGGAAGAAATAACCAGATCAGTTCCAATAGTGAGCTTCTCATGAATCACACCATAACCAAACTAGAGGGCTCTAACAAGTTGATCAACTACACCCAACAAGAGTTGTGGGTCTATTTCCTAGAGTCCCTGTTCGAGTGCTATCAGCTAGAGACATCAACCGTTTCCCCAGATACCCAGATTGAAATTCCCATGAAAACCCCAAGCCTCAAAAGCAAAGTATGTTCCTTAAACTTTCATACTTCAGGTTTACCGTCCCTCGGTACCAAAACATAGACATCTTATTATGACGGATCTAAAACTCATGACAAAGCTGGAGTAGGGTACATCCTACTAGACCCCAAGGGGAATAGATTCTTGATCTCTTGCAGGTTAGAGTTCAAATGCACCAAAAACACTGTAGAATATGAGGCATGAGTCCTCTGCCTCAAAAAGGCCATAGACCTAAGAGTAGACTATCTAAAGGTAATCGGGGATTCTAAAATTATTACAAGACAGGTATGCAATATGATTCACTGTTTGTCCCCGCTCCTCAAGAATTTCCAGCAAGAGTTATGGTTTCTGATAAATTCATTTAAATCTTCCAATATTATTTCCATTCCTATATTTAATAATGTTTTTGTTGACACTTTAGATAATGCTGCAACTAGATTCACACCCCTTAGGGATGGGTTTTCTATTGTATAAAACATTAGTGCCCGATAAGGTAACTAACTTTCACGTTTTCAATGATGGCCAATAGGTTCTGGAGTTCAAGATGAATCCAAAAGTATTCAAAGACATAACCATTGACGAAGAGGAACATGAAAGGTCGCTACAAGAAGAATCAGATTCGTCGAAAGGAAACCCCTCACCTAACGGGGTGGTGACGTTAGAGAAATTATTTGACATCTAGAACTATTTCTAAGGCCCATCGCAGAACAAAACTCATAGTTTCACTCTCTCACATGAGCAAATCAACCTCGAGACTGAATTTGACCCCAAATGTGTCAACATAGGTCTAGGATGCACCCAGAGGAAAGAAAGGAATTCATCAGCCTATTCAAAAGGTACCTTGATATTTTTTCTTGAAGATATGATGACCTAAAAACGTACGATACTCGAATTATTCAGCATGTCATCCCTACAAAATAAGGGGCCAAACCATTTTGGCAAAAATTTAGGATGTCTGTCTAGATTTAGAACCCCTCATCCAAAATGAACTCAAGAAATTTTTGGAGGCTCGCATCATCTTCAAGGTCATATAGTCTACATGGGTATCCATGTAGTGCCAATATGAAGTAAATCCAAGGATATATGTCTGTGCAGCGATTTCTGGAACCTCAACCGAGCATCAAATAAAGATAATTACCCTATCCTCTCCGTGGAGTAGAACCTCCAAACCATCTTGGGATCTGAATTCTTCTCCCTTCTAGATGGCTTCTCTGGTTACAATCAAGTCCTGGTAGCTGAACCAGATTGGATCAAAACAACATTCCAAACAAAGTGGGGTATGTTTGCATTTCATTGTATGCCTTTCAGGCTGATAAATGTTGGGGGAGCCTTACAGAGAATAATGGATATAACCTTTTTAGGTCTTATGGGTCAGAGCATGGTGGTCTACCTAGATGATGTCACTCTTTTCTTAAATAAAATGGGAGACCACCTCCACCATTTAAAGTAGATTTTCGAAAGATGTCGGACATATGGAATCTCCCTCAACCCTAAAAAGAAATATTTGTGGTTTCCAAAGGAATTTTGCTTGGTCACATTATCACTAAGAATGGAACAATCGTAGATCTTGACCACGTAAGAGTTATAGCACAAATCCCTCATCTGAGCACCATAAAAGGTATGCAATCTTTCCTTGGAAAAATTATTATTCTTTGCAAATTTATTTCATATTTTTCCAAAATTGTCATACCTTTATAGAAGATGATAAAAAAGGATGCAATATTCGAATTTAATCGAGAATAAAAGGAATCCTTTGATTGCACTAAAACAATGGTCGTGGAGGCTCCTTTCCTCTCTATCCCAGATTTCAGCAAGGACATTATCTTGTACACTTTTGCCTCAGACTCGTCATTGGCCATTGTCCTCACACAAAAGGATTGTGACCACGATGAACAACCTATATCCTTCATGAGTACAGGGCTCCAAGGTGTAGATATAAATTACCTAGACATTGATAAGTAGGCATACACAGTCTAAAAAGTGTGAAACACATCAGACCATAGATCCTAAAACCGATGTCATAGTTATGGTTCCACACCTGACTGTCAGATCCCTCTTTATGAAATAGGAACTGGGTAAGAGGAGATCTAATTGGATGACCTCCCTCCAAAAATGCTATTTCGATTTCAAGTCCCCTTGCATCGTGAAAGGGCATGGGGTCAGTAAACTAACTACTAAGGTGGCTGATCAACAAAATACAAATTCCGAGTGACCATTCTTGGAAATAGAAGGCTAGGAACATGAAATTGAAATGTATTATAATGAGCTCCTTGGCCCACATGACTCCTCTTCATGGTACTCTGATTTAAGTCAATACCTAGTGCATGAATCTCTACTCGAGACCATGTCCACCAAATAAAATAGGGACATTATGTTGAAGGCTATGTTGGCTTAGTGGGTCCTAACCCAAGTTCAGAGTTAAGTTTGCCAAGCAAATCCCTATACTACTGGCCCTTTTGGCATCAATCCATGAAGCGCGGACTGAAGTCACCCCTGAGGTAGTATGAGGGGATTTTGGAACCAAGATTCTGCACCCAGAGATGATTATGATGTCATTTTATGCCCTAAAACTTCCTTCACACAAATCGATAAGCCCCTAAGGCTTATTGATATAACTTCCTATTATCAACCTCCAGCCCTTCGTGAAGATCTATGACTGTCTTTGGTAGAGCCTATACTGGTAAATCCACCACTTACACACCTATGTAATTACTCATAAGTTTGTTATTACCCATATCAGCTTAAGTATCTGATATCTTTAACATGTATTAAGATATTATTCGCATAAACATATATTATTACTTGCGTTCATATAACAATGTAAACCATGTATATTTGCGTATCAATACAATATTAAATCATAAGCCCGATATTCATCACAAAATAAATGCATTCATTCAAAGCAGAAGTAAATCAATAAACATAGATATTTCCAGGATAATCTCTTTATTGATACTTTATATTCGCTTACAGACTAAAGACTACCCTATGCACTCAGCCATAGGGGTTCGTGCACATAGCTACAGACTCTACTCTAGGCCTCTACACACACGGCTATAGAGCATTTCTTCTACTCTAATACTCTTCGCTCTTCAGCTAATGACCCATTACATTCATCAGCATCAACTATCTACTGCCTTAGACTCTCTAAGGCTCTCCTTCTAATAGAATCCTATGGTCCGCAGACCATGGGTAGGTTTATAAAGCTGACACAACATACATAAAAGAAGAGAAAATCCCTTTATGACACTTACTATCTACATGCTCCGCAACCACAACTTTCGAAGACTTTACACTTTACATAAAAAAACTTGGGCTTTCTTACCCAAAACGTGGGATTTTTCCCCAAAATTAACCCTAGGGGACCCTGTCCCAACAAGCCCCCAACACAAATATCATGACTCGACCCCGAGTCACTCTTCTAGCATGGAGATGCTACTACGAAAACCTGTCAGCTCGACTTTTGCCACTGCTACCCCGTCCACGCTTTACGTGGCTCCCTGCTTGAGTTGCTCTGTTCTTGGCCCTGCACTGCCTTTTTTTACCTTTTATTATGTCCGCTATAGGCTTGCAAACTTCTCTTCAATGGTGGTGGAGATTACATAGGGCTCATCTAGCCAAGGACCGAATCTGGCCTTAAGGACTGTCTCTTTCCATTGTGATGCTTCTGCCTATTTAGGCAACTACTTTGCCTCATGCAGCCTAGTGATTCGTTGTGATATAGCGATGGTGCACGACATTGCTCTTGCCTTGTCATATTGCTGCTGCAATTCCCTAGCCTCTATGCTCAACCTCTGTAGGTTAGGATCCTCTTGCAGAGTTTAAATGACCTCCATAGACTTCTCAAAGAGCTCAATTTAATCTGCCACCACAACATCTTCTGTTGTGACTATGTCCTTTATAGCCACCTCACGCTGTTCTCTGATGTGTGGAGGAGCTGAAGGTTGTGACTTCAACTCAAGATTTGTGATTTTAAGGTACAGTTCAAACTGAACCTTGGCCATGTATATCCTTGAATCGCACACACTTGCAACAATTTTCTAATATTGGCCTCCACCAAAGCTTCTTTTGGGATATGCAGTTTCATAATGGTTCTGCATGCTTCGACTACCATTGTTGTGGTTCACTAATTCTTATCCTAAACCTTCTTACATGATTCTAGTGCAACTGCCTTCTCAACAAATATCTACTTATTATTTACTTTCTGATCATGCTTAGCGCGCATTGCTCTCAGGCCTTAAGCTCTTCAGTCACACCTTCTTGTAGTGTGTGAAGGAATTCACTCAGGATCGTGGCCAAGTTGGGGCCAACAATACTCAAGGTGATGACAGTAGCATTTTCAACTTCTGCCTCCATGATCATAGCTCCATCTGGTAGTGCGAATGCCTAGAGATCCAAGGATCGAACCAACTCTACTGCTTCAATGGTCCTCAATACCAAACTAGTTGATGTCATGCTTATTTTCCCTTTACTTTACTGTAGTCTAGTTATTTGGATCTATATTTCATGCAGACCTGCTTTATGGAACTTACTGCCTACTTCTGATGTTTCTCAAACTGCTGGAGTAGTTCTGTTGTTGTATCGCTTACATTATCTCCAATATTGTCCATGTCACCCTCCGTCAAGGTGGTTGGATTGAACGATGATTTGAAGGCTTTGGTCTTCTTTCATTGTCCCTCCTTTTCTTGTTCCCTATGTTTCTTTACATGAAAAGGAGTGCTCCCTAGATCTCCTCCTCCCTATTCTGATTGTTCTTGGTCCTCTATTTGGGGTGGAGGAGATTTTTGACTCCTATCACAACCACTCTCTTCCTACTCTGCTTGTTCCTTTGCAGTGTGCTCTTCTTCTATGCGTGTCATGTCCTCAGTTTCCTTCTTCCTCTTTTCTCCCAACTTCTGCAGCTTCAGTCGGTTCACTTCCTTTTTCTGCTTCTCTGCCGGCTTTCTAGTCCCGGCAACCATATCCAATGGTGTGTGCAAGTCAGCTAGCCATCATTTGAGAACCTCTGTGATGGCATCATCCTTCGCCAAGTAGGGGAGATCATACCACTTCTGGTCTAGATCCTTCAACCCCCAGATGTAGATGCGGTGGATGTCCACTTTGAAATCCGCATACCTGAATAACTACTAAAAAGAAGTTAGTGACAATCGCAACTTTCGTATGATGGCCATATGAATTCTCATCTCCATCAATATCCAAAAAAAAAAAAAAAACGAACCCACACAACATCCTGTGTGGCCTTTAGTGAAGAAAACTTCGGTGCTTCTAGTAAATCTATCTAAATTGGAGGAAACTGGCTATCCTCTAGCAACTCCTGGGTGACCAGCACAATTGATAGTAAAAGTTGTGAGTAATGCAAAGTTTTACTTTGGTCCTATTCCTCTTTGTGGTTTGCGAGGAACTCATTGCACAGGTAGCACACCCAATTGAACTATACGCCCTCCATGCACTGAGCCGCTAATGAAGCTACTGGTGTCGACACCTCATTTGCGTGACACTTTCTCATCCCTTTGCTAGCCAAAATTTGGGTGGCCACATTCAATACAGGGTTAGTAATACTGGATATAGAATACATGCACACTTTCTTGAAAAATTTGAACTTATCCTTCATCTTCTCACTGAGGTTGTGCTCGCCTGTCGTTCTACCAAAATCCTTTGCAGGATTTAGTCTAGAGTGAGGTAACAATGTGATCCTATGGATCAATATATTAGTGATCGTTATGGGCTCAATCAACCACAAGTGTCGTCATGCACAAGGCACAAAAACTACTTAATGACTGTCAAATTTATAAGGGCATGGTGGTAGTCAGGCACCCATAACAGGCATAACAATTGTGCCTTATTTTCCCCACGAATCCATTCCATTGGATCCAACGCAATGTCACAAGACTCATTGTAGAATACTCGCTTCATGAATGTATTAGCAGCTAGGTGGGGAAATTTCTCAACGTCTCCCAAATCCCAATATTCAAGTTTCATATGTGGGAGGCGCACCAAGCGTGGACCTTCAAAAGTGATATTTTCTGGTAGCAAGAGTGTGTTTAGGAGGACTATCCCTCATCTAGGTCCTTCGGGATCTTCACCTTGCCTTGGTGCAAAGGCATGTACCCCGACAGCTTCGAAATGGGGTCTACCCCCTCAACATCTATGTCTTTCACACCCTTGTCGACCTCGTGGTCTACCACATTGCCTTTCTTCTAAGCAGTTGGCATGTCTTTCTAATGCGCCTGTGCAGTTGCATGTTTCCTCAGTGACTCGCGCAACAGCAATGTCTTCTTCTGTTAATCCTTATTTGTCTGGGGAGCCTCTGTTGGTGGTGTAGGCTTCAACCTAGGTGACCTCGGTGCCTTAGGCACTACTGTGGGAACCTCCATACTCATGACCTCAGGGGAAGCCCCCTCAGAAGCGACAGTGCCCCGAATACTAGTAGTCTTAGCTCATGTAGAAATGACATAGTTAATGAATTTCTGATAGGACTCAAATATAGGGCTTTCAAGAAAATTCTCAACGAGCTCATGCAATAGACAACAAGCCTTAGAAATTCTTAGAATGAAAAATGTTTCTCGCTGGACAATCATCTGTAATTTATAGAAAATTTCGAATTCAAATTCGATTGTTTCCCCCAAAATCTATTCGTAAATATGAGATTGGTAGCAGATTTCCAAAGTTTTCACACTTTATTTCAGCCTTAAATGCTAAAAATGTTGGTCGCCAACTCCTCTTAGCCATCTTCTGGCAGTCTAATCATGAACAGTGATTGTAATGATCACTTTCTCACTACACTGCGTGGTCTCTCGTCCTATAGTGTAGCTTCGTCCATGCGTCTACTGATAATGTTACACCCTTCTATTCCACACGGACCCCTCATCGCGCAACTCTACAACCCGGGCAATGTAGATTATAGTCTCACACATCCTTGTAGCTTCCCGGAGTGCTAAGACTATGCTACTATCATATAATCATCTGGTCGATCACCAGTGTATGGATTTAGTCAGCTGTCATTTAAATTTCCTTGAAATGGGTCTCCATTCAATTTCACAAGCTGAAATGCTCCACCATCAGTACTCTCCTTGATCACATATGGCCCCAGCTAATGCATCTAAAAATTTCCTGGAAATTTATCAAAATTGTTGTCATATAATAAAACTAAATCATTTACCTTAAAGGTACGTAGTTTGATGTTCCGATCATGCCATGCATTTTCGTGTTCCTTCTCAACTTGTTGATGGAATCCAGCCAAGAATATATCTTCGTCCAGCTCTGTTAGTTATGTGAGCTGCTCTTCTGAGGATCGGCGGTCTGCCATACTAGTGAATGATGCTATGCGTACACTAAGCATAATGTATTTCATTGGCATCACTACTTCTATGCCATAGACCAGCCTGAATGGTGTCTGTCCAGTCAGCCTTTTACAGGTAGTTTTATACGCCCATAACACAGTAGGTACGCGGACATCCCAATCATTCCTCTAGGCATTGCAAACCTTTTTCAACATGTTCTCCAATATCTTATTCAATTCTTCCACTGTCCCATTGGCTTGAGGATGATATGGCATTCCCTTTTTATGATAAACTTTGAACTATTCCATCAACATGCTCATCGTTTCATTAAGGAAGTGCATATCATGATCACTCATCAAAATCTTTGGGCAACTGAACATGGTTAGCACATATTCAAATAGGAACTTCACTATTGTTTCCCTTGTAAAATCCTTTACAGGATGTGCCTCCGCCCATCTAGTTAAATACTCGGTCGCGGTGATGATATACTGCGCACCCGTCTTCTTTCCTGGAGGCTGAATTGGTCCTACAAAATGAATTGCCCACTTTTAAAATGGCTACAATGGTACTTGTGGATTTAGAGGTAGCTCATCCCTCCAAGATGGCCTGCTGGTTCTCTAACATGCATCGCATGCCATACAATATACTTTCTCATCCTTGGGCAATTTCTGCCACCACAACCTAGTGCATAAAATCTTTTGCGTTGTTGCCTTTCCTACATAATGGCCTACCGCAGCCCCTCCATGAGCTTCAACTAGGATACTACTTCATTCAAAATTAGGCATATATCATTATAATATCTCATCCAATCCCATTTTATACAAGTGACTTTCAATAATAGTAAAATCTACTGCGTGCACCACCAATTCCTTCTTCTCTTGACTCGTGTATCCTTCTAGAGTCGTTCTGTAGTCAGTGATGGGCCTTTAAATTTGACATAAATTAAGGCCCATACCTCTAAATTAAACATTAATTTAAGGCCTATGCCCATGCTTCAACACATTAACCCTCTCTTTCTACATTAGATAATGTATTTTTAACTTTAATGTATTCATTAGGAAGGATTATGCATAATTGAAAATTTGTGTCTAATATTTTTTATTTTTGTGGAATAGTATGAGAATATTGGGCAGATTATGAAGATTTGGAGGAGGAGATAATTTAAGGACTTTTTCGCTACTATAGGAGGAACAAAAATAGATAATAAGTCAATAAAATATTGTGGAATTATGGGACATATTATGGAACTATAATGACTGAGAAAATATAGGAATGTGTTCCCTGCCATTTAATGTAGATTCCTAGTATTGGGGTGATCTGAAAATGGAATGTACTTGTTCAAGGGTGCAAGGTATCCATTTCCCATAATTTCAACTATGAGCTATCCACTCCAAGTGACCTCTGAAAATGTGAAAACTTATTATTTCTTATACAGAGATAAACTGTAGGGGCATTCACCGGACATGTCACCTCTAAAAAGAGGATGAGTTCCAGAGGCTACCTGGCCCTCTACAGTCTCTGCCTAAAGAAATAACAAAGTAAACACTTAGAAGTCTTTGACATACACATACTTGAAGTTTAAGGTCTTTCGGAATAAGACAAGTAACTTTCTGCAGCTGAACATGTAATTATGTGTGTATGCAAGTTATATTTATTTGTTGTTTAATACTTTATATAAGTTTTGTTTAGCATATCATCTGCAGCAAATAAAGACATCAAAATGATAAAGCAGTTCACCCCTTCTGCGCTACATCTGCTGGACCAAGCCTCTCCAACTAGGCTTGTCCTCTTGTATTAAAAATGCTACAAAGGCTAATACGAGAATATGGGTGTCTCAAAGGACAGATCTGACTGTAAATACACAATCAGAAGATAGGAATTAGCTAAACATGCTCTTTCCCAAACACTAAACAGTGAAATTTGTACCTTATATAGTACTTTCCCCAATTGGCCCTAGTGGCCCTTTAAACTTTCATGGAGAATTTTGAGGTGAATATGACCTCAATTGGTTCTGAAACCTCTGCCATTAGACTCAGAAGGTTGAAAATAGTAGACATAGCCTTTTGAATCACCAAAAACGGATGAACATAGCCTCCAAACAGCTCAAGCACTGAAATGGCCCCCGTGGCCCTGAAATCTTCCCTGAAGCTAAACAGTGAGAAGAATTCCTCAGAAGGAAAAATGAGCTGTATAAATTGATTCAGAATGTTGAAAACCTTCAAGAATGACCTTCGTTCCACATTCAATGGCTGAACAATTTCCAATGCATCTCCCAAACTGATTTGGCCCTAGTGGCTCCTGGAACTTCCAGGAAGCTAAAACACCTGAAAATGACCTTAGATGGTTGTGAAGCCTATGCCAGTGGCTTCAAAAGGTCCAAAGTACCCAAAATCAAAAAAAAAAATCATCCAAAACCGCCTTTCCTAGCCAAAGTTATGGCCAATTAAAGTTTCTCCAATATGCCCCTAGAAAAACTCCAGCTAACTGTAGTTGGGGCCAGTTAGGCCCGCCAAATATGGTGGGTCCGCCCAAATTTGGCGCTCCTGCAAAATTTCTGCCAACTTAACTGCAGTTATAATAAATACATGTGACCAAAAATTTCAGCTGGCAGTTTGCATCGGATTTCGTGCCCGGCGGTTAAGGGGGTTGAGCCCACGGTTATGGGCCGAGGGTCATATGGTATGGGCGCTGGCCGCTTAGGGGCTGGCCCCCTTCATTTGCCGCCCCACAAACATTTTAAACTTTGAATAAAGTTTGGTCTGCCAATCATTCAACATTCGCTGTTGTGGCCCAACGGTAAGACTGTTCAATAGTGCATGGGAGGTCCCATGTTCAAAACTTGCCAATGCCAAAAATTTTAAATATGTGCCCATATAATGCTTGCTGACGTCATCCTGGGCCACGTGGCGCACTCTGGGCTTATCACGTGGTGGCTTTTGATTCGCTGCCCAAAAGGAATATTCCCTAGAATATTCCAAGGAATATTTTGTGGAATATTCTTTTTATTTTTTATTTTTTAAATTCAAAAATTGAGTTATTGGGCGATTTTGTTTTTGGCATAACTTTCTCATACGACGACCATTTTTCGAACCGTTCACAGTGCCAAAATCAGGAAGACGAGCTCTATCCGGTCATTGATGTTCCAATCAGTTCTGAGCAATTTCATTTTTGACCATTTTACGGCACTTGGTCCTGAGCTCCTGATCACACCTCCCAAATGAGAAGGCTTTTGGTCCCCAAAAGCTCATTGAATCTCTGAACTGAACTGTACAGCACTTCAGGAATAGAAATATCCTCTTCCATTCAGCAAAAAGAGCATACTGATGCCAAAATGTCCTATCAACTGCCATCAAGGCGAATGTTGTTGCATAAACGAAGTACTCCTCGAATCCCGACCAAGCTTGTTCACCAGAAAAAATAAAAGTTTGCAGAAACCAGTAATGAAACTTCCTGATATATGAGCTGAAATATTCTCCTGAACATGTGGGCTTGCCAGTTGTCATGATGCCCATCCATCGCACCTCTGCTCCAGAAGAAGAGCTACTTCCCAAATGAGAAGGATTTTATAAAGATGAAACACCTCATCATTTCCCCTCTATACAATCTTGGATATCAAATTAACTTTTTCCACGTCAATATTGCATTACATGCATGGTTAAAAAAAAAGTAATCAACCCTTCAAGTTAATCACACATACATGTTTAAAATACAAGGAAATCATCATGATCCCTGTGCTCAAGCATATCATTCTCATGCATGCAGTTCATCCTTCAATTTTCCCTTAAGTACAATCATAAGTACAAGATCCTCGATCACATGTACATGTACTTTCAAAACTAAAATGAATATAACTTTCGCAACAATAGAGTGAGTCTCATACTCAGCTTTTCCATCCTGCAACTTGCATTCCCTTAACAAAGAAATGCATTAAATCAAAAGACATGCAACTTTAATTGGATAAGAATTCTAACCATTTCTTACCAATCCATTTCAAAAGGCCTTCCTTTAACTGCACATCATTATCAACACGTGTATCATCCTGACACATATCAATGATGGAAACTTCCTTCCCATTCTTGCCATACTCTTTATCCAATTTCTTCAATTTTCGTGGAAGCATTGTTGGATTCAGAGTCTAACACCTTTCAACAGTATGTCCTTGCTTATGGCAATAAGTGCAACAAATGTTCATCTTCTTGACAACATGATTTTCATTTTTCATTGGAACCTTGGCTTCTTGCCTCCTTTCCTTCAAAATTTTCCCGTATGTTTCCATTCTTTTCCAACATCTAGAAACATTATGGTTAACCAAACCACAAAAAGAACATGCAATTTTTTTCCAATGCTTATGTGGAAATTTTCCATGCTTTACATCGTCAAAGGAAGTATGATTGAAATCAGATTTATACCTTTGTCTTTCACCTTCATTACCTTCATGAGGAGATGAATCAAATGAAGAAGAAGCTCCTTTTGCAACACCATGAATCCCTTCAACGGTTTTAGATCTTTCACCACTTCCTTGTTCAAGTGCATGCTTATGCACACCTTCTTTCTACAACGCATGTTTCAAACTATTGCATTCCTCAAGGATACAACCTATACAACCTTGAGATAGAGAGCCTAAAATGAAACTCCTTCTAGGAACTGTTTCCATTGCCTTCATGGCTGCTTTGGAAATTTCTCCATAAGATTGTCCATAGCCAAGACCCAAATTCTTAGGTTGTACCTCAACCATTATTGGCTCAACTATACCCTGTGCATGTTTTCCCAATCCTTTTCCTTCATATCCCATTTTGGACATCAACTTGGACCCTATGCCTTTGGTATGTTTCTCAAAAGAACCAACATCAACATTCTTATAAAAATTTGAAGACAAACTAGAATTGGTTACCTCTTCTTCAAGTTGATACTTGGCTAAGGCTTCTTTGGCATCAAGGAGTTGTGTCTCCAACTCATGCATCCTTTCCAAATTCATGTTTGTAATATGAAGTTGGCCTTCCATTTCCTGCAATTGGTTAGAAAGCAACTGCTTCTCTTCCCTCATGGAATTCAACTGCTCTTGAAGTCTAGAGCTATTCCTTTCATCCTCATACATTTCTCTCACCATATTCATCATGATGAAAAATTCTTGCTTCAAGCCTTCATCAAAAAAATATTGTGAAGGAGGACGATTTGGAGAACTCACTTATGGAAGTTGTCACTATAAAAATGAACAAAAGAGCTTCAACAAACTCAAACAACCAGTAGTTTGCAGAATAATAAAGCAGTCAATCTTCAACACTGCTTAAGACATCTTTCAAGCTACACAATCAAGCTAATGATGTCAGTCAAGAAAACCTAGTGCTCTGATACCATCTGATCTGAAAATGCAATGTACTTGTTTAAGGGTGCAAGGTATCCATTTCCCATAATTTCAATTGTGAGCTATCCACTCAAAGTGACCTCTGAAAATGTGAAAACTTATTATTTCTTATATAGAGATAGTCTGTAGGGGCATTCACTGGACATGTCACCTCTAAAAAGAGGATGAGTTCCAGAGGCTACCTGGCCCTCTACAGTCTCTGCCTAAAGAAATAACAAAGTACACACTTAGAAGTCTTTGACATACACATACTTGAAGTTTAAGGTCTTGCGGAATAAGACAAGTAACTTTCTGCAGCTGAACAGGTGATTATGTGTGTATGCAAGTTATATTTATTTTTTGTTTAATACTTTATATCAGTTTTGTTTAGCATATCATCTGCAGCAAATAAAGACATCAAAATGATAAAGCAGTTCACCCCTTCTGGGCTACATCTGCTGGACCAAGCCTCTCCAACTAGGCTTGTCCTCTTGTATTAAAAATGCTACAAAGTCTAATACAAGAATATGGGTGTCTCAAAGGACAGATCTGACTATAAATACAGAATCATAAGATAGGAATTAGCTAAACATGCTCTTTCCCAAACACTAAACAGTGAAATTTGTACCTTATACAGTACTTTCCGCAATTGGCCCTAGTGGCCCTTTAAACTTGCATGGAGAATTTCGAGGTGAAGATGACCTCAATTGGTTCTAAAACCTCTGCCATTAGACTCAGAAGGTCGAAAATAGTAGACATAGCCTTTTGAATCACCAAAAATGGATGAACATAGCCTCCAAACAGCTCAAGCACTGAAACGACCCTAGTGGCCCTAAAATCTTCCCTGAAGCTAAACAGTGAGAAGAATGCCTCAGAAGGCAAAACGAGCTGTAAAAATTGATTCAAAATGCTGAAAACCTTCAGGAATGACCTTTGTTCCACTTTCAATGGCTGCACAATTCCCAATGCATCTCCCAAACTGATTTGGCCCTTGTGGTTCCTGGAACTTCCACGAAGCTAAAACACCTGAAAATGACCTTAGATGGTTGTGAAACCTATGCCAATGGCTTCAAAAGGTCCAAAATACCCAAAATAAAATAAAAAATATCATCCAAAACCGCCTTTCCTAGCCAAAGTTATGGCCAACTAAAGTTTCTCCAGTCTACCCCTAGAAAAACTCCAGCTAACTATAGTTGGGGCCAGTTAGGCCCGCCAAATATGGCGGGTCTGCCCAAATTTGGTGCTCCTACCAAATTTCCGCCAACTTAACTGCAGTTATAATAAATACATGTGACCAAAAATTTTGGTTGCCAGTTTGCATCGAATTTCGTGCCCAGCGGTTACGGGGGTTGAGCCCATGGTTATGGGCCGAGGGTCATATGGTATGGGCCTGGCCGCTTAGGGGCTGGCCCCCTTCATTTTCCACCCCACAAATATTTTAAACTTTGAATAAAGTTTGGTCCGCCAATCATTCAACATTCGCTGTTGTGGCCCAACGGTAAGATTGTTTAATAGTGCATGGGACGTCTCTTGTTCAAAACTTGCCAATGCCAGAATTTCTAAATATGTGCCCATATAATGCTTGCTAACGTCATCCTAGGCCACATGGCACCCTCCGAGCCTGCCACATGGCGGCTTCTGATTCGCTGCTCAAAAATAATATTCCCTGGAATATTCCAAGCAATATTCCGTGGAATATTCTTTTTAACTTTTTTTTAAAAATTCAAAAATTAAGAGTTATTGGGCGATTTTTTTTTTGGCATAACTTTCTCATACGACGACCATTTTTTGAACCGTTCATGACACCATAATTAGGAAGACAAGCTCTATCCGGTCGTTTAGGTTCTAATCAGTTCTGAGCACTTTCATATTTGACCATTTTACGACACTTGGTCCTGAGCTCCTGATCATGGGGAATAGATCCGCTAATCAAGATATTTTTGTGGCGAAAGCTTTTTCCTTTTATGGGGAATGATTCCTAACCATTTTTTAAAGTAGCAAGTCAAATTTTCCTCTAGGGGGAGATTTTCATTAGTGTTCTTGTGGAGAGAACTCATATTTCTCCAACTCCATTGTATTTTCTTGCAGGGATGTAGTTGTATTGATGAAAATAATGAAGATTGGTGTCATGTTCAACTTCTAAATCTTGTTATCCTCCATAGGTATCTCAGTCTCCTTGGACTTGGCCATCCCAGAAGCCTCAGAGCCCTTTTTTATAATTTTCTTTCCTTCTTTTCACTTCTTATTCACATTCATCTCTTTTTTTTATTCCTTCTACTTCTGCATTTAGTATTGATGATTTGTTATTGTAGGATTGAGTTAAATGGTTAATGTAAGTTCTTTTGTAGGATGACAATCATAATTTCATCCTTGGAAATCTTTGGAAAGTCATATTAATCATTGAGCTACTTGGATTAACTTTCTTATACCTAAATCTAGATTTCTGGAACTCCTTTGTGGCGATAAACAATAAAATTCTACTATTTCTTAGAGCATAGTGATGATCTTCAATAAACTTGGTTCCACCTGAATTAGATCAAAATAAATTCTAGTTCATAAGAAAATCTACCCCATTGCATTTTCACTTGATTAATTTAGTCACTTTTTAGATTTACTAGCTCACTAGTTCTCGAATTTGTAGACTTTCGACTAGTAATGTTTTTCTATTTTTTATCATGGGTTAACAGAGGTATTTTTGAGTAATTCCACTTGGAATGGGGACCCAAGGAATCCCAATCAATAACAAAAATTTTCCCATCCAATTTTTATTTTATTTTCTTGGTCATTCGATGAGTTATAATTTTGTATAGTAAATTTGTAACATCGTGTTCTAAATCAAGGGATCATGTAGGAAATCACTATAGCATCCTGTAGAAAAGCATGTTTTGAGCCCGAATTGAGAAAAATAAGCATTGAAGCTAGGATTAGGCCTCTTCTTGATGTCCATTCCATCAAGACCATTTTAACCCTCTTGATCCACACTCGTCTTCCCTGCCAAAGATCAAGGAAAGATTAGCATTTTCATTTATAAAAAAAAAAGATTTAAAAAATGAGTTATTTTATATTTACACATGCACACAACAATTAGTACTCTCTACATCAGATTTCATACTCAGTTATTTCAAATCATCACATGTGATAAATATGGTTAGCCTAGGTTTCTTTTAAATTTAGTTTATGATCTTTATGCAATTAGAATAGGTTTATTTCCTTGTACTTTCTTTCTTGCAATAGTTTAAGTTTCCATTTGAAACATTTCATTTTTTGTAATCAGTTTAGGATTTGACTTCGATACATGCACTCCATTACATGATGAAAGCAAAGGAAGGACACATTTTATGCTGCACATATAGTGTTGATACCTCTTAACTTTGTACGAATGCCATGTTCATAATTAAAGTTGGTAGCCTTGAGAGTTGTAGCATTCATGCTGCAATATTGAGGCTCATCACTTTTTGGCGTCATTGTTGGGGAGTTGTCAAAGTATGCAAAAACAAAAAATATTTGCATTAGGCATATTTCATTTCAAAAATAGAAAAGTTCACTGGATTAGTGTTTTCATTCAATCATAAAAAAAGAGCAAAATATCTCCAACACCAACCCACCCCCACATTTGATCACGTGGTTCAGTAAGAGCCACATGACCATTCGTTTTTGGAGGTAGAAGAAGAAGATTGCAAAGAATGTATAACAAATGGATGGACATGATGAAAATGAGAAAGATCCTCTCCGATTTTTTATTGAAGATATTGATGGTAGTGTGCACATGAAGAACATACCTCCATATTTTCTTCCAAAATTTCATGGTCTAAGGTCAGAGGATCCAGAAATGTTTCTCTTTGTATTTAAAATTGTTTGTAGATCTTATGGTTACTTATTAAAAACTCAAAAACTGAGACTGTTTCTGGCAACATTGAAGGATGGAGCTCTTAAATTTTTCATGAGTTTAGGGACTAATTCAATAAGATGATGGAATGATATACAAAACATATTTATAAAAAAATATAAATATCATGATCTTAGGCAGGAAATCTTTACAATTAATGAAAGAGAAGAGGAGAGCCTTGAGGACCTAATAGAGAGGTTCATGTATAATGTTAAAAGGGAAAAACTACATCATGTAGGATCTGACACACTAAAAATACTCTTACTTAGAACAATTATGGATGAGTGGATTGATCTCCTTGATCTCATGAGTAGAGGTGATGTATACCAATTATCATTTCAAGAAATTTGTGAAACATGAAAAGACATATCAAGGGGAAGGGAAAGAGTAGGTAAATCAACATCAAGATCAGTAAGTCAAGTTAAACTTTGAAATTTATTTGATGAATTTAAAACATAAATTCTTAACAATATAATTGAATAAGTTTAAATGTTAAGAATACAAAATGAGAAAAAAAAGTTTTTCCTGTTGTCCATGCAGAATCACATGACGTTAAATGTTTCTCCCCGTTACCAAGGGTGAAGGAAGTTCACCAGGAGGACAATGGAGCAAGTCAATTTCCAATGCAACAATGTTATGTAGCTCCAAGAGGACCATGGCAACCTATTCAGGCTAAGATGATGTAAGAGCCTAATTCACAATTTCAAGGTTATGCATATCCACCTCAAAGTATTTGGAACACACCTTTTCATTGGAAACATTGGCCATCTCAACCCAAAAACCAATCTTGGCAATAAGGTTGGCAAGGAACTTATGTGAGCCATACACAATATCCTCACTATCCTCCATACCCAACTCCATGTTATCCCTACCATTCACCTCCACCACAACCACAGCCCCATCCACATCCATCTTAAATATACACTTCCACTCAACTACTTGTACCACCATTTCCAAACCCACACATTGAAGTAGCTCAACCCACTTACAATGTTGAGGTACAACACTTCCAAACATATCCTCTTGAGCTCAATGGTATTCACCATAGCTCAGGAAGAGTATTTATTATCTTGGTATCATTGAAGGACGACATCCAAAAGAAGAAGATTCGAAAGAAAGAAGATTTGAAACAAAATATCAAAGAATCATGGGTTGCACTTGAAGAGCAGACATCAAAATGAAAAATTGAGAAAGCTCCCTCATGGTTACCATCAAATCCTCCATGTATTCAAGAGATCAATGAGCAAAAAGAGGAATACTTGAAGGTCATGGTAGAATAAGACATCCAAGATGGTCCACATAAGCAAGTGGACCAAAGGCATCACAGCTATATTGAAATATGGTTCCAAATAGTCACTAAGTTGCAACAATGCTCTCTTCCTCAATTGCGCTTGATATCATGAAGGTCAAATCATTTGGTATCTGAAATCCAAGTACATGTCAAAGCATACATTTCAAGACTACACATCATTTTGTCTGTCATCTTCATGTGCACATGGCTCCTTTGGAAGTATTCTTGTACTTGAAAGTGATTTTAATTTTCAAGTATGGTAGGGTAAGAAAACAAAGATCAAAAAATAAGAGAAAAAATAAAAATATGAGGTGAAAACCTCCTTGGAGGTGCCACAGATTGGCTCATTGATTGAAAACCTCCATGTGGCGGTCAACAGTTTGGGAAAAAAAGGATAAAATAGGAAAGAAGAAACGATCCTAGGTGAAAACCTCTTTTTATACGCCTAGGTAGACCTAATATTTGGAAACCTCGTTGAGGAAGCTAGTCGGCTTGGAAGAAAAAAATAGGTAAAAAATAAAAAAATCTTTGCTTCATTTATCTCTTTGATGAATGCATGTACTCTCCAAAATTTACAAGAAATAAAAATAAATTGGTACCAAAAGAAAAATTGGTCAAGCATAGTCAAAAGAAGTCAAATTTTGACTTTCTCCTACTTTGATCAAATTCTCCAACAAGTTCAATGCCATGCCAATCCATCACCCTCATCTATTTACACCATCCAACCACCATTCTCAAGCTTCTACCATTAAGTTTGTTTGTTGTCCTAGAAAACAACAGTATGCTTTGTTTTACTACAGGAAACAAAAATACATAGAGAAAAAAATTGTTTTTTCCATAACCTGAAAACCATGCATCCATTTGCCCATTCGAAGGCACAGTTTCCAAGAAATTGTCCTCCATCACCTTCAACCATTTTTATTTTTTCTTGAGATTCGTGTACCCATTGACCAAATTGTTTTTATGGGGAGTTGCATAATGATGGTGGCAACATGCTCAGAAATTTTGAGGTCAATCCATTTTATTTTTTGAGGTATATGGACAAAACAAGTCGGCCACAAAAGGTTGTCCTCTAAACCTATAGGATTTCCTGAAAACCTACAGGATCCTAGAGGAGATCCTACAGAATTCACAGTGAGCAGTTTTAAATGGAGAAACGAGAGGTTGGCTTCATTAGACAGTGATAAGGAGACATATACAACCTTCCACGTCCATTGGAGAAACATGACAGGCGAATTTAATAAGAGGGAACCCAACACCACAATGAGGATTCCTCAGCATAACCATCCAGTAACTGCACATAAAGGAACAACATCAGAGAAAAAAAAGAGGAAAACACATGTAGCAAATACAAGCAAGGATTTCACTCTCCAAAAAAAAACATCTACAAGAAGGACATCAGGTAGGTACAGGTATGCAATATTGTTGACATCTTCTCTTGAGCATATTATAGTTAGAAATATGATGTTAATGCATCAAAGATGATGTTTTATAAGCTAAGGATGGGTCAACAGTCTCAACCACCTTCAAATAGTTAATTGCATCTCACCCCTTTACTCATGCAATGTTGAAAAGTCATATTATGAAGGGTGGTGATTTGAAGGAAAATAGTTAAAAGAAGAAATATTTGCAAAGGCCAAGTCACCACAACACTCCAAACCCTAAATCCACTTCATATTCACTATCTTTTCATCATCCATCCAACCCATTTCACTTTTTAAAAAAGAATAACAAATAGAGCATCCTTTGCATTTCCACAAACCTAAACTACTTCCTTTGAGCCCTAGCATCATCAGCGAATCCCTCTTCATCATTTCTCATCACTCCCATACAGTTAGAAGGCCCTAAAAGAGGAGGAATGACTACTACAGAAAGGAAAAATTTTGCTACAATGAGGAAGAAATGAACAAATTATGTTAAAACCCAAGATGGTAGAGCTTAATAGAGACCTAATCAAAATAGAGAACTCCAAGGCCATTAGGAAATCATCTAGGCCACAAGAGAGAAGATGAAGGCAACAAAATGAAATGAGGCATTCACCATCAAAACAAAACTCAAATTGCAGTGATGAAAATATGTTTTCCAAGAGATATCAAATCTCTTTCTAGCTTTTTTCTAAGCCCTAAAAATGCGAAAAAGGCATGGGAGTCAAGTTGAGGCCATGCCCTAACATCAAACTATCATTTATGCTCAAAACTGGTTTCTTGTAGTTTTAACAAAGTTTCCTGTAGGTTTCTTGTAGTTTTGACAAGAATTACTATAGGATGTACTAGTTCTCATCTAAATGC
Source organism: Pinus tabuliformis (assembly GCA_031772625.1). Taxonomy (NCBI): domain Eukaryota; kingdom Viridiplantae; phylum Streptophyta; class Pinopsida; order Pinales; family Pinaceae; genus Pinus; species Pinus tabuliformis. The sequence goes on from CM062814.1 coordinate 409,973,759, forward strand.
ATTTTGAAGGTGTTCAAATGGTGAAAAAAGGTAGAAGAAGGCTGATAAATGCATGGAAGACCTTTCCAAAACGAAATATATTCAAGAACCCATCTTGAATTAGGGGAAGAAGGCAAGCTAATGATTTCAAGAAATAGTGATTTTTCTTTGCACAAATATCTTTCTGGGCTTTTCCTTGAAGAACTTACAACCAATATTCTTAATGCACAAGAGAGAGGCCACTAGGGCCATGAATGAGGCACAATGAGCTCACTAAGTTGCTCAAAATATGAGCAACACTTTTAGCAGGAGGTATGATGGGCCTCTAATTTGGACATATATTAAGGCCCATACCTATAAATTAAACATTAATTTAAGGACTATGACCATCTTTCAACACATTAAGCCTCTCTTTCCACATTATATGGTGTATTTTTAACTTTAATATATTCATTAGGAAGCTTTATGAATAATTGCATATTTGTGCCTAATATTATTTATTTTTGTGGAATATTATGAGAATATTGGGAAGATCATGAAAATTTGGAGGAGCAAATAACTTAGGGATTTGTTCCCTACTACAGGCGTATCAATAATAAATAGTAAATCAACAAAATATTATGGAATTATGGCACATATTGTGGAACTCCAATGATTGAGAAAATCTAGGAATGTGTTCCATCCCATTCAATGCAGATTCCTAGTATTGGGGACTAGATCCACTAATCAAGGGATTTTGGTGGGGAAAGGTTCCTTCTTTCATGGGGAATGATTCCTAATCATTTTTCATAATTATCAAGTCTAATTTTCCTTTAGGGGGATATTTTCATTAGTGCTCTCATGGAGAGAACTTGTATTTCTGCAGCTCCATTGTATTTTCTTGTAGGGATGTAATTTTATTGATGAAAATAATGAAGATTAGTGTCATGCTCAGATTCTAAATGTTGTTATCCTCCATAGTTATCTGATTTTCCTTGGGCTTGGTCATCATAGGAGCCTTAGATCCCTTTTGGGTAATTTTATTTCCTTCTTTTCACTTCTTATTCACATGCATCTCTTATTTTTACTCCCTTCTACTTCTGTATTTAGTATTAATGCTTTCTTGTTGTAGGATTGATTTAAATGGTTAATGTAAGTTCTTTTGAATGATCACAAGAATCATTGAGCTACTTGGATTAGCTTTCTTATTCCAAAATCTAGATTTCTGGAATTCCCTTGTGGGAAGGAACCAGGGAAATTTTAAGGATGGAAATTTATCTTAACATTTAGAAACCTTGGCGAATATCACTAATCCATGATATGGCATTGTTACACAAAATATTTTCACCATGACTATTTGAAGTCAGTATGGCTCTATCATCATTCATATTGTCCTCCTTAGCAAGTCTCAAACCTCAGCTCTTCATGTCAAGCTTTGAAAATGAGAGAAAGACCTTAAAAATCAATAAAGCTCTGGTTCCACACTTTCTCTTCTATTACCTGCGGTCCCACACCCATTGCTCATGTTACCTGCGGACCTGGATGCATGCAAGCCTCTATTAGGATCCTTGCACATTGCTGTGACCTTGCTCCACCATCCTTGTCGTCATGCGACCAAGTTCCCTGCACCAACAAAGAAGATCGATGAGTTCTCACGGGAAAAGCCATTTTCAAAGTCAAACAAATGCTGGGATCTCATACCGTAGGCGTCAAGAGCTCCGGGAACGTGATTGAAATGCCAGAACCTCCGTCGTGCAGCATGCACCCAAGGGGAAAGGACTGTTACGAGACCCCTCACGGGAATCCTGTAACAGTTCAACCTGCTCGAGTGGATACCATTCACAGTACCGCCATCTGAAATGAAACGCGGGCGCATGCAAGCAAAACATACACTCCATCGTTGGCAGCCTGTAACCACGAGCCTCCGGGTCTGTGTAAGTCGCATGGAGCAGGTAGATTCCCTCACCATCATCCAAGAACTGGAAAAATCGTGTGCAGCCACGCAGGTAAGTGTCTCAACCCTTCCTTCCATCAAATCGCATGAATCTTACTTTGAAATTGTTTGCAAAGCGTAAAATTGAATGGTTGAGCGGCCGTATGGCCAGTCGACTGGCCACGTCAGCTAGTTAAAGTGTAATTGGATGTTTGGGTGGCGACCACGACAAGGAGAATGAACGGCACGCATGTGAGAACACTCTCGTCAGAACATGAGTTAACAGGAAGAGGCGGCGGTAAATCTGTGGGAATGGATGTGGCAGCAAGCGAATACGCAGGTGGATGATGGATGACGTTGCCCAACGGTCCGGCGGGGACAACTCATCCCCCGCACCACGGATTGCGCCGATTAAAAATCTAATTGGCTAGATCATGCGCATGCATTTATCATCTAACACTTCAAACTCGGGTGGCTATTTTGCTCTCCTCTGCACCTTGATACGCCGAGCTGTTGGCTACCAGAACGCCGGTAAAGCACACCTCGAGCGCGGGCCAACTACAGTCCTCCCCGAGAATTGCGCACTGTTTATATAGGAACGCAGTTCTACAGGAACGCGGTTCTACAGGAGCGCAGTCTACAGGAACACAGTCTACAGGAACACAGTCATCTACAGGAAAGCGGGTGCCTCACGAAAAAGGTGGCCAATTAAAGAGGTAACCCTGAACTCTTCATGCAACTGGTTGGTAGAAGTGGCAAGACCATCGTCCACAGTTGGGTCATAAAGATATTGGTGGAATTGTTGTTTGTTGTCCCTATGCTGTCGTTCTACAGGATGTCAGTTTAGGTAGACTGTGTTGAAATTTTGTGGATTATATGCATGCTCTACCTTCATAGACCAAATCTCTGTTGCATTTGCCACCTTTAATTAAACCGACCGTGTTCATCATGCCGGGTGGGTTTATAAGACGAGAACCCACTGATTCAACTAAACTAAGGAGAAACCCGGCAGTGGTAGAGCTCTTCTCCAGAGCACAATGGATGCCTTTTTGTGATAAGCTGCAGGGCTACAATGATGAAGTAGCTGAAGAATTCTTGCAGGCTCTGAAGCCTAAATCTCAGACACTGGCCACAGTGAACTTCAGAGGAAGAACAGAGGAAGAAGCATGAGGGAAAGGAGGACAAAGAAAAGGGTGGCACACCTATCCTGTCAGCAAGAGAAAAGAGGATGAAGAGCAGAATGGACAAAGCAGAGGTGGCCCACGTCAGCCCAAGTACCTCAACAACACCTGCAACCAAACCAAAAGGCAAAACTTAGGCAGGCAAGCAAGCAGAGGTGGAGACACCTGTGTCTACAGGAAAGCAAAAATAGGCTTCTACAGGAAGCCCGAAAACACAAACACAGGCTTCTACAGGAAGCCCGAAAATCATTGAAAAACAGGCTTCTACAGGAAGCCCAAAAACAAAAACAAAGGCTTCTACAGGAAGCCCGAAGATCAGTGAGAAGCAGGATTCTACAGGAAGCCCAAAAGCAAAGACCAAGGCTTCTACAAGAAGCCCAAAAATAGAAACAGAGGCTTCTATAGGAAGCCCGAAATTGCAGAAACAGGCTTCTACAGGAAGCCCCGAAAAGGTGAAACCCAAGAAGAGAAAGGTGGATATTCAGGCACGAGAGGCAGCAGCTGTATTAGCTGGCCTCAGCACGCCACCTAAGCCAAAAGGAAAGAAGAAGAGGGAGACCCCTCTATACTTTAAGGCTCGAAGAAGTGTTAGGATAAAGACGGGCAAGCCACAGGCTCAATCCAGCAGCCCGATTATCATCGAAGATACACCTGCTTCTCCCAAAGAAAAGTCACCCCCCAGGATCACAGTCACCTACAAGAAAGGGAGTCCAAAGAAAAATACATGGCAAGAAAGGTTAGACTTGTTGATTGAACAAACGCGGCTACAGGAAGCTGAAAATGTTCTACAGGATACTATGGCCCGGCTACAGGAAACGGAAAAGAAGGAAGGAGAAGGACTCTCATCACCACCAAGGGAGGGTGAGGTAGAACCACCTGAAGCGATAGAAAGAGAACATATACCAGAACCTAGCCCTTCACCTAATCTGAATTCATACTACACCTTTTTAGAGGCGGGCAAAATCATACCGCAGAAATTTACTGTACCTCTATTTTTTGAACTAGAGGAAGAAAGAGTCTGTTCCCACACATGGATGCAAATCGCCAAATCAAAGGGGGTGGCGGACATAGGCCCTCTACAAGATCAACTCAGGGAGGTCAGGATTGAATTCACCATGGTTAAACATGTGGCTAATTGCCAACGTGTGCTTCTACAGGAAGAAAATCAGAAACTGAGATTGCAGCTACAGGAACTAAAGGCAGGGGCAGGATCATCCTCCAAGGACATCACAAATGAACAAGAAGGAAAAAAGGAGCTAACCACCAGTCTTGAAGGGCCAATGAAACTTCTATAGGAAATAGAACATCAAACAAAAATCGAAGTGCAAGCCCTAAGAGAACAGCTGCAACAAAAGGAAGCGCAATTGGCCTGCATGGCCAGTTGGGCCATGGATGCAATTCAGTGCAGAACACCTGCAAAATCCTATGGATTGTTCCTAAAAGATCAATGGCTGCAGTTCCAAATAAACACCTTGGCACAAAGAGGTATTTCACATATCCAAAATCCACAACAATTTTCTGAATTGTGCAGTACTAGTTCGTCTGAGGACAAAGCCAAATTAGCAGAGTTTTACCTCCACAATTTGGCTTTGCCTAATGAAGTCTCCTGGGATCCCAATGTTGCCTTGGGTGATATGCAATTGATGGCATTCGCCTCATGGTTAAACCATGAGGATCAGAGAGCAGATGAAGCAAAATCGGTCATGAACCGAGAAGTAAGTGAACCACTGTTCATTCGACCAGAAGTAGAGGATCTGGTGGCACTCATCTCAGCCCACCAACAGTTGGCTACAGATCCCACAGCTTCCTTGAGATTTATGGACCAACAGGCCCAAGCCATAGCCCACTTTGAAGACATGGAAAGGTTGTTGGGAGAAAGTGCTGCCCATGCATGTGCACGCAGATGGAATACCCTCGCACGTAGCTTGAAAATCAGAGAGTACCACACCCCCATTTAGATGAGGGAAGCTTTGGCAAGGGTTCAACTTTACAAGAAATCCATGCAAAGCCTCCAGGCCAGCTGGATTGGCCTTAAACTCATCCCACCACTACTACTAGGACTGACTAAAGGCAATACAGAGGAGGATGACAGTCAACAATGGGAAGAGGTGAACAGGAAAGCAGGGTTTCATATCCACAGAGAAGACACCACCACAGAGCCTTGGGATACAAGGGAAGCAGTGAAAGCAATGAAGGATGAAGATTTGGACTAAGATTGCTCAAGGATGAGCAAATAGTTTAGCTGGGGGGTGATGATGAGCCCCAACTTTTGGTACAATTTGGGCTCATTTGGCCTACTTGCTCTGCTCAAACCATTCATTTTTTATTGCTTATGCATTCATTTCTTGGTTTATTCGTGTTGTTTGTAGGAAGAAGGGTAGACATTCTATCTACGTGACTAATGCATGATGCTTTCAAGTTTTTGGCATTAAAAGGGAGAAAAGACAATGAGAAAGGAGACAAGGAGACAATGAGGTGGCACTGCTGGTTTTTAGGAGAGGATGTCCACGGTCTTGGGGACCTTCCTCGTGATTCCCACCATAGCTCCGAGCTCCAATCCATCTCCCCACTGAGCTTAGAAGCAGCCAACTGTTCTATAGGAACAGCAGTTATAACTGTTCTACAGGAACGGTAATTATGACTGTCCTACAGGATCAGCAGTTTAAACTTCAGTTGGACAGCCAAGCTCCTAAAATCAAGGACACCTGTTGGATGATCATTTTGCATAAATACTGAGGCCGTAGCCTTGGATAGAAGCTTTTTGAACCTTGGTATTATTCTTGTAATTTGGAAGTACGAGCTACAGCTCGGTTTGTAGCCAATTTTGGCATGTCATCAGACTTTCGTTCATGAATAAAGGCAGTCAGATTTTGATCTCATTCTGAGTTTCTAAGGGAGCTATAGCTCTCAGGTTAGGGCCCAACCTGAGAGCAATATATCTCCTCGGTGTTGTAATGTGTTTGCATTTCGTTCCAGCACTTTGAGTTTTTACTTTCACATGCAATTCGAGTTTACAGTTTGTTAATTTAGTCTTTTTCATGAGCTTAGATAGGATTAGTTTATGGTGAATTTGTTTCCAGTTGCTTAGGTTAGAAGAGGATAGAAATAATCTATTGGAGCTCCAGCAAAAGGTTGTTAAGGCTCACTGCCATCTCTGTTAGGGATTGGGGTGCAGTCCACAACCAATCACCAAAAAGAAAAGCAGTTCTTCTCATTTCCATGCACGCTGCAACATAGATATTCTCGTTGAAGATCCATCCATGCACTGTTGACATTGAACCATACTTCTACATTTAACTTCCATGCACGAGTTTCATTTCTTGATTTTCCATCGCTGTTCATAGGTTTCATGGCACAATTATCATAGGTTAATGAATTTCTTGTTTTGGTGCATAAGTCATTTGTTTCATTTACGCTGCTCCTTATCAATCCACTTCATTCTTCTTCTTCTTGATCTATCCTCAAGCCCTACTCGGCCTCTGTCTAACTCATTTACCTTCCAACTCTCCCATTTCTCACATAGCTCCATCTACTTCAACTTTCGTTGATCCCATCCTTCCAACCATCAAACCACTGCATGCACTCTTCCTCCATCTGATTTCTCTGCTCCTGAGCCATCACCAGCTCCATCTCCATCTCACCTATCCTTCCACACCACTCCAACACTTCACCATCTCCCAAAACCTCCACGGCCAAACATCCTGTAGAATTGCACAGACATCTTGTAGAAACCCCTGAGTTTCCTGTAGGATCCCCTGCAGACTTCCTGTAGAAACCTGCAAACTCGGTTGTTGAGCATACGAACGTGGTAGGCTTCTGTGGACTGATGCTAGAGACCCTCTGGGACCTCCCTTAGCTATCCTGACCTTGCCCATGCTTTCCTTCCATTCCAACCACTCCTACACAACCAAACCCTAATCAAAAGCATCATCACAATACATCCAACCACTTAATGAAAAAATACAAAAACATGTCTTTTCAGTTGCAAGTAGCTTAGATGCATGTATTTCAGTTCACTGCAAGTAATGGCATTACTGGTAGTTGTTTCATTCACAGTTTTGCATAGTTAGGGTCTAGCTAGTCAAATTAGGGTTTACTAGGGTTTTCCTGCTTTATTGGCTTTCAGTCTCTTTCTGCAGATTAGACTAGTCTCCTTTGAGTTAGCTTTCGTCCATCATTCATAAAGCTTCTTCTGTGAGCCTATAGAAGTTGGCTTGAGACCTAGCGGACTTGTGCCAGCTGACCAAGTGACAGCTGCGACAAAAGCTAGTACTTGTGCATACGACATCGTCGCTTCCAAGTTTGTACGAACTACCGGGTTGATAAAATTAGAGATAGGAAGCTCCAGGAGTTGTAGCATTATTGCTACAATACTGGAGCCCACAAACAACTTACATAAAAGAAGGGAAAATCCCTTTATGCAATTTACTATCTACATGCTCTGTAACCACAACTTGCGGAGACTTTGCACTTTACATAAAAAAAACACTTGGGCTTTCCTACTCAAAACGTAGGATTTTTCCCCAAAATTGACCCTACGTGACCCTTTCCCAACAAGCCCCAACACAAATATCATGACTCGACCCCGAGTCACTCTTCTAGCGTGGAGATCCTACTGTAGAAAACTCCCAGTTCGACTTGTGCCACTGCTACCTCATCAACACTCTGCATGGCTCCCTGCTTGAGCTGCTCTATTGTTGGCCCTGCACTATATTTTTTTACCTTTTATTGTGTCCGCTATAGGCCTACCAACTTCTCTTCAGTGGTGATAGAGATGACATAGGCCTCATCTAGCCAAGGACCCAATCTAGCCTTGAGGACTACCTCTTTCCATTTTGATGCTTCCACTTGTTCAAGCAACTGCTTTGCCTCATGCAACTTAGTGAGTCGTTGTGATATAGTGTTGGTGCGCGACATTGATCTTGCTTTGTCATATTACTGCTGCAACTCCTAGGCCTCTATGTTTGACCTATGTAGGTTAGGATCCTCCTGCAGAGTTGAAATGATCTGCATAGACTTCTCAAAGACCGTGGTTTAATCTGCCACGGAGGCATCTACTATTGTGACTACATCTTTTACAGCCACTCGCGTTGTTCTCTGACGTGTGGAGGACTTGAAAGCTATGACTTCAACTCAAGTTTTGTGATTTTAAGGTTTAGTTCAAATTGAACCTTGTCCATGTATACCCTTGCATCGCGCACACCTCTGGCCAATTTTCTAATATTGGCCTCCACTAGAGCTTCTTCTGGGATATGCAGTTTCAAAATGGTTCTGCATGCTTCAGCTACCACTATTGTGGTTCACTCATTCTTCTCCTGAACCTTCTTCCATGCTTCTAGCACAATTTCCTTCTCAAAAAATATCTATTCATTGTTGACTTTCTGCTTTCTGATCATGCTCAGCGCGCACTGCTCTCAGGCCTTAAGCTCTTCAGTCACACCTTCTTGTACTTTGTGAATAAATTCACTCAGGATCATGGACAATTTGAGGCCAACAATACTCAGGGTGATGACAGTAGCCTTGTCAGCTTCTGCCTTCATGCTCATAACTCCATCTGGTAGTGCGACTAGCTAGAGATCCAAGGATCGAACCAACTCTGCTGCTTGAGTGTTCCTCGACACCAAACTAGTTGATGTCATGCTTCTTTGCCCTACACCTCACTGCAGTCTAGTTGTTTGGACCTACAGCTTGTGCAAACCTACCTTTATGGCACTTACTGCCTACTTCTGCTGATACTCAAACTGCTACAGTAGTTTCATTGTCCTATCCCTTACCTTATCTCCAATATTTTCCATGTCACCCTCCATCAAGGTGATTGGATCGAGCGACAATTTGGAGGCTTTGGTATTCTTTCACTCTCCCTCCTTTTCTTGTTCCCTATGTTTCTTTACACAAAAAGGAGTGTTCTCTAGATATCCACCTCCCTATTCTAACTGTTCTTCGTCCTGTATTTGGGGTGAAGGAGATTTCTAACTCCTGTCACAATCGCTATCTTCCTGCTCTGCTTGTTCCTTTGCAGCACACTTTTCTTCTGTGCATGCCATGTCCTCAGTTTCCTTCTTCCTTTTTTTTTCCAACTTCTGCACCTTCAGTCGGGCCGCTTCCTTTTTCTGCTTCTCTACGGACTTTCTAGTCCCAACAACCATATCCAATGGTGTATGCAAATTAGCTAGCCATCACTTGAGGACATCCATGATGGCATCATCCTTAGCCAAGTAGGGGAGATCATACCACTTCTAGTCTAGATCCTTCAACCCCTAGATTTAAATGCGGTGGATGTCCACTTTCAAATTTGCATACCCAGATAACTGCTAAAAAGAGGTTGGTGACAACAATGGGTTTTGTATGATGGCCATATGAATGCTCATCTCCATTAATGCCCAAAAAAAATATTTTTTCGAACCCACACAACATCCTTTGTGGCCCTTAGTGAAGCAAAATTTAGTGCTTCTGGTAAATCTGTCTAAATTGGAGGAAAATGGCTATCCTCTGATAACTCCCATGTGACCAGCACAATTGATAGTAAAAGCCATGAGTAATGAATAGTTTTACTTTTTCCCTATTCCTCTTTGCAGTTCGCGAGGAACTTGCTGCACACGTAGCGCACCCAATTGAACTGTACACCCTCCACACACTGAGCCACTAGTGAAACTACTGTTGTTGACACCTTGTCCACATGACACTTTCTCATCCCTTTGCCAGCCAAAGTTTGGGTGGCCATCTTCACTGCAGGTTTAGTAATACTGGATATAGAATACGTGCACACTTTCTTGACAAATTTGAACTTGTCCTTCATCTTCTCACCAAAGTGGCGCTCACCTGTCCTTCTGCCGAATGCCTTTAGAGGATTTAGCCCAGAGTGAGGTAACAATGTGATCCTGTGGATCAACATATCAGTGATCAGTATGGGCTCAGTCAACCACAAGTGCCTGTCATGCACAAGGCACAAAAACTACTTAATGACTGCCAAATTTATAAGGGCACGGTGGTAGTCTAGCACCCATAACAGGTATAACAATTATGCCTTATTTGCCCCACAAATCCATTCCACTAGATCCAGTACAATGACACTAGACACATTATAGAATACTTGCTTCATGAATGTATTGGTAGCCAGGTGGGGAAACTTCTTAATGTCTCCCAAATCCCAATATTCAAGTTTCATATGTGGGAGTCGCACCAAGTGTAGACCTTCGAAAGTGATATTTTTTGGTAGCAGGGGTGTGTTCAGGAGAATCTATCCCTCATCTAGGTCCTTGGGGATCTTCACCTTGCCTTGGCACAAAGGAATGTACTACGGTAGCTTCGGAATGGGGTCTAACCCCTCAACATCTATGTCTTTCATTCCCTTTTCCACCTTGCGGTCTACCACATTGCCTTTCTTCTGCATGGTTGGCTTGTCTTGCCACTGCGCCTGTGTAGCTACATGTTTCCTCAGTGACTCACTCACCTATAATGTCTACTTCTGTTAATCCTTATTTCTCTTGGGAGCCTCTCTTGGTGGCATAGGCTTCAGCCTAGTTGACCTCAATGCCTTAGGCACTGCTGCAGGAACCTCCATACTCACGACCTTAGGGGAAGCCCCCTCAGAGGCGATAGTGCCCCCAGTACTAGTTGTCTTAGCTCGTGCAGAAATGACATAGTTAATGAACTTCTAATAGGACTCAGACACAGAGCTTCCAAGAAAATTCTCAACGAGCTCTTGCAATAGACAATAAGCCTTAGAAATTCTTAGAATGCAAAGTGTTTCTTGTTGGACAATCATCTGAAATTTATAGACAATTTCGATTTCAAATTTGATCGTTTCCCCCAAAATCCGTTCATAAAAGTGAGATTGGCGGCAAATTTCCAAATATTTCACACTTGATTTCAGCCTTAAATGTCTTAAATGTTGCTTTCCCACTTGTCTTAGCCATCTTCTGGCAGTCAAATCATGAATAATGACTGTAACAGTCACTTTCTCATTACATTGCATGGTCTCTCATGATGTAGCATAGCTCCACCCACGTGTCTACTGATACTGTGACACCCTTCTATTCCACGCAGACCCCTCATCGCGCAACTCTACGACCTGGGAAATGTAGATTATAGTATTGCACCTTCTTGTAGCTGCCTAGAGTGTTAAGACTATGCTACCGTCATATAATCATCTAGCCAGATCATCGGTGTATGGCTTTAGTCAACTTCCATTTATCTTTCATGGAAATGGGTCTCCATTCAATTTCACAAGCTGAAATGCTCCACCATTGGTAATCTCCTTGATCACATATTGCCCTAGCCAATGCATTTGAAAATTTCTTGGAAATTTATCAAAATTGTTTTCATATAATAAAACTAAATCATTTACCTTGAAGGTGCACAGTTTGATGTGCCGATCATGCCATGCATTTTTGTGTTCCTTCTCAACTTGTTGATGGAATCCAACGAAGAATATATCTGCCTCCAAATTTGTTGGTTGCACAAGCTACTATTATGAGGATCCGCAGTCTTCCATGCTAGTGAATGCCACTATGCATACACTAGGCATAATGTATTCCATTATCATCACTACTTTTGTGCCATAGACTATCCTAAATGGTGTCTGTCTAGTCTTTTTTTTACAGGTAGTTTTATGCGTCCATAACAGAGCAGGCACACACACATCCCAATCATTCCTTTGGGCATTGCAAACCTTTTTCAGCATGTTCTCCAATATCTTATTAAATTCATCCACCGTTCCATTGCCTTGAGGATGATATGGCATGCTCTTTTGATGATAAACATGGAACTGTTCCATCAACACACTGATCATTTCATTAAGGAAGTGCGTCTCACGATCACTCATCAAAATATTTTGGCAAATGAACCTGGTCAGCACATATTCAAATAGGAACTTCACTGTTGTTGACCTTGTAAAATCCTTTACAAGATGCACCTCCGCCCATCTAGTTAAATACTCGGTCGCAGCGATGATATACTGCGCACCCGTCTTGTTTCCTCCAGGTTGAACTAGTCCTACAGAATCAATTGCCCACTTTTCAAATGGCTGCAAAGATACTTGTCGATTTAGAGGTAGCTTATCCCTCCATGATGGCGTGCTAGTTCTTTGACATGCATCGCATGACCTACAATATACTTTCACATCCTTATGCAATTTCGGCCACCACAACCTAGTGCGTAAAGTCTTTTGCGTTGTTGCCTTTCCTACATAATGGCCTCCCGCAGCCCTTCCATGAGTTTCAACTAGGATACTACTTCATTCAGAATTAGGCATATATAGTCATAATATCTCATCCGATCCCATTTTATACAAATGACCTTCAATAATAGTAAAATATACCATGTGCGCCACCAATTCCTTCTTCTGTTGACTCCTGTATCGTTCTGGAGTCGTTCTGTAGTCAGTGATGGGCCTCTAAATTTGACATCAATTCAGGCCCATGCCTATAAATTAAACATCAATTTAAGGCATATGCCCATGCTTCAACACATTAAACATCTCTTTTTGCATTAGATAATGTATTTTGAACTTTAATATATTCAATAGGAAGGATTATGAATAATTTCATATTTGTGCCTAATATTATTTATTTTTATGGAATAATATGAGAATCTTGGGCAGATTATGAATTTTTTGAGGAGGAGGTAATTTAGGGACTTCTTCCCTACTACATGAGGATCAACCATAAATAATAAATCAATAAAATATTAGCGAATTATGGCACAAATTGTGGAACTCCAATGATTGAGAAAATCTAGGAATGTGTTCCCTGCCATTTAATGCAAATTCCTACTATTGGGGACCAAATCCACTAATCAAGGGATTTTTGTGGGGAAAGATTTTTCCTTTCATGCAGAATGATTTCTAATCATTTTGTATAAGTAGCAAGTCCAATTTTCTTCTAGGGGGAGATTTTCATTAGTGTTCTTGTGGAGAGAACTTGTATTTCTCTAGCTCCATTGTATTTTCTTGCATGGATGTAATTGTATTGAAGAAAATAATGAAGATTGGTGTCATGTTCAGCTTCTAAATCTTCTTCTCCTCCATAGGTATCTGCGTTTCCTTGGGCTTTGCCATCCCAGGAGCCTCAAAGCCCTTTTTTATAATTTTCTTTCCTCTTTTCACTTCTTATTCACATGCATCTCTTCTTTTTATTTCCTTCTATTTCTGCATTTAGTATTGATGATTTGGTATTGTAGGATTGAGTTAAATGATTAATGTAAGTTCTTTTGTAGGATCAGAAGCATAATTTCATCCTTGGAAAATCTTTGGAAGGTCATAGTAATCATTAAGCTACTTGGATTAACTTTCTTATACCCAAATCTAGATTTCTGGAACTCCTTTGTGGCAAAGAACAATAAATTTCTGCTATTTCTTAGAGCATACTGACGATCTTCAATCAACATGGTTCCACTTGAATTAGATCAAAATAAATTCTAGTTCATAAAAAAATCTACCCGATTGCATTTTCACTTGATTAGGTTAGGTATTTTTTAGATTTACTAACTCACTAGTTCTCGAATTTGTAGATTTTCGACTAATAATGTTTTTCTATTTTTTAGCATGGGCTAACAGAGGTCTTTTTGAGTAATTCTAATTGGAATGGGGACCTAAGAAATCCCAATCAGTAAAAAAATTTGTCCCATCCAATTTGGATTTTATTTTCTTAGTCATTCGATGAGTTATAATTTTGTATAGTAAATTTGTAACATCATGTAATAAATCACTGTAGAATCCTGTAGAAAAGCGTGTCTTGAGCCTAAATTGAGAAAAAACATCATTGAAGCTAGGATTAGGTCTCTACTTGACCTCCATTCCATCAAGATGATTTTAACTCTCTTGATCCACACTTGTCTCCCCTGCCAAACATCAAGTAAACATTAGCATTTTCATTTATAAAGAAAAAAGATTTAAAAAATGAGTTATTTTATATTTACACATACACACAATAGTTAGTACTCTCTAGATCAGATTTCATACTCATTTAGTTCAAATCATCACATGTGATAAATATGGTTAAGCTAGGTTTATTTTACATTTAGTTCATGATATTTATGTAATTAGAATAGGTTTATTTCCTTGTACTTTCTTTCTTGCAATAGGTTAAGTTTCAATTTCAAACATTTCATTTTTTGTAATCAGTTTAGGATTTGACTACGATACATGCACTCCATTACATGATGCCAACAAAGGAAGAACAGATTGTATGCTGCACATATAGTGCTGATACCTCTTAACTTTGTACGAAAGCCACATTGATAATTAAAATCGGTAGCCTTGAGATTTGTAGCATTCTTGTTGCAATACCGAGGCTCATCACTTTTTGGCACTGTTTCTGGGGAGGTGTCAAAGTATGCAAAAACAAAAAATATTTTCATTAGGCATATTTCATTTCAAAAATAGAAAAGTTCACTGCATTAGTGTTTTCATTCAATCATAAAAAAAAGAACAAAACATCTCCAACACCAACTCACCCCCCCATTGATCACATGGTGCAGTAAGACCCACATGACCATTGATTTTTGTAGGTAGAGAAAGAAGACTACAGATAATGTAGAAAAAATGGATGGACATGATGAAAATGAGGAAGATTCTATCTGATTTCGGATTGAACATATTGATGGTAGTGTGCACATGAATAACATCCCTCCATATTTTCTTCCAAAATTTCATGGTCTAAGGTTAGAGGATACATAAATGTTTCTCTTTGTATTTCAAATTGTTTCTAGATCTTATGGTTACTTATTAAAAACTCAAAAACTAAAATTGTTTCCGGCAACATTGAAGGATATATCTCTTAAAATGTTCATGAGTTTAGGGAGTAATTCAATAAGATGATGGAATGATATACAAATCATATTTATAGGAAAATATAAATATCATGTTCTTAAGGAAGAAATATTTACAATTAATCAAAGAGAATATGAGAGCCTTGAGGATATAATTGAGAGGTTCATGTATAATGTTAAGAGGGAAAAACTACATCATGTAGGATCTGACACACTAAAAATCCTCTTACTTAGAACAATTAGGGATGAGTGGATTGATCTCCTTGATCTCATGAGTAGAGGTGATGTATACCAATTATCATTTCAAGAAATTTGTGAAACATGCAAACACATATCAAGGGGAAGGGTAAGAGTAGGTAAATCAACATCGAGATCAATAAGTCAAGTTAAACTTGGAAATTTATTTGATGACTTTAAAACATACATTCTTAGAAATCTAACTGAATAAGTTTAAATGTTAAGAATACAAAACGAGAAAAAATAAGTTGTTTCTGTTGTCCATGTAGAATCACATGATGTTAAATGTTGCTCCCCATTACCAAGGGTGAAGGAAGTTCACCAAGAGGATAATGGAGCAAGTCAATTTCCAATGCAACAATGTTATGTAGCTCCAAGAGGACCATGGAAACCTATTAAGCCTAATATCATGCAAGATCCTAATTCACAATTTCAAGGTTATGCATATGCACCTCAAAGTACTTGGAATACACCTTTTCCTTGGCAACATTGGCCATCTTAACACCAAAACCAATCTTGGAAACAAGGTTGGCAAGGAACTTATGTGAGCCATACACAATATCCTCAATATCCTCCATACCCAACTCCATGTTATCCCTACCATTCACCTCCACCACAACCAAAACCCCATCCACATCCATCTCAAATATACACTTCCACTTAACTACTTGTACCACCATTTCCAAACTCACACATTGAAGTATCTCAACCCACTTACAATGTTGAGGTACAACATTTCCAAACATATCCTCTTGAGCTCAATGGTATTCACCATAGCTCAGGAAGAGTATTGAAAAAATATATTATCTTGTTATAATTGGAGGACTACATCCAAAAGAAAAAGATTCGGAAGAAAATATCAAAGAATCATGGGTTGCACTTGATGAAGAGCAGACATAAAAATCAAACATTGAGAAAGCTCCCTCATGGTTACCATCAAATCCTCCATGTATTCAAAAGATCAATGAGCAAAAGGAGGAATACTTGAAGGTCATGGTAGAATAAGACATCCAAGATGGTCCAAATAAGAAAGTAGACCAGAGGCATCACAACTATATTGAAGTGTGGTTCCAGATAGTCACTATGTTGCAACAATGCTTTCTTCTTCAATTGTTCTTGATATCATCGAGGTCAAATCATTTAGTATCTGAAATCCAAGTTCATGTCAAAGCATACATTTCATGACTACACATCATTTTGTCTGTCAACTTGATGTGCACATGGCTCCTTTGGAAGTATTCTTATACTTGAAAGTGATTTTATTTTTCAAGTAGGGTAGGTCAAGAAAAAAAAAGATTGAAAAATAAGAGAAAAAAATAAAATATGAGGTGAAAACCTCCTTGGAGGCACCTCAGATTGGCTCATTGATTGAAAACATCCATGTGGTGGTCAACAAGTTGGGGAAAAAAAGAAAAAAGAGGAATAAAGAAAAGATCCTAGGTGAAAACCTCATTTTAGATGCCTAGGTAGACTTAATAGTTGAAAACCTCCTTGACGCGGCTAGTAGGCTTGAAAGAAAAAAATAAGTAAAAAATAAAAAAATATTTTCTTCATGTATCTCTCTGATGAATGCATGTACTCTCCAACATTTGCAAGAAATAAAAACAAGTTGGTACCAAAAAAAAAATTGGTCAAGCATAGTCAAAAGAAGTCAAATTTTGACTTTCTCCTCCTTTGCTAAAATGCTCCAACAAGGTCAAGGCCATGCCAATCCATCACCCTCATCTATTTACACCATCCAACCACCATTCTAAAGCTTCTACCATTTAGTTTGTTTGTTGTCCTAAAAAACTATAGGATGCTTTATTTTACTACAGGAAACAAAAATACATAGAGAAAAAATTTGTTTATGTCATAACCAAAAAACTATGCATCCATTTGCCAAGCAATTTTACGGGATGATGCATATGGATGATCATAACATGCCCAAGAAATTTTAGGAAATTTGAGTACACAATTTCCAAGAAATTGGACTCCATCACCTTCAACCATTTTTAGTTTTTTTCGAGATCTGTGTATCCATTGACCAAATTGTCTTTAAAGGGAGTTGCATAATGATGGTGGCAATATGCTCAGAAATTTTGAGGTCAATCCATTCTATTTTTGGAGATATATGGACAAAAAAAGTAGGCTACAAAAGGTTTTCCTCTAAACCTACAGGATTCCATGAAAACCTACAAGATCCTACAGGATTTGCAGTGAGAAGTTTTAAATGGAGAAATGAGAGGTTGGCTTCATTAGACAGTGATAAGGAGGCATATACAACCTTCCACATCCATTGGAGAAACATGACAGGGGGATTTAATAAGAGGGAACCCACTAGCACAGTGAGGATTCATCAACATCACCATCCAGTACTTGCACATCAAGGAACAACATCAGAGAAAAAAAGAGAAGAACACATGCAACAAATACAAGCAAGGATTTCACTCTCCAACAAACAACGTCTACATGAACGACATTAGGTAGATACAGGTATGCAATATTCTTGACATCTTCTATTCAGCATATTATAGTTAGAAATTTCTTGTTAATGCATCAGAGATGCTGTTTTATAAGCTAAGGATGGGTCAATAGTCTCAACCACCTTCAACTAGTTAATTGCATCTCACCCCTTTACTCATGCAATGTTGAAAAGTCAAATTACTAAGGGTGGTGATTTGAAGGACAATAGTTAAAAGAAGAAATCTTTGCAAAGGCCAAGTCACCACACCACTCCAAACCCTCCATCCACTTCATATTCACTATCTTTTCATCATTCATCCAATCCATTTCATTTTTGAAAAAAGAATAACAATAGATCATCCTCTGCATTTGCATAAACCTAAACTACTTCCTTTGAGCCCTAGCATCATCATCGAATCCCTCTTCATCATTTCTCATCACTCCCATACAATTAGAAGACTCTGAAGGAGGAGGAATTACTACTACAAGAAGGCAAAGTGTTGCTACAAGGAGGAGGAAATGAACAAATTATGCTAAAACCCAAGATGGCAGAGCTTAATAGAGACCTAATCAAAATAGAGAACTCCAAGGCCATTAGGCAATCATCTAGGAGACAAAAGAGAAGATGAAGGAAACAAAAGGAAATGAGGCATTCACCATCAGAACAAAACTCAAACTATAGTGATGAAAAGATGTTTTCCAAAAGATCTCCAATCTCTTTCTAGATTTTTTCTAAGCCCTAAAAATGGGAAAAAGGCATGGGAGTCAGGTTGAGGGCCTACCCTAACATCAGACTATCATTTATGCTCAAAACTTGTTTCTTGTAGTTTTAATAGGGTTTCCTATAGGTTTAATGTAGTTTTGAAAAGAATTACTATAGGATGTACTAGTTCTCATTATAAATTCATTTTGAAGGGTTCAAATGGTGAAACAAGGTAGAGGAAGGTTGATAAGGGTGTGGAAGACCTTTCCAAAATGAAAGATATTCAAGAACCCATCTTGATTAAGGGGAAGAAGGCAAGCTAATGGTCTCAAGAAATAGTCATTTTTCTTTGCACAAATACGTTTTTGGGCTTTTCCTTGCAGAACTTACAATCAATATTCTTAATGCACAAGAGAAAGGCCACTAGGGCCATGAATGAGGCACAATGAGGTGACTAAGTTGCTCAAAGGATGAGCAACACTTTCAGCAGGGGGTATGATGGGCCTCTAAACTAGACATAAATTAAGGCCCATACCTATAAATTAAACATTAATTTAAGGCCTATGACCATCCTTCAACACATTAAGCCTCTTTTTTTGCATTAGATGGTGTATTTTTAACTTTAATATATTCATTAGGAAGCTTTATGAACAATTTCATATTTCTGCCTAATATTATTTATTTTTGTGGAATATTATGAGAATATTGGGCAAATTATGAAGATCTGGAAGAGGAGATAATTTAGGGATTTGTTCCCTACTATAGGAAGATCAATAATAAATAGTAAATCAACAAGATATTATGGAGTTATGGCATAGATTGTGGAACTTCAATGATTGAGAAAATCTAGGAATGTGTTCCCTCGCATTTAATGAAGATTCCTAGTGTTGGGGACCAGATCCACTAATCAAGGGATTTTGGTGGGGAAAGGTTCCTCCTTTCATGGGGAATGATTCCTAATCTGTTTTTATAGTTACCAAGTCTAATTTTCCTCTAGGGGGATATTTTCATTAGTGTTGTCATAGAGAGAACTCGTATTTTTGCAACTCCATTATATTTTCTTGTAGGGATGTAATTGTATTGATGAAAATAATGAAGATTGGTGTCGTGTTCAGATTCTAAATGTTGTTATCCTCCATAGATCTCTGATTTTCGTTGGGCTTGGTCATCCTAGGAGCCTTAGAACCCTTTTGGATAATTTTCTTTCCTTCTTTTCACTTCTTATTCACATGCATATCTTCTTTTTACTCCCTTCTACTTTTGAATTTAGTATTAATGATTTCTTGTTGTAGGATTGAGTTAAATTGTTAATGTAAGTTATTTTGCAGTATCACAAGCATAATTGCATCCTTGGAAAATATTTGTAAGGTAATAGTAATCATTGAGCTACTTAGATTAGCTTTCTTATTCCAAAATCTAGATTTCTGGAACTCCTTTATGGAAAGGAACAATAAATTTCTAATATTTTCTAGTGCATTATAATGAGTTTCAATCACATTGGTTCCACTTCAGTTAAATCAAAAAAACATTCTAATTAATTACAAAAGTTATCCCACTACCTTTTCACTTGATTAGGTTAGGCATTTTTTAGATTTACTAGCTCACTAGTTCTCGAATTTCTAGATATTCGACTAGTAATATTTTTCTATTTTTTAGCATGGGTTAACTGAGGTATATTTGACTGATTCGACTTGTAATGGGGACCTAAGACATACTAGTAAATAGAAAAAAGTTTCCCATCCAATTTCAATTTGATTTTCTTGGTCATTAAATGAATTATAATTTCATATAGTAAATATGTAACATCTTGTAGTAAATTAGGGGATCCTGTGGGAAATCACTGTAGCATCCTGTAGGAAAGCATTGTAGCACCCTGTAGGAAAGATTTTTTTGAGCCTAAACTTAAAAAAATAATTTTTGAAGCTAGGATTAGGCCCCTACTTGACCTCCATGCTATCTAGACCATTTTCGACCTCTTGTAAAATACCTGTCTCCCTCGCCAAAGATCAAGGAAATATTAGCATTTCCTTTTATAATGAAAACAGATTTAAAAAATGAGTTCTTTTATATTTCCACATGCACAAAATACTTAGTAATCTCTAGATCATATTTCATTCTCAATTAGTTTAAATTATCACATGTGATAAATAGTGTTAAGGTAGGTTTATTTTACATTTGGTTCATGATCTTTATGCAACTAGAATAGGTTTATTTCCTTGTACTTTCTTCCCTGCAATAGGTTAAGGTTCCATTTCAAACACTTCATTTTTTGTAATCAGTTTAGGTTTTGAATTTATTACATGCACTCCATTAGATCATGACAACAAAGGAAGGACACATTGTATGTTGCACATATAGTGTCGATACCTCTCAGGTTTGTACGAACCCCAGGTTGATAATTAAAGTCAGTAGCCTTGGGAGTTGAAGAATTCTTGTTGCAATATTGAGGCTCATCAGTCAGGAAGTGGATTATGTCTACAAAATGATTGTCTACCACATGCTTTGCAAAGAGCTATGGGTGAGGCAGTCTTTTGTCCAAATTAGTAGACTCGTCTCCTGTTTCAATGCGCGACAGATGATCTGGTCTGGCATTCAATCATGTTGGCTTCAAAATGAATTTGAAATCATACTTCTGAAACAAAAACAACCATATTCATATGCCCCCCCCCCCCCCCCCGAACACAGGCTTGTTGACCAGGTACTTTAATGCAGAATGGTCTGTATGCATCTGAAAGTGTCCACCTAACAAGTAATTCTTGAACTTCTGGATCACGTACACCATAGCCAACCCTTCGCATTCCATCATTGAAGAGTACCTTTCAACATCCGACAACTTCCTACTCGCAAATTCTATTGGGTGATCAAGTTCGCCTTCATCGGCATGTGACAATGTTGCTCCCAACATGATACATGATGCATGCAAATGCATGTGAAATTCCTTCTTCCAATCTGGGAAGACTAAGATCGTTGCATTGACCATGTTTTATTTCAACACATCTAGGCTCCATTGAAATTCCTCATTCCAACATAATATAACATCCTTTTTCAATAGGCTTTCCATCAACATGGTAATCTAAGCATAACTCTTGATGAACTTTCCATAATAACCAATATGACCCAGTGTTGCGCACAATTGTTTAACACTTCTTAGCTCCTCCAAATTAATTATAACTGCAATCTTATTTAGGCCCACCGTTAACCCTTGTCTTCACATGACATGACCTAGTAGAATTCTGAAAGGGATGAAAAAAAGACACTCATCAAGTTGAGCGCAATCTGATACCTCGGGCATGTATCCCACTATTTTTGAGAATTTGGTATCTATGGATAAATACTAATTCCCTATAAAAGTAGCCATATCTAGAACAACAGTTTAAAGAACTTTAGCCTTTTCCTATAAGTAATAGATGATAAAGAAGATGAGAAGACCTACTTGTAGTTCCACTTTCCTCTATTCTCCTTTGTATCGATCATGTCGCTCCTTCCCATACTTAATATTCTTAAGAAGTACCTCTAAACAAAAACTAAATACAAATAAACTATCAAAGCAAAAGATCTATTGAATAAAATTAAAAGGAATTAGGTACATTTCACACATATAAGCATCATATAACAATACAAACATATGGGAAAAAGGTTCAAATAGTTTATTGAAGAGAATAAGGAATTACAATCATCATGTCTGATTCAAAGGCATTCCTCCAGCTTGGACCCCATCCATATCACATCAAAAGCATGACAAAGTTGTAGCATAACAATACTTGTCTCAAATCCAATTCTCATAGCAACAATATCTCCTTATAATTCAACATAGTCCAGCCCTTGATCACTTAGATGAGTGTTCAATTTATAGGACAATGAAGGAGATTATGTCATAAATGGGGGTATTGAATGGCCTTCCATACTTAGAATTAGTTCCATGGAGGAAGGGATGAGAGGATAGGATGCATCTTAAGTCATTCCTCATCCATTTTCGAGCTCATAGGAGTTGATAAGTGAGGGAAACTTCTAGATGACTCCAAGAGATAAGAATATTCCAAAAACCGTATGTGAATTTTGCTCAATCTCACCCAACATGGGTGAAAGAGGGCCTAGGTGCTCTAGAAAGCACCCTGCCATGGACTCAACTAATTTGAAGCACACCCTTACATGGGCCTACCTGCGGTGGTCCCTTTAGAGGTCATTTTAGGATGTCCTAAAGTCATGAAATTTTTTGGGAAATAGGCATTCAAAAGGGTGACTTGTTTAGGCCATGTATGATCCGGATTTAAACAGGAACGCAACAAATTACAGAGATAACCATATACACAAAGATGCAGCGGAAATAATGCTTCATTTCATTAATGGAAAATACTGAAATATGCTTACAAACAGAAATGGCAATAAACTAGCTAGGGCGATGGTAGCTTATCTCTGAGAAGAGATGTGATGGCTACATGCATCTGAACTGTGTTACAATGAGGCTCGAAGGCCTATTTATTGTTGAGAAACAATAGAAAAACCCTTAACATTCCAAAACCTAACCCTAGGAGATGAAACGCCAAACTGTGGGCCCCGTTTGGGGGTAAGTTGGTACATCAACTTCCCGGAGTCGTAACTTTGGCATATGATCTCCGTTTGACGCGTACAATAGCTCATTAGAAAGATCTATCTGAGCACTATCATTATTGGAACGGGCAACACCAGTCCATTTCATGGACTCGTGTTGCCCCTGGATTCCCCAAAAAATGTCGTTTAGGGCCTCAAAATGGCTCCGGAAGTTCAGGACCCGAAAAACTGCTAAAAATAGTAAGTTGTGCTACAATTAAGGAAACTGAAAATGCTAAGAAAGACAATGGTGGGGGTCCAGGTGGACTTGGCAGGTGGCCACCAATATCCACCTGGATCATTCCTCCCCCCTTAGGAAGCAATGGTCCCCATTGCGTTGAGCTCCTCCAAGAGATGAGGAAACTTCTGCTGAACTTGTTCCCTGGTGAGCCACTTGCCCTACTGAAGGAGTTGGCCCGCTTTGACAACTCGATACAGTTGGATATTCTGTTGACGAGTGTTCTTGATCTGTGTGTCCATGATCCGATCAGTTGCAGCTTGTTCCATGCAATCTGGATTTAATTCTGTGGGTTTGAGTTGTTCTGCAATGTCGGATGTGTCTAGCAATGGTGGAAATTATGGCCGAAGGCGGTCCACATTAAATACTGGATGCAGGCCAAGGAATGGGGGAATGCTGAGCTCAAATGCATTGTCTCCCATAGCCTTAGTAATGGTGTAAGGACCATATCGGAGTGGTCTCAATTTCCGATAGGCTCCAGTAAGGCGTTCCTTTTGCAAATGCAACCAGACTTTGTCGCCCACCTGAAACTTGTGTGGCACCCGATGTTGATCATGTCGCTGCTTGTACTTGGCATTTGATTTCTCAAGAATGTCATGGACCTACTGGCGAATATGTTGGATGCGCTCAATGAAGCTGGTGGCCTTATCTGTTTCGGACTGGACATGAGCTGAATTCATGTGAGTAGCTGCAAGTGGCATGGCCACATCAATGGGGCATAGTGGCTGGAATCCCAAACCCACCTGAAAAGGGCTATGGCCAGTGGAGCTGTGAAGAGCTCGGTTGTAGCTGTGCTGAACGTAGGGGAGGCTCTCGTCCCATGTGCGTGGATGCTTTGAGTTATACATGCGCAGAATGTGCACAATCATCCCATTGACAACCTTTGTCTGGCCATCAGTTTGAAGATGGAAGGCTGTGGACTTCGTGAGTTTGGTGTCCAGCATTGACCAGAGACTGGACCAAAAGGTGCTGAGAAACCGACTGTCCCGATCTGAGAGGATAGACTGTGGGATCCCAAAGTGCACCCACACTCGTTCAAAGAAGAGTTTAGCAGTGGCTTCTGCTGTGATATTCTTCTTGCAGGCCATCATAATGGCCATCTTTGAGAACCTGTCGACGACCACAAAAGCACAGTCATTTCCATGCTTAGTGGAAGGAAGGCCTGACATGTAATCCATGGAGATGGATTCCCAAGGTCGACTAGGGGTAGGCAACGGGGTATAGAGGCCTTTCTTCTTAATGGTCGGTTTGGCAATGGCACAGGCAGTGCATGATCGGATGTACTTCCCAACATCCTGTCGAAGATTCGGCCAATAGAAATAGTTTTGCAGTACTACCACTGTTTTCTCGACCCCGAAATGCCCAGCAGCCCGACTGTAGTGTGCTTCCCAAATCATCTTGGCACGCTCGATTGAAGGAACACAGAGGTGACCGAGGTGGCATAATAGGGCATCCTGGAGGTGAAAATCTGCAACCTGCCAACCCTCCAAGAGTGTCTGGTATGTGTGGACGAATTCTGGGTCGCTTTTGTAGAGAAGTGGCCAATCCGAAGTCTTGTGCCCGCAAGAGTTGAGCACGGTCGTTAGCGCCATGATCGGTGGTCGACTGAGGCAATCTGCAACATTATTGGTGCTGCCCTTTTTATACTTGATATTCAAGTGAAACTGTTGCAGGTATGTAGACCACTTCTGATGGCGATCATTCTGCAATTTCCCTTGGGTCTGTATGAGCTACAAAGGTCGGTGGTCTGTGTGGATGACCGTTTCCTTCCCCAAAATGTAATGCTTCCATTGTCGGCAGGCCTGTACAATGGAATACATCTCTTTATCATAAGTGGGGTACTTCCGGACTGTGTCTGAAAGTGTTTCACTATGATATGCCACTGGATGTCCATGTTGAGTAAGGACTGCCCCAATAGCATAGTCAGAGGCATCTGTCTCGACCTCAAATGGTTGTTGTAAATCTGGTAACGCGAGCACTGGTGCCATGCAGAGGCGATCCTTCAACTCCCTGAATGCCTTCTGTTGAGATTCAGACCAAAAGAATTTTGCTTTCGCCCCGCCCTTGGTGACTTGACTCAAGGGCCAAGAAATATGAGAAAATCCCAACACAAACCTGCGGTAGAAGTTGGCAAGACCTAGAAAGCTGCGGAGCTCTGTTAGAGTGGTTGGAGAGGGCCAATCCCGAATGACTTGGACCTTGGCTGGATCGACATGCACCCCCTGTTCATCAATGATGTATCCCAGATACTGAACCTCGGTCATGCCAAAAGTGCACTTCTCCAAATTGGCACATAACTTGTGTTGCCGCAGTGTTTGGAGAACATGTCGGATGTGGTGGAGGTGCTCTTCCCAACTATGGCTGAAGATCAGAATGTCATCCAAGTATACTACTACAAAGGAGTTGGTGAATGGCCGCAAGATGTCATCCATTAGCCTCATAAAGGTTGCAGGAGCATTCGTCAATCCGAAAGGCATGACCAACCATTCGAAGAGGCCCTCCTTGGATTTGTAGGCAGTCTTCCACACATCTGAGGGTTCAATTGGTACCTGGTGATATCCTGACTTCAGATCGATCTTGCTGAAATATTTCGCCCCCTTTAGTTGGTATAGGAGGTCATCAATCTGTGGGATCGGGTACCTATTACGGACAGTGATCTTGTTCAGCGCCCGATATTCAATACAGAGTCTCCACGTCCCATCCTTCTTCTGTACCAACACTATCGGGCTCCCACAGGGCGAAGAACTCGGACGGATGTGACCTTTCTGCAGGAGCTCCTGAATCTGCCTCTTGATTTCATTGTTCTCCAGAACGGAGCGCCGATAAATTGGTCCATTGGGTAGCGGCGCACCCGGGGTCAGATCGATGGAGTGCTTGACTTGACAGTGCAGAGGAACCCCTGCCGGGGAGGTGAAGATGTCTTCGTACTCCTCCACAATCTTGTCCATCTGTAGCTGCCGTGTAGAGGGACCCCGTTTGGAGGCCGCGGCCACTGTCTTCTTCTTCCCTTGAGGGCGTATCATCAGGAAAACAAATTTCCTGGTTTTGGAAATGATCTTACTGCATTGTTTTGCAGTAATCAAAGAGATGGCGGCAGGTGGTGCTACCTCTGGTATCCTGAACAACTTATTTCCCAATGTAATAATAACAGCACGGGGCCTTGATTCATACACAGCATGTCGCTTCCACAAGTATGGTTGTCCTAGTAATACATCACAAACTTCAAGGGGAGCAATGTCACACAATACCTCATCCGTGAAGGGCTTGATGTTGTATGGAAGGCGACACTACTGGCTCACGCGGAGATCTCGCCCTTGGTGAAGCCACCCAATGGTGTATGGTTGTGGATGTGCTGTGGTCGACAAGCCCAACCGCTTCACGACCTCTGCCGAAATGAGGTTCTTTTGACTCCCGCTATCAACAATGAACTGTATCGGGGAGCCCTTTACCCACATCTGGGAGTGGAAGAGACGCTCCTCCTCCTCTGGATCTTCGGGTTCATTTTTCTGGATCTTTGCGGTAGCAACAGTGGCGCTGGGATCCGCATCAATGATCTGCTTCCCTTTTTCATACCCCTTATCAGGTTCTGACTCAGAGTCGGAACATGCATCTGATTCTGAAACCTTTAGCTCAGCCACCAGTGACTACTTGGCCCGACACTCACTTGTGTTGTGAGTGGAGCTCTTATGGAACTCGCACCATTTTCTAGTGTCCTTTCTCGGCTTTGCGGCGTTGCTCTTTGCTTGCAGCTTCAGCTGGTTGTCTTGGGCTGTCCCGCCTTG
Source organism: Pinus tabuliformis (assembly GCA_031772625.1). Lineage (NCBI taxonomy): Eukaryota > Viridiplantae > Streptophyta > Pinopsida > Pinales > Pinaceae > Pinus > Pinus tabuliformis. The sequence goes on from CM062814.1 coordinate 410,000,592, forward strand.
GCTTTGTCCTTTGTTCTGTGGTTTAGGGGCACCTTTCCCCTGCTTTGGATTCGCAGATCCAAAGTCTCACTTCTTTTGTTTAAACTTCTGCTCGACCTTGACGGCATACCGGTATGCTGCGCCGAGCGAGGGGATGTTTAGGAACTGTATTTCTTCCTGGATGTACTTGTGAAGGCAGCCACTGTATTTGAGTATCAAATGTTGCTCCGAATCCTTGATACCCAACTTTGTGCGAAGGGTTTGGAAAAGATTGGTGAACTCCGGCACGTCTTGGTCCCTTCCCTGCCGCAGCGTGGTCCACTTTATGTATTCATCCTCATAGCTTCCGACAGGGTAGTACTGCTCCTTGATGGCATCCCGGAACGAATCCCAGGTGGGTGCGGCTGAAAATAGTGAGCCAGTACTTTCATCCTTCTGCTCGCAGTAGGTTTCCCACCAGTCCTTGACGTGGGGGGCTGCTTTGAGAAGAGCAAAAACAATCTTTTCCCGACTCGAAAATTCATGAACAGAAAAATAACCCTCTAGCAGATTTAACCATTTATCTACGGCATCGGCGTCTATCTGACCCTCGAATATGGGGATTTCAAAATTAACTTGTACCTTAAAGCGTGTGGCGTTTCCAGAGGAGCTGCTGGAAGCCGATGCGCCACTTCTGGGTAGCCGCTGAAGGATCTGCGCAAAGCTGTCCATCATCGTGTTCCGTTGTCGCTCGAGCGCTTCTTCGAGCAAGATTTTGATGGGATCTCCTGCTCCCTCGTCTTTCTTCTCGTCCGCCATGGGAGGCCGTCGGGATTTGCGAGGCTGGCCTTGCAAAGGTTCAACCAGTTCAAGCCCTAACTCCTTATATCCCGACCTTGTTGGGGACATGCAAAGAAAAACAGAGAAAAAGCAACCGCTCTGATACCGCTGATCCGGATTTAAACAGGAATGCAACAAATTACAGAGATAACCATATACACAAAGATGCAGCGGAAATAATGCTTCATTTCATTAATGGAAAATACTGAAATATGCTTACAAACAGAAATGGCAATAAACTAGCTAGGGCGATGGTAGCTTATCTCTGAGAAGAGATGTTATGGCTACATGCCTCTGGACTGTGTTACAATGAGGCTCGAAGGCCTATTTATTGTTGAGAAACAATGGAAAAACCCTTAACATTCCAAAACCTAACCCTAGGAGATGAAACGCCAAACTGTGGGTCCTGTTTGGGGGTAAGTTGGTACATCAACTTCCCGGGGTCGTAACTTTGGCATATGATCTCCGTTTGATGCGTACAGTAGCTCATTAGAAAGATCTATCCGAGCACTATCATTGTTGGAACAAGCAACACCAGTCCATTTCATGGACTCGTGTTGCCCCCGGATTCCCCAAAAAACTTCGTTTAGGGCCTCAAAACGGCTTCGGAAGTTCAGGACCCGAAAAACTGCTAAAAATAGTAAGTTGTGCTACAATTAAGGAAACTGAAAATGCTGAGAAAGACAATGGTGGGGGTCCAGGTGGACTTGGCAGGTGGCCACCAATATCCACCTGGATCAATGTAGCAACTAAAATTAGGGTTTGATGAGCCCTAAAACATTGATCTAGATGATGAAAGTGATGTTCTAAATGGATCTGTAATAGCTACCCCATAAAGCATGAAGTCAAAAAATGCAAATGTCGAATGAAATGCTTTACAATGTGATGAGGAGGTTTTGAGGTGGAAGGTGACCTGCATCAATTGCAATACATATACCATGATATTTTGATTCTTACATGAATCGCTGAGGGAAGGCATACCCATGCTGAGCATATAAAATTTCATTGCATGTACATAGACAATCATTTACAGATATAGACCCATGATCGGATTGACCATCAATGTCAAGCCATTGTACATATGATTTAGTACTCCTGAAATCGTAGCTCGAACGGATGAAACTAGATCCAGGGTCTTCTATCTCATCCAAGTGTCCACTCTAGTATGAGTCTAAGCATGTGAATATGTGATCTGATGTAGAACATGGAAAGACACCATCTGATTACCAGCCAATTATGTAAGTTGTTAACGGACGTGAGAGAAATCACCGATAATGATAATGATCCTCAAGGTGTTGTAGTACATTATGCATGGTGTGAATAGATGATTTCATGTCGAACACCATACAAATTCCTTTGGTCGAAGGCCATTGATTTCATCCTATCCCCGAAAGCGAGAAACCTACCATTGAAGTATGCAAGCCTCAAGGTACTGGAAGGGTGTTTCTAAGTCATCTTCTTGGATAATGTGTTAATGTCGATAAGAAGCGACTCGTCGCAAGAGTGACTTGATGTATCCCACATCAATGACATGAAATGACCATAGTGATTTTGGAGATGGAATTTGACTGATGACACAAGGTTCAGGAATGGTGGTCATGAAAATGAAGGATTATGGTATTACAAAGCATGAATTTTGACTGGATGACTTCTCTTGAACATGTCGGTGACAATAAAATGAATTGGTACCTTTGACCCAAAACAAAATGATGGATGGTATGATAGAAAAATGGTAAGATAACCATGAAGATGATAACCCACCTCAAATAGTCACGGTGAGGGAGTGAAAGTGTCATGTTCAAGAGTGACCTGCTACCATAAAGTGGTTTTACCCTTTTTCCCATTTTCCCCAGTCATTGCTGACCAATACCTCTTTATTTTTATGAAGCTTGAAGAGGATAACATATTCTTGTTGTATAATTCCACCCTTGGGGTGATTCCATCACTATTTAATGTTTTAACGAGCCTAACGAAGGTGAAACTAGGTCTTGTCTAGATGGACAAGTTTGTCGCTATTTGATGTTTTAACGAGTTTAATGAAAAAGATAACTCAGTCCTTTTCATGTTTAAAGAGTTTGAAAAGGGACAAAGATAAAACTCCACAAGTTCTTTTTCATAGATTTATCTCTAAAGCCCGAAAAATCATAAAACAATACAAGAGATAACCTATTAACCATGTTCGATCAATGTATTCCTCTTTCATAAATAATCTATCTCAGACCAAAAAGGTAAAACTTTTACTGAGTAGATGTCGTTTCCTGTTAACGAGTTGAAAAGGACAAGCGGTCGACAATATTTTCATGTTTAGAGAGTCTAAAAAGAGCTTAATGGGGACTCGAAGGGGGTTCCTTTTTCGTTATTTAACAGAGCTCGAAAAAGAGATAAAAGTATGCTCTATGGTCAAATGTACATTTTACAATCAAGCACCTCAAGTTCTGCAACTCAGTTGTAAAGCCTACTCAAAACATAACCAAAGGGATTAAAAATACCTATTTCATAGGTGAAATTCTGCAAACGCTAATGTTTACTCGACTATTGAACTTGAAATAAATATAAAACAAGTTTTTACCATGATATTTTTACCGTTCGAGACTTACCATTCAGTTTTGTGCTCCGCGCTAGTTTTTTACCTCCAACTTCATTAGTTGATTGCGAGAGATTCTGTGGACCATTTCTCATGTCGTCTAGATCAGGTAGGAGATCTACCCCTCCTCTTTCTTTTCAAGTCATTCTTTTGTCATTTCATGGAAGTTTTAGGTTTTGGGGGCCTCTAGGGTTTGCTTTTCTTGCCCTAGGATCAGCACAGACTTTCACATTGAAAACTGCACTAAAGAGCACCCTAATAGAAGGTTGCATGCTCTGCAGTGCATTGTCTCTATGCCTGGGCTGCGCTAGGCGAGTTTCCCCAATTTGTTTTAATTGTTTGATCCAAAATTTGACATGTTTTTTGCATGGAAAGGATCCTAACTAAGCTTATGATTGGATTTCGGGCTTTCATCGGATCAGAATGTCAATGACATCTTGATAAAGAGAACATGAAGAACAAGACATGGTTTCCCTAAAAAATTCGGGTATAGTTGAGGCCCTAAAAAATTGTGGGTTACTCAAATACTTCAAGATGTCCAGAATGAGGCAAAAAGTAGTACTATTGAAGTTCCTTGTTCCTGCATGGGATCTGACAAATAGACTTTTCACATAAGGGACAATATGGGCCCTCTTACGATTGATGATATTTACTTTCTTATCAGACTGTCGAGGTGAGCTGCCCCCATCTCACTTTCTGGATTTTCCCATGAAGGTGAATTGGTGAGAGATTACATTCGATAGTTTTGTCAGCCAGGTACACAATGTAACAAGGATGGGGAAATAAACATCAGGGATGTATGTGATTTCTTTTGAGAATAATCCTGTTCACAATCGCAAAGTTGGCTGGCAATGTGACACTTCATCTGGCGAATAGATCATATATGCAGTATGCACTTGAGTGTCTAGAGCCAAAACTATTCAACTAGTGTGAGGTCATGCTTTGTTCACTGAAAGAAAAACTGACCAAGGTAAAAAGTGGTAATATGAAGAATTTGTGCTATGGTTCAATGTTAATCACTTTTACCTTAGAGTGAATTCCATTGATGCAACCACAACATGTATCACTGGGTGTAGCTAGTTCTAGAGATCTACGTATGAAGAGGTGGGTCGACTTGATGGTTCGACATGCAGTTCAATCAACAATATTTTTTTCCATTGCATTCCTCAGCTGGATCAATCAAAAAAACCTTGTCATAAAGGAGCATCCATACTCAGCGATGGATTTCTGTGGAGATGCAAATTTGATTTTACTAGTTGGAGCACAATGGGGTGTTATAGGTAAATTGTTTGACCAAATTGTTTTTTGATTTTTCAAGTTTCTACTTTTTTTGTGTTTTTAATGTTTCCAAGACTAAACTAAGATCATTCTCATGCACATAGATGTGGGTAGTATTCAACCTGTTGGACACCAACAAGGTGTAGGTGGGCCAACATAGAGAAAAATTGGGAGAGCAGTTCTCGGGACTTGAATTTGGGAAAGACCTTGTCAGAGTTGCAGGATCACATAGAGGGATTAACCCTTGGTATTCTAAATGTTCAAATCGAGGAGTTAGCTATGAGGCTGTAGCTCCGCACTATTGGTATTCCTAGCTGCTGGATGAGGCTTTTGCACATGATAGCACAGGTAGTGACTTGTTATCATGAGCACCACTAGGTCTACTTAGGATGTTTTTTCATGCATTTTGAGTTTTTGGGTCAGATGACCAAATGTGTCTTGGACACAAATTTTGTAAAAATTTTAAAACACTTATCTATTTTACTTTCAGAGTTTTCTATGCTTATGTGCAATCCTATTCAACTAATGATGTGAATTGAAAATGTTACTTTTACATGTGCTGCAAATGTCTATTTAACACATAATTCACTAGAGAATAAGTTAATGTGTTAAAGTTTCTAGAAATATGTTGATATTGGATGTATTCAAAATTCATTTCCAAAATACAAACTGTAAGGAACATAGAAATAATTGTTGAGCTTTGGATGGCATACACGCTTGTAAGTTGTAGTACAACGAGTCGTGAGTCTAGGCTAATGATGATTCAACAAATGCCAAATGAAATGGCATCAGAGAGAAGTTCGATCAATGCACTATACTTAGCAATGTTGTTCGTCGATCAACCGATACAAATCCGTTGAAAAATCACTAAGTCGCCACTTGGAGTGAAAATAGCACATTCTACACAAGATAGGTTTTGTGTACTACGACTAGCACCATCAGCATAACCAACAAATAGTTCTGAAGATTCCGACATCTGTAACAAATGCAAAGTGGATTACTAACCACATAAAAAACTCTAAATGACACACATTGACACACACATGCAATGAAAGCATATATACAGTGACTTTTACTACACTCAACTGAGCATAGTAACCTTTGAGGTACATCCTGTTTCGGGGCTGCGACAATGGAATCCCATCATAATCTACTAGCTCGTAGGCACCTTTTTCCAAAACATGCTTGAAAATATAAGCACCCATCCACATCGGTTCAAATTTCCCTGTTCCAAGTTTATCAACTTCCTAATCATAAAGAAAGACTAGGTCTCCTTTTGAGAAGATATGAGGCCTGGCATTTCTATCATATTGTGCCTTCATGCACTTCATTAGCCAATGCGGCATCACGATGGGTTTCATCCATAAGGATAAGTTCCAAGAAACGCACTTCTTCTTTAGAAGTGTCCGGTAATAGGTCAATCGTGAGTTTGAGAGATTAATTTTCACATTGTATCGGTAAGATTGATTCCAAACCATACACCAACTGAAAGAGTGTGAATCTAGTTGTATTTCTCACCTAGGTTTTATATGCCCACAAGGCAGAGTACATGATTAAATTCTAGTTTCTTTTATGATGGTTGTTCAACCATAGTTAACTAACCCAAATGATGTCCTAAAGAATCGATGGCTACTTGAAAAGAAGTAGGATCAAAAGGACGAGTAAAATGAGGAGTATGAGGCTAAAGATAAAGCCCGATTCCAAAATGGAATGGGGTTCCAGGTGTAGTATCTTCTTCTAATTCTTGCTCAACAACAATTAAACTAGGTCGAAGAACTTCATCGTCTAGTCCGTAATAGACTTCTGGTGTTGATAAAGTGGAAGTTTCAGTAGTTACTGATGTCTGAGGGTTAACCTATTGATCGTCTTTTGGTAAAGTAACAACTTATGAATGTTCAAATTCGAAGTCCAGATGTTCAGGTAAAAGAAAAATAGTTTCAGGGAGAGGTTCCTGAACAACTTCGGGTTCAGATGTAACTTCTGTTTGAACTGTGATAGGTTCTGGATTAGCTTTTGGTTGAAATGATTCAAGATCATAAGCAATTTCTTTTTGAGAAACTTTAAGTTGTGGATCAACTTGTTGTTGAACAACTTCAGTTACTGTTTCACTAAAATCAGTGATAGTGTCTTGTTAAGAAACCAACTCACAAAATGATAGAGAAGATAGATCAATAGCTTAAAAATAAGCCTCTTCAAGGGGGAAAACTACTTTACATTACACAAATGAACAATTCTTAGATGATACAAATGAAAGACCTCCTTTCTATATATAGGAGTCTAAGGGGTCATAATATAATTAGAGCCAACATAACAATAATAATGTAAGGGCACAATAATAACAATAGTGGGCTTCTATGGGGCACAATAGTAACAATATGGGGACTACATGGGTACAACAATATATTAAGGGGGTTGTACTAATAACAATAAGGGGTTACACTAGTAGTATATGGGCCTAACATGCCCCTCTCCTTCAAAAAGTGTTGTCCTCAACGCTTGAATAGTTCTTGATGCTTTTGTATAAAATTCTTGTCCTCCCATGTGGAATCTTCAGCGGGTAAGTTCTTCTACTTAATGATATACTCCGAAATTGATTGATTTCATAGTTATCAGGTTCTTGTTTCTGTGATTGCTCCAACTTCTAATATGATTTTCCCTTCCTCTTCAAGTTCTGGCAATATTGTTTGAATTGGGATCTTCTGCAACTTTTGAATCAGTGGCCACAATTCTTCATCATTCTTCCATTCATCCCTTGCTTCATTTATCAAATCTAGTTGGATAATAGAAATAACACAAAATAATGCTTCCAAATCCTCATCCTTTCTTGAGAGTGCATCTGCAACAAAATTTTTCTTCCCTTTTCTATAGATGATGTCAAAGTCATAACCCAACATATTTGTGACCCATTTTTTCTGTTATTCTACAGATAATAGTTGTTCTAAAAAGTATTTAAGACTATCATGATCCATTTTTGCCTTGAAGTATCTTCCCATTCAGTAAGGTCACCATTTCTTAAGTGCATGTAGTATTGCCAACATTTCCTTCTCATAAATAGATTGCTTGAGATGCAGCAGTAAAAATACCCAATCACCTACATCAATTTTTTTTTTCACTATGATGTTGATCTACATGTTGTTTCATTCGATTTTGCACCAAGGTGGCTTTATCCTTTAAAAGTCGGAGAACTTGTTGTTGATGCTTGATGTGATCTTTCACTGCTTGAACCTTTTTCTTCTTGATATTTCCTTCTATCTTGAGAGTTTGAGGAGTGGTAATTTCTTCCAATTCTTTAAAAGATCTAGTTAGATTCATTTCTTCTTTCTTTGGGGTTGGGTCTTGGCATATATCCTCTTCTTTTGATGTTTATTGATCCTTTTCCTTCTCCTCTTCATCTATGAAAAATAATTTCTTCTCATCAAACTTATGACCTTCAGTGAATTTTGTTGGGTTGTTAATATACCATTATTATTGTCACTTTTGAATGCTTATTCCACCCATTTCTACCATTCTTCATCACGTCATTTATAATAATTTATCATATAATTCTATTTTACAATGATTTATGCTCTTATGTAAAAATATTATTTATTCTCCTTTATTTCTAATAAATTGATGATTATGCATGATTTTATCCATGATAGTTTTAATAAATTGGTTGTAACATTATTCACCATTTTTAGCCTCCAATATAATTTCCAGATTGAATATTTGATCATTAAAAGTGCCAACTCAGAAATGCGCTGGAATAAGAAGTGACAATTTTGCGGTTGAGATTCTGAGCAAATGAAGATGAATTTGGAAAATCTAGAACATGGGTTTTGTCCAGAACAGACCAAATTAACTTTAATGAAGAATGGTTTGCCTCAATTTATCTTGTATTGAGAAAAACACAGAGTTCTTTGAGCATGATTTTCTTAGATTCGCTGTGTGGCCATTTTCCAGATCTCAGCTGCAAAGCCAAATTCACCTTGCTCTTCTTGAAAGATGGATGGAAATATATTTTCTTGTTGATCAATTGGTTGGAAACAATCTAATTTTGTAATATAAATCATGTTGTAATTATCTCTATTGTAACTTCTCTCTGATCTCTCTCTATTTAAATGAAAACATAGATAAGAGAGGGGGATGGATTCGAATGATGGAATTGAGGATGAATTAGAGATTCAGAATTGAGGATGGAAGAGAGAATGGATAATGGCTGAGAGTTGGAGAGATTTCTTGTTGTAATCCTTTGTAACTTTGCTTTGATATTTTAATATAAATCTGGTTGCCATTCCATCTTTGATCCTGAAGTAACCCAACAGCACCCGCTAGCGGCTAACGGCCCAGCCTCTGGTGGAGTATGTTGCTGTTGCTGTATATTATCTTCTTGGTTTATGCGTGGTTTTTCTCATTAGCGTTATTTGGTAATCTGATGTGTTTTTTAGTTTACATCACATGCTCTGTTATGTTTAATTTATCAAGGTTTCTAAAGACATAACTATTGTATTGACTCTGCATCGTATCACTGTTCTTTTAAGTGTTGATATAATATTGCTAGTCTTTACAGAATACGGTTGCTGTTTAATTACACAGCCTCTGTGTTGTGCACTTGTTCATTAACATTACATAATTCATCTTGGGAGTTAGGTTCTTTGCGATTGTTGGATCTATAAACAATGTTGTTTTACTTTGAAATGCAATCGTACTCTTTCTAACTAAGATTGATAACTGGATCAGATTACTATTAAGGTGTGCCGTGTGTTAAGTCATTGTGTATTTATATTTGACTTTTCAGCGTTGTTTCATATTCTATCGTTAATCAATGGTGTTCTATTTCCGTGTGCTGTCCGATTTATTCTTCGAGTAAAGATTGCTATTAATTTGGCTTTTCTATTCATTTCCATTAATTAGAGTTTGTTGTTCAGATTCCTTTAATTACATTTTGCTACCCTTTTACTTTGTTGTTCATTTTTTGTGATTAATTGCAATAGTTTGCTTTTAAAGAGTTTTCCTAGTTTACTTTCAATGGAAGCTTTAGTTCAATTTCTATTTCCTTTTAATTGCTTTAAAGCAGGATTGTCAACTGTAGGGAACATTGGTTTTTGCTTCCTTGTTCCCAGATTGATTGTCTTGTTCCAGTTTGATTTCAATTGCATCAATAGCTAGAGGATTGAGTTATTGCTACTGTATCCTCGATTGATGGTTGTTTGAGTGAATGATTTAGTTTAGAACATTTCAGTTTCTTGCTATTCCAATTATATTTTGTTTCCAGCATTCATTTACTTTTTCATTTTAAGCACTATACTGCAAAACATTACTCTTGAGTAAATAGCTGCCTCAGACTGAGTAAAATCTTGAAATAAAAAGTCGTCCCTGGGTTGATAATTAATGTGAAGGTAATTAGGAGTTAAAAAGACACCTTTTTATCGCTCCACATTTTGGCGCCGTTGCCGGGGAGAGTGTAGCCATTTTTAAAGAGTAGTGTGCATCTGATGAGTGCTTGTTAGGAAAGAATTGGGTATTAAAAACGGAAGGTAAGAACCTTCTTACGGAGCATGTAGAAGCCCTGCTCCCTTGCTCACTTTCCAACAGGACTGTTAAAGAACTTAGGGTAGAAATAGATGTTTGAATTTTTGTGTGAATGACTAGGAAAAAAATAGAAATTTTGAAAAATGAATCACATGATTTCACTCATGTGGTGATGTAAGCACCACCCATTTCACTAACTAATTGACAGGAACATTGGAAGAAGGAGCTTTGAAGAAACACATGAAGAACATCTTCTGTTATGGTAAGAAACTGCCCAACGTTTCTACTTTTGAATTTCCTGCTCAACTAATTCCACATCCTCACCACAATAAACCAGTACAACATGCTTACAATGTTGAACTTCAAAATTTACCCACCCTTCCCACTCATTCTATCTCACATGTGCCATTAGAGAAAACTTACAATGAGATTAAGAATGTTTCAAATTCAAAAATTGTAGAAGCTATGGAAGAAAATGAGGTTTCTTTTAGGTTGCACCAACAAGTCATTTTAAAAGATCAAGAACTTCATGATATGATGGCTATGGGAAATCAAGAAAGTAACGGATATATTGAAGATTGGTTTCACTCCATCATGTGTTTGCATCATCACTCCATACTTCAACAATTTTTGATACCATCTTTTCAAGGGAAGTTGGCTTCTCATACCCTAATTTTTATCAACATGCATTTTTCAAATTTGTCTATGTGCATACGTAAAGCCTTATTTCTAAAATGGTTCCACTGGAAATACTCTTATACATAAGCATATTTGATTCTCAAAGAAGAATAAGATAGTGGAGAAAATAAAATAAATAAACAAATATAACAAACACATCTTTTTTTATTTTTATAAAGCTAGTTGTTTTTTGTTGCAACATGCTATGGAAAATCAACATCGGTGATAATTTTTTAATTCATTTGTGTATGTAGATGACTTATAATGGAAATAATAGTTCTAAAAACACTCATATTCACTTTTATCACCAATTTGAAAAAATGTTTGAATATCACATTTTTTTTGGCTTGCGATCTTGATGAAATTTTTGAAAAAACAGTCGGGATAGTCATGTTTTGAGGGACAAAAAGTGAATATTTTTAAAACCTGTTTCTACCCTAAGTAGCTGGTGATTTATAATTTCTAACCCAATTTGAATAACTCAATTTGGATTTGAAACAAAAAAGTTAGAAACAAAACATTGACGGGGTGTCTAGCGGGCAGCTCAGAAACAAAGTTGGGACAGTCAGTTTTTGGAGGCCTAAATGAATGAATTTTTAAAATATGTTTCTATGGTATATTCCCCTATGAATTTAGTTTACAAGGCAATTTTAATCACTCATTTTTGATATTGTATGGGGAATTTATGATCAAAATATTGACTGTCTATCGTAAATCAGCACCCTTAAAATTATGTCTTTCCGACTGTTCCTTATAGTATTTGACCTATCAATTCTTATTATGTTCAAAACCTGTTTCTACTAAATATAAATAAATTAATCTACTTTCATTTCCAATTTGAATCATTCGAATCCGATATCAAACGGAAAATTTATGCTTGAAATATCAACTGTTGGCCTAAGCTGGGTAATTGAAAATGACTCTGTTATGCAAGTTGTTCTAACTAAAATTGAAATAGCATCTCATTGAATTTTTAAAGCCTGTTGCTACTAGAGATAAAACTTTGAATTAGCTCTCATTTGGCTTTGGAATCACTCAATTTGGACGAAAAACAAAAAAGTTGTGATCAAAACACTGCAAGTTAGCATGATTGGCCACTTCTCTCCCGCAAGTGACAAATAAATTTTACTTTGTTATTTTCTCCATGGATTTGTTCTACAGAGTAACTACTTGTTAGTTTTTTACATAATTCTTGGATTAGGGGAGCCGTGCACCTCTCTTTCTCCATGATTTAATGTTTTATTGCAGGTAGACACTCGTTTTTTGCAGGTCCTAGGAGAAAAATAATGTCAATTTATGGACGAGTGATTCTTAAAAGAAATTTTAAATGAAACAAAGGAATTTCATCCAACTCATTACCAAATAGATTCATAATAGAAGAAATGAAGAATTGATTTCCATTTGAAGATTCATGTCATGTCTTTGTTGCCAAAACATTTTTCGAATAAATAATTTTTTTGACATAACATCATAACTATTGTAACTTTATTTATTTATTTACATACTGTTTTTTGTTGTTTCTTTTCTAATTTCTCTTATATTTTGTGTTTCAGGTGTTTCTTCATTCAAACTGTAACTCATCTGCAACATCAATACAATGAACAGCTAATTCATTCTTTTCGTGCTTGCATTTTATGCTTGTGCATTTCGCTGTTCCTTTTCCAAAGGAACAACACCTTTTGGGTCAGCAGTTCAATTTGTTGTTCCATTTTCATGATTCATTTTGTTGTTCCTTTTCCACGATTCATTTTGTCATTCCTTTTCCACAGTTCATTTTGTTGTTCCTTTTTCGCGGTTCATTTTGTTGTTCCTTTTCCAAAGGAACGGCACTTGCGTTTTTGATGTTCATTTTCCAAAGGAACAACACTTTTCATTTTTGTTGTTCCTTTTCCAAAGGACCGACACTTGCGTTTTGGTTGTTCCTTTTCCAAAGAAACTATTCTTTTCATTTTTGTTATTCCTTTTCCAACAGAACGCCACTTGAATTTTTGTTATTCCTTTTCCAAAAGAATGACACTTTTCATTTTTTTTGTTCCTTTTTCCAAAGGAACGACATTTGCGTTTTCACACTTTTTTACGTGTATTTTTGCTTTTTGCTGTGCATTTCCTTTGCTGTTCCCTACACGGAACACCACTTTTTGAGTGTTTTTGTGGTTCCTTCAAAGAAACAACACTTTGGGAGTATTTTAGAGAGCAACCCTTCCTTCTTCTTGTGGGATTATTCCTAGTTCATCTCAACCACATTTTACTGATTCCCCTTCATGGCATGAAGTACATTACTTTTATGAGGACAAGAATTATGGATTCTTTTGAAGTGAGTTAATATCATTCACGTTATGATCTTTAATAGGACAGCTCATTGATGATAGATTCTTTTCAAAATGGACACAATTATTTATATACTACTTTACTGCATTGTTTTCTGTTGAACATGATATTGATTGATCATCTTAATACCATGTTGGTTCCACCCTTCCTAGTTATAATCTTCCCTGTCTATAATAAATGAGATTATGGGTATATTTTTTTTCTATTGACATGTTCAACTTCTTTCGCCATCCCTGCTCTTAAGGAGTACCGAGCCTCCCTCTTTTTATCATAAAAATATGTAATAACAACAAAATTTTGTTCGCAGATGGAGGATAGGGGGTCTCATTACGAGTCAGCCTACAATGATCATAAGGTTGTAACAAAGTGAAATTCCCATTATGGCCACCACACCAGGGTTATGATCCATTGGATAGCCAAATTATCCTTGGAACAGGAGGTCTCATCACGAGCCGGTCTGATCACTTTTGCTACATCCCAATGAATGGTAGTGTGGTTATCTGGTTACCATGCCAGCACACTGATCTCTTCTGTGGAATAGCAGTGTAACTCTCCATTTATAAATTGATGATCCTAGCTCATATGGGTTAAAAAGCAACCCTGCCGAAGCTATGGATGCCTGCTGGCAGCAGCGGCTCTACTTATGGTATTGAAGTTATATCTTATCGTCAATTATTACTATAACACCCTTTTCTTACTCTTTTTTTTTATCAGAGAAGTTATTTCCTTAATTTTTTTTACCTGTTTTGAACCCTTACACATGAGAAATTTTTTTATGATCAATCACATCATTTTCAGCTAGAATACTGTCAGTAAAGCATATTTTTGACATATTATTGTTCTTTTTCTTTTTCGCATAACATATCATCAATCCAAAGCGTCCTATCTCTTATTCATAACTATCTTTAGACACTCTGCTCTCATTATAACCATAACTCCCGCTGTCTTATCATCGATATGTGTACTTTGCTTCATTTACTGTTGTATTGTTCATTCCCTTGCCTTGTCATCAACACAACACCTCTCACAAGCTTTATGGTCATGGGATCCCTTTTCCAATTGGAGGGGAGAATGTATGCATTATGGGATTGCATTTGATATGATTACTACACTCTACCATTACTTCCTGATTTGACAACATATTAATATTGCATGTATACATAAGTTTTTCTGATTGAAAATTTTGCATGCATCTTATCTATTTCTACTCAAAACTAACACTATACATTCAAGAACATTGTATGCAAAATAGTGCTTTGTTTACAGGAGAACAACAAGTATGGGCATAATTCTATTCACAGCATGACCACACTATTGCAACTAACAGAAGAGGCTCGAGCAACTCGCGAACGTGAACAATTCTTCAGACATGATGTGCTTACCTAGATTCCACCTTTTGCATCACTTTCAGCACCAACTCTGCCTACATCAGCTTCAACAACAGCCGGTCCATATATGTCATTACACATTTTTCTTTTTGGAGGTAAAACTTGAGGTAAAATAGCATAATTTTCTGATTTATTACGAATTTAGGAGAATTTAATGAAATCCATTTTGAGCATTATTTATCATCCTTTGTTCCACATCTTTACCACTTTTCCTTTTTCAGTGGCATATCATCTTTCAGTTTGGGGGAGTGTTGCTTTCATTCATTTATTTCTTATGACCATGTTATTTATCTTCTTTATCAATCCATTGCTATTCTTATTCCTTCTCAACACCTTCCTTATTCGATGTTGTTTTACACCAAGCATAGAATTCAACAGCTGGTAGCAACCACCTCTATTTGCTTTCTAGCATCGCATGAGGGCATGTTAATTTTTCAGAGAGGGGGAGGAATTGCTACACATGATGGATGTTTTCTATTTTCTTTCTCATTTAAGGCATACAATTTAATTTTTACACAGTGCAGAAATTGATTTGCATAATATTTTTAAAATTATGAACTCAATTCTTGTGATTTCTGGTAAACACAGACGTATCATTAAAATATACAAACCTAGACAATTTCAAGTTATATTGGTTCATAAAATTTTGGAAATCATGCACTGTTACCTACAACCATTTTGTTTATATCTCACGATCTGTGCATCAAAACGATCTGATTTTTGGATCATAAAGGCATTCATATATTGTAAATTTACTTGCAACATTTTAACAAAATCTGGTTTGTAGATTTTGGGAAAATGGTTAATGAAGGTTGATGTCACTTATATCATATTTTTTTGCAACCTCATATGCACATAACTTGAAGGTCAATGAAAAATTGTTATGCCTTCATCAAGAGTGCTAAAAGTGAATATTCATTAATTAAGGAAGAATTCATTAATTAAGGAAGAATTCATTTGTTCTATCCATTTCATGAGCTGGGATGAACACATTTTTTTTATTTCTTGGTTAACACATGGGTTTTGTCTTTGGGTTGAATGAGGACATACAACATATTGAGTGTGGGGGTATGTTGGGTCATTAATATACCATTATTATTGTCACTTTTGAACGCTTATTCCACCTATTTCTACCATTCTTCATCACGTCATTTACCATAATTTATCATATAATTCTATTTTACAATGATTTATGCTCTTATGTAAAAATATTATTTATTCTCCTTTATTTATGATAAATTGATGATTATGCATGATTTTATCCATGATAGTTTTAATAAATTGGTTGTAACATTATTCACCATTTTTAGCCTCCAAGATAATTTCCAGATTTAAGATTTGATCATTAAAAGTGCCAACTCAGAAATGCACTGGAATAAGAAGTGACAACTTTGTGGTTGAGATTCTGAGCAAATGAAGATGAATTTGGAAAATCCAGAACATGAGTTTTGTCCAAAATGGACGAAATTAACTTCATCAAAGAATGGTTGCCCCAATTGAGCTTGTATTGAGAGAAACACACGGTTCTTTGAGCATGATTTTCTCAAATTCGTTTTATGGTTGTTTTCCAAATCTCAAATGCAAAGCCAAATTCGCCTTGCTCTTGTTGAAAGATGGATGGAAATATGTTTTCTTGTGGATCAATTGGTTGGAAACAATCTAATTTTGTAATAGAAATCATGTTGTAATTATCTCTGTTGTAACTTCTCTCTGATCTCTCTCTATTTAAATGAAAACAGAGATAAGAGAGGGGGATGGATTCGAATGATGGAATTGAGGATGAATTAGAGATTCAGAATTGAGGATGGCAGAGAGAATGGATAATGGCTGAGAGTTGGAGATATTTCTTGTTGTAATCCACTGTAACTCTGCTTTGATATTTTAATATAAATCTGGTTGCCATTCCATCTTTGATTTTGAAGTAACCCAGCAGCACCCGTTGGCAGCTAAGGGCCCAGCCTCTGGTGGATTACGCTGCTATTGTTGTATATTATCTTCTTGGTTTATGTGCGGTTTTGCTTATTAGCGTTATTTGGTAATCTGATGTGTTTTTTAGTTTACATCACATGCTCTGTTATGTTTAATTTATTAAGGTTTCTAAAGACATAAATATTGTATTGACTCTGCATCGTATCACTATTCTTTTAAGTGTTGATATAATACTGCTAGTCTTTATAGAATACTGTTGTTATTTAATTACAGAGCCTCTGTGTTGTGCACTTGTTCATTAACATTACGGAATTCATATTGGAGTTATGTTCTTTGCGATTGTCGGATCTATAAACAATGTTGTTCTACTTTGAAATGTTGTCATACTCTTTCTAACTGAGATTGATAACTAGATCAGATTACTATTAAGGTGTGTCATGTGTTAATTCATTGTGTATTTATATTTAACTTTCCAGCATTGTTTCATATTCTATCATTAATCAATGCTGTTCTATTTTCGTGTGCTGTCCGATTTATTCTTAGAGTAAAGATTGCTATTAATTTGGCTTTGTTGTTGATTTCCATTAATTAGAGTTTGTTGTTCAGATTCCTTTAATTACAGTTTTCTACCCATTTACTTTGTTGTTCATTTCTGTTGATTAATTGCAATAGTTTGCTTTTAAAGAGTTTTCCTAGTTTACTTCCAATGGCAGCTTTAGTTCAATTTCTATTTCCTTTTAATTGCTTTAAAGCAGGACTGTCAACTGTAGATAACATTGGTTATTGCTTCCTCGTTCCCAGATTGATTGTCTTCTTCCGGTTTGATTTCAATTTCATTAATATCTAGAGGAATGAGTTATTGCTACTGTATCCTCGATTGATGGTTGTTTGAGTGAATGATTTAGTTTAGAACATTTCAGTTTCTTGCTATTCCAATCAGATTTTGTTTCCAGCTTTCATTTGCTTTTTCATTTTAAGCACTACACTACAAAACATTACTCTTGAGTAACCACCTCAGCCTGAGTACACTCTTGAAATAAAAATTCGTCCCTGGGTTGATAATTAATGTGAAGGTAATTAGGAGTTAAAAATACACCTTTTTATCGCTCTACACATTTGCTATCACAATTGTAACAAAGTCCTTTTTCTCTTTTTTCTTCTAATTGTTGTGGTGTAACTCTTGTAGGTTGTGGAAGGCTAGGGGAAACAACACTTCCATCTTTATAGTTGTGAGGGGTAGAATTCCTTGTTACCATAATTTTACTTTCCACTTTGTAACAAAGCCATTTTTCTCTTTTTTCTTCCAATTGTTGTGGTGTTTCTCTAAAGAAGGTGTTGCTCTTTGTATTCTCATAATGTGCTATAATTTCCTCCATGAAAATTGACCACGTAACAAGTTTTTTACGAGAACAAAGCCCTTTATACCATAAAAATTTATCTTGTTCTAGATATGAAAATGCAATACATACCTTTTGTAATAGTGGTGCACCATGTAGATCAAAATATTTCTCCATTTATAGTATCCAATTTACCGGATCCTTACCATCATACTTCCTTATATCGATTTTTGGAATATGGTGGGTCTTCAATCCTACTTTACGGTCTATGAAATCATTATTAAAATTTCTTTTGTTCTCATCATGAGTTTCCTTTACTACCCTTTCACCATTAGTGACCATTTCTTGTAGCAACTTATTCAAATTTATCTTCAATTCTTCCATGTTATCATTCATGCCATTCATCTTAGCTTCCACGTCATTCATCTTGGCTTCATTTACCTTTAGTGAGAGTAAAATTTGTTGTACTTTTTCTTGTAATTTTGATATATCATGTTGCATTTCTTCCTCTTCTTCATGACTCATGCTAGAGATTTCAGGTTTCTTACTATGTGTTTCCATTTTCTTTCCTCGGGGCATTAATTAATGCCAATAATTCTTCACTATTCCCCTTGAATTCCTTCAAACTAATTTTTCAAACTAATCTTATGCAAAATTAAAAAAAATTACACACCTTTTTTCACTTTGTAGGAGATCGATACTAAATCTAATGTATCTCTGTAATTTCAGATCATCTAGTTATGAAATTGTCGCCTACAGTAGCTCTCTACGTCCTATTTCCAATTCCACTAGTCTGATCGAATTTAGATTCTCCAGGAAAGAGTTATTCATAATCTCCTAAGATGACCCGATTTTATACCCTTTAATAAGAGCAAACTTGTATGAAATGCCATGTGTCACTGTTTTGACCTTTGGCTCTAAAAAGTATACACAGGAAACTACAGTCGATCCTTTTTCTGCAACTTCTTACGAAATTGCAACCTGATGCTCAAAACAAATGTTATGACTATTTTACCAAGGTCACCTATTTGGAATGTAATTGAGGAGTATGAAAAAATACCAAATTCCTCAAATAATATCTCCATAGATATTACGCGAAAAGCTCTGAAATCTAGACCCAAGATCAACGCGATTTCATCTCAAATGGTTTTTTTTTCATGTATGAAACATCGCAGGAAAAGGAAGTTATAGCGAAAATTCCACAATGACCTATTTGGAGTAGTGAAACCCTAGAATCCAGAACTCTTATACCAAATTGTATGAAACCATCTCACAAAATGAGAGAGAAGATAGATCAACACCTTAAAAATAAGCCTCGTTGAGGGGGAAACCTCCTTTACACTACACAAATGAACAATTCTTAGATGATACAAATGAAAAGACGTCCTTTATATCTATAGGAGTCTAAGGGGTCATAATATAATTAGAGCCAACATAATAATAATAATGTAAGGGCACAATAATAACAACATCGGGCTTCTATGGGGCACAATAGTAACAATATGGGGACTACATGGGTACAAAAATATAATAATGGGGTTGTACTAATAACAATAAGGGATTACACTAGTAGTATAGGAGCCTAACATGTCTTCAAGTAAATATGAAACATATTATTCAGAAATGGTTGTACCAGAAATCGTTGGAGTAACTGGAGTCTTAGTACTTACCGAAATGGATGATTCGAGTAATTCAGATGAAGAACCAGGAGTTCTTGATGTACTTGAGTTAGTTAAGTGCAAATGCTTCAACCGAGTATGTGTAGCTTTGGGTGGAAAAGGAGGTTTACTCATTTTTCTATGTGAACAATAGGGTAAGAGTTGATGTTCCTCCATGATTGCTGATTAATTTTATTATCAAAAAGAAATTAAAAAAAATGGGTAATCTAGGCAAAAGGTTTATGAAGCAACTGTGAACTGCAAAATACCTCCTGGCGAACCAAGAATTATGAGCACGAAATCTCCCTGAATGTTGTGTTCAGTGTGTCACAGTGTACAAGGTGGCCGACTCGGTTACCTAAGGATGGATAGCAACCTAATGTTGTCCTCCCATATATACCCATAAATACATGGAGGCCCAATCCGTATAAATGATGTCTAATGTAAAACTGCACAATGAGAGAATTCCCATATGCTTTATGTACTGTAACAACACCCTATATACCTGAAGGTACATGGACGAGCTACTATATACTAATATACGTGGAATGAGGTATCACACTAGAGATGTATTGCAGACAAGTTAGTGACAACTGCTTTGTTTTATGACATCGGAACACGTCTCTAGGCTACAACCACTAAATGTTTTTCATTCATGACAATGCTCCATTGGGTAAATTGATCTTAATTTTAATTTGATCTTGCTTAGGAATTTTCCTTTCAATTTTACCATGTGATGTATTCTAAAATTCCTAGGAATGCAACTATTATGATAAGCATTCTTTCCATTCAATTTAACAATGAAAATCCTAGCTACTAGGGAAAGATCAATCAAATTTCTTTTGATAAAAGAGAAAAGAGAACAATCTAATGCAATTTCCCTAAACTATTCCTATGAGCGCACACAAAATTTTTCAATGAAACATGCATGTATTTCTTTTTGATTTCCTTAATGTGAATGTGAAAAAAAAGGAAACTAATGCACATATAATCATTCAATCTTTAACAAGAATGGATACTTTAAGACAGTTTTGTTTCGAAGGAAAGGAAGACTTTTACGACACTTTCTTTCAAACAAAGATTAATCAAATATATTCTAACTTTGACTATGGATCGATAATGACAAAGAAAACATATAAGAAACATTAGTCAACCAAGTCAAAGTAGGGCTATAAAAGGGGATAGAAACAAGTTTTCTGAGACATGACATTCATTGATCAATCAACAAGCAATCTAAGAGAGAAAAGTTAGCAAAAACACATTCCAAAGGTGGGAAACAGACCTTAGGGGGATCAACGCATTCCTGAATGGGTGACAGTGCACTTTTGAGCACTGTCACTAAGACAAGGGTGATCTAAAGCACATTTTGTCCCTCACAAGCCTGTGCTAGTGATAATGAGCAATTTCAAAATGCAATTTGACACAGTTTTTGACCAAAATTCAATGCAAAAGAGCTGAAATAAAATCAATGAACATAGGTAGGGTCCAAAAAATGTCCTAGGAGGTGGATAAGCTACTAGGAAAGATGAAGTTCCTCAATATGGTTGCCAATTTGTTTTGGATAATTTGGTATCTATGGAAAAATACTAATTCCCTAGATAAGTAGTCATATCTAGAACAACAAATTAAAGCACTTTAGAATTTTCCTATAAGCAATAGATAAGACAAATAAGATGGGAAGACCTACTTGTATTTCTGCTTTCCTCTTGTCTCCTTTGTATCGATCATGTCACTCCTTCTTGTACTTAACACGCTTGAGAAGTACCTATAAACATAAACATAAGACAAAGAATCAATCAAACCAAAAGATCTATGCAATACAAGTAAATGGAATTAGATACATTTTACACATATATGCATCATATAACAATACAAACATATGGGAAAAAGGTTCAAATTCTTTATTCAATAGAAGAAAGAATTACAACCATAATGTCTGATTCAAAGTCATTCCTCTAGCTTGGATCCAATCCACATCACATCAAAAGCATGACAAACTTGTAGCGTAAAAATACTTGTCTGAAAGCTAATTCTCCTAGCATCATTATCTCCTTACAATTCAACATAGTCTAGCCCCTGATCATTTAGATGAGTGTTCAAATTATAGAAGTATGAAGGATTTTATGTCATAAATGGGGGTATTGAATGGCCTTCCATACTTAGAATTAGTTCCATGGAGGAAGGGATGAGAGGATGGGATGCATCTTAACTAATTCCTCATCCATTTTCGAGCTCATAGGAGATGATAAGTGTTATAGACATTTTTGTGCCCTACAAATCCAAGCATGAAATGTCCATAAACCAAGGGCTCCTAAGTCCCTAAAAGTGTTGTTCTAACCCCTAAAGGAACAAGGTCAACAGATTACATCTTCTCCCAGAAGTTCTCCACCAGAAACTACTCAGAATTGGTCAAAACAGGATCATTTCAGCTGCTCCACTGTCTAGGTGCGTTGCATTGCACCTAAATACACTGTGAGGGTGTGTTGCATTTCAAAAGTCCCTTCTATGGGGTGCGACGGGCGAGAAATGTCAAATGGCAGTGTCATTCCACGAGGTGGAGAGACAATGGAAGCTTCCAGAATCTTCTCCTGTGACACTTGCCTCACTGAATTCGACCAAGGATGAGTAAGAGGCCTTCAGTCTCCAAGTGGAAGCAAGAATTGACAAAGAGAAGACACTAATCAAATCACAAGCTGACTCATCCTCCTTACAGATGTCTATATATGGATTCCTCATCCCAGAGATCCAGACGCTGGAATTTTGCATATTGTAAGGAATTGTTGTTGGTTTCTAGATACAAACATTAGATTGTTGGGTGATTTATGCTTTGTTTGAGGTGAATAGGGGCTTCTTTGCTAGGAGGTTGATGTTGGATCGGAACCACTGGTTGTAACTCCTCCTGAATCGTTTCTTTTTTATCAATAAAAACTATTTGAGTTTTCCTCCATGATTTTGTATCATTGATGCTTGTTACATTTTTTATGGTTAACTTAAATTTGATCCTAAGTTGTTTATGAATATAGATCTATGTCTTTGTATAGTGCTCTTCTTCTGTGATCTTACAGGTACTTTGTGAAGTTGGGCAAGTAAGGGAGCAGGTAGCTGGAGACTATCAAAGAAGAGAGGGATTGGATCAAAGGATTAGCGCAAGACACAGGTTGGTTCTTTCTATTCCTCTCTATTTATAATTCATAAAGGAAATACAAAAGTAGTTTTTCTCTATTTGTTTCTAAGGCAGCTATTACACCTTAGTGGGATAGAGCAATTCTAAATAGAAAATTTTCCCAGAAACAAAATGGCGATTCTGCTGGGGAATGTCTAATTAGTTTTTTTGTGTATCTCTTTCTTGTTTGTTTCATAAACTTATAAGTAGCTTTCGAACTGCATTTTCCATAACAAATGTAAAGTAGATAACTGCTGCTTCAATCCATTCACTGGATCTATTTATGATTTAAACAACTGATTCAAAAACTATCTTATTGCCCTTGTGATAACTCTTAGATCCTCCTTAGATCTACCCATGATTGTTGCATTACTGATTGCTTTTTACTCGACCAAAAACCAAGGACTGAACTGCAAACTATGACCCGGAACCCGGACAAAGTCTCATTTCTGGCCCAGCGCAGGTACTGTTTAGAGATACTAAATTTCAGCGCACTTCCCGAAGGGGCAACCTGCGCTGCATTTTATATTCTCTATGTTACAGGTGCGCTGATCAGACTAGCTCTGTGCAGCTGTGGTTCCTGTGCTTCATTCTTTCCAGTTCTATCCCTGAATTTTGCTGCCTGTGATCAGTATATGTCTACTTGAAATCTCTTTTCCTTGTTTAGATAATCTTCGGCAAAATCACATAATCAATCTTTTGTCAACGTGTTTCGAACCAAACAGTGTGGTTCATTGTCAGGACAAGTTGAAGAACTAATCTGGCTTAGCTTGATTAAATAGAGTGTTCAGAGACTCCAACGGCTATATTGCAACGGCTAATTTTGACCTGATGATCATAGTCAAACCACTAATTTTATTATTAATAGAATCATATAATTCATTATTATTCGTTAATTGAATAATATAATAAATTTATTGTTTAAATATAATGGTCATTAATAAATTATATCTTCATACAATGTTATGGATCACAGAAGTCTAAATTCCTTAATCTCTTTTCCTTGTTGTTATTCTGCCTCCTTTGTACAAAAGAACTGTAGATGTTTTTTTGTGTTTGTTGAGTCGTTTACAGTTTTCCATTGCAAAAGTAGAATGGTCGTACTGTCATCCTTTGATTTGAATCTGTCGCAAGTGTCGATTTCAATCATAGGAGAAAGTTTGATTGTTGTTGATGGTCGATTATACTGTTACTATTTCCTTTGGTCTGAATTTGCAATTTTCTAGTGTCAAGAACGAGTTTTCATTTCAAAATCTTAAGGTGTCATAATCATATCTGTTTTTTGATTTCGAAAAAAGAGCTTGTTTATATTTTTCGCCTGAAAAGAAATTCAGATTTGTACATCAACTTTCTTTTTAGCATCAATACTAAGAAAGTTGAAAACAAATACATGCATGTGCATTTGCATACAGACATTCTGTTTGGCTTGATTTAGGAAAGTGCGTTTACAGTGTGCTCTTTGCTCTTTGTGAAAAGATTGTGTCTTTCTTTTCCCCTTGTAGCTAGGATTTTCATTGCACAAAAGAGATAAAAGTTTGTTTATCATCTTTAGATTGCATTTTAGGAATTAGATCTACATCTTGTGGTGAACCCAAAAGGAAAACTTCATAAGCAAGATCAACTTAAAATAAATTCAATTAATCTAACAACGCTTTGGAACTTAACGCACAACATTTAGAGGTCTAGGCTAGAGACGAATTCCGGCGTCGTAAAGCCTAGTAACTATTGTCCTCACTGATGGTTGGGTGATTCCTCCACTTTGAGACGATAAGTTCCAGTACGGACTTGTGTTCCCACGTACCATCGAGTATATTTTGGGAGACCCCTATAGGCTTAAATCCTTTATCCATAGGAAGTCGTGTATGCTGCCCTATCGATCACAATGCACTGAACACAGCATTCGGGAAGATTGACTGTCGTACCGTAAAAAGTATTCTGCAGTTTTGAGATTGGTTTGGTACTCCCTCTACCTAGACTTCCAGAGTAGTCCATTTCGTTCCTTTTCAGACTCCTTAATGGAAAAGGTCCATCTGAGCACTTGTCACTTCAGGCTCATTAAAAATCGAAGGACACTAGAGTCATCTTTTTTTTTTCTCAACTCTTAAAAACTGAAAAAACAAGTTGTGTCAAAGCATAAAAAAAATTATTTTAAATGGAATATTCATCACCCCTTTCCTACGTTGATCTTGGGTTGAGAAAATGGAGTCAACCAACCAAGGAATTCCCCTTGGAGGAAATCCTAGTCCCTTCTCCTCTTGGGGAGATGTTGGTGCACCCCATATGGCCACATTCTCGCTTCCAGGACTGACAATTGGTTGGCTTGTATGGCTCTTCTCAATCTCTGTCGTTCAGAACACCACTATTCCTGAACAATCGAATCAGCAATTAGACGAGTCCAGAGTTGCCCACCAGCCTTCTACTTCCTCTAATTCTTCCTCTCCTCCTTCCTCTTCGCTTGATGGGGCTGGTAAAGCCAAAAGTCAAGTTCCTAAGGAGAAGAAGGAAAAGAAGAAGAAAGAGAAGAAGAAGAAGGAGCCAAAAGCGAATGGGGGCAAACAAGTGTCGTCTAACAAAAATCCACACACTGCACTGACCAAGCCTAAATTGCCATGTTTCATTTGCAAAGGAGACCACCTTCACAGAGATTGTCCTTGCATACCTCGGATCTTAAGGCACTAGTCTCCTCGTTTGCACAACCCGGTGTCGTCAACCTCTGATGATCATGTTGAAAACACACCGTCAACTAGTGAAAGTGAAGCCCCATGACAAAAAGGGAAATGTAGATTTCCTTGTAAATTGTGTGAAGGCGATCATGCCATCCACCGTTGTCCCTTCTTAGATGAAGCTAAAAGAGTTTTGGATGATCGTCAGGTTTCACTGTTATGACTTCCTCCTGGATATAAAAAACTCTTGCTGAGTCCGTCACTAGTTGAAAATCTAGCTGACCCGCTCAGGTGGTCAGCCGAAGCATCTGTCATTGAAGATGAACCATCTGAATGCACACCAGACAAAAGTCAAAAGGTCGAGGCGGCAGTTGACCCGGTCTTGCCTTTAGAGGTTCCATATTCAAATGATACAATCACTGAAGAGAACAAGGATGAAACCATCCAAATTCTTTTCATAAGCACCGACTCCAACGAACATGGGGAAAATTTACCCATTCCTTTACCACAGGAAGGAAGTTCGTCAGAGTCGTACCTGGCCGTCTATTCGGTCCCACCTCCAAGCAACCTAGTTGTCTCCTTCGACTGGAATCAACTAGGCAGACCCCATTTACCAGCTAGCGTACCATTCCAAATTATTGTTCAAATATATAGAATGGTTATAGCTGGTACCATCATAGATGAGGGGGCTTCTGTGAGTATCCTTTCCTCAACTACTTGGAAAGCGCTTGGTTCGCCATCGCTCTTGCCTGAGATGAGAAATCTGACAGGTTTTGATAAAGGAACCAGTCGACCGTTAGGGATCCTTCCCGATGTGCCCATAACATTGAGAGGGAAAATAGTTCACATGAACGTAATGGTAGTTCAAGGACCCCTGGATTACAATCTACTCCTTGGACGAGACTATATTTATTGCATGGGAGAAATTGTCTCCTCACTCTTTAGAGTAATGTGTTTTTCGCACGAAGGAAGAGTGGTCAAGCTCGTGGACCAGCTTTCATTTCCCGGATCATACAGAGCAAATAGTCATATACCATCCCTAAATGGTCTTTTCATGCAAGAAATGTCTCAATCTCCATTCCGTCCTCCCGATGAGCGCGAGTGATTTGGAGGGATATGACTGAAACCCAGGGGGCATGCACCCTAGCCTGCTTCGGCAGGAAAACTTTGGGTATAGGGTAGGTTTACGCGAGAGAATATGACCTCCATACTCCCATCCGTGATTGGAAGAGGGAGTTGGACTGGAACAAGATTCTCTTGTCAAAGTTATGTGAGTTGGAAGGCACCACTCATCACCTTTGTTTATCTCAGTAGACATCACCGAAGAAGTGTTTTGTTTGCGCAGTGAATAGAACAATCTTTGGGTAATCTGTAAGAGGTAGGCCTCTCTCGGTAAAATAAATGTTTTAACGGACTAAAGAAGGGGTAACCTTTAAACTTTGTTTTATACCTGGGGGCATGCAAACCTTTTGGAATGCAAGCAAAGAGCGACTATCTATTTTTTTAAATTTTTAGGACGCCTAACCCTTTAAACCCATAGGATTGGTCATTTCCTAATGTGTATAAAGAAAGGATGTGGGGCAAAACTCTAAAAGTTGCCATTTTTATATGAGACATTCTTATCATACGACTGGATTAATCGAGAAGTTTTAGCACATAGTTCAAGCTCGTTAAAAAATAAACATAAGACATGAGCAAATATTTCCACCCACGTTTAAGGTCATTAAAAGATGAACTATTCCCCGGTAAATAACCATCGTCAATGTAGTACTTCAGTCGTTAAAGCCTTGGTCATGTTTGCACCGTCACCTTCACTTTTTCATTGGCCGATCATTCAGCTCCATTTGATTGTTTACCCATTTTGAGGAACAACTGCGAAGAGTGATTTCACTAGCCATCCTTGTGACACTGATGTGATTGGAAAATTCCAAACCTTACCTAGAATCAGCTGCTACCCGTTTTATCACTCGTTCCTCAAAAGACGAGTCTCCTTTAAGCTCCTTTCAACTGACTCGTAAAATATGAAAAGATTGTCGAGTCCTTGGCCTTTCCAGCTCGTTAAAGGGACAGGAAGTGCTATCCCTCCTCTAGCTTTTAATCTTTTTAGACCTGAGGGATTATTACACAAAAATATCGAGCACTTGTTTTCTTCGTCTCGTTAAAACTATCGAAAATTCATCCCTTCTGTATTGTTTTATACTTTTTCGGACTTAAGGGATTAGGTGACAAAAAAGGAATTTTGGAGTTACCTTTATGTTCCTTTTCAAACTCTCTAAAATTGAAAAGGACTGAGTTATCTTTGTCGTTAAATTCGTTAAAAAGATTAATAGCGACAAACTTGTCTATAGACAAGAACGAGTTTCACTATCGCTAGGCTCGTTAAAACATAGCGATGGGTTTGCTCGAAGGGAAAATTATAGAACAAGCATATGTTTTCCTCCTCAAGCTTGACAAAAATAAAGAGGTACTAGTCAGCAATGACTGGGGAAAAATTGGGAAGAAAACTCAAAGAAACTTTGTTGGTAGCAAATCGCTCTTGAACATGACACTTCCACTCCGTTTCTGAGTCAGGTTGGGTTGTTTCATTCACCGGTCACATCACCATGGTCACGCCATACCATCCACATTTGGGGTTAATGCTACCAATCCATCACATCAGTGTCGCCGATATGTTCAAGAGAAGTCATCCAGAGAAGTCACCTGTGTCTCACTGTTATAGACATTTTTGTGCCTTACAACTCCAAGCATGAAATTTCCATAAACCAAGGGCTCCTAAGTCCCTAAAAGTGTTGTTCTAACTCCTAAAGGAACAACGTCAACAAATTACAGCTTCTCCCAAAAGTTCTGCACCAGAAACTGCTTAGAATAAGTCAAAACAAGATCATTTCAGCTGCTCCACTAGCCAAGTGCATTGCATAGCACCTAAGTCCACTAGCTAGGTGCATTGCAACGGACCTAAATGTACTACCAGAGTGCGTTGAGCGGGAAATGACAAGTGGCAGTGTCATTCCACGAGGTGGAGAGACAATGGAAGCTTCCAGAATCTTCTCCAATGACACTTGCCTCACTAAATTCGACCAAGGATGAGTAAGAGGCTTTCAGTATCCAAGTGGAAGCAAGAACTGACAGAGAGAAGCCACTAATCAAATCATGAGCTGAATCATCCGCCTTGCATACATCTATATATGGATCCCTCATCCCAGAGATCCGGAGGCTGGAATTTTGCACATTGTAAGAAATTGTTGTTGGTTTTGAGATACATATAAGAGAATTGGGTGATCTATGCTTTGTTGGGGGTGAAGAAGGGACTTCTTTGCTGGGAGGTTGATGCTGGGTTAGGAATCATCGGTTGTAACTCCTCTTGGATCTTCTTGAATATCAATAAAACTATTTGAGTTTCTTCTCCATGCTTGTGTTTCATTGATTCTTGTTACATTTGTATGGTTAACTTAAATCTGATCCTAAGTTATTTATGAATATAAACCCATGTTTTTGTATAGTTTCCTTCTTCTGTGATATTATAGGTACTTGGTGAAGCTGGGCAAGTAAGGGAGCAGGAGCTGGAAGCTTTCAAAGAGGAGAGAGATTGGATCGAAGGACTAGCGCAAGACACAGGTTGGTTCATCCTATTCCTCTTTGTTTATAGTTCATAAAGAAGAATACAAAAGTAGTTTTCTTTGTTTGTTTCTAAGGTAGCTGTCACACCTTAGTGGGATAGAGTAGTTCTAAGTAGAAACTTTTCCCGATAACAAAATGGCGACTCCACTGGGGATCATGTCTAGTTAGTTTGTTTGTGTTTCTCTTGTTGTTTGTTTCATAAACTTAGAAGTAGCAATCGAACTGCATTTGCCATTAACAAATGCAAAGTAGACATCTGCTACTTCAATACATTCACTGGATCTATTTATGATTTGAACAGCTGATTCATAAACTAATTGATTGCCCTTGTGATAGCTCTTAGACTGCCCCTTAGATCTACCTCTGATTGTGCATTACTGATTGCTTTTACTCAGCCAAAAACCAAAGATTAAACTGCAAACCGTGACCCAGAACCCAGATAGAATTCTCGTTTCTGCCCCAGCGTAGGTTCTGTGAAGAGGTTCTGCATTTCAACGCACTTCCCGAGAGGGCTACCTGCGCTGCAATGCAGTCTATCTATGTAACATGTGCGATGATCAGCCTAGCCTTGTGCAGCTGAGGTTCTTTGCTTCATTCTTTCCAGTTTTGTCTCTAATTTTTGCAGCCTGTGATCAGTATTTGACTGTTTCAAACCCCTTTTCCTTACTGATATTCCGCCTCAGTTGTACAAAAGAACTGTAGATGTTTTTATGTGTTTCTTGAGTTGTTTACAGTTTTCCATTGCAAAAGTAATGTCGCACTATCGTCCTTTCATTTAGATCTGTCGCAAGTGTCGATTTTGATCACAGGATAAAGTTTATTTGCTGTTGATAGTCGATTATTCTTTTACTTTCGCCTTTGGTTTGAATTTGTGACTTTCTAGTGTCGAAACGAGTATTTATTTCAAAATCATAAAGTGTCATAATCATCTCCACCTTTTGATTTCGAAAAGAAGCTTGTTTTTGTTTGTCGCTGGAAAGCAAATTCAAATTTGTACAACAACTTTCTTTTTAGGCATCAATATTAAGAAAGTGAAAAACAAATACATGCATGTGCATTTGCATATTGACAGTTTGTTTGGTTTGATTTAGGAAAAGTGCATTTACAGTGTGCTATTTTCTCCTTGCAAAAAGATTATGTCTTTCTTTTCCCTAGTAGCTAGGATTTTCATTGCTGAAAAGAGATAAAAGTTTGTTTATCATCTTTAGATTGCATTTTAGGAATTACATCTACATCTCATGGTGAACCCAAAAGGAAAAATTCATAAGAAATATCAACTTAAAATAAATTCAATGAACCTAACAACGCTTTGGAACTTAACGCACAACATTTAGAGGTCTAGGCTAGAGACGTATTCCGACGTCGTAAAGCCTCGTAACTGTTGTCCTCACTGATGGTTGGGTGATTCCTCCACTTTGAGACGATAAGTGCCAGTACGGACTTGTGCTCCCACTAACCGTCGAGTATATATTGGGAGACCCCTATAGGCTTAAATCCTTTATCCATAGGAAGTCGTGTCGGTGGCCCTACTGATCGCAATGCACCGAACACAACATTCGGGAAGATTGACTGCCGTACCGTAAAAAGTATTATGCAGTTTTGCGATTGGTTTGGTATTCTCTCTACCTAGACCTCCAGAGTAGTCCCTTTCGTTCCTTTTCAGACTCCTTAACGGAAAAGGTCCATCTGAGCACTTGTCACTTCAGGCTCATTAAAAATCGAAGGAGACTAGAGTCATCTTTTGTTTTTTCTCGACTCTTAAAAACTGAAAAAACAAGTTGTGTCAAAGCATGTTAAAATTTATTTTAAACAGAATATTCATACCCTTTTCCTACGTTGATCTTGGGTTGAGAAAATGGAGCCTACCAACTAAGGAATTCCCCTTAGTGGAAATCCTAGTCCGTTCTCCTCTTGGGCAGATGTTGGTGCGCCCCATATGGCCACATTGTCGCTTCCAGGACTGACAATTGGCTTGCCAGTACGGCTCTTCTCAACCAATGTTGTTCAGAACACCACCATTCCTGAGCAATCGAATCAGCAATTACACGAGTCCAGAGTTGCTCACCAGCTTTCTACTTCCTCTAATTCTTCCTCTCCTCCTTCCTCTTCGCTTGATGAAACTGGTAAAGCTAAAAGCCATGTTCCTAAGGAGAAGAAGGAGCCAAAGGTGAATGGGGGAAAACGAGTGTCGTCTAACGAAAATCTACACACTTCACCGACCAGGCCTAAATCGCCATGTGTCATTTGCAAAGGAGACTACTTTCACAGAGATTGTCCTTGCATACCCCGGATACTAAGGGACTGGTCTCCTCGTTTGCACAACCCGGTGTCGTCAACCTCTGGTGATCATGTTGAAAGCACACTGTCAACTAGTGAAAGTGAAGCCCCAGGAAAAAAAGGGAAAGCTAGATTTCCTTGTAAACTGTGCGAAGGCAATCATGCCCTCCACCATTGTCCCTTCTTAGACGAAGCTAAAAGAGTTTTGGATGATCGTCCGGTTTCACCGTTACGAATTCCTCCTGGATATAAAAAACTCTTGCCGAGTCCATCACTAGTTGAGAATCCAACTGGCTCGCTCAGGTGGTCGGCTGAAGCGCCTATCATTGAAGATAAACCAACTGAATCCATACCAGACAAAAGTCAAAGGGTCGAGGCGGCAGTTGACCCGGTCTTGTCTTCATAGGTTTCGTCTTCAGATGATACAGTCACTGAAGAGA
Organism: Pinus tabuliformis; assembly: GCA_031772625.1. Taxonomy (NCBI): domain Eukaryota; kingdom Viridiplantae; phylum Streptophyta; class Pinopsida; order Pinales; family Pinaceae; genus Pinus; species Pinus tabuliformis. Next base: position 410,032,242 of record CM062814.1, read on the forward strand.
ACAAGGATGTCACCATCCAAATTCTCTTCATAAACACAGACTCCGATGAACATGGGGGAAATCTACCCGTTCCTTTACCGCAGGAAGGAAGTTCGTCAGAGCCATACCCAGCCGTCTATTCGGTCCCACCTCCAAGCAACCTAGTTTTCTCCTTCGACTGGAATCAACTAGGCAGACCCCGTTTACCAGCAAGTGTACCATTCTGAATTATCGTTCAAATATATAGAATGGTCATGGCTGGTACCATCATAGATGATGGGGCTTCTGTGAGTATCCTTTCCTCTACTGTTTGGAAAGCGCTTGGTTCGCCATCGCTTTTGCCTGAGATGAGAAATCTGATAGGCTTTGATAAAGGAACGAGTCGACCTTTAGGGATCCTTCCCGAGGTGCCCATAACATTGAGAAGGAAGACAGTTCACATGAATGTAATGTTAGTTCAAGGACCCTTGGATTATAACCTACTCCTTGGACACGACTATATTTATTGCATGGGAGCGATTGTCTCCTCACTCTTTAGAGTAATGTGTTTTCCGCACGAAGGAAGAGTGGTCAAGCTCGTGGACCAGCTTTCATTTCCCGGATCACGCATAACAAATAGTCATATACCGTCCCTAAATGGTATTTTCATGCAAGAAATGTCTCGATCCCCAGTCCGTCCTCCCACTAAGTGCGAGTAATTCGGAGGGATATGACTGAAACCCAGGGGGCATGTGTCCTGGTCTGCTTCGGCAAGAAAACTTCGGGTATAGGGTAGGTTTCCATGGGAGAATATGACTAGTCTGTACCCCATCTGTGATTGGAAGAGGGGTTATTCTAGAATAAGATTCTCTTGTCAAAATTATGTGAGTTGGCGGGCATTGTCTCTCACCTTTGTTTATCTCGGTAGACATCGCCGAAGAAGTGTTTTGTTTGCTATGCGAATAGAACAAACTTTGGGTAGCCTGTAAGAGGTAGTACCCTTCCTGATAAAACGAATGTTTTGTCAGCTCGAATAGAGGGTGACCTTGAAACTCTGTTTTATACCTGGGGGCATGCAAACCTTTTGGAGTGCAAGCGATGGGCGACTATTTATTTTTAAAATTTTTAGGACCTCTAACCCTTTAAACTCGTAGGATTAGTCGTCACCTAACTTGCATAAAGAAAGGATGTGGGGCAAAAATCTAAAAATTGCCATTTTTATATGAGACATTCTTATCATATGACTGGATTATCGAGCAGTGTTTACTGCGAGGTTCAAGCTCATTAAAAAAATAAACCCAGACCGAGCAAATGTTTCCACCCGCATTTAAGCTCGTTAAAAAATGAACTATCCCCTCATAAATAACCACCGTGAATGTAGCATTTCAGCCATTAAAGCCTTGGTCGTGTTTGCACCATCACCTCCACTTTTCCATTGGCCGATCATTCAGCTCCATTTGTTTGTTTACCCATTTTGAGGAATAACTGCGAAGAGTGATTTCATTAGCCATCCTCGTGACACTGCCGTGATTGGAAAATTCCAAACCTTACCTAGAATCAGCTGCTACCCATTTTATCACTCGTTCCTCAAAAGACGACTCTTCTTTAAGCTCTTTTCAACTGACTCGTAAAATATGAAAAGGTTGCTGAGTTCTTGGCTTCCCAGCTCGTTAAAGGGACAAGAAGTGCTATCCCTCATCTAGATTTTAATCTTTTTGGACCTAAGGGATTATTACACAAAAAGATCGAGCGCTTGTTTGTTCGGCTCATTAAAAAAATCGAAAATTCATCCCTTCTGTATTGTTTTATACTTTTCCGGACTTAAGGGATTAGATGACGAAAAAGGAATTTTGGAGTTACCTTTACGTACCTTTTCAGAATCTCTAAAAATGAAAAGGACCGAGTTATCTTTGTCGTTAGACTCGTTAAAAAGATTAATAGCGACAAACTTGTCTTTAGACGAGAACGAGTTTCACTATCGCTAGGCTCGTTAAAACATAGCGATGGGTTTGCCCGAAGGGAAAATTATAGAACAAGAATATGTTATCCTCCTCAAGCTTGACAAAAATAAAGAGGTATTGGTCAGCAATGACTGGGGAAAATTGGGAAGAAAACTCAAAGAATCTTTATTGGTAGCAAGTCGCTCTTGAACATGACACTTCCACTCCGTGCCTGAGTCCAGTTGGGTTGTCTCATTCACCGGTCACATCGCCATGGTCTCACCATACCATCCACATTTGGGGTTAATGCTATCAATCCATCACATAAGTTTCACCGACATGTTCAAGAGAAGTCATCCGGAAAGGCCACCTGTGTACCGCCCACTACCATACATTATACTCCATTCTTTCATGACCACCACCCTGAGCCATATATCATCAGATCGTTTTCACCTCCATCAAAATCATTTGCTCCGTTCCGTGTCATTGATGTGGGATTCATTAAGGCCCTCCTATGACGGATCACTTCTTGTCAACATCAGCTCATTATCCAAGAAGTTGATCTAGGAACACCCGATTCAGTACTTTGAAGCTTGCATGCCTCAATGGCAAGTTTCTCACTTCCGGCGACAGGTTTACATCAATGACCTTTGACCAGAAGATTTTGTGTGGTGTTCGACGCCAAGTCCTTTATTCGCACCACGTGAATTGTACTGCAGTACCTTGAGGTTTATTATCATTATCAGTGATTCCTCTCGCGCTTGTTAACAGTTTACATCATTGACTGGTAATCAAGCGATGTCTTTCCATGTTCGACTTCAAAACATTTCTCACATGGATCGACTTGTACTTCGAGTGAAGATCGGATGAGATTGAAGACCCTGGATCTAGTTTCATCCATCCGGGCTGCGATATATATTCAGGAAAATAAAGACATTGAAATGTACAGCATTGAAGCATAGATAATCATCCTACCAAAAGGATGATGGCTCTATCAGAATCATCAGTCTACCATCAGACGATTGTCTGTCCTATGTACATGAAAATGAATTTATAAAGCTGAGCATGGGAATGCCCGCCTCAGCTAGATCATGAAAACAGTATGAAGATAATGTATTGTATTGTATCTTATTACAGGTCTCGTCCCAGCATTGAAAGAACTTCGGATCCTCCTAATAAAGCATTTCACCCGATAAACGGCCTCATACTTTAGGGGGCAACTGTTATAGACATTTTTGTGCCTTACAACTCTAAGCATGAAATGTCCATAAACCAAGGGCTCCTAAGTCCCTAAAAGTGTTGTTCTAAATCCTAAAGGAACAAGGTCAACAAATTATAGCTTCTCCATGAAGTTCTCCACCAGAAACTGCTTAGAATAAGTCAAAACAGGATCATTTCAGCTGCTCCACTAGCCAAGTGCGTTGCATAGCACCTAATTCCACTAGCTAGGTGCATTGCAACACACCTAAATGCACTACCAGGGTGGGTTGAGTGGGAAATGACAAGTGGCAGTGTCATTCCACGAGGTGGAGAGACAATGGAAGCTTCCAGAATCTTCTCCAATGACACTTGCCTCACTGAATTCGACCAAGGATGAGTAAGAGGCTTTCAGTCTCCAAGTGGAAGCAAGAACTGACAGAGAGAAGCCACTAATCAAATCATGAGCTGACTCATCCTCCCTGCATACATCTATATATGGATCCCTCATCCCAGAGATCCGAAGGCTGGAATTTTTCACATTGTAAGGAATTGTTGTTGGTTTTGAGATACATATCAGAGAACTGGGTGATCTATGCTTTGTTGGGGGTGAAGAAGGAACTTCTTTGCTGGGAGGTTGATGCTGGGTCAGGAATCATCGGTTGTAACTCCTCATGGATCTTCTTGAATATCAATAAAACTATTTGAGTTTCTTCTCCATGCTTGTGTTTCATTGATGCTTGTTACATTTGTATGGTTAACTTAAATATGATCCTAAGTTATTTATGAATATAAAGCCATGTTTTTGTATAGTTTCCTTCTTCTGTGATCTTACAGGTACTTGGTGAGGCTGGGCAAGTAAGGGAGTAGGTAGCTGGAAGCTGTCAAAGAGGAGAGAGATTGGATGGTAGGACTAGCGCAAGACACAGGTTGGTTCATCCTATTCCTCTTTGTTTATAGTTCATAAAGAAGAATACAAAAGTAGTTTTCTCTGTTTGTTTCTAAGGTAGCTGTCACACCTTAGTGGGAAAGAGTAGTTCTAAATAGACACTTTTCCAGATAACACTCACCCACTACCATACATTATACTCCATTCTTTCATGACCGCCACCCTGAACCTTATATCACCAGATCGTTTTCACCTCCATCAAAATCATTTGCTCCATTCCGTGTCATTGATGTGGGATTCATTAAGGCCCTCCTGTGAAAAATCAATTCTTGTCGACATCAGCTCATTATCTAAGAAATTGATCTAGGAACACCCCATTCAGTACTTTGAAGCTTGCATGCCTCAATGGCAAGTTTCTCACTTCCGGCGACAGGTTTACATCAATGGCCTTCGACCGAAAGATTTTGCGTGTTGTTCGACGCCAAGTCCTTTATTCACACCACGTGAATTGTACTGCAGTACCTTGAGGATCATTATCATTATCGGTGATTCCTCTCGCGCTTGTTAATAGTTTACATCATTGATTGGTAATCAAGCGATGTCTTTCCATGTTCGACTTCAGAACATTTCTCACACGGATCGACTTGTACTTCGAGTGAAGATTGGATGAGATTGAAGACCCCAGATCTAGTTTCATCCATCCGGGCTGCGATATATATTCAGGGAAATAAAGACATTAAATGTACATCATTGCTGCACAGATAATCATCCACTCAAAAGGATGATGGCTCTACCAGAATCATCAATCTACACTCAGACGACTGTCTGTCCTATGTACATAGAAATGAATTTATAAAGTTGAGCATGGGAATGCCCGCCTCAGCTAGATCATGAAAACAATATGAAAATAATGTATTGTATTGTATCTTATTACAGGTCTCCTCCCAGCATTGAAATAACTTCGGATCCTCATAATAAAGCATTTCACTTGACACCAAAAGGTTAACAGCCCCATACTTTCGGGGGCAACTGTTATAGACATTTTTGTGCCCTACAACTCCAAGCATGAAATGTCCATAAACCAAGGGCTCCTAAGTCCATAAAAGTGTTGTTCTAACCCCTAAAGGAACAAGGTCAACATATTACAGCTTCTCCCAGAAGTTCTCCACCAGAAATTTCTCAGAATTGGTCAAAACAGGATCATTTCAGCTGCTCCACTGGCTAGGTGCGTTGCATTGCACCTAAATACACCGTGAGGGTGCGTTGCATTTCAAAATTCCCTTCTGTGCGGTGCGATGGGGGAGAAATGACAAATGGAAGTGTTATTCTGCGAGGTGGAGAGACAATGGAAGCTTCCAGAATCTTCTCCTGTGACACTTGCCTCACTGAATTCGACCAAGGATGAGTAAGAGGCCTTCAGTCTCCAAGTGGAAGCAAGAACTGACAGAGAGAAGACACTAATCAAATCACAAGCAGACTCATCCTCCTTACAGATATCTATATATGGATCCCTCATCCCAGAGATCCAGAGGCTGGAATTTTGCTTATTTTAAGGAATTGTTGTTGGTTTCTAGAGACAAACATCAGATTGTTGGGTGATTTATGCTTTGTTTGAGGTGAAGAGGGGCTTCTTTGCTGGGAGGTTGATGCTGGGTCGGAAGCACTGGTTGTAACTGCTCCTGAATCTTTTCTTGTTTATCAATAAAAACTATTTGAGTTTTCCTCCATGCTTTTGTATCATTGATGCTTGTTACATTTTGTATGGTTAACTTAAATCTGATCCTAAGTTGTTTATGAATATAGATCTATGTCTTTGTATAGTGCTCTTCTTCTGTGATCTTACGGGTACTTTGTGAAGCTGGGCAAGTAAGGGAGTAGGTAGCTGGAGACTACCAAAGAAGAGATGGATTGGATCAAAGGATTAGCACAAGACACAGGTTGGTTCTTTCTATTCCTCTCTATTTATAATTCATAAAGGAAATACGAAAGTAGTTTTTCTCTGTTTGTTTCTAAGGCAGTTGTCACACCTTAGTGGGATAGAGCAGTTCTAAATAGACACTTTTCCTGGTAACAATAAGTGAGGGAAAATTCTATATCAATCCAAGAGATAAGAATATTACCCAAACCTTATGTGAATTTCACTCAATCTCACCTAGCATAGGTGAGAGAGGGCCTAAGTGCTCTACAGAGCACCCTAGCATGGACTCAACTTCTCTGCAGCGCACCCTTACATGGGCCTACCTACGCTAGTCCCTTTAGAGTTCATTTCAAGATGTATGCAAGTCATGAAACTGTCTAGGAAGGAGGCATTCAAAACATTGACTTGTTTAGGGCATGTCGCAACTGAAATTAGGGTTTGCTAAGCCCTAAAACACTAATCTGGATGATGGGATTGATCTACCAAAATGGATCTGTAACACCAGCATCAAGAAAAAACTAGCTACATGGCACTTTACAAGCCCAAACACCATCCAATCATCAAAGTATACCTCCAAAAACTTGTGAATGAACTCTTTGAACGCTGCAATGACTACATGTGAAAATATTACCGCCACATTATCCATTCCAAAAGGCATCACAGTATAATGAAATCATCCCCACTCAGTTGTGAAGGTCGTCTTACTCCTATCTTCCCGCGCAATCTTTATCTGATGATATCCAGAGAACCCATCAGTAAATGAATATGCTTCCTGTCCGCAAACATTATCCAATACCTCATCCGTGAATGGAGTTGGGAAGGGATCATGAATGCAAGCATCATTTAGTTTCCTGAGGTCTATGTAGATCCTTATCTCATCCTTCTACTTCTTTTCCTAAATGACTATAGGACTTGCCTAGTCAGACTCCTCCATTAGTTCAATAACCCCTGCTGCAAGAATTTTATCCAACTCTAAGAAAACCTTTTTCTTGTACTTAGGATTAAGGTGATATGGCCTGTTTCTCACATGCTTCATGTTTAGATTCAATGTTATCTTCGTCACTGCTAAATTGCCTATTATCCACTTCAAATCTGAAAAAAATTTAGGGAACAAATCCTCATATTCACGAAGTAAATTAGTGACCTTATCCACCATAGCATCGTCCGAGTAGTCCCTTATCTTTGTGAACTTCAACTCCTCCTCTGTTCTATTGTTCACTTGTCTAGTTTTCAGGGCAAGGTGATATTTGGATTCTCTATCTATGGCCCTTCAACTGCGTGATGACCTTCTGTCTCTCGGATATTAAGGTTCCTTAGATCCTCCTCTTCTCCTTCAGAAGTCACATTGTAGCACGCCAGCACATGGTGCATCTGGGTGGTCTAATCAAGTTCAATCAAATCCAAGGGATCTTGCAAGATTTTCAAAATCATTGCTTTGACCTTGTGTAACGCCTCATCGATGCACTCATATCCATTCTCAAAGTTTAATTTCATTAGGAACCCCTGCCTAAAAATATCCCATTCATCCATGTAGTAGAATAAATTCACCCAATCCGGTTGTAGTTCTGCTCCATAGGCATCAGCCCATTTTGCTAAGTGATAGCATGGATCACATCTCCCATCGTATTTCTCTATCAATCATACTTTTGGGCGACCAAACTGCACCCTCATCATTGCTTTTTTTTTGCTTCGTCCATCAAAATTGTACTTATGCATACCCCATCATCTTGTAGGCGTAGCACACAATGCCAAGTCCAAGGCTTGTAAGTGATGATACTCTGGCACTTCCCTTTCAAATGCATCCAAAAATTTATAAATATCAGCTAAACCATCAAAATAATTCAAAATTCTTACCTCTGATGATACACAGCGCACATTAGTCATCATGTTACATCATAGCCTAGACACTTCATGCAATCAATTTTGCTAGTGTTCCAATTCCTCATATGAATCTGATGTGTAGGAGCTTTCACAGTCCCATGCAATACGTCCATCAGCTGGCGGATTTACCCAATATTGATCTTGCACGATTATATTATAATTTTTTTCCAAATCATCATCACTTTCATAGTAGCAGAATGATTCAGTATATCATGGTCCTTCTACAGGGTCCAAAGGCACTACTACACTAGAGCGATTCTCTTTCAAATGCCATTCTCTGCTTCTTTAAATTGATCACCTCATTCATGTCAATAGCCATTTCAATCCCAAGGAATGCAGGGTAGAGATTTTTTTGATCGAAAATCTCTATTATTTCGAAATCCGCTAATGCGCTCCCACCTTCAATATCTACTATCACTCCTTGCAGTCTCCCCATGGGGATAATTTTTTGTTTATTCGCCATCCTCAATTGGATCAGAGACCATTGTAGCGTAGGTATCCCCATTCTTTCCCATGTTTATTTTGGAAAAACATTCCCATCTAATCCCAAATCCAAAATAACTTGGTCCATTTCATACTCTCCTATTTGTGTGGCGAGCCTCATCTCACATCTTGTTCTTGCATTATGCTTACCAATTTCACCGACCCCACGTGCTCCCTTGGGAGTATTTTCTTTACCAACGCATTTATTGATCAACTCTTGTAATCCTTCCATGGCCTTGCTATCATGTATCGGCTTCATACATGTCTCCAGAAAGGTAGTATGGATGGGTCCATTTCTTCATGCTGCTTATCTTGACTTCCCGAGGTAGAAGCCCAAGTGAAGGTTTTCTTTACTTCCATGAAGGTTTCTTTCACACACTTTAGATCAAAGAAAACCTCCTTCTATGGAGCTTTTTTGACCCATTGACCTTCTTTAGGCTACTTTCCCTTATCTTTTTCAGTCCTCATTCCACTTTGCAACATGATATTCACATTAGATTCCTCTTTGCGGGGTTCAGACCTCATCATCTGTAGGTTTTGGGTAGGTTGCTGAGGCTGCATCCCATTTTACCGCATCTTAGTTATTAGTACAAGGTATTCTTTTGTCGCGTGGTCAAACTGAGTGTAGTATCAGCATGAAAGGCGCATCGGGTTCATACATTCTTGCACATAGTGTCCTCGCCCTCCACCATTGTAGCAAATAACTGGTCCCCAACCTCTCGCAGGTCCTCCACCTCCTCAGCCTCATTCGCACCCCCGATATCCTCCTCGCACTCTCCCAGTGCCTTGATTAGGAGGTCAAGTTTATGTCTGCATCTGATACATGGGCATTGTGTTCATCATGAGCTCATAGCTACGACAATTGTGCTCATCATGACCCACTGATTTGTAGAAGTTGCAGAAGAGTTGTTGCAGTGTCTATACAAATGTATGCAACATGTGAAAATTATCTATCACGTGTTTGCTAGCTACCTAACAGATAACACACCATAGCGTCAACCCTGTACTTGGCCCTGCTTGAGCTTCCAGCCTCAGAGGCATTGACCCTCCTCCTGCAACATAATTCATGAAGACAGGTAAATGATCTTTATCATGCCCCTGAATTTAACATTTCAAACACCAAACTTCTTCGTGCACCTCAAACTGAGGCACTCTATCTTTCTTCAGACTTTGGTGTTCCAGGAAAATATTTTGCAACTCCAAGTTAATCTACTGAACTCCCAAAGTAGCATATTTAATTGGCATCTCATGCAATCCCATCGTAATCTCTAGGGCTTTCGCCTGGGTCCAAATATTTTGTTGTGATAAAGCAACCCTGAAATGAGGCAAGAGAGTAGCCACAAACCATTCACAGTGATGTCCATCTATAAGATTCATGTTAGCTTCATGGATCTTGCATTTAAATATCTGGTCCATCTCCTATGGTGTTTTGCCAGGCTTCATCATGATTTCCTTGAATCCCACGATCGGTTACACTTCATGCTTGGGTCTACTAAATTCCTTATTCAACGCAGTCTAAATATCTTCCAACACAACTGCCAGCTTATCAGTGCAATACATGATGTACCACATTAGCGCACGACCCCATAAAGCAGTAACCAACATTTCTTTCTTCATTTGATCATATCTAATGTTTTGGGCTTCTCACACAGCATTTGCAATGAATGAGAACTGGTCCGGGTCCTGATTTTCCAAGCCATTAAAAAGGAGAAACTTCACTGTATTCACCATATTGAATGGTAGTGGAGGCGGTGGGAGTGTGGGTGAAGGTGTATGCGGTGGAGGTGAAGATGGAGGTGGTGTGGGTAGATGGGGTGTTTGCGGGAACCCTCGCGTTATTAACTGAACACCGCTCTGTAGAGAAATCTGTGTTGGTTCTTTGTCGTCACTCAAAGCAGGCTCAATAAGTGGGCTATATTTAGGTCCTGTTCGTCCTCTATCCCTGAATAGCTTTCCACTTTGCGTAGCTCCAAACTTCAAGGTAATTGCATAACCCTCTTTTCACAGAAGAGCATTTTAATCCAAGTATTCAAAGATTTTAAATACATACCTTGTGGTTCTTTGAAGAAGCATCACTCTGCTTCATTGTAGCTGACTGAGGTGTCGCCCACGAACTCTATACAAATCATCATAGGACACGATGAAGCCATTGATCGACAACGTGCATGATCTTATATTCATAGGCTTCCAATCTTCACAGTAACTCTGGGGTCCAAACTATTGGACCATCAAGCCTCCACCTTCCCTGGCCATCCGCCAATTTAACGATCCACTCATATAGCTCGATGGGGAAGGAACACAAGAAAATTTTGTGTATCTCTGTGTATAGATAAATTTCCAACCACTGTTCTTCTGTCAATCATGGATTTTTGTTTTCTTGCACCGTGAATTCATGGATCTTCCTATCCAACCAATCTTCAATTTCTTTCTTTGTCGGATTCCAGTGATGCGACATCAGACATCTCTTTATGCAGATCCTTGTATCACAATAGAACCATTTGTTGCCTTAGTGGTTGCAAACGTAGGTTCCAACCAAATCCCTACACTATTGGCCCTTTCGGCATCAATCTGCAGAGCGCAGGTTGAAGTCTCACCCGAACCAGTATGGGAAGATGCTGCAACCATGTTTCCACACCCATAGATGATTATGATGTCATTTTATTCCCTAAAACTTCCTTCGTGCAGATCGATAATCCCTTAAGGCTTATTGATATAGCTTCCTTTTATCAACCTTCGGCCCTTCACAAAGCTCTATGACTCTCTTGCATTCATAGAACAATTTAAACCATGTAGAATCGCGCACCAATGTAGTATTAAATCATGAACCCAATATTCTTCAGAACATCAACACATCCATTCATAGCAAAAGTAAATGGAAAAAACACTGATATTTCTAGAATATTCTCTTTATTGATACTTCAAATTTGCTTACAAACACAAGACTACCCTACGCACTTAGCTACAGTGGTCCGAGCACATAGTTGTAGACTCTACTCTAGGCCTCTACGCACACAGTTGTAGAGCCTTTCTTGTACACCAAGACTCTTCGCTCTTCACCTGTAATGACCCATTACATTCATCAATATCAACTATCTACTCCCTTAGACTCTCTAAGACTCTCATTTCTATACAATCCCGTGGTCTGTGGACCATGGTCAGGTCTATACAGGCTGACACAACTTGCATAAAAGAAGGGAAATGCCTTTATGAAAGTTACTATCTATGCACCGTGTGACCACATCTTGAGAATAATTTATACTTTTCATAACAAAACCTTGGGCTTTCTACCAAAAAATGTATGCTTTTGCACCAAAATTTACGCTTGTGGGACACTACCCCAACAGGCTGCCTCATATCAAATGGTTAATCGAATCATTTTTAGAAAGAACCACCCTGGAATACTACTAAGATGTTTAGAATATGATGAGGCTCAACGAGTGCTGAAAGATATACATGATGGACCTACAGGAGGTCATTATGCAAATGGAACCACGACCCATAAGATGATGCAAGTAGGTTTGTATTGGCCCACGTTGTTTAAGGATGCACATGCCTGTCTTGAGAAATGTCTTGTCTGCCATAAACACATAGGTACCAAGCAAGATTGTTCGCTCCACTCCAACGCATAGCAGTTGAGGAACCTTTTCAGCAATGGGGGTTGGATGTTAGAGGTGAGATCATGTCAAACTCATCAAAACAACAGAGGTATATACTTATAACCACTAAATATTTCACTTGGTGCGTAACGGTAATTCCATTATAGAAGGCTAATGATGACAAGGTAATACCTTTCATTAATCAATACATCATAGCCAAGTTCAGTGTTCCAACCTCACTTGTCTTTGATAATGCTACATATTTTTCATATTTAAAATTGTATAATTTTTCTTTAGAAAACAATATCATGTTAAAACATTCAGCCAACTACTACCCTCAAGGGAACGGCGTAGTAGAAAAACCAATTAAAACCTCATCCGCATCATCAAGAAAACCCTAGTTTCTCATCAAAGGAACTGGCACAATGAACTCAGTAATTCCCTTTGGGCTTACCGGGTTACCCCCAAACCATCCATTGGTACATCCCCCTACTTCGTATTTTACAAGAAAGAAGCCATCTTGCCACCTAACCTGTATCGCCTGGCCCTGAGACTAGCCCAAGAGTTGCAAGGTTCCTCATGCCCTCCCATTCAAAGCGATATCGATACCCTTGTGAGGTTGGAAGAGGAGAGACTAAAGACAAAAGAGAAATTTTCCATTCATCAAGCTTAGATTAAGAGGTGGTTTGATAATAAATATGTAGGGTTATACGAGTTTAATGTGGGCGATATAGTTCTTAAATGGGATCGGGCCCACAAAGATAGGGGCAAACACACAAAGTTCCAATATTTGTGGATTGGCCCCTTCCAAATCAAAGAGAAAATTGGCCAACACACCTCCATGTTACAAACCCTGGGAGGGCAAGTAGAACCCATCCTTGTGAATGGCCAAGACCTTAAGCTCTATTTCACCTAGGCGGCCCCAACGTTGCTAGCCCCATCTTGAACCATAGCCTTATTTTTTTTTCCTAGCTAGTCTTAATTTTTATTTCAGTATAGTTTGTTGTTTCATTTCCTTTTAAAAGAAGTTTGAGATGATAGGTAGAGGTTCAAACGACCATTCACATTGGCTACCACAGATTCTCTACGGAACCGTTTGGTGACCGAGACTTAAGGTGCAGAAATAAAATATAGTGTGGTAGATTGGAAGTAGTGGGGAACTTGATGGTACACACAGACCCCATTCCTACTCGTGTCAGTCTGTCCCAACCATTTATATGGCTAATAGGTTGTGAATTTTTCTAAATCACCCATGGTATTGGGGAGGAAGCGAAGAGTGAAGAAACCTTTTGAGAATACATATAGTTTGGGAAACCAATAAGGTTTGTGAAAAATCAGAAACAACCTCTTTGCATGTTAAATAAGTAGGGATCCAACATTTTCCCAAGCTTTAAGCCACCATCAAATAAGTCCATATAAGCACAGATAAATAAGTGCCAATGAGTGCATCCATCCATTCATAATAAGGGTTAAAGGATCGAGAAAGGTTTCCTACACAAAAAAGTGAGGCAATGACTCCACCGGGGTATTGACTAGGCTCGCTGGCAATGGAGAAATGTTGACAATCTCTAGGTAGTGACTCTACTAGGGTAGTGTTTAGGATCGATGGAATAGGACCAACACCAAAGTATTATGACTACTATACCAAACAAAATTGAATCTCATATTATAACTTCAAGTTCCCTTTTCCTTCCGAGGACAAAAAGACGTAGCACCCTATCTTGTGTGGTAAAGGCCATTTTCGGCAGGATCGGACAACCAACCAATTCAAACGAGAGGCTCAAATACCATCAGTGGGGCCCAAAGATCCATAAAGAAATAGTTATTTAAGTCCCATTAAGCTAGGTGAGAAGGCATCAAAGATCCTGGAGTCTCCCAGGCAATCACCAATTGTTGTAGTTGTTGCAACAACCACTCCAAAATTCTGGAAAGCCTAAAATTTCCGAAGCCCTTGTATTATGCGGAGCTACTGGTGCCGCTGGGATCTTCTCAAAGAGCTCAATAATTTTGAAGAACACCAAAAAAATCTAAGTTGCTAGCTAAGTAAGGATAAGTTGCTAGTTCTTGCCTAAAGCTGGTCGGTGGTTTTTTTGGAATGCAACTAAGTCTAAATCTTGTGACCGATGCCACTGATGCGACCTGTGTGACTCACTAGTTGAAAGAATTGTGAGATTGCATCTGTCTCCCTTGGAAATTGATGTGACAATGTAACCACTGTGACCTCACGATTGGATGGTCGCAAGGTCACAAGGTCGCATCTGTCTCTCTTGGACATCGATGCAACCATGCGACCATTGCGACCTCATGACTAGATGGTCACAAGGTTGGATAGGTCGCAAGGTCTCACATACCTTGCTCACCCATGAATATGATCATGCAACCCTTGCGACCTCACGAATACGTAGTCGCAAGGTCACATGCGAGACCCATTCAACCTTATACATGTCGCCAAAGTTATATAATGGAAGGTTGTTGAGACACATTATAACTTTTCCTTTAGCTGTAGGGAAGGTGAGGAAGGCCTGCAACTTGGGCACATAAGTGTTTTTCTCTAGTTAAGTGACATTTCGCCTTCCTAGTAATCATGATTTTCTCCCTAGTGTCTTTGTTTCCATCCACAACCTTCTGCATCCCATGCCCTGGGGGTTTTAGCCCATGTTACTTTGCTTTTTCACCTCATTTCCTGAAAGCAATTTCCCTGGCCACTTCCACTCTTCTCGCACCGAGACCTTAGCTATTTTTTGACCCTAACCTTCTTGGTTTTCACCGGTAAGCCTAGAAATACTTCCCTGGAAGAATCCTAGACCTCCTAGAGCTACAAATTGTTTTCCTTGATCCTCTTAAAACCTAAGTCGGTGGCTTGAGACTACGATATCTCTTTTCACGTGACTTCACCCTTACGCGACCTTGCGACTTATGACCTTGTGTGCCCCATCGACTTGCGACTTGCGACCATACTACCCCATCAACCTAACCTCCAACTTTGTGACGCCTATCAATCTACGACCTATACAACAAGTCGCTTAGTCTCATTTCTATCCTTGTGACCTTGCGACCTGCCTCCCCTGCGACTATCCTACCACCTATTGAAACTCCTTTTGTTTTGTAGTTTTACTTGATTTTCATGGTGTCTATATCCTCGTGGGATTTTATTTTTGACATGCCTGCTGATGTGGACCTAGATTGCATATAAATATATTCCTTCGAAGACAAAATAGCTCCACCAACCACTAAGGCTACTTGCAGAGGCTAAGGAAGCAAGTCATGGGAGTCTGACCAAGATGAAAAGCCACCCATATTTGAGGACACATATTGAAAGATTAGTAAAACCTCGAGGCTCTCCTGGTACAACATCTATGAGGAGTTTTCGAAATAAAACATTCCGTAAACCCATGAGGATTTTCTAGTATACATGAACTTCAAAAGATCAAGGTTACATAAGGTAGCGATGCACCCCTCGGTCTTCCCTTGAACAAAAACTATTGAATGGATCTTGCAATGTATAGATACAAATTCATGGATGATCATGGATCATGCTAGGGCACCCATAGCCACTATTTCTCCTACACACATCCACGCCTACTATGAACTTCATGAGATAAAGGAGGTTTTTAATACTAGGTGGCTCTCTAAGTTTGTGATCCTAGTGAAGGACATCCAATTGGAATGGTGGCAAGACCCATCAAAGTTTTGTGTTAGAATGGATCAAGCATACAAGAAATAGGGATTGTGGAAGGTATATTAGTTAATTGCTCCAATGATGTTCTGATTATATGTCAAGGTAGAATGCACCATTTTTTACAGCACCTAGGTCCCCCTCATGTATGTCATTGCCATCAGAGGAACTATTTTTAACTAGGCAAGCATCCTCTCATTATCCTTGAGAAAAAACATAGCTATGGGCAAGCCCCTACAATAGGAATAGCCTCCAAAATTCTATGTCTTCATACCTCGTCGACGTCGTCTACTTGAGATGCTACTTCAAGCACTATAGATGCAACTGGTACTCGTGAGGAGCTGACCCTGTGCAATGCCATTAAAATGTTTTCTAGCACATGGCTTACAAAGATATGATAGATGTAATCTATCACTCTTTCATCATCCCATTGTACCATCTGCTATTTGGGGATGAACCACCATGAATTCCAAAGAGGGATGTGAAGAGTATGGTCAGCATAGAACACTAGTTTCACATTTAAGAAGGGAAATTTGTCAGTGTGTTCAGTAGGCATAAGGCCCCTCATACCCTACCAAGGTTGGCCATGGACAAGACGCTCCTACGAGAGTTCTTCTACCAAATGCCACAGGGTTTTTCTAGGATATTGAATGAAGGGAAAAAGAAACCATGGCTCACTTTCCCTCTCACCATCGAAGCATATGTGGTGGAAAATTTGAAACACATAGAGGCAGAGGTTGAGGCATTGAAGGGAAGCCACTTTGTGATGCTCAAGTATCGAACATATGGTCCCGAGAAAGTCATGGTCACCCACTAAAAAAAGGAAAAATTCAGCTGGTCTAATTCTCATTCCAAACCAGATATTGAAGATCGGGTAAAAAAATTGGTATAAATGTACAAGGGAACCTAGACCAAGCGAGCATTAGGATAGAGAAGATGATCTCTTTTATGATTCCCTAGAAGATGTGAGCCTCAAAGAAAGAGCTTCCACCATAAAGAAAAAGTAGCAAGAGGCGTTAAAAGGCACCAGGGAATCTAAGAAGCAAAAAGGAAAAGAGCTAGAAGATGCCTTGAGCAACCATGAAGAGGAAGACACTAATGCTACGCTGAAACAAAGGAATGCCACCATGGTAAGGAGAAAGCAAGAGATTAAAAGGAAAATGGTGCTAGAGAGAAAACAACCTCAAGATTACAGCAACCAAGGACAGAGTGAGAAAAGGGGACAATAAGAAGAGCGAGAAAAGGAGAAACAACTGCAAGAAAAGAAGAAACAAGAACGAAGGGTGAAAGAAGAGGAAGAGAAGATAAAATAGGAGGAAGAAAGAAGGGCACAGGAAGATGCAGAGTAGAGAAAGTAGGAAGAAGGTAGAAGGTCCTAGGAAGAGGTAGAGAAGGGAAAACATGAGGAAGAAGCAGAGAAGAGAAGACAGGAGGATAACAAAAGATTAGAGAAAGAGCTGAAAAATATGCAAGATGATCTAGAGAGGCAACACGCGCTTGCAAATCAAGAGAAAAGACAACAGGAAGAAGAACTAAGGAGGAACAAGGAAAAGGAGGTCGGGGAAAGTGAACAAGGAGATACTAGCAAAATAGTTGAGCTAGGTACAGGAAAATGTGGACTTCCCCCATTAGACGTGCACCATACCAATCCCCTCACCAGCGGGCACCTCTCCCTACAAGAACTGGGTATCTCGGAGGGATAGGATGAGGAGGTCCTACATCTCACAAGGCTCACTTTCGATGAAGTGAACCTCAAAATTATGAAAGAAAGAAAAAAATATTGCACCAAGAATCCAGCTAAGCCTTTATCAATAACCATGGCCAAGGGTACTGTGCCCAAGATTACAACAAACCTACAAATGATTGCCTCGATCAGGACAACTTTCATTGCCACCATAGAACATAATGTGGCGCAAACAAGTAAATAAATTTCTATTCTTGATAATAGGATGTATGCATCTAAACAAAGGGTGACCTGGCACAGCAGGAGAAAATGAACATGGAGGAAGAGAATGCAGCACTCTATTTAGTCCACATGAGCACAGTTGAATGCCAAGCATCAATCAAAGTAGAAATAGAGACTCTCGGGGAGGCCATGGTAGTATTCTATGAAGAGCTGTCCAAACTGCATCACACAATGGCCCCAATCATGACAATCCAAGCGCACACAAAAGAAAGAGTCTTAATGCTTAAGGTGGCTATGCCATCTTTGGATAAGATAGATGAATGGTTCGCCAAGTACCGATGAGCACCAATGTGATCCCTAAGAAGGATTGGATCACCATGCAGAATACCAAGGTTCAACTCCACATCACAAATCAGTCCAAGGAAAAATTGACCAAAGATATCGAAAGAGTATTAGCATCCTACAGACACCTGTTCAGTGGCTTAGAATTTATAATCCAACTTCATGGGGTCCCCTCTGTAGGATAATTTGGATAGGTGAGGAAGGAGGATGAGATCTCCGAGGAAGTACAAGCATTCGTAGAGACATATAAACAAGTATCCCGTACAAAAGACATGCCAATCACCAACGAAAATAGTACGCATTATGTGGTAGAACCAATTAGGATCTACAAAAAATTGGTAAACTTGAACAATCAGGTGCATGCCAAGCGGACCACCGTCATCCCAGATGTATTCAAGTTTCTGCACCAACATGATGAATATTAGCTGTGGATCACTCCCATCGCAGCGGAATAAAAACTATGGCACACATATTTTATGGAACAACTCAGTCTTGACATTCCAGAACACTCCATTGTTAAATTAGTGAATTAGGTTGGTAGCATGTTTTTTGTGATGTATCTACTTCAGTAGCATAGAAATTTTTTTGAATATGAAAGGTCATGTGGAATACCAAAATTCGTTAGGTAGATGAAAAGTCATGAGGAATTTCAAGAATCAAGGGTAGGCCAAGAGTCACCCTCACCCTATAAATACACCCTCATGACTCATTTGTAAAGGACCTTTTGTTGAGGGCTTTTTTAGAGATATATATACATGGCTTAAGAGAAATTATGCTCTTCTAATTTATGCAAGGAGTGATTGTACATTTCCACTATTGGATTCATCAAGTCATTTTTGTTCTAATGCCATGAGTATTTTCTTCATTTGATGGATCAAATGTTCCTAAAATCTCTTTGATGTGCGGTCTCATCATATGTTGTCTCATACTACAAACTTTGTGTTGCTTCGTATGAATGGTATTTGATTCGCTAACGCTATGCTTGTGCCACTGAACTATTTCATTGGTATTGGTATAATCTTTTTTCACTGTACCTTTATCTATGTTCATAGATGTTTGATCATTGTGAATTAATTTACAATAGCTAAGCACTTTATCTTGGAAAGCATGAGTCTTATTTGAAGCCTGCTAATAGTAACATTAGAAAAGATTTATGTTGTTTATAGTCTAGCTATTCATGGTTTATGCAGCATAAGATATTTTTCAATTATGTCCTTGTATTTATTTAGGTCCATGCTTTCAATTGAGTTCATATTTCACCTCCGTCCAAAGCAAGCTCAACACAACTAAACAACTGTTGGGCCTACATACTGGAAGGGATCCCTTTCGCAAATGGTGCATGCTCTAGTTCTGAACCTACACTGTGGAGATCCCCTTTGCTGTTGGTGGATAATTCTAGCCCATCAATACCTGGTTCCATCTAGGCTGAGGAACTAAAGACTAAACTCAGACCTCCATAGTAAAAAAGGGATTACGAATTCTTGTACTTTACGCACTTTTGAAGAAAGAAGAAATAGTGTTTTCTTTCCCTCACTCCTTCTGGGATAATAGAGCTAATGTACTATTCAGTTGTCAAAAGTAAAAACCATTAGTGAGGATATGCTTCCAATCACAACAGAACACAACCTTACATTTTACTAAGGAAACAATATTACAAAGTCTCAATGAAAGGGTTTAACTACAATAAACTTTCCTTATGTTTTTCAAGCTACTCCACACAATTGTCATCTATTGCAAAAAAAATATTCTCTAGAAAGGAACACAACTTGTGATTATAAGTGCCAAGATTTACTAAGTTCGCACATAAGCTCTCTGGTTGATATCAATGTTGATATTACTTTGAAATAAACCAAATTGGGCATCTGAGGTAAGTGTGGAATCATCAAGCATTAATACACATATTCAAAGCTAAAAGAAAAAATCATTTAAATATCAACATTAGCACAAAATATATTCTCCTTATTCATCAACAATCAATAGAATAGATATGTATAAAGGCATGCATTAACACATCACCAAAGGAATAAATCCAAATATAATGATTTCCTTCAAAGAAGTATCGAAGCCTATTTTACAAGATTTGCTTCACTATGAAACTAACTCAAATACCCTACGAACCAAAATTAAATCTTATGATGCAGATATATATTTCAAGAACATTTTATGTTCTTTAAGTAAATATTACCTAGATATTTTATCTAATATTGGATGGAATTTTTGCAATGCATGAACTCTTTGAAAATAATAAAAAAAGTAGGTAGGATTATTATGTTGGATATTTCCAAGGCTTATGATAGACATGATTGGAAATACAACTCTCCACCCTCAAGGTATTTTGATTCTTTTCCTCTTGAATAGTTTGGATTTGTGCTCTAATTTCTACCCCTTTACAACCCATCATGTTCAATGGATACACTTCTACCCTTTTTAACGAGTTAAGGGTCATTTATCAATAGGATCCCATCACCCCATTTTTTTTATTATAACTACTAAGGGTCTTATAATCTATCTTAAGAGGGTGGTCTTCACTCATGTTTGGAAGGACTCAAGTTGTTTAGAAATGACTTACCGATCATGCACTATAAGTTATAGGATGATATCCTAATCTTTTATTTTCCCAATGATAATGAAGCTATATGTTTAAAATAAATCATGAAATTATTTACAGAAACCTCAACAATAAATGGGGATAACAATAATATTTTCTTTTTCAATACAACTATGGAGATTTACTTGCATTTTTTTATTGGAAATTAGCACTTAAGATTAATTATTTACCTTTTACATGTTTGAAATCCTCATTGGTCACCAACTCTCTATATTTTTCATGCTCAGAAAACATAATTTTGGAATTAACAACAATTTGGACAACTGGGCATTTTGATATTTAAACTTGGTGGGTCGGGTTGCCTTTCTTAGATCCATTCAAATGGATCTTCTATTGTGTTAGAATATATTCTTATGGATCTAAATTTTATCACAACATATTTGATCTCCAATTTCAAATGCATTCTCTATAGGAGAACTAAAAGATGAAAATAGATGCGTCAAAATTTGTGCCTTCTAAAATTAGTAGGCACTCTAAGGTTAAGGGATCTTATGGACCCCAACTATGTGTTGGGTGTGAATATGTGGTGGAGATGGCTATAACGCTTTATTGATCTATGGAAGTAGTTTTGAGATCACGAATACATCAACTACTCTTTGGAAACTAAAAAAATGTAGCACATTGAGCTCCCACTAAGGTCCTCCACATCAAATCTAGTCAAACAAAATTACTATTATCCAATGCCATGTCTTCTATGATGTTAAATATCGGAAAAATATCCTATTATAGTTAGATTATTAGTAGCCAATGACATGTCCAAATGATCAAGTGAAGCCAAGAGACTTGAATTTATATACTAAAGATCAACAATATCTCAAAGTTGTTGGCTTCTCACGAGCACAATATTTAACTTCTCAATGGCAGATTTGGAAGAAGAAATAAGATTGGATGACTAATCATTCCCTAATTTTGTGGGATTTTCCATTTTCTAACCTGCAGGTCAGGAAAATATCTATCTCCCTAGACCCAAATAAACTTCGTTGGGGGTATCATTCATGGGGCATGTATACCATCTAGCAGGGTCTTTTTCTAGATGCTAATGTGACAAATTTTCCATGAGATTCCAAACAGATAAAAATATAGATTACACATCTATGAATAAAGGTGACATGCATCACTTGGATAGTTGACAACTGTTGTTTTCTAACTTGTTATCCACTTTAGTAGAAAGGTATGAGGGACCCTCCCTTTGTCAATTGTATTGGATTAATGAGGAAACCATGGAATATATCTTGAATTCTTTCTAGTATTCATAATATTTTAGGTGGAAATTTTGTTGACTTAGTGGGTCCTGACCCATGTTTAGAGTTAGTTGCGCCAAAAAAATCCCTACACTATTGACCCTTTTGACATCAATCCATGAAGCCTGGACTGAAGTCTCCCCGAAGCAGTATGGGGGGATGCTAGAACCAAGTTTCCACACCCAGAGATCAGCCTCTAGAACTCCGTTAAGATCTACAACTGGATTTTGTGGACTTTGAACAGGCTAATCACCCAGTTATGTGCATCCAATACTATTCTTAATCTAACAATTATTCAGTCCTGCTTAAGTGTTCAATAACTTCAACATACAATACTATAATCTTTGTGTAAACACTTAATGTCAATTTCTTTCATATAACAATATAAGCCATGTAAAGTCAGGGATAAATACATCATTATTTCATACTTACCACTGCGCTTGGAGTCATGCTCTTTTTATTGGGCGTGTTGCTTCCTGGCGTGCTCCTCTATCACCCGAACCTTCTCCTCAGCGTCTTTTTTGTGCTTCTCAGCCAACTGCTAGACCTTCTCCTTGACTTCTTCCTTATTTTCCTTTTTTGTGAACTTGGTGATGCCCGCAGCTGGATAGGATGGATTATGCTAATTTGTTGGCTAGTACTTGATGGCTTCCTAGATGGCGTTGTCCATGGCCAAGTATGGCAGACCAAACCATTTTTGCTGTGGATCCCTCTATGCCCTCATGTAGATGCGGTGGAGATCTTCCTTAAACTCTGCATACTCTGCTAGGTACTCAAACATGGTTGGTGACAATTTCGGCTTTTGGTTGATGGCCATACGAATGCTCACCTCCATCAGCATCCAGAAGAGTTTGGTCTCTATGATGCACACAACGTCCCTTTTTGCACAAAGAGATGCAAATTGTGCAGCCTCTGGTAAATCTTTCTCCATGGGACGAAAATCATTGTCCTCCAATAGATCCCAGGCCACTAATACGATGGAGAGTAATAGCCACACGTAGTGGAATGTTTTACACTCATCATGTGCCTCTCAAGAGTTCGCAAGGAACTCAATACAAAGCTAGCGCAACTAATTGAATTGCACACCCTCCGCACACTATGAAACTAGTGAAATAAGTGGCATCAAAACCTCATCCATGCAACGTTTTCTCATGAATTTCCTAGCAAGGATCTACGTAGCAATTTTTATTGCAGGGTCGGTGATTGAGGTAATAGAGTACCCACGTGGCTTCTTCACCATCTTGAATTTGTCCTTCATTTTCTTTGCGATGTTGCGCTTGATTGTCTTTCAACCAAACTCCTTGGTTGGATTCAACCCTAATTGCAGAAATTGTGTGATATGATGGATCAACATATTAGTGATAGGGATCGATGCGCTCAGACACAAGAATCTTTCATGTACCAAGGTCAACAACTACTTGATCATAATAAGGTTGATGTTGGATCAGTGGTAGTGGGGTACCCACAACAGCTTCAACAACCCTTACTGATTCACTCCACGAATCCACTCGATAAGGTCCAACGTGGTGACACCTGAATCGCTATAAAATACTCTTTTCATATAGCTCCTTGCGCAAGGTGGGGGAACCTCTCGTGGTATGCGAAATCAGAGTCTTCCATCTTTAAATGTGGGATCTGTGCCAAGTGTGGACCTTCAAAAGTGATGCTCTCCGGTAACACGGTTGTATTAAGGAGGAATTTTCATGCATCTAGGTCCTTAGGTACCTTCAATTTTCCCTTACATGGAGGGATATAATTCGATAGTTTGGATATAAGCTCCACCCCCTAGCATCTATATCCTCTGTGCCTTCTTCAGCCTCCAAAACGACCAATTTCCCCTTATCCTTTGCTGGTCTTTTTCCTTATTGTGAGCCTAGGTAGCAGTATGCTTTCTCAACGACTCATGCATCAGCATGGGCTTCTTCTACTTATATTTCTTGAGCTTTGGGACTTCCCACAATGGTGTAGGTTTTAGGTTGGGCAACCTTGGCATCATAGGCACAGTAGTTGGGGCCTCCATGCTCACAACTTCTGGAACTACTCCCTCAAAAGCGACATCCCCACCAATGGTCATAGTTTATGTGGGGTTTAGTGCTAACATCTTTTCCATGATGAATTTATGATTTACCTTTGAAAACATGGCAAATACAGGGCTCAAAACTAAATCCTCCCAATACGAGCAATTCATATGAAATCGACAACACAACTTGATAAAAAATCTAAGGTTGCAAAGTGTTTTTTGTTAGACGACCACCCATAATGTACAAGAAAATTTAAATTTAAATTCGATCGTTCCCCCCAAAATCCATTCATAAATGCTAATTTGGTTGTATATCCCCAAATATTTTAGCCTTAATTACCTTAAATGTTGTCCCTCAACTCCTCTTAAACATTTTCTGGCAGTCAAATCATGAACAATGAATGTAACAGTCATTTTCTAGCTATGATGGCTTAGTGGGTCCTGGCCCACGTTCAGAGTTAGTTGTGCCAAAAAAATCCCTACACTACTGGCCCTTTCAGCATCAATTGGCAGAGCGAGACTGAAGTCTCACTCGAAGTAGTATGGGGGGATGTTGGAACCAAGTTTTCACACCGAGAGTTCAATGTGATGTCATTTTATGCCCTAAATTTTCCTTCCCGTAGGTCAACAAACCTTAAAGTCTTATTGATATAACTTCCTTTAATTGGACTCTAGACCTTTATGAAGGTGTATGACTAGATTTTCTGGGCCTTGAATAGGTTAATCAGCAACTTACGCACATCCAATACTATTCTTAACCCGCCAATTATTCAACCATACTTAAGTGTTGGATAACCTTAACATACAATAGTATAATCTTCACGTAAACACTTAATGTCAATTGCATTCATATAACAATATAAGCCATGTAAAGTCACACATCAATACATAATTATTTCATACAAGCATTATTTATCACATCATAAAGGGAATTCATACATAACACATGTAAATGGGTAAACACAGGAATTTCAATAATAATCTTATTTATTGATAATCAGTTCAACTTACAAACTCAAGACTTCGTTATGCACTCAGTTGCAGGGGTCCGTGCACTCAAGTGCGGACTCTTCTCTATTCCTTTGTGCACACAGGTGTAGAGCCTTCCTTCCTCCCTAAGAATTCTATAAGTTTTCCTTCTATTGACCCATTACATTTATCTTCATCTTCTTCTCTCTCCTCAGACATCCCTAAGACACACTTATTTATACAATCCCATGGTCCACAAACTATGGGTAGATCTACAAAAAGCCGACTTAACTTACATAGAAGAGCGTAAAATCCATTTTTGACTCTTTAATTATCTATGTGCTCTGCGACCAGAATTTATGGAGACTTTTCATTATATATAACAAAACTTTGGATTTTTGCCCCAAAATTGACCCTGGGGATGCCATCCCAACAAATTTTGATGACTTTTCACATCAAGTATTGCATAAGAGATATTCTAGACATAACCTTATAGCCTTCTCTACGATATATCCAAAGAGATAAATAATGTAGAAAATCATGTAGATTCACAAGCTCATGCAATGTACTAAAGCATAGGAGGAGAATCTACTTCTACTTTCAACGTGCGTAAGCCAATAGATGGATGAAAACAATATGAACAACAAGAAGAAAAATCAATGCTACATAACACAAGATGTATTTTGGAAAATCCACTGCTCAAAACCTCGTTATCTGTATTGCATCTATCAAAAATATGAGTGAAGATACAAAGGTTGTTCTCACGAGAACAATTCCACACAAGTATGCTCAACTCTCTCAACTCACAAGCTAGATCTTGGCCAACACTTAGCCAATTACGCACCTTTCAAGCCCCTAATCTGTTGTGTAATTCCTAGGATTAATATCTCGTATTTAAAGGCAATTCATGCTTCCAAAAATCCACAATCCAAACATAGGATCAATCTATAATGCATGCATGATATTCATACTCCAATAAGTAATACAACTGATAGTACATTGTCCATGCACTCCAGTCTCAAATCCGTCTTTCTTAGAATTGAAATGCATGGGTTTCGAATGAGTGAATCTTCAGTTAACTAAGGTGACACTTTTGGATGCACTAGTGTACCAAATTACCTTTAACTCTCTATTAGTTACTCGAACAATTTGGAACTAATTTAACTGAACATAGCTCAATAATCTGAGTGATCTAATTTCCAACTCGATTTAAACTCATACTTGAACCCTTTAACTTAGGGATAACATATACACGACTACATAAATATTTCCAACTAGAAATTCCTATTCTAATTAAACTTAATTAACTATTTACAAGTTTCTATGAGAATAGATTTTGATTTTAATTCTCAGTTTAATTCAAGGAAAAATTAAACTCGAATTTGTTGTTGCCATTTCTCAACATTCCCTCTCATCAAGAAAGGGATTATGATCTACGTTGATCCTTTCTCTATGAAACTTAAATTTACATCTTTACAATGCCTTTGTCAAAATGTTAGCATCTTTCTCTTGCATGGTAATGTAATCTAACAACAAAGTCCACCTCAATACACAATCTATGAGATGATGATATCATATTTTAGTATGTTTGGACTAATCATGAAAAACTAGATTTTCAGAGAGTTTGATAGAACTCTCATTATCACAATAAATCACAATTGGATCCATCTGCTAAAAAAACAACGAGCAAAGATCTTCCTCATCTAGCTGGCAACAAAAGTTTTCTAACTCGCAGTCATGTACTCTTCCTCTGCGACCTGAGTAAAACCTATCCATGTTTCCTATCGTACCAAGAAACTGTCATTGACCCAATACTAAAGATCCCTCCGGATGTTCCCTTCTTGTCAATGGACTACCTGCCAAATATACATCGGTGAAGCCTTGAAGCTTGGATCCCATTTTCCATTTGTACCATAATCCATACTAAGAAGTTCCTCTCAGGTATCTCAACATGGGATTTTCCACCTTCCAATACATCTTGGTAGGCTTCACTAAGCTAGTTAACTGCATAGCACATATTCATTCATGTGTTCACCAAGTACATGAGTCAACCCACGAGTTTCCTATAAACAATAGCTTCCACTACTTCCCCAAAAGTAACATTGGCCTTCATCCAGTTACTTGCTAAAGGAGTCTCCATGGGTTTTCTTCTCTCCTTACATAATCTCCTCAATATCTCATTGGCATACTTTCCCTGAAACACAAGCAACTCGTCACCGTCCTGCCATACCTCCATTCCATGCAAGTAATGCATGAGCCCCATTTCCTTCATCGTAAAATCTCTTGCAAGGTCCTCCCTAAAATACTTGATCAACTAATCATCACCTATTAGTATGAGATCATCAAGATAAAGTACAATGATCAACAACTTACCTTCCACCAATATATGGTATAGTTTCTCATCTGCTTCACTCTTCATGAACCCCAACTTGGTGAAGTAGCTATCTATCCTAGTGTATGAAGCACAAGGTGCTTGCTTCATCACATACAACCTCTCTTGAGTTGACACACATCCGACTCATGGTCAAATGTATCAAAACATTTATGTTTCTCTATGCACACCTCTTCCCTAATCATGCAATTAATGAAGGATGTATTTACATCCATCTAATGTATCTTCCAACCCAACTATGTTGATAGTTCAAATGTAGATCTGATTGACAAGTACCTTGTTGTAAGAGTAAAGGTGTTATCATAACCAATCCCCTCTACCTGTGAAAATCCATGGGCCAAAAATCTAGCCTTATTCTTCTCCACACTACCATATGCATCTTTATTACCTTGTAAAGCCAACGATATCTCACCACTGACTTGTCCTCCCATCTTACGACCACATTACAAACACTGTTACAAACTATGGAGTCATACTCTTCCACCATGACATCAACCCAAATTGGCAGCTGCACTACTGCCTTAAAGGAAGATGGCTCTGTCACAACACATTCATCCATAAGATCCATGTATAAAATGTACTGCTTAGGTGGCCTCCTCTGCGTGCGCTGAGAATTGGGTGTTGTCACATTCTCCCATGCATCATCCAACAATATGTCAGCCTCTTTGGTGGGCTATCTTCCATCACTAGAAGAATCTACCTGAGTGGATGTCTCCACTCCTGGATCCTTTGCATGTGGCTACTCCACATCAATCCAAGGCTCCTCAACCTTACAAGTTCAAATATCCTCATCTACATGTATGTCAAGCTCCCTATCGAGGAACACTCACATGGTATTCTCCTGATGGAATCTAACATCTCTGCAAACCACTGTCATTCTACCAGTCGGAAAGTACACCTAATAGTTGTGAGGTGTATCAATGTACTTCACAAATATGCCCAACTCTATTTTCTTCTCAAGCTTCTTTTGTTCATATTTGGTCAAACGGCACTATACCAATGACCCAAAAATCCTAAAGTGTCCAACATCTAGCCTCTTACCCAAATAAGCCTCCTCTGGTGTCTTCATATCAAGTATCCAATGTGGGCTACGGTTCGAAACATAAACCATTGTGTTGCATGCCTCAGCGAACAAGCGTAGTGGTAAGCAGGAAAAATTGTAAGCATGACATTTTTTCTTAAAGTTTAGAAACCTTGCCAAATATCACATATCCATAATATGCAATCTTTAAAATGTTTGGTGATATTTTTGTAAAAATATTCAAAATTTTAATCATTTTATATAAGTCTATATATAAATTTTTGGCAATTTTTAAATGAAAATAATTTTATACAATAAAGTTTGGGCAAATTATTTTTAGACAAAATAGAAATTAGTGAGTATTGTTTTCCCAAAAAGCATGGAAAATTATCCCACCTGTGAATATTAGCCCCTAAAATTTTCCCTGGTGGTAAGCCCTGATGATGTAACATCACCTTCGTTTCCCCTGATATGATTCTCTTCTTCCTCTCGACCATCCTATTGTGGTGAGGGTAATGCGGTGTCGCCAACTTTCATTTAATCCATTCCACTTCAAATAATTTCTTAAACTCATTTGAGACATATTCACCACCATTATCAATTTGTATATTTTTAACCTTCTTTCCCAACTCATTCCCCACCAATGATTTAAACTCACAAAACTTTGTGAAGGTTTGATCCTTTTTCTGCATGAAAAATATCCAGTATTTTCAAGAAAATTCATCTTAAAATATAGCATAATACATGTTTTTGGCCATAAATGTTGTCAATAATGGTCCCCAAACATCTGAATGGACTCACTCTAGAAGTGCCTCTGCTCGACTATCTATATCATGAAAGGAAGACCTGGTATATTTTCGCAAAGTACACCCCTTGCATGTATCAACCAGCTCAAGCATACCTTTGGGAATACTGGTAGAGATCTATTGCAATATTTTTAAAGGCCCATGATGAAAGTAGCCCAAAGGCCCATGCCACAACTTTCCAACGTCTCAACTATGCACCACTTCTACCTTTTTTCTCAAAGCAGCGCACTCCTCTACCTCTAAATTATAGAGATTCTTCACCTAAATCTCTATCTTCTTTACTTGGAGCATGGCTATGTGTGAAAGGAACACCTTTCCTTTCGATAAGATCACATCATAGCCTCTATCCTCGAGCAGGAAAATAGATACCAAGTTCATCTTCTGCTTCGGCACATACATAACATTATTCAGGGTCAGTGGAGCCCCATGATCCCTCTGAAAGGTAATTGTGCCCAATCCAATAATAGTGTACTTCATGTCATCACCCATCTCAATATGCATCTGGAGATATTTCTCCTCTAGGTCACTAAATAACTCTTTTTCTCTAGTCATGTGGAATGAAGCTCCACTGTCTAAGTACCATACAATTCCCATCATTGATGACATGATGCATGCAATGAGGGAAAATTCCAATTCGAATTGAGTTGTCAAAGCCTCACCCGCTGCTCCTCTTTCCATTTCCCCTTCTTTTCCTTAATCACTAAGGAAAAATTCTCTTCATCATTAGTCTTTGATGAAGATCCATCCATAGTGTCCTCCTGATCTCCTCCTAGGTAAAATTTGAACACAGTCATTCCCAATTTGACAGCTTCTCCCAACCATTGACAGAGTCCTGATAACTATGCCAATCCTTTGGGAGACCTAGAAAAGCAAGAATTACCATGTCATCCTCAACAACCATGACTGCAACACTTCCAAGTTCATCACGAAACCGAATCAACACGGTCAAGTGTTTTGCAATTGTCTCCCCTTTCTCCATTTTTCAAATTGTTTCCTTCAGTTCTAATTTGTTTTGTTCACTATTATTCTAATACAAGTTTGTCAATGTTTTCCACATAGGACATGGAGTTTCCTTACCATTGAGACATAAGACAATGTGGTCCCAAACTCCCTGAAGGATTATCCTTCAAGCCATTTTCCTCTAGCACAACCTCCATTTTATCCCTCCAGACTATAAAATTTGAGCTTCTTTCCAAGGCATACATGAGATGCAAAGTATAGAATGTCATTCACTAATCCTGAAGTATGACCCAAAACTCAAAACTTCAAAATGTCCTCTAGTATATTGTTCTCAACTCTTATTCTATGTAGAAAATCCTTCTCATTCACAAGCTCATGTAATGTACTAAAGCACAACACAAGAATATACTTCTACTTTAAATTGGAAAAAGACAAAAGATCGATGAAAACAATATGAACAAGAAGAATAAAAATCAATGGCACATAACACAATATATATCTGGGGAAAGACATTTCCCAAAATCCCACTATCTATATTTCGTACATCCAAAAATTGTACGAAGATACAAATATTTTTCTGACTAGAACAATTTTGCACAAGTATGCTAACCTCTCTCAGCTCACAAGCTAGCTCTTGTCCAACATTTAACCAATTATGCATCTCTCGAAGCCCCAAATCCCTTACGTAATTCATAGGATGAATAACCCATATTTAAAGGGAATTCATGCTTCCAAAACTGCATAATCCAAACATATGATTGATCTCTGATGCATGCATGATATTTACACTCCAGTAAATAATACAACTCATATTACAATGTCCCTACACTCTACCATCAATTGGGCATTCCTCATAATTGATATGCATGAGTTTCTAATGAGGGAATCTTCAGTTAACTAGCGTGACACTTGTGGATGCACTAGTGCACCAATTGACTATTAACTTTATATTAGTTCCTCAAACATTTTGGAACTAATTTAGTTGAATATAACTTAGTGAATTTGGTGATATAATTTCCAACTCAAGTTAAACTCATATTGGACCCCTAAAACTTGGGGAGAACATATACGTGACTACAGAAAGATTTCCAACTCAAAATTCCTATGCTAATTAAGTTAATTAAACTTAATTAACTATTTACAAGTTGCTATGAGAATAGAATTCGATTTCAATTCTTAGTTTAATTCAAGGAAAAATTGAACTCGAATTTCTTGTTTCCATTTCTCAACAAATGAAAGAATCATTTTCCAAATATATTCATAAGAAGAGGCTCTATATTAGAACATCAGATAGAAAATCAAGAAAACCATACTCAATGATGCATGGTAGTAAGATGACTAGAAGGTTAATCACGAGGACACAAATATCCTTTTTTATTTAGACCTTGCTCTGATAATCATTTCTTATAGGGTTTCTAAGACACCCATTCCATGAGTCAGCACTCCCTCTGTCTTCATGCCACTAGTTCATGTCTTTGTGAAGTTAGATTTTGATGGGGCCTCTAAAGGCAACTTGTTAGGTCCCTATAATACTAGTGATTCCCCAATTACTATTTTCATTGTATCCCTTATTGTTATTGTTTTTCCCCTATTGTCTGCATATTGTTATTATTGTGCCCCATATAATCCCACTATTGTTATTTTTGTGCCTTTATATTATTATTGTTAGGTCAGATTTAGTTATTTTGTGACCCCTTAGACTCCTATATATAGAAAGGAGGTTTTGTCATTTTAATCACCCAAGAATTCTTCATTTGTGTAATGTAAAGGAGGTTTCCCCGTCGAAGAGGTTTATTTCTAAGGCTTTGATATATCTTTTCTATCTTTTTATGAGTTGGTTTCATAACATTTGGTATTTGAACTTTTGATTCTAGGGTTTCGCTGCTCCAAATAGGTCATCATGGAACTTTTGCTATAACTTTTTTTCTGTGACATTTGAAAAGCTAGAAAAAAACCCCATTTGAGTCGAGATCGTTTTGAACTTCAGGTCCAAATTTCAGATCTTGTCTCGCTATATTTGTGGAGATATGATCTAAGGAAGCTAGGGTTTTTCCAGACTCCTGAATTACATTCCAAACAGGTGACCTTGGGAAAATCATCATAACATTCACTTTGAGCATCATATTGAATTTTCGTCAGAAGTTACAGAAGGAGGATGGACTGTGTCTTTTTCGGTATCATTTTTAGAACCTAAGGTTGAAATAGTGACCGGCGGCATGTCGTACAAGTTTTCTCTACTGAAGAATTCTGTACTCAGGTCTTCAGGGGAGGTTTGGCATAACTCTTCATTGAAGAATCCAATCTTCATCAGACTTGCAGTACAGAGATACATCAGATTCAATATCGAACTCCTACAAAGTGAAGAATGGTGTGTAGTTTTTTTTTTAAATTTTTACATAAGCTTGGTTTGAAAAAATAGTTTGAAGGAATTCAAAGGGCATAGTGAAGCATTATTATCAATATTGATGCCCCAAAGAGATAAAATGGAAACACCTAGTAAGCAACCTAAAAGCTCTAGCATGACTCATGAACAAGAGGAAGAAATGCAACGTGATATATCCAAATTATGAGACCAAGCGTAACAAATTTCACTTGCGCAGAATGTAACATAAGCTAAGATGGATGGTTTAAAGAAAGATGTAGAAGCTAAGATGTATGGTGTGGAAGCTAAGATGGATGGTTTAAAGAAAGGAATAGAAGCTAAGATGAATGATGTGGAAGCTAAGATGGATGACATGGAAGCTCTGATGGATGGCATAGATGATAATATGAATGGAATGGACGCTAAGATGGAATAATTGAAGATAAATTTGAATAAGTTGCTACAAGAAATGGTTACTAGTGGTGAAAGGGTAGTAAACGAAACTCGCGATCATAAGAAAAGAAATGTTAATCACGATTTCATAGAGTCTAATGTTGGATTGAAGACCCACCATGTTCCAAAAATCGATATGAGGAAGTTTGATAGCACGGATCCTAGAACATGGATACTACAAATGCAGCAATTTTTCGATGTCCATAATGTGAAAAACACACAAAATGTACGTATTGTAACTTTGTATTTGGAACCAAATCAGTTTTTATGGTATCGATGGTTTTTCTCTCGTAAACAAATTGTCACTTGGGAAATTTTTACGGAAGGAATGATAGCACATTATGAGGATACAAAAAGCAACACCTTTTTTAGCCAATTGATAAATCTAAAACAAAAGGGTTCAATGATGGAGCACATGGAGGACTTCCAAAAATTGAACATAAGGGTAAAATATATTCCATAGGAGCATAGGATCGATTTGTTCATAGGGACTTTAAAGGATAATATCCACCATGAGGTTCGCCTTTGGGAATCTGATTCATTGGAGAAGGAATTTAGGTTGGCAAGAAAAATGGAAGGAAAAATTATGGCAACAAGGAAGCCTTCCACTCACAATCATAAAGATGGAAGTTTTGTTGCCCCTAGCCTTCCACAACCTACAAGGCTGACACCACAACAATTGGAAGAGAAAGAGCAAAAGGGATTTGTTATAGTTGTGATAGAAAATACACTAAAGGTCATCAGTGTACCGAGAAGAAATTTTTTTATATAGATTGTGAAGAGGAGGAAGAAAAGGAACCAAAAATGTCAAAAGAAGAGGATATACACCTAGAAAAAGCCCTAGAAAAACAAGAAATGAATCTGACCATATCTTGTAATGCATTGGGTGGATTTACCGCTCCTCAAACTATCAAGATAGAAGGGAATATCAAGAAGAGAAAGGTAATAGCGTTGATTGATTTTGGAAGTACCCATAATTTTATTCACTGTAAGATAGACAAGGAATTGAATTGCTTCTTATATCTAGCACCAGAGTGCCAAGTGATGGTTGCAAGTGGAGGAACCATAAATTTCTCATGAAAGTGCCATAATATCAAGCTATCCATGAGAGAATATGTATTGAATAACCCAATGCTTTCCATTCCAATGGGTGGTGTTGATTTTGTACTAGGAGTCCAATGGCTACAATCCTTGGGTACAATAGCTTTTAATTTTCAATAAATTTTCATGAAATTCTCTTCAGAATGAAAGTAAGTTGAATTAAGGGTTATCACAGGGAAACTGGGAAAGATAATAAGCTCTAACAGAATGACAAAGCTTCTAAAGAAAGAACAACAAGGCATAATTGCACAGTTATGTTCACTAGAGGTTCCCACATCGAAATCATCCATTTCTCCAGATCTCCAAAAAGTTTTGGACAATCATTCCAAGGAATTTGAGACTCCTAGAGGCCTCCCACCTATTCGTTATCATGATCATGCTATTACTTTGATTCCAGGAAGTTCTCGTCCAAACATTAGGCCTCAAAGATATCCCTATGTACAAAAGATTGAAATTGAACGTATGGTTGCAGAAATGCTAGACGCTGGTATAATTCAACCTAGTCAATGTTCTTTCTCTACTTCAGAAGTATTGGTTCCCAATAAGGATGGATCATGGCGCATGTGTCTAGATTATAGGGAGCTCCATAATCTCACTATTAAGGATAAATTTCCCATTCCTATCATTGATGAAATTGTATGAATTGCATTGATCAGATATTTATCAATGCCCTAAGTGATAGCTCAAATATCAATATGTTCGAAAGAATGTCGAACCTGAGCAACTGGATATATCTCGTATTCCTAATTCTAGCACCGTGAATGGTTCGAAAAACCTACACCATATGAAGGAGTTATTTCAATTTGAAGAGTCCAGTAAACTAAAATTTATGGACATTTGACCAAGATTAATTTGTTTCTTGAAAATATTAAAAATAAGTATATTCAAAGGAAGGAATATTTCCTTTTGGAGTAAGCACTAAACCTTTCCTTAAACGTCTTTCTTTAAGTTTTGTATTGAGCACATGGGTAGTATCTAGAAAGTGGGAAATGATATCTCACGTGGACAAAAAGTTGTAAATGGTATTCTATGATTTCATGTGATTAACCTTAGCGGTCGACATGTAGCATGGGAAAAATATTTTTCTTATGCACCCTCAACCTGATATTAGTCATGGAAGAATTTGCGTGAGATTGCGTGACATCCGTTCAATTGGACATGTCACATCGACAGTGGAGATTGTCTGGGCCAGTTTCCGAGCAGATGATGCAATATCTGTTGGATATGTAGAAGTGAGATCAATGGCGCAGATTGAAGCACTTGATAAAAGGGAAATTCAAAGAAGGATCGAGCAAGATTGATCGATGGTGGAGATTCCACAAAGTGAAATGCTTCTGATGCCCACATAAATGCTAATTGTAAACAGTCCCACGTAGTTGCCGATTAATACGACCACCAACCTTATCCCTAACCGTCAGGGATTAACTAAGCCATATGCATGCCAGAAAGTTATTGTAATGACTACCTCCCACGGTTAGCCTAGCAGAACAGCTAACACTAGGGATTATGCCAAGTTTAACTGGAATTAGGTGCACATCGCCAAAATTTGTGGAGTATCCCTAAGGGATATGGACTAAATGCACTCTAGGATCAGTTTTGAAAAGAGAGAGTGAAAAAAAGAGTCTAGCTAGGCTAATTAGAGCCTTCTGAAGCCAATGGAATAGTCCAGAGAAGTTCATGAGGTCATCTTCATAAAGATTTTCATCCAAGGAGATTTTGGAGCTCAGGGCCACCAGGGGTTGGAGGCAGTTGTAGGAGCTACCAGTACTCATTCTTAGAAAATAAATAGTTATTATTGTCTGTGATGAGCCCCATGAATCCATTTCATGGATTTGTATAAGCATTTGGAGACTTCTAAAGGCCGAGATGTTACAGGGAAGTTTTAGGAAGCCTAGTGCCAATCGTGGAGGATTTCCTAATTTGGGGATGCAGTGATCATTTTGAGGAGATGATCAGTATATTGTTGGTGTCTGATATGTGTTAGAGATAGTAGAAGAGGTTTTAGTGATATTTAAAGAATTCTTAAGGGGTTAGTGTCGTCAAGATGCTTAGGGTAGCTCAGAGCGCTGATTGAAGGAATCAAGTCTAAGGGAGCTTAGATCTATTTGCAGAGTGATGTCAGTCATGATAAGGGTATAGATGGTATTCTAGGCCCACTGGTTCAGTTTAGTAACCTCTGGAGTTAAGTGTGCAACCTATAAAATAAAATTTTCCATAATTCCAAAGAGCCAAGTCAAGATGACTAAAGCTCAAGGAGACGTAGCCCACGATATTCGGGTGAACACCTAGATTAAATTTGTTGTTGTGTGTGGCTATTTATTTGTTGCATTATATGACTATCATATGTGTTTAATGTCAGCAGAAACAAATCGACTCAAAACACTTAGGCAATTAAAAACAAACAACATACACCTGTTTCAAGTATTTAATTCTGTAAATGTCATATATAAGCTATGTCATTTATTTGTCAAGCTTTTAGCGGGAGGTTCTTTTAAGCATAACAAGTTGTTAAACCCCGATTTCAGACCATGCATGGATCAATTTGCTTCACCAAGTTGGACCTTTTTTCAGGATATCATCAAATCAGAATGAAGACTGAAGACATTCAAAAAACATAATTTAGAAATCATGAGGGTCATTTTTAATTTTTTGCCATGCCTTTTGGCCTTACTAATGCGCCTTCTACATTTCAAGGTTTGATGAATTCCATTTTCAAACCCTAGCTTAGAAAATTTGTGTTATTATTTTCTGATGATATACTAATCTACAACAAGTCTTGGAAGGATCATGTCCAACATGTTGACATGGTGCTCAAAATATTGGAGGAGAAATGATTATATGAAAAAATATCCAAATGTTTCTTTGGAGTACAAGAGGTTGAATATCTAGGTCATATTTCATCTCATGAAGGTGTTAAGGTACACCCTAGAAAAACTAAAACCATTAATGAATGGAAAATCCCCACATCCATAAATCATCTACGAGGATTTATTGGATTGAAGGAGTATTATCTCAAGTTTGTTAAGAATTATGGGTGAATAGAAGCACCTCTAACAACATTATTGAAGAAATATGCATTTTCATGGACTCTAGAAGCAACAAAGGCCTTTGAACATCTTAAAGAGACAATGTGCCAAGCACCAGTCTTAGCTACATTGGACTTCACAAAAACCTTTATTTTGGAATGTGATGCCCAGGGAAATGGAATTGGTGTTGTTTTAATGCAAGAAGAAAGACCCATTTCTTTTGAAATTCGTCCAATCAAAGGAAAGTATTTACACAAAGCTATTTATGAGAAGGAAATGTTGGCAATACTACATGCACTTCAGAAATGGTGACCCTAACCAATGGGAAGACACTTCAAGGTAAAAACAGATCACAATCGTCTTAAATACTTTTTATAAGAAATATTATCTTTAGAAAAGCAACAAAAATGGGTCACAAATATGTTGGGTTATGACTTTGAGATCATTTACAGAAAGCGGAAGCAAAATTTTGTGGTAGATGCACTCTCAGGAAAGGACGAGGATGTGGAAGCATTTCTTGTCCCCATTTATATTATCCATATAGATTGGATAAACGAAGCAAGGGATGAATGGAGAAATGACGAGGAAGAATGGGCACTCATTCAATAGATACAACAAGATCCCAGTACATATGATACATTTAGCTAGAAAAATGATTCATTATAGTACAACGATCGGTTATACCTATTTACGAATTCCCAAATCAAACAAAGGATTCTTAGGGAATTGCACACCTCTCTCTTAGGAGGGCACTCATGATTTCTAGAAACCTACCATAGGGTTAAGAAGGATTTTTTTGGGATGGCCTTATCTCGGATATTCAGAAGTTTATGGCGAAATGTTTGGTTTTCCAACAAAATAAAGTTGAAACAATTAAGACCCCAAAACTATTACAACCTTTATCCACTCCAAGGCAATGTTGGGAGGAGGTTTCATTGGAGTTTATCACAATTTTACCCAAGTCTGAAGGAAAGAGTGTTATCATGGTGGTAGTTGAAAGGCTTACCAAGTATGGACACTTTTGTGCATTATCTCATCCAGTTAAAGCGAGTACAATTTCTACTGCATTTATGGAAATAATTCAAAAGCTACCTGGAAGCCCAAAGATTATTTTAAGTGACAGAGATCCCATTTTCACTAGAAATTTTTGGACAAAATTATTCTCTTTCCTTGGTACTTAGTTAGCTCATAGCTCATGTTATCATCCTCAATTTGATTAGCAAACTGAGATAGTAAATAAATGTTTGGAAAGGCATCTTTGTTGCTTTCTATCTGATAAATAGATACAATGGGTCAAATGGTTGCCTCTGGCTAAATGGTGGTATAACACTTCCTTCCATACTACAACAAAAATGACCCCATTTATGGAACTTTATGGATATCATCCACCATCCATCACATCATATTTAATAGAAAATTCTAAGGTTCAAGCAATGGAAAATCACATCGAGAATCAACAACAAGTTCTCCAACTCTTAAAGGATAACCTCGCCTTGGTGCATAATAGAATAAAATAGAAGGCATATCGACATCGTAGAGAAATATGTTTTGATCTAGGTCGTTGGGTATTCCTACGGCCACAACCATATAAAAAAATGTCCCTCAAGCAAGCTAAGAAGGATAATAAATTATCACCAAAGTATTATGGTTCATAAAAGCTGTTGCAAAGGATAGATACTATGGCATACAAATTGGAGCTTCCTGCAGCTTCCCGAGTGCACCCCATTTTCCATGTTTCATGCTTAAAGAAGGTTATAGTTGACAAGCTTCCAGTTCAAACAATATTTCTAGAACTTGATGAGGAAGGAAAAATCATATTAAGACCTGAAGCAATCAAAGAAACAAGAACTCGACAACTACAAAATCTATCAATTTCAGAGTATCCCATCAAGAGGAAGAACTTACCCATTTAAGATTCCACATGGGAGGATGATAATTTTATACAGAAGCATCCAGAACTAACTAAGCATTGACGACAACACTTTTTTGAAGGAGAGGGGAATGTTAGGTCCCTATAATACTAGTGATACCCCCATTACTATTGTCGTTGTATATTTTATTGTTATTGTTGTTCCCCTGTTGTCCCCATATTATTATTATTTTTCCGCATAGAATCCCACTATTGTTTTTTTTTGTGCCTTTATATTATTATTATTATGTTAGCTTTGGTTATATTGACCCCTTAGACTCCTATACATAGAAAGAAGGTTTTTTCATTTGAATCATCTAAGAATTGTTCATTTGTGTAATGTAAAGGAGGTTTCCCCCTTGAAGAGGCTTATTTCTAAGGCGTTGATCTATCTCTTCTATCTTTTTGTGAGCTGGCTTCATAACACAACCCTAACATAGGTGGATTCTAGATGATAGATGATAGATGATATATCCTACTAGTGAGATCTCAATCACATTGTCTCTAATACTATTGTTCCTACCACAATAGATTTAATATGCTAGATGTGAAATTGATGACATCACATGGCTCAAATAATGATTAGCTCCTCACACTCTACTACCACAACTCCTTTGTGATTGCAATGCAAGAGATGGACATCTTTCGATGGAGATTTTTATGTCCACTGGGCCTATCACCTAACAGATATACTAGTTGGACTTTTGAAAATGCTCACTAAGTCAAAGAACCTTACAGTTGGTTGATCATCAATAAACATAGATAGAGATGATAATTTTTGCATTACCTCGATTTCATTAATTTTTTAAGCTTCTCATATTCATTGGACTCGAGTGTCCTTCAAGAGGGCCATCTTGAACCATGCTTAGATTGACTCGATCCCCAATGACTACTATGAAAAGAGATAAAACGTCGATGAAAAGTTATACCTATGATAACTGAAGGGATTTGATAATATTTAGGCCTTGTTTTCAACGTTATGTTGTATAGAAAACCTACAAGGTCAAAAATATGAATTATACAAATGTTGATGGAATTAAATCTACAGTCTTTCTTCGTGGTCGCTCGAGGTCAATTTATCTACTAAAAGTATCCTCACATATATTTTATCACCAATGATGATCAAACTATTTTTACGCACATTCTTGAATTGACATTGACAGTGAAATAACAATTTACATAGGAAGAATTCTCGCAAGGAACAATTTACTAGTTCTAATGCATAAATATTAAAGGGGACTAGAGAGTAACATCATATAGTTGCATGATTCCAAAAAACCTTTTTAGGAAGAATGTAATGGTAATTGGTGTTTCTCTTAACCAAGATGACAAGCCTATTACCTATATCAATGGAAAACTAAATGAGACTAAGAATAAAGTTTGGGCTTCTATATATAATAGGCCAATGTTCCAA
This sequence comes from Pinus tabuliformis, assembly GCA_031772625.1. Lineage (NCBI taxonomy): Eukaryota > Viridiplantae > Streptophyta > Pinopsida > Pinales > Pinaceae > Pinus > Pinus tabuliformis. The sequence goes on from CM062814.1 coordinate 410,072,310, forward strand.
TATTTGTCTCAATCTGATCTTTCTAGTCTTCGAGGCATCACACAGTATACACTACAAGAATACCATAGGAATCTACAAGTTTCTCCCTATCTAACAACATAATATGCTCAATCAACACTTTCTGCTTCCACAAGAAAAATTAGTTTCTAGAATCCAAATCAACTATGAAATCATAATGGCTTCATCCTAAATAAAAACCCTCACTGATAGCCATTATGGTCTTATTATTGTGTCTCCTTCGAGACTGGGGAATCTAATTTCTAACTCATCTATCTATAGGACAAAATAAATTATGAAACTTAGTTTCGTCTAGGTTGAGGAACTAAAAACTAAACTCATTGTTCCATATGAAAAAAGGGATTACGAATTCTTGTGGTTTACACACATTTGAAGCAAGAATGAATAGAGTTTTTTCCCCTCACTCCTTTTGGGATAATAGAGCTAATTTACTATTTAGTTTTCAAAAGGAAATATCATTAGTAAGGATCCACTTCCAATCACAAAAGAACTCAACCTTAAATTTTACTGAGGAAACAATATTACAAAGTCTTAATGAAAGAGTAGAACTACAATAAACCTGCCTTATGTTTGCCAAGCTATTCCACACAATTATCATATATTGAAAAACAAATATTCTCTAGAAAGGAACACAACTTGTGATTATAAGTGCCAAGATTTACTATGTTCAAACATAAATGCTCTGGTTGATATCAATGTTGATATTACTTAAAAATAAACAGAACTGAGCATTTGACGTAAGTGTGGAAGAATCAAGCATTAATACCCATATTCAAAGCTAAAAATAAAAATCATTTAAATATCAACATTAGCACAAAATCTATTCTCCTTATTTATCAACAATCAATAGAATCTATATGTATAAATACATGCATTAACACATCACCAAAGGAATAAATCCAAATATAATTATTTCCTTCAAAGAAGTATCGAAGCATATTTTACAATATTTGTTGCATTATGAAACTAACTCAAATACGCTACAAACCAAAATGAAATCTTATGATGCATATTTATACTCGAAGAACATTTTATGTTCTTTAACTAAACAGTACCTAGCTACTTTATCTAATAATCCTTCACTCAAAAGACTAGTACACTTGAACAAGTTATTGATTAATCTATCATCATTTATATTTCATACCTTTTCACTTTCATTCATGCATCTAGGATGTATGTAATACAAGGTGCAATCAATACCTTTCTAACTATTTCAAACTACATCTAAAAGATACATAGTAGGCCCATTCAAACCAAGCCTGAAATCAAAACATTTTGTTAAAAGAAACTATGGAGAAGTAAGAAGATATGAAGGGTAAAGATTGAATTCACTATTATTCACAATGATGCATATTTATACAAGTCTCACGACACTTGGTTTCATATTCCAAGTGCTCTCTTGGACTCCCTTTGACTGTTCAAATTCCACACCAACGCTTAGATGATTAGGTTTCCAACATTCCCCCCTTAATATGAAGGGGTATGTATGAGTCCAAGAAGAGATATGTAATTAAAAATGTGTCAAAATATGCATGGAAACACTAGGATGTCTGTGCTCTCTAAAATGCTTCTATAACGAGGTGGTTTAAGGATGACCACTAACACTGGAATGCTTAGTGCAATTCCTGGAACTCTTCTAAATCTTGCAAGAAGATGAAATATTCTGCTAGAGGAGGTGTCCCTAATTATTTAGAGAGGGATAAATTCAACCTACAAAAGGGAGGTCTACAACTTGTGGTGGTTTAAGGATGACCACCAACTATGAAATGATTAATGCAATTACTAGAACTTTTCAAAAATTTTATAGAAGTCTATGTCTTTTGTTAGAGTAAGTGTCCCCAATTCTTTGAAGATCAAGAAGATCAACTTCAAAAGTGAGGTCTAAACCATACATAGATGTTTTATGTCTGACCACCAACCAAAGGCATTCTCATGGGTATCTATGTCTCTCACTACAAATCTGAATTATGTAGGATGTTGAGGCTCTAGCTCAGGCTTGCTTGATGTGGCTTTGAAGATTGGGTGTCAGAAGATGGAGAAATCTCAATTTCAAGACTATTCAATATTCTAGAACAAATTTTGGCATATGATTGAAATATTTTCTTGGCTATTGAAGGCCATTGCCAAGAAGCTATCCATTCAAGGTCAATCTTTTATCTTGTAGGAGGCTTGTTTTTGAAGAATTTGTGTGACGAATGAGTAGTTTTATGACAGTTCTCCCATGGATGAAGATAAAAAAAATGATCCTTCATATGCACAACTCGGTCACAATGTTTGAATTTAAAATTATGTTGTGGCTCTTATGGAAAACGAGCGAGATTTGAAACAATTGAAGATGAATTGTCATAAAGATATCCATAACTATGAAATTGGAAGGTATTTGAGTAATTTGGATTATGAAAGGACACATCCTTATCATATCCGAGTCCAGTTGTGTGCATTGTTATAGACATTTTTGTGCCTTACAACATTGAGCATGAAATGTCCATAATCCAAGGGATCCAAAGTCCCTAAAAGAGTTGTTCCTACCCCTAAAGGAACAAGGTGAACAAGAGACAACTTCTCCCAAAAGTTCTCCACCAAAAACCACTCAGAAACAGTCAATTCAGGATCAATTCAGAGGCTCCACTAGCTGTCTCCGCTGAAATGCAGAGATTACACTAGCTAGGTGCACTGCAACGCAGGTAGAAGCACTACCAGGGTGCGCTGAGCGGGAAATGAAAAATGGCAAGCTCATTCAACGAGGTGGAGAGACCCTGGAAGCTTCCAGAATCTTCTCCAATGACACTTGCCTCAATGAATTCGACTAGTGATGAGTAAGAGGTTCTCAACCTCCAAGTGGAAGCAAGAACTGACAGAGAGAAGCCACAAGTCAAAACATAAGCTGACTCATCCTCTCTGCTTACATCTATATATGGATCTCTCACCCAGAGGTTCAGGAGGCTGGAATTTTGTACTTTGCAGAGAATTGTTGTTGGTTTGAGATTGAGATTAGTACATTGGGTGATTTATGCTTTGTTGGAGGAGAGGAAGGGATTCTTTTGCTGGGAGGTAGATGCTGGATCGGGACTCATTTGGTTGTATCTCCTCTTGAACCTTGTTATCATATCAATAAAGCTACTTGAGTTTCTCCTATATGCTTGCATTTCAATGATGTTTTGTTATATTTGCATATTTAGTTTATATATGATCCTAAACTAGTTATGAATGTGAATATATGTCTTTTGTGTAGTTTTCCTCTCTTGTGATTTTGCAGGAACTAGGTGAAGCTGGACCAGTGAAAGATCAGGCAGCGGGAAGCGAACAAAAGAGAGAGTGATTGGATCGAAAAACTAGCAGAAGACACCGGTTAGTTACCTCTTTTTTTCTCTATTTACATCTCATAAAGAAGAATACTCAGATAGTTTTCCTTGTTTGTTGCTAAGGCACTATCACCTCTTAGAGTCGGATAGGGTCATTCCGAATTGGATACTTTTCCCAACAACAAATTGGCGACTCCACTGGGGAGAGTATCTTGTTAGTTTATTTGTGTTTCTATTTCTATTCATTTCATAAACTCAAGAGTGCCGAATCGAACTGCATTTGCCATTTACAAATGAAAAGTAGAGATCAGCTACTCTAGTCCATTCGCTGGGCCTGTTTATGATCTGAACAGCTGATCCACAAGTGCTCTAACAGCCCTTTGTGATAGATCTTAGTCCTCCTATAAATCATCCTCCTAATTGTACCTAATTGATAGCTTTTATCCGACCAAAAACTGTAGATCAAACTGCAAACCGTAACCCAAAACCCAGAAACAACTCTCGTTTCTGCTTCAACGCAAACTCTATGAAGAGGTTCTGCATTTCAACGCAGGTCCCGTGAAGGATACCTGCACTGAGGGTCAAATCCTCTGTGTTGGGGGTGCGCTGATCAGTCTTTGCCTTGTGCAGCTGTGGTTCCCTGCTTCCTTTTGCTCAGTTTTATCTCTGTTTTTTGCAGCCTATTATCAGTCAGTGTACCTATCTGAAACCCCTTTTCTTTGCCTCAATTCCACCTCGGTTGTATAAAGAAACTGTATTTTTTCTTTGTGTATTTGTTACATCATTTGCAGTTTCCCATTACAAAAGTAAACTAGTCATACTGTCGCCCCTAGATCTAGACCTGTCGTAAGTGTCGTTTTGATCTTAGGAGTGAGTTTGTTTGTTGTTCACAGTTGATTTAGCTTTTACTTTTGTCTTTTGGTTTGAATTTATGCATTTCAAGTGTCGAAACAAGTAAATCATAAAGTGTCGTAATCGTCTTTTTGATTTCGAAAAAGGAACTTGTTTGTGTTTTTCACTTGAAATCGAATTCAAATTTCTACAACAGCTTTCTTTTTAGGCATCAATATTAAGAAAGTGAAAACAAATACATGCATATGTGCATTTGCATTTTGACAGTTTATATGTTGATTTAGGAAAAAGTGCATTACTGTGTGCTCTATGCTCTTTGAGAAAAGATGGCGTCTTTCTTTTCCCTTTGTAGCTAGGATTTTCATTGTTGAAAAGATATAAAAGCTTGCTTATCATCTTTAGACTGCATTTAGGAATTGTATCATACATCTCGTGGTGATCCAAAAAGGAAAACTTCTAAGAAAGATCAACCTAAATTAAATTGAATGAACTTAACAACGCTTTGTAACATAACGCACAACATAGAGGTCTAGATTAGAGACGTGTTCCGGCGTCGTAAAACCTGGTCACTGGTCGCCTCACTGATGGTTGGGTGATTCCTCCTGAGAGACGATAAGTGCCAGTACGGATTGTGCTCCCATGTACCATCGTGTATATATTGGGAGACCCCTATAGGAATATAACCTTTATCCATAGGAAGTTGTGTCGGCCGCCCTACTGATCGCAATGCACTGAACACAACATTCAGGAAGATTGACTACCCGTACCCTAAAAAGTATTTTGCAGTTTTGCGAAAAGTTTGGCACACCCTCTACCTAGAACTGCAGAGCAGTTCCTTTTGGCCTTTTTCAGACTCTATAATGGAAAAATTCCATCTGAGCATTTGTCACTTCGGGCTCGTTAAAACATCAAAGGAGACTAGAGTCATCTTTAGCTTTTTCTCGACTCTTTAAAATTGAAAAAGCAAGTTGTGTCTAAGTGTCGTTAAAATTTATTTTAAATGGAACAATCACCCCTTTTTCCTGCGTTGATCTTTAGGTTGAGAAAAATGGAGCCCACCAACCAAGGAATTCCCCTTGGTGGAAATCCTAGTCCCTTCTCCTCTTGGGGAGATGTTGGTGCGCCCCATATGGCCACATTGTCGCTTCCAGGACTGACAATTGGCCTGCCGGTCTGGCTCTTCTCAACCAATGTCGTTCAGAACACCACTATTCCTGAACAGTCGAATCAATAATTAGACAAGTCCAGAATTTCCCACCAACCTTCTACTTCCTATAATTCTTCCTCTCTTCCTTCCTCTTCACGTGACGGAACTGGTAAAACTAAAAACCAAGTTCCTAAGGAGAAGAGGGAAAAGAAGAAGAAAGAGAAAAAGAAGAAGGATCCAAAGGAAAATAAGTGAAAATAAGTGTCGTCTGATGAAAATCCACATGCAACACTGACCAGGCCTAAATCGCCATGTGTCATCTGTAAGGGAGACCACTTTTATAGAGATTGTCCCTGCATCCCTCGGATACTAAGGGACTGGTCTCCCCATTTGCACAATCTGGTGTCGTCAACCTCTGATAGCCATGTTGAAATTACACTGTCAACTAGCGAAAGTGAAGTTTGAGGACAGAAAGGGAGGGCTAGACCTCCCTGTAGACTGTGCGAAGGCAACCATGCCCTCCACCGTTGTCCCTTCTTAGACGAGGCTAAAAGAGTCTTGGAAGATCGCCCGGTCTCACCGTTACGACTTCCTCCTCGATATCAAAAACTCTTGCCAAGTCCTTCGTTAGTTGGGAATCCAGTTGGCCCGCTCAAGTGGTCAGTTGAAGCGTCTGTCATTGAGGATAAAGCAACTGAATCCATACCAGACGAAAGTAAAAAGGTTGAGGTGGCAGTCGACCCGGTCTTGTCTTCAGAGGACTTATCTTCGAATGATACAGTCACTGAAGAGGATAAGGATGACACCATCCAGATTATTTTCATCAACAAAGACTCTGATGAACACGGGGGCAATGCACCCATTCCTTTATCGCAGGAAGGAAGTTCGTCAGAGCGATATCCGGCCGTCTATTCGGTCCCACCACCAAGCAACCTAGTTGTGTCCTTCGACTGGAACCAACTAGGCAGACCCCGGTTGCCAGCAAGCATACCATTCAGAATTATCGTTCAAATATACAGAATGGTAATGGCTGGCACCATCATTGATGAGGGGGCATCTGTGAGTATCCTTTCCTCTATTGCTTTGAAAGCACTTGGTTCGCCAGCGCTTTTGCCTGAAATGAGAAATCTGACAGGCTTTGATAAAGGAACCAGTCGACCTTTAGGGATCCTCCCCAATGTGCCGATAACATTGAAAGGGAAGACTGTTCAAATGAACGTGATGGTCATTCAAGGACCCTTGGATTATAACCTACTACTTGGACGAGACTATATATACTGCATGGGAGCCATCGTCTCCTCACTCTTTAGAGTAATGTGTTTTCCGCACGAAGGAAGAGTGGTCAAGCTCGTGGACCAGCTTTCATTTCCCGGATCATGCATCGCAAATAGTCATATACCATCCGTAAATGGTCTCTTCACCCAAGAAATGTCTCAACCTATGGTTCGTCCTCTCGATGAGCGTGAGTGATTCGGAAGGATATGACTGGAACCCAGGGGGCATGCGTCCTGGTCTACTTTGGCAGGAAAACTTTGGGTATAGGGTAGGTTTCCGCGGGAGAATATGACTAGTCCGTACCCCGTCCGTGATGGAAGAGGGGTTGTTCTAGAATAAGATTCTTTTGTCAAAGTTATGTGAAAGGGCGGGCGTCGTCATTCACCTTTGTTCATCTTGGTGGACATCTCCGAAGAAGTTTTTTGTTTGAAAGATTAACGGAACAATCTTTGGGTAACCTGAAAGAGGTAGGCCTCTCTCGGTAAAACAAATGTTTTGGCAGAAAATGAAGTAGGGGTAACCTTGAAATCATACTTTATACTTGGGGGCATGCAAACCTTTTGGAGTGCAAGCAAAGAGCGATTATTTATCTGTTTTTTGGGTTAGTCGTTTCCTAACTTGCATAAAGAAAGGAATCCGGAGCAAAGCTTTGTAAGGCGCAAGCTCCATAAAAAATGGAATCTTGAATGAGACATTCTTATCTTATGACTAGATTAATCGAGCAGTTTTAGCACATATTTCATGCTCGTTAAAAAATAAACATAAGATCGAGCAAGTGTTTCAGTCCGCGTTTAAGCTCGTTAAAAAACGAACTACCCGGTAAATAACCACTGCGAATGTAAAGTTATCAGCCATTAAAGCCTTGGTCGTGTTTGCACCGTCACCTCCACTTTTCCATTGGTCGATCATTCACCTCCATTTGATTGTTTACCCATTTTGAGGAACAGCTACAAAGAGTGATTTCACTTAGCCATCCTTGTGACACTGCCGTGATTGGAAAATTCCAAACCTTACCTAGAATCAGTTGCTAACCCGTTTATCACTCGTTCCTCAAAAGATGAATCTTCTTTAAGCTCTTTTCATCTGACTCGTAAAATATGAAAAGATTTCCGAGTTTTGGCCTTCCAGATCGTTAAAGCAACCGGAAGTGCTATCCCTCCTCTATATTTTAATCTTTTCGGACCTGAGGGATTATTGCACAAAAAGATCGAGCGCTTGTTTTGTTCGGCTCATTAAAACTATCGAAAACTCATCCCTTCTGTATTGTTTTATACTTTTTCGGACTCAAGGGATTAGATGACGAAAAAGGAACTTTGGAGTTACTTTACATACCTTTTTAGACTCTCTAAAAATGAAAAGGGACCGAGTTATCTTTGTCGTTAAACTCGCTAAAAGCATTAATAGCGACAAACTTGCCTTTAGACGAGAACGAGTTTCACTATCGCTAGGCTCGTTAAAACATAGCGATGGGTTTGCCTGAAGGGAAAATTATAGAACAAGCATATGTTATCCTCCTCAAGCTTGACAAAAATAAAGAGGTACTGGTCAGAAATGACTGGGGAAAAATTGGGAAGAAACTCAAAGAACTTTTATTGGTAGCAAGTCGCTCTTGAACATCACACTTCCACTCCGTGCCTAAGTCGGGTTGGGTTGTTTCATTCACCGGTCACATCGCCATGGTCTCGCCATACCATCCACCTTTGGGGTAAATGCTACCAATCCATCACACAAGTGTCACCGATATGCTCAAGAGAAGTCATCCAGAGAAGTCAACCGTGTCCCATCCACTACCATACATTATCCTTCATCCTTTCATGACCGCTACCCTGAACCATATATCATCAGATCGTTTTCACCTCCATCAAAATAATTTGCTCCGTTCCGTGTCACTGATGTGGGATACATTAAGGCCCTCCTTTGACAGATCGCTTCTTGTCGACATCAACTCATTATCCAAGAAGTTGATCTAGGAACACCCCCTTCAGTACTTTGAAGCTTGCATACCTCAATGGAAAGATTCTCACTTCCGGCGACAGGTATACATCAATGACCTTCGACCGAAAGATTTTGTGTGGTGTTCCACGCCAAGTCCTTTATTCACACGACGTGAATTGTATTGCAGTATCTTGAGGGTCATTATCATTATCGGTGATTCCTCTCGCGCTTGTTAACAGTTTACATCATTGACTGGTAATCAAACGATGTCTTTCCATGTTCGACTTCAGAAAATTTCTCACAAGGATCGACTTGTACTTAGAGTGAAGATCGGATGAGATTGAAGACCCCGAATCTAGTATCATCCATCCAGGCTATGATATATATTGAGGAAAAATAAAGACATTGACATGTACAGCATTGCTGCAGATAATCATCCTACCAAAAGGATGATGATTTCATCAAAATCATCAGTCTACCATCAGACGATTGTCTGTCCTATGTACAGGAAAATGAATTTATAAAGCTGAGCATGGGAATGCCCGCCTCAACCAGATCATGAAAGCAGCATGAAAAATAATGTATTGTATTGTATCTTATTACAGGACTCCTCCCAGCATTGGAAGAACTTCAGATCCTCCTAATAAAGCATTTCACCCAATAAACGACCTCATAATTTAGGGGGAAACTATTATAGAAATTTTTGTGCCTTATAGCATTGAGCATGAAATGTCCATAATCCAAGGGATCCAAAGTCCCTAAAAGAGTTTTTCCTACCCCTAGAGGAACAAGGTCAACAAGAGACAGCTTCTCCCAAAAGTTCTCCACCAAAAACCACTCAGAAACAGTCAGTTCAGGATCAATTCAGAGCCTCCACTAGTTGTCTGCGCTGAAATGTAGGGATTACACTGGCTAGGTGCACTACAACGTAGGTAGAAGCACTACCAGGGTGCGCTGAGCAGGAAATGACAAATGGCAAGCTCATTCAACGAGGTGGAGAGACCCTGGAAGCTTCCAGAATCTTCTCCAATGACACTTGCCTCAATGAATTCGACTAGTGATGAGTAAGAAGTTCTCAACCTCCAAGTGGAAGCAAGAACTGACAGAGAGAAGCCACAAGTCAAAACATAAGCTGACTCATCCTCTCTGCTTACATCTATATATGGATCTCTCACCCAGAGGTTCAGGAGGCTGGAATTTTGTACTTTACAGAGAATTGCTGTTGGTTTGAGATTGAGATTAGTACATTGGGTGATTTATGCTTTGTTGGAGGAGAGGAAGGGATTCTTTTTCTGGGAGGTAGATGCTGGATCAGGACCCATTTGGTTGTATCTCCTCTTGAACCTTGTTATCATATCAATAAAGCTACTTGCGTTTCTCCTATATGCTTGTATTTCAATGATGTTTTGTTATATTTGCATATTTAGTTTATATCTGATCCTAAACTAGTTATGAATGTGAATATATGTCTTTTGTGTAGTTTTCCTCTGTTGTGATTTTGCAGGAACCGGGTGAAGCTGGACCAGTGAAAGAGCAGGCAGCGGGAAGCGAACAAAAGAGAGAGTGATTTGATCGACAAACTAGCGGAAGACATCGGTTAGTTACCTCTTTCTTCCTCTATTTACATCTCATAAAGAAGAATACTCAGATAGTTTTCCTTGTTTGTTGCTAAGGCACTATCACCTCTTAGAGTGGGATAGGGTCATTCTGAATTGGATACTTTTCCCAACAACATGCATGTTATCAATAAGCTCTTGCAAAGGTCTGATGATGGTCTTGGCAAGAGAGGATTTTCCTGAGCAAATAAAAGTTTATAATGGTGACTACCCTTCTATAACTCATCTCGTTGAAGTTGTGACTCAAGCTACAAAAAATAAATCTTTTCATGTGCATTTGGTAGAAATATTTTAATGTTGGAAAGAATGTATTTCTTAACTTGGATTGTGTGGTCAGTACAAAAGTGCATCAAATCATTCAATAAATCTAATACTTTAGTCATTTGAGCCATTTTTAAAATAGAATTATGTTTTTTAGGTTCAATTTGTTGATACAATGTCAAAATAACAACTTACTCCCTTCTTTAGTGAGCTCGAAGAATTGGAAACATGGACCAATGGTCTCCAAAGTTTGTTGAATTCACCTCACACATCTAACTTCAATCCACATATATCTAAATATTTCTATTCTCGTTATAAGAAATCAACATGGATTCCAAAATGCAACCTTTCATATAGAGATGTCGAAGCCATTCTCAGCTGATTGTCATTTGATATCAAACTTCGACCAACACCAAAATTAAACAAATCACATAAACATAACCAACATACCTCAACGTAAAACACATAAAGATTTCATTGAAAATAATTCTCAAGATTCAAGCAATGATATTTAACACATTTGAAAAATATATATGAAAAATATCAATGAACCAACACATATGGAGGAATTTTGAAGAACATGGAGGGATATTCCAATGCATCACTATAATAATATATATACCACCGCTCCATCACACATATATAGACCAAGCCATATGGAGACAATGCGTATAGTCCACAGTATATTTAGAAAGGAACAATTGCTCACTTGCTTCTCAAATCATGCACAACTACTCACTAAATAGAATGGTTACATCTTAATTAGAATGAGCAGCCAATGAATACCTTTGAGACAATGCATCTTATGCTAGCAATCCTATTATGGCTCGACGTTATGGTCGATGCCTTTCTAGAGGGTTTTTCTTGTACAAAAATGCAACAATTTAAACATGGTTCTCGATGAACAAGAATTTCATTACAAATCCGGTTGCTCTTTAATGTTGATAAGGATCTATTTGGTTGTTAGTTCCACTTCACATTTCCACCTATGAAATTCTCTTCCTCATCTAAAGCAACATATTCACTCCACAAACACCATGTAGTTAAACCTATGTGGACAAATTTCTGCCCAAAGACATAATAAAACATAAGTTTTGTTGTGTTAAGGTTCTCTTTTATTTCTCCACAATTTTTAGCAAGATTTCCCCATGATTTTTAGTAGTATTTGAACACACATAGATACATAATTTTCTTTGCAGGGCAAGCTAAGTTTTTATGCAACCAACTCACAAAATCAAAGAATATATAGATCAATGACCTAAAAATTACCCTCTTTGAGGGGGAACCTCCTTTAGATTACACAAATGAACAATTCTTGGATGATTCAAATAATAAGGCCTCCTTTCTATATATTTTAGTCTAAGGGGTCAAAATAAATCAGCGCCTACATAACAATAATATTGTAAGGGAACAAAACTAACAATAGTGGGATTCTTTGGGGCACAATACGAAGAATATGGGGAATACATGGTCACATCAATAAAATAAGGGGGTTTCATTAACAACAATAATTAGCTACACTAGTAATATAGGGACCTAAGCTACCCCTCTCCTTCAAAAAGTGTTTTCCTCAACTCTTGGGTAGTTATGGATGCTTATCTATAAAATTCTCATCCTCTGATGTGAAATTTTTGGTGGGTAAGTTCTTCCACTTGATGAGATACTTTGAAATTGATCAATTTTGTAGGTGTCGAGTTTGCGTATATGTGACTGCTTTAGGTTCCAATATGATTTTTCCTTCCTCGTCTAGCCACAAAAATATTGTTTGAACTTGGAGCTTGTCATCTATAACCTTCTTTAAACACGAAATATGGAAAAATCAGTGCACTCGAGAAGATGAAGGGAGATCCAATTTGTATTCCATAGTAACAATATTTTACAAAACCTTGTAAGGACCATAGTACTTTAGTGATAATTTATCCTACTTATCTAGCTTGAGGGACCTTTGCTTGTATGGTTGTATCTGGAAAAATACTGAGTCACCTACATCAAAACTTATTCCACGTCAATGTTGATATGCCTATTGTTTCATTCGATTTTGTGCCAAAGTGAGGTTACCCTTTAAACGTTGGAGATGTTTTTGTTGATGCTCGATGTGACCTTTCAATGCCTGAATATTTTTTTCTTGATATGTTGTTCAATCTTGAGAGTTTGAGGAGTGGTAATTCCTAGCATTGCATTACAGGATATAGTCGGATTCATTTCTTGTTTCTCTAGGGTTGTTTCATTCTGTATATCCGCTTAGTTTAACATTTATTCGTCCTTTTCTTCCTCCTCTTCACAATCTATGTAAACTAATTTCTTCTCGACATACTTATGAACTTTAGTGTATTTGCTATCAAAACTGTAACAAATACCTTTTTCTATTATTTTCCAACTGTTGTGGTGTCAACCTTGTAGGTTATGGGAGGCTAGGATCAACAACGTAACTTCCATCTTTATAGTTATGAGTGGTCAGCTTCCTTGTTGCCATAATTTTGCTTTCAATTTTTCTTTCCAACCTGAATTCCTTCTCCAATGAATCAGGTTCTCAAAGGAAAGCCTCATGTTTGATTTTATCTTTTAAATTCCCTATGAAGACATCGATCCTATGCTCGTCTAGAATATCATTTACCCTTATATTCAATTTTTGGAAGTCCTCAATGTGCCTTTGAACACTTTTATTTGAGATTTATCAGTTGGAGAAAGAATGTGTTTCACTTTGTATCCTCATAATGTGCTATCAATTCCTCCATAAAAATGGACCAAGAAACAATTTGTTTACGATATAAAAGCGATCAATACCATACAAACTTATTGGGTTCTAAATATAAAGTTGCAATTCATAACTTTTGTGTGTTTTTCACATTATGGAGATCAAAATATTGTCCATTTGTAGTGTCCATGTTACAGTATCCTTCAATCAAAATTCCTCATATGAGTCTTTGGAATATGGTGGGTCTTCAATCCAACATTATGTTCTATAAAATCATGATTAAGATTTCTTTTTTTCTCATCATGAGTTTCCTCTACTACCTTTTCACCATTAGGAAGCTTTTCTTGTAGTGAGTTTGTCGCAACTTCCTTCAAACCTTTGATGTATTTCTTTAGATCTTCCATGTTTCCACTAACATTTTCCTCTATGCCATTGATCTTATTGATCGCAGCTTCGATATTTTATGTTACATTTTGTGAGAGTGAAATTTGTGGCATTTGGTCTCGTAATTCTGATATATAATGTTGGATTTATTCCTCTTCTTCAGGAGTCATTGTAGAGCTTTCAGATTGATTAATAGGTGTTCATATTTTCTTTCTTTGAGTCATTTTGGAATAAAAAATTATATATGTGCTTCAATATGCCCTCTGAATTACGTCAAACTAATTTTTCAAACAGATGTTATGCAATTTTAAAAAACTAGACACCTCTATTTTCACTTTGTAGGAGCTTGATATTGAATCTATTGTATCTCTATAATTTGGATCTCCAAGGTTTGAAACTTCATCCTGTGTTATCGCTTTGAGTTTTCTTTCCAACCCCACAAGTATGATCAAGATTGGATTCTCCAAAAATGAGGTATTCCCAATTTTCCACAATCACTAGATTATAGACTAGTTCAGTAGATCAAACTTGTAAAAAGTGTCTTGTCTCACTGTTTCGATATTCAAAACTGAAAATGATACGCAACAAAATAAATTTTGTCCTATTTGTGTTGCCTTTTACGCAATTTGAATCTTATGCACATAGAGAAAGTTATGAAAATTTTCCCAAGGTCACATGTTTGAGATAGAATTCAGAATCCTCCCAAAACCCTAACTTCCTTAGCTCGTACCTCCGAAAATTTAGTGATACAAGATCTAAAATTTGGACATGAGGTTCATCTAAATTTCAGATCAAATGGGTTTTAATTTGAACATTTGAAACTTCTTATAAAAGGCGTTATAGCAGAAATTCCATGATGACCTGTTTGAAGGAGTAAAACCCTAGAGTCCAAAGCTCTTATACTAAATGTTATGCAACGAGCTAAAAAAATAGAAGAATAGATAGATCAACCACTTCAAAATTAGTCTCTCCAAGGGGGAAACATTCCTTACAGGAGACAAATGAATAATTATTGGATGATACAAATGATAAGTCATCCTTTCTATATATAGGAGTATAAGGGTCACATTATAATCACAGCCTACATAACAATAATATTGTAAGGGAAAAACAATTACTATAGTCAGATTCTATGGGGAAAAATAATAAAGATGTGGGGAATAGATGGGCACAAAAGTACAATAATGGGGTTTATATAATAACAATAATGAGTTACACTATTAGTATAGGGACCTAACATAAGTGGTGGGTCATTCATCTCCATAGGAAAATACTTGGGAATTCTTCAACATCGACTCTAAAGTGATCTTCTTGGAAACCATGGTGGAGGGTCTAACTCACGTTGACACTATGTGAACCCTAGGGCTACTTTCTCTTTAGGACCAATGTGGAGAGAAATAAATTTTTGAAAGGAGATTCCAAATAATTGAGATCTCCTTTCTCATAAAACCATTCGTTCAATGAATGCTCCTATGACAGGCTTAAACTAGGGAGACATTTGCGAATACCAAGTGTTGATTTCCAAAAATATATGTTTCCAAATCAAGGAGAAAGAAAGTGTGTTAATGTGAATAAGATAAAACACGTATTATTGAATAATTCTTTCCTTGGTCTTGGTTTCTAGAATGACTATATCTTGATTTGGAACCATGGACAAAGACGTTATTGGCAAGCCTTAAAAACACACATAAAATGGGCTCCAACAAAAAATTGAAAGACAGACAAGCAAATAATAACATCGAAAATGGAATTTTGGAGCAGAGTTCAAAATCACATAGACATAGATCTATAAAGGCCAAATAAAATAAGTGGCTCACACTAGAGCATGGCAAAAGACAACTAGATCTGATACCATGTTAAACACAACTATGGGCAAGAAAAAAGATATGAAGGATCAACATTGAATGCATTACTATTCACAATGATAGATATTTATGCAAGTATAGGGACCCTTGGTTTCATCCTTGAAGTAGTCTCTTCGACTCCCTTTGACTATTTAGCTTCCCCACCAACCCTTAGAGGATTAGGTGTCCAAAAAATTGAAACTCATAGTGTACTTTCACTAGACAATATATAAAAGGTTACCAAGTATTACATATATAAACCAAAGTTTCACTATGTAATAAGAAAAATTACAAAGGATGTCAATCACACTTAGATACTCATGACCTAAATATTACAAAAGAAAATTTATCATAGTCAGAGAATCTCAATGATTTATGAGGGATTGACGAGAGTAAATTTGTTGAAGGAAAAACATAGTGGATGATAAGCTGGTTATTTGGCTATGATAAAACATATGCCTAATTAAGTTTTTATTTTTATTGGCAAGGAATGGGAACTAACGTAAGGAAGTTTGTTGATAAATGTAGAATTTGTCAATATGTTAAAGGAAAGCAATAGAATCGTGTGTTTTATCATGTCATGTAAATCAATTAGTATGGAATGTCTGAGCTTTGTACTTAGAAATTTGGGAAAATAAGAAGTTAGAAGAGCTAGTGTAGAGTAAGTTGTCATAGCCTTGTAGAGAATACACGAACAAATTAAATAATAGCTACAATAAAGTAGCCAAAATTATATAAAAATTTAGGATCTCAGAGAAAGAGAAGTGAGCTTTGGAGTTGGAGATCACTTAAAGTTATTTTGAGAAGATAAGGGTTTGCAAAAGTTGAGTATAATAAGCCAAAGCTGAAGAGAATTGAGAAACTTATTAGCAAATGGATATCAAAATGATAGTATAAATATATAAAGCATTACAATTATTACAAACGCTAAAATGATAGTATAAATATATAAAGCATTACGTACTTAATTGGAGAATGATTGGGATAAAGACTGGGAATTCGAGAATTGGAGAATGCTTGGGATAAAGACTCAATGCTTGAGTACTTCTGGAATCATATGTATAAAATTCTCATCCCCTCATGTGAAATCTTCGGTGGGTAAGTTCTTCCATTTGACGAGATACTTTGAAATTGATCAATTTTGTAGGTCTCGAGTTCGCGTATATGTGACTACTTCGGGTTCTAATATGATTTTTCCTTCCTCATCCAGTCCCAACAATATTGTTTGAACTTGGAGCTTGTCACCTATAACCTTCTTTAAACATGAAATATGGAAAGTTGGGTGCACTCGTGAAGATGAAGGGAGATCTAATTTGTATTCCATAGTAACAATCTTTTGCAACACCTTGTAAGGACCATAGTACTTTGGTGATAGTTTATCCTTATTAGCTTGCTGGAGGGACCTTTGTTTGTATGATTGTATCTGGAAAAATACCCAGTCACTTACATCAAAACTTATTCCACTTTGATGTTGATCAGCTTGTTGTTTCATTCGATTTTGGGCCAAAGTGAGGTTATCCTTTAAAAGTTGGAGAAGTTTTTGTTGATGCTCGATGTTATCTTTCAATGCCTGAATATTTTTCTTCTTGATATGTCCTTCAATCTTGAGAGTTTGAGGAGTGGTAATTCCTGCCATTGCATTACAGGATATAGTCGGATTCATTTCTTATTTCTCTAGGGTTGGTTCGTGGCGTATATCCTCTTATTTTGACATTTCTTCATCCTTTTCTTCCTCCTCTTCACAATATATGTAAACTAATTTCTTCTCGGCACACTTTTGACCTTTAGTGTATTTTCTATCACAACTATAACAAATACCTTTTTCTATTTTTTATTCCAATTTTTGTGGTGTCAACCTTGTAGGTTATGGGAGACTATGATCAAAAACGTGAATTCCATCTTTATAGTTATGAGTGGTCTCCTTCCTTGTTTCCATAATTTTGCTTTCAATTTTTCTTCCCAACCTAAATTCCTTCTCCAATGAATCAGGTTCTCAAAGGAAAACCTCATGTTTGATTTTATCCTTTAAATTCCCTATGAAGACATCAATCCTATGCTCCTCTAGAATATCATTTACCCTTATATTACCTTTTTGGAAGTCCTCAATCTGCCATTTACCCTTTTGTTTGAGATTTATCAATTGGAGAAAGAAGGTGTTTCATTTTGTATCCTCATAATGTGCTATCAGTTCCTCCTTAAAAATGGACCAACTGAAAAATTTGTTCAAGATAGAAAATCCATCGATACCATACAAACTTATTGGGTTCTAAATATAAAGTTGCAATACATACCTTTTGTGTGTTTTTCACATTGTAGAGATCCAAATATTGCTCCATCTGTAGTATGCATGTTATGATAACCTTCCCATCAAAATTCCTCATATCAGTCTTTGGAATATAGTGGGTCTTCAATCCAATATTATGTTCTCTGAAATGATGTTTAAGATTTTTTTTGTTCTCATCATGAGTTTCCTCTACTACCTTTTCCCCATTAGCAAGATTTTCTTGTAGCGACTTTGTCCTGGCTTCCTTCTAACCCTCGATGTTTCATTCAGTTTTTCTTCTATTCCATTGATATTGTTGATCATAGCTTCGATAGTTTGTGTTACATTTTGTGAGAGCGAAATTTCTTGCACTTGCTCTCGCAATTTTGATATATCATGTTGCATTTATTCCTCTTCTTAAACATTCATGGTAGAGCTTTTGGATTTCTTAGTAGGTGTTTCTATTTTCTTGGTTCAAGTCATTTAGAAATAAAAAACTATATATATACTTCACTATGCCCTTCGAATTACATCAAGCTGATTTTGCAAACAGAAGTTATGTAATTTTTAAAAAATTAGACACCCTTTTTTTCACTTTGTAGGTGCTTGATATTGAATATATTGTATATCTACAATTTTGGATCACCAAGGTTTGAAATTTATATCTATGTCATCCCTCTGAGTCTTCTTTCCAACCCCACAAGTCTCATCGAGATTGGATTCTCCAAAAAATAGGTATTCCCAATCTTCGAGGAGGATCGGATTATAAACTAGTTCAATAGATCATACTTGTACAAAGTGTCTTGTCTCACTATTTCAATTTTAGGCACTGTAAACGATACCCATTAACTACATTCTGTTCTTTTTGTGTCATGTTTTATGAAATTTGAATCTGGTTCTTAGAGAGAAAGTTATGAAAATTTTTACATTTTGTCATTTTTGTGTCACGTTTTACGAAATTTGAATCTCATTCTCAGAGAGAAAGTTATGACAATGTTCCGATGGTCATGTGTTTGAGATGGAATGCGGGAGCCTAATAAAACCCTAAATTCCTTAGCTCGTATATCTAAAAATGTAGAGACACAAGATATGCAATTTAGACATGAGGTTTATCAAGATTTCAGATCAAATGGGTTTTAATTTCAACTTCTCAAACTTCGTATAAAAAAGGTTATAGCGAAAATCCCACAATGCTTTGTTTGAAGAAGAAAAACCATAGAATCGAAAGCTCTCATACCAAAAGTTACTCAGCAAGCTAACACAATAGAATAATAGATAGATCAACCACTTCAAAGTGAGTCTCTTCAAGGGGGAAACCTCATTTACATTACGCAGATGAACAAATCTTGCATGATAAAAATGATAAGACCTCATTTCTATAAATAGGAGTCTAAGGGGTCAAATTATAAGCCCACATAACAATAATATTGTAATGGAAAAGGAATAACAATAGTGGGCTTCTATGGGGTAAAATAATAAAAATATGGGGAGTACATGAGCACAACAATACAATAAGGGGGTTTCACTAATAATAATAAGGGGTTACACTAGTAGTATAGGGACTTAACATAAGTGATGGGTCCTTCATCTCCATAGGAAAACACTTGGGAATTGTTAAACATCAACTCTGAAGTGATCTTCTTAGAAAGCATGGTGGAGGCTCGAACTCGGTTTCACAGTATGTGAACCCTAAGACTAATTTCTATCTAGGACCAATGTGGAGAGAAATCATGTTTTTAAAGGAGATTACAAATAATTTAGCTCCTTGTGCTCATAAAATCATTTGTGCAATGAATGCTCCTATTGAAAGCTTAAAATAGGGAGACATCTCACAATACCAAGCGTTGATTTCCCAAAACATATGTTTCCAAATCAAGGAGAAAGAAAGGGTGTTACTGTGCATAAGATAGAACATGTATTATTGAATAATTGTTTTCTCGGTCTTGGTTTCTAGAATGACTATAGGTAGATTTGGAATGACAAGCACATAATAACATTCAAATTAGAATTTTGGGAGCAGAGCTCATAATCACATAGATAGAGATCTATAATGTCTAGAGAAAATAAGTGGCTGACACTTGAGCAGGGCAAGAGACCATAGGATTTGATACCATGCTAAACACAATTATGGGGAAGACAAAAGATATGAAGGGTCAACCTTGAATGCATTACTATTCACAATGATAGATATTTATACAAGTCTACTGACCCTTGCTTTCATATTACAAGTAGTCCCTTTGACTCCCTTTGACTGTTCACCTTCCCCACCAACCCATAGAGGATTAGGTTTCCAACAAATTCAAAGTGATATTATACATTCACTAGACAATATATAAAAGGTTACCAAGTCTTGCATATATAAAACAAAGTTTCACTGTGTAATTAGAAAGGATGTAGATTACACTTAGATACTCATGACCTAAATATTACGAAAGAAAATTTAACACAATCACACAATCTCAATGATTTATGAGGGATTGATGAGAGTAAATTTTCTGAATGAAAAACACACTCGAGGATAAGATGGTTATTTTGGCTATGATAAAACATATTCCTATGTAAGTTTTTATTTTTATTAGGAGGGAATGAGAACTAATGTGAGGAAGTTTATGGATAAATGTAGAATTTGTCAATATGTTAAAGGAAAAAAATAGAATCTTTAGTTCTCTCACATAGTGGAAATCAATTAGTATCGAATGTATGAGCATTGTACTTATGAATTTGGGAAAATAAGAAGTTCGAAGAGCTAGTGCAGAGTAAGTTGTCATAGTCTTGTAGAGAATACATGAACAAGTTAAATAATGGCTACATGAAAGTAGCCAAAAGAATATAAAAAGGTACGATCTGAGAGAAAGGGAAGTTAGCTTTGGAGTTGGCCATCCAGTAAAGTCCTTTTGAGAAGATAAGGGTTTGAAAAACTTGAGTACAATAAGCCAAAGGTGAAGAAAACCATGAAAGTTCTTAGCAAATGCATATGAGAATAAAATACCCCATGATAGAAGGACCTCTCCTATATTTAATGTTGTACAACTGCATCCCCGTAGAGAACTTGATGTAGAGGATGGGAACGATACAAAAGAGATTCGTCAGAAGAAGCAATTACTCACTTTCAAAGAGGTGCACATAGAGCATAAGCTTAATCAAGGAATTTCAAAGGGAAAATAAAAAATGATTTTTATGAGTATTTGGTCAAGTGGAAGGGTCTTCTAACTAAATAAGAAACTATACGAGTCCTCGAGAGATGCAAAAACATGGCATAACTATTTAATGTCTCAACGACATGCCTCCATGAAATATTTTATTTTCTAAGACTTTGATGCAAGAGTATCATGCATAACTTCCCTTTTCTTTAATACCTAGAATTTTTTATGTGTAAGGTCGTTTAACCCCATGAAATCTAATAGTTTTTATGAGGTGTCATAGAGTTTTTGAAATCTCGATGGATGTAATTATCTTAAAGGTTGTTAATTACATCCCATTGTGTGTTGTGGTGATATGTTATTTAATGAGAGAATATATAAAAGGAGAGGACTTGAGGTGCACAACTTACTTTAAAAATAGGCCACAAAAAGGTAACCTTAGATCTAGGCTAAAACATGTGTGCCCTAGGTTCATATGATAGCCTAAAAGCATAGTTATTCATTGTCAACCATATTCAAAATGTCCAATCACAATCAAGTAGCTGAAAAAAGGTTAACCATATTTAATTATAGCCTATCATAAGCAATTTTAGTTTAACATGCAAAACTATGGCCACCACAATTAATCATTTATTTCTGAAATATAATTTTACCATATTTTACTATAAGATGGATCTTACTATGTTCCACTCATCCTACCAACATATTCTAGTCATCAATCTCCTCAAGAACATTAATAAAATTATTAAAATATCTCAATCAACATCACTTTGAACTTTCTATAAACCAATACACAAAGATTTAAAATTCAAAATTCAAAAATAATATTCATATAACATATTTTAACCACCCTATTATTATAACTATGCTAATAATAAAAAGCTATAAATATTTTCAAATTACCTAATAACCCTGTTAATATAACTATGGTAATAACAAAAAAAAGCTATAAATATTTTCAAATTAACTCTTCCTTTAAGAATTATGAATGCGTATAAGCTTATGGGACTTTAAACCGTGACTAAATAAACTACTTAAATGGTTGCAAGGAGTTGGAATAATGATAGGTAAGCGACCACAAACAAATTATGTTCAAGGCTCAATTGAAGGCAGACTAAAAGCTAGTCATTCTTCTGGTCGGCCTGCTAAAGATAACACAACTATATTACAAACTCTAAGATGGTAGTATAAATATATAAAGTATTACAGTTATTACAAACTCTAAAACGATAGTATAAATATATAAAGCATTACAGTTATCGGAAGAAAGTCTTGTATCGTGCTCTTTCAGGATATATTCACAAACTCTTTGAGAAAGCGACGAGATGGAGGAATCACGAAATGTAAGCGATACCAATCTTGCTAGAGAAATTCTTGAGAGCGTTACACGTACCATGGAAAACACAATAAGTAGAGACATGACCTTATGGGAAATGGAAGAATATGTAACAGCTGATGGCCTTTCACATGAAGGAGGGACATCCACCAAAAAAGAAGACCCCGTTCAACAACACCTGATCGCTAGCGTAACGTTTAGATGCATTGAGGGAGATAGCGAAGATAGTGACTCGGAATTGGAGAATGAAGGAGATAGCGAAGATAGTGACTCGGAATTGGAGAATGGTTGGGAAGACTGGGAATTCGAGAATGTTTGGGATAATGTGTGCGTACTTCAATTAGATGACACTGGACAGAAACCCCAGTTTGAATGGCGTCCTCTCAACTACAGTGGCCAAAGGAATATCAAGGCTGCAATGGTTGAAAACATGAACATTGTTTTGCTGTGAATTATCGTAGATTGGGGTCGCCTCGACGGAAATGTGTGGAGCTAGCAAGTTGTATGGAGTGGAAGTTTTTCAGATTGTAATCGGGTACTGCAACTCTTGGAAAACGATGGTAAGACCGCTAATTCTATACAATTGAGAGTCGAACATTTCGATCTCAATCGTAATTTTCTAGACCGATTCATTGCTCTGTATAGGACCTTTCCCTTAGCCGCTGCTATGGCCGCTGTTGCCTCTGCTGAAACCGTAACCATTGATGATGATGGCGAGGGCGACACATGGATATGCGCAATATGTCATGAGATGCTGTCCACCGAAGAGGAAACAAAACGATTGCCTTGCGGTCACCTTTTTCATGTGAGCTGCATTTTTTCTTGGTTTCATTCTGAACTTTCTAGAGTTGAATGCCCTCTCTGCAGGAACAAATTTAGTCTCCCAGTTTACTGCCCCACTGTCTCCTACTTCTTAA
The DNA here is from genome assembly GCA_031772625.1 of Pinus tabuliformis. Lineage (NCBI taxonomy): Eukaryota > Viridiplantae > Streptophyta > Pinopsida > Pinales > Pinaceae > Pinus > Pinus tabuliformis. Next base: position 410,095,295 of record CM062814.1, read on the forward strand.
ATATTTATCCGACCTTCCTCCTTAAACGGACATAATTCACATAAAGGTGATTTTTTTCTTTGGGTTTTAAATGGATGCTGTTTATTTTCATGTTTTTCGAGTGTTATAAGTCACGGTAGCCGTAAACAAGGGAATTGCAACTAGTTTCTGGTGTCATGATTCATTCCCTAACAGGTGAAATGTCTGTATGCTGATAATTTTTCCATTTTGAAATTTTATATTAAAAGCTTGAGCAGATATTGTTTGCGTAAAGGTAATATTTTTTCCTAGTGCCGTAAAAATTTAATTTAAAATTTGCAGCAATTTTTCCTTCATTAACATGGAGTTAATGGAGTTGATGAAGAGAGGGTGTTGTTGTGTATGACACGAACTACGTTTCCTGTTGAGAGGGATCCATTTCGGAAATTAACATATGATGGATTTGAATTGATTCCTGGGATCCTAAGACTGTTGGATTTGGTCGCAGAGTAATGTATGTTGAGAATTTAATAAAGTAATATGATTAGACATAATTTCTTAAAGAAATATTATCATTACATTTACTAAGTTATTTGTCTTTCATAAATGGGAATTTGTAGCATGACCACCTAAATATCATAGGAAAAAATGGAGAAAATCAACTCTATGAGCCTTTCAAATAGTAGGAAACTAGATCACCTTGCAGATTCTATCTACCTTGCCTTCCTGCAACCCCAAAATTTGCACAATTTTTCCCTCGAGCTGAGCCGGACCTCGCGGACAGTCACTGTCGAGTTAGATTATCCATGTTCATCATCTAGTGTCTCTTGCGCATGTTGGGTCCCTATAATACTAGTGACTACCCATTACTATTGTAGTTATACCCCTTGTTAATATTGTTGTGCCCCTATTGCCCCCATATTGTTATTACTGTTCCCCATAGAATCCCTCTATTGTTATTTTTGTGGCTTTATATTATTATTGTTAGGTCGGCTGGATTATATTGTGACTCCTTAGACTCCTATATATAGAAAGGAGGTTTTGTCATTTGAATCATCCAAGAATTGTTCATTTATGTAATGTAAAGGAGGTTGCCCCCTCGAAGAGGCTGAATTCTAAGGCGTTGATCTATCTTTTCTATCTTTTCTTGAGCTAGTTTCATAATAGCACAGTTTTCATCAGCAGTGCCTAGAGCCATCATGCCGCTTCATAACCTTGATGCATCTCCTGGTCACCTGCATCCAAAAGGATCATGTGCCATCGTGGGCTAGGAGATTTTTGGATTTGATGGTGTCTCGTCATGAGTGCTTGCATGCACATGTACACTAACAAGAATGATGTGACAAAGAAATGGATGAATGAAGGGAGCACATGTACAAGGACAGGTTCAGCAATGGACGAACGCACGATGCATGCAAATAGATGTGCTCGCGAATGGACAATCATGCAAAAGATCTATTTGCAGACGGACGAATGAGAAAACATGAAAGATGTGCTCACAGATGGATGAATAGACAAACATGCTCCTTTCGTGAACATATGACCCTGTCAAGCCTTCCAACATGCAATCAAGGAGCAATGTGCCAAAGCATCATCAAGCGAACCAATGACCGTCGAAGACTCCACACACTTTGCCATGCAGAGGTGAAGCTGTGATACACCATGAAGACATCCATCACCCAACAACACTGCAACTTGACATGCACTTCAACAGCAGCATGAACGTAATAGAACTATCATGTCAAGTCATGTCATGAGTCATGTTGTCCACATCTCCACTATAGGTCATGTTGTCAAATCAATGTAATGTAACATGAAAGTCCAATAGACCCACTTTTTGTACAAAGAGTCATGTAAAGTCAAAAAGTCATGGAAGTCAAATAGTCATGAAGGTAATTGAACACCAACAAGGGTCATTTTCACCCTTGGCTATAAATACCCCCTCATTTGTACATGAAAAGGACTTTTCACCTCAGATCCTCCCACATAGCAAAGAGAGTCTATAATATTTTATTTTGAGTAAGTAGTGGCTCCAACGCCTCACACTCGGGGTCAGTGATGTATGGTGTAACAATGTGTCTTGGAAATTTTGTTAATTACGAAGCTTGCTAACAAGCCAACACATTTTCACACATGTACTTTAAATTTTGTAAGACTAATATTGAACACTTGTAACAAATGTTACTTTAACCTTGTTGAACACTTGAACTATTTCACTTGTAGTAATACATAATCTGTTAATTGAAATTTGTTGTATATGATGTTAAATTTGTCTCGCATGTGGTGGCTATCTCCCTAGACATCAGACAAACCTTTCAAATAAAGCTTTCTATAACAATCGTTGCACTCATTTGGACTCCTCCATTGAGTGTTGTACGTGTTATCTTACCTTGTGTGTTCTCACTACCGCAACTGTATCGACTGCTCCTATGGAAGTTGTGCACATCCTATTGTGTTGTGTGTTCCTAGCTAAGTTGGGACTTCATCCTAACCAGCATGGGACTCACTCTCACCCTCTCCCTTCATAGTGAAAGAACCATTGACACAAGTACACTAGCATTAACTAAGCGTATGAACCTCACTTCTCGAAGGTAAAGAAAACCACTCTCTTGTGTTGACAGGAAAGAGTTAAGGAAAATCCTTAAGACAATGGCAACTGGGCCATCATACTGGATGGGAATCCCACACCAAATAGTGTGAGGTCTAGTTGGGACTTCATACTGGGGTGATCCCATGAATGTTGGTGAACCGTAAAAATTTTTGGCTCTAGAAGGAGGGCAACTTGTTGTATATGGTTGAACATCCTCCCACACTCATTCAAGGCAGTAATTCACACTCCCCCTCACCTACATGTGACTTTGCAGTTAGTTACTCATCACCTCCTAGGATTGAACATGACATTCTATATCATCAACTTCACTCTTGTTGTTCCATCACTCTCTAGTTCGCGAAAGTAGATGGATTGATCCCAGGCATACAACATCTTCCATACGCATCAAGAAATGCAAAGGAATATCTAGGCTGCAATGGATGAAAAAATTAACATTATTTTGCTACAAATTATCATAGATTGGGGCCGCCTAGATGGAAATGTGTGGAGCCATCAAATTGTATGGAGTGGAAGTTTTGCAGATTGTAATCGGGTACTACAACTCTTGCATAAGGATAGTAATACTACTAATTCTATACAATTGAGAGTCGAACATTTCGATCTCGATCTTAATTTTCAAGACGAATTCATTACTCTCTACAGGAACTATACCTTATCCGTTGCTATGGCTATTGTTTCCTCCTCCGAAACCATAACCATTGAAGATGATGGCAAGGGTGACACATTGATATGCGCAATATTTCATGAGACGCTTTCCACTGAATGGGAAACAAAAGAATTGCCTTGCAGTCACCTTTTTCATGGGTCCCGCATTTTCTCTTGGTTTCATTCTGAACTTTCTATAATTGAATGCCCTTTGTGCAATAGCAGATTTAGAGTCCCATTTTCCCAGTTTATTGCCCCATTGTCTCCCTACTCACAATGAAAATCATCTCTTGGAATATCAGGACCATAAATATCTTGGGAAAACAAAGGCATTTTAGAGATAGATTAATCAAGGAAAAGAATTCAATTACATTAATGCAGGATATTTTCTATAAGAAAATTATTATATTGTAGCTCATTTTAGGAACGTATGTGTAGTCATGGTGGTAGATGCTAAAGGCAATGTTGGAGGACTATCCATATTTAGGAACCATTTGGAGGTAGTCTTACCATATTGGATAGCCCATTATTGAATCCTATTGGGATGGTTGTAGTAGCTCTACTCAAAAGAAATGAGTGTGTCTTCAGGGTATGGTTCCCATATCTCCATAGAGATGGTATCCTTCTTGGAAAAATTATGGATCATATCTTTACATATGGATGATGTATGGATAATAAGCAGATTGCAGTTCAATTGCATCTCTCCAATAAAAGAAGGGATCAAATAATCAAGGGCTTTGATACATGACATGACACTTGTTAAAGTAGGTACAAATAATGGTGTAGGTATGCACCAAGTAGTGAGGTGGTTAGACCAATTTTTAGTATCTAAATCTTTGATTAGCAAATACCTATTTGTTGAAGCTGTTATTCTAGTGGGGTTGGGTTTGAACCATTGGCCAATCCAACTCAGATTTGGATTGAAGATTGGGCCACATAATATCCCTTTCAGGTTTGGGATTCCAATGGAAATCTTGTGGCTGTTGGAGGGAATTAAGATCCATGGTATGAACAAGAAGCACACATTTAAAGAGCTAAAAATGAAGATCAATTATTATAATAGGAAACAAGTTGGAAATTTTCTTTCAAATAAGTAAGCCTTGGAAAGTAGGATGCAACTGATCTAACAAAAAATTATCGAAAATGTCAAATTAAAAGAAATTCTTAAAGTAGACGAAAGAATATTAACTAGCCATAGCAACACTGAAAGAAAGCGGATTTTTTATGCTAACAGAAGTCCCATGTTTAGTTTCTTAGAGAGAGTGAGCACAATACCAAAGCATTATATAATGCGATGATCAAGTGATGCACCACAATATGATTTTTGTGCTATCCTCCCATGACAGTGAACATTTGGTTTAGTATTGTGCAAATGAGTAGGAATCGGTGACCTATTATCAAACACTTCTTACTAGTCAATCTCCACATAGATATGAGGAAATATGATTCATAACAAGCCACATTCCTTGTGCTATTCTTTGAGATCAAAATGATGCTTTGATGTGAGAGGTGTCCTTGAAGGAGGTGGATAGGTGGTTGTGTTCACATTGTGAAACAAAATTCTAGGTCTTCATGACTCTACCATTCAATTATGTTGACCCTCTTGACCCTTTTTTAGTATGGAGATTCCTCCACTTGTGGAGGAGACTCATTAAGAAAACCAAGTATGTTTTGCGCTAAATGAAACATTTATTACCGTTGTCCCTAAATATTGTAGCTATGATTGTGTGATTAGCTATCTCCCAACTTCTCTTTGCAATGTTTTGTATAAAATCCTCTCCTCACTCATAGTTAGTTGTCTTAAATTTCTCCTCAAGAACCTAATCTCTCCCAAGCAAATAACTTTTGTTGAGGGTAGGAAAATATTGGCTGGAGTTGTTGCAATGCATGATCTCTTTAAATATAATAAAAAAGTAGGTAGGATGATTATGTCGGGTATTTCCATGGCTTATGATAGACTTGATTGGAAATACAATTGTCCACCTTCAAGGTATTTCGATTATTTTCCTCTTGAATTGCTTGGATTTGTGCTCTAATTTGTACCGTCTTTAACCACTTAAGGGTCATTTATCAAGGGGATACCATCACCCCATTTTGTTTATTATCGCTGCTAAGGGTCTTAGAATCTATCTTAACAAGCTAGTCTTCGCTCATGCTTGGAAGGACTTGGGTTGTTTAGAAATGACTTACCTATCATGCACTAGTAGTTATAGGATGATGTCATACTCTTTTCATTTCCCATGGCTAAGGAATCTATATGTCTAAAATAAATCATGAAATTATTTATAGAAACCTCAACAATAAATGGGGATTAGGATAATATTTTTCTTTTTCAATACAACTACAAAGATTTAATTGTATTTTTTTATCGAAAATTAGCATGTATGGTGGAGGTGGATATTGGTAGCCACCCGCCAAGTCCACTTGGACGCCCACCATTGTTTCGTTCATCTTTTTAGTTTCCTTAATTGTAGCGCAGTTTACTATTTTTAGCAGTTTTTTGGGTCCTGAACTTCCAAAGCCGTTTTGAGGCCCTAAACGACGTTTTTTGGGAAAATTGGGAGCAACATGAGTGCATTTATTGATGTTTCTTTTCCCAAAGTTGTAGTTATCGGATAGATATTTCTAACAAGATATTGTGCACGTCAAACGGATATCATATGCCAAAGTTACGACCCCCGAAAGTTGATGTACCAATTTACCCAAACATGGCCCACAGTATTTTTGTTTCATCTTCTCAGAGATATGCTACAATCACCCCAACTAGTTTATTTCCATTTCTATTTGTAAGCATATTTTAGTATTTTATGGTAATGAAATGAAGTATTATTTCTGTTGCATCTCTATATGTATGGTTATATCTGTAATATTTTTCATTCATGTTTAAATCCATATCGGTGGTATGAGAGCGGTCTTCTCTTTCTCTGTCTTTCTTTGCATGTCCCCAACGAGGTCAGGATATAATGAGTTAGGGCTTGAACGGGTCGAACCTTCGCAAGTCTAGCCTTGTAAATCTCGACGGCCTCCCATGGAGGATGAAATAAAGGTGAGTGGGTAGGAGATCCTATCAAAATCTTGCTCAAAGAGGCCCTTGAGTGACAAAGAAATGCATTGATGGACAACTTTGCCATGATCCTTCAACAACTAGCGAAGGGTGACACATCTACTTCCAGTAGCTACTATGGAAGTGTCACACCCTTTAAGGTACAAGTTAAATTTGACATTCCCATATTTGAGGGTCAAATAGATGTAGATGCCATAGATAAGTGGTTAAATTTGCTAGAAGGGTATTTTTCTATTCATGATTTTTCTGGCTGGGAAAAGATTACTTTCGCTCTTCTCAAAGCCGCCCCCCATGTCAAGGACTGGTGGGAAACCTACTGTGAGTAGAAGGATGAAGGTACAACCTCATTGATTTCAGACGCACCCACTTGGAATTCATTTCAGACTCCCATCAATGAGTAGTACTACCCTATCAGAAGCTATGAGGATCAATACATAAAGTGGACCATGCTGTGGGAGGGAAGGGACCAAGACGTGCCAAATTTTACCAAAATTTCCCATACAATTCGCACAAAGTTGGGTATCAAGGATTCAGAGCAACATTTGGTACTCAAATACTGTGGCTGCTTGCAAAAGTACATATAGGAAGAAATAGAATTCCTGAACATATCCTCGCTTGGCACGACATACAGATATGATGTCAAGATCAAGCAAAAGTTTAAATAGAAGAAGTGAGACTTTGGATTTGCAAATCCGAAGCAAGGAAAAGGTGACCCCAAACCGTAGAGCAAAAGACAAAGCTAAGGCGGGGCATCCCAAGGCGTCCTGCCAAAGCTACAAGCAAATAACAACACTGCGAAGACAAAAAAGCACATGGGAAATTGTTGTGAGTTCCATAAGAGCTGCACTCACAACACAAGTGAGTGTCAAGCTAAGCAGTCACTCGTGGCCTAGTTAAAGGATTCATAATCAAATTCATGTTCTAACTCTAAGTCAAAACCTGACAAGGGGAATGACGAAGGGAAGTAGATTATTGATGCATAGCCCAATGCCACTGTTGCCACCATGAAGATCCAGAAGAAGGAACATGCATCTCTCGACCACAGCACATCCACAACTGTACACCATCGGGTGGCTTCACCAAGGATGGGATCTTCGTGTAAGCCAATAGTGTCACATTCCATACAACATCAAGCCCTTAATGGATGAGGTATTGTGTGACATTACTCTCCTTGATGTTTGTGATGTATTCATAGGACAACCATAATTGTGGAAGCGACATGTTATGTATGAGTCAACGCCCTATGGTATTATTGTTATTTTGGGAAATAAGTTGTACACGATACCAGAGGTAGCACCATCTACCGCCATCTCTTTGGTTACTGCAAAACAATGCAGTAAGCTCATTTCAAAAACTGGGAAATTTGTTTTCCTGATGATACGCCCTCAATGAAAGAAGAAGATTGTGGCTACGACCTCCATACGCAGCCCCTCTGCATGACAACTACAGATGGACGAGGTCATGGAGGAGTACGAGGACATCTTCACCTCCCCCGTAGGGGTTCCTCTGCCTTGTCAGGTCAAGAACTCCATCTATCTGACCACAAATGGGCCACTTCCCAATGGACGAGTATATCGATGCTTTGTTCTGGAGAACGATGAAATAAAGAGGTAGATTCAGGAGTTGTTGCAGAAAGGTCACATCCATCCGAGTTCATCGCCTTGTGAGAGCCCGATCGTGTTGGTACACAAGAAGGATGGGACTTGGAGACTCTATATTAACTATCGGGCGGTGAATAAGAACATTGTCTATAATAGGTACCTGAGCCCATGGATTGATGACCTCGTGGACCAACTGATGGGGGAAAAATATTTCAGCAAGATCGATTTGAAATCCAAATATCACCAGGTACCAATCAAACCCTCCGATGTGTGGAATACTGACTTCAAAGCCAAAGAGGGCCTTTTGGAAAGGTTGGTTATGCCTTTCAGAATGACGAGTGCTCCTGCAACCTTCATGAGCCTAATAGATGACATCTTGTGGCCATTCACCAACTCATTTGTAATGGTATACTTGGATGAAATCATGATCTTCAGCCAGAGTTGGGAAGAGCACCTCTACCACATCCAACAGGTTCTCCAAACACTACAGAAACACGAGTTATGTGTCAATTTTGAGAAATGCACTTTTGGCATGACCCAACTTCAATATCTGGGATACATTATTGATGAATGGGGCGTGCATGTGGATCCAGCCAAGATCCAAGTCATTCAGGATTGGCCATCTCCAATAACTCTCAGAGAGCTCTGCAGCTTTCTAGGTCTTCCCAACTACTACCGCAGGTTCCTGTTGGGATTTTCTCATAGCACTTAGCCCTTAAGTAAAGTCATCAAGGGAGGAGCGAAAGAAAAATTCTTTTGGTCTGAATCTCAACAGAAGGAATTCACAGATTTGAAGATCGCCTCTGATCAGCACCAATGATTGCATTTCCACACTTGCAACAACCATTTGAGGTTGAAACAGATGCCTCTGACTATGCTATTGGGGCAATCCTTACTCAACACAGGCATCTAGTGGCATATCATAGTGAGAAACTTTCAGACACAGTCCAAAAGTATCCCACTTATGACAAAGAGATGTATTCCATTGTGTAGTCCTGCCGATAATGGAAGCATTACATTTTGGCGAAGAAAACGGTCATCCACAAGACCACCGACCCTTGAAGTTCATATAGACTCTAGGGAAATTGTAGAATGATTGCCATCAGAAGTGGTTCACATTGTTGGAAATGGAAACAAGAATTGCTAAAAAGAGCACTGCTATAAATAACAGTTCGGGTACTAGTGGTGGACATAGCAACGAGGAATGAAAAATGGAAGTGCTAAAAATAGCATTGCTATAAATAGCATTTCGGGATGGATTCCAATTTTAGTTAGTCCCTGAACTAAAATTGAGAAGTAAAATTGGAATTTGACCTTAGAAGTTGTTTGTAAAATAATTAATTAATTTATATTGAGTTAATTAGTTGTAGAAAATCAAACTTGAAGTCATTGTGGGGACATGCAACAGTTTTTCCATTAATTGAGGAATTTATCCATCAGTTAAAGAGCTAATGATGAGTTGTAATATTGACTTGTAATTAGTTGGCTCAGTTAACTGAGTCAAGTCTAGTTAGATTAATTCAAACAATTTTTTGTATTAATTATGAGTTCAGTTAGTTAATGCTTGCATGCATGTAACTGCTGCACTTCAGATAACTAAATATTCTCTCATAAATAACTCATGCATGATAGTTCAGCCAGAGACCTAGTTGAGATCAGAGGATGAACAATGTACTATCAGTTGGATGAATTTTTCCTATAAAGGAAACTCATCCATGCAAAAAGATTCATCTCCTTCAGGTTTGTGCAGTTATTTCTAAGCCAAGTGAGCTGTGTGAGGTGGGAATTCACACAAGTGGAAGCACTGGACTCTAGGGAAAATTGTGCAAGGAAATAGGAGGCTTGGAGGGTAGAGGAGAAGGTTGTGAGAGTCGTTGACTGTCTATAAGCAGTATTTTTTGATTGTATAGAGAGAAGAATAGCTTGAAAGCTAATTATGTGTGTAACTTGAACAAGATTTCCACTTGTATGATAATACTAAGATTGGGGTTTTAGGTTGAGGCTTTCCCTAGGTTATTTCTTTTATGTTATGTGTGATTGATTTCTCAATCTCAGTTATATGTGTTCTCTTGATCTTTCTCAATTCGATTAAGCTTCTGCAAAGTGTTGTAGAAGTAGATCTTATATTGTGTCTTAGTATATTGCATAATCGGTTGATCTATAGTGGGAATTTCTACATGGTATGAAAGAAAACATGATCAAGGGAGAGAACTGTATACAAGAAGGGAGAAGTTTGAAGTTTGAGGCTCATGAATATAGAAATTGATTTCCTATCACATCTCAATTTCACCAATGTCGTTCAGCGGTTTAAGACTCGAGTATGCCCTTGATGGCAGATCAAATTATATAGCCTAGAAGGATCACATGGAAGTAGTATTAGAGGATAAAAGTCTAAAGGAATTCATTAATCAAGAAGTCCCCAAGCCGACTGATGCTACTCAATTGGTAGAATGCAAGGAATGTGTGGCTAGAGTAAGGAGAATCCTTCTGGAGGGAGTTTGAGACCACATAGTGTCGAGTCTCCATGGGAAGGAGACACCATTTTCAATGTGGAAAACATTGAAAGATCTATATCAGAACAACAATGATCAGAGGAAGTTGATGTTGAAAGACAAGCCTTAGAAAATGAAGTGTGAAATGGGTGACACGATCTCTACATATATGAACAAGCTAACCACCTGCAGAGATGAGCTTCGAAGTGTAGGGATCACGACAGTCGATGATGACATGGTGAGTCTTGCTCTCCTCGGTCTTCCTAAGAGCTAGCATAGCTACGAAGATTTGGTTAATGGAAGAGAGAAACTACCAGATTGGGAACCACTTTGGTTGGATCTGATGCAGGAGGAGATACGAAGAAGCACCAGAGATGGATCTTCTTCATCCAAGGAAGATGAAGAAAATTTCTCCTTAGCGAGTAAGGCGAAGAAAGGGAAGGAGAAGGATTCTCATCCCAAATCTAGTTCTTTCCATGACGGTAAGAACTTTGACAAATTGAAAGTGTGATGCTTTCATTGTCATGAAGTGGGCCATTTTGCTACAAATTGTCCACTGAGGAAATGCAAGAAGGGATCCATGGAAGGATCAAAATGTGAGGCGGTAGCCTCATATTTCGAGTTGGATTTCACACTTTTCACATGCATGGTTTCATCCATGGTGGGAAGTCATTGGTTTCTTAACAGTGGAGTTTCTTTCCACATGAATGGTGACAAGATTTTGTTCAGTACCTTGGCGGAGAAAGATCTCAAGGTACTCATAGCAATGGGTAGTGATGAAAGGTATAGTGTCTTAAGTGTAGGCACGATTGTTTTTAAGAGGGAGCATGGAGCTCACATTGCCTTGACCGATGTCAAGTATGTACCAGGACTAAAAAAAATTTGGTGTCGATCGCAATGCTGGAAGAGGAAGGCTATGATGTAGTCCTCAGTAAGGGAAAGGTTTTCCTTCTACACATCACCACGAGATAGGTGAAGTAGATCAGTTCACGAGTCAAGAACCTCTATGCTCTTGAGGTTCAAGATGCATGCAAAGCCTTGAGGAGCAAGGCAACTGATGGAAACTTGGTGGTTAGGAGGGAGAGTACACTACCTCTCAACATGCAATGCCAGAAGAAGTCTCAGGCAATTGTGGAGAAGCCACAGTTGGTGAAGCAGCTTCAGGAGGTGTTTTAGCAACCACAACTGGAGAAGTTGAGAGGAGATTAAGTGGACACATACATTCATCCAAGGAGCTCCAGTAAGTGGAAATTTCAAGCCAAGTGGGCAGAGGGATCACATGCATCCATACCTGCAGGTCAGAGGTGGGGCGATGTGGAGTGGCAGTGACAAAAAGGCTGAAATATGGGCAGGATCATTGAGGTACTCGACCTCTTTGGTTAGTACTTGCTACATGAGCCCTAATGAGGAGTAGTAGGACTAGCTTAGTGGGTATAGGTAGATTCAGATGGAGCAGCAGAGAGAGCTACAGTGCAGGAATCCCAAGATAGTGTAGAGCTATCAAGTTGTAACAATGTGAGAGGCAGAGGAGTGTTGCACCAGTGTAGGATGGCACAGAGAGGTGTGCAACAGTGCGAGATGCATGGAGTGTTGCAGCAACTTAGAGGTTAGAGAGGGAGAACTTATCAGTGGCAGAGGGAGCTTCAGCATTAGAGTATGTTTCTAGCCCCGCAAGGAGGTCAGTTGGGAGATTTTTTTTGTTTCTAGAGTTTCTAGAGCAATAACACTTGGGATAAGTGTTGCATGCAGAACATTCAAAAGGTTCAGGATGAGGTTTGAGTTGAATGCCTTTCTTGTTGACAAGGAGTGTTGAAAATGGCAACAAGAAATGCTAAAAATAGAAGTGCTACAAATAGCACTGCTATAAATAGCACTTCGGGTACTAGTGTTGGACCTAGAAACAAGGAATGAAAAATGGAAGTCCTAAAAATAGCATTGCTATAAATAGCATTTCAGGAGGGATTCCAATTTTAGTTAGTCTCTGAACGAAAATTGAGAAGTAAAATTTGAATTTGATCTTAGCAGTTGTTTGTAAAATAATTAATTAATTCATCTTGAGTTAAATAGTTGTAGAAAATAGAACATGAAGTCTATGTGGGGACATGCAACAGTTTCTCCACTAATTGAGGAATTTATGAATCAGTTAAAGGGATAAGGATGAGTTGTAATATTGATTTGTAATTAGTTGTGTCAGTTAACTAAGTCAAGTCTAGTTATATTAATTCAAACAATTTGTTGAATTAATTGTGAGTTCAGTTAGTTAATGCGTGCATGCATGTAACTACTGCACTTCAGATAACTGAATATTCTCTCATAAGTAACTCATGCATGTCAGTTTAGTTAGAGACCTAGTTGAGATCAGACAAGGGACAGTGTAATCCCATTTGGATGAAATTCTCCTATAAAGGAAACTCATCCATACAAAAGGATTTATCTCCTTCAGGTTTCTACAGTTATTTATTAGACAAGTGAGTTGTGTGAGGTGGGAATTCACACAAGTGGAAGCACTGGACCCCAGGAAAAAAAACAGAAGGAAATAGGAGGCTTGGAGGTTAGAGGATAAGGTTGTGAGAGCCGTTGACTATCTATGAGCATTATTGTTTGATTGTAGAGAGAGCAGGATACCTTGAGAGTTGATTCTTTTTGTAACTTGAACAAGATTTCCACTTGTATGATAATACAAAGATTGGGGTTTTAGGCTGAGGCTTTCCTCGGGTTACTTCTTCTGTGACAGGTGCGATTGATTTCTCATTCTCAGCTATATGTGTTTTCTTGATCTTTCTCAATTCGATTAAGCTTCCGCAAAGTGTTGTAGAAATAGATCTTGTATTGTGTTTTAGTATGTTGCATAATCTGTTGATCTACAGTGGGAATTTCTACACACATACCTATAGCCATTCAATTTGAATATCAAATATAAGAAGGGAAACACCAATAATGTTCTAGATCACCTCAGTCAACCATTGATCATGGCGTTAACCACCGTACTCAAGTCTTGTGGGCACGATACTTCTGATTGGCCACTTCTCTATAGACGCGACCCAGAATTCGGCCACACATACCAGATACTCTTGGAGGGTCAGCATGTTCCATATTTTCACCTCGAGGATGCCCTATTATGCCAGCTGGGTCACCTTTATGTTCCTTCAAGCGAGCATGCCAATATGATTTGGTAAGCACACTATAGTCAGGCTGTTGGGCATTTTTGGGTTGAGAAAATGGTGGCAGTACTACAAAAGTAATTCTATTGGCCAAATCTTCAACAGGATGTCGGGAAGCACATCACATCATGCACTGCCTGTGCCATTGCCAAACTGACCATCAAGAAGCAAGGCCTCTATACCATACTTCCTACCCCTAGTTGACCTTGGTGATCCATCTCCATGGATTACATGTTGGTCCTTCCTTCTACTAAGCATGGAAATGACAGTGTTTTTGTGGTCGTCGATAGGTTCTTGAAGATGGTGATTATGGCAGCCTGCAAGAAGAATATCATAGCATAAGCCACTACTAAACTCTTCTTTGAACAAGTTTGGGTACACTTTTGGATACCATAGTCTATCATCTCAGATCGGGATAGTAGGTTCCTCAGTACATTTTTCTCTAGTCTCTGGTCCATGCTGGACACCAAACTCACTAAGTCCACAACCTTCCATCCTCAAACTGATGGCCATATAGAGGTTGTTAACATGATTGTCATACACATTATGTGCATTTACAACTCAAAGCATCCACACACATGGGATGAGAGCCTCCCCTATGTTACACATAGCTACAACCGGACTCTCCACAACTCAACTCGCCACAATCCTTTTCAGGTGGGATTGGGATTCTAGCCACTATGTCCGATTGATTTGGCCATACCATTTGTAGCTACTCACATAGATTTGGCTCTTGTCCAGTCATAAATAGATAAGGCAAACAACTTCATTGATCATACCCAAGATATTCACCAACAGGTCCACGACATTCTAGAGAAATCAAATGCCAAGTACAAGCAGCGAGATGATCAACAGTTGGTGCCACATAAGCTTCAAGTGGGTGACAAAGCCCTGTTGCATTTGCAAAAGAAATGCCTTACCAGAGCCTGTTGGAATCTCAAACCACTCCAATATGGTCCTTACACCATTACGAAGGCTAAGGGAGATAATGCATTTGAGCTTGGCATTCCCCAATTCCTTGGCATGCACCCAGTGTTCAATGTGGACCACCTTTGGCCATACTTTCCACCATTATTAGACACATCCAACATTGTAGAACAACTCACACCTGTTAGAGCCTAGATTTACCTCAGGCTAAAATGGTAAGATTCTAGGTCCACATCAAACCACGCTCAGCCTCGTAGCTAGCCCTACGAGGACAGGAGAGGGATGTCTCCGGGTTGATCTTAGAACCGATAATCAATGGGGCTTGAGATGACTGAAATAAAAGCTAATTTTAGGCTAGGTATGAAGTTCAAGGATTTGATTTGATTTTTGGGGGTTTTTTGTTGGAAAAATGGAAAGGGAAATTTGGGTCTGGGGATGAGGCCAAATTTTTGCAGAGTTCTGGTTGGGGCAAGGTAGGTAGTAGTTTTGATGCTTTATATTAAATGAATGGATAGTAAAGACCACTGAGGAGCTGAAGAGGGTAAGTGGCTGCAAGAATCCTCTTCAAACTGAAGAAAATATTGAAAATTAAACAAAACCAACAGGCAGAGCATAACAAACTCATGAATTCCACCTTTGTCACTCAATTTGTTTAATTTCAAAAGCAAAGGGAATGGAAATGGAATAAATAAAACATAAAATAACTTACAATTACATGAAGAAAAACAACATCAAAACATAGAGCCACGAGAATCCCAACAAGTGCTGCAAAACCGTAGTCTTTCCTTTGCCAAAAATGTAGAAATCAAATGTACAACGGAGTGCCACGCAATCCTAAGTGTCGAACCCTGAAAATGGCTGAGAAATTACATGATATAGACCAGCCTAACTCCTTCTAATGCATCTAGAGGTCGATCTCATCATTCTAGGAGTTGTTTCAACTAATTCTAAAAAAGGAACTAAAATCTAGGTAGTCAAACAACTTACCCCTATATGGTAGCAAACTGATTCACTCATTTAATTTTCACCTTTTAGTGAATGAATCCTCCAGAACAAGTAAAAATGTGCCAATATTACATCATGAAAGATCAATAGTAACATCAAAAATCAAAATTGGTCAAAACTTGGCGAATTTCTAAGCTGAACAGTGAAAAATAGGCAAAAATCCTCTATGCGCCGCGCCTGATTCTCTATGCGTCATGCCAATTTGGAGTTGATTTTGAGGAACTTCCTGAAGTCCAAATTGAGCCCAAATGTGATTTCTGGAATGGTCTTCCTGTCTAATTTCCAACCCAATTGGAATCTGTAGATTTAGATGTCATTTGCCCCTCCAAAACTTCAATCTCCCAAGACTACTTCCTGTGTGTCAAAATAGGGGCAGTGAGGTCATTGTTTGAGTGTTTTTGGCCACTTGAGGACTCAAAACCTACCCAAATTTCTTGGACATGCACCAAAAATCGTGATTTTTCATGCCAAATCTAGAAATGCAAAGTTTTTGCAATTTGGATCTCCATAGAAAAAGCGCGCGCCACGTGGCGCGGCGCATAGGAAGAAAATCTATGTTCTTTAGTGCCAAAAGATTTCAAAATGTCAAAAATTGCTCCAAATTTCTTGAAATTTAGGCTGGCCCTTATCTATCAAGTGTCATGCTGGGCTAAAGAGGCTTCGGCCAATATCTGAAGATGATCAAGCTCCTTTTGCCTATTTTGCTTCCTTATTGCCTTCTTTAATTTTGCCTTTAGATTCCTTATTCGTGCCTTACAAACCTTGTTCTGTGCCATGTAGTGGAAGGCCACGTGTCTCAGAAATGTTTTTTCTTTATCTGCCTTGTCCAACAGTTTATCCAAGTGGATGTTGACTCTCTCGAGCCAAGACTCCCTATGCTTGCTAATGTGTGAGGCTTCTTGATGAGATTTATGGTGATTTTAGTTTCTGCCTCCAAGGGTAAGAATGTATGAGGGACTATGGAGAGAGAGGGTAAGAGGGGTTTTAGAAATTTTTCTAAATAGAATTTGGGGAATAGAAGGGTTTTAGGGATAGTTTTTATACTTTAGGATAACAATTAGGGTTTAGGAATGTGTAGCTAGGGTGTGGGATAGTGGGAGTTAGGAATATAGGGTTAGTGAATTTAGGGATATGAGAATTAGGGATGTGAGGATGAAACTAGAAAATGAATGTGGGAAAAAAAGAGTGTGGAAGTGAGGGAATGGACTTTTGCAACAAAAACACCAACTACAAACCCTACGCACTTGTTTTTGAGCACAAATTGCAAGGTATTAGGGTTTGAATTTTCTTTTACACAACCACCATAAATTGTATGAAAAACTCCTTCACTAGCAAGGAAGAGGGCTTAAATTATTTTCACACTAGAAGAGTTGAGTGATTTTGGAAATTTGAGAGAGTTTTTGAGGTAAATCAGGCTTTTTAGCCCAATGCGTTGTGCCTTCCCTATGTGCTGTGCCAGTGTAAATTTAGACTAGAAATTGTTGCCCAATGCGTTGCGCCTTCCCTATGTGTAGTGCTTTTTCCAGGAGACTTTTGGAGGGCTTCCCGGTGTAAAAATTGGGTTCAGGATAGCTCGTTCGAAAGGTAGTTGAGTCTACTTTCCAACCCAACTATAGTTTTTCAATTTGGAGTTCATTTGTCCTATCAAGAGTCAAATCTCCCAAGACTAGTCAAAATGTGGCAAATGAGACTGCCTAAAGGCAGAGTGTTGTTGTAGTCAACTTTTGAATGCCTTCCTCAACTCCAAATTGAGCTCATGATAGCTCATTGAAAATATATTTTTGTCTAGTTATCATTTGACTCATCAAGAAATTCATTTGACCAACCAAGCTAGGAGAAAACTTGATTTTCCCAAGGTCACTTCAGAGGTGCATCAATTCTCCCAAGGCAACTGTATTTTTGACATTTCTCTAAAACCATGACACCTGTGTAAAAAGTGAAGGAGGTTTTTCTTTCTTGGCCTATTTTGGAAAAAAAATCTCTCAAATTTCCCAAATTCATCGTTTCGTGCTCAGAAACATCATTTGAGCAAAACCTACCCCGATCTGTGGAACATGGGATTTGTCGAAATGAAGAGAAATGAAGGGGATAAGTGGCTTCTAAATTCTTTAGAAAATTATTGGAAGTAGGGAGAGATGCTATGAAGTAGGGGAAAGCAGAATGTCAAATATTGAGTGAGGGGAAGGGGTCCAAAAGGGCAAAACACAGGTCTAGCCTAGAAAATTGCCAAGTTGTAGCAAGAAACTAGGTTTTGTGTGAAAATGAGGAATTTGGGGGATCTCAGTGACGAGAAGTGTTTAATAAGGTACATTAAGGATAGGGGAAGGTGTAGGAACATCAGGATACAAGCTTTGCTACTGATTTGACCATCCAAGAGAAATTTCCTTCAAAACCCAGGAGAGGGAAATGAACCTTACCTAGGTGCAACTGAAGCATGAACAAGGTGTAAAATGACCCAGTGGAACTTGACATGATGATTAAAACCCTATGAATGATCGCACACTCATCTAAATGGTGACATGGACCGAAATTTGGACAACTTTTGAAGGAGTAAAATCAAACCCTAGACCTAATACCTAGTGACCAAATTTTGCTTGAAGACTCACTGAAATGACAAAATTTTACCTTGACACCTAAAAATCACTTTGTAAGAGCATATTTGATCACTAGAGGAAGGCTACAAATATTGACACTAACATTGGCTCGAATGGGGATGGTAGCTCCTTGGAGGTGCCACGAACCGCAGAGCTTTGGGAGAGCAGACTAGTGCCTTATCCATTGGGCAATGGAGTCAATAACTTCAAAACACCCAAAAACCAATAAATTTGACTCAAGACTCATTCTTGAACTGACTAATGCAAAACTGAAACAAGACTCTCAAAAGCTGAAATTGGACACTCAACTGAAACTATCTTTAAACTGACAAAAACAAAAAATGACTCAAGACTGACTTAACTGAAACAAGTACTTACAAAGCTTTCAAAGGACAGTAGTCCATCGAGATTTGAGGACCTCAAATCATGATGATGACTACCTACTTACTGATGAAATATGTACAATCATGTGAATTGGGCCTTCCAATGTAACCAATCCAAAAAATGGTTACTCAATGAAATTATGCTCTCTCTTTCCTCAAGCAGGTTGAACGATGTACATGTAGGCAACTCACAATAACAATTGAAAACAAAGCTTATGCTAAGAAACTAGCCAACATTCATCTTCTCTGGTTCATGCAACAGAATGCCAAAAGGATCTTGAAAATCCTGAAGCACTAGCTTGTCTTGAGATCCAACAACAAAATACAAGTACTCCCTTCATTCTGATTTGAAAGAACAACTGGTTGTTGATTGATAGGAAGGCACAGAGAGGTATAATTTTCTGCCATATGAGCGTTAGCTGTAAATTTCTTGACCGTGAGAAATTCTGGCATATTGTCTCTCTCAAGTTCATATTCCTCAACTTCATGGCCTAGGTCATTCTTAAACAGAAAAAAATCTTCAGGATTATCAAACATGACATCCTTATCATCTTTGTGAAAGAAAATATTATATGTTTAATGATCTATAAAACTGATTACAAGACCGTCATCATTTTCAAAAGAGTAAGAAGTTTCACCAACACTTTCTTGACCATGTGTACACTGCATACCTGCATTATCTTTCGCTGTAACCTGACCTTTCAAGAGTCGATCTATCTCATCTTCAGATAGAGGAGATAATACTTTTTGTTTTGTTTTTCTCAAGTGATTTTTGTCTTCTTGAAATAACATTTTAAAACATGAACAATTTGAATGACAGTCTTGATCTTCTGAAATTTGGAAACATTGTTGATCATCTTCATATTACATGGCAATCAAATTATCCAAATTATCATTTACTACTGAGCTATCGAAAGAAGATTTTTCACTTACTCAAACAAAGATCTCATCTTGCTTTCCATGAAATGACTGGATTACTTCCTCATGAAGGCTTGGGTTAGTAACTTTGTCTTCTTAATTCCAGACGATCTCAACAACAGAGCTCTCCTTCATGGGATTCAACACAAGGTATTCTTGATCGTCAATATCCGAATCTAGATCTGAAATAGCTGACTTGGATTTATCGCCTTCTGAAATCAAAAAATGACTTTCCTTCATACCGTCTTCCTTTATGGACAGATCTGAAACAAAACCTTCTCTTTCATGATTTTCCATTGTACCAAGATCTTGATCTTACTGCAAAGTCCTCAGCATCTTGATGGGAATCCACTAGGTTCTCTTCATGTTGTTGAAATGGATTCTCATACAAGGCTTCCATGATCTCATCATCCATGAAGTCATCATCTTCATAATATTTCTCAAGGCTTTCAATAAAACTATAAGCATGTTTGCAACAGTTCTGAACTAAATTTAATTATGGATAGTATTCTTTATACCTTTCAAAGAACATGGCATGAAAATCCTTCAAACAGTAAATACAACCAGGTGGAAAACTTTCATACCAAGATCGGGCTTCACCTTCTAGAGTGGCCATGAATATCTTCATCAAGCAATCATCAGGAAAATAAACCTTCAACTTGTGAATATGTATGTGAAATCTAACCAGATGTAAGGAAGCATCCTTCCTATCATCATCTTTAAACATAGGCAAATTCTTTTGCCAATCTACCTTCGGAATTTTATTTGGAAAACCTGGAATGTGATCTTGGTGCATGGTAGCGTATCTTCTTGCAACCCATTCCATCTTGAAAATCCTAAAGCTACTGATCTTCCTGCAGTGGAGTCACCATGAAGCATTGATTTATGGATTTTTCAGTGAATGAAGTTGCCAGGTGAATGATTTCAGCCTATCGAATTCTAGAATCATCACCCAAAGTCTAGAATGATTTGATGTACTAGGGGGTAATTCACAAGTCAAGTGTCACGTTCACAATCTAGACCGGAGATTCACTGAAGCAATGTTTATCTACTTGCGCTAATGCAAAGAAAAAGCGTTTCGAAGGCTACCTGGCATAACTTCAAGCTCTGTCTATAGCTATAAAACAAATGGCATCAACAAGCAAACCATTTTCTTCCCCAATATGGTCGCCACTATGTTAGAGCCTAGATTTAGCTCAGGCTGAAAAGGTAAGAGTCTAGTTCCACATCAAACCATGCTTAGCCTCGTAGCTAACCCTACGAGGATAGGAGAGGGATCTCTATGGGTCGATCTCAGCAACAGATAACCAATGGGCCTTGAGATGACTAAAATAAAAGCTAATTTTAGGCTAGGTATGAAGTGCAAGGATTTGATTTGATTTTTGGGGGTTTTTTGTTGGAAAAAGGCAAAGGCAAATTTGGGTCTGGGGATGAGGCCAAATTTTTGCAGAGTTTCGGTTGGGGCAAGGTAGGCAGTAGTTTTGATGCTTTATATTAAATGAGTGGATATTAAAGAGCGTTGAGGAGCTGAAGAGGGAAAGAGGGTGCAAGAATCCTCTTCAAACTGAAGAAAGGATTGAAAATTAAACAAAACCAACAGGCAGAGCATAACAAACTCATGAATTCTACCCTTGTCACTCAATCTGTTTAATTTCAGAAGCAAAGGGAAGGGAAATGGAATACATAAAACATCAAAGAACTTACAATTACATGAAAAAAAACACCATCAAAACATAGAACCACAAGGATCCCAACAAGTGCTACAAAACCCTAGTCTTTCCATTGCCAAAAATGCAAAAATAAAATGTGCAATGGAGTGCCAACAAATCCCAAGTGTCCAACCCTGAAAATGACTGAGAAATTACATGATATAGACCAACCTAACTCCTTCCCATGCCTCTAGGTTTCGAGATCATCATTCTAGGAGTTGTTTCAATCAATTCTAGCAAGGAACTGAAATCTAGGTAGTCAAACAACTTACCCATATATGCTAGGAAATTGATTCATTCATTTAATTTTCACCTTTTAGTGAATGAATCCTCTAGAAGAAGTAAAAATGTGCCAATATTACATCATGTTTATCAAATTACATCACGAAAGACCAAGAGTAACATCAAAAAGCAAAACTGGTCAAAACTGGGCAAATTTCTAAGCTTAACAGTGAAAAATAGGAAAAAAATACTTTATGCGCCACACCTGATTCTCTATGCGTCGCGCCACTCTGGAATTGATTTTGTTGCACTTTTCAAAGTCCAAATCGATCCCAAGTGTGCTTTTTGGAAAGATTTGTCTGTCTAATTTCCAACCCAAGTGGAATTTCTGGATTTGAATGTCATTTGCACCTCCAAAGCTTCAAACTCGCAAGATTGCTTCCTGTGTGTCAAAATAGGGGCAGTGAGGTCATTTTTTGAGTGTTTTTGGCCTCTTAAGGACTCAAAACCTACCCAAATTTCTTGGCCATGCACCAAAATCCATGTTTTTCCATGTCAAATCTACAAATGTGAAGGTTTTGCAATTTGGAGCTCCCTAGCAAAAGCTTGCGCTAGGTGGCGCGGCACATAGTGAGAAAAACTCTGTTTTTTAGTGCCAAAAAATTTCAAAATGTCAAAAATTGCTCCAAATTTCTTGAAATTTGGGCTGGAACTTCTCTATCAAGTGTCATGTTGGGCTAAAGAGGCTTCAGCAAATATCTAAAGACGATCAAGCTCCTTTTGCCTCTTTTGCTTCCTTATTGCCTTCTTTAATTTTTCCTTTAGATTCCTTATTCGTGCCTTACAAAGCTTGTTCCATGCAATGTAGTGGAAGGCCATGTGTCTCAGTAATGATTTGTATTTATTAGCATTGTCCAGCAGTTTCTCCAAGTGGATGTTGACTCTCTCGAGCCAAGACTCTGACTCCTTACTAATGTGTGAGGTTTCTCGATGAGATTTATGGTGATTTTAGTTTTCTGCCTCCAAGGGTAAGAATGTATGAGGGACTATGGAGAGAGAGGGTAAGAGGGGTTTTAGAAATTTTTCTGACTATAATTTTGGGAATAGAAGGGTTTTAGGGATAGTTTTTAGACTTTAGGATAACAATTAGGGTTTAGGAATGCGTAGCTAGGGTTTGGGATAATGGGAGTTAGGAATATAGGGTTAGTGAATTTAGGGATATGGGAATTATGGATGTGGGGATGAAACTAGAAAATGAATGTGGAAAAAAAAGAGTGTGGAAGTGAGGGAATGGACTTTGGCAACAAAAACACCAACTACAAACCCTAAGCACTTGTTTGTGAGCACAAGTTGCAAGGTATTAGGGTTTGAATTTTCTTTAACACAACCACCATAACTTGTATGAAAAACTCCTTCAATAGCAAGGAAGAGGGCTTCAATTAATTGCACAATAGAAGAGTTGAGTGATTTTGGAAATTTGAGAGAGTTTTTTAGAGAAATCAGGCTTTTTATCCCAATGCGTTGTGCCAGTGTAAATTTAAATTGGAAATTGTTTCCCAATGCACTACACCTTCCCTATGGGGTAGCGCTTTTTCCAGGAGACTTTTGGAGGCCTTCCCTGTGCCCAAATTGGGTGTAGGATAGCGCATTGGAAATTTGTTTGAGTATAAATTCCAACCCAACTGGAATTTTTTAATTTGGAGTTCATTTGCTATATCAAACATCAAATCTCCCAAGACTGGTCAAAATGTGCCAAATGAGGGTGCCTAATGGCAGATTGTTGTTGTAGCCAACTTTTTAATGCTTTCCTCAACTCAAAATTGAGCTCATGATAGCTCATTGGAAAGATGTTTGTCTCTAGCTATCATTTGACCCATCAAGAAAGTCTTTTGACCAACCAAGCTAGGAGAAAACGTGATTTTTCCAAGGTCACTTCAGAGCTGCACCAATTCTCCCAAGGCAACTGTATTTTTGACATTTCTCTAAAACCATGACACCTGTGTGAAAAGTGAATGAGGTTTTTCTTCCTTGGCCTATTTTGGAAAAAAAACTCTCTAATTTTTCCCAAATTCATATTTTCTTGCTTAGAAACATCATTTGAGCAAAACCTACCCCGATGTGTGGAACATGGGATTTGTCGAAATGAAACAAAATGAAGGGGATAAGGGGCTTCTAAATTTTTGAGAAAATTCTTGGAAGTATGGAGGGATGCTAGGGAGAAGTGGAAATTGGAATGTCAAATATTGAATGAGGGGATGGGGTCCAAAATGGAAAAACAGAGGTCTAGCCTAGAAAATTGCCAAGTTGTAGCAAGAAACTAGGGTTTGTACGAAAATGAGGAATTTGGGGGATCTCAGTGATGGGCAGTGTCTAATAAGGTACATTAAGGATAGGGGAAGGTGTAGGATAATTAGGATACAAGTTTTGTTGATGGTTTGACCATCCAAGAGAAATTTCCTTCAAAACCCTAGGAGAGGGAAATGAACCTTACCTAGGCGCAACTGAAGCATGAACAAGGTGTAAAATGACCCAGTGGAAATTGACATGATGATGAAAAACCTATGAATGATGGCACACTCATCTGAATGGTGACATGGACCAAAAATTGGACAACTTTGGAAGGAGTAAAATCAAACCCTAGACCTAATACCTAGTGACCAAATTTTTCTTGAAGACTCACTGAAATGACAAAATTTGACCTTGACACCTTAAAATCACTTTGTAAGAGCATATTTGATCACTAGAGGAAGGCTGCAAAGATTGACACTAACAACACCCACATAGTTAAATTCAAATTGCATGGAACAAGCTACAACTCTTCAGGTCATGGACACACAGATCAAGCACACTCACTAGCAGAATATCCAATTGTATTGAGCTGTCAAACCAGGCCAACTCCTTCACGAGGGAAGGTGGCTCACTAGGGACCAAGTTCAGCACAAGCTTCCTCATCTCATGGAGGAACTCAACACAATGGGGACCATTGCTTCCTGAGGCGGGAGGAATGAACCAAGTGGATATTTGTGGACACCCTCCAAGTCCACTTGGACCCCCACCATTGTTTCTATCACGTTTTTAGTTTCCTTAATTGTAGCACAGTTTACTACTTTTAGCGGTTTTTCAAGTCCTGAACTTCTGGAGCCGTTTTGAGGCCCTAAATGACTTTTTTGGAAAATATGAGAGAAATATGGGTCCAGGGACCGACATTTCTCTTCCTAAAGTTGTAGCTCTTGAATAGATATTTCTAACAAGATATTGTGCGCATCAAACGGAGATCATATGCCAAATTTATGACACTGGGAAGTTGATGTACCAATTTACCCAAACAAGGCCCATACTTCGGTGTTTCATCTTCTAGGGTTAGGTTTTTGGATGTTTATGGTTTTCCATTATTTCTCAACAATAAGTAGGCCTTTGAGCCTCATTGTAACACAGTTCAGAGGCATGTAGCCACCACATCTCTTCTCAAAGATAAGCTACCATTTCCCTAGTTAGTTTATTTCCATTTATGTTTGTAAGCATATTTAAGTATTTTACAACAATGAAATGAAGTATTATTTCTATTGCATCTCTATATGTATGGTTATATCTGTAATTTTTTGCATTCTTGCTTAAATCTAGATCAATTTAGGATTAATTCTTTACCTTTTGCATATTTGAGAGCCCCATTGGTCACCAACTCTCTATGTTTTGCATGGTCAAAAAACATAATTTTGTGAATTAAATCCAATTTGGACATGTGGGCATTTTGATAGTTAAACTTGGTGGGTTGGGTTTCTTGCTTAGATCCATTCAAATGGATCTTCTAGTGTGTTAGATATCTATGCTTATAGATCTGAAATTTATCACAACATATTTTATCTCCAATTTCAAATGCATTACTTATAGGAGAACTAAAAGAGGAAAATAGATTGGTCAAAAGTTATGCCTTATAAAATTAGTAGGCACTCTAAGGTTAAGGGATCTTATGATCCCCAACTGTGTGTTTGGTGTGAATATGTGTTTGAGATGGCTACAAAGTTTTATGGAGCTATGGAAGTAGATTTTAGATCACGAATACATCAACTCCTCTTTGGAAACTAAAAAAATGTAGCAAACTGACCTCCCACTAGGATCCTCCACATCGAATCCAGTAAAAAAAAATTACTCTTATCCAATGACATGTTCTATATGAAGTTCAATATGGGGAAAATATCATAGTATAGTTAGATTCTTGGCAACCAATGACATGTCCAAATGATCAAGTCAAGCCAAGAGACTTGGATTGCTATACTAGGGATCAACAATGTCTCAAAGTTGTTGGCTTCCCATGAGCACAATAGCTTACTTCTCAATGGAAGATTTGGAAGGAGAAAGAAGATTGGATGACTCATCATTCCCTAATTTCATGGGATATTCCATCTTCTAACCTATAGGTCAAGAAAATATCTATCTCGCTAGACCCAAATAAACTTGTTGGAGGTATCATTCATGGGGCATGTATACCATCTAGGAGGGTTATTTTCTAGATGCTCACGTGACAAATTTTTATCACGATTTCAAATGGAGAAAAATATGGACTAACCATCTATGAAAAAAGGTGACATGTATCACTTGGATAGTGAACAACTGTTGTTTTCTAACTTGGGATCCACATTAGTAGAAAGGTATGAGGGACCCTCCCTTTGTCAAATCTATTGGAAATATGAGGAAACCATGGAACATATCTTGAATTCTTTCTAGTATGCATAATATTTTGGTGGAACATTCTCATGACTTTTCACATCAAAGATTGGATAAGAGCTAATCTAGACATAACCTTATAGCCTTCTCTTAGATATATGGAAAGAGATAAATAATGCAGAAAATCATGTAGATTCACAAGCTCATGCAATGTACTAAAACATAGGAGAACCATATACTTCTACTTTCAACTAGTGGAAGCCAATAGATCGAAGAAAACAGTATGAAAAAGAAGAAGAAAAATCAATGGTACATAACACAAGACGTATCTCAGGAAATCCACTTCTCAAAACCCTGTTATTTGTATTACATATATCAAAAATATGAGTGAATATACAAAGGTTGTTCTCATGAGAACAATTCCGTACAAGCATGCTTGACTCTCTCAACTCATAAGCTAGCTCTTGGCCAACACTTAGCCAACTCTGCAACTCTCAAAGCCCATAATATGTTGTCTAATTCCAAGGATGAATATCTCGTATTTAATGCACGCTTCCAAAAATTTTCAATCCAAACATAGGATCAATCTCTAATGTATGGATGATATTCACACTCCTGTATATAATATAAATGATAGTACATTTTCCCAACATTGTAGTCTCAATTGGGTCTTTCTCAGAATCGACATGCATGAGTTGCAGACGAGGGAATCTTCAGTTAACTACAATGACACTTTTGGATGAAATAGTGCACCAACTAACTTTTAACTCTCTATTAGTTACTCAAAAAATTTGGAACTAATTTAACTGAACATAGCCGAGTAAATTGAGTGATCTAATTTCCAAATCAATTTCAACTCATACTGGACCCCTAAAACTTTGGGAGAACATATACATGACTACATAAAGACTTCCAACTAGAAATTCCTAATCTAATTAAGATTAATTAACTAGTTACAAGTTTTTATGAGAATAGAATTCAATTTCTTGTTTCCATTTCTCAACACTCCCTCTTAACAAGAAAGGTATTATGAGCTACCCCGATCCTTTCTCTATGAAACTCAAATTTACATCTTGCAAATGACTTTGTCAAAACGTCAGCATCTTTCTCCTACATGGGAATGTACTCAAACAACATAATCCACCTCAATACAAAATCTATGATATGATGACATTAGATTTCAGTATGCTTCGACTAATCATTAAAAACTGGATTTTTAGAGAGTTCGATACATTTCTAATTATCTCAATAAATCATAGTTGGATCCATCTGCTGACCATACAAACCATCTAGGATCTTCCTCATTGAGATGGCCTCACATCTTGTGTAACACGTAGTCATATACTCTACCTATGCCAAACTAAGTGCAACTGATCCCAGTGTCATGTTGTACTAAGAAACTGTCACTGACCTAATACTGAAGATCCCTCCTGATGTGCTCATCTTGTCATATGGACTCCCTACCAAATCTACATTGGTGAAGCCTTGAAGCTTCAATCCCTCTGTCCATTTGCATCACAATCAATACTGATAAGTGCCTGTGAGGTATCGCAACACATGACTTTCTACCTTCCAATACAACTTGGTAGGAATAACCTGCTTCACTAAGCAAGTTAATTGTAGAGCACATATTTTTTTCATGTGTTCACCAAGTACATGAGTGAACCCACAAGTTGCTTGTAAATAGTAGCTTCCACTACTTCCCCTAAAGTAGAATCATCCTTCCTCCAGCTGCCTGCTAAAGGAGTATCCATGGGTTTGTTGCTCTACATGAAGAATCTCTTGAGTATCTCATTGGCATACTTTCCCTGAGACACAAACAACTCCCCACCACCCTGCCATACCTCCATGCCAAAAATGTAATTCATGAGCCCCATGTCCTTCATCACAAACTCTCCTGCAAGATCCTCCCTGAAAGACTTAATCAAATGATCATCACCTGTTAGTATGAGATCATCAACATAAAGTACAATTATCAACTATTTACCTTCCACCACTATGTGGTACATGTTCGCATATGCCTCACTCTTCGTGCAGCCAACTTGGTGAAGTATCTATCTATCTTTCTGTACCTATGAGCCATGTGTCCTTCATCCCATACAATGATGTCTTAAGCCGACACACATGCGACTCAGGGTCAAATTTGTCAAAATCTTCTTGTTTCTATGTGTACACCTCTTCCTTAATCATGCACTTAAGGAAGGTTGTATTTACATCCATCTGATGTATCTTCCAACCCATTTGTGTTGATAGTTAAAATATAGATCTCATTGATGAGTACCTTGCACAAGATCAAAGATATCATCATAGTCAATCCCCTCTACCTATGAAAAGCCATGGGCCACAATTATAGCCTTATGCTTCTCGAAACTACCATATGCATCTTGATTTACCTTATAAATCCAATGGAACCTCATCACTAAATTGTTCTCCCATCTTGGGACCACATCCCAAACACTGTTACGAACTATGGAGGCATACTCCTTCACCATGACATAAACCCAAATTGGCTACTGCATTGTTGCCTTAAATGAATATGGCTCTATAACAAACCATTCATCCATAAGATCCATGAATCCAATGTACCCTCAAGTGACCTCCTCTACTTGGGCTAAGAAGTGGGTGTTGTCACATTCTCCCGTGCATCATCCAACAATATTGCAGTGTCTCTGGTGTGCTTTCTTCCTTATCTGGAAGACTTTGCCTGAGTGGATTTCTCCACTCCTAGATCCTCTTCATGTGGCTACTCCACATAAATTTGAGGCTCTTCAAACTTAGGAGATAAAATCTCCTCATTTACATATAGCTCAAGCTCCCTCTTAAGGGAAACTTGCATGGACTTCTCCTCATCGAATCTGACATCCCTATGAACAGCTGCCATCTTGCTGGTTGGAAAGTACACTCGATAGATGTGAGCTTTATAAATGTAACTCACAAATATGCCCAAATATATTGTCTTCTCAAGTTTCTGTTGTTCATCTTTGGTTAGATTGCAATATGCCAATGACCCAAAAATCCTGAAGTGACCAACATCTCGCCTCCTACCCAAATAATCCTCCTCTCGTGTCTTCATCTCAAGTATCCAATGTGGGCTACGGTAATAAACATAAACCATTGTGATGCATGCCTCAGCCAACAAGTGTAGTGGTAAGCCTTTATCATGCAACATCACCTTTGTTGCCCCTACTATGCTTATATTCTTCCTCTCAACCACCCCATTTTGCTTAGGGTTATGGGGTGTCATCAACTCCCTTTTAAACCATTCTGCTTCTAAGAATTTCTTAAACTCATTTTACACATACTCGCCACCATTATCAATTCATATACTTTTAACCTTCTTTCCCAACTATGTCCCCACGAATGATTTAAACTCACAAAACTTTGTGAATGTTTGATCCTTTTTTTGCATGAAAAATATCTAGTCTTTTCAAGAAAATTCATCTACAGATATAACATAATACATGTTTTTGTCCACATCTGTTGTCAATAATGGTCTAGGAACATCTGAATGGACTCGCTCTAGAATAGCCTCTTCTTGCCTGTCTCTATCATGAAAGGAAGACTTGGTGTATTTTTGCAAAGTACATCCCTTGCATGTATCAACTTGCTCAAGCATACCTTCGGGAATACCAGTAGAGGTCTGATGCTATATTTTCAAAGGCCCATGATGAAAGTGGCTCAATCACCTATGCCACAACTTGCCATCGTCTCAACTATGCGCCCTTTCTACTTTTGGGCTGAAAGTAGCACACTCATCTACCTCTAACTTATAGAGATTCTTCACCTGAATCCCTATCTTCTTTACTTGAAGCATGTCTATGTGTCAAAGGAACACCTTTCCTTTTAAGAAGATCAGATCATAACTTCTATCCTCAAGCATGGAAATGGATACCAAGTTCTTATTCAGCCTCAACACATACGTAACATTCTTCAAGTTGAGTGGATCCCCATGATCCCTCTTAAAAGTAATTGTACCCAATCCAGTAACACTATCCTTCACGTCATCACGCATCTAAATATGCATCAGGAAATATTTCTCCTCCAAGTCACTGAATAACTCTTTGTCGTTAGTCATGTGGAATGAAGCTCCACTGTATAAGTCCATACAATTCCCATCATTGATGAAATGATGAATGCAATGAGGGAAATTCCAATTCAAGCTAAGGGGTCAAAGCCTCACCCATTGCTCCTCCTGAGGACTTCTTCTCTGACTTCTTGAGTGGAAAATTTATAGCAAAATGGCCTAGATTATGAAAATGAAAGCACTTAAATTTCACCACGTATTTGTTCTTACCTCCATGATAAGAATCTGATTTGGAATGGGAAGATTTCCCTTTCCCCTTCTTCACCTTAATTGTTAAGGCACAATTCTATTCATCATTACTCTTTGATGAAGTTCCATCCGTAGTGTTCCTCCTAGGTTAAATCCAAACACAGTCATTCCAGATTTGGCAGATTCTCCTAACCATTGACAGAGTCCTGATAATTATGCCAATTCTTTGTGAGGCCTAGAAGAGCAAGAGTCATCATTTCATCCTCAGTAACCGTGATTCCAACACTTCCAAGTTCATCATGACACTGAGTGAACCTGATGAAGTATTTTGGAATCATCTTGGCTTTCTCCATTTTTTATTTTTCGAATTTTTTCCTTCAGTTCTAATTTCCTTTGGTCACTATTATCCTAATGCAAGTTTGTCAATGTTTTCCAAATAGGATATGGAGTTTCCTTACCATGGAGACTTGAGACAATGTGATCTCAAACTCCCTCAAGGATTATTCGGCTCACCTTCGACACACACTTCTTCCATTCATCCAAATTATGTGCATCTTATGTCTGTGTCTTAGGCATTTCTTTATCAAAGAATTACTTCAAGCCATTATCCTCTAGCACAACCTCCATTCTATCCCTTCAGAATATAAAATTCGAGTTGCCTTCCAAGGCATACTCGAGTCACAAACTGTAGAACACCATTTGTTGATCTTGAGGTATGTATTGCAAATTCAAATTTCACCTATAACCCAAAACTCAAAAATTCTAAATGTCCATTAGTATATTGTTCTCATCTCTTATTTCATGTAGAAAATCCTTCTAATTCACAAGCTCATGCAATGTACTAAAGCACACGACAAGAATCCACTTCTACTTTCAACTGGCGAAAGCCAATAATTCGACGAAAACAATATGAATAAGAAGAAGAAAAATAATGGCACATAACACAATATGTATCTGGGGAAAGCCATTTCCCAAAACCTCACTATCTATATTGCATACATCCAAAAAATGTGTGAAGATACAAAGATTTTTTTGACTAGAACAATTTCGTACAAGTATGTTGCCCTCTCTCAGCTCACAAGCTAGCTCTTGTCCAACACTAAACCAATTCTGCATCTCTCCAAGACAATAATCTCTTGCATAATTCATAGGATGAATAAATCATATTTAAAGGGAATTTATGTTTCCAAAACACATTAATCCAAACATAGGATCAATCTTTGATGCATGCATGATATTTAAACTCCAGTAAATAATACAACTGATATTACAATGTCCTTGTACTCTAGCCTCAACTAGGTATTCCTCATAATTGACATGCATGAGTTTTTGATGAGGGAATCTTCAGTTAACTAGAGTGAAACTTGTGGATGTACTAGTACACCAATTGACTGTTAACTTTGTATTAGTTCCTCAAACAGTTTGGAACTAATTTAACTGAACATAACTTTGTAAAATGAGTGATCTAATTTTCACCTCAATTTAAACTCATACTAGACCCCTAAAACTTAGGGAGAACAAATACATGACTACGGAAATACTTCCAACTCGAAACTCCTATTCTAATTAAGTTAATTAAACTTAATTAACAGTTTACAAGTTCCTTATATGAGAACAGAATTCGATTTTAATTCTCAATTTAATTGAAGGACAAATTAAACTGGAATTTCATGTTGCCATTTCTCAACAAATGAAAGAATATTTTTCCAAATATATTCATAAGAAGAGGCTCCATATTAGCACATCATATAGAAAATCAAGAGAACCATACACAATGATCCATGGTAGTAGGATGACTATAAGGTTAATCACCAAGACACAAATATCCTTTCTTCTTTAGAGCTTGCTCCAATAATAATTTCTTATAGGGTTTCTAAGACACCCCTTGCACGAGTCACTACCCCCATTTATTCATGCCACCGGTTGATGTCTTTGTGAAGTTAGAATTTTATGGGGCCTCTAAAGGCAACCCTAACATAGATGGATTTGGAGGTATTTTCTTGAATGGGTTCCTAGATGATAGATTATAGATGATATCTCCTGCTAGTGGGATCTCAATCACATGCTCTCTATTACTATTGTGCCTACCACAACAACTTTAATATGATAGACGTCAAATCGATGACATCTTGTGGCTCAATAATCATTGGGTCCTCGCACTCTACTACCACAACTCCTCTATGATCACAATGTGTGAGATGGACATCTTTCGATGGAAATTTTCATGTCCATTAGGCCTATCACCTAACAAATAGACCTGTTGGACTTCGGAAAATTCTCACTAATTCAGAACCTTACAGTTGGTTGATCCTTGATAGACATAGATGGAAATGATAATTTCTCCATTACCTCAATTTCATTAATCATCGAAGCTTCTCATATTCATTAGATCTGAGGTTCCTCCAAGAGGCCCATCTTGCACCAAGCTTAGTTTGCTTCAATCCCCAACGACTACTAGGAAAAGAGAGAAAATCTCAACGAACAGTTCTACCTATGATAACTGAGGGGATTTGATAATATTTAGGCCATGTTTTCAACATTATGTTGTATAGAACAGCTACAAGGTCAAGAATTACACATGTTGATGGAGTTAAATCTACAGTCTTTCTTCATGGTCACTCAAGGTCAATTCATCCACTAAAAGTATTCATGCATATGTTTTCTCACCCATGATGATCAAACTATTTTCGCACACATTCTTGAATTGACATTGACAATGAAATAACAATTTACATAGGAAGAATTCTCACAATGAACAATTTACAAGTTATAATGCACAAAGATGAAAGGGAACTAGAGAGTAACATCATATAGTTGCATCATTTCCAAAAACGTTTTTATGAAAAATGTAATAGTAATTTGTGTTTCTCTTAAACATGATGACAATTCCATAACCTATATCAATGGAAAACTAAATGAGACTAAGATGAAAGTGTGGGCTTCTATATATAATAGGTTAATGTTCCAACATTTAATGTCTCAATCAATAAGTTGCTCCCTATCTAACTACATAATATGCTCAATAAACACTTTCTGATTCCACAAGGAAAATGAATTTCTAGAATCCAAATCAACTATGCAATCATAATGGCTTTATCCTAAATAAAAACCTTGACTTATAGCCACTATGGTATTATTATTGTGTCTCCCTCAAGAGTGAGGAATCTAATGTCCAACTCATCTATCTATAGGAAAAAAAGTTATGAAACCCTAGCTCTGTCTAGGTTGAGGAACTAAAGACTAAACTCAGTGTTCCATAGGAAAAAAGGGATTATGAATTCTTGTAGTTTA
The DNA here is from genome assembly GCA_031772625.1 of Pinus tabuliformis. Taxonomy (NCBI): domain Eukaryota; kingdom Viridiplantae; phylum Streptophyta; class Pinopsida; order Pinales; family Pinaceae; genus Pinus; species Pinus tabuliformis. Next base: position 410,128,811 of record CM062814.1, read on the forward strand.
CACGCTTTTGAAGCAAGAAGGAATAGAGTTTTGTTTCCCTCACTCCTTCTGGGATAATAGAGCTAAGGTAGTATTCAGTTGTCAAAAGGAAAAAAAATAGTAAGGATCTTCTTCCAATCACAAAAGAACTCAACCTTATATTTTATTGAGGAAACAATATTACAAAGTCTCAATGAAAGAGTAGAACTACAATAAACTTGCCTTATATTTTTCAATCTATTCCACACAATTTTCATCTATTGCAAAACAAATGTTCTCTAGAAAGGAACACAACTTGTGATTACAAGTGATAAGATTTACTATGTTCACACATAAACGCTTCGGTTGATATCAATGTTGATATTACTTAAAAAAAACAAAACTGGGTGTTTGAGGTAAGCGTGGAGGCATCAAGCATTAGTACCCATATTCAAAGCTAAAGATAAAAATCATTTAAATATCAACATCAGCACAAAATCTCTTCTCCTTATTTATAAACAATCAATAGAATGTATATGTATAAAGACATGGATTAACACATCACCAAAGGAATAAATCCGAATATAATGATTTCCTTCAAAGAAGTATCGAAGCCTAGTTTACAATACGAGTTGCATTATCAAACCAACACAAATACCCTACAAACCAAAATACATTCTTATGATGCATATTTATACTTGAAGAACATTTTATGTTGTTTAACTAAATCATACCTAGATACTTTATCTAATAATCCTTCATTCAAAAGACAAAGAATTATTGGTACACTAGAACAAGTTATTTATTAATCTAATCACACCATCATTTATATTTCATACCTTTTCACTTTCATTCATGCATCTAGGATGTATGTAAGACAAGGTGCAACCAATACCATTCTAACTATTTCAAACTACATCTAAAATATACACAATAGGTCCATTCAAACCAACACTGAAATCAAAACATTTTGTTAAAAACAACTACAACGAAGCAAGAATATATGAAATATCAAGATTGAATTCATTATTATGTGCAATCACACATATTTATACAAGTCATATTCCAAGTGCTCTCTCGGACTCCCTTTGGCTGTTCAGATTCCATACCAACCCTTAGATGATTAGGTGTCCAACATTCCCCCCTTAATATGAATGGGTATGTATGAGTCAAAGAAGAGACATGTAATAAAAAATGTGTCAAAATATGCATGGAAACACAACATGAATGTGCTCTTTGAAATGTTTGTATAAGTGGGTGGTTTAAACATGACCACTAACACTGGAATGCTTAGTAAAATACTCATAACTCTTATAAATCTTTCAAGAAGATGAACTATTCTGCTAGAGAAGGTGTCCTTGATGATTTGGAGAGGGATAAATTCAACATGGAAAAGGGAGGTCTACAACTTGTGGTGGTTCAAGGATGACCATGAAATCTGGAATATTTAATGAAATTCATGAACTCTTCCGAAATTGGAAAGAAGCTGAAGTCTTCTGCTAGAGGAAGTGTCCCCAATTCTTTGAAGAGGGAGAAGATCAACCTCAAACATCAGGTCTAAACCCTGCATAGATGGTTTATGGATGAACACAAACCAAAGGCATGCTCAGGGGTATCCTTGTCTCTCGCTACAAATATGACTTCGTGTTGAAGGCCCGAAAATTGGGTCGACAACAAGGGGGATACCCACCCGGTCTGGACCTTGGTTGGCAGCTCCTTATCCATTTGGTATAGCGGGTCCGACTGGGGATAATGGGACCAGTTCCAATCTAAGGGGTGTGTGTGTGTAGAGTTGAACGATGCTGATCTAGGAGTGTTCTAAACTAATTTTAATTCAAACTTCTAAGCTAACTCTATGCTATTGTAATCTGATAAAGGAAAAAACAACACATCTAATCTACACTAACCCGGGTGTATTTCTTCTATTATGCGATCTAAAAAGATTTCAAACAATAACTGGTAATAAAGATCATTAAGCTATCATAAGAATAGAAATCAATTAAGATAAACCATTCTGCATAAAAAGTTAGGCAAAACAGTTGTGAACAGCATATCGCATAATGAGTTATTCATATATCAAGCACAAATAAATGACTCCACCGTACAAAAGTGCCAAATAGTAACCCACACATTCATGCATTAACGTATAAACAACTGAAACTGCATATCACTTTAAGAATATGAACAGAAACAGGTCAAGAGATAAAAGTACCATTTATGACTAGTTCCACTCATAATCTTTAAGTAATAATGATTTATCTCTACTTTTTCTAACATCTACTAGGAGTACAAAAGTGCAACATCAGTAGCAGACATTAAATGCAAAAATTGATAAATCTCGATCCATTCATTCACCAAAAACCCCCTCCGAGGGTGCAAAAGTGCATGTTTTGAGGACAAGTTTTTTGACAAATTTCCAGACCCTTCTCTAAATGCCTAAGAAGGGTTTAAATACTGCTAACTAATTAATCTTAATTACATAAATTTAGGACATGGTTTCAAATGACCGCCCTTCTACTAAAGCAAATTTATTTCTAAAAATTAAATCTAATTTCTAACCGTTTCTGTATTTGCTCCTTAGTGTTGTAAGAAATGCATCATTCACCTAGGAAGAGTCGGATGGTTTTCTTCTTCTTTCATTTGAGTTACGAAAATAGAAACAACAAGAGCTGGCACCGCTTTTCTGACAAACTAGAAGATATTTTCCTCTAACTCGGTGTATTCGCTACGTGTATTCTTGGTAATAACCCAAATTTCTCTCAAACTGATTGTGCTGTTGCTATTTCGCTTTCCGGCCTTGCGAATGACTGAATAAATCAGGGACTTTGCTCTCTGGACAATTTTTTGAATTGAAAATTGCTTCCGTTCTTTGTTCCAGGCTTTTTTGGAGCGCTTTCCCTCTTTAGCGTTTTTCTTTTTGCTTTACCCAGTCTAAGCTTCATGATCTTTTGTGAACATGCTGCTTTTGTGCGCCTTTGACTCTGAGTCTTGGATAGTCTATTTCCATCAGTCTCTGTTGAGTGATACTCTGGAATCCGCGGTCCTGCTGCATGCGGCATTCGTTTGCGAAGGCATTTCTTCTCTGTTCTCCTTAGATGTTTCCCGCATATTGATTTATATTAGCTGCTATCTTGTAGTTTACGCAAAGGAAAAGAGTAACGACAAAAAGATTGACATGAAAGCTTTAAGCTCTAATGAATGCATAATCATGACACTCATAATGAACTGACTCTTCGAAAAACACAATACAATCCTTCTCGACTACTTTAGAGTACAATCATTAAATTCTTTTTAGGTGTGCGCTCAATTTCGTCTGCAGACAGCTTTCCTTGAACGCTGTGCCGAGGAACCTTTGCGATGAGTGATTTCTGCGACTCGCATCGCAGTGTCGAGGATTGCATTGTTTAAGATGTATCATCGTAGGAACTGGTGATCGCATTCATCGCAGATCGCAAATCGTAGATCGCAGTATCGCAGATCGCAGTTTCATAATCATCGTGTCTTGTTTTTGCGATGTTGCGATATGCGACGTCGCATGTCGGCCGTCGGCGATTCCTCAAGTTTTTCATTTAAGAGCGCTTCACAATATAAGCGATGCGATGAATTTCGCGTCGCTTCTTCGCAGTTTATTATGTGCATAGGAAAACATCTCACTCTCTCTTTGCGATGCGATATAGCTTTTAGGGAGTTTAAAATACAAAAAAAAATTGATAAAATGTTTTTTGGATTTTCGTTAAGGGTCCCCATTTGCTTGGTGTTATTGCTAATACCAATCAAAGAGGGGGGTTGTTGGTGACCAAAACAATGGCGATTCACTGTGAAGAACCAGTTATCTCTGTTTTTCTATTGAATTTCAGCTTCCGAAGTAGAAACATTTTCATATATCTAAATTTTGTTATGGACAGATAAAGTATATTATGCCTTATCCTAACATTGATACTTCGTCTCAGCTTTTTTGAATTCCAGTCGTTTGTTTCCTCAGGCTTAGTTCCTGTATTCACACCAGACACTACTTGGTCTTTTAAAGATAAAATAAGGTCTTCTCTGTGCGCTGGCCTTTTAAAATATGCTCATTCGTCGTAGGTAGAGCCTCTGCTGCCCGCAAGCATCCATAGCCTCGACAGGGTTACCTGTTTATCCAGCAATGATCCTTTATCCTGCTTGAGGTTATTTACAACATTTTCAGAGGAAAACCCTTTTTGAAACTTTTTCCTTTTTTATTCTGTAAAGATCAATGTCTTGGTTTGGTGGCCAAATTATGACACAGTCATTCACTTGATTTACACTTTTGCTGAACAAGCTGGCTCGTGATGAGACCCCTTGTCTTTTGATTGCAACAATCTTGAGTCGTTGCCCTGTTTTGGTAGACAGTATTGGCAAATTCAGCAAGTTATAAAATCTGTGATCATGATAAGCCGGCTCGTGATGAGACCTCTTATTCTTTGAGATATAGTGTTTTCTAGGATTGTTCTTCTGAACGTTGTGATTTCCTTTAGCAGGGAGGAAGTCATTGTCTTTCCTTAAGAAAGCTCTGGACGGCAATAATCGAGTTTGAAAGCAGCAGCCTTACAGAGAATATTTATTTTATTATTGATACCTTTCATTATGCTGATATAAAACAATTTTTGACCAAAAGGTTGCTTTCATCAAATTTTTTGAAGTTGAAACTAGCATCAATGTTTAGGCTAAAGTTAACTCTACCTGTCAATAATAAAAATCAGATCTTTCGAAAATTTTTGCTACTTGTACAAGCGAAAAGCTCAAAATATGATAAAGAATTGGTGCTCTTTTCATGAACCCTTTTAGTGACCATCTACAACTGGTTTTATTCATAAGAAAGAGAAAACAAATAAAAACTAAAACTATCCTACAAAAAAAATAAAAAATAAAAATAGAAGAGTAATCTTCTATGGAAAATATTTTTTAAGAATTTGTCCATTAACAGGCAAAGAATCTCTTCTACCTGTTAAATCCTGCAACACAAACGTCGATGGGCCTATGACTTCTACAATCTGAAAAGGACCAAGCCACAGTTTCTGAAATTTCGTATGTTTGCCCTTTTCTTCATGAGCCTTATCCCATTTCAAAACTAAATCTCCCATCTGAAAAAATTTTCTGGTCATTATGCTTGAGTCAAAAGAGGATTTTATCAGCGCTTGGTGATGAGCATGGGTTTTCTTAGCTTGTTCTCATCGTTCTTCTAATTTAATTATTTCCATTTGCCTTAGTTGTATGGAGGAGGTGGGTACCTCATCGATGTGTTGTACTAAAGATAAAGAGGGAATGAATAAGTGAGTTGGAAGAACCACTTCTTTCCCATAAACTAAATTAAAGGGAGAAGTGCCGATTGAAGCTTTCTTCATTATTCTATCTGCCCATAAAGCATTTACCAACACTTTGTGCCAATTCTTTTGGTTTTGGTCGACTGTTCTTTTAATAATCCTAATCAGGTTTTTGTTTGTTGACTCAGCCAATCCATTACCTTGCGGATAGTAGTTGGCCGAATATTTCAGTTTAAACCCTCTTTTAAGTGCAAACTCAGTCATTGTATTTCCAGAAAAGTATGAAGCATTATCAAATATTAAGGCCTTTGGCAATCCAAACCTAGTGATTATAAATTGCTCTATGAATTCAATAATATTTTCAGAATTAGTTGTCTTGAGAGGAACTTCTTCTACTGATTTAGTAAAATAATCTGTTGCCGTTAGGATGTACTTATGCTGCTTAGAAGAGTGAGGAACGATCTCGCCTATTATGTCCAAGCCCCACTGGCTGAATGGTTGCTCAATGTTTACCGGCTGTAGTGGCATGGACAGTTTCTTTTGTTTTCCTGCAGCAGTCTGGCAGATTTGGCATTTCCTCACGTAACTATGTGAGTCTTTGAACAGTGTGGGCCAATAATATCCTGCACGTAAGATTTTATGTGCAGTAGTATCTCCAGCATAGTGTCCGCCTGCTAGCCCATCGTGGAGTTCTTGCAAAACCATTTCAACTTCAGTTTTCTCAAGACACCTAAGAAGCACAGAATCATAATTCCTTTTAAACAAAACATCCTTTATGAGCTGGTATTGTTTGGCTTTTAACCTCAGAGATCTTTTCTTGGTGTGATCTAGGCGTGATGGAGCATACCCGTTCTTAAGATAATAAATGGTGTCAGCATATAATGATTCTGCATCGTTTAGGCTTACATCATACGTATGTACCTCGTAAGATGAATTCTCAGGAATTTGCGATGCTCCAGCCAACATTTTGCAGAAGCCTTGGCCTCTCACAATGTTTGTTGGTTTGATCTCAAGATCGTATTCTTGTAAAGCGGTGATCCAATTTGCTCTTTCTTCGCCCACATCCTTCTGTATCAGAAGATTCCTTACCGTTGGAAACGGTACTATGACCTTAGTATGAGCTTTGAGTAAGAAAGGTCTGAAATATTTTATTGCTTTGAAAATAGCGTACGCCTGTTTCTCTACATCGGAATAGTTGAGTTCAACACCTTGTAAATTTGAGCTAAAAAATGCGATTGGAGCTTCCGCTTTCTCTTGATTTGTTTGAGTTAGAATCACGGCATAAGATTTTTCTGAGGCAAATGTGTATAAGATAAAAGATTCTGAGAAATTCGGGGTTGCTAAAGATGGAGCGTTAATGATGGCTTGTTTTATCAAGCTGAATGCTTCATGCTCATCTTCACCCCATTTAAAATTTGAATTCTTTTTTATCATATTTTGCAAAGGAGAAACAATACGTGAGAAATCTAGGACAAATCTCTTCACAAAATTAATTTGGCCAAGGAAAGATTGCATGGCCTTTTTGTTATGAGGGATGGATATTTCAGAAATTTCTTTAATTATGTCAGGTTCAATGTGAATGCCAGATTTTGACACTATGAATCCTAGAAGTTTTCCTTCACTTAATGCGAAAAAAAATTTCTTCAGGTTAAGTGAAATCCCGTACCTTAAACATCTTTGAAATATTTGTTTCAAGTCTTTGAGGTGGTCGCTTCGCTTCTTGGAGTACACTGTTATATCATCCAAGTAAATCACTACAGATTTATTGACCAAGCCTTTGAATGCGATGTCCATGGCTCTCTGAAATGTAGCGCCGGCATTGATCAAACCAAATGGCATCTTTCGATATGCGTATGTGCCCCATTTAGTTCGAAATGTGGTTTTTAGTTGATCATCGGGATGCACCAGCACTTGATTGTATCCTGAAAATCCATCCAAAAAAGACATTAATCCTGAGCCTGCTACTACCTGTAATATCTGCTCCATAGGTGGGAGGGGAAAATTGTCTTTTTGGCAGGTTTTGTTGAGGTTTCAGAAATCAATACAAATTCGAATATCTTCGTTTTTCTTTCTAACGGGTACCATATTAGAGACCCATTTGGAATGTCTGACGGGGAAGATTATTCTAGCTCTCAACAACTTATTTAGTTCAGTTTTTATCTGATTTTCTAAATTGGGGTGGATTTTTCTGAGCTTCTGTTGGACAGGTTTTTCATTGTCAATCATCGGGATAGTGTGTTGAATGATAGAAGTGTCGTATGTTTTCAACTCATTGTAGTTCTAGGCAAAAACATGTCTGTATTGTCTCAAAAGACGGATGTATGCTCATTTCCCTTCAGGTGCTAGGCCGTGGCCTAGATTGACGTTTTGTGGTTTCTCATCGGTTCCTAGGTTTACTAAATCGTAGTTCAGAGTCGAACTGTAAAGTTTAGCATTGGTAGACCTTTTAAACCGACTTTTCAAATCATATAAGTCTTCTAATTTAACCACCGACTTAGGTATAGCATTGTCAGTACTATGTTGTTGTATTTGATGATCATGATGGTCTTCGTCAATTATTTGATTTGAGTAGGATCCTTCAGAAGTGAGGAAATTTACAATGTCTGGATCGTCATTGAACACTCTCCAGTTTGTAATGTTGTCAGGGATGGACGGTCTAAAAATTAATTCTATAGAGAATCTATCTGGACTAAAATCTTCGGAGGGAATAAGTCTAGAGGCTACGTTAGCTAACAGTTCTGCGCTCGCATTTTGGAGCCTTGGGATTGACGAAATATCGAATGCTATGAAATGTGTAGTCAGATCTTCAACTAAAGATTGATAGTTCTTCAAATGACCTGATAGGCAATGTATGGTGTTACGTACCTGTTTGATGACAATTTCAGAGTCTCCGAAGACTTGAAGGCACTTAACGTTCAACCCGATTGCTTTGTATAGGCCTTGCACCAAGGCCTCATATTCCGTTGTATTGTTCGTGCAATCGAATTCAAGCCTGCACATAAGCATGGTATTATTTCTGTCTGGGCTAATCAGAATGCATCCTGCTCCTGCTCCCTCGTTAGATTTGGAGCCATCAAAATATAATTTCCAAAACAAAGATGTATTTACAAAGTTATCTAAAAAATTAACACACTTCGAATCATCAGTTTCGGAAAAAGTTTCTACTTGGGACAAAACTGAATTTTCTAAGTAAGGTGAGGTCTGAGCATTAAAATTGCCGAGGAAAGAATCTACCGAGTAGTTTCCTATGATGCTACTGTTGTATGTTATTGCTTCATTTTCTCCCTCCAATTCTATCACTATGTACTTCTGGTGTAACTCTCGTTCAACCTTTATTTGATTCGGTTTACCATTGTAGGGTAACCACATGTGCGACCAGTCGGTAAATATCCATGGAGTTTTTCGGACCAATCCCTGCTAAGAATTAAGCCATAGAATTCGGGGATATCAGCTACTAGAATGTCAATAACCTGACACAACTTCGGGTTAGATGACAATCTTATGGTCACTTGATTAAGTTCACCAATCACTTTGACTTGGGATCGATCAAGCTGAACTATGCACACTGCGGATTTTTGCGGTTGAACATTCAACTTGGCACATATTGATCTGGGTAAAATATTTGTTGAAGCACCAGAATCTATCAAACAATTGTGCACGTTTTTGTTGAAAATTTCGTAAGTGAGAAGAAAAGGGGGAGTGTGAGACCTTGATCTCCCTCCAATCAAGGCAATGTCATTTGGGTCAATCTTATTGATCGTGTTGGTTGGAGGCCTTCCTGTGTTATGGGAAGCTACAGTTGTAGGCAGAGATGTAGTAGGTACGGCATGTAATTCTTTCATCATTATCTTCTGTTGATGCTTCAATTTGCTCAACTCATAAAGAGTGATATTAGCCCTAGTCTTTTTCATGTCATCAATAATGTTATACTCCATTTCATCCGACACAATGAGTGTTCTTAATGGAGGTGTTTGATCTGATCGGACTGGGCTAGATTGAGTCACCTTCGCGGTTGTTTTCTTTGTTGCGACTTTTTCTTTTGTTGCAGGGCTTGCGCCCTTCTGCTTGGGGGTAGTTTGGGGAGGATCAAGGTGATTTTTGCTTCGTGTACTAACCGAAAATGCTTCTTGATCTTCTTCTTGTGGGAGGATGAAATCCCACATTCCTTGTAGTTCCGTAACTTCTTCGTCATCGGTCTGCCCTTCAGTGGTATTCTCTTCTTCTTCTTCTTCTTCAAATTCGACGTTTGAGATAGCGTTGGGTGGTTTCATCTCCATTGAAGGATTTCTTTTAAAAGCTCTATAGGGCTTTATCGAAGAAGTTTCTGCTACTTGTTGTTTTATGTCAATCATCTCATTGGACATGGTTTTTAACACTTTTTGTAATCCCTCCAAATCGAAAGGATCTTTCGATTGTTTCTTCTTGGGGTCTTCCTTGTAGGAGACTTTCTTAGATTTGCGTTCCTCTATCGCAGACCTCTTTTCCAGGGCTACTACGCATTTCTCTACTGCTATCGCCTCTGTCAAATTTTCAACTAAGGTTTTCTTATTTGCCCTATCCACGAAGATTTCCAAGTTCGATGGTAAGGCAGTAATATACCATTCACATCTCACTTCTTCGCGAGGTTGGGAAGCAGCAGTAATTTTGTTGAGGATTTTATTGAACCGTAAGTTAAAGTCTTTGATGGGTTCTCTAGCCTCGGCTTTGAGATTGGATAGGTAGTTTATTAATGTCACCGTTGATCTGTCATTGCCAAATTTGGTAAGAAATTGACTTTGAAGAGTGTCCCAACTTGTGATAGACCCGGAAGGTAATGAAAAGTACCATGACCCGGCTGTTCCTTGCATTGTGTAGGGAAAAAGCCAGACGACATCATCCTCGTTGGTAACTCCGTTGAGATTAACAGAAAGCATGAAATTATTGATATGTTCTTCAGCTAGCATGCCTGCCTCTGGATTGAACTTGGGTAGCCATTTCTCCAGATGGGCCGGTATTGGGCTCAGAGGTGGAGGCATTAAAATTGCCCCAGGGTTGTTCCATGGAGACCGGGCCATCGTTGAGCTGCTAGTGAATGTAAGTGCAGAGGATGATCCCTGATTCTGGGAAGATGAAGGTATTATGATCTTTGATGATTGAAGAGGAGGGGTTGTGGAAGATGGATGAATGCTTTGAAATGAAGACATGGGTGGCTGACTTCGTGGTGAGGGGGTTGAGATGGATGACGTAGATGAAAGAGTCTCACTGTCAGACTCTGGTGGTATTTTCCTTGCTCTTTTCCTGGTGGGAAGAGGAAACTCAGTTGGCTGGATGCCAAATTTTTCACTCTTTAGTCTGGTCAGAGGATGAGTAGGATTGTACTGCGAAGTCACGCTGCTTTGAGATTTTTCAGGCCTCTGAGAAAAAATAGAAAATCCCTGGAGTTTGTCAATCAGAGTTTGAGCTTCAGGGGGTTCAATGATAGGTTGGTCTGAAATATTAGGGTGTGTATCAGCAATTGATACCCGAGCGACTTCTAACTCTGGATTTGATCGTACTGGAGAAGTCGGGGGAGTTGGTGAGGGCAATTTACTCTCAGAATGGTGTTTAGATTTTGATTTAGATGCCATTCATAGTTCGGGCCCTCCTTCTAGCACCAAATATGTTGAAGGCCCGAAAATCGGGTCAACAACAAGGGGGATACACACCCGGTCCGGACCTTGGTTGGTAGCTCCTTATCCGTTTGGTATAGCGGGTCCAATTGGGGATAATGGGACCAGTTTCCCAATCTAAGGGGTGTGTGTGTGTGTAGAGTTGAATGATGATGATCTAGGAGTTTTTTAAACTAATTCTAATTCAAACTTCTAAGCTAACTCTATGCTATTGTAATCTGATAAAGGAAAAAACAACAAATCTGATCTACACTAACCCGGGTGTATTTCTTCTATTATGCGATCTGAAAAGATTTCAAACAATAACTGGTAATAAAGATCATTCAGCTATCATAAGAATAGAAATCAATTAAGATAAACCATTCTGCATAAAAAGTTAGGCAAAACAGTTGTGAACAACATATCACATAATGAGTTATTCATATATCAAGCACAAATAAATGACTCCACTGTACAGAAGTGCCAAATGGTAACCCACACATTCATGCATTAACGTATAAGCAACTGAAACTGCATATCACTTTAAGAATATGAACAGAAACAGGTCAAGAGATAAAAGTACCATTTATGACTGGTTCCACTCATAAGCTTTAAGTAATAATGATTTATCTCTACTTGTTCTAACATCTACTAAGAGTAAAAAAGTGCAACATCAGTAGCAGACATTAAATGCAAACATTGATAAATCTCGATCCATCCATTCACCAAAAACCCCCTCCGAGGGTGCAAAAGTGCATGTTCTGAGGACAAGTTTTTTGACAAATTTCCGAACCCTTCTCTAAATGCCTGAGAAGGATTTAAATATTGTTATCTAATTAATCGTAATTACATAAATTTAGGTCGCGGTTTCAAATGACCACACTTCTACTAAAGCAAATTTATTTCTAAAAATTAAATCTAATTTCTAACCGTTTCTGTATTTGCTCCTTAGTGCTGTAACAAATGCATCATTCGCCTGGGAAGAGTCGGCTGGTTGTCTTCTTCTTTCGTTTGAGTTACGAAAATAGAAACAACAAGAGCTAGCACCGCTTTTCTGACAAACTAGAAGATATTTTCCTCTAACTCGGTGTATTCGCTGCGTGTATTCTTGGTAATAACCCAAATTTCTCTCAAACTGATTGTGTTGTTGATATTTCGCTTTCCGATCTTGCAAATGACTGAATAAATCAAGGACTTTGCTCTCTGGACAATTTTCTGAATTGAAAACTGCTTCCGTTCTTTGTTCCGGGCTTTTGTGGAGCGCTTTCCCTCTTTAGCGTTTTTCTTTTTGCTTTACCCAGTCTAAGATTCAGGATCTTTTGTGAACATGCTGCTTTTGTGCGCCTTTGACTCTGAGTCTTGGATAGTCTATTTCCATCAGTCTTTGTTGAGTGATACTCTGGAATCTGTGGTCCTGCTGCATGCAGCATTCGTTTGCGAAGGCATTTCTTCTCTGTTCTCCTTAGATGTTTCCTGCATATTGATTTATATTAGCTGCTGTCTTGTAGTTTACGCAAAGGAAAAGAGTAACGACGAAAAGGTTGACATGAAAGCTTTAAGCTCTAATGAATGCATAGTCATGACACTCATAATGAATTGACTCTTCAAAAAACACAATACAATCCTTCTCGGATACTTTGGCGTACAATCATTAAATTCTTTTTAGGTGTGTGCTCAATTTGGTCTGCAGACAACTTTCCTTGAACACTGTGCTGAGGAACCTTTGCGATGAGTGATTTCTGCGACTCGCATCGTAGTGTCGAGGATTGTGTCGTTTAAGATGTATCATCGCAGGAACTGGTGATCGCATTCATCGCAGATCGTAATATCACAGATCACAGTATCGCAGATCGCAGTTTCATAATCATTGTTTCTTGTTTTTGCGATGTTGCGATATGCGACGTTGCATGTCCGTCGTCGGCGATTCCTCAAGTTTTTCATTTAAGAGCGCTTCACAATATAAGCGATGCGATGAATTTCGTGTCGCTTCTTCACAGTTTATTATGTGCATAGGAAAACGTCTCACTCTCTCTTTGCGATGCGATATAGCTTTTAGGGAGTTTAAAATACAAAAAAAAATTGATAAAATGTTTTTTGGATTTTCGTTAAGGGTCCCCATTTGCTTGGTGTTATTGCTAATACCAATCAAAGAAGGGGGTTGTTAGTGACCACAACACTTAGGTAGGAGGTTCAGGTTGTGGCTCAGGTTTTATTCACGTGGATTAGAGGATTAGGTGTGATAAAATGGAGAAATATCAACTACAAGACTATTCAATACTCTAGAACAAATTTTGGCATATGACTGAAATATCTTCTTAGCTATTGAAGGCCATTGTTAAGAAGATATCCATTCAAGGTCAATCTTTTAACTTGCAGGAGTCTTGTTTTTGAAGAATTTGTGTGACAAATGAGTAGTTTTATGACAGTGCTCACGTGGATGAAGATAAAAAAAATGATCTTTCATTTTCCAAACTCGGTCACAATGTTCAAATTTCACATTATGTTCTGGCTGCTATGGAAGAGGAGCGAGATCTGAAACAACTGAAGATAAATTGTCATAAAATTATCCATCATTATGGTATCAGAATGGCTTTGAATAATTTGGAATATGAAAGGACACATCCTTGTCATATATGAGGCCAGTTATGTGCTTGTTATGGATAAGATATTCCCAAGGTCTTATGATGGGCTTGGCATGTGAAGGCTAAAGTTTTCCATTTATATGTACATCTGCTTCTTCAGTGACTTGATTAGTTTTCTGGTACTGATGGGATTTTCTCTCAGTCTCAAAGAGAGGATTATCCTAAAAAAATACAAGTTTAGAATGATGCCTACTCTTCTATAAATCATCTCATTGGGGTTGTGATTCAAACTACAAAAAATAAATATTTTCATGTGCGTTTTGTAGAAATATATTAATGTTGGAAAGAATGTATTGGTTAACTTGGATTGTGTTGTCAATAGAAAACTGTATCAAAGCATTGAATAAATCTAATACTTTAGTAATATTGAGCCGTTTTTCAAATAGAATTATGTTGATTAGGTTCAAGTTGTTGATACAATGCCAAAATAACAACTTACCCCCTTCTTCAGTGAGTTGAAAGAATTGGAAACATGGACCAATGGTCTCCATAGTTTGTTGAATTCACTTCACACATTGAACTTCAATCCATATATATCTAAATATTTCTATTCCATCTATTAGAAATCAACATGGATTCCAAATTTCAACCTTTCATATAGAGACGTCGAAGGCATTCTCAATAGCTTGTCATTTGATATCAAAATTTGACCAACACTAGAATTAATCAAATCACATAAACATAACCAACATACTTCAATGTAAAACACACAAATATTTTATTGAAAATAATCCTTAGCCTTCAAGCAACAATATTTATCACATTTGAAAAATCGATATGAAAAATATGAATGAACCAACACATATGGACGAATTTTGAAGAACATGGAGGGACATTCCAATGCATAAGTGCAATAATATATACCACCGTTGCATCACACATATATAAACCAAGCCATATGGATACAATGGGCACAGTCCATGATATAATTAAAAAGGAACAATTGCTCACTTTCTTCTCAAAGCATCCATGACTACTCACTAAATAGAATGGTTACATCTTAAGTAGAATGACCATCCAATTCATACCTTTGAGACAATGCATCTTATGTTATCAATCCTATTATGGCTCTGCGTTATCGGCGATGCCTTTCTAGAGGGTTTTTCATGTATGAAAATGAAACAATTTAAACATTCTCTTGGGTGAACAAGAATTTCATTACAAATTTGGTCGCTCTTTGAGTTAGGAAGGGTCTATTCGGTTGTTAGTTCCACTTCACATTTCCACCTACGAAATTATCTTTCTCATCTAAAGCAACATATTCACTCCATAAACACCATCTAATTAAACCTATGTGGATAAATTTCTCCCCAAAGACATAATAAAGCATAATTTTCATTGTGCTAAGGTCCTATTTTATTTCTCCATAGTTTTTAGGACGATTTCTCCACCATTTTTAGTAGGATTCGAACATGCATAGATACATAATTCTCTTCGCAGGCTAAGATAAGTTGTTATACAACCAACTCACAAAATCAAAGAATATACATATAAATGACCTAAAAATTAGCCTCGTTGAGGGGGAACCTCCTTTACATTACAAAAATAAACAATTCTTGGATGATTCAAATGATATGACCTCCTTTCTATATATAGTAGTCCAAGGGGTCAAAATATAATCAGACCCTACATAAAAATAATATTGTAAGGGCACAAAAATAACAACACTGGGATTCTATGGGGCACAATAATAACAATATGGGGAATACATGGGCACACCAGTATAATAAGGGGGTTCAAATAACAACAATAAATAGCTACACTAGTAGTTTAGGGACCTAAACTACCCCTCTCCTTCAAAAAGTGTTTTCCTCAATGCTTGAGTAGTTTTGGATGCTTATGTATAAAATTCTCATCCTCTCATGTGAAATCTTCAGTGAGTAAGTTCTTCCACTTAATGAGATACTTTGAAATTGATCGATTTTGTAGATGTCGAGTTCTCATATCTATGACTGCTTCAGGTTCAAAAATGGTTTTTCCTTCCTCGTCCAGTGCAAACGATATTGTTTGAACTTGGAGCTTGTCACCTATAACCTTCTTTAAACATGAAATATGGAAAGCTAGGTGCACTCGGGAAGATGCAGGGAGATCCAATTTGTATGCCATAGTAACAATCTTTTGCAACACCTTGTAAGGACCATAGTACTTTGGTGATAATTTATCCCTCTTACCTTGCTTGAGGGACCTTTGTTTGTATGGTTGTATCTGAAAATACCCAATCACCTACATAAAAACTTATTCCACGTCAATGTTCATCTCCTTGTCATTTCATTTGGTTTTGCGCCAGAGTGAGGTTATCCTTTAAAAGTTGGAGAACTTTTTGTTGATGCTCGATGTGAGCTTTCACTGCTTGAATATTTTTCTTTTTGATATGTCTTTCAATCTTGAGAGTTTGAGGAATGGTAATTCCTGCCAATGCATTATAAGATATATTCGGATTCATTTCCTGTTTCTTTAGGGTTGTTTTGTGGTGTATATCCTCTTATTTTGAATTTTTTTATCCTTTTCTTCCTCCTCTTCGCAATCTATGTAAACTAATTTCTTCTCAACACACTTATGACCTTTAGTGTATTTTCTATCACAACTGTAACAAATACCTTTTTCTATTTTTTCTTCCAATTGTTGTAGTGTCAACCTTGTAGGTTATGGGAGGCTAGGAGCAACAACGTGACTACCACCTTTATAGTTATGAGTGGTCATCTTCCTTGTTTCCATAATTCTTCTTTCAATTTTTCTTCCCAACCTAAATTCCTTCTCTAGTGAATCAGGTTCTCAAAGGTGAACTTGATGTTGGATTTTATCCTATAAATTCCCTATGAAGACATCAACCCTATGCTCCTCTAGAACATCATTTACCCTTATATTCAATTTTTAGAAGTCCTCAATGTGCTCTGCCATTGAACCCTTTTGTTTGAGATTTATCAATTGGAGAAAGAATGTGTTTCACTTTGTATCCTCATAATGTGCTATAAATTCCTCCATTAAAATGGACCAAGTGACAATCTGTTTATGAAAGAAAAGCCATCGGTACCATACAAATTTATTGGGTTCTAAATATAAAGTTGCAATATATTCCTTTTTTGTGTTTTTCACATTATGGAGATCCAAATATTGTCCATCTATAGTATCCATGTTACAGTATCCTTCAATCAAACTTCCTCAAATCAGTGTTTGTAATATGGTGGGTCTTCAATCCAACATTAGGTTTTATGAAATCATGATTAAGATATCTTTTGTTCTCATCATGAGTTTCCTGTACTACCTTTTTGCCATTAGGAATCTTTTATGGTAGTGACTTTGTCCAAACTTCCTTCAAACCTTTGACAACGAAATTTGTTGCATTTGGTCTCATAATTTTGATATATAATGTTGCATTTATTCCTCTTATTCAGGAGTCATGGTAGAGCTTTTGGATTGCTTACTAGGTGTTTTTGTTTTGTTTCTTTGAGTCATTTTGAAATAAAAAATTATATATATGCTTCACTATGTCCTTTGAATTACATCAAACTGATTGTTCAAATATAAGTTATGCAATTTTTAAAAAACTAGACACCTTATTTTTCACTTTGTAGGACCTTGATATTGAATCTATTGCATATATGTAATTTGGGATCGTCAAGGTTTAAAATGTCTTCCCATAGTATCCCCCTGAGTCTTCTTTCCAACCCCACAAGTCTGATCGAGATTGGATTCTCCAAAAAAGATGCATTCCCAACCTTCCACGATGACTGGATTATATACAAGTTTAGTAGATCAAACTTCTACAAAGTATCGTGTCTCACTGTTCCGATATTAGGCACTAAAAATTATACCCAACAAACTACATTATGTCCTATTTATGTCACATTTTACAAAATTTGAATCTAATGCTCAGTGAGAGAAGTTATGAAAAAATTTCCAAGGTCACATGTTTGAGATGGAATTCCAGAGCCTACCAAAACCCTAACATCCTTAGCTCGTATCTCTGAAAATGTAGAGACACAGGATCTGAAATTCAGACATGAACTCCATCAAGATTTCAGATCAAATCGGTTTTAATTTCAACTTCTAAAACTTTGTATAAAAAAATTTATAGCAAAAATTCCACGATGCCCTGTTTGAAGCAGAAAAACCCTAGAATCCAAAGCTCTGATACCAAAAGTTACTGAACCAGCTAATAAAATAGAAGAATAGATAGATAAACCACTTCAAAGTCAGTCTCTTCAAGGGGGATACCTTATTTACATTACACAAATGAAAAATTCTTGGATTATGCAAATGATAAGACCTCCTTTTTATATATAGGAGTCTAAGGGGTCACATTATAATCAGAGCCCACATAACAATAATATTGTAATGGAAAAACAATAACAATAGTGGGCTTCTATTGGGAAAATTAATAAAAATATGGGAATACATGGGCACAACAATATAATAAGGGGTTTCACTAATAAGAATAAGGTTTTAGACTGGTATTATTGGGATCCAAAATAAGTGACGGGTCCTTCATCTCCATAGGAAAATACTTGGGAATTTTTCAACACCAACTCTTAAATGATGTTCTTGGAAAGCATGGTGGAGGCTCAAACTCACGTTCACAGTATGTGAACCCTACGGATACTTTCTATCTAGGACCAATGTGGAGAGAAATAAAGTTTTGAAAGGAGATTTGAAATAATTGAGCTTCTCGTTCTCAAAAAACCATTTGTTCAATGAATTCTCCTATGACAAGCTTAAAATAGGGATACATTTGCGAAAACCAAGTGTTGATTTACCAAAACATATGTTTCCAAATCAAGGAGAAAGAAAGGGTGTTTCTGTGCATAAGATAAAACATGTATTATTGAATAATTGTTTCCTTGGTCTCAATTTCTAGAATGACTATATCTAGATTTGGAATGGTGGACAAAGACGTTATTGACACACCTAAAAAACACACATAAAATACGCTCCAACAAAAAATTGAAAGATAAACAAGAAAATAATAACATCGAAAATGGAATTTTCAAAGTAAAGCTCAAAATCACATAGACATAGATCTATAAAGGCTACAGAAAATAAGTGGCTCACTCCAATGCATCGCAAGAGTGATCTAAAAATCACCCTATGAGTGATCTCAGTTAAATATTTATTAGATGAAGGTATTAAAGATTGATGTGCTAGTGTGTGTCTATGTTATTTAGGCAACGGATCGATCAAATTGCAAATACATGGACATTGGAAATGGGAGATAGTAGAGAAACACAATAAGAAAATACAAGAGCACAAAAAGTTAATAAGGAGTTCACCCTATCCTCTAGGGCTAAATCTCTGGTCCAGCTCTTAGTGGTGGCCTTCTTTTACTGTGTATTTAAGTAGATAATTACAATGACGGAGCTCAATATGAGTCTCCTGAAACAGAATTGCTTGGCAGGGTGGTTCTTGGATTCCCCAAGACACTAGAGTACACAGACTCTTTACCTTACCAGCTCTTTAACCTCTCTGGTCTACAATGGAAGGAGCCCAATGTGGTGCTCAGTCCTAACAGATCCTCTCAGGGATGGTTTGAATCTCTCAAGCTCTCTGGTTCTCAATGCTACCTTTGGTCAGCTCGGCCCTCTATCTTCTTTTTTCTTTTTGCTTCATTGGTTTTTCTCTTCTCTCCCTTCATCTTCTTCTTCGTCTTCAGTGTTTGGTATCTTCTGCTTTGTCTATTCATGGTTGTTCCATTCCCCTTCCACTTCTGTTGGATCGCCTACTACACCTTCGCTTGGAGTTCCCTGTCTTGGTGTCATCATCAGGCTCATAGGGAGTGGCCACTTGTCCTCCTGCAAACTACGCCAGCTTGCTTTGTCGGTTTAGTTTCTTAGTTACGTCGTGGAATGAGTCATCCACCACCTTGCCTTTCAAATCAGGCCTCAAATTCTTATAGATTGTAGCTTAATCCCCTGTCAATTCCGGTCTCCTCGTCAGGCGCGAACTCAACTGTTAGATTTGGATCCCCGAGATCTGATGCCATTCACTCATTTCACGCGGTTGACTTGCTCAAATGTTAGCACACGATGAGTGGCGGTTTTCTCTCTCCTCCACTTGTCACGTGTCAGGTGATGAGTGGAATTTCTCCATTTTCACCAAATCAGCTTACCGCCTAAGGGTGCCCCCAATAAAAACCACTAGTTTTTGGAGCGCGGGTCCCGCCTTTGCCTTTAGCATTTTTCCCCACAGTTTTCCCGCTCCCATGCGACCAAGCACTCTGGGCCTCTCCTTCTTGAGGGGTTTTTCCCAGCGATGCACGATTAGCTCTAAGCACTAATTACACATAAAAAATTGCCTCCTTTTCCTGATTCGGGCTTCCCAAGGGCTAGCTTTTCCTCTTGTGCAGTCTGCATGGGCCTAAGTCAGCGCGCTTTGATCGGGGTCCTCATCGTTCCATGCTTGCTGCTAACTGCCAGTGTTCGGAGGTGTTTTTGATCACTCTAATCTCTTAATTCTTTGAAGTTTTTCCTGATCTGATGTAGTCATGGTTCTTTGATAACTCTTCATGGATCCAATTCAGATCAAAGAGACCACCGGATTTTATACCATGTTAAACACAACTATGGGGAAGAAAAAAGATATGAATTATCAACCTTGAAAGCATTACTATTCACAATGATAGATATTTATACATGTCTAGTGATCCTTGGTTTCATATTTGAAGTAGTTTCTTGGACTGCCTTTGACTTTTTAGCTTCCCCACCAACCCCTAGAGGATTAGGTGTCCAGCAGATTCAAATTCATAGTGTATGTTCACTAGACAATATATAAAAGGTTACCAAGTCTTGCATATATAAAACAAAGTTTCACTGTGTAATAAGAAAAATTGGAAAGGATGTTGATCGCACTTAGATAATCACGACCTAAATATTACAAAAGAAAATTTCTCACAGTCATGCAATCTCAATGGTTTATGAGGGACTGATGAGAGTAAATTTGATGGAGGAAAAACATAGTGGATGATAAGTTGGTTATTTTGGCTATGATAAAACATATGCCTAATTATGTTTTTATTTTTATTGGCACGGAATGAGAACTATTGTGAGGAAGTTTGTGGATAAATGTAGAATTTGTCAATATGTTAAAGGAAAACAATAGAATCTATGACAAAAGGTGACATGAATCACTTGGATAGTGAATAACTGTTGTTTTCTAACTTGGGATCCACATTAGTAGAAAGGTATGAGGGACCCTCCCTTTGTCAATTGTATTCGAATAATGAGGAAACCATGGACCATATATTGAATTCTTTCTAGTATGCATAATATTTTGGTGGAAAATTATGATGACTTTTCACATAAAATATTTCATAAGAGCTAATCTAGACATAACCTTATAGCCTTCTCTTGGATATATGGAAAGAGATAAAGAAAGCAGAAACTCATGTAGATTCATAAGGTCATGCAATGTAGTAAACCATCGGAAACCAATAGATCAATCAAAATAATATGAACAAGAAGAAGAAGAAAAAATGGTACATAACACAAGATGTATCTGGGGAATCCAATTCTCAAAACCTCGTTATCTGTATTGCATATATAGAAAATATGAGTGAAGATACAAATATTTTTCTCACGAGAACAATTACGCACGAGCATGCTCAACTTTCTCAGCTCACATGCTAGGTCTTGGCAAGCACTTAGCCACTCTGCAGCTCTCAGAGCCCCTAATCTATTTTGTAATTCCTAGGATGAATATCTCGTACTTAAAGAGAATTCATGCTTCCAAAAATTCACGATCTAAACATAGGATAAATCTCTAATGCATGCATGATATTCACACTCCAGTAAATAATACAACCAATAGTACATTGTCCCAGCATTCAACTCTCAACTAGGTCTTTCTCAGAATCGGCATGCATGAGTTTCGAATGAGGGAATTTTTAGTTAACTAGAGTGACACTTTTGGATGCAATAGTGCACCAACTGACTTTTAACTCTTTATCCGTTAAACAATTTGAAACTAATTTAACTAAACATATCTCCGTAAATTGAGTGATCTAATTTCCAACTCAATTTGAACTGATACTAGACCCCTAAAACATAGGGAGAACATATACATGACTACAAAATACTTCCAACTAGAAATTCCTAATCTAATCAAACTTAATTTACTATTTACAAGTTTCTATGAGAATAGAATTCGATTTTAATTCTCAGTTTAATTCAAGGAGAAATTAAACTGGAATTTCTTGTTGTCATTTCTCAACACTCCCTCTCAACAAGAAAGGCATTATGAGATACCCCGATCCTTTCTCTGTGAAACTCGAATTTACATCTTGAAAATGCCTTTGTCAAAATTTCAACATATTTCTCCTCCATGGGAATTTACTCTAACAACATAATCCACCTCAACACACAATCTATGAAATGATGATATCAGATTTCGGTATGCTTGGACTGATGATGAAAAACAAGATTTTTAGAGAGTTTGATACAAATATGATTATCACAATAAATCAGAGTTGGATCCATCTGTTGAGAAAGAATACAAGACAACATCTTCCTCATCCACATGGCCTCACATGTTTAATAACTCGCAGTCATTTACTCTGCCTCTGCAAAACTGAGTGCAACGGATCCTTGTTTCATATTGTACCAAGAAATTGTCACTGACCTAATACTGAAGATCCCTCCTGATGTGGTCTTCTTGTCAGATGGACTCCCTACGAAATCTGCATCGGTGAAGCTTTGAAGCTTCAATCCCTCTTTCCATTTGCACCATAATCCGTACTGAGAAGTGCCCCTGAGATATCTCAACACGTGATTTTTCGCCTTCCAATACAGCTTGGTAGCCCTAACCATTGCTTGACTAAGCTAATTAACTGCATAAAACATATATGTTCATGTGTTCACCAAGTACATGAGTGAACCCACAAGTTCACAATAAATAGTATTTTCCACTACTTCCCCTAGTATCATCCTCCTTCCTCCAATTACCTGCTAAAGGAGTCTCCATGGGTTTTCTGCTATCCATGAGGAATCTCCTAAGTATCTTGTTGACATCCTTCCCTAATACACAAACAACTCCCCACCACCCTACCATACCTCAATGCAAAGAAAGTAATGCATGAGCCCCATGTCATTTATTGCAAACTCTCTTGCAAGGTCCTCCTTGAAAGACTTGATCAATTGACCATAACCTGTTAGTATGAGATCCTCAACATAAAGTAAAATGATCAACAACATACCTTCCACCACTATGTGGTATAGGTTTGAATCTTCCTCTCTCTTCATGATGCCCAACTCAGTGAAGTAGTTATCTATCCGGGTGTACCAAGTGCAAGGTGCCTACCTCATCCTATACAATGCTCTCTTAAGCCGACACACATGCGACTCATGGTCAAATGTCTAAAAACCTTTATGTTGCTCTATGTACACCTCTTCTCTAATCATGAAATTAAGGAAGGTTTTATTTACATCCATCTTATGTATCTTCCAACTCATCTATGTTGATAGTTGAAATATAGATCTCATGAGTACCTTGCAATAGTAGAAAAGGTCTCAGTCAATCCTCTCTATCTGTGAAAAGCCACGGGCCACAAATGTAGCCTTATGATTCTCCACACTACCATATGCATACTGATTTACCTTGTAAATCGAATGGGACCTCATCACTAACTTGTCCTCCCGTCTCGGGTCCACATCCCAAACACGGTTACAAACTATGGAGTTATACTCCTCCACCATGACATACCCCCAAATTGGTTGCTACCCTGCTGCCTTAAAAGATGATGGCCCTATCACAACACAATTTTCCATAATATCCATGTATCCAATGTACCTCTCAAGTGACCTCCTCTGCCCGCACTAAGAAATGGGTGTTGTTACATTCATTCGTGAATCATCCAACAATATGCCAACCTCTTTGGTTTGTTTTCTTTCCTCTCTGCAAAACATTTCCTCAATGGATGTCTCCACTCCTATATCCTCTTCACGTAGCTACTCCACATCAATCCAAGGCTCATAGGCCTTAGGATATAAAATCTCCTCATATACATGTAGCTCAAGCTCCCTCTCAAGCAAAACTCACATGGCCTTCTCCTCATCGAATCTGACATCCCTGCGAACCGCTATCATCCTGTTGGTTGGAAAGTGCACTCGATAGTTGTGAGGTGTCCCAATGTACCTCACAAATATTCCCAAATCCACTGTCTTCTCAAGCTTATTCTGTTCATATTTGGTCAGATGGCAATATACCAAGACCCAAAATCCCTGAAGTGACGAACATCTTGCCTCTTGTCGAAATAAGCCTCCTCTAGTGTCTTCATCTCAAATGTTTGATGTGGGATATGGTTCTAGGCATAAACCATTGTGTTGCATGCCTCAACCAATAATTGTAGTGGTAGACCCTGATCATGTAACATAACCTTTGATTCCCCTTCTATGCTTCACTTCTTCCTCTCTACCACCATATTCTAATGAGGGTTATGGGGTGTCGTCAACTCCCATTTAATCCATCCCACTTCAAATAAGTTCTTAAACTCATTTGATACATACTCACCACCATTATCAATTTGTAGAGTTTTAGCCTTCTTGCCCAACTCGTTCCCCACCAATGATTTAAACTCACAAAACTTTGTGAATATTCGATCCTTTTTCCGCATGAAAATATATTTTATTTTCAAAAAAAGCATTACAAATGTAACATAGTACATGTTTTTGGCCATGGATGTTTTCAATAATGGTCCACAAACATCTGAATGGACTCACTCTAGAATAGCCTCTGCTCGATTGCCTCTATCATAAAATTAAGACTCGTTGTATTTTCACAAAGTACACCCCTTGCATGTATGAACTTGCTCAAGCATAGCTTTGGGAAGGGTGGTAGATATTTGTTGCAATATTTCTAAAGGCCCATGATGAAAGTGGCCCAATCACCTGTGCCACAACTTGCCAATGTCCCAACTATGCACCCTTTCTACTTTTGTGCTCAAAGGACTAGACTCCTCTACCTATAGCTTATAGAGATTCTTCACCTAAATCCCTATCTTCTTTACTTGATGCATGGCTATTTGTCAAAGGAACACCTTTCCTTTCGAGAAGATCACATCATAGTCTCTATCCTCAAGCATGGAAATGGATACCAAGTTCATCTTTAGCTTAGGCACATACATGCCATTATTCAAGGTGAGTGGAGCCCCATGCTCCCTCTAAAATGTAGTTGTGCCCAATCCAATAACACTATACTTCCCGTCATCACCCATCTCAATATGCATCTAGAGATCATTCTCCTCCGGGTCACTGAATAACTCTTTGTCTCCAGTCATGTGGAATGATTCTCCACTGTCTAAGTACCATACAATTACCATCATTGATGACATGATGCATGCAATGAGGGAAAATTCCAATTCGAATTGAGAGGTTAAAGCCTCACCCGCCGCTCCTCCCAAGGACTTCTTCTTGGAATTATTGAGTGGAAACTTTGTAGCAAAATGGACTAGCTTATGACAATGAAAGCACTTAACTTTCATAACGTATTCCTTCTTCACCTTAATAGCTAAGGCACAATTCTCTTCATCATTAGTCTTTGATGAAAAGCCATCCATAGTGTTCCTCCTGATCTCCTCCTACGTCAAATCATAACACAGTCATTCCAAATTTGGTAGCCTCTCTCGACCATTGACAAAGTCCTCATATCTATGCCAATTCTTTGGCAGACCTAGAAGAGAATTACTCACATATCATACTCAGTAACCGTGATTCCAACAATTCCAAGTTCATCACGACACTGAGTGAACTTGGTCAAGTATTCTAGAATCATCTCGCCTTTCTCCAGTTTGATTTTTCAAAATGTTTCCTTTAGTTCGACTTTCCTTTGGCCATTATTATTATGATACAACTTTTTCAATGTTTTCCACATAGAATATGGAGTGTTCTTATCATCAAGACTCAAGACAATGTGTTCTCAAACTCCCTTAAGGATTATCCGCCTCACCTTCACCACACACTTCTTCCATTTAGCAAAATTATATGCATTCGATGTGTGGCTTAGGAGTTTCTTGATCAATGAATTCCTTCAAGCCATTTTCCTCTAGCACAACCTCCATTATGTCCCTCTAGGCAATAAAGTTTCTGCCTTCCAATGCATACTCGAGCCACAAACTGTAGAACTCCATTTTATTATCCTAAAGTATGTATTGCAAATTATAATTCCACCTAAAACCCAAAACTCAAAACTTCGAAATGTACTCTAGTATATTTTTCTCAACTCTGATGCCATGTATAAAATCCTTCTGATTCACAACCTCATGTGATTTAGTAAAGCGTGGGACAAGAATCTATTTCTCCTTTAAACCGATGGAAGCCAATAGGTCGATGAAAACAATATGAACAAGAATAAGAAAAATCAATGGCACATAACACAAGATGTATCTCAAGAAAGGCATTTCCCAAAACCCGACTATATGTATTGCATACATCTGAAAAATGTGTGAAGATTCAAAACTTTTTCTAACTAGAACAATTCGACAGAAGTATGCTCACCTCTCTCATCTCACAAGCTTGCTCTTGTCCAACACTTAACCAATTCTACATCTCTCCATGTCCCTACTCTCTTGCGTAATTTGTAGGATGAATAGGTTGTATTTAAAGGGAATTCATGCTTCCAAAACTTCATAACCCAAACATAGGATCAATCTTTGATGCATCCATGATATTTAATCTCCAGTGAATAATACAACTCATATTACAATGTCCTTGCACTCTAGCCTCAATTGGGCATTCCTCATAATTGAGATGCATGAGTTTCTGATGAGGAAATATTTCTTTAAATAGCATAATACTCATGGATTCACTAGTGAACCAATTGACTGTTAACTTTGTAATAGTTCCTCAAACAATTTGGAACTAATTTAATTAAACATAACGTAGTAAACTGAGTGATCTAATTTCCAACTCAATTTAAACTCATACTAGACCCCTAAAACATAGGGATAAGATAAACATGACTATAGAAATTCCAACCCGAAATTCCTATGCTAATTAAGTTAATTAAACTTAATTAACTATTTACAAGTTGCTATGAGAATAGAATTCGATTATGATTCTCAGTTTAATTCAAGGACAAATTAAACTGGAATTTCTTGTTGCCATTTCTCAACAAATGGAAGAGTATTTTTCCATATATATGCATAAGAAGAGGCTCTATATTAGCACATCATATTGAAAATCAAGAAAACCATACTCAATGATCCACAGTAGTAGGATGACTAGAAGGTTAATCATGAGGACACAAATATCCTTTCTTATTTAGAGCTTGCTTCGATAATAATTTCGTATAGGGTTTCTAAGACACCCCTTCCACAGGTCACCACCCTCTCTTTCTTCATCACACTAATTGATGTCTTTGTGGAGTTAGACTTTGATGGGGCATCTAAATGCAACCCTAAAATAGATGGATATGGATGTATTTTCACCAAAGGGATCCTATGATAAATCATATCTCCTACTAGTGGGATCTCTATGACATGCTCTCTACTAGTATTGTGCCTACCACAACAACTTTAATATGATATATGTCAAATCGATGTCATCTCATGGCTCAAATAACCATTGGGTCCTCGTACTCTACTACCACAACTCCTTTGTGATCATAATGTGTGAGATGGACATTTTTCGATGGAAATTTTCATGTCCATTGGGCCTATCACCTAATAGATTAACCTGTTAGACTTTGGCAAATGCTCACTAAATCAAACAAACTTACAGTTGGTTGATTTTGGATAGAAATAGATAGAGATGAGAATTTATCCATTACCTTGATTTCATTAACTATTGAATATTCTCATATTCATTGGATCTGAGGCTCCTTGAGGTGGACCCTCTTGCACCAAGCTTAGATTGCTTTGATCTCCAATCACTACTAGGAAAAGAGAGAAAATGTCAACGAACTGTTCTACCTATGATAACTAAATGGATTTCTTAATATTTAGGCCATGTTTTCAAAAATATGTTGTATACAACACCTACAAGGTAAAAAATGTGAATTATACAAATGTTGATGGACTTAAATATACAGTCTTTCTTCATGGTTGGTCTAGATCAATTTATCCACTAAAATTCTCTATGCATACATTTTCTCATCCATGATGATCAAACTACATTAGCACACATTCCTCGATTGACATTGACAATGAAATGAAAATTTGCATAGGCATATTTCTCACAAGGAACAATTTACTAGTTCTAATGCACAAAGATTAAAGTGAACTAGAGAGTAACATCATACAGTTGCATGATTTCTAGAATTATTTTTGGGAAAAACGCAATGGTAATTGGTGTTTCTCTTAACCACAATGACAATCCCATTACCTATATCAATGGAAAACTAAATGAGACTAAGAGGAAATTGTGGGATTCTATATATAATAGGTTAATGTTCCAACATTTAATGTCTCAATATTATCTGTCATAGGCTTTGAGGCGCAACAAAGTATATACTAGAAGAATGCCATATGAATCTACAAGATCCTACCTATCTAACTACATAATATGCGCAATGAACACTTTCTTCTTCCACAAGAAAAATAAGTTCTTGGAATCCAAATCAACTATGCAATCATAATTGCTTTATCCTAAATACAAACCCTGACTAACAGCCACTATGTTCTTATGATTGTGTCTCCTTCAAGACTGAGGAATCTAATGTCCAGATCATCTATCTATAGGACAAAATAAACTATGAAACCCTTGTAGCTACTACAACAACCCATCCAAAAATTTCTAAACCAAAAACTTTTTGGAGCCCCTGTATCACACAAAGTCATTAGGAATGCTAGGATCTTCTCAAAGAGTTCAACAGTCTCAAAAAAACCTACAAAGGTATAATTTTTTAGCCAAGTAAAGCTAAGTCATTAGTTCCTGCCTAAAGTGCATTGGTCGCATTTTTAGAATTTGACTAAGTCTAAACCTTGTGACTGTTATGACTGATGTGACCTGTGCAACTCACTGTTACATAGGTCACGAGGTCGTATATGTCTCTCTTGGACATTGATGCAACCATGCCACCCTTGCGATCTTGCGACTAGATGGTCACAAGGTCGCATAGGTCACAAGGTTGCACATACGTCACTCATCCATGAACGCAACCATGTGTCCCTTGTGACCTCACGATAAACTGGTCACAAGGTCACATAGTTCGAATGTGAGAACCATGCGACCTTGCATGTGTAGCCAAAGTTACATAAGGGAAGGTTTTCGAGTCTCATTATAATTACTCCTTTGGTCGCATGGAAGGAGAGGAAGGTCTGCGACTTGGGTGCATGTGCATTTTTCTCTAGGTAAGAGACCTTTTGCCTTCCTAGTAATCATGATTTTCTCCTACGTGTCTCTATCTTCATCCCTAATCTTCTGCATCCCATGCCCTAGGGGTTTTAGGCCATGTTACTTGGCTTTTTCACCTCAATTTCAAAAGGTAGTTTCCCTGGCCACTTCTACTCTTCCTGGACCGAGACCTCGGCCATTTTTCGATCCTAACCTTCCAAGTTTTCAACGGTAAGCCTAAACCTACTTACCCAGAAGAATCCTAGACCTCCTAAAGCCACAAATTATTTGCCTTGATCCTCTCTAAACCTATGTCATGCGACTTGAGACTATGATATCTCTTTTCACGCGACTTCAAGACTTGCGACTTTGCCCTATTGTGACCTTATGACTTATGACCCTAGATCCCCCATTGACTTGCGACTTGTGATGATACTACCCCATAAACCTGACCTATGACTTTATGACCCGTATCAATCTGCAACCTATAAAACAAGTCACTTAGTAACATTTCTATCCTTGCGACCTTGTGACCTGCCTCATGTGCAACTATACTACCACCTACTGACACTCCTTTTATTTTGTAGTTTTACTTGATTTTCATGTTGTCTCTCTCATTGTGGGATTGTATTTTTCACGTGACAGGTGATATGTAATTTGAGTGCATATCCATCTCTTCCTTCGAAGATGAAATGGCTCCCCTAAGCACTAAGCCTTCTCATAGAGGCTCAGGAAGTAGGTCGTGGGAGTCCGACCAAGACAATGAGCCACCCATATTTAGGGACACAATTTGGAATATCAGTAAAACCATGAGGCTCTCTTGGTAAAAAATCTACGGGAAGTTTTTGACATCACATATTCTAGAAACCCAGGATGATTTTCCAATATACATAAATGTCAAAAGATTAAGGTTACACAAGGTAGCGGCACACCCCCCAATATTCCCATGCAAAAAAACTATTGAATGGATATTACAAAGTATAGATACAGATTCATGGATGATCATGGATCATACTAGGGTACTTGTAGCTTCTATCTCCCCTGCAAACATCTGCACCTACTATAGGCTCCCTGAGAGATAGGAGGTTTTTAATACTAGATGGTCTTGTGATTTCGTGACCCCAGTGAAGGACACACTAAGGGAATGGTGGCAAGACACGTCAATGTTCTAGGTAAAAATTGATCAGGAATACAAGACACAGGGATTGCGCAAGGTAAATCAATTAGTTATTGCAATTATGTGCCGATTATATGGCAATGCAGACTGTGATGCTTTTAACGACACCTAGGTCCCCCTCATGTATTTCATTGCCACCCGAGGAACTATTTTTAACTTGGCAATCATCCTCTCAACATCCTTGAGAATGAACATAGTTGCAACCAAGCTCCCACATCGATGATGTCTACTCGAGATGCTACTTCGAGAACAAGAGCTGCAACCTAACTCATTAGTAGTCGATCTCGTGCACTGCCATTACATAGTATTCTGGGACATGGCTTACAAAATTATGATAGATGTAATCTTTGAATATTTTATCATCCCATCATACCAGCTGTTATTCGGGGATGAATCACCATGCATGTCAAATAGGGCTATGAAGATTGTGGTCAATGTACCACACTGGTTTCCCATTCAAGAAGGAACATTCATCAAAGTGTTCCATACCCATTAGGCCCGTCATGCCCTACCGAGGTTCATCATGGACAAGATGCTCCTGTGAGAGGACTGCTACCAAATGACATAGGGTTTTTGTAGGATATTTAACAAAAGAGAAAAGAAACCATGGTCCACTTTCCCTCTCACCATCGGAGTGTATGTGCTGGAAAATTTCAAACAGGTAGAGGCTAAGGCTGAGGCATTGAAGGGAAACCGCTTTTTTACTATCAACTAATAAACATATGATCCTGAGAAAGTATTGGCCACCGACTACGAAAATGAAAAATTATGCTGGTCTTATTCTCATACCAAACAGGATCTCGAATATGGGATAGAAAAATGGTATAACGCTGCATGGGAACTTAGCCCAAGTGTGCAGCTCGCCAGAGAAGATGAGCTCCTTGATGATCCCCAAGAAGATGTGAGCCTCAAATACAGAGCTCCGACCATAAATAAAAAGCAACATGAGGTGCCAAAAGTCATCGAGGAATCTAAGAAGCGAAAAGGAAAAGAGGTAGAATATGCCTTGAGTGACCACGAAGAGGAAGACACTAATACTACAATGGAACAAAGGAATACCACCTTGGAAAGGAGAAAGAAAGAGCTTAAAAGGCAAAGGGATCTAGAGAGCAAACAACCTCAATATTCCAGCAACCAAGGATAGAGTGAGAAAAGGAGATAGCAGGAAGAGCGATAAAAGGAGAAACAACTGCAAGAAAAGTAGCAGGAAGAAATAAGGGCACAAGAAGAGGCAGAGAAGAGAGAATAGGAGGAATAAAGAAGGGCACAGGAAGAGGCAGAGAAGAGAAATCAAGAAGAATATAGAAGGGCATAGGAAGAGGCAGAGAAGAGAAAACAAGAGGAGGAAGTAGAGAAGAGAAGGCATAAGGAGAACAGGAGATTAGAGCAAGAGCTAAAAAATATGGAAGATGAGCTAGAGAGGCAACAAGTGCTCGAATATCAAGAGAAAATATGAGAGGAAGAAGAACTGATGAGGAACAAGGAAAGGGAAGTATAGGAAAGTGAACAAGGGGAGAGAAGAAAAATAGTTGACGTAGGTACAGGACAATGTGAACTTCCCCCATTAGACATGCCTCCTACCACTCCCCTCAGTGGTGGGAACCTCCCCCTACAAGAACTGGGTATCTTGGAAGGACAGGATGAGGAGGTCCTAGATCTCAAAAGGCACACATTCGATGAAATAAACCTAAAAATTGTACAAGAAAGAAAAAAAATATTACGCCAAGAATCCAGCTGAGCCTTTATCAATAACCACAACCAAGGATATTGTGCCCAACATTACATCAAACCCAAAAATGACCTCCTCGGCCGGGATAGCTTTCATTTCCGTCACAAAACACAATGTCGCCCAGATGAGCAAAGAGATATTTGATCGTCATAATAGGCTTCTACGCATCTCAACTAAGGGCCACCGTGGTGGAGTAGGAGAAAAGAAAGGTGGAGGAAGATAATGCGGCACTTTGTTTAGGTCACATGAGTGCAACTGAATTCCATGCAGCAATCAAGGCAAAAACAAAGACTCTCAGGGAGGCCATGGTAGTATTCTATGAAGATATGTCCAAACTGCATCACATAGTGGTCCCAATCATGACAATCCAAGCCCACACAAGTGAAAGAGTCGTGATTCTTAAGGAGGTTATGACTGCTTTGGGTAAGATATAGGAATGGTCTGTTAAGTACCTAGGAGCACCAACAGTGGTCGCTAAGAATGATTGGATCACGCATGTAGAATACCAAGGTTCAACTACACATCAAAATTTAGACTAAGGACAAATTGACCAATGATGTGGACATGGTATTTGCATCCTATAGGCATCTCTTCAAAATCTTCGATTCTATGATCCAACTTCATGGGGTCCCCTCTATAGGAAAATTCAGACAGGTGAGGTAGCAAGATGACATCTCCAAGGAAGTAGAGGCATTCGTAGAGACATATAAAAAAACATATTGTACAAAAGACATGCCAATCACCAAAGAAAATATCCCGCGTTATGTGGTAGAACTAGTGAGTATCTACACCAAACTGGTAACCTCGAAGAACCACGTGCATGCCAAACAAACCACCCTCATCCTAGATACACTCAAGTTCCTGCACTGACATGATGAAGATCAGTTGTATATCACTCCCATCATAGCGAAATACAACCTATGACGCACATATTTGATGGAACAACTTAGTATTGACATTACGGAACTTGCCATTGTTAAATTAGTGAATTAGGTTGATATCTTATTTTTTGTGATGTATTTACTTCATTAGCATAGAAATCTTTTTGAATATGAAAGGTCATGTGGAATACCAAAAGTCTTAGGTAGATGAAATGTTGAAAGGAAGTTCAAGAATCAAGGGTAGGCCAAGAGCCACCCTCACCCTATAAATACACCCTTATGCCTCATTTGTAAAGGACCTGTTGCTGACGACGATTTTGGAGATATATATACTTTCTTAAGAGAATTTATGCTCTTCTAATTTATGCAAGCAGTAATTGTACACTTCCATTAATGGGTTCTTTAGATATTTTATGTTCTAATGCCATGAGTATTTTCTTCACTTGATGAATTGGATGCTCCTGAAATATCTTTGATGTGCAGTCTCCTCATATGTTGTCTCATACTACAAAATTTGTGTTGCTTCGTATGAATGGTATTTGATTCGCTAACTCTATGCTTTTTCTAGTGAACCATTTCGTTGGTATTGGTATAATCTATTTTCACTACACCTTTATTTATGCTCATAGATGTTTGATCATTGTGAATTAATTTACAATTGTTAAAAGCACTTTATCTTACCAAACATGAGTCTTATTTGAAGCCTCCTAATAGTAACTTTACATAAGATTTATGTTGTTTATAGTCTAGCTATTCATGGTTTATGTGGCATAAGATATTTGTCAATTATATCCTTCTATTTATTGGGGTCCATGCTTTCAATTGAGTTCATATTTCACCTTCATCAAAAGAAATCTCAACACAACTGAACATCAATCATGCCTACATACAGAATGGATCTCTATCGTAAATGGTGTAGGGTCTAGTTGGGAACTGGAACTAGGGAGATCCCCTTTGCTGTTAGTGGAAAATTCCAGCTCATCAATAGATTTGGCACTAGAAGGAGGGCAATAGAAAGTGTTAATCCACGCCCTCACACAAAAATTCTCATCAAGGTAGTAACCAACTTGGCACCCCATGCCCCATGAAACACCATACAATCCCCGTTATGGGCTAGCCTTCATGAGGCTGCATCAACAAGAATCCCAACTTCCCCCTCTTGAAGATTCTATCAGAGGAGAGGAACTTCCCATGATCGAAGTCACCAACGAACAACTCAGGCCTCTATGCCCTATTACTCGATAGTTTTATAGAGATATGAAATTCATTTCCACCATTAACTCCCTATCAAATCCACACACCTCCATGCTTCATCACATGCATCAAGGCTTCCTCATTAACTCCATATCACAGTTAATCAGCCTAGCCATGGATGACTCTGCGGATGTTGTTGAGAGTCTATCTATCAAAGGGTTGGAATGTCATCCTGAAGATGAGTGGGGTGATCCTAGGAATGCCTTCACTGGTCAAAATTACCGATCACAATGGGAGGATATGTAGGGAAATGATTCACATCTCACTGAAGAGACCCTTGTTAAAATTCAACCTCTCACTGTGGGTACTCAAGCGATCCAGGGAGGAGAAACAAGGGATTACGTTAGAGACCATATAAAATTCTACAACAATCAACATATCATGAGAAACCTAAGGAATAAAAGGAATGTGAGAAGCACTAGAGATATAACACACCTCAGAGTGCCTCAAGGAGAAGGCAGGCAACCCCCTCACACTAGCGGGGGACCAAGAATAGATAGTGAATTAGAAGGTAATCATTGCCACCTCCTTTTCCACCCTAGAGGAAATTTTCACCAACAACCATTGGCTTAGATGGCTCAAGCTCCATTAAATCTTAGAGGCTAGCTCCATGACATGCCCCATCATTCTGAGAAACATCTCCCAAAGTTTGACCCTGGGAAGGGGACCTCAGCTGATGACCATATTAGCAATTTCTACCTAGCATTGCAAATGACAAAGCTCGAGTACAATGATGTAGCATGTCGTTTATTCCCATAACCACTTGAGAATAAAGCAACCACTTGGTATCAGTCGCTTCCCTTCACCTCCATTCGAACTTAGGATGAGTTTTGGAAAACCTTCCTTGATAATTTTTTAGAAGACAAGACACTGTCTATTCTCCTCACTGAGCTCAACATGCTGAAATGTCATAGGAAAGAGAAGGTGAAATATTTCAATCAATGTTTCACAACCATTTTGAATAATTTCCCTATGGATTTAGCCCTCCATGATTCCATCAATATTGATTACTACACTAGGGCCCTGGCTCAGGATATTTCCGTTTCGTTAAATGTGAAGAAAAACCCACCTTGTTAGAGAAATTTTCTACTGTGCTCAAAGTCAAAAAGGACCTCCTTTCTATCAGTTCCTTAGAGCATGAGTCTCAGGAGGATGCAAAACCATCCGAGAGGAAGAATTAGGCCTCATCAATTAAAACCATAGACAAAGACAAAAATTCCCTCTATTTCGAGGGACTAACCAAATCCCTAAAATAGTTGACTAAAGAAGTGTTTGAATTAAAGAGAAGAATGAGTGATTATTCGGGAGGAGAAAAAGCCGCTAAACCTTTTTTTCGTAAAACTAACAATCTCCCCCCTAAAGTGTCTCTAACATCAAACTAAAACTTCAATGTGGAGGAGCTAGGAAAATATAACTTTTGCACATTCCATTAGGCCTCCCACTTTGAGAGGACCTATCCATAGTGGTTCCATAATAAGACTGTCATAGTAACCTAGTTGTTAGTGGATCAAGCTGCTGCAGAGGGTGAAGAAGAAACTAATGATCCTGAAGAGGACGACACCCTTCCCAACAATGATGCTCCATCTACTGTGTTAACCTTTGAAGTCATCTGTGGGGGAGAGTTGCTGACTACTCAAGAGGCCATCATCAGCGATGCTCCCCCCAAGCCCCAAAAAGGTCACAAATTCAACAATAAAGGGCTTGTGTCAGATGCTAACTGGACAATAAGAAAATGGCATTGTTATGAAGGATTATGCCCCCACCAACACTAGCCAGTCGTCCACTTCTGCACCTAGAGGGACAAATGACATAATACCTAATGAGTCACCAACTTGTACCAAAGGAGACTCATCCACACCTAGAAGTTCATCCAAAGGGGTGACGGCTAAAACTACCTTGGAAATGTAGCGCTTAACAGAGGAGGCTTCATCCTTAGAATTAGATTACAATATCATCAAATATTTGAAGAAGAATCAAGTTAATATCTCATTTTATGAGTTATGCAAGTTGAATAGTCAATGTGAGTTAATTTCCAAAGCCTTCACCATCTCTCCTACCCATTTAAAACCCTCCACATCGAGCAGGGGGAACTCCACTGGCTAATCCGCAGCTGTGATTGACCTTCAAGCCATAGTGAACACCGCAAACACAAACTTAAGAGGCTCAACCCCTCCTTTCCACTTAACCTTAAAGATGTTTAATTTTAATGTTCACAACTGCCTCGTCGATTCTAGTGCATTGACCATTGCCATTCAATGGTCAGTATGCAAGATACCAAATATCCAACTAGAGAAAACCGATGGAAAAATCATCCAAATCGACATGTCTCAAGTTTCAGTTGCGGGAGAATTAAATAACATTATCATTTAGTTATCTTCTGATTCTCGAGTGTAGTAGTGAATTGAAATAATCATTGTAACATTCTAGAAGCCTATGGTCTCCTTCTTAGCAGAGATTGGTCCTATAAGCTTCAGGGCTACTTTGCCACAGACTGGTCCCTCTTCTGGCTACCTTAGAAGGGAATAAATAAGTAGATCAGGTCCAATAGTGAGCCTTGCATGAATCACACCATAACCAACCTGGAGGGATCTAACAAGTTGATCAGATACACCCAACAAGAGTTGTGGGTCTGTTTCCTAGAGTCCCTATTCAGGTGCTATCAGCCACAAACATCAACTATTTCCCCAGATATCCAGATTGAAATTCCCATGCAAACCGAAAGCCTAAAAAGCAAAGTATGTTCCTTAAACTTTCATACATCGGGTTTACCATCCCTCAGTACTGAACCATAGACATTTTATTATGATGGATCTAAAACTCATGATAGAGCTAGAGCATGGTATGTCCTGCTAGACCCCAAGGGGAATAGATTCTTGATCTCTTGTAGGTTAGAGTTCCAATGGACCAACAATACTGTAGAATATGAGGCATGAGTCCTCCGCCTCAAAAAGGCTATAGACCTAAGAGTAGAATATCTAAAGGTAATCAGGGATTATAAAATTATTACGAGACAGGTAGGAAATATGATTCACTGTTTTTCCCCGCACCTCAATAATTACTAGCAAGATTTATGGTGTCTAATAAATTCGTTTAAAGCTTTCAATATTATTTCCATTCCTATTTTTAATAATGTTGTTGTTGACACTTTAGATAATGCTCTAGCTAGATTCACACCCCTTAGGGATGACATTTATATTGAAATTATGTATAAACCGTTAGTGCCCGATAAGGTAACTAACTTGCACGTTTTCAATGATGACCAACAGATTCCGGAGTTCATGATGAATGTGAAAGTATTCAAAGACACAACCATTGATGAAGAGGAACATGAAAGGTCGCTACAAGAAGAATCAGATTCGTGGAAAGGAAACCCCTCACCTAAGGGGGTTGGTGACGTTAGAGAAATTATTCAACCTCTAGAACTATTTCTGAGGCCCGCCAGAGACCAAAACTCATAGTTTCGCTCTCTCACATGAGGAAATCAACCTCGAGACTGAATTTGACCCCAAATGTGTCAACATAGGTCTGGGATGCACCCCAGAGGAAAGAAAGGAATTCATCAGCCTATTCAAAAGGTACCTCGATATTTTTCTTGGAGATATGATGACCTGAAAATGTACGATACTTGAATTATTCAGCATGTTATGCCTACAAAAGAAGGGCCCAAACCATTTTAGCAAACATTTAGGACGTCCATCTAGAGTTAGAACCCCTCATCCAAAATTAAGTCAAGAAATTTTTGGATGCTCGGATCATCTTCAAGGTCATGCAGTCTACATGGGTATCCAATCTAGTGCCAGTATGAAGTAAATCCGAGGACATACGTCTATGCGTCAATTTCTAGAACCTCAATTGAGCATCAGATAAAACAACTACCCTGTCCCCTCCATGGAGCAAAACCTCCAAATAGTCTTGGGATTCGAATTCTTCTCGCTTGTAGATGGCTTCTCCAGTTACAATCAAGTCCTGCTAACTGAACCCGATCGGATCAAAACAACATTCCAAACAAAGTGGGGGATGTCTGCATTTTGATGTATGCCTTTCACGCTGATAAATGTTCAGGAAACCTTCCAAAGAGAAATGGATATCACCTTTCGAGGTCTTATGGGTCAGAGCATGGTGGTCTACCTAGATGATGTCACCACTTTCTTAAAGAAAAGGGGCAACTACCTCCACTATTTAATGTAGATTTTCGAAAGATGTCAGAAATATGGAATCTCCCTCAACCATAAGAAGATAATATTCATGGTTTTTGAAGGAAACTTTCTTGGTCGCATCATCACTAAGAATAGAACAACCGTAGATCTTGACTGTGTAAGAGTTATAGCACAAATCCCTCAGCCGAGCACCAAAAAAGGTATGCAATCGTTCCTTGGAAAAATTAATTTTCTTTGCAAATTTATTCCAAATTTTTCCCAAATTGGCAAAACTTTACATAATATGATAAAAAAGGATGCATTATTCGAATGGAATTGAGAAGAAAAGGAATCCTTTGATTGCACTAAAACAACGGTCGTGGAGGCTCCTTCCCTCTCTAGCCTAGATTTCAGCAGGGACATTATCTTGTACACTTTTGCCTCAGACTCGTCATTGGCCATGGTCCTCACAAAAAAGGATTACAACCACGATGAATGGCCTACATCCTTCATCAGTATAGGGCTCCAAGGTGCAGAGCTAAATTACCTAGACATTGATAAGTAGGCATACACAGTCTAAAAATCGTGAAACACTTCAGACCATAGATCCTAAAAAACGACGTCATAGTAATGGTTCCACATGCCATCATAAGATCCCTCTTCATGCAATAGGAACTGGGTGAGAGGAGATCCAACTGGACGACCTCCCTCCAAGAATTCTATTTGGATTTCAAGCCCCCCCACACCGTGAAAGCGCATGGGCTTAGTAAACTAACCACCGGGGCGGCTCATTAACAAAATATAGAGTCCGAGTGACCAGTCCCGGAGACAGAAGGCTAGGAACATGAAATTGAAATGTACCATAATGAACTCCTTGGCCCACACGACTCCTCTTCATGGTACTCTGTTTTAAGTCAATACTTAGTGTAGGGATCTCTACCCGAGACAATGTCCACCAAACAAAATAGGGTCATCAGGCTTAAGGTTGTGTCGGCTTAGTGGGTCCTAACCCAGGTTCAGAGTTAATTTTGCCAAGCAAATCCCTATACTACTGGCCCTTTCGGCTTCAATCCATGGAGCGCGGACTGAAGTTGCACCACATGTAGTATTAGGGGATTTTGGAACCAAGTTTCTACACCCAGAGATGATTATGATGTCGTTTTATGCCCTAAACCTTCCTTCTCGCAAAATCTATAAGCCGCTAAGGCTTATCGATATAACTTCATGTTATCAACCTCTAGCCCCTCAAGAAGATCTATGACTATCTTTGGCAGAGCCTATACTGGTAAATCCACCACTTACACACCTATGTAATTACTCATAAGTTTCTTATTACCCATATCAGCTTAAGTATATGATATCTTTAACATGTATTAAGATATTATTCGTGTAAACATATATTATTCCTTACATTGATATAACAATCTAAACCATGTATATTTGCACATCAATACAATATTAAATCATAAACCCGATATTCATCACAACATAAACACATTCATTCATAACAAAAGTAAATCAATAAACACAGATATTTTCAGGATAATCTCTTTATTAATACTTTAGATTTTATTACAGACTAAAGACTACCCTACGCACTCAGCTTCAAAGGTCTGCACACACAACTATAGACTACTCTAGGCCTTTTCACACATGGCTACAGAGCATTTCTTCTACTCTAATACTCTTCGCTCTTCACCTCTAATGACCCATTACATTCATCAACATCAACTATCTACTGCATTAGACTCTCTAAGGCTCTCCTTCTAATAGAATCCTATGGTCCGCAGACCATGGGTAGGTCTATACAAGTCGACAAAACTTACATAAAAGAAG
Organism: Pinus tabuliformis; assembly: GCA_031772625.1. Classification (NCBI taxonomy): domain Eukaryota; kingdom Viridiplantae; phylum Streptophyta; class Pinopsida; order Pinales; family Pinaceae; genus Pinus; species Pinus tabuliformis. Next base: position 410,168,590 of record CM062814.1, read on the forward strand.
GGAAAATCCCTTTATGACACTTACTATCTACATGCTTTGTAACCACAACTTGCGGAGACTTTACACTTTACATAAAAAAAAATTGGGCTTTCCTGCCCAAAACGTGGGATTTTTCCCCAAAATTGACCCTAGGGGACCCTTTCCCAACAAGCCCCAACACAAATATCGTGACTAGACCCCGAGTCACTCTTCTAGCGTGGAGATCCTACTGTAGAAAATTCCCAGTTCGACTTGTGCCACTTCCACCTCATCAACGCTCTGCATGGCTCCCTGCTTGAGCTGCTCTATTGCTGGCCCTGCACTGTATTTTTTTACCTTTTATTTGTTCATTGTAGGCCTACCAACATTCTTCAGTGGTGGTAGATATGACATAGGCCTCATCTAGCCAAGGACCCAATCTAGCCTTGAGGACTACCTCTTTCCATTTTGATGCTTCCACCTGTTCAAGCAACTGCTTTGCCTCATGCAACTTAGTGAGTCGTTGTGATATAGTTATGGTGCGCAACATTTCTCTTGCTTTTTCATATTACTACTGCAATTCCTAGGCCTCTATGTTCAACCTATGTAGGTTAGGATCCTCCTGCACAGTTGAAATGATCTACATAGACTTCTCAAAGACCGTGGTTTAATCCACCACGAAGGCATCTACTATTGTGACTACATCTTTTACAACCGCCTCGCGTTGTTCTCTGACGTGTGGAGGACTTGAAAGTTGTGACTTCAACTCAAGTTTTGTGATTTTAAGGTTCAGTTCAAATTGAACCTTGGCCATGTATACCCTTGCATCGCACACACCTCTGGCCAATTTTCTAATATTGGCCTCCACAAGAGCTTCTTCTGGGATATGCAATTTCAAAATGGTTTTGCATGCTTCAGCTACCACTATTGTGGTTCACTCATTCCTCTCTTGAACCTTCTTCCATGCTTCTAGCACAATTTCCTTCTCAACAAATATCTATTTATTGTTGACTTTCTGCTTTCTGATCATGCTCAGTGCGCACTGCTCTCAGGCCTTAAGCTCTTCAGTCACACCTTCTTGTACTTTGTGAAGAAATTCACTCAGGATCATGGCCAATTTGAGGCCAACAATACTCATGGTGATGACAATAGCCTTGTCAGCTTCTGCCTTCATGCTCATAGCTCCATCTGGTAGTGCGACTAGCTAGAGATCAAAGGATCGAACCAACTCTACTGCTTGAGTGGTCCTCGACACCAAAATAGTTGATGTCATGCTTCTTTGCCCTGCACCTCACTGCAGTCTAGTTGTTTGGACCTACAGCTTGTGCAAACCTACCTTTATGGCACTTACTGCCTACTTCTGCTGCTACTCAAACTGCTACAGTAGTGTCACGTGGAAAGAGTTGTTAGTGCAGACACAACCGACCTTCCTAGAAGCCTAAGACTTTCTAATGACAAACAAGACAAATAAGAGCAATCCTTCCCTAAATATGCTTTTACAATATGAGAAATCAAGTGTTTAGATCCTACCTGTAATCCAACGCTGTTGTTGTGGTCCCGTTTCGTTGATCTGGATGAGCTCCTCCTTCCCTTTGAAACCTCCATTCACTAGCAATCAAACGATTAAATAACACCTGAATATCACATAAAATAAAACATATTTAACATATAGACCAAGGAGTATATGAAACAACTCATTAATAACAAATTGTTGAGAAGAATGGACTAATTTGTATTAAAAGGTAACAAAAGGAACCATTACAACCTGAGCCTTGGTGTTGTGCAAGCTCCTCCCAGGGTCCACAAGAGTTCTCCCTTACTCTGATCAGCTCACCCACCTCCCAATGGAAACAAGTAAAGATGGTAATCTCTCCTCACAAGCTTCTACAAGGAAGTCCTAATTCCAGTAGCATCTACCCTTAGGAATGTTCATCTTTCAACCTCCCCTCCCTTTGGCCCAATACCTGTATTTATAGTGCTCTAGAGGAAGTTATTCAGGTCCACCATCAATGGGATAAGCCCCTCTTTGGGTGGGATAGCTCCCCTATTGATGGGATAAGTTCCTCTTTGGTAGGGATACATGAACCATCTAGAGGCGCTTCATACACGTCAAACAAGCTTCTAGAAGACTCTAGAAATGAGCACAAGTAACTTTTTTGGAGTGAAACTTGTGCCTTTTGACCTTTACAGGAGTACACACCCACCCCTTTACATACAGAGCGTACAAGTATACAGGTATTGTGAACTTGGGTTGCGTACACGCAGGTAAGGCTAAGAGAAACTGCGTACCAGAGATAATTGACTTTAAATGACTTTTCTCTCTTTCTTGAAGTTTGACATGGAGAGCAGAGGCATGAGACTTGCCAAGGAGGATAGTATGACAGTGGATGGAGTCATACTAACTGTAAATAGTCATGGTGACATTTTTTAGTGTAACAGATTGCCCCCTAAAGTGCGAAGCCTGTAGTAGATTAGGGTTTTTATGATCTAGGAAGGGTGAAGTACTTTATCATTTCAAGGAGTATCTTGCGGAGGACCCGGTCAGAACCTGCAAATATTCAACAAAAAATACATATATAAGATAATATCATCGCTGAGGTAGGCATTCCCATACTCAGATTGAAAACTTTAACTAACATTCTAACTACTGCTCTGATACAAGAATGATTTTGTAGTACATCACAATAATAGACTTTTGTAGACACAGTATGGACGCAGCCATCTGTTTATGATTAGCCTACTGTATAATGAATACAAAACTCCTCGCAGCCTGGATGGTGGAAACTAGATCCACGGTGTTCATTTCTACTTCCCGAATTGGTATGATTCTATCCATGCGAATAAATAAATTGATGTCGAGCATGGTATAAACCACTTGATTACCAGTCAATGATGTAAACCGTTAACAAGTGTGAGAGAGACCACCAGTGATGTCAATGGTTCTCAAAGTACCCAGTACAATCCATGAAATGTGAATGAATGGGTTGATGTCGAACATGTCACGGAATCCTTCGATCGAAAGTCAATGATGTAAACTGTCATCAAAGGCGAGAAACCTGCCATTGATGCACGCAGAATTCAAGGTACTGACAATTTCTAAGTCATCTTTCTAGATAATATGCTGATGTCGATAGAAAGCGACCCGTTGTAGGCAAGCCCACAACACGAAATCATTGTTCAAGTTGAAGAAATGTTGTTGTAAGGACTGACTCAGGGATGGTCAAATGGATGACAAGTATTTTGCATATGAATGGTTTATTTGCAGAGACCTCTTGAACACATAACGACACGACAGATGGCTTGGTGACGATTGAACCAAAGTTAATACCCGAAAATGGTTGAAGACTTTCAAAGTGGTTTGATCAACTTTAAGGCAAAGGATTTCCAAACCCAGGTGAATGGAAAGTGTCGTGTTCAAGAGCGGTGATAAGGTTCTTCTGTAACAAAGGATAACAAATCGGTTCATTCTTCTCTCTTTTCCCCCACCATTTCTGGCAAGTACCTCTTTATTTTTTACAAGCTTGAGGAGGATAACATCTGCTTGATTATAAGCTCATCCTTCGGATGAGTCCAACTTAGTTTAAATTCGGACCCTAAGAAGGAGTGGTCCGTTCCTGTTTGTAATTGAATAGGTCCTTTACTGTGAAATTTTAATGAGTCCAGTATAGGAGAAACTCGGCGTTTTTCAATTTTAGAGAGTCTGAAAAAACTAAAGAAGACTCCAAGGTGAACTTTTTCGTAAATTTGTGTCTCCCAAGCCCGAAAAAGTATAAAATAATACCTGAGAGAACCGCTTGATCTTGCGACGAAGGAGTACTTTCAAGATTAGTGTCTCTGACCTGAAAAGTAAAAAGCGATCAAGGACACGTCGTTTTATTTCCGTATCGAGTTTCAAACGACAAAAACCCGGCAATCTTTTCCTGTTTTTACGGTCAGAAAAGAGCTATAAGAGGACCGTCTTTTAATTCCGTTTTAACATGTAAAAGAAACGCTCGGCAATCTTTTCATGTTTTAGGAGTCAGAAAAGGGCTTAAAAGATGACTCTGATGTCTTGGTTCGTGAAAAATGATGATTTTACTCTAAAGTCCTTTTGTCCTGCACAAAAACAACACATTACTCATATCTATTTAAGATGGGTAAAAATACATTGAAAAATGTCCTTTCATGGTGAAAAATAAACAAACCTAGCATCCATTCATCCAAAAAACCTATAAAAAAACTTTTTACCATGTCATTTTTACCATTTTACTGTTGAGGTTGAGAAAAGGGCTTTTGACAAGAAACTTCCCGTGGACTTTGCGGAGAATCCGACCGTCAGAATCGAGCGCCATCTCTTTCAGGTATTTCACAACATCCTCCTCTTCAATTTCATCCGTTTAGAATTTCATTTCAAGTTTTAGTTTGATTTTTTGGAGGGTTCAGGGTTTTAGAGTCCGTTTCTCGGGGGACGCAGGTGCCCCATGGGCGACCTGCGTACCCCGAATTTTTCGTATATGGGAAAAAGGTCGGGGTACGCAGCCCACCTTCAAAACAGCTACGTACCGCCGCTCTGTTTTCTAAACGCGCGGTGCGTACCCCGTGAAACGCGGATTTTCAAACCCCAAACCCCAAATTTAACCAACCAAATTTTGTTTAATGAATTCTAATCATTGTTTTTTGGTGTGTAGGTCACTCACCATGCTAGATTGGCATGAAAGAGAACATGAATACGTTGATTTGGCCGCAATAGGTCATCAACCTTCTATTGATGCATTAAAGGCATGCGGTCTCTACAAGTACTGGGCCATACCTGGCATGAGGGCCCAGGTGCCATTCTTAGAGTGGCTGGTTGAAAGGTGGAACATTCAGGATCAATGTTTTTACATCGGATAAAACCAGCTCAAGATAGAGTCCTCCGACATATACTTTCTCACTGGCTTGCCTAACAGGGGCGAGCAACTCTCTCTATTCAGGACTAGGCCGCGTGGCCAATCCCTTGCTAGTCTCTGGCTAGAGTGGTGCAATAATCAAAACTAGGAGAAGGGGATAGAAATCAAATACATATCCCGACCTGAACTCATGGTAATTGCCTTTACAGTTACCAGACTTTGCGGCACTGCCGCTTTGCACATAGACACTGGTTCCCAAATGCAGATGGCTATAGATTGCTTCCAAGGCACCATTTTCAACTGGTGCGATGCTGTGTTGGCCAATATGAAGGGCCAACTAACCAGGGTAAAGAACGGACAACTAAAGACTTTTGGATATGGGCCTTTAGTTGTGAGCTTTGCCCTAGAGAGAGTTCCAATGCTGATCCCCCAGCATCTTACAGTTCCAGTTGGGGCTCCTCGGGAGCCTAAGTTGACGAGATGGGTTGCAGTAATGGCCCGGCATCTTGATGAGGGAGCAGCAATTGTTCGATTTCCTAATGGTTACTTTCGCTGGCTGGAGGGCCAGGTCTTTGCAATTCAGGATTTCCCTTATGCCGGAATGGATTTTTGCAATGATCCGGACATGGTTCTTCCACAGGGAGAACAATGGGACGACAGAGGTACTTCATTTTTCACAAGTTTTTAAATTATCTATTTTTTTTGTTTTTTATATATCGTCTCAAAACTGACAGCACAAATTTTCAAAATGCAGATGTAGGTCCACGGCGTCCGACCAATCTCCGGGCTTTTGAGAGAAGAGTACCAGCTGTACCAGCACCAGCCCCACAGGATGCGGCCGCAGAGACCTTAGCCGAGCTGGAACAGGATCTAGAGCGTCTGACGGTGGGTATACCAGAGACCACTATAGATGACATTCCTATCCGACTTCAGCGCTACGTTGTCGCAGTCCCAGGACCTTTCAGGAGGTTCCTGTGTAGGGTAGCGCGGGCAGTGGTCTCGTATAGAGAGCACCACCAGTGATTGGCTAGTCACTTTTGTAGACACATATGACATTTTTGGTTTTTTGTACTTATCATTTTTGCCGATCATAAGCTGTTTTGCAACCTATGATCGAAGACGATGTATATTTTTTGACACACTCCTATCTATATATATCATTATTACCGGCTTATTTTGTTAAACACGTGTGATGAAATGTTTATAAATTTACATTTATGATTGTTACAAATGTCTATTTAACATTCGAGACGCCATTGCATCTGCTAATGTATTTAAAGACCTTGGAATATGCTGATATTCAATGTAATCAAATTCACGTTCCAAGAGACGCACCCTCAAAAATAATCTTAATAACACTGGATTTCTAATGGCATAGACTCTATTAAGCTGTAATACAACGAGTTCAGAATCTAACCTCACTATCAAACTCTGAATCCCAAATGAAATAGATTCAGATAATAATTCAATCACTGCACTGTATTCTGCAATGTTGTTTGTTGTTTGACCGAGGCTCACCCCATGCATAGAAACTAACTCGTCAGAGGGCGAATAGATAACCCAAGCTGCGGAAGAGATATTCTGTGTACTACGACAAGCACCATCAGCAAATCCAATGTACGTTTGGAGAGGCGTCAACATCTGCAATATCAGGAGTAAAACCAAGATAAGCCATAATAACGAAAAAAACACACTCTCTAAACTAAGCACACAGTCTAAACTAAGCAAACATACCAGCTAGAAAGAAAAATTAACCTAACTAGAACTAAATAAATCTCCATACCCACCATTTAAGCATAATACCTCTTTAGGTAAAGTCCATTTCTGGGCTTACCCAAAGAGTCCCCATCAAAATCTACCAGCTCATAGGCCCCTTTTGCTAGCTTTCACTTGACAATGTAGGGTCCATGCCACATGGGAACGAATTTTCCAGCACCTAATTTATCATTAGCTTGATCATATAATAGCACCAGGTCTCCTTCCGAAAAATTACGAGGGGTCACGTTACAATCATACTGAGCTTTCATCCTTTTTGCGTGAGTCTCGATCGCCAAAGCAGCATCTCGTCGAGTCTCATCTAATTTAGCTAAGTATAACAGACGCTTCTCCTCTTCGGAAGTAGCTGGGAGTAATTCGATAGCCATTTGAAGTGATGGGATTTCGCATTCAATGGGCAACACTTCTTCTAAACCATAGACTAGCTGGAAAGGAGTGAACCCTGTTGATCTTTTTACTGAGGTTCGATACGCCCAAAGCGCTAAAAATAACATGTTGTGCCAATTCGACCGATGAATACCAATGATTCGTCGGATCATGATAACTAGAACTTTGTTGATGGATTCAACCAAACCGTTTGCTTGAGGATAATAAGGAGTAGAACTATCACGACGTAAACCAAGCTAGCTTGTCAATTCTGTCATCATAATGTTCCGAAAATGGCGCCCATGGTCAGTGATTATCGCTTGTGGGACACCAAACCTAGCAATAATATGATTGAATACGAAAATCGCTATTGTTTTGCCGCTTGCCTCGAATGTAGGCATCGCCTCGGCCCACTTAGTAAAATAATCAACCGCAAGGATGATATACGCATGCCCCTCGGCCGAGTGAGGGTTACAAGTAATAAAATCGCTACCCCATTTAGCAAAAGGACCAACGGCAATTATAGGGTGGAGAGGAGCAGGTGGTGCGCGCATCTTGCGATCAAACACTTGACAGTTGTGGCATTTTTGGACCGCAATGATACAATCTTTAAACATGGACGGCCAGAAATAGCCAGCACGCAACACCTTCTGAGTTGTGGCATACCCAGACATATGACCGCCACATGCTCCAGAATGATAGTCATTCAAAACCCTTTCTGCCTCTTCATGAGTTAAGCAACGACGAAAAACCAAGTCCGCCCCACGACGATAAAGAGTATCTCCAATAATTCTGTATTGTTGGGATTGGAATCGAATTTTCCGGCATTCTGACTTTGAAGCTTCGGGCCGAAAGGATTGGGTTTGGAGATAGACGATTATATCCCCATACCACGGATCTAAAGTGCTGATAAGAAACAGAGATTCGTCCGCAATGGGTTCCTCTGCCACAGTTTCCGTGTCAGCACGCGGGAAGTCACACATCAGTTCCGCAAAAACTAAGGATTTCTTAGACTTGGACTTCTCGAACTCCAAATCGAACTCTTGCAGGATAACAATCCATTTGGAGTACTTGCCCCCTAGCAATTTTTTTGTCGAAATATAGATCATAGGGTTGCAATCCGAAATCACTGTAGTTTTACGGAGGAGAATGTAATGATGAAAACACTGGACAGCCTGAACAGCTGCCAGAGCCAATTTCTCCACATGCGAATATTTTAGCTCAGTGGGATTTAACGTCCTACTAAGATAATATATCATATGTTCCGTTCCGAATTTGTCTTCCTGAACTAAGACCATTCCAATGGTGGAGTGGGAGGCGGCGAGATACAAAAAGTAGTCCTGGTTGTAGTTGGGAGGATGCAGCAACGGTGCATGGGTCAACGCGTGCTTAAGTGCATCAAAAGATTTCTGAGCTATTTCATCCCAAGAAAATTGAGCGTTTTGTTTCAACAACCGGGCGAAACCCTTTGTAACCTCGGCATAGTTAGGAATGAATCGACGTAAAAAATTTTCTTTCCCCTGCAAACTTTGGAGTTGGCGCAAACTCGAAGGAGGAGGAAATTTGATGATGGCTTCGACCTTCGAGGGATCGACGTAGATACTGGCTTTTGAAACGACAAATCCTAGCAATCGTCCCACTTCTATGAAGAAGACACATTTGTGTGGGTTCAACCGAATTCGATAATGCCGACACCTCATAAAAACAGCGCGTAAGTGGACAAGGTGATCAGCTCGATGTAAAGAATGAGCAGGCAAATCATCGAGATATGGTTGCACAATGTGCTTGATGTCGTGAAACGCGTAAGACATTGCCCGTTGGAAAGTGGCTCTGGCATTCTTAAGTCCAAAAGGTAATTTGCAGTAAGCAAATGTCCCCCAAGGACAAATGAAAGTCGTTTTTGGTTGATCGGCAGGTAGAATATTGATTTGGTTGTAACCGGAAAAACCGTCCATAAAGGAAAATATTTCACTGCCGGCACAATCATCGGTTATTTGATCGATATAGGGCGTAGGATAGTTGTCTTTTGGACAACCACGATTTATATCCCTATAGTCTATACATATTCTTATTGTTCCTTGTTTCTTGTTAACTGGAACATTATTCGATACCCAATCCGTTAACGGGATCGGATAAATGAAACCTGCTTTCAACAACTTCTCGACTTCTGCTTTAATCGCAGCGGCTTTCCTAGGGTGTATCTGACGCAGACGTTGCCGAATGGGTTTAGCGTCCGGGTAAGTTTTGATTTCATGAACAACAATAGAGGGATCAATTCCTGACATTTCCTCATAGGACCAGGCAAACACGTCGCGGAATTCTTGAAATAGGACCTTGTATGTTTGAATTTCGTTATCTGTACACGAGGCACCTATATGAATGTTTTCAATAACTCCGGTTTTGACTGAAATGTCGATGGCAATAGTTTGGGAAATGTTTCCCAAATTCAACTCAAAATTAGGATGTTTCATAGGATTCTGAGCGTCCTTGACATATTCAGCTGTAAAAATGGATGAAAAATCATTTTCAAAGTCATCACCCGTAGGTAAAAACGAAGATCTATGATGAAGATCTTCCCATGGTAGATCGTCTACACTTAGGATTTCGCGAAGTTGTTCGTCAGATGACACGACTTCAAGAAACGTTATCCGTTTTGAGGTTGATGTGAAAAATGTTTCCTCATGGACCACATTCATTTGGTCGAAATGGGTTGAACTGGAGTTGGAAAAAGACTGCACGGCCTCATAAGAAATTTCATATGGACTCAAAGGCATTGCATTACCGAACGAGTCTATCTTAGATTCAGATGGGACAATCCAAGGATCATCGTAAATAATAGTGTCTGAAGTAATCATATGAATGGATGCGAATGAAGGGTCTGCATTGATCGAAGGAAAAGGAAAAGTTCCCAGTAAACCAGAATCTTTAACTAATCCTACACCAACATCCTTGTAAGGGATAGTCGTTTTACCGACATGCTGGATACTCTCTGAAGAGGCTGGGTCAGATGAAAAGTAAGCCAGCTGGTCTATCGTTACGATCTCACCATTATGTGGAAACTTTATAACTCTGAAGACCGATGACACGACCGATGTCATAGCATAAGACCAACTGCGACCCAAAAGAAGGTTGTAGTCTAGAGGGGCATCAACCACCTCCACATCCAGACTAACGGTTTATCCTTCAACCCCTATAGGAAAATCCTGTAGAATGCCAAACGGATGGAACCCACGGCCATCAAAGGCCTTAAGAATCGTCGGGGATTGGTTCAGTGAAGGAGAACCAAGCGATCTCCAACACTGAATCGACATAATACACGTAGAAGCTCCTTCATCAATTACAGTCCAATGAATAGACCTGTTTTTGACTATCACTGGAATCTGGAAAGCCATTTGATGAGGGAGACGCGGTGTACTATTTTCTAGATCAAAGATTATCAGGTTCGGGTCCTGAATATCAACAGCTCCTATAGCCGACAAGAGTAATTTTCGTTGTGCTGGGCATGATTGCAGCACTTCCAAAGCCGGCATTGCTGAGGGTGAAACAGCTAAATCCTCAACAATGTTATAATTCTGAGCTGCTCTCGCATGTGGATTGAAAGCAGACTTTCGAAGTATACCCTTGGTGGGCGGTTTAATTACCAAGTCCGGGTTAGGTTTCTCGATCTGTAGTGGGTCGGAACCAGGAGCTGAGGTTGATGGATTAGAATGAGAAGATTCTGCTTCTTTGCCATCAACAGGATTCTTACTACCATAATCTTGCGATCGAGTCGCAATCCGTACATGAGACATCATCAATATGGGTTCTTCACTGGCACTCGAGGAAGAACCTATCATTTTACTCTCCTGCTTCGGAAATGGATCTTTCAAAACAACAGGAGTTGGGGAACCCTTAACGATTTTCACAACCTCTGCCCGATGAGGGCAACCTCTGGTGAAATGATCTTCTTCACAAATTAAACAAGGATAGCGAGGTTTGCGCTTTTCGTCGTTAGATTCCGACTTCTCTTTTTTCTCCTTTGGAGCCTTGTCTGCTTTATCCTTCTTCTTGCCTTTATTCTTACCACCATTTTTTGATTTAGCCATGGATGACTCTACAGCGTGAATATCGGCAGTAATTTCAGGAGAAGATTCTACTGTCAGGGAGTCTGGTAAGGTTATTATTGGAGAAGAATTCTTTGAGGATTTCTTCTTACTTTTAGTATTCACCGTACCAATCATGACATCAGCAGCATGAGACCCCGAAGGAGCAGCAGCGATTTGATTCGACTTAGGAAGATATGGGATCTTCTCGTGCAACGTACCCGACTGAGTGTAAACTAAGTCAAGGTACTGGGATTGAGCAATGACTTGCTCCTCAGTAACTACTCCGGCCTTAGCTACATCTTCAGTAATGTTTGGTAATAATGATTTTACAAACCATTTAGCTAAGATTTGGTCCGGGATAAAAACTTTCACTAAACGTCTTCGACGTCTCCATTCATGAATATGATCGGAAATATAGGTGGAGGTCGACTGTTTTAATGAAGTTAATAGCTCTGTGTCGTTATCGTATCTGACCGGCAACTGAAAATGAGTTAGGAACGAGGTGGCTAACTGGCTAAAATTGTAAAAAGAGGCCCGTGGTAACTCAATGTACCACTTGGCCGCGAGACCAATGAGCGTACGCTAGAAAAGACGTAAGCGGATCGGATCATCCGAGATAGAATTTGAAGCACACCAGAGGTGGTAAGTCATCACGTGATTGGACGGATCCTCTCTAGACTTACCTTCAAACTTGGGTATATCACTGGGCAACTTATTTAGCATTGGCGGCCAGAACGGAAGATATTGAATTGGATCATTCGTTAGGCGCGTCAAGTCGGGTAAATCCAAAGTTGCGATAAACGGTAATTGCCGATTAGGATCTCTAAAACTCTGGGTCACAAGACCAGTCCCAGGAGGAGGATATCCAGGATAACTTGGAACAGGAATCGCATTCGGGATATTATATTCTCCTGGAAAACCAGGATTAACCGGACCATACTGGGTTTGCTGAGGTTGTTGATAAGTGTACCCAGGATACGGTTGATACTGGTAAACCGGTTGTTGGATAGCAGGACCGAATTGGTACTGTCCCTGGTACTGTTGGTAGGTAAATTGAGGTTGACTTGTTACAACAGTACTTAAACCAGGCTTCCCTACAGGCATCTGGACCGTAGTTTGAATCGTAGATCCGGACAATGGTAAAGATGTCTCAGGAGTGGTTGCAGAGACAGTAGAAACCGGAGCTGTCGATACTCCAGAAGTAAGTGCGGTAGATGTTGCGGTAGTTGCAGTAGTCGTTTGAGATGGAGTACTAGGTGCAATTGGCGGCTGAGTAACTACCGAAGTTACGGAAGTTTGAACATTTGACTGGACAGGTTGCGGTTGCTGGGGTGAACTAGAAACTACGGGTTGTCCAGTTTGAGGTACCAACTGTATACTTGGCTGCAACACCTGTTGACCCTGTGATGGATCCCACATTATCATTCTGGGGTATTGACCCGTAACAGGTTGAGGATACTGAGATCCATAACCAGATTGAGGATAGGATTGATAACTGAAAGGCATAGTTCCCATACCTTGAACATATGACTGACCTTGAGGTGGTTGATAACCTTGGGGTGAATACTGATATTGGGGTTGACCTTGACCTTGAGGTTGATACCCTTGAGGTTGATACCCTTGGGGTTGATACCCTTGAGGTAAATATTGATACTGAGGTTGACCCTCGGGTACATATTGAGGCTGGGGTTGACCTTGCGGCATGTATTGTACCATGGGTACATACTGACCTTGAGGCTGCCCCCCAGACACAATTTGTGTACCTTGAGGTTGCCCCCCAGGCGGTAATTGGCCACCTTGAGGTTGAGAAACGGGAACTGAACCTGACATCATATAAATGTCCCCTACACCCAATGTTTTATTACCATTGTTTCCAGCTAATAACCCATGATCAATGGGTTGAGGAGATGCCCCCACAAAGGTCCCAAAAAGTGACTGATACCCGGTGGGAACAGAAGGACCACCGTGTAAGAAAGATTCAGGAGATTGAGTAAACACGGACGACTGACCAGACATATTTATAGGAGTATAAATACCTCCAGGTGGAAAAGGAGTACGAGGTGGAGAAAAACCTACCCCTAAGTTGTCTAAATAATTGGTTAACGAAAGGTACCAAGTAGTACTTCTAGGAGGACTGTAAAAGATAGATTCACGCTCCCTTAGATCAATAGTAGGTTGATCTTCAAGTATAGATACGCCTAATTCTTCCTCTGGAGCAAGTTATTCAATAGCTATCAAACCAGTAGGAAGATTTTCGGTGATGACTCTTTCTACCCTAGGTGAATCTGGTACACTAGAAGCTGGAGTAACAGGTTCAGATATTTCAGGTTCTTCGCCTATATCACTAGTAGAGGAAAAACTACCAGCAAGCTCAGAAACTTCAACTGCTTCAGGATTATAACCTGTTTCTAGACTTTGGTAATCTTGATGGACTACCAACGAAGACTCTCCTTCTTCTGGTGAACCTACTCTACTGCTGCTAGGAGGAGTTACAAGGACCTTTAAACCTTTGTAATGACTTGGGACGTCTTGAGGAGATTCACCCCGAAGTCTACGGGATTTCCTCAACAATTCGGCTGCAGAAACAACCTCAGGAGACTTGCCCCAAAGTCTACGGGACTGTCTCAGTAATTCCGCCACAGTTAAAAACTTTTAACTACTGCATATGCAAACAAAGTAAAATCTCAAAGCAAACCACCTAAAGTCTCTAAATAACCAAACAAATTCGAATCATATGCCTAAAGAATCTAGGGCGTCAAACCAAGCACAAACAGTATCCTTCCAGACCGAAAACGCTAGTTGGAGATGAAACCCAACATCGCCGGATTCAGTACAGAAGTGGCGGGTGGAACAGTTACCCCGACAACCTGCTTAATGAATAGACCGGCACAAGTTCCTCCACTTTAACCGTCTCAAGTGAAGTGAACCCCTCGGAAAATCCAAGTGAGTCTAGCCGACGTCTGCTCCAGGTACAGTGGGATCTTCCCTCGATCGTCACCTCGGTAGAATCCTAAAAATAATGGTCACTAAGGTTACCAACCGCAACAAATGCACCTGGGGGAACAGTCTACACTCCGACAGCACGCAAGGGCAGAGTATCAAGCTCAATCCCCTTGGCGGGTCCTTGACAATAATCCAAGGTTTACTGACAAGTGACCCCTGGCTCCTCGACAATGGTTAATCCGAGGTTTACCATTTGTAATACGTGCGTGTCTAGCGTCGTTCCCAACGAGGGAGGATTGATCCCCTCACTGGTTCGGACACGAGCTCATGCTTGTCCTTTAAGAGGAGCTTTCCCAGAGTACAAATGAGAGAATTGGATTTATTCTATCACAAGATAAGCTACTTGTTTGGTTTTGTTGTCTTGGAGAGTTAATTACTCTCCTACTCCAAGACACTAGCCTGATCTAAATTGGTGTTTCAGAGCCCTAGTAAATAAAATTTACTAAGTTGATTTTACTTTAAGCGTTAATTTTATGGTTTTTCTTAAAGACAAAAGGTAGTGGAGATGAAACTGGTGGTGTGTAGACTCGACTCGCAACCACTACAAAGATGCACCTAAGATGATTTACACTACTTTTCTTTTTCAATGAATCTACTAACTAAGAGAGTTGGAAAATCCAAATTTTATAGAAAACAACTTTCTTAGTAAAGACAATCAAAGAAACAATTCTCTTTATCTTTTCAAAACACACGACTCATGACCACTAATTACTCTACGAAGTTTCCTTTTTCTCCCAAAAGTCTACAAATGCTACCAAAGCAAACTTTTTCCAAAAGAATTTTTGTGTTTTTTCTATATTAATAAAGCATGTAAAACTATTTTATCAAATCGAATTTAACAAATCTAAGACAATCAAATCAAATTCACTCAAAAGTAAATTAAAAGGAAATTTACCTAAAAGCAAAAAATAATGAGGACAAAAGCCTACAAGGATGATTCCCGGATGTTTTACTCAGTCAAAATGCAACTAAGGATCAGTTCATGCAGAATCATAAACTAACCAAAAAACAAAATCGAAATCTTTTTGTTCTTTTTTCTCAAGAATGGAATTCAGGGCTTTAACAAACAAACTTTTCGAGATTCGCAAAGAGAAGACACAAAGGTAGGTCTCTCACTAGGGTGACTTCTATGACAGACCCGACTCCTAAGAGGACTGATCAAAACCAGGGAGATCCAAAGTTTGACAACCTCTAATGCCAAAGTCACTACAGGACCAGTTAAAAATCAAACCCTAAGGCAAAATCCCTATGAATTCCACCAAAACCCTCGACACTAACGGGACAAGTTCAGGTGAAGATCTTTGACAGTAAACTGATGGATCTGGGCAGTAAAAACAAATTGAAAACAAAATCTAAAGAGCAAAAAAGCAAAAATTGAAATTTTCTCAAAATTGACAGGGGTACGCAGGTCATCTGTTCACACAGGCGCGGGTACGCACTGTGCACAAAGACGCAGTGCGTACAAGTATGCACTGTGTCAAACCCAGAGACTGCGTACTGCTGGCAAAGCTAAGAAAAATAAAAACTAAATTGACTCTAAGCTAACCCACCCAAATACACAGCTAGACAACCAAAAGTCAGAAAACAAGCAATTTTTCTTAGACCAAAATATCAAATCAAAAAGAACTCAAACACATTCATGGAGTCCCCAGTGGAGTCGCCATTTTGTCATGCGGAAAGAGTCATTAGTGCGGACACAACCGACCTTCCTAGAAGCCTAAGACTTTCTAATGACAAACAAGACAAATAAGAGCAATCCTTCCCTAAATATGCTTTTACAATATGAGAAATCAAGTGTTTAGATCCTACCTGTAATCCAACGCTGTTGTAGTGGTCCAGCTTCGTTGATCCGGATGAGCTCCTCCTTCCCTTCGAAACCTGCATTCACTAAAAATCAAACGATTAAATAGCACCTGAATATCACATAAAATAAAACATATTTAACATATAGGCCAAGGAGTATATGAAACAACTCATTAATAACAAATTGTTGAGAAGAATGGACTAATTTGTATTAAAAGGTAACAAAAGGAACCATTACAACCTGAGCCTTGGTGTTGTGCAAGCTCCTCCCAGGGTCCACAAGAGTTCTCCCTTACTCTGATCAGCTCACCCACCTCCCAATGGAAACAAGTAAAGATGGTAATCTCTCCTCACAAGCTTCTACAAGGAAGTCTTAATTCCAGCAGCATCTACCCTTATGAATGTTCAGCTTTCAACCTCCCCTCCCTTTGGCCCAATGCTTGTATTTATAGTGCTCTAGAGGAAGTTATTCAGGTCCACCATCAATGGGATAAGCCCCTCTTTGGGTGGGATAGCTCCCCTATTGATGGGATAAGTTCCTCTTTGGTAGGGATACATGAACCATCTGGAGGCGCTTCATACACGTCAAACAAGCTTCTAGAAGACTCTAGAAATGAGCACAAGTAACTTTTTTGGAGTGAAACTTGCGCCTTTTGACCTTTACAGGAGTACGCACCCACCCCTTTACATACAGAGCGTACAAGTATGCAGGTATTGTGAACTTGGGTTGCGTACACGCAGGTAAGGCTAAGAGAAACTGCGTACCAGAGATAATTGACTTTAAATGACTTTTCTCTATTTCTTGAAGTTTGACATGGAGAGCAGAGGCATGAGACTTGCTGGTGGGCTCCAGTATTGTAGCAATAATGCTACAACTCCTGGAGCTTCCTATCTCTAATTTTATCAACCCGGTAGTTCGTACAAACTTGGAAGCGACGGTGCTGTATGCACAAGTACTAGCTCTTGTCGCAGCTGTCACTTCGTCAGCTGACACAAGTCCGCTAGGGCTCAAGCCAACTTCTATATGCTCACAGAAGAAGCTTTATGAATGATGGATGAAAGCTAACTCAAAGGAGACTAGTCTAATTGCAGAAAGAAACTGAAAGCCAATAAAGCATGAAAACCCTAGTAAACCCTAATTTGACTAGCTAGACCCTTACAATGCAAAACTGTGAATGAAACTACTACCACTAATGCCATTACTTGTAGTGAGCTGAAATACATGCATCTAAGCTACTTGCACCTGAAAATACATGTTTTTGTATTTTTTCATTAAGTGGTTGGATTTATTGTGATGATGCCTTTGATTAGGGTTTGGTTGTGCAGGAGCGGTTGGAATGGAAGGAAAGCATGGGCAAGGTCAGGATGGCTAGGGGAGGTCCCAGAAGGTCTCTAGCATCAGTCCATAGAAGTCTACCACTTTCGGATGCTCAGAAACCGAGTTCGCAGGCTTCTACAGGAAGTCTGCAGGGGATGCTACAGGAAACTCAGGGATTTCTACAGGAAGTCTGTGCAATTCTACAGGATGTTTCGCCGTGGAAGTTTTGGGAGATGGTGAAGTGTTGGAGTGGTGTGGGAGGATAGGTGAGATGGAGATGGAGCTGGTGATGGCTCAGGAGCAGAGAAATCAGATGGAGGAAGAGTGCATACAGCGGTTTGATGGCTGGAAGGATGGGATCAACAAAAGGTCAAAAAGATGAAGCTACGTGGATAATGGGTGAATTGGAGGGTAAACGAGCTGGACAGAGGCTGAGTGGGTGGCTTGAGGAGAGTTCAAGAAGAAGAAGAAGGAAGTGGAATGATATGGAGCAGCGTAAATGAAACAAATGACTTATGCACCAAAACGAGAATTCATTAACCTATGATAACTGTTCCATGAAACCTATGATCAACAATGGAAAACCAAGAAATGAAACTTGTGCATGGAAGTGAAATGTAGAAGTATGGTTCAATATCAAAAGTGCATGGATGGATCTTCAACGAAAATGTCTATGTTGCAGCTTGCATGGAAGTGAGAAGAACTGCGTTTCTTTTTGGTGGTTGGTTATGGACTGCACCCCAATCCCTAACAGAGATGGCAGTGAGCTTTAACAACCTTTTTCTGGAGCTCCAATAAATTATACCTATCCTCTTATCGAATGTAAGCAACTGAAAGAAAATTCACCATGAACTAATCCTATTCAATCTCATGAAAAAGACTAAATTAATAGACTGTAAATTCAAATTGCATGTCAAAGTAAAGACTCAAAGTGCTAGAACGAAACGCAAATAACATTACAACACCGAGGAGATCTATTTCTCTCAGGTTGGGCCCTAACCTGAGAGCTATAGCTCCCTTAGAAACTCAGAATGAGATCAAAATCTGCCTGCCTTTATTCATAAACGAAAATCTGATGTCATGCCAAAACTGGCTTACAAAAGGAACAAACACCGAGCTGTAGCTCGTACTTCCAAATTACAAGAGCAATACAAAAGTTCAAAAAGCCTCTATCCAAGGCTACGGCCTCAGTATTTATGCAAAATGTTCATCCAACAGGTGTCCTTGATTTGTGGAGCTCGGCTGTCCAACTGAAGGTTAAACTGCTGATCCTGTAGGACAGTTGTAACTGCTGTTCCTGTAGAACAGTTGTAACTGCTGTTCCTGTAGAATAGTTGGCTGCCTCTAAGCTCGGTGGGGAGATGGATTGGAGCTCAGAGATATGGTGGGAGTCACGAGTAAGGTCCCCAAGACCGTGGACATCCTCTCCTAAAAAACCAGCAGTGCCACCTCACTGTCTCCTTGTCTCCTTTCTCGTGGTCTTTGCTCCCTTTTAATGCCAAAACCTGAAATCATCATGCATTAGTCACGTAGATAGAATGCCTACCCTTCTTCCTACAAACAACACGAATAAACCAAGAAATGAATGCATAAGCAATAAAAAATGAATGGTTTGAGCAAAGAAAGTAGGCCAAATGAGCCCAAATTGTACCAAAAATTGGGGCTCATCATCACCCCCCAGCTAAACTATTTGCTCATCCTTGAGCAACTTAGTCCAAATCTTCATCCTTCATTGCTTTCACTGCTTCCCTTGCATCCCAAGGCTCTGTGGTAGTGTATTCTCTGTGGATATGAAACCCTGCTTTCCTGTTCACCTCTTCCCATTGTTGACTGTCTTCTTCCTCTGTATTGCCTTCAGCCAATCCTAGCAGTAGTGGTGGGCTGAGTTTAAGGCCAATCCAGCTGGCCTGGAGGCTTTGCATGGACTTCTTGTAAAGTTCAACCCTTGCCAAAGCTTCCCTCATCCGAATGGGGGTATGGTACTCTCTGATTTTCAAGCTGTGTGCCAGGGTATTCCATCTGCGTGCACATGCTTGGGTAGCATTTTCTCCCAACAACCTTTCCATGTCTTCAAAGTGAGCTGTGGCTTGGGCCTGTTGGTCCATAAATCTCAAGGAAGCTGTGGGATCCGTAGCCAACTGTTGGTGGGTTGAGATGAGTGCCACCGGATCCTCTAGTTCTGGTCGAATGAACAGTGGCTCGCTCACTTCTGAGTTCATGACCGATTTTGCTTCAGCTACTCTTTGATCCTCATGGTTTAACCATGAGGTGAACGCCATCAATTGCATATCCCCCAAAGCAATATTGGGATCCCAGGAGACTTCATTAGGCAAAGCCAAATTGTGGAGGTAAAATTCTGCTAATTTGGCTTTGTCTTCTGACGAACTAGTACTGCACAACTCAGAAAATTGTTGTGGGCTCTGGATATGTGAAATACCTCTTTGTGCCACGGTGTTTATTTGGAACTGCAGCCATTGATCTTTTAAGAACAATCCATAGGATTTTTCAGGTGTTCTGCACTGAATTGCCTCCATGGCCCAACTGGCCATGCAGGCTAATTGTGCTTCCTTTTGTTACAGTTGTTCTCTTAGGGCTTGCACTTCAATTTTTGTTTGCTGTTCTTCTTCCTGTAGAAGTGTCATTGGCCCTTCAAGGCTGGTGGTCAGCTCCTTTTTGCTTTTTTGTTCATTTGTGATGTCCTTGGAGGATGTTCCTGCCCCTGCCTTTAGTTCCTGTAGCTGCAATCTCAGCTTCTGATTTTCTTCCTGTAGAAGCACAAGTTGGCAATTAGCCACATGTTTAGCTATGGTGAATTCACTCCTGACCTCCTTGAGTTACTCTTGTAAAGGGCCTATGTCCACCACACCCTTCGATTTGGCGATCTGCATCCATGTGTGGGAACGGACTCTTTCTTTCTCTAGTTCAAAAAATAGAGGCACAGTAAATTTCTGCGGTATGATTTTGCCCGCCTCTAAAAAGGTGTAGTATGAATTAAAATTAGGTGAAGGGCTAGGTTCTGGTATATGTTGTCTTTCTATCTCTTCAGGTGGTTCTACCTCACCCCCCCTTGGTGGTGATGAGAGTCCTTCTCCTTCCTTATTTTCCGTTTCCTGTAGCCGAGCCAGAGTATCCTGTAGAACATTTTTAGCTTCCTATAGCCGCGCTTGTTCAGTCAACAGGTCTAACCTTTCTTGCCACGTATTTTTCTTTGGACTCCGCTTCTCGTAGGTGACTATGATCCTGGAGGGTGACTTTTCCTTGGGAGAAGCAGGGGTATCTTCGATGACGATCGGGCTGCTGGATTGAGGCTGTGGTTTTCCCATCTTTATCCTAACACTTCTTCGAGCTTTAAAGTATAGAGGGGTCTCCCTTTTCCTCTTTTCTTTTGGCTTAGGTGTCGTGCTCAGGCCAGCTAATACAGCTGGTGCCTCCCGTGCCAGAATGTCCGCCTTCTTCTCTTTGGGTTTCGCCTTTTCGGGGCTTCCTGTAGAAGCCTGTTTTTGCACTTTCGGGCTTCCTGTAGAAGCCTGTTTCTCAATGATTTTTGGGCTTCCTGTAGAAGCCTTTGTCTTTGTTTTTGGGCTTCCTGTAGAAGCGTGTTTCTCACTGATTTTTGGGCTCCCTGTAGAAGCCTTTGTTTTTGTTTTCGGGCTTCCTGTAGAAGCCTGTGTTTTTGTTTTCGGGCTTCCTGTAGAAGCCTGTTTCTGCTTTCCTGTAGACACAGGTGTCTCCACCTTCGCTTGCTTGCCTGCCTGAGTTTTTCTTTTTGCTTTGGTTGCAGGTGCTGTTGAGGTACTTGGGTTGATGTGGACCACCTCACCTTTGTCCATTCTGCTCTTCATCCTCTTTTCTCTTGCTGACAGGATAGGTGTGCCACCTTTTTCTTTGTCCTCCTTTTCCTCATGCTTCTTCCTTTGTTCTCTCTTCTGTACTGTGGTCGGGGTCTTCTGGCCTTCTTCTCTCTGTCCCTCTGCCACTGCTTCTTGTTCCTCACCGCTGGAGGAACCCGTTTCTTCGATCAACATTTTAATGTCCCCATATTTTGTCAAATTCCGGAAGGATTCCCATGAGAGGGGAACCTTATATGAGTGCAGCGCATCCTCCACAAGAAGCTTGATCAACCCATGGTGGGCTATCTGATCTGGTATGCCCTCTTTCAGCTTTGTGGCACACTCCATTAGAGACTGCAGTAGGTAATAAGGGATGCTCAATTTTTATTCTACAGGAAGGTCAATTCGGTGCCTCAATTCAGTGAGCAGCCGAAAGTGATATGCATACACGATGCTGAAACGACCTTCACAAGTGATATATTTCATGATTTGCAAACTGAATTCATTCCATGGTGGAAATAGGCTCGTTCTTCGCACCCCATTTTTGTCCTCCGAGAATTCTTCCTCAGGTGGAAAGAATTATTTCTTTGCCTGCTGGCTCAGCTTTCTTTCTTCCTTATCCCACGACAAACCCATAGGAAGTTCTGTGATCCGACTGATATGTTCCGGGGTGAGCTTGAGGGTTAGGCCTCTGAAGTTCACTGTGGCCAGTGTCTGGGATTTACGCTTCAGATCGTGCAAGAATTCTTCGGCCACCTCATCATCGTAACCCTGCAGCTTATCACAAAAAGGCATCCATTGTGATCTGGTGAAGAGCTCTACCACTGTCGGGTTTTCCCTTAATTTGGTTGAATCAGTGGGTTCCCGTCGTATAAACCCACCCGACATGATGACCACGGTTGTTTTAATTAAAGGTGGCAAATGCAAAAGAGATTTGGTCTATTAAGACAGAGCATGCACATAATCCACAAAATTCAACACAGTCTACTTATACTGATATCCTGTAGAACGACAGCATAGACACAGCAAACAACAATTCCACCAATATCTTTATGACCAGACTGTGGACGATGGTCTTGCCACTCTTACTAACCAGTTGCATGAAGAGTTCAGGGTTACCTCTTTAATTGGCCACATTTTTTCGTGAGGCACCCGCTTCCCTGTAGAAGACTGCGTTCCTGTAGAGACTGCGTTCCTGTAGAACTGCGTTCCTGTAGAACTGCGTTCCTGTAGAAACTGTGCGCAATTCTTGGGGAGGACTGTAGTTGGCCCGCGCTCGAGGTGTGCTTCACCGGCGTTCTGGTAGCCAACAGCTCGGCGTATCAAAGTGCAGAGGAGATCATAATAGCCACCCGAGTTTGAAGTGGTGGTTGATAAATGCATGCGCATGATCTAGCCGATTAGATTTTGAATCGGCGCAATCCGTGGTGCGGGGGATGAGCTGTCCCTACTGGACCGTTGGGCGACATCATCCTTCATTCGCCTGCGTATTCACTTGCTGCCGCATCCATTCCCACAGATTTGCCGCCGCCTTTTCCTGTTAAACTCATGCTTCTGACGGGAGTGTTCTCACATGCGTGCCGCTCATTCTTTTTGTCGTGGCCGCCACCCAAACATCCAATTACACTTTAACTAGCCGACGTGGCGAGCCGACTGGCCATACAACTGCTCAACCATTCATTTTTACGCTGTGCAAACAATTTCAAAGTAAAATTCATGCGATTTGATTGAAGGAAGGGTTGAGACACTTACCTGCGTGGCTGCCCACGATTTTTCCAGTTCTTGGACGATGGTGAGTGGATCTACCTGCTGCATGTGACTTAAACAGACCCGGAGGCTCGTGGTTACAGGCTGCCAACGATGGAGTGGATGCTTTGGTTGCATGCGCCCACGTTTTGTTACATATGGCGGAGCTGTGAATGGTTTCCACTCGAGCAGGTTGAACTGTTACAGGATTCCCGCGAGGTGTCTCGTAACAGTTCTTTCTCCTTGGGTGCATGTTGCACGACGGAGGATCTGGCCTTTCAATCACGTTCTCGGAGCTCTTAATGTCTGTGGTATGAGATCCCAGCATTTGTTTAACTTTGAAAATGGCTTTCCCGCGAGAAATCATCGATCTGTTTTGTTGGTGCAGGGAACTTGGTTTCATGTCGACAAGGATGGTGGAGCAAGGTGACAACAATGTGCAAGGGTGCCAACAGAGGCTGGCATGCATCTAAACCAATCCATAGTCGCTAAATCTCCTTTTAAGATGAATTCTGGGCCGTCCCAAACTTCTACAGGAAGTTTCCTGTAGAACACAGAGCTTCCTGTAGAAAGTTCGGCCTTCCTGTAGAAAGTCTGTACTTTCCTGTAGAAAATCCGCGCCTTCCTGTAGAAAGCCTGCATCTTCCTGTAGAGGATTCAAACCATGATAAAATTGTACATACCTTGAAAAAACATGGGTACCCTTGGATGAGGTGCTGGTGAGGTCTCTTGACAGCAACATAAGGACCCTTGGCTTTGAGTTGAAGGGTTCCTCTCCTCCATAGAACATCTGCAACCTGCATGCAATTTTATCATATTTTGCTTATTGTTTTTTTTTTTTTTTCTTATTTTTTTTTTTGAAAGATAAAAGGGGCGCCTCAAAGAGGTTTTCACCCGTGCCATCTGCCCTGAGCGCCTCAGAGAGGTTTTCACTCAAGGACCTTTTTCAAACCTTTTCTCTTTTTTTTTGAAAGACAATAGGGGCACCTCAATGAGGTTTTCACCCCTACCACCTGCCTTGGGCGCCTCAGAGAGGTTTTCACCCAAGGATCTTTATTATTATTATTATTATTTTTTTTCATATCCCTCAGGGTATGCCAGAAGCAGAGGCAGAACCCCTCTCTAGGACCAATACGGATTTCTCCATAGTTTTGATGAACTCTTGCCTTGAGAGAGGTCTCCGGTAGATCTTCAGTCGATGCCCATTGACAAGCATGGGAATGGCTTCCTCATCAATGGTTCGAATGAGGACAGATCCATTGTCATGGCATTTCTCCACTGCATATGGTCCTAGCCATCTGGTTCTCAACTTCCCCTTGAAATCTTTGTATCTAGAGTCATACAACAAAGCCCAATCTCCCAGCTGAAATTGCTTGTCATGGAGATGTTGGTCATGCCACACCTTTCTCTGAAGTTGAACCACTTCTGAGTGAAGGAGGGCCTGCATTCGGTGCTCATCCAGGCCATTCAGCTGCAGTAGCCTTTCTTGTTGTGCATGGCTGAGATCTAGGTCCAGCTGAGCTGCCATCCTCAAAGTGTTGTATTCAAACTCAATGGACAGTAAAGCTCTCTTCCCATAGACCAGCTCATACGGTGTAAAGCCGGTGGTGGTCTTCCAAGTGGTGTTGTAAGCCCATGTGGCTTCAACCAGGCGATCTGCCCAGTCCTTTCTGCTGCTGCTCACCACCTTAGTCAAGATCCATTCTAATGCTCTATTGGTGACTTCCACCTGCCCATTTGCTTGAGGGTGATAAGGGGTGGAAGTCCTATGCTTGATCTTGTGATGAGCTAGTAGATCTTCAACCAGGTTGGAGGTGAACTCACTCCCTTGATCGGTGACCGGCTCTCTTGGATAGCCAAACTCATAGAAGATGTTTTCTCTTAGGAACTCGGCCACCTTTTCTTTGTTGCTGCCTTGATTGCTTTGGTCTCTGCCCACTTTGTCAAATAGTCAGTACACACAATGATGTAAGTCCTTTGCCTCGAAGAGGGGTTGATTGGGCCCACAAAGTCCATGCCCCACTTCTCAAATGGCTCAAGAGTCACTTGAGGTTGGAGGCATCTCATCCCTTTGGGTCAGTTTCCCCATTCTTTGGCATTGGTCACACTGACTGACATATCTTCTGACATCTTGATGAAGTGTGGGCCAATAGTAGCCTGCCTGCAGGATTTTGAAGGCAGTTCTCTTTGCTGCAAAATGTCCTCCACAAGGCCCATCATGACAAGTGAGGAGGATATCAAAGACTTCCTCCTCCCTTACACAACGCCTTAAGATCTGATCGGGGCCAAGCTTGAATAGATTGCCCCCGATCCAAGTAAATGAGGCACTTTTTCTGATGATTCTTCTCTTCTCTCTGGAAGATAGGTGTGGAGGGAACTGTGCTGAAACAAGATAGTTTGCTATATCAGCAAACCATGGAGAGAGTACTGAAATAGCAAACAGATGTTCATTGGGAATTTGGTCATCCACTGTTCCATCCTCATCTGCAGACAAATCCAATCTAGATAAAAAGTCAACAACAACATTTTCTCTACCTGGTTTGTCAACAATGGTAAAATCAAACTGCTGCAATAAAAGTAACCATCTAATAATACGAGCATTCACATCTGGTTTATTCATTAAATATCTAATAGCAGCATGGGCAGTATGTACAAAGGTCTGATAACCAGTAATATAATGTCGGAACTTGTTCAATGCATGGACCACAGCCAAGAATTCTTTCTCGGTTACAGCGTAATTCAGCTCGGCTTTGGACAAGTTTTTGCTAACAAGGTAAATGGCATATGGAATTTTTTGCTCAACTTGTCCTAAAGCTGCACCTATGGCTTTGTTCGAGGCATCAGTGTGGATGTGGAAAGGTAGGGCCCAGTTTGGACCTCTCAGGATTGGGGTTGACACCAACTTGTCCTTCAATTCATTTAAAGCCCTCTGACAACCGTCAGTCCAATTAAACTCCACATCTTTTGCCAACAGGCCAAACAATGGTGAGGCTAGCTTGCTGAAATCTTTAATGAATCTCTGGTAGTATCCTGCTAATCCCAAGAAACTCCGGACATCCCTTACCTTTTGAGGAGGTGGAACCCTCCTGATGAGAGCAATTTTGTTAGGATCCACCTGCAACCCTTGGCAAGAAATGGTATGGCCTAGCACGGTCCCTTCAGTCATTAGGAATTCACGTTTTTCAGGACTAAGGGACAAGTTCATCTCGGTGCATTTGGTTAGGACTTTTCCCAGGTTGGACAATGCTTCCTGGAAGTTGGCCCCATAAGGAGTAAAGTCATCCATATAGATTTCTACTGCATCATGGACCAGCTCCGAGAAGATGCTCAAGACAGCTCTCTGAAAGGTAGCAGGAGCATTGCATAGCCCAAAGGGAAGGACTCAGTAGGCAAAGGTACCCCAAGGACAAGTGAAGGTGGCCTTATCTTGGTCTTCCGGGCTGATTTGGATTTGGTTGTACCCGCTAAACCCATCCAGGAAAGAGAAGAACTTCTTTCCTGCCAGTCCATCCAACACTTGATCTATGAAAGGTAGAGGGAAATGGTCCTTCTTGGTAGCTTTGTTCAATTCTCGGTAGTCCACACAGATTCTCCATTTCCCATTCTTCTTGGGAACCAACACTAGAGGGGACACCCATTCACTATCTGAGATGGGGTAGATGAATCCGGCATCCAACAGTTTTTGCAATTCTTCCTTGACAATGTCCTTAAGGGCTGGATTCATTCTCCTCTGAGGTTGCCTAACCGGTTTACAATCCTCTTTGATGTATATATGATGGGTACAGACCGAAGGATGGACTCCTTTCATTTCCTTATAGCTCCAAGCAAAAGCATCTAGGTGGTTGGCCAACAGACTACACAGCTCCTTTTCCTGGGAAGGAGATAGAGAGGAGTTGATCTTCAATGCTTAGTCAGGGCCGAAGTCCACATTCTTGACTCTGGGAGTAACAGGGTTGGTTGTACAAAGATCCACTAAGGTGCTAGCTTGGGCATCCTCCACCAATTTCTCTAAGGGTAGTGCACTGGAAGGTGGATTCTGGATCAAGGTCTCGATCAAGTCATCCTCGGTTGGGGGGTCTCTTCTAGTGGTATCTAAGGTGCACAGAGGTGCTGAGTACACCTCGTATTCCTCTCCTTCTTCCAACCAGAGTGGTAAGTCATGCTCTAAGGAGGGTTGGGAAGGAGGGTATAGGACTAGCTGCTTGGACATGGGACCATTTTTGATGGTCATGTTTCCTGCACGACAACTTATGTAAGCATCTGCAGTGGCTAACCAAGGCCTTCCCAAAATGAGAGGATATCCAGTAAGCTTGGCCTTTGGTTGCAGGACCAGGAAGTCTGCAGGGTATTCCCAAGAGTCAATAGAGACCAAGACATCCTCCACAATCCCTTCGGGAGTCACGGTGGAGCGATCTGCTAATTGCAGTACTGTCGAGGTCTTCCTCAAGGAACCATGAAGATTAAGTTTAAGCATGGTATCCCTGGTCATCACATTAATGGCAGCCCCCAGATCAATCAAGGTGTGAGGTATAATGGTGCCATTGATGTGAACATCTACTACAGGACTTCCAGGATCTAGGTACTTTGGGCAGATGACTTGTCCTAACATAAGGTCAGACAATTGTCCTATGACATTGATAGTTGAAGCATCTTTCTTCCGTCTGCCTGGGTGTTTGAAACACTTCTCCTTAACCAGTTTGTTGTATATTGGCACATCCTTGATGGCTTGGAGAAGTGATATTTTTACACACAACTGCTTGAGCTCACCCAGAAGCTCATCCTCCTCTGGGTTGGGTTGTGTGGTGGCTGTTAGTCTCTCGGGAAAGGGTGGAATAACCTTTGGTTCACTTTCCTGTTTATCTTCCTCATCCTCTGGGGGAGGAGGTTGGCGATCTGGTAGAGTCTTTCCAGATCGAATATTGATCTCCTGGATCTCCACAGCATAGGTAGGGCATGAGGTTTCCCCAGTGTATACCTGTTGGGCCTGTCTATTGTTGGGGTTTGGGTTCGGTTGAGCAGGCATTTTAGGTTGCCTTGGAGGAGCAGGAGGTAATGGCTGAGGTTGAACTAGTGGTGGAGGCAAGATGGCAGGAGGAGTGTTGTATTGGGGCCTCCACCCCGACTGAGGTGCATTCCATTGAGGCTGTGGCTGGGCATGTGAGTGATATGAATGAGAAGTAGGTTGAGTGGGGTACTGAGGTGGATAATACCATGGAGGAGGCAGGGACCATGAAGGATGAGCAGGGGGACCCCAGGAAGGCATAGGAGTCGATTGGTTGGGGCTGTAATAAGCTTGAGATGCCCCTTGCATCCCCTGCTGATAAGGTCTAGATCCTTGTGGCCTCCTTTGGTTGAGGTAATAGAGAGGCTCTGTGGGAGCTTCTGTCCCTTGGTACATGGCTTTAAACCCAGGTAAGGTTGGACACTGATTTGTGGGATGGTCCCCCTCACAAACGAAACACACTTCAACCGAATGCAATGGACATTCATTCTTAGGGTGTCTCCTTGTGCACCTAGGGCAGAAGACAGCCAAGGCTCTCTCAGCTTCTTCATTCTTTTGCTGAATCCTGAATGTGTCAAGCTGCATGGCAATGGTCTGTCTCACCTCACTCTTAAGATCTTCTAATTGATTTGCAAGCTCATGTTTGGAGAAAGGGACACTAGTTGAGAGGTGGTTTCCTCTACCTCGTTTCCGAGCTGCCCTGGAGTGGTTTCTAAACACAGTCTTGATGTCATCATAAGGCAGTTGGTAAATGTCCCCCCCAGCTAACATGTGAAGGGTATCTAAGAGGCCTTCAGGGACTCCTCGGAGCAGGACCAACTTGAGGGATTCAGGGTCAAGTGTGCACCTGGCCCGCTTATAGCTTATTTGGAACCTCTCCTCATAATCCTCTAAGGACTCATCATTTCCCATGGACATCCGAAAGATTTCCCCCTTTGTTTCCTTGGACCTACAGTAATCCCAGTACTTGGTGTTGAAAGCTTGCTGCATCTGAGCGCAAGTGGTGATACTGTTCCCAAGTAAGCCCATGAACCAGCGTAGTGCTGCATCCTTAAGAGTGGAAGGGAAAAGTTTCAACTTTTGCTCATCTTCAGTATAGTCATAGGTTCTACAAAGGACAGCAAACTCAAACAGGAAGGTGTCCGGATCTTCAGTGGTCAGCCCATGGAAGTGAGGTAAGGCGGAGGGGCTAATGTTCTTCATTTTCATCTCTCCATTGGTCTCTCGGATGGGGAAGGCACCTTCTATTCTCTCATCTTCTCTTCTATTGTCAGCCATAGCTTCAGATGGAGTGGTATCTAACTCTTCTTCTACTATAGGATCTTTGGATATCTCAGGATGTTCACCTATAGGTTCTTTTGGGTCACTGTCACCAAAGAAGAGAGAAGGGTGACTCAGTGATGTGGTGGGGGTGTTTGGTAGGAATTTGCCTGATCTATCTCGGTTCCTACGAGGCATGAAATGGAAAAGACTTTCTTTTTCTTTTGATTGTTTTTTCTTTGCTTTTCTTTTGGTACCTGCACAACTGAGACAGATTGATCTACAACTAACTATGAAAGATGCAGAACTAAACTGAAAGCAGGAAAGAACTAATCTACTTTGCTCAAATGAAATTGCAAGAATGGAAATGCTAGTCTATGCTTGTAGAAAGGAAATGCTAATCTATGAAAGCAAGAAATGCTAATCTATGAAAGCAGGAAATGCTAATCTATGAAAGCAGGAAATATCTATGCTACTTTTGCAGAATGGAAATGAAGTAAACTGCTTAGCAGAAGGCAAGAGTAAGAAAGTAGAAGAAAAGCAACAATAACTAATACTCTGACGCTTCCTTAGTAATGGCGCCAAAAAGATGGTGGGCTCCAGTATTGTAGAAATAATGCTGCAACTCCTGGAGCTTCCTATCTCTAATTTTATCAACCCGGTAGTTTGTACAAACTTGGAAGCGACGGTGCTGTATGCACAAGTACTAGCTCTTGTCACAGCTGTCACTTCGTCAGCTGGCACAAGTCCGCTAGGGCTCAAGCCAACTTCTATATGCTCACAGAAGAAGCTTTATGAATGATGGACGAAAGCTAACTCAAAGGAGACTAGTCTAATTGCAGAAAGAAACTGAAAGCCAATAAAGCATGAAAACCCTAGTAAACCCTAATTTGACTAGCTAGACCCTTACAATGCAAAACTGTGAATGAAACTACTACCACTAATGCCATTACTTGTAGTGAGCTGAAATACATGCATCTAAGCTACTTGCACCTGAAAAGACATGTTTTTGTATTTTTTCATTAAGTGGTTGGATTTATTGTGATGATGCTTTTGATTAGGGTTTGGTTGTGCAGGAGCGGTTGGAATGGAAGGAAAGCATGGGCAAGGTCAGGATGGCTAGGGGAGGTCCCAGAAGGTCTCTAGCATCAGTCCACAGAAGTCTACCACGTTCAGATGCTCAGCAACCGAGTTCGCAGGCTTCTACAAGAAGTCTGCAGGGGATCCTACAGGAAACTCAGGGATTTCTACAGGAAGTCTGTGCAATTCTACAGGATGTTTGGCCGTGGAAGTTTTTGGAGATGGTGAAGTGTTGGAGTGGTGTGGGAGGATAGGTGAGATGGAGATGGATCTGGTGATGGCTCAGGAGCAGAGAAATTAGATGGAGGAAGAGTGCATACAGTGGTTTGATGGCTGGAAGGATGGGATCAACAAAAGGTCAAAACGATGAAGCTACGTGGATAATGGGTGAATTGGAGGGTAAACGAGTTGGACAGAGGCTGAGTGGGTGGCTTGAGGAGAGTTCAAGAAGAAGAAGAAGGAAGTGGAATGATATGGAGCAGCGTAAATGAAACAAATGACTTATGCACCAAAACGAGAATTCATTAACCTATGATAACTGTGCCATGAAACCTATGATCAACAATGGAAAACCAAGAAATGAAACTTGTGCATGGAAGTGAAATGTAGAAGTATGGTTCAATATCAAAAGTGCATGGATGGATCTTCAACGAAAATGTCTATGTTGCAGCTTGCATTGAAGTGAGAAGAACTGCGTTTCTTTTGGTGGTTGGTTATGGACTGCACCCCAATCCCTAACAGAGATGGCAGTGAGCTTTAACAACCTTTTTCTGGAGCTCCAATAAATTATACCTATCCTCTTATCGAATCTAAGCAACTGAAATCAAATTCACCATGAAATAATCCTATTCAATCTCATGAAAAAGACTAAATTAACAGACTGTAAATTCAAATTGCATGTCAAAGTAAAGACTCAAAGTGCTGGAATGAAATGCAAATAACATTACAACACTGAGGAGATCTATTGCTCTCAGGTTGGGCCCTAACCTGAGAGCTATAGCTCCCTTAGAAACTCAGAATGAGATCAAAATCTGCCTGCCTTTATTCATAAACGAAAATCTGATGTCATGCCAAAACTGGCTTACAAAAGGAACAAACACCGAGCTGTAGCTCGTACTTCCAAATTACAAGAGAAATACAAAAGTTCAAAAAGCCTCTATCCAAGGCTACGACCTCAGTATTTATGCAAAATGGTCATCCAACAGGTGTCCTTGATTTGTGGAGCTTGGCTGTCCAACTGAAGGTTAAACTGTTGATCCTGTAGGACAGTTGTAACTGCTGTTCCTGTAGAACAGTTGTAACTGTTGTTCCTGTAGAACAGTTGGCTGCCTCTAAGCTCGGTGGGGAGATGGATTGGAGCTCGGAGCTATGGTGGGAGTCACAAGGAAGGTCCCCAAGACCATGGACATCCTCTCCTAAAAAACCAGCAGTGCCACCTCACTGTCTCCTTGTCTCCTTTCTCGTGGTCTTTGCTCCCTTTTAATGCCAAAACCTGAAATCATCATGCATTAGTCACGTAGATAGAATGCCTACCCTTCTTCCTACAAACAACACGAATAAACCAAGAAATGAATGCATAAGCAATAAAAAATGAATGGTTTGAGCAAAGCAAGTAGGCCAAATGAGCCCAAATTGTACCAAAAATTGGGGCTCATCACTTGCCAAGGAGGATAGTATGACAGTGGATGGAGTCATACTAACTGTAAATAGTCATGGTGACATTTTTTAGTGTAACAAGTAGTTTCGTTGTCCTATCCCTTACCTTATCTCCAATATTTTCCATGTCACCCTCCATCAAGGTGATTGGATCGAGCGATGATTTGGAGGCCTTGATCTTCTTTCACTCTCCCTCCTTTTCTTGTTCCCTATGTTTCTTTACACAAAAAGGAGTGTTCTCTAGATATCCACCTCCCTATTCTAGTTGTTCTTCGTCCTGTATTTGTGGTGAAGGATATTTCTAACTCATGTGACAGTCGCTATCTTCCTGCTATGCCTGTTCCTTTGCAGTGCACTCTGCCTCTGTGCGTGCCATGTCCTCAGTTTCCTTCTTCCTCTTTTTTGCCAACTTCTGCACCTTCAGTCGGGCTGCTTCCTTTTTCTACTTCTCTGTGGACTTTCTAGTCCCAGCAACCATATCCAATGGTTTATGCGAATCAGCTAGCCATCACTTGAGGACATCCATGATGGCATCATCCTTAGCAAAGTAGGGGAGATCATACCACTTCTGGCTAGATCCTTCAACACCTAGATTTAAACGCGGTGGATGTCCACTTTGAAATCTGTATACCCAGATAACTGCTAAAAAGCGGTTGGTGACAAAAACAAGTTTTGTATGATGGCCATATGAATGCTCATCTCCATTAATACCCAAAAAAAATATTTTTCGAACCCACACAACATCCTTTGTGGCCCTTAGTGATGCAAAATTTAGTGCTTCTGGTAAATCTGTCTAAATTGGAGGAAAATGGCTATCTTCTGATAACTCCCGTGTCACCAGCACAATTGATAGTAAAAGCCATGAGTAATGAAAAGTTTTACTTTTTTCATATTCCTCTTTGCAGTTCGTGAGGAACTTGCTGCACATGTAGCGCACCCAATTGAACTGTACACCCTCCACACATTAAGCCGCTAGTGAAACTACTGTTGTTGACACCTCGTCCACATGACACTTTCTCATCCCTTTTCCAGCCAAAATTTCGGTGGCCATCTTCACTGCGGGTTTAGTAATACTGGATATAGAATACCTGCGCACTTTCTTGACAAATTTGAACTTGTCCTTCATCTTCTCGCCGAAGTCGCACTCGCCTGTCCTTTTGCTGAATGCCTTTAGAGGATTTAGCCCAGAGTGAGGTAACAATTTGATCCTATGGATCAACATATCAGTGAACAGTATGGGCTCAGTTAACCACAAGCACCTGTCATGCACAAGGCACAAAAATTACTTAATGACTGTCAAATTTATAAGGACACAGTGGTAGTCTATCACCCATAACATGTATAACAATTATGCCTTATTTGCCCGACAAATCCATTCCACCGGATCCACTACAATGACACTAGACACATTGTAGGATACTCACTTCATGAATGCATTGGTAGCCAGGTGGGGAAATTGCTCAACGTCTCCCAAATCCCAATATTCAAGTTTCATATGTGGGAGGCGCACCAAGTGTAGACCTTCGAAAGTGATATTTTTTGGTAGAAGGGGTGTGTTCAGGAGAATCTATCCCTCATCTAGGTCCTTGGGGATCTTCACCTTGCCTTGGCATAAAGGAATGTACTCCGACAGCTTCGAAATGGGGTCTACCCCCTCAACATCTATTTCTTTCATGCCCTTGTCCACCTCGTGGTCTACCACATTACCTTTCTTCTGCATGGTTGGCTTGTCTTGCCACTGCGCCTGTGTAGCTACATGTTTCCTTAGTGACTCACTCACCTACAATGTCTTCTTATGTTAATCCTTATTTGTCTTTGGAGCCTCTCTCGGTGGCGTAGGCTTTAGCCTAGGTGACCTCGGTGCCTTAGGCACTGCTGTGGGAACCTCCATACTCACGACCTCAGGGGAAGCCCCCTCAGAGGTGACAGTGCCCCCAATACTAGTTGTCTTAGCTCATGCAAAAATCACATAGTTAATGAACTTCTAATAGGACTTAGACACAAAGCTTCCAAGAAAATTCTCAACGAGCTCTTGCAATAGACAACAAGCCTTAGAAATTATTAGAATGAAAAGTGTTTCTTGTTGGACAATCATCTGCAATTTATAGGCAATTTCGAATTCAAATTCGATCGTTTCCCCCAAAATTCGTTCATAAAAGTGAGATTGGCGGCAAATTTCCAAAGATTTCACACTTGATTTCAGCCTTAAATGCCTTAGATGTTGGTTTCCCACTCCTCTTAGCCATCTTCTGGCAGTCAAATCATGAACAATGACTATAACAGTCACTTTCTCACTGCATTGCGTGGTCTCTCGTGATGTAGCATAGCTCCATCCACGTGTCTACTCATATTGTGACACCCTTCTATTCCACGCGGACCCCTCATCGTGCAACTCTACGACCTGGGAAATGTAGATTATAGTCTCGCACCTTCTTGTAGCTACCTAGAGTGCTAAGACTATGCTACCGTCATATAATCATCTAGCCAGATCATCGGTGTATGGCTTTAGTCAGCTTCCATTTAACTTTCATGGAAATGGGTCTCCATTCAATTTCACAAGCTGAAATGCTCCACCATTGGTAATCTCCTTGATCACATATGGCCCCAGCGAATGCATTTGAAAATTTCTTGGAAATTTATCAAAATCATTGTCATATAATAAAACTAAATCATTTACCTTGAAGGTGCGCAGTTTGATGTGCCAATCATGCCATGCATTTTCGTGTTCCTTCTCAACTTGTTGATGGAATCCAGCGAAGAATATATCTTCCTCCAACTTTGTTGGTTGCACAAGCTACTATTATGAGGATCCACAGTCTTCCATACTAGTGAATGCCACTATACATACACTAGGCATAATGTATTCCATCATCATCACTACTTCTATGCCATAGACTATCCTAAATGGTGTCTGTCCAATCCGCTTTTTACAGGTAGTTTTATGCACCCATAACAGAGCAGGTATGCACACATCCCAATCATTCCTCTGGGCATTGAAAACCTTTTTCGGCATGTTCTCCAATATCTTATTAAATTCATCCACCATCCCATTGGCTTGAGGATGATATGGCATGCTCTTTTGATGATAAACTTCGAACTGTTCCATCAACATATTGATCGTTTCATTAAGGAAGTGGGTATCATGATCACTCATCAAAATCTTTTGGCAAATGAACCTGGTCAACACATATTCAAATAGGAACTTCACTGTTGTTGACCTTGTAAAATCCTTTACAAGATGCACCTCCACCCATCTAGTTAAATACTCGGTCGCAAGGATGATATACTGCGCACCCGTCTTCTTTCCTCGAGGCTGAATTAGTCCTACAAAATCAATTGCCCACTTTTCAAATGGTTGCAAAGGTACTTGTGGATTTAGAGGTAGCTCATCCCTCCATGATGGCTTGCCAGTTCTCTTACATGCATCGCATGCCCTACAATATACTTTCACATCCTTATGCAATTTCGGCCACCACAACCCAATGCGTAAAATCTTTTGCATTGTTTCCTTTCCTACATAATGTCCTCCCGCAGCCCCTCCATGAGCTTCAACTAAGATACTACTTCATTCAAAATTAGGCACATATAGTCATAATATCTCATCCGATCCCATTCTATACAAATGACCTTCAATAATAGTAAAATATACCATGCGCACCACCAATTCCTTCTTCTGTTGACTCATGTATCGTTCTGGAGTCATTCTGTAGTCAGTGATGGGCCTCAAAATTTGACATCTATTCAGGCCCATACCTATAAATTAAACATTAATTTAAGGCCTATGCCCATGCTTCAACACATTAAACATCTCTTTTTGCATTAGATAATGTACTTTTAACTTTAATATATTCATTAGGAAGGATTATGAATAATTTCATATTTGTGCCCAATATTATTTATTTTTATGGAATAGTATGAGAATCTTGGGCATATTATGAAGATTTGGAGGAGGAGATAATTTATGGACTTCTTCCCTATTGCAGGAGGATCAACCATAAATAATAAATCAATAAAATATTAGTGAATTATGGCACAGATTGTGGAACTCCAATGATTGAGAAAATCTAGGAATGTGTTCCCTGCCATTTAATGAAAATTCCTACTATTGGGGACCAGATCCGCTAATCAAGGGATTTTTGTGGGGAAAGATTTTTCCTTTCATGCGGAATGATTCCTAATCATTTTGTATAAGTAGCAAGTCCAATTTTCCTCTAGGGGGAAATTTTCATTAGCGCTCTTGTGGAGAGAACTTGTATTTCTCTAGCTCCATTGTATTTTCTTGCAGGGATGTAATTGTATTGAAGAAAATAATGAAGATTGGTGTCATGTTCAGCTTCTAAATCTTGTTCTCCTCCATAGGTATCTGAGCTTCCTTGGTCTTTGCCATCCCTGGAGCCTCAAAGCCCTTTTTTATAATTTTCTTTCCTCTTTTCACATATTATTCACATGCATCTCTTATTTTTATTTCCTTCTATTTCTGCATTTAGTATTGGTGATTTGGTATTGTAGGATTGAGTTAAATGATTAATTTAAGTTCTTTTGTAGGATCACAAGCATAATTTCATCCTTGGAAAATCTTTGGAAGGTCACAGTAATCATTAAGCTACTTGGATTAACTTTCCTATACCCAAATCTAGATTTCTGGAACTCCTTTGTGGCAAAGAAAAATAAATTTCTGCTATTTCTTAGAGCATACTGACGATCTTCAATCAACTTGCTTCCACTTGAATTATATCAAAATAAATTCTAGTTCATAAAAAAATCTACGCAATTGCATTTTCACTTGATTAGGTTAGGCATTTTTTAGATTTACTAGCTCACTAGATCTCGAATTTGTAGATTTTCGACTAATAATGTTTTTCTAGTTTTTAGCATGGGCTAACAAAGGTCCTTTTGAGTAATTCTACTTGGAATGGGGACCTAAGAAATCCCAATCAGTAAAAAATTTGTCCCATCCAATTTGGATTTGATTTTCTTGGTCATTCGATGAGTTATAATTTTGTATAGTAAATTTGTAACATCATGTACTAAATCAAGGGATCATGTAGGAAATCACTGTAGAATCCTGTAGAAAAGCGTGTTTTGAGCCTAAATTGAGAAAAAACATCATTGAAGCTGGGATTATGTCTCTACTTGACCTCCATTCCATCAAGATGAAATTAACTCTCTTGATCCACACTTGTCTCCCCTGCCAAAGATCATGTAAACATTAGCATTTTCATTTATAAAGAATTTTTTTTAAAAAAATAAGTTATTTTATATTTACACATGCACAAAATAGTTAGTACTCTCTAGATCAGATTTCATACTCAGTTAGTTCAAATCATCACATGTGATAAATATGGTTAATCTAGGTTTATTTCACATTTAGTTCATGATCTTTATGCAATTAGAATATGTTTATTTCCTTGTACTTTCTTTCTTGCAATAGGTTAAGTTTCAATTTCAAACATTTCATTTTCTGTAATCAGTTTAGGATTTGACTACGATACATGCACTCCATTACATGATGACAACAAAGGAAGGACACATTGCATGCTGCACATATAGTGCTGATACCTCTTAACTTTGTAAGAATGCCACATTGATAATTAAAATCGGTAGCCTTGAGAGTTGTAGTATTCTTGTTGCAATACCGAGGGTCATCACCTTTTGGCACTAATTCTGGGGAGGTGTCAAAGTATGCAAAAACAAAAAATACTTTCATTAGGCATATTTCATTTCAAAAATAGAAATGTTCACTGCATTAGTGTTTTCATTCAATCATAAAAAAACAAGAACAAAAAATCTCCAACACCAACTCACCCCCCCATTTGATCATGTGGTGCAGTAAGAGCCAAATGACCATTGATTTTTGTAGGTGGAGGAAGAAAATTACAAAGAATGTAGAACAAATGGACGGACATGATGAAAATGAGGAAGATCCTATTTGATTGAAGATTGAAGATATTGATGGTAGTGTGCACATGAATAACATCCCTCCATATTTTCTTCCAAAATTTCATGGTCTAAGGTTAGAGGATACATAAATGTTTCTCTTTGTATTTCAAATTGTTTCTAGATCTTATGGTTACTTATTAAAAACTCAAAAACTGAGATTGTTTCTGGCAACATTGAAGGATATATCTCTTAAAATGTTCATGAGTTTAGGGAGTAATTCAATAAGATGATGGAATGATATACAAAACATATTTATAGAAAAATATAAATATCATGATCTTAAGGAAGAAATATTTACAATTAATCAAAGAGAAGATGAGAGCCTTGAGGATCTAACTGAGAGGTTCATGTATAATGTTAAGAGGGAAAAACTACATCATGTAGGATCTGACACACTAAAAATCCTCTTACTTAGAACAATTAGGGATGAGTGGATTGATCTCTTGATCTCATGAGTAGAGGTGATGTATACCAATTATCATTTCAAGAAATTTGTGAAACATGCAAACACATATCAAGGGGAAGGGTAAGAGTAGGTAAATCAACATTGAGATCAGTAAGTCAAGTTAAACTTGGAAATTTATTTGATGACTTTAAAACATACATTCTTAGAAATATAACTGAATAAGTTTAAATTTTAAGAATACAAAATGAGAAAAAATAAGTTGTTTTTGTTGTCCATGTAGAATCACATGATGTTAAATGTTGCTCCCCATTACCAAGGGTGAAGGAAGTTCACCAAGAGGATAATGGAGCAAGTCAATTTCCAATGCAACAATGTTATGTAGCTCTAAGAGGACCATGGCAACCTATTCAGCCTAATATGATGCAAGAGCCTAATTCAAAATTTCAAGGTTATGCATATCCACCTGAAAGTACTTGGAATACACCTTTTCCTTGGCAACATTGGCCATCTCAACACCAAAACAAATCTTGGAAACAAGGTTGGCAGGGAACTTATGTGAGCCATACACAATATCCTCAATATCCTCCATACCAAACTCCATGTTATCCCTACCATTCAACTCCACCACAACCAAAACCCCATGCACATCCATATCAAATATACAATTCCACTGAACTACTTGTACCACCATTTCCAAACTCACACATTGAAGTAGCTCAACCCACTTACAATGCTGAGGTACAACATTTCCAAACATATCCTCTTGAGCTCAATGGTATTCACCATAGCTTAGGAAAAGTATTGAAAAAAATATATTTTCTTGGTATAATTGAAGGACTACATCCAAAAGAACAAGAATCAAAAGAAAATATCAAAGAATCATGGGTTGCAGTTGATGAAGAGCAGACATCAAAATCAATAATTGAGAAAGCTCCCTCATGGTTACCATCAAATCCTCCATGTATTCAAAAGATCAATGAGCAAAACGAGGAATACTTGAAGGTCATGGTAGAATAAGACATCCAAGATGGTCCAAATAAGCAAGTAGACTAGAGGCATCACAACTATATTGAAATGTGGTTCCAGATAGTCACTATGTTGCAATAATTCTTTCTTCTTCAATTGTTCTTGATATCATCGAGGTCAAATCATTTGGTATCTGAAATCCAAGTACATGTCAAAGCATACATTTCATGACTACACATCATTTTTTCTGTCAACTTGATGTGCACATGGCTCCTTTGGAAGTATTCTTATACTTGAAAGTGATTTTATTTTTCAAGTATGGTAGGTTAAGAAAAAAAAGATTAAAAAATAAGAGAAAAAATAAAAATATGAGGTGAAATCCTCCTTGGAGGCACCTCAGTTTGGCTCATTGATTGAAAACCTCCATCTGGCGGTCAACAAGTTGGGGAAAAAAAGAAAAAAGAGGAAGAAAGAAAAGATCCTAGGTGAAAACCTTATTTTAGGTGCCTAGGTAGACCTAATAATTGAAAATCTCCTTGAGGCAGCTAGTAGGCTTGAAAGAAAAAAATAAGTAAAAAATAAAAAAATGTTTGCTTCATGTATCTCTCTGATGAATGCATGTACTCTCCAAAATTTGCAAGAAATAAAAACAAGTTGGTACCAAAGAAAAAAATTGGTCAAGCATAGTCAAAAGAAGTCAAATTTTGACTTTCTCCTCCTTTGCTAAAATGCTCCAACAAGGTCAAGGCTATGCCAATCCATCACCCTCATCTATTTACACCATACAACCACCATTCTAAAGCTTCTACCATTTAGTTTTTTTGTTGTCCTAAAAAACTATAGGATGCTTTATTTTACTACAGGAAACAAAAATACATAGAGAAAAAATTTGTTTTTGTCATAACCTAAAAATAGTGCATCCATTTGGCAAGCTATTTTAGGGAGCGATGCATCTGGATGATCATAACATGCCCAAAAAATTTCAATAAATTTGAGTACACAATTTCCAAGAAATTGGCCTCCATCACCTTCAACCATTTTTAGTTTTCTTCGAGATCTGTGTATCCATTGACCAAATTGTTTTTAAAGGGAGTTTCATAATGATGGTGGCAACATGCTCAAAAATTTTGAGGTCAATCCATTCTATTTTTTGAGATATATGGACAAAAAAAGTTGGGTACAAAAGGTTTTCCTCTAAACCTACAGGATTCCATGAAAACCTACAAGATCCTAAAGGAGATCCTACAAGATTCGCAGTGAGAAGTTTTAAATGGAGAAATTAGAGGTTGGCTTCATCAGACAGTGATAAGGAGGCATGTACAACCTTCCACATCCATTGGAGTAACATGACAGGGGGATTTAATAAGAGAGAACCCACCAGCACAGTGAGGATTCATCAACATCACCATCTAGTACTTGCACATCAAGGAACAACATCAAAGAAAAAAAAGAGAAAAACACATGCAACAAATACAAGCAAGGATTTCGCTCTCCAACAAAAAATGTCTACATGAACGACATTAGGTAGGTACAGGTATGCAATATTATTGACATCTTCTATTCAGCATATTATAGTTAGACATTTCTTGTTAATGCATCAAAGATGATGTTTTATAAGCTAAGGATGGGTCAATAGTCTCAACCACCTTCAACTAGTTAATTGCATCTCACCCCTTTACTCATACAATGTTGAAAAGTCAAATTACTAAGGGTGGTGATTTGAAGGACAACAGTTAAAAGAATAAATATTTGCAAAGGCCAAGTCACCAAAACACTCCAAACCCTCCATCCACTTCATCTTCACTATCTTTTCATCATTCATCCAACCCATTTCTTTTTTGAAAAAAGAATAACAATAGAACATCCTCTGCATTTGCACAAGCCTAAACTACTTCCTTTGAGCCCTAGCATCATCATCGAATCCCTCTTCATCATTTATCATCACTCCCATACAGTTAGAAGACCCTGAAGGAGGAGGAATGACTACTACAAGAAGGCAAAATGTTGCTACAAGGAGGAGGAAATGAACAAATTATTCTAAAACCCAAGATGGCAGAGCTTAATAGAGACCTAATTAAAATAGAGAACTCCAAGGCCATTAGGCAATCATCTAGGACACAAAAGAGAAGGTGAAGGAAACAAAAGGAAATGAGGCATTCACCATCAGAACAAAACTCAAACTGTAGTGATGAAAATATGTTTTCCAAGAGATCTCCAATCTCTTTCTACCTTTTTTATAAGCCCTAAAAATGGGAAAAAGGCATGGGAGTCAGGTTTAGGGCCTACCCTAACATCAGACTATCATTTATGCTCAAAAATGGTTTCTTGTAGTTTTAATAGGGTTTCCTATAGGTTTCATGTAGTTTTGACAAGAATTACTATAGGATGTACTAGTTCTCATCTAAATTCATTTTGAAGGGTTCAAATCGTGAAACAAGGTAGAGGAAGGTTGATAAGGGTGTGGAAGACCTTTCCAAAATGAAAGATATTCAAGAACCCGTCTTGATTAAGGGGAAGAAGGCAAGCTAATGGTCTCAAGAAATAGTGATTTTTCTTTGCACAAATATGTTTTTGGGCTTTTCATTGCAGAACTTACAATCAATATTCTTAATGCACAAGAGAAAGGCCACTAGGGCCATGAATGAGGCACAATGAGGTGAATAAGTTGCTCAAAGGATGAGCAACACTTTCAGTAGGGGGTATGATGGGCCTCTAAACTAGACATAAATTAAGGCCCATACCTATAAATTAAACATTAATTTAAGGCCTATGACCATCCTTCAACACATTAAGCCTCTCTTTCTGCATTAGATGGTGTATTTTTAACTTTAATATATTCATTAGGAAGCTTTGTGAATAATTTCATATTTTTGCCTAATATTATTTATTTTTGTGGAATATTATGAGAATATTGGGCAGATTATGAAGATCCGGAGGAGGAGATAATTTAGGGATTTGTTCCCTACTATAGGAAGATCAATAATAAATAGTAAATAAACATGATATTATGGAATTATGGCATAGATTGTGGAACTTCAATGATTGAGAAAATCTAGGAATGTGTTCCCTCCCATTTAATGCAGATTCCTAGTGTTGGGGACCAGATCCACTAATCAAGGTATTTTGGTGGGGAAAGGTTCCTCCTTTCATGGGGAATAATTCCTAATCATTTTTTATAGTTACCAAGTCTAATTTTCCTCTAGGGGGGTATTTTCATTAGTGTTGTCGTAGAGAGAACTCATATTTTTGCAACTCCATTGTATTTTCTTGCAGGGATGTAATTGTATTGATGAAAATAATGAAGATTGGTGTCATGTTCAGATTCTAAATGTTGTTATCCTCCATAGATCTCTGATTTTCCTTGGGTTTGGTCATCCTAGGAGCCTTAGAACCCTTTTGGATAATTTTCTTTCCTTCTTTTCACTTCTTATTCACATGCATCTCTTCTTTTTACTCCCTTCTACTTTTGCATTTACTATTAATGATTTCTTGTTGTAGGATTGAGTTAAATTGTTAATGTAAGTTATTTTGCAGGATCACAAGAATAATTTCATCCTTGGAAAATATTTGGAAGGTCACAGTAATCATTGAGCTACTTATATTAGCTTTCTTATTCCAAAATATAGATTTCTGGAACTCCTTTATGGAAAGGAACAAAAAATTTATAATATTTTTTAGTGCATTCTAATGAGTTTCAATCGCATTGGTTCCACTTGAGTTAAACCAAAAAAACATTCTAATTAATTACAAAAGTTATCCCACTACCTTTTCACTTGATTAGGTTAGGTATTTTTTAGATTTACTAGCTCACTAGTTCTCGAATTTCTAGATATTCGACTAGTAATATTTTTCTATTTTTTAGCATGGGTTAGCTGAGGTATATTTGACTGCTTCCACTTGTAATGGGGACCTAAGACATCCTAGTAAATATAAAAAAAATTTGCCATCCAATTTGGATTTGATTTTCTTTGTCATTAAATGAATTATAATTTCATATGGTAAATATGTAACATCCTATAGTAAATTAGGGGATCCTGTGGGAAATCACTGTAGCATCCTGTAGGAAAGCATCGTAGCATCCTGTAGGAAAGCTTTTTTTGAGCTCGAATTTAAAAAAATAATTTTTGAAGCTGGGATTAGGCCCCTACGTGACCTCCATGCCATCTAGACCATTTTCGACCTCTTGTAAAATACCTGTCTCCCTCGCTAAAGATCAAGGAAAGATTAGCGTTTCCATTTATAATGAAAAGAGATTTAAAAAATGAGTTCTTTTATATTTCCACATGCAAAAAATACTTAGTAATCTCTAGATCATATTTCATTCTCAGTTATTTTAAATTATCACATGTGATAAATAGTGTTAAGGTAGGTTTATTTTACATTTGCTTCATGATCTTTATGCAACTAGAATAGGTTTATTTCCTTATACTTTCTTCCCTGCAATAGGTTAAGATTCCATTTCAAACATTTCATTTTTTGTAATCAGTTTAGGTTTTGAATTCAGTACATGAACTCCATTAGATCATGACAGCAATGGAAGGACACATTGTATGTTGCACATATAGTGTCGATACCTCTCAGGTTTGTACGAACCCCAGGTTGATAATTAAAGTCAGTAGCCTTGGGAGTTGAAGCATTCTTGTTGCAATACCAAGGCTCATCAGTCAGGATGTGGATGATGTCTACAAAATGATTGTCTACCACATGCACTGCAAAGAGCTATGGGTGAGGCAGTCTTTTGTCCAAATTAGTAGACTCGTCTCCTGTTTCAATGTGCGACAGATGATCTGGTCTGGCATTCAATCATGTTGGCTTCAAAATGAATATGAAATCATACTTCTGAAACAACAACAACCATATTCATATTCCCCCCCCAAACACAGGTTTGTTGACCAGGTACTTTAATGCAGAATGGTCTGTATGCATCTGAAAGTGTCCTCCTAGCAAGTAATTCCTGAACTTCTGGAGCACGTACACCATAGCCAACCCTTCGCATTCC
Source organism: Pinus tabuliformis (assembly GCA_031772625.1). NCBI lineage: Eukaryota > Viridiplantae > Streptophyta > Pinopsida > Pinales > Pinaceae > Pinus > Pinus tabuliformis. The sequence continues at coordinate 410,212,652 of CM062814.1, forward strand.
ATCATTGAAGAGTACCTTTCAGCATCTGACAACTTCCTACTCACAAATTCTATCGGGTGATCAAGTTCGCCTTCATCGGCATGTGACAATGTTGCTCCCATCATGATAAATGATGCATGCACATGCATGTGAAATTCCTTCTTCCAATCTAGGAAGACTAGGATCATTGCATTGACCATGTTTTATTTCAACACATCTAGGCTCCTTTGAAATTCCTCATTCGAACACATTATAACATCCTTCTTCAATAGGCTTTCCATCAACATGGTAATCTCAGCATAACTCTTGATGAAATTTCCATAATAACCAATATGACCCAGTGTTGCGCACAATTGTTTAACACTTCTTAGCTCCTCCAAATTAATTATAACTGCAATCTTATTTAGGTCCACCATTAACCCTTGTCTTCACATGACATGACCTAGCAGGATTCTGAAAGGGACGAAAAACAGACACTTCATCAAATTGAGCGCAATCTGATACCTCGGGCATGTATCCCACTATTTTTGAGAATTTTGTATCTACGGATAAATACTAATTCCCTATAAAAGTAGCCATATCTAGAACAATAGTTTAAAGAACTTTAGCCTTTTCCTATAAGTAATAGATAAGATAAAGAAGATGACAAGACCTACTTGTAGTTCTGCTTTCCTCTATTCTCCTTTGTATCAATCCTGTTTCTCCTTCTCGTACTTAATATGCTTAAGAAGTACCTCTAAACAAAAAATAAATACAAAGAAACAATCAAAGCAAAAGATCTATTGAATACAAGTAGAAGGAATTAGGTACATTTCACACATATAAGCATCATATAAGAATACAAACATATGGGAAAAAGGTTCAAATAGTTTATTGAAGAGAATAAGGAATTACAATCATCATGTCTGATTCAAAGTCATTCATCCAGCTTGGATCCCATCCATATCACACCAAAAGCATGACAAAGTTGTAGCATAACAATACTTGTCTCAAATCCAATTCTCATAACAACAATATCTCCTTATAATTCAACATAGTCCAGCCCCTGATCACTTAGATGAGTGTTACATTTATAGGACGATGAAGGAGATTATGTCATAAATGGGGGTATTGAATGGCATTCCATACTTAGAATTAGTTCCATGGAGGAAGGGATGAGAGGATAGGATGCATCTTAACTCATTTGTCATCCATTTTCGAGCTCATAGGAGTTGATAAGTGAGGGAAACTTCTAGATGACTCCAAGAGATAAGAATATTCCAAAAACCCTATGTGAATTTCACTCAATCTCACCCAACGTGGGTGAAAGAGGGCCTAGGTGCTCTACAGAGCACCCTGGCATGGACTCAACTGCTTTGAAGCACACCCTTACATGGGCCTACTTGCAGTGGTCCCTTTAGAGGTCATTTTAGGATGTCTTCAAGTCATGAAATTGTTTGGGAAAGAGGCATTCAAAAGGGTGACTTGTTTATGCCATGTAGCAACTAAAATTAGGGTTTGATGAGCCCTAAAACATTGATCTAGATGATGAAAGTGATGTGCCCAAATGGATCTGTAACAGCTACCCCATAAAGCATGAAGTCAAAAAATTCAAATGTCGAATGAAATGCTTTACAATGTGATGAGGAGGTTTTGAGGTGGAAGGTGACCTGCATCATTTAAAATACATATACCATGATATTTTGATTCTTACATGAATCGCTAAGGGAAGGCATACCCATGCTGAGCATATAAAATTTCATTGCATGTACATAGAGAATTATTTACAGATATAGACCCATGATCAGATTGACCATCATTGTCAAGCCATTGTACATATGATTTAGTACTCTTGAAATCGTAGCCCGGATGGATGAAACTAGATCCAGGGTCTTCTATCTCATCCAAATGTCCACTCTAGTATGATTCTAAGCATGTGAATATGTGATCTGGTGTAGAACATGGAAAGACACCATCTGATTACCAGCCAATTATGTAAGTTGTTAACAGACGTGACAGAAATCACCGATAATGATAATGATCCTCAAGGTGTTGTAGTACATTATGCATGGTCTGACTAGATGATTTCATGTCGAACACCATACAAATTCCTTTGGTCGAAGGCCATTGATTTCATCCCATCGCCGGAAGTGAGAAACCTACCATTGAAGTATGCAAGCCTCAAGGTACTGGAAGGGTGTTTCTAAGTCATCTTCTTGGATAATGTGTTAATGTCAATAAAAAGCGACTCATTGCAAGAGGGACTTGATGTATCCGACATCAATGACATGAAATGAGTGTACTGATTTTGGAGATGGAATTTGACTGATGACACAAGGTTCGGGAATGGTGGTCATGAAAATGAAGGTTTATGGTATTGCAAAGCATGAATTTTGACTGGATGACTTCTCTTGAACATGTCGGCGACACTAAAATGAATTGGTACCTTTGACCCAAAACAAAATGATGGATGGTATGACAGAAAAATGGTAAGATAACCATCAAGATGATAACTTGCCCCCAAATAGTCATGGTGAGGGAGTGAAAGCGTCATGTTCAAGAGTGACCTGCTACCATAAAGTGGCTTTACCCTTTTTCACATTTTCCCCAGTCATTGTTGACCAATACCTCTTATTTTTATCAAGATTGAAGAGGATAACATATTCTTGTTGTATAATTCCACCCTTGGGGTGATTCCATCACTATTTAATGTTTTAAAGAGTCTAAGGAAGGTGAAACTAGGTCTTGTCTAGATGGACAAGTTTCTCGCTATTTGATGTTTTAACGAGTTTAATGACAAAGATAACTCAGTCCTTTTCATGTTTAGAGAGTTTGAAAAGGGACAAAGATAAAACTCCACAAGTTCTTTTTCATAGATTTATATCTAAAGCCCGAAAAATCATAAAACAATATGAGAGATAACCTATTAACCATGTTCGATCAATGTATTCCTTTTTCATAAATAATCTATCTTAGACCGGAAAAGGTAAAACTTTTACTGAGTAGATGTTGTTTCCAATTTTTTAACAAGCTGAAAAGGACAAGCGCTCAACAATATTTTCATGTTTAGAGAGTCTAAAAAGAGCTTAATGGGGACTCGAAGGGGGTTCCTTTTTCGTTATTTAACAGAGCTCGAAAAAGAGATAAAAGTATGCTCTATGGTCAAATGTACATTTTACAATCAAGCACCTCAAATTCTGCAAGTCAGTTGTAAAACCTACTCAAAACATAACCAAAGGGATTAAAAATACCTATTTCATAGGTGAAATTTTGCAAACACTAATGTTTACTCGATTAATGAACTTGAAATAAATATAAAACAAGTTTTTACCATGATATTTTTACCATTCGAGACTTGCCATTTAGTTTTGTGCTCTGTGCTAGTTTTTTACCTCAAACTTCATTAGTTGATTGCAAGAGATTCTGTGGACCATTTCTCATGTCGTCTAGACCAGGTAGGAGATCTACCCCTCCTCTTTCTTTTCAAGTCATTCTTTTGTCATTTCATGGAAGTTTTAGGGTTTTTGGGGCCTCTAGGGTTTGATTTTCTTGCCCTAGGATTATCATAGACTTTCACATTGAAAACTGCACTAAAGAGCACCCTAATAGAAGGCTGCCTGCTCTGCAGTGCATTGTCTCTGTGCCTGGGCTGCGCTAGGCGAGTTTCCCCAATTTGTTTTAACTGTTTGATCCAAAATTTGACCTATTTTTTGCATGGAAAGGATCCTAACTAAGCTTATGATTGGATTTCAGGATTTCATTGGATCAGAATGTCAATTACATCTTGATAAAGAGAGAATGAAGAAAAAGACATGGTTTCCCTAAAAAATTCGGGTACAGTTGAGGCCCTAAAAAACTGTGGGTTACTCAAATACTTCAAGATGTCCAGAATGAGGCAAAATGTAGTACTATTGTAGTTCCTTATTCATGCATGGGATCTGAAAAATTACACTTTTCACATAAGGGACAAGATGGGCCCTATTACCATTGATGATATTTACTTTCTTACCGGACTGTCGAGGTGAGCTGCCCCCATCTCACTTTCTGGATTTTCCCATGAAGGTGAATTGGTGAGAGATTACATTCGATAGTTTTGTCTGCCAAGTACGCAACGTAACAAGGATGGGAAAATAAACATCAGGGATGTATGTGATTTTCTTTTGAGAATAATCCTCTTCACAATCTCAAAGTTGGTTGGCAATGTGACACTTCATCTGACAAATAAATCATATATGTAGTATGCACTTGAGTGTCTAGAGCCAAAACTATTCAACTAGTGCAAGGTCATGCTTTGTTCACTGAAAGAACAACTGACCAAGGTAAAAAGTCGTAATATGAAGAATTTCTGCTATGGTTCAATGTTAATCGCTTTTACCTTAGAGTGAATTCCATTGATGCAACCACAACATGTATCACTGGGTGTAGCTAGTCCTAGAGATCTACGTATGCAGAGGTGGGTCGAGTAGATGGCTTGACATGCAGGTCAATCAACAATATTTTTTTCCACTGCATTCCTCAGCTGGCTCGATCAAAATAACCTTATCATAAAGGAGCATCCATACTCAGGGATGGATTTCTGTGGAGATCCAAATTTGATTTTACTAGTTGGAGCACAATGGGGTGCTATAGGTAAATTGTTTGACCAAATTGTTTTTTGATTTTTCAAGTTTCTACATTTTTTGTGTTTTTAATGTTTCCAAGACTAAAATAAGATCATTCTCATGCACGTAGATGTGGGTAGTATTCGACCTGTTGGACACCAACAAGGTGTAGGTGGGCCAACATAGAGAAAAATTGGGAGAGCAGTTCTCCAGGACTTGAATTTTGCGAGACCTTGTCAAAGTTGCAGGATCACATAGAGGGATTAACCCTTGGTATTCTAAATGTTCAAATCGAGGAGTTACCTATGATGCTGCAGCGCTACACTATTGGTATTCCTAGCTGCTGGATGAGGCTTTTGCACATGATAACACAAGCAGTGACTTGTTATCATGAGGACCACTAGGTCTACTTAGGATGTTTTTTCATGCATTTTGAGTTTTTGGGTCAGATGACCAAATGTGTCTTGGACACAAATTTTTTAAAAACTTTTAAAACACTTATCTATTTTACTTTCAGAGTTCTCTATGCTTATGTGCAATCCTATTCAACTAATGATGTGAATTGAAAATGTTACTTTTACATGTGCTGCAAATGTCTATTTAACACATAATTCGCTAGAGAATAAGTTAATGGGTTAAAGTTTTTGGAAATATGTTGATATTGAATGCATTCAAAATTCATTTCCAAAATACAAACTCTAAGTAACATATAAAGAATTGTTGAGCATCGGATGGTATACATGCCTATAAGTTGTAGTACAATGAGTTGTGAGTCTAGGCTAATGATGATTCAGCAAATGCCAAGTGAAATGGCATCAGAGAGAAGTTCGATCAATGCTCTATACTTAGCGATGTTGTTCATCGATCAAATGATACAAATCCCTTGAAAAATCACTAAGTTGCCACTTGGAGTGAAAATAGCACATGCTGCACAAGATAGGTTTTGTGTACTACGACTAGCACCATCGGCATAACCAACAAATAGTTCTGAGATTCCGACATCTGTAACAAATGCAAAGAAGATTACTAACCAGATAAAAAGCTCTAAATGACACACACTGACACACACATGCAATGAAAGCATATATACAGTGAATTTTACTACACTCAACTGAGCATAGTAACCTTTGAGGTACATCCTGTTTTGGGGCTGCGACAATGGAATCCCATCATAATCTACTAACTCGTAGGCACCTTCTACCAAAACATGCCTGAAAGTATAAGCACCCATCCACATCGGTTCAAATTTCCTTGTTCCAAGTTTATCAACTTCCTGATCATAAAGCAAGACTAGGTCTCCTTTTGAGAAGATATGAGGCTTGGCATTTCTATCATATTGTGCCTTCATGCACTTCGTTAGCCAATGCGGCATCACGACGGGTTTCATCCATAAGGATAAGTTCCAAGAAACACACTTCTTCTTTATACGTGTCCAGTAATAGGTCAATCGCAAGTTTGAGAGATGAAATTTCACATTGTATCGGTAAGATTGCTTCCAAACCATACACCAACTGAAAGAGTGTGAATCTAGTTGTATTTCTCACCTAGGTTTTATATGTCCACAAGGCAGAGAACACGATTAAATTCTAGTTTCTTTTATGACAGTTTTTCAACCACAGTTAACTACAAATGATGTCCTAAGGAATTGATGGCTACTTGAAAAGAAGTAGGATCAAAAGGACGAGTAAAATGAGGAGTATGAGGCTAAAGATAAAGCCCGATTCCAAAATGGAATGGGGTTCTAGGTGTAGTATCTTCTTCTAATTATTTCTCAACAACAATTAAACTAGGTGGAAGAACTTCATCGTCTAGTCCGTGATAGACTTCTGGTGTTGATAAAGTGGAAGTTTCAGTAGTTACTAATGTCTGAGGGTTAACCTATTGATCGTCTTTTGGTAAAGTAAAAACTTATGAATGTTCAAATTCAAAGTCCAGATGTTCAGGTAAAAGAAAATTAGTTTCAGGGAGAGGTTCCTGAAGAACTTCAGGTTCAAACGTAACTTTTGTTTGAACTGTGATAGGTTCTGGATTAACTTTTGGTTGAACTGATTCAAGATCAGAATCAATTTCTTTTTGACAAACTTTAAGTTGTGGATCAACTTGTTGTTGAACAACTTTGGTTATTGTTTCACTAATATCAGTGCTAGTGTCTTGTTATGAAACCAACTCACAAAATGATAGAGAAGATAGATCAACACGTTAAAAATAAGCCTCTTGAAGGGGGAAAACTACTTTACATTACACAAATGAACAATTCTTAGATGATACAAATGAAAAGACCTCCTTTCTATATATAGGAGTCTAAGGGGTCATAATATAATTAGAGCCAACATAACAATAATAATGTAAGGGCACAATAATAACAATAGTGGGCTTCTATGGGGCACAATAGTAACAATATGGGGACTACATGGGTACACCAATATATTAAGGGGGTTGTACTAATAACAATAAGGGGTTACACTAGTAGTATATGGGCCTAACATGCCCCTCTCTTTCAAAAAGTGTTGTCCTCAACGCTTAAGTAGTTCTTGATGCTTTTGTATAAAATTCTTGTCCTCCCATGTGGAATCTTCAGCGGGTAAGTTTTTCTACTTGATGATATACTCTGAAATTGATTGATTTCATAGTTATCAGGTTCTTGTTTTTGTGATTGCTCCAGCTTCCAATATGATTTTCCCTTCCTCTTCAAGTTCTAGGAATATTGTTTGAATTGGGATCTTATGCAACTTTTGAATCAGTGGCCACAATTCTTCATCCTTCTTCCATTCATCCCTTGCTTTGTTTATCAAATCTAGTTGGATAATAGAAATAACACAAAACAATGCTTCCAAATCGTCATCCTTCCTTGAGAGTGCATCTGCAACAAAATTTTGCTTCCCTTTTCTATAGATGATGTCAAAGTCATAACCCAACATATTTGTGACCCATCTTTTCTATTCTTCTAAATATAATAGTTGTTCTAAAAAGTATTCAAGACTATCATGATCCATTTTTGCCTTGAAGTGTCTTCCCATTCAGTAAGGTCGTCATTTCTTAAGTGCATGTAGTATTGCCAACATTTCCTTCTCATAAATAGCTTGCTTGAGATGTAGCATTAAAAATACCCAATCACCTACATCAAATTTTTTTTCACTATGATGTTGATTTACATGTTGTTTCATTCGATTTTGCACCAAGGTGGCTTTATCATTTAAAAGTTGGAGAACTTGTTGTTGATGCTTGATGTGATCTTTCACTACTTGAACCTTTTTCTTCTTGATATGTCCTTCTAGCTTGAGAGTTTGAGGAGTGGTAATTGTTAACACCTAGGTTGTTCCCTTTGACTCCCAAGGGAATACGGCTGGGGTAACCACTAACCAATCTTTGGATTACAGTTTCTAGCCAAACTGTAATCAGAGAGGGCTCTCTCTTTATGATTTGTCTCTGTTCTGATAGTATTTTAGGCTAGCTATAATGTTCAGGGTTTTGTTTTATGTTTTGGTTGAGGGATGTCTTCTGCATCTAAGGTGTAAGTTTTCAGGCAGTATTAGTCCATTGGGCAATGGAGTTTGTGGCTACAGGTTGTCTGAAATATTGAGTTGAGTTACTGAAATTACAGGGCCATTTAAATACTTCATGAAACAAATTTGGAATTTTGATGGTGGAGTGTGTATTAACCAGTGGAAAGCAATTGAGAATTTTCCACTAAGCTGGGAGTGTGAGAAAGAGATATATTGCACAGGAAGCAGACTTGAATTTCCGGAAACAATAATCACTGTGAAAGTATAGTGTAGAGGTGCAGCAATTAAGAATTACACCTTTATAACTGTAACTGAAGAAAACATTTATAATAGCATAGATTGAGTCCAGGGTAATATGTGATTAAATCCTAGAACTATTCTTTTTCCTTGCTATTAATTGTAAAACACAGAACATGAATGAGCTATGAGAAGATGACAAAAAACATAACGAAGAGTTTGAAGAAAACTTATTGATTCATGAAATACGCAGGAATCCTGTAACATTCAGCTAAACACCACAATACATCACATAACGCTGAGCTTTGGAAATTCCATCACTTTTGTATTAATCATCTGGAAGTTTACAGCATAAGAAATCTCGAAGAGAAATCAACAGCCCCCTGCAAGCTTATGCGAGGGGGGAATATATACAAGCGGTGATACCAAAATATCTGAGGCGTTAAGTCATCGGAGAAATAAATACGTTCACAAACTTGTACAGAAAGCAGATAAGAAGTTATTACAACTTTGAATATAACATAAATGCTTCTTTAATTCTGTCAGAAATACTTTTTGACCTTTGGAGGTCACTGAGTTGGTTGAACGCTTTGTTATAAATGATGAATGACGTGTCTTTGTAGCTCTGTCCTGCTGTAGCTTTTTAGCCCTGTCACGTGTGACTGTCACTGCTGCTTTAGTGGCCGAAATAGTTTTGCTGAGTTGGCTCAGCCCATTCTTCTCCATGCATGCTGACTTTATCAAAATTTTTCCTGTGCATGATAACTTGTATTTTTTGATGAAAAAAACTTAGTGAATGGCTTCTTGACTATAAGATCATCTGTATTGCTTTAGTCCACCATTCCTGTGTAGGCAATTGATGTCTCAGAATTGCCTCTAAAGTCTCATCTACCTTTGTGTATTTATAGAAGTTTGGAGGCACTTCAAACAGATGTTTAATTTCATTCATTATAAAGAATAAGTTCTCTACCCTGTTGAAGAGACTTTGTCCTGTAGTTGGTCCTGTTTCTTCTGAGGTACTGGGCCTTTCAGTGATCTGATTAGTAGCGAATGTATTGACCCTCTTGGCATAATGCTCATGTGAGAGTAGTCTCCCTGCACTGTTCAGTAAGCTAGGAAGACCTTTGCCCTGTAGTGCTGTGAACTTGTCCATGAACTTATTCACCTCTGTCTGCATGTCCTGGCTTCTTCTTTCCAGCGTTTGTACCAGGCTTCTCAGTGTAAGGACCCTCTTTATCAGCTGGATGGTCTCAGTTCTACTTGTGATTCCCGTTGTCGCCAGCTGAGCACTTGTTCTGTTATTAAGCACATTGATCATTCTGTTGGCGACTTCAGGCATATTTCCTAGAGACGCCCTTGATCTCTGGATTTCCCTCTGTGCTTTTCCTATGAGCTCTCTTTGCTCATGAATTGTCTTAATGTATTGCCATTGATCAGTTATGGATTGGCCAATGTTGGCCCATAAGATCGTCTTGAGCTCAGCTATCACTTTGTCAACTGTGAGCTCCTTCTTCAGCTCCTTTATCTTATCCTTAAGGGCCTTTATTTCCCTGCCATTTTCTGCTACAGTCTGCTTGGATTTATCATATCTTTCATTGAGCTTGGCTAGATTCTCCCTGGCCTCATTTAGCTCTGCCATTTGGGCTTCCAGGGCTTGTATTTCATTCTTGAGCTTCTGCATATCTAGGCTTGGAGCCTGCTCTGTTGTTGGTGCAGTTGCTGCTGTAGATGGTGATGTCTGTTCAGTAGGAGGAGCTGTAGTCTGAGGAGGTTCCTCTAGGTTAATTATTTCTGGAGGAGGCTGAGATGTTTGTCCTCCTTCTTTTTCTTGCAATGTTGCCTACAGTGCAGCCTGTGCAGCCTCTGATTCTCCTAATTTTTCTTGTGTTTGGATCAGTTGTTTGTATAGGGACAGCATCATAGCTGATGCATCTTGGTCATGTATCAGCTGGGAAACTTCTTCAGTTTGTGGGTGAATAGTTGCTGGGACTTTCACCATCTTTCTTAATGCTACCATATCTACATCTCTTAATTTCAACAATTCCTGCACAGCCTTGATGTCCTTGGGATCATGCCCAAGTTCTATGATTATTTCCTCCAAGGCTTTAATTCTGTTGTCCTTTGCTTGAGAGGATGCTCTCTCCAACTCAAGTTGGGTAGCTGTATTATTTAGGCTATTTTCTAGCCTGTAGTTATCCAATGTCTTGTCTGCCAAGGAGGCATACACCACCTCACTCGTTTGCTTATGCAATTCGATTTTGTCCATTGGGTGGATGTCCTTGGCAAGGACCTCAAGGTTGGTCCTTACGTAATCTGCCGATGACTACGGCTGCAACACTGCTGGCATAAAATGGCTCATGATCATCTTGTCCTCCTGGACATCAAATGCAGACATTAGTCTTTGCTGGTTAGCGGGGGCCGTTTTCAATAGATGATTATATAGCTGTACTCTTATGGGCTCATTCCTCTTCTTTATGTCAATGAATTGTTGCTTGATGCCCACCTCAGCTCCTCTTTGTTGGCTTGAGGAGCTGACTTCTCCTCCCACCGTCCTCTCTTGTTCCTGCTGGAAGGAACTTGCAGATGCCTCCATGCTAGGTGGGCCCATGCCCAAAGATTGCCCTATAGGCATTTCTTCCTCTGAGAAGGGATTCATTCTATGTCTTTTCTCCCCATGAGTTGTTGATGTTGTGAGGGGAGCCTCTGTGTCCCTCTTTCTGCTTATGTCTTCTTTCTGTGGGGTTTAGAGGACTGAGGCCTCCACTATTGTCTCCTGCCTAGGAGGCACAATTTGTTGGGGCTACTGCTCAGTGGAAATTGGGGCCTGTGATATATTTTCTTATTGCTCTGATTTCTCCTTTTCTTGCTGCTCCTCTTGTTGCTGCTGTACCTGTTGTTGTGCCTGCTCATGCTGCATCTCTTCATGGTGCACCTCTTCATGCTGCTCTGGCTCCATTTCTTTCTCTTTGCCTTTGCTAGAGGTTTGATCAGTAGCTTTGGCTGTTTGCTGCTGTGCTGTGGAGGATGAGGCAGCTGCTCCCACTTGAGTGCCAGGAAGAGCAAATACCTGTGCACAAAGCTCCAAGTCAGCTATATTTTGGATATTTTTAACTGCTCTCTGATTTAATTCTTCTTGTGTAGCAGCCTCTTCTAATGTTCCTCTCCTCCACTTAGTTTGATTTGCATACTTTTCTATGTGAGGCAACCATACATGGTCATACCCGGACAGCCTATATTTGACCCTTCTCAAAGTTATGAAGTGATTGGGGTCATAAGGTTTCCAAAGGAAACTGGTCTGTAGGCCAAGGGATCCTAACATGCTGTCGGCTTCTTGCCAACCTTCCTCCCTTTTGTTGTAGATGAAGTGGCCTAATTGGTTTCTCACCTTGAGCTGTGCTTTCTTGCCTTTGCCTGAAAAATGTAGCACATCAGCATTCCCAAACTGCCTGAAATATTCAAGGGAAAATAATCTCATAGGCACATATCTGGGCAATCTGTATGGGGGTAGCTCACACCCATATATTCTGATGACTATGTGGTGTTGGTAATAGTACCAATCCCTGATGCTGTATGCCTTGGACGGCTGAAGAATCCTCTGCATCTCATCAGTTAGCCTAGGAGGAGGTGAGCTCATGAGCAGAGACATGGCTGGGTGGATGAAGAGGTCTATAAATTCACAATAAGTGTATGGAGAAACAGATCTGCAGTGGAAAGCAGAGGACCAATACACCACTGACCTTGGATTTCCTTGTGCATCAACTCTCTTCATAGCAAAGTAGAACTTCTCATGTTGATAATACAAAATCAAGTGGTAGATGTAAGAGGTGTATCTGAACACCCTTTCTCTTGCCAAGTTCATTAATTGCTCATGTATTTTGTCAGATATGTAGGTGGCATAGTCATAGCAGATTGGAGACTTGCCAGGGGCAAACATGAGCATCATCACCAGCACAGTCTCATCAACAAACTCAATAGAATTATAGCCCAGAATGGGACTGATCATATCTACAAGGTCCCTGCCCAATTGGTTGAGGCAAACATGAGAAATGGGAGGGTACTTCATGGTGTCAGACCCTATGTACAACTGATTTAGTTTGGTGATCTGGGCATCTGTCAATTGGGCTCCTTGCTTTATTAGATCAGCCAGTGATAAAGGGACTAATTTCTTCTCAGTTTTGAAATGGAGCATCTCTCTGATGGCTTCAGGGGTGACATAGAAAATAACTAAGCCTGAAGGGTCAATCACAACCCTCTGAGTGGCGTCGTAGGATTTAACACATAGGTGGATTAGGTCAGGAAACGGGTTGACCTGAGGGAGTTTGAATAGAGGGAGGAAAGAATCTCAAATGCCCAATACATCTGTTCCAGCCTCATGTTTAATCTTTAACTCATTCAGCAAGTGAATGTGTTACTTGCTGTGCATTAGCATTTCTTCTGCTATCTCATAATCCAGGTCTGCTAATGGCTGCCAATCCAATTGTCTCTGAGGAGCATTTAAAGGAGCAATGTTCAAGGTTACAGGAGCTACTGGAGCATCCATGGTTACTTTAAAGCTCTGTTGGTATGTAAACTGGTGTTACTGTGCAGAGCAACACAAAAGAGTAATTCTTGAAAGAGAGGTGATTTACTGAGGAACAGAGGATAAAATGGAAAAGGCAGCAATTGAAATACTGCACCAGAACTGCTAAGGCTAATGCTTGGCCTTCACAACTCTTTTTTCTCAGTAGATTAGTGCAGCTCGGGTTCCCCGTTCACGATTGCGCGAACAGCATGCAGGTTTTGTGAAACTCGGATAAACAAGGCTCAGCAGTTGAATTTCGCCCTTACAGTTGTAAATGGAGACTAGGCGGAGAGGATTTGCCGGTGAATTATGTGTTTTTCAGTGTTTTAAGTTATCCTTGGAGAATTATTGACAAATTTGGGTGCAACGAGGATAATTCGATTAAATACCTGGTACACTACGGCAATTGTGACAAATGCTGGTGGGTTTTGCCACGCCAACGGTCTCCAGGACGAATTCATCAGGTTGGTGAAAGTTTGGACGTGAAATGCATGCAGAAGAAACAACAATTGTTTTCACAAAAAGTGCAAAGAACACGGTTTTTTGGCCAAAATATGGATTTTTTGGAACATTGGCGCCTTTTTTGGATGACGTCAGCATGATGTCATCAGGTGGGGTCAAGGTCGGATGACATCAGCATGATGTCATCAGGTGACGTGGCGGCTTAAGAGTGGTCCACGGGGACGATGAGGTGGCGGACAGGTGGAGCAGATGGCGAACGGGGGCGCTGACGCGGCGATGACATAGCAGTGACGCTGGCCTAGCGGGTTAACGGAAACCGGAAGCGGTAAGCGGTTTGATATCGCACCGCCCTCTATACGGAAGCTGAATTGTCAGAGGGGGTTCCGATACAATGTGGGGGTGACGCGTGGCAGAGGCCTGACATCACCCTCTAACAAATATCGGAAGCTATTCTTCGGTCGTCGGAGCCGCTCCGATATTCATGTGGGCCGTCGGATGAAAAGGGTCTGATCCGACGGTCGACGGATCGTTAAGCTGCCAGGCCGATACGGATGGGGGAGGGAATAAAATAATATATTCTTTGAAAATTGCGCCCGACGGGGACTTTAAAATTTTGGTGGATTTGTATTGTTTTTCAATGTATTTTTCATAAACATGCGCATAGCGCCCGAACTTAGGATAAAAGGAAAAAAGTGGGTTTTTTCATATGCTTTTTCTAATGAAGTGGGTTAGGGGTGTAAATGGGGGTTTTTCACAAGGTTCCTTTACAAATGAAAGGTTTCATGGTTTAGAAGACTTCTGAAGGGGGAAGAGGGGTAAGGCTTTGGGTTCTTAGACTGACCAGATGTCAATTTAATCCCTGATAGTGAACATACGGCTATAATGCCAAGGGGAAGGGATATTTATAGAATGCTTGGGGTTTATACACCATAATGTTTATAATAGTAGGGAAAGGGTAATATAGGGGATTTAAATAATAGGAACTTAGGGGTTAATATGAATGGAAGAAGTGAATGAGGGATGAAATCACTAAGTTTATATGAAAACAACTTAGCTTAGGGAGTAGATCAAAATGAAAAGAATTTTTAGACAAGAAATGTGGCTTTCAAAGGAATAAGAACCAGCATAAAACTTGGATTCTCTTTTATGAACACAACTGATGAAGGGATGTTAGTAATGAATGTGAAATGGGGAAAAGGGAGTTAGTCATGCTCCTTTTCTTTGTTGTGTATCAGACCAGCAAGATTCATTTGAAAGAAATGCCATTTCTGCAACCCCATCTGCCTACCCATCTACTTGCCTAGCATTTTTTGTTTCTTCTTGGAGGGTGCACTTAGAGTTGCAGACCCCTAATTGCCTTTTCTTTTCTCTTGGCATTTTCTTTTGATTTCCTATCTAGAACTACCCTTATTGCTTCCAAGGTCCTATATTAAGCAGTTGGGAACCTTACTTCTCTACCTAAGCTACTGGTCTGCCAAGCTTAAGCAGTTTGGACAGACTTCTTTCTCTATTCTACAACAGAAAATTGAAACATGGCATGATCCAGATTAGGCTGTTGGACCACCCATCAAAACTTAATCAACATGAAGCTATATACACACCTTGTCTCCTTTTGGAAATATGGGATTTTTGTATCACCAAAGCAGAGCATATTTGGAACTTTCTTTGCCAATCATGAAATATGAAACCTATTGGTATAGGTAGCTAACAGTGGCTCCACATGGGGATGGCTTTTCCATTTGAAAGGCCAAGAACAGCAGGTCAGAATGCCTGGGCCCTTGACTGCTTTTACTAAAACTTGAAGTATGCTCCTTTGACATGCCAAATTGTACTCTTCCCATCTTGGTAGATCTCTGAACTCATTAGCCTTTTGTTGATAACCAATAAAACTTGAGAAACTGCATTTTTACATTTTAACAGAAAGTAATATATACACCTGAATATGTACAAGGGAAACTCTCGCTGCACTTATGGATAGTAGTCAAAAGAGTGCTTCAACATCCTGCCATTCACAAGACCTACATCCAAATCAGTTTCATTAAGATTTTTAAGGAAATAAGTATTGTTTCCTTGTACTGCTTGGACAGCAAATGGTCCTCCCCAAAGGGAATCAAATTTTCCATGTTTTCCCTTATTTTCTCTTCTTGAATCCCACTTGAGGACCTTTTCACCAACGTTGAAATCTTCTGCCTTGGTCCTTCTATCAAAAGCTTTCTTTAACTTTTCTTGTAAAACTTGAACTCTGCTGTAAACTTGGTCTCTAGTTTGCTGTAAACATATTATTTGATTGATGCTTCTTTGCACATCATTTGGTTCTGCCTGGCTTTCTTGAAGAAGTTTCATGACAGGGATCCCTAGTGATGAAGGAAATTTGGCTTCTAATCCATAAACTAACTCATATGGGCTGGTCCCAATTGATCTTTTGGTTGTTAGTCTATCTGCCCATAAGGCATTGACAAGCTTCTTATGCCAATTCTTCTTATTTTCTTCCAACACCTTCTTTATGATGTTCACAAGGCTTTTATTTGATGATTCAGCCAGGCCATTTCCTTGGGGATAGTATGCAGTAGAATGGCCCAAGGAAATGTAAAATTTGTGGCAGAAATTGACCATCTTCTTAGATCTGAAGGCAGCAGCATTGTCTGTTATTATCTTATCAGGACAACCAAATCTAGAAAGAATATTAGTCTCAAGGAACTGAATGATAGTGGAATCATTTGCTTGTCTACATGGAACTGCTTCAATCCACTTAGTGAAATAATATGTAGCTGTTAGAATCCATCTATGTTGGCCTGAAGATGAGGGATGAATTTCCCCAATGAAATCTAAGCCCCACTGTTGAAAAGGTCTCTCTGTTGCAATAGGCCTCAAAGGAAGTGGCGGTAACTTTCTCTTTCCCTCAAACACTTGACATTTATGACATGAGGTGTTAAATTTCTTGACATCAGAGAAAACAGTGGGCCAATAGTAACCAACCCTCAGTATCTTATCCACAGTGGACTTCCAATACAAGTGTCCACCACAGTCACCTGCATGAAATTCTTCCATGATTTTGTTAGTCTCTTTCCCAATTAAGCAGTTTAACAATATACCTTCATGGTTTTTCCAAAACAAATTGCCATCCATAACACAAAATTTTGAAGCTTTCATTTTTAAGAACCTACATTTAGTTTTGGACAATCCTGGTGGAGCACACAGGTTTTGTAACACATAACATATATCAGAGTACCAAGGGTATTGTTCAAAGGCTACATTGATCTTTGGAGTCGCCAGCTCCAGTTCATTGTCCAGCTGGTTTATGTCTAAGGCTTGGAAGTTTGCTTCGGTCATTAATTTGGCCAAACCTTGCCCTTTTATTAGTTTTGTAGGTTTTATTCCAATATCAAATTCCAAAATGTTGGCAATCCATTTCCCTCTTCTGCCCTCTAAGTTTTCTTGAGTGAGTATGTCTTTCACAATGGGACTTGGCACATAAGCTATGACATGGGAATAAAGGATGTAAATCCTGAAGTCTTTAATGGCCTTGACTAGAGCATATGCTTGCTTCTCCATGATCTGATATTTCAGAGGTGCATCTCTAAGAGCTCTACTAAAGAAAGAAATGGGCTTCTCATTTCCTTGGTCATCTTTCTGTAATAAAACAACAACAATAGTATGCTGGGAGGCAAAAGAGAAAATGATAAATTCTCTGTCAAATTGAGGATTTGTTAGGACTGGGGTTTGGGTAAGGGCTAATTTTATACCTTCAAAGGCTTGATTTGCTTCAACTGTCCATTTCACTTTTGAATCCTTCTTTAGCATGTTATTTAGTAATCTGATCAATTCTGCTAAGTTTGGGATAAACCTTCTCAAGAAGTTGATCTTACCCAAGAAGGCTTGCAATTCTTTGATATTTCTTCGGTGAGGCATTTGCAAGATAGCTTGTATCCTGTCTGGGTCAATTCTGATGCCATCCTTTGAAATGATATATCCTAACAGCTTACCTTCTTCCAAGCCAAACAGAGACTTCTTTGGATTCAAGGAAATTCCATATTTCCTACATGTTAAGAAAATCTACCTCAAGTGCTTCAAATGTTCTTGGTCTGATTTTGAGAATGGTGTGAGGTCATCCAAATAAATGACAAGGAAGTCATGAATCTCTTTGGCAAAAGCAATATCCATTACTCTTTGAAATGTTGCTCCTGCATTTTTCAACCCAAAAGGCATTTTTACATATTTGAAAGTTCCCCATGGGGTTGTGAATGCAGTTTTGTCTTGATCATTAGGGTGTACTAGGATCTGATTAAAGCCTGAGAATCTGTCAAGTAATGAAATCCTTGAGGCCACTACCACTCTTTGGAGAATGTGATCCATCTTAGGTAAGGGATAGTTGTCTTTGAGAGACACTTGGTTTAGATTTCTAAGATCAACACAGAGTCTTATTTCACCAGTTTTCTTTCTTGTGGGCACTAAATTTGAGATCCAATCAGAAAACCTAATTGGTGCTATGATACCAGCTTTAAACATTTTTTGTACCTCTTGCTCCATTGCTAGGAGAAGCATAGGATTGATTCTCCTCAATTTTTGCTTAAATGGCTTTTGATTTGGCCTGATAGGGATTGTATGTTGGATCACAGAGGTGTCATAGGATTTTAAGTCCTCATAACTCCATGAAAAGACATCTTGGAACTCTTTGAAAAGGTCAATGTATTTGGGCTTCTGATCAGGAGGTAGGGATGCAGATAATTTTATTATCTTGGGTTTCTCAATGGTTCCAATGTTGCATTCTTCAATGGCAGAGTTAAGGGGCTGCATTTTTGGTTTTCTAGGGACATAATATAAATAAAAAATATCCTCTAGTGGAGTTAGGCCTGTTGGAAGAACATTGTCTTTCAATTGTATCACTTGAGCCTTAGCATCAGCCACTTCTTCAAAACTGATTTGTTGAATTTCTTGTATGTTGGTGTTGTTGAAAATTGTTGGATGTAGGATTTGGTTAGCTGTTTTAGGTGATATTGGCTTATATTTCTATTGATCAAGTATTTGTGATTGACTTTCTCCCTCAAGTATTTGTGATTGACTTGCTCTTTCAGTGTCAATATTTAGTCCTGCAAATTCTTGTTGCAAGGTCAAGAAATTATTTATCTGCGTATCATCTTCAAATACTTGCCAGTCCTTGACATTGTTTGGGATAGAAGCTCTGTGTTTTACCTCAGCTGTAAAGTAGTGGTGGGGCTCAAAAGGTAGCTTGCAGGTACTTGCAAACGTGGCCAAACTGTGAGCATGAAGATTGTGATCTCTAGAGACTTTGGTGATTAAGAATTCAGTGAAAGAGTTTAGTATTTCAGAAGCAGCAGATCTATAATATCTCAGTCTTTTATCATTGGTGACAAAAATTTCCTTTGCTTGTTGGATAACTAGGTCTGAGTCTCCTAGAATTGAAACCTTTGTGGCTTGTAAGAATTTTACTAGTTTAAGGCCTAGTAAAAGAGCTTCATATTCTGCCATATTATTAGTGCATCTGAAATTTAGCCTATAGGCTCGACCTTCTGCATGACTATTCTGCTTGTTATGTATCCAAACTCCAGCTCCTTCCCCTAATTTGTTGACTGACCCATCAAATTCAAGGAACCATAGGACTTCTTGTTCTAGGGGAGGCTTAATAACTTCTCTGTGATCTGGGTTTGTGAGTTGAAGTTCTGTTTCTTCATTTAGTTTGTCTTTTAGGACAGTCTCATTGGTTGATTGGAACAGCTTTACTTCTAGAGCAGCAACTTGTTCATTAATGTCTTGATCTTGTTTATGTGTCTTGGTTTCTTCATCGTTTGCAAGACCTGAATGATCATTGAAGAGGATATATGAGTCTATATCAGAATGGATGGCATATATGGGAAAGTTTTGAGGTCTTTCTTCACTGCTGACCATGTATTTCATAAGTTACTCTCTATATAACCTCTTGGGTTGACCAAAGACTGAGATGGTTGCATACGACATGTCTAGTTGTAGGGAACCTTGGAGTTTAGCCCCCCATGATCTTGATAATAGCATCCCATATTTGGGTGGGATATCAGCAACTACAACATCCATTAGAATTGTTTTATTTGGGTACTGAACTAGGGACACACAAAGATCTTTTATCAGACCTAAACACTTAACTTGGATGGAGTCAAATGAGAATAGGTCCTTGTATGGTCTTGTAATAACTAGATGCAATCTTTCCATGACTGATTTAGGCATCAAGTTGTGAGAGGCACCTGAGTCAAACATTGCATTGTGTAGTATCTTATCATGAACATGCAGACTGACATAGAAAGGTAAGATCCCTGTAACTGCTATCTTTCCATCAACCTCTGGACCGAATAGCAATTCTGGGGTGTCATCCAACACATTGACATTATCTTTATTACGAGTAATTTGAAGGGACTTCTTGATTTGTTGTCTATAAATGTCATGCTTAGCTAGCTCTGAAAGAGGAATAGCTACTTTCAATTTGCCAATTTCAGCTTCTAAGTCAAAGGGTCTTTCAGATGATATCCTAGTGTTGTGGGTGACAGCCTTTTCCTTATTCACTAGGTCTTCTTCTTGTTTCTTTTCTTGATCTGGAAGCTTGTCCTTGTTCCTCATTTCTTGAGGAGTTTTACTTGAGTTGTGTTGGAAGGGTGTTGTATTTACTGATTGCTGTTTTGAGGGAGATGTTTCAGTTATTTCCTCAACTGTTAGCTCATCTGGAACTGGGCCAGTTTTTTCACTTGGTTCTGTAATAATAGCTTCCTTAGGCTACTGGCTATCCTTTGTTTTTCAGGCTGTGTTACATTTATAGTTCTGCTTCTTAGCTTGTATTGTTTATGAACTTCATAAACAGCTGTGTCATATCCTTGTTTAAAGTCAAACGACTCACCTGACCTGGTTAGGTATTGCTAAATGTCATCATCTTTATGATCCTCTTGACTCAAGAAAACTTGCTGCTCATCATTCAGACCCATTAGGTTAATGTGGGTGTCATTTGTTTTCTCATTTGAAGTGGATGCCTCAGTATAGTTTTCCTGGAAAGGAGGTCTTATGTCTGGATCAGAACCGGTTTTGCCAGTGTTTGGGTTTTGATTTCTCATAAAATTTGGATTCCTGGTAGGGTTATTTTGTGGTGCTTCCCATGATGACTTTCTCTCAACTGATTCTACTCTATCACCCAATCTCTTCATACCAGTGAGTATTGCATCCATTTTTTGATCAAAGGCTGAGGGTTCTTCTTTAAAGGTGGTTCTCTTTTCCAGTCTTGCCATGTTTCTTTTGGCAATCAGGTTAGCCTCTACTGTGACAGCAACCTTTTGGGCATCCTCAAGGGTTTTAGGAGCTCTTTCCTTCAACTGATATGGCATATCAGGGTCAAAACCATCCGGAAATTTGTACAAGGCTAAATCAGAGGGAGGTCTTAAATTCTGCGGTATTGCGTTATATACATTGTTGAATCTTGCACAATACTCCAAAACGGTCTCTTGAGGACCTCATTTGATTGTATCATATTCACCGAGTATGTGCAGGGGATCTTTCTTTTTCTCCCATCTGTTAGTAAAGGCTTGATAAAGCTCATCAGGGGTTGTAATGGTATTTGCTGCCAGTGATCTAAACCAAGTTCTCACATCCCCTGTCAGGCTCTGAACAAAGATTCTCATTATCACATTGTCATCATCTATTTCATAATTCTCAAAATGGTCTTGCATCCTTCTGGCATGCTGAATTGTTGTGAAAGGGCCAGTGGAATCAAAATATGAGATCTTAGACTGGTAGTCCTGAGGTAGGGCTGCGGCATTGGCAGGTAACTGCAGGGGTGCATATCTATTAGCCATACTTGCAGGATTTATAGGATTAACAGGGATAACTGGGATAGCATGAACAACTGGTACAACAGGGGGATTAGGAATGGTAGAAACTAGAGTGTTAGTTAAGGGAATATGTGCAGTGGATGGAGGTGTAAACGAAGGACTTTGAGATGTGGATGGTGAACTGGGGGAATCAAGGCTAGACCGAAATAGAACCTTGATTGGAGTTGGAACAGGGTTTGGATGAGTTGTCTCAGG
This sequence comes from Pinus tabuliformis, assembly GCA_031772625.1. Classification (NCBI taxonomy): domain Eukaryota; kingdom Viridiplantae; phylum Streptophyta; class Pinopsida; order Pinales; family Pinaceae; genus Pinus; species Pinus tabuliformis. The sequence continues at coordinate 410,234,028 of CM062814.1, forward strand.
ACTTGAATCAGCAAGAGTTTCTTGTCCCTGCTGCTTCCTAATGATCTTAGGGATTGTATTAGGATTTTCAAAAATAGCTGGTGGATTTGGGTCAGGATTTGACCTTGTATATCGTGGATTCTTCTTGGGAGCCAGCTTCTGAACTGTGTTTCAATATGTTTTTTGGAATATATTTGTGTCTACAAGGGCCAGACAAGATTTTGGAGTGACTGTGTACATCAAAAAGTGACTGAAGCAGCTATAAGAAATATGCAGAAATTAGAAAATGTTGAGGAAGTCCCCAGCAGAGTCGCCAATTATGTTAACACCCAGGTTGTTCCTTTGACTCCCAAGGGAATATGGCCGGGGTAACCACTAACCAATATTTGGATTACAGTTTCTAGCCAAACTGTAATCAGAGAGGGCTCTCTCTTTATGATTTGTCTCTGTTTTGATAGTATTTTAGGCTAGCTATAATGTTCATGGTTTTGTTTTATGTTTTGGATGAGGGATGTCTTCTGCATCTAAGGTGTAAGTTTTCAGGCAGTATTAGTCCATTGGGCAATGTAGTCTGTGGCTACAGGTTGTCTGAAATATTGAGTTGAGTTACTGAAATTACAGGGCCATTTAAATACTTCATGAAACAAATTTGGAATTGTGATGGTGGAGTGTGTATTAACCAGTGGAAAGCAATTGAGAATTTTCCACTAAGTTGGGAGTGTGAGAAAGAGATATATTGCACAGGAAGCAGACTTGAATTTCCTGAAACAATAATCACTGTGAAAGATATAGTGTAGAGGTGCAGCAATTAAGAATTACACCTTTATAACTGTAACTGAAGAAAACATTTATAATAGCATAGATTGAGTCCAGGGTAATCTGTGATTAAATCCTAGAACTATTCTTTTTCCTTGCTATTAATTGTAAAACACAGAACATGAATGAGCTATGAGAAGATGACAAAACACATAACGAAGAGTTTGAAGAAAACTTATTGATCCATGAAATACACAGGAATCCTGTAACATTCAGCTAAACACCACAATACATCACATAATGCTGAGCTTTGGAAATTCCATCACTTTTGTATTAATGATTGGGAAGTTTACAGCATAAGAAATCTCGAAGAGAAATCAACAACCCCCTGCAAGCTTATGCGAGGGGGGAATATATACAAACGGTGATACCAAAATATCTGAGGCGTTGAGTCATCTTAGAAATAAATACGTTCACCAACTTGTACAGAAAGCAGATAAGAAGTTATTACAGCTTTGAATATAACATAAATGCTTCTTTAATTCTGTCAGAAAGACTTTTTGACCTTTGGAGGTCACTGAGTCGGTTGAATGCTCTGTTATAAATGATGAATGACGTGTCTTTGTAGCTCTGTCCTACTGTAGCTTTTCGGCCCTGTCACCTGTGACTGTCACTGCTGCTTTGGTGGCCGAAATAGTTTTGCGGAGTTGGCTTAGCCCATTCTTCTCCGTGCATGCTGACTTTATCAAAAATTTTCCTGTGCATGATAACTTGTATTTTTTGATGAAGAAAACTTAGTGAATGGCTTCTTGACTATAAGATCATCTGTATTGCTTTAGTCCACCATTCCTGTGTAGGCAATTGATGTCTCAGAATTGCCTCTAAATTCTCATCTGCCTCTGTGTGTTTATAGAAGTTTGGAGGCACTTCAAACAGATGTTTAATTTCATTCATTATAAAGAATAAGTTCTCTACCCTGTTGAAGAGACTTTGTCCTGTAGCTGGTCCTGTTTCTTCTGAGGTATTGGGCCTTTCAGTGATCTGATTAGTAGCGAATGTATTGACCCTCTTGGCATGATGCTCATGTGAGAGTACTCTCCCTGCGATGATTAGTAAGCTAGGAAGACCTTTGCCCTGTAGTGTTGTGAACTTGTCCATGAACTTATTCTCCTCTGTCTACATGTCCTGGCTTCTTCTTTCCAGCGTTTGTACTAGGTTTCTCAGTGTAAGGACCCTCTTTGTCAGCTGGATGGTCTCAGTTCTGCTTGTGATTCCCATTGTCGCCAGCTGAGCACTTGTTCTGTTATTAAGCACATTGATCATTCTGTTGGCAACTTCAGGCATATTGCCTAGAGACGCCCTTGATCTCTGGATTTCCCTCTGTGCTTTTCCTATGAGCTCTATTTGCTCATGAATTGTCTCAATGTATTGCCATTGATCAGTTATGGATTGGCCAATGTTGGCCCATAAGACCGTCCTGAGCTCAGCTGTCACTTTGTCAAGTCTGAGCTCCTTCTCCAGCTCCTTTATCTTATCCTTAAGGGCCTTTATTTCCCTTCCCTTTTCTGCTACAGTCTGCTTGGATTTATCATATCTTTCATTGAGCTTGGCCAGATTCTCCCTGGCCTCATTGAGCTCTGCCATTTGGGCTTCCAGGGCTTGTATTTCATTCTTGAGCTTCTGCATATCTAGGCTTGGAGCCTGCTCTGTTGTTGGTGCAGTTGCTGCTGTAGATGGTGCTGTCTAATCAGTAGGAGCTGTAGTCTGAGGAGGTTCCTCCAGGTTAATTATTTCTGGAGGAGGTTGAGATGTTTGTCCTCCTTCTTTTTCTTGCAATGTTGCCTGCAGTGCAGCCTGTGCAGCCTCTGATTCTCCTAATTTTTCTTGTGTTTGGATCAGCTGTTTGTATAGGGACACCAACATAGCTGATGCATCTTGGTCATGTCTTAGTTGGGCAACTTCTTCAGTTTGTGGGTGAATGGTTGCTGGGACTTTCACCATTTTTCTTAATGCTACCATATCTGCATCTCTTAATTTCAACAATGCCTGCACAGCCTTGATGTCCTTGGGATGATGCCCAAGTTCTATGATTATTTCCTCCAAGGCTTTAATTATGTTGTCCTTTGCTTGAGAGGATGCTCTCTCCAACTCAAGTTGGGCAGCTATATTATTTAGGCTATTTTCTAACCTGTAGTTATCCAATGTCTTGTCTTCCAAGGAGGCATACACCATCTCACTCGTTTGCTTATGCAATTCGATTTTGTCCATTGGGTGGATGTCCTTGGCAAGGACCTCAAGGTTGGTCGTTATGTAATCTGCCGCTGACTGCGGCTGCAACACTGCTAGCATAAAATGGCTCATGATCATCTTGCCCTCCTGGACATCAAATGCAGACATTAGTCTTTGCTGGTTAGTGGGGGCCATTTTCAACAGATGATTATATAGCTGTACTCTTATGGGCTCATTCCTCTTCTTTATGTCAATGAATTGTTGCTTGATGCCCACCTCAGCTCCTCTTTGCTGGCTTGAGGAGCTGACTTCTCCTCCCACTGTCCTCTCTTGTTCCTGCTGGAAGGAACTTGCAGATGCCTCCATGCTGTGTGGGCCCATGCCCAAAGATTGCCCTATAGGCATTTCTTCCTCTGAGAAGGGATTCATTCTATGTATTTTCTCCCCATGAGTTGTTGATGTTGTGAGGGGAGTCTCTCTGTCCCTCTTTCTACTTATGTCTTCTTTCTGTGGGGTTTGGAGGACTGAGGCCTCCACTGTTGTCTCCTGCCTAGGAGGCACAATTTGTTGGGGCTGCTGCTCAGTGGAAATTGGGGCCTGTGATATATTTTCTTGCTGCCCTGATTTCTCCTTTTCTTGCTGCTCCTCTTGTTGCTGCTGTACCTGTTGTTGTGCCTGCTCATGTTGCATCTCTTCATGGTGCACCTCTTCATGCTACTCTGGCTCCATTTCTTTCTCTTTGCCTTTGGTAGAGGTTTGATCAGTAGCTTTGGCTGTTTGCTGCTGTGCTGTGGAGGATGAGGCAGCAGCTCCCACTTGAGTGCCTGGAAGAGCAAATACCTGTGCACAAAGCTCCAAGTCAGCCATCTTTTGGATATTTTTAACTGCTCTCTGATTTAATTCTTCTTGTGTAGCAGCCTCTTCTAAGGTTCCTCTCCTCCACTTAGTTTGATTTGCATACTTTTCTATGTGAGGCAACCATACATGGTCATACCCGGACAACCTATATTTGACCCTTCTCAAAGTTATGAAGTGATTGGGGTCATAAGGTTTCCAAAGGAAACTGGTCTGTAGGCCAAGGGATCCTAACATGTTATCAGCTTCTTGCCAACCTTCCTCCCTTTTGTTGTAGAAGAAGTGGCCTAATTGGTTTCTCACCTTGAGCTGTGCTTTCTTGCCTTTGCCTGAAAAATGTATCACATCAGCATTCCCAAACTGCCTGAAATATTCAAGGGCAAATAATCTCATAGGCACATATTTGGGCAATCTGTATGGGGGCAGCTCACACCCATATATTCTGATGACTGTGTGGTGTTGGTAATAGTACCAATCCCCGATGTTGTATGCCTTGGACAGCTGAAGAATCCTCTGCATCTCATCAGTTAGCCTAGGAGGAGGTGAGCTCATGAGCAGAGACATGGCTGGGTGGATGAAGAGGTCTATAAATTCACAATAAGTGTATGCAGTGGAAAGCAGAGGACCAATACACCATTGACCTTGGATTTCCTTGTGCATCCACTCTCTTCATAGCAAAGTGGAACTTCTCATGTTGATAATACAAAATCAAGTGGTAGATGTAAGAGGTGTATCTGAACACCCTTTCTCTTTCCAAGTTCATTAATTGCTCATGTATTTTGTCAGATATGTAGGTGGCATAGTCATAGCAGATTGGAGACTTGCCAGGGGAAAACATGAGCATCATCACCAGCACAGTCTCATAAAAAAACTCAATAGAATTATAGCCCAGAATGGGACTGATCATATCTACAAGGTCCCTGCCCAAGTGGTTGAGGTAAACATGAGAAATGGGAGGGTACTTCATGGTGTCAGACCCTATGTACAACTGATTTAGTTTGGTGATCTGGGCATCTGTCAATTTGGCTCCTTGCTTTATCAGATCAACCAGTGATAAAGGGACTAATTTCTTCTCTGTTTTGAAATGGAGCATCTCTCTGATGGATTTAGGGGTGACATAGAAAACAACTGAGCCTGAAGGGTCAATCACAGCCCTCTGAGTGGCATTGTAGGATTCAACACATAGGTGGATTAGGTCAGGAAACTGGTTGACCTGAGGGAGTTTGAATAGAGGGAGGAAAGAAGCCCAAATGCCCAATACATCTGTTCAAGCCTCATGTTTAATCTTTAACTCATTCAGCAAGTGAATGTGGTACTTGCTGTGCATTAGCATTTCTTCTACTATCTGATAACCAAGTATGCTAATGGCTGCCAATCCAATTGTCTCTGAGGAGCATTTAAAGGAGCAATGTTCAAGGCTACAGGAGCTACTGGAGCATCCATTGTTACTTTAAAGCTATCTTGGTATGTAAACTGGTGTTACAGTGCAGAGCAACACAAAAGAGTATTTCTTGAAAGAGAGGTGATTTACCGAGGAACAGAGGATAAAATGGAAAAGGCAGCAATTGAAATACTGCACCAGAACTGCTAAGGCTAATGCTTGGCCCTCACAACTCTTTTTTCTCAGTAGATTAGTGCAGCTCGGGTTCCCCGTTCGCGATTGTGCGAACAACATTCAGGTTTTGTGAAACTCGGGTAAACAAGGCTCAGCAGTTGAATTTCGCCCTTATAGTTGTAAATGGAGACTAGGCGGAGAGGATTTGCCGGTGAATTATGTGTTTTTCAGTGTTTTAAGTTATCCTTGGAGAATTATTGACAAATTTGGGCGCAAGGAGGATAATTCGATTAAATACCTGGTACACTGCGACAATGGTGACAAATGCTGGTGGGTTTTGGCGCGCCAATGGTCTCCAGGACGAATTCAGCAGGTTGGTGAAAGTTTGGACGTGAAATGCATGCAGAAGAAACAACAATTGTTTTCGCAAAAAGTGCAAAGAACACTGTTTTTTGGCCAAAATATGGATTTTTTGGAACATTGGCGCCTTTTTTGGATGACATCAGCATGACGTCATCAGGTGGGGTCAAGGTCGGATGATGTTAGCATGACGTCATCAGGTGACATGGCGGCTTAAGAGTGGTCCACGAGGATGATGAGGTGGCAGACAGGTGGAGCAGATGGCGAACGGTGGCGCTGACGCGGCGATGACATAGCAGTGACGCTGGCCCAGCGGGTTAACGGAAACCGGAAGCGGTAAGCGGTTTGATATCGCACCGCCCTCTATACAGAAGCTGAATTGTCAGAGGGGGCTCCGACACGATGTGCGGGTGACACGTGGCAGAGGCCTGACGTCACCCTCTGACAAATATCGGAAGCTATTCTTCGGTCGTCGGAGCCGCTCCGATATTCATGTGGGCCGTCGGATGAAAAGGGCCTGATCCGACGGTCGACGGATCGTTAAGCTGCCAGTCCGATACGGATGGGGGCAAGAATAAAATAATATATTCTTTGAAAATTGCGCCCGGCGGGGACTTTAGAATTTTGGCAGATTTGTATTGTTTTTCAATGTATTTTTCATAAAAATGCGCATAGCGCCTGAACTTAGGATAAAAGGAAAAAGTGGGTTTTTTCATATGCTTTTTGTAATGAAGCGGGTTAGGGGTGCAAATGGGGGTTTTTCACAAGGTTCCTTTACAAATGAAAGGTTTCATGGTTTAGAATACTTTTGAAGGGGGAAGAGGGGTAAGGCTTTGGGTTCTTAGACTGACCAGATGTAAATTTAATCCCTATACGGCTATAATGCCAAGGGGAAGGGATATTTATAGAATGCTTGGGGTTTATACACCATAGTGTTTATAATAGTAGGGAAAGGGTAATATAGGGGATTTAAATAATAGGAAGTTAGGGGTTAATATGAATGGAAGAAGTGAACGAGGGATGAAATCACTAAGTTTATATGAAAACAACTTAGCTTAGGGAGTAGATCAAAATGAAAAGAATTTTTAGACAAGAAATGTGGCTTTCAAAGGAACAAGAACCAGCATAAAACTTGGATTCTCTTTTATGAACACAACTGATGAAGGGATGTTAGTAATGAATGTGAAATGGGGAAAAGGGAATTAGTCATGCTCCTTTGCTTTGCTGTGTATCAGACCAGCAAGATTCATTTGAAAGAAATGTCATTTCTGCAACCCCATCTACCTACCCATCTACTTGCCTAGCATTTTTTGTTTCTTCTTGGAGGGTGCACTTAGACTTGCAGACCCCTATTTTCCTTTTCTTTTCTCTTGGATTTTTCTTTTGATTTCCTATCTAGAACTACCCTTATTGCTTCCAAGGTCCCAGATTAAGCAGTTGGGAACCTTACTTCTCTACCTAAGCTATTGGTCTGCCAAGATTAAACAGTTTGGACAGACTTCTTTCTCTCTTCTACAACAGAAAATTGAAACATGGTATGATCCAGATTAGGTTGTTGGACCACCCATCAAAACTTAATCAAAATGAAGCTATATACACACCTTGTCTCCTTTTGGAAATATGGGATCTTTGTATCACCAAAGTAGAGCATATTTGGAACTTTCTTTGCCAATCATGAAATATGAAACCTATTGGTATAGGTAGCTAACAGTAATTTCTTCCAATTCTTTAAAAGATACAGTTAGATTCATTTCTTCTTTCTCTGGGGTTGGGTCCTGGCATATATCCTCTTCTTTTGATGTTTCTTGATCCTTTTCCTTCTCCTCTTCATCTATGCAAAATAATTTCTTCTCAGCACACTTATGACCTTTAGTGCATTTTGTTGGGTTGTTAATATACCATTATTATTGTCACTTTTGAACGCTTATGCCACCTTTCTACCATTCTTCATCACGTCATTTATCATAATTTATCATATAATTCTATTTTACAATGATTTATGCTCTTATGTAAAAATATTATTTATTCTCCTTTATTTCTAATAAATTGATGATTATGCATGATTTTATCCATGATAGTTTTAATAAATTGGTTGTAACATTATTCACCATTTTTAGCCTCCAAGATAATTTCCATATTGAAGATTTGATCATTAAAAGTGCCAACTCAGAAATGCGCTGGAATAAGAAGTCATAGTTTTGTGGTTGAGATTCTGAGCAAATGAAGATGAATATGGAAAATCTAGAACATGGGTTTTGTCGAGAACGGACCAAATTAACTTTATTAAAGAACGTTTTGCCCCAATTTAGCTTGTATTGAGAGAAACGCTGTTAGATGATCCAAAAATAATTTATTATCATAGGTTATAAAATTGAAATAAAATAATTATTAATATAAGAAATTAAATTAATAATTATTATTCTAGAATGATTAATTAATGGAGACAATTAGAAATTAGTATATTGTTGTAACAAGATATGGCTCTCCAAATGTGTCGTATCTTAGGCTCTATTTTAGGAGATTAGTTAGCTAGTTGGTTTGAATAGCATTTAATGCAAACTTGTTATTTAATAAGTGATCCATAATTAGAGATAGTTAGGACATGGATCTTATAAATAGCTCATTGCAAGAGTGTTTGGTTGTTCGGGTGTAAACTCTTGCAAAATCAATTATGTAATTGTTTTTTTCTGATTAATAAAATTACGTGTCTGAGGACACTTCTGCCATTATTGTGGTATCAGAGCTCCAGTAATGTTGCAGTGGATGTGAGGAGGATCTTCCAACTCAACAAAGTCCTGGAAAACTCCATTCAGTTGGCCAGCAAATCATTGGTATGGAAATTGTACAGTTTTGTTTAAAAGGAAAATAAATTTTATCATTGATTTTAGATTTTTTAAAATCTAAAATTCATTTTTTTTTTATTATAAAAAATTGCCTCTGTATCTTGAACTTTTGTTATTTCTCCTCTTCAACACGCTGTTTGGCCACGACCTTACACTCTGTGCTGAGGAATTGAGGTAACTTATAGTCCAGGAGCCCGCGATTTCGAACTCGAAACCTCTCCAAGAAGGCTGTCTACAAGATTTTGCTTGTATCTGACTGTTTTTTCATTCCGTTGTTGGTAGACGAGCAATGGTACACGACCACATCTAAAGGGGGCCGAGGGTCGAGGTTTCCGTCGGCGACGAAAGGGATAGGAAACAGTTCTATCGGTTTCCTGCAATTCTATACGTTTTCCATTTAGTCCGATCACATTCCAATAGTATAGTCCCATCGTGGAATCTGATGCTCATATAAAATGATACTGTTCATATTTTTCTCATGAATATCAAGATGTTGTTGCAGTTTCAGTGAAGAAAAGTGATACATCTGTTTTGAAGTTTAAAGGTATTTCAGGTGTTTTGGAGCACGCACACACTTACCATACTTATTCGATTAATCAGCAAAGCTCGGGATTTACCAGAAGTGTACTGAAAGCCATCAAACTGTGCCCTGCCCGACCATTTGGTTCAAAGCGGATAGAAAGGTGTCCTTGCTGAAACTAGACATACCATTTATTTATTTCACAATAACTTCGTTCCGGAAAGAGTGTTACCTGCAAGTGAGATGGAAACACTGTCGCCCCCGCAAGCTGTAATTCTTACAAATTTCCGCTCCCGCTGCTGCTCTTTTATAGATATATAACAATATATATATTCGATTTTGAACTTGTCGACATGGGACATCCATAATAAAAATTGCGAAGGCCTTCATTATGAGCTACAATTGTATGGAAGAAAACTTAGAATACAACTGTACAGCTTGATTAATGCCAAAAACTGAATGTTTAGCAGACAATGTTGTTAAGAGAGTAGAGCCGATCATTCCTCCGCGCAGTAAGATGTACTCGTATGTTTTTTGAAGCTGTTGTCTTCTCATCCACAGTGACAAACGGATACGGAGTGCCAGAGAATGTTGGGGTTGCCTGAGAAGAGCATAACAGTTGCTTGCCATCGTTGTTAGCCTCAGCAGAAGCAGAAATCTGCATGCAATTTCAGCGTTTGCCCTGCTGTAGAAGCCTACATTGAAAGCAGTGGCGCTTCCTAGAAATTTGTTTTTCGATGTAATCATTTATGGTTGATGGAGTAATAAGGGTGATGTTTTGAAATTTTTTGGAGTAATAAGGACTTTTATTTGTAATTTGTAAATTGAGGAGATAAGTGTAACTCAAAGTAATTTTACTTTGAGGGTGGGGTAACTTTTTTTTTTACCCGATTGTGCAAAAGCGCCATTGTAAAAGTCAAATTTTGAAAGTTGCCTTGTAAAAATTTGAGATATTGACTAGATCCAAGTGCAAAGCTCAGTCAATTTTCTCCTGTTTTGACGACTATTCGAGGGTCAAGGCCAAGCCCCGATAGATCGTGTTTTTTGCGTGGTGTATTGTGTTGACTATCTTGTCATTTCTGTTTTGATTCTTGGTGCGACGCTTCAACGCTAAAATGTCTAAGTTGATTAATTTGTTTTCTGATTCCGACAAACTAGAAGGCACCAAATCTTATAAAACATGGCATCGACTCATCGAAAGCACACTCATTTACAATGAATTATGGCAGGGAATATGTGATGGAGATGTTAAGCCGAATAAACCCATAGATGCAGATGCACTGGCAAAATGGGAAATCAAGAATGCTAAAGCCTTAGCTCTTATTAAATCGTCTGTGAATGATGAAATGTATGTCCATATAGAAAATGCTTTAGATGCTTGGACTGATTTGAAAACTTTTAAATACCTCTTTGATACTCAGCCTGAATCAAAGAAGGTTGATCTACAGTTAAAATTGTTGCAACAAAAATTAACTGAAGATGGTGATATTCTTGAATATCTCTCCAGACTTAAGAATATTAGGCAGGAAATTATTAATGCTGGTTTTCCCGCAATTGATGATAGCTTTATGGTCACAATTGTAATTGCTGGACTTCCTTCTTCCTACACACATTTTTTAGAGACTCTACAAGTAATTGGGAAATTAGAGAAACTAATGTTTGATGAGCTTTGTGAAATGTTGAGTCAACATGATAAAACTTTTGGGAAGAAGAAGAAAGTTGGTGAAGATGTTTTTCTCACAGAAGCCAGCACAAGTAAGTCATCAACAGATAGTTCTCGAGGAAGAGGCAGATGGAATCAGAATCAAGCAGCACATAAATGACATCAAAGCCAAAGAAGAGGCAACAATTTTAACAAAGGAGGAAGAAATAATTTTCAAGGTAGAGGAAACAACCAAGGAAGAGGCAATTTTCAAGGACAAGGATATAATAATCAAGGTAGAGGACAATCTCAAAATAGAGGTCAAAGCGGAGGCAGAGGACAATCTTCATGGAGAGGAAGAGATTTAAGTCAAATTGTGTGTCGACGATGTAACAAAGTTGGCCATTATGCTGAAGATTGTCGAACATCACTTAATAAAATTCCCAAGTTTCAGCAGAATTCAGCACAATTTGCAAATGATCAAGGTGAAGATAACTCAGAATATGTTTTTACTTTCTCACCAGCATAAAAAATTTCATCCCATCTTAGAAGTGACTATGAAGATGCCTGGATCTTGGATTTTGAGGCAACTCAACACATGACTTGTCGATGTGATTTTTTCTGGAATTTTCAAGAATTCCAACTTAATTCCATTTTTCTTGCTGACGATACAAAACATACTCCTTATGGAAAAGGAGTAGTAAACGTTTTTCTCCGTGACATTGGAGAAAAAATGATTTCCAATGTATGGTATGTACCTAGTTTCAAGAAAAGTTTGCTCTCTTTAGTCACGATTCGACAAGCAGGACATCAGGTGATTATGGAAGATGGTTTAGTGAAGATTAATTCAGTGAAACAGAACTTGAAGATAGTCATGACAGGTTATGAAGATGGAAAACTGTTACGGATGAAAGGGACAGTTATTCCAAGGCATTCTGATTTTGCAGGGGCAGTGACTACAGGTATTTCACCTATAAGACTATGGCATGTAAGATATGGACATTTGAATTTTGAGAGTCTTTCTCAATTGCAGAAACAAGGAATGGTTAAAGGACTTCCCACATTCAAAAGGGAAAATGCAAAATGTGAAGCTTGCATTTATGGGAAACAAAATCGCGAAAGTTTTCCAACAAGTTCATGGCATGCAAACAGGAGGCTACAACTAGTTCACAGTGATGTTTGTGGTCCACTACAAACTTCATTTGGTGGTTGCAAATATTTCTTACTATTCATTGATGATTTCAGCAGAATGACTTGGGTTTACTTCTTGAAGAACAAGTCAAAAGCATTTGATAAGTTTAAAACTTTTCGCCAACTTGTTGAAAATGAAGTCAAAGAAAAGATAGGTACTCTCAGGACAGATAATGGGGGAGAATTCACTTCAAATGAATTCAAAACTTGTTGCAGTGAAAATGGCATGAAACAACATCTTACTAATGTTTACACTCCACAACAAAATGGAGTAGTCGAAAGAATGAATCGCACTTTGTTAGGCATGGGGAGATCCATGTTAACTTTCAAAAGGTTAAGTCCAACATATTGGGAAAAAGCAATCCATATAGCTGTCTACTTAAGAAACAGATCTCCAACTGCTTCTTTAGACGGAATCACCCCTTATGAAGCTTGGTTTGGTTTCAAACCTCGAGTTAAACATCTTAGATTTTTTGGGTCAGTGTTTAATGCCTTAGTTCCGAAAGAAAAATGAACTAAGCTTGACTCAAGAAGTTTAAAATGCACAATGATTGGTTATTCTGATGAGAAGAAAGGGTATTGTCTTTTGACCAATGGAAAATCCATTGTGAGCAGGGATGTCATTTTTGATGAAACAGAGAGTAAGACTACTGAAGAAATTGAAAATCTTCTTCACAAATTAGAAACTAAGGGAAGTAAAAGAAATGGAAAAATGCAAAGTCAACCAACTTCACCAAATTGGTATTAACTTGATTTTCCTTCCTCTGAGGATGATTCATCCAGTCAATCTACATCAACAACATCTTCTAGGTCTTCTAGCAGTTCATCCGCATCTCCAAGCAGCAATAGTTCTTCTGACAGTGATTCTCCACATTCTTCACCTGAACGACGAACATCAGTTTATATTAATCCTCTTTACAATGATGGGGACTTTACAGAAGCACAAACAAGTGAGCACCAACTTCCGAAATGGGCAATTCAACTTTTGAAAGATGTCAAGCCTGATGAGCAGAATAAAAATGGCACCAGAAGGGCACATAGAAGTGAAGGAAATTTTGCCTTGATAGCAAATGATTTTACTGAACCTTCCACATACAAAGAGGCAGTAAAACATAAATAATGGCAACAGGCTATGGTTGAAGAATATCAAGCAGTAATTGATAACAACACTTGGAAACTTGTTGATTGTCCAGCAAATGTTAAACCCATAGGCTGTAAATGGGTTTACATAATTAAGTATAATCATAAGGGTGAACTTGAAAAGTATAAAGCACGACTTGTCGTAAAGGGTTTTGCACAGCAGGAAGGCATTGATTATGAAGAAACTTTTGCTCCAACAGCTAAATGGAACACCATCCGATTAACACTTGCATTGGCCGCTCAAAAAGGATGGAAAGTTCATCAAATGGATGTGAAAAGTGATTTTATCAACGGGGATTTACAGGAGGAAGTGTATATGACCCAACCACCAGGTTTTGAAGTTGAAGGACAAGAACATAAAGTCTGCAAATTGATCAAGGCTTTATATGGATTAAAACAAGCTCCCTGAGCTTGGTATGCTAAGATGGACGAATACCTTAAGAAAGTTGGTTTTCAAAGAAGTGAATCTGATGATACTTTGTATGTGCGCCAACAGGGCAAATATCTGGTATTTCTTGTTATGTATGTAGATGATTTGATCATCATTGGCAATCATGATGATCATATTGCACAGGTAAAAAAGGAGTTACATGCAGGTTTAAGATGACAGATTTGGGATTACTTCACTACTATCTTGGAGTTGAAGTCTTCCAACATCCACATCATATTTTCATTTCTCAGAGTAAGTATGCAGCAGAGGTTCTTCAGCATTTTGGCATGCAAGATTGCAAGCCCGTTCTCACCCCCATGGAGCAAAACTTGAAACTTTCAAAATTTGAAGGGGGGGAAAAGGTGGACAATACAACTTACAAACAGTTGATTGGTAGCTTGATTTATTTGAAAAATACTCATCCTGATCTATCTTATGCAGTCAGTATTCTTTCACGTTTTATGCAGAAACCACGAGACAGCCACTGGAATGCAACCAAAAGATTTCTTCGATATATCCAAGGAACAAAATATTTTGGTCTTCTTTACACAAAGACTAAAAATTTTGTACGTGGTGGATATTCTGATGCCGACTTTGCTGGGAGTATTGATGATCGAGCATCAACATCAGGTTATTTAATGAATATGGGGTCAACAGCAGTATCTTGGAGTTGTAAAAGACAAGCTACAGTGGCCACTTCTTCAGCAGAGGCAGAGTACATTTCAGCATGGGAAGCAGCATGTGAAATTGTTTGGTTGCACCGAATTTTGCAGGACTTGGGCATTTCTCAGGCAGAAGCTACATCATTGTTCATTGACAGCCAGTCAGCCATCAAACTTGCCAAGAACCCAGTTTTTCATTCACAGACAAAGCATGTGGACACCAAGTATCCTCATATCAAATCTCTCATTGCCAAAGATGTCCTCAAGCCAGTTTATTGTCCTTCTGAAGATCAGATCTCCGACATTTTCACGAAACCCCTTGGCAGAATAAAATTTACTAAGTTCAGGGATGAACTTGGTATCTGTTGTAATGTATCTTTGGATCATAGGGGGGAATTTTAGATGATCCAAAAATAATTCATTATCATAGGTTATAAAATTGAAATAAAATAATTATTAATTTAAGAAATTAAATTAATAATTATTATTCTAGAATGATTAATTAATGGAGACAATTAGAAATTAGTATATTGTTGTAACAAGATATGGCTCTCCAATTGTGCTGTATCGTAGGCTCTATTTTAGGAGATTAGTTAGCTAGTTGGTTTGAATAGCATTTAATTTAAACTTGTTATTTAATAAGTGATCCATAATTAGAGGTAGTTAGGACATGGAGCTTATAAATAGCTCATTGCGAGAGTGTTTGGTTGTTCGAGTGTAAGCTCTTGCAAAATCAATTATGTAATTGTTTTTTTTCTGATTAATAAAATTACGTCTCCGAGGACACTTCTGCCATTAAACAAAGGGTTCTTTGAGCACAATTTTCTCAGATTCATTGTGTGGCCATTTTCCAAATCTCAGCTGCAAAGCCAAATTCGCCTTGCTCTTGTTGAAATATGGATGGAAATATATTTTATTGTTGATCAATTGGTCGGAAACAATCTAATTTTGTAATAGAAATCATGTTGTAATTATCTCTGTTGTAACTTCTCTCTGATCTCTCTCTATTTAAATGAAAACAGAGATTAGAGAGGGGGATGGATTCGAATGATGGAATTGAGGATGAATTAGAGATTCAGAATTGAGGATGGTAGAGAGAATGGATAATGGCCGAGAGTTGGAGAGATTTATTGTTGTAATCCACTGTAACTTTGCTTTGATATTTTAATATAAATTTGGTTGCCATTCCATCTTTGATCCTGAAGTAACCCAGTAGCACCCGCTCATGGCTAAGGGCCCAGCCTCTGGTGGAGTACACTGCTGCTGCTGTATATTATCTTCCTGGTTTATGCGTGGTTTTTCTTATTAGTGTTATTTGGTAATCTGATGTGTTTTTTAGTTTACATCACATGCTCTGTTATGTTTATTTTGTTAAGGTTCCTAAAGACCAGAACTATTGTATTGACTCTGCATTGTATCACTATTCTTTTAAGTGTTGATATAGTATTGCTAGTCTTTACAGAATACTGTTGCTGTTTAATTACAGAGTCTCTGTGCTGTGCACTTGTTCATTAACATTACAGAATTCATCTTGGGAGTTATGTTCTTTGCGATTGTTGGATCTATAAACAATGATGTTCTACTTTGAAATGCAGTCGTACTCTTTCTAACTGAGATTGATAACTGGATCAGATTACTATTAAGGTGTGTCGTGTGTTAAGTCATTGTGTATTTATATTTGACTTTTCAGCGTTGTTTCATACTCTATCGTTAATCAATGTTGTTCTATTTCCGTGTGCTGTCGGATTTATTCTTAGAGTAAAGATTGCTATTAATTTGGCTTTGCTGTTGATTTCCATTAATTAGAGTTTGTTGTTCAAATTCCTTTAATTACAGTTTGCTACCCTTTTACTTTGTTGTTCATTTCTGTTGATTAATTGCAATAGTTTGCTTTTAAAGAGTTTTCCTAGTTTACTTTCAATGGAAGCTTTAGTTCAATTTCTATTTCCTTTTAATTGCTTTAAAGCAGGACTGTCAACTGTAGAGAACATTGGTTATTGCTTCCTCGTTCCCAGACTGATTGTCTTGTTCTGATTTGATTTCAATTGCATCAATATCTAGAGGAATGAGTTATTGCTACTGTATCCTCGATTGATGGTTGTTTGAGTGAATGATTTAGTTTAAAACATTTCAGTTTCTGGCAGTTCCAATTAGATTTTGTTTCCAACGTTCATTTACTTTTGCATTTTAAGCACTATACTGCAAAACATTACTCTTGAGTAAATAGCCGCCTCAGACTGAGTACACTCTTGAAATAAAAAGTCGTCCCTGGGTTGATAATTAATGTGAAGGTAATTACGAGTTAAAAAGAAACCTTTTTATCGCTCCACATTTTGGCGCGATTGCCGGGGAGAGTGTAGCCATTTATAAAGGGTAGTGTGCATCTGATGAGTTCTTGGTAGGAAAGAATTGGGTATTAAAACTGGAAGGTAAGAACCTGCGTACGGAGCATGTAGAAGCCCTGCTCCCCTGCTCGCTTTCCAACAGGACTGTTAAAGAACATAGGGTAGAAATAGATGTTTGAATTTTTGTGTGAATGACTAGGAAAAAAAAAATAGAAATTTTGAAAAATGAATCACATGATTTCACTCATGTGGTGATGTAAGCACCACCCATTTCACTAACTAATTGACAGGAACATTGGAAGAAGGAGCTTCGAAGAAACACATGAATAACATATTCTATTATCTTGTCTTTGAGGTTTCTGCGAGTTGCATCATTGTCTGTATTGTCTTCCAGATACATCGCATTAGATTTTCTTCTGATCGACGTTTCGAACCAACAACGATGGTTCATCTCAGATCCTGAAGATGAACCATCGTTGTTCGTTCGAAACTTCGATCAGAAGAAAATCTAATGCGATGTATCCAGAAGACAATACAGACAAATCTTCTATTATGGTAAGAAACTGCCTAACATTTCTACTTTTGAATTTCCTGCTCAACTAATTCCACATCCTCACCACAATAAACCAATACAACATGCTTACAATGTTGAACTGCAAAATTTACCCACCCTTCCCACTCATTCTGTCTCACATGTGCCATTAGAGAAAAATTACAATGAGATTCAGAATTTCTCAAATTCAAAAATTGTAAAAGCTATGGAAGAAAATGAGGTTTCCTTTAGGTTGCACCAACAAGTCATTTTAAAAGATAAAAAACTTCGTGATATGATGGCTATTGGAAATCAAGAAAGTAATGGATATATTGAAGATTGGTTTCACTCCATCATGTGTTTGCATCATCACTCCATACTTCAACAATTTTTGATACCATCTTTTCAAGGGAAGTTCGCTTCTCATACCCTAATTTTTGTCAACATGCATTTTTCAAGTTTGTGTATGTGCATACGTAAAGCCTTATTTCTAAAATGGTTCCACTAGAAATAATCTTATACATAAAGATATTTTATTCTCAAAGAAGAGTAGGATAGTGGAGAAAATAAAATAAATAAACAAATAAAACAAACACATCTTTTTTATTTTTATAAAGCTAGTTGTTTTTCGTTGCAACATGCTATGGAAATCAACTTGGTGATAATTTTTTAATTCATTTGTGTATGTAGATGAATTATAATGGAAATAATAGTTATACAAACACTCATATTCACTTTTATCACCAATTTGAAAAAATGCTTGAATATCACATTTTTTTTGGCTTGCGGGCTTGATGAAATTTTTGAAAAACAGTCGGGACAATCATGTTTTGAGGGAACAAAAGTGAATATTTTTAAAACTTGTTTCTAACCTAAGTAGCTGGTGATGTATACTTTCTAACCCAATTTCAATCACTCAATTTGGATTTGAAACGAAAAAGTTGGAAACAAAACATTGACGGGGTGTCTAGCGGGCAACTCAGAAACAGAGTTGGCACAATCAGTTTTTGGAGGCCTAAATGAATGAATTTTTATAAAATGTTTCTATGGTATATTCCCCTATGAATTTAGTTTACAATAAAATTTTAATCACTCATTTTCGATGTCGTATGGGGAATTTATGATCAAAATACTGACTGTCTATTGTAAATCATCACCCTTAAAACTATGTCTTTCTGGCTGTTCCTTATAGTATTTGACCTATCAATTATTCTTATGTTCAAAACCTGTTTCTATTAAAGATAAATAAATTAATATAATTTCATTTCCAATTTGAATCGTTCAAATCCGACATCAAACGAAAAATTTATGCTTGAATTATCAACTATTGCTCTAAGCTGGGTAATTGAAAATGACTCCGTTATGCAGGTTGTTCTAACTAAAATTGAAATATCATCTCATTGAATTTTTAAAACCTGTTGCTACTGGAGATAAAAATTTTAATTAGCTCTCATTTGGCTTTGGAATCACTCAATTTGGACAAAAAAAAAAGTTGTGATCAAAACACAGCAGGTTAGCATGATTGGCCACTGCTCTCCCGCAAGTGACAAATAAATTTTACTTTGTTATTTTCTCCGTGGATTTGTTCTAGAGAGTAACTACTTGTTGGTTTTTTGCATAATTATTGGATTAGGGGAGCCGTGCACCTCTCTTTCTCCATGATTTAATTTTTTATTGTAGGTAGACACTCGTTTTTTGCAGGTCCTAGGAGAAAAATAATGTTAATTCATGGAGAGTGATTCTTAAAAGAAATTTTAAATGAAACAAAGGAATTTCATCCAACTCATTACCCAACAGATTCATAATAGAAGAAATGAAGAATTGATTTCCATTTGAAGATTCATGTCATGTCTTTGCTGCCAAAACATTTTTCGAATAAATCATTTTTTTGACATAACATCATAGCTATTGTAACTTTATTTATTTATTTACATATTGTTTTTTGTTGTTTCTTTTCTAATTTCTCTTATATTTTGTGTTTCAGGTGTTTCTTCATTCAAACTGTAACTCATCCCCAACATCAATACAATGAACAGCTAATTCATTCTTTTCGTGCTTACATTTTATGCTTGTGCATTTTGTTGTTCCTTTTCTGAAGGGACAACATTTGTGTGCACTTTTGTTGTTTCTACTGTTCCTTTTTCAAAAGGACAACATTTTCGTTTTGATATTCCTTTTCCAAAGGAACAACAACTTTTGGGTCAGCAGTTCAATTTGTTGTTCCTTTTTCACGATTCATTTTGTTGTTCCTTTTCCACGGTTCATTTCGTCGTTCCTTTTCCACGGTTCATTTTGATGTTCCTTTTTCGCAGTTCATTTTGTTGTTCCTTTTCCAAAGGAACGACACTTTCGTTTTTGTTGTTCCTTTTCTAAAGGAACAACACTTTTCATTTTTGTTGTTCATTTTCCAAAGGAACGGCACTTGGGTTTTGGCTATTCCTTTTCCAAAGGAACGATACTTTTCATTTTTGCTGTTACTTTTCCAAAGGAACGACACTTGCATTTTTGCTGTTCCTTTTCCAAAGGAATGACACTCTTCATTTTTTTTGTTCCTTTCTCCAAAGGAACGACATTTACATTTTCACACTTTTTTACATGTATTTTTTCTTTTTGGTGTGCATTTCCTTTGTTGTTCCCTACACGGAACACCATTTTTTGAGTGTTTTTGCGGTTCCTTCAAAGAAACAACACTTTGAGAGTATTTTAGAGAGCAACCCTTCCTTCTTCTTGTGGGATTATTCCTAGTTCATCTCAACCACATTTTACTGATTCACCTTCATGTCATGAAGTACACTACTATTATGAGGACAAGAAATATGGATTCTTTTGAAGCGAGTTAATATCATTCACATTATGATCTTTAATAGGACAGCTCGTTGATGATAGATTCTTTTCAAAATGGACACAATTATTTATATACTACTTTACTGCATTGTTTTCTGTTGATCATGATATTGATTGATCATCTTAATACCATGCTAGTTCCACCCTTCCTAGTTATAATCTTCTCTGTCTCTAATAAATGAGATTATGGGTATAATTTTTTTCTATTGACATGTTCAACTTCTTCCGCCATCCCTGCTCTTAAGGAGTACTGAGCCTCCTTCTTTTTATCATAAAAATATGTAATAACAACAAAATTTTGTTCGCGGATGGAGGATAGGGGGTCTCATTACAAGCCAGCCTACAATGATCATAAGGCTATAACAAAGTGGCATTCCCATTATGGCCACCACACCAGGGTTATGATCCATTGGATAGACAAATTATCCTTGCAACAGGAGGTCTTATCACGAGCCATCCTGATCACTTTTGCTACATCCCAGTGAATGGCAGTGTGGTTACCATGCCAGCACACTGATCTCTTCTGTGGAACAGCACTGTAATTCTCTATTTATAAATTGAGGATCCTAACTCATATGGGTTAAAAAGCAACCGTGCCAAGGCTATGGATACCTGCTAGCAGCAACGGCTCTACTTATGGTGTTGAAGTTATATCTTAGCGTCTATTATTACTATAATACCCTTTTCTTACTCTTTATTTTTATCAGAGAAGTTATTTCCTTAACTTTTTTACCTGTTTTGAACCCTTACGCATGAGAAATTGTTTTATGATCAATCGCATCATTTTCAGCTAGAATACCGTCAGTAAAGCATCTTTTTAACATATTGTTGTTCTTTTTCTTTTCCGCATAACCTATCATCAATCCAAAGCGTCCTATCTCTTATTCATAACTATCTTTACACACTCTGCTCTCATTATAACCATAACTCCCCCTGTCCTATCATTGATATGTGTACTCTTCTTCATTTACTGTTGTATTGTTCATTCCCTTGCCTTGTCTCCAACACAACAACTCTCATAGGCTTTATGGTCATGGGATCCCTTTTCCAATTGGAGGGGAGAATGTATGCATTATGGGATTTCATTCGATATGATTACTACACTCTGCCATTACTTTCTGATTTGACAACATATTAGTATTGCATGTATACATAAGTTTTTCTGATTGAAATTTTTGCATCCATCTTATCTATTTCTACTCAAAACTAACACTATGGATTCAAGAACATTCTATGCAAAATAGTGCTTTGTTTACAGGAGAACAACAAGTATGGGAAGAATTCTATTCACAACATGACCACACTATTGCAACTAACAGAAGAGGCTCGAGAAACTCGCGAACGTGAACAATTCTTCAGACATGATGTGCTTACCTAGATTCCACCTTTTGCATCACTTTCAGCACCAACTCTGCCTACATCAGCTTCAACAACTGCCAGTCCATATATGTCATTCCACATTTTTCTTTTTGGAGGTAAAACTTGAGGTAAAATAGCATAATTTTCTGATTTATTACGAATTTAGGAGAATTTAATGAAATCCATTTTGAGCATTATTTATCATCCTTCATTCCACATCTTTACCACTTTCCCTTTTTCAGCGGCATATCATCTTTCAGTTTGAGGGAGTGTTGCTTTCATTCATTTATTTCTTATGACCATGTTATTTATCTTCTTTATCAATCCATTGCTATTCTTATTCCTTCTCAACACCTCCCTTATTCCATGTTATTTTACACCAAGCATAGAATTCAACAGCTGGTAGCAACTACCTTTATTTGCTTTCTAACATCACATGAGGGCATGTTAATTTTATAGAGAGGGGGAGGAATTGCTATGAATGATGGATGTTTTCTATTTTCTTTCTCATTTAAGGCATACAATTTCATTTTTACACAGTGCAGAAATTGATTTCCATAATATTTTTAAAATTATGAACTCAATTCTTGTGATTTCTGGTAAACACAGACATATCATTAAAATATACAAACCTAGACAATTTCAAGTTATATTGGTTCATAAAATATCGGAAATCATGCACTGTCACCTACAAACATTTTTTTTATATCTCATGATCCGTGCATCAAAACGATCTGATTTTTGGATATAGAGGCATTCATGTATTGTAAATTTACTTGCAACATTTTAACGAAATCTGGTTTGTAGTTTTTGAGCAAATGGTTAATGAAGGTTGATGTCACTTATATCATATTTTTTTGCAACCTCATATGCACATAACTTGAATGTCAATGAAAAATTGTTATGCCTTCATCAAGAGTGCTAAAAGTGAATATTCATTAATTAAGGAAGAATTCATTTGTTCTATCCATTTCATGAGCCGGGATGAACAATTCTTTTTTATTGCTTGGTTAACACATGGGTTTTGTCTTTGGGTTGCATGAGGACATGCAACATATTGAGTGTGGGGGTATGTTGGGTCGTTAATCTACCATTATTATTGTCACTTTTGAATTCTTATTCCACCCATTTCTACCATTCTTCATCACGTCATTTATCATAATTTATCATATAATTCTAGTTTACAATGATTTATGCTCTTATGTAAAAATATTATTTATTCTCCTCTATTTATAATAAATTGATGATTATGCATGATTTTATCCATGATAGTTTTAATAAATTGTTTGTAACATTATTCACCATTTTTAGCCTCCAAGATAATTTCCAGATTGAAGATTTGATCATTAAAAGTGCCAACTTAGAAATGCGTTGGAATAATAAGTGACAGTTTTACGGTTGATATTATGAGCAAATGAAGATGAATCTGGAAAATCCAGAACATGGGTTTTGTCGAAAATGGACCAAATTAACTTTAGTGAAGAACGGTTTGCCCCAATTCAGCTTGTATTGAGAGAAACGCAGGGTTCTTTGAGCACAATTTTCTCGGATTCGCTGTGTGGCCATTTTCCAAATCTCAACTGCAAATCCAAATTCGCCTTGCTCTTGTTGAAAGATGGATGGAAATATATTTTCTTGTTGATCAATTGGTTGGAGAAAATCTAATTTTATAATAGAAATCATGTTGTAATTATCTCTGTTGTAACCTATCTCTGATCTCTCTCTATTTAAATGAAAACAGAGATCAGAGAGGGGGATGGATTCAAATGATGGAATTGAGGATGAATTAGAGATTCAGAATTGAGGATGGGAGAGAGAATGGATAATGGATGAGAGTTGGAGATATTTCTTTTTGTAATCCACTGTAACTCTTCTTTGATATTTTAATTTAAATCTCGTTTCCATTCCATCTTTGATCCTGAAGTAACCCAGCAGCACCCGCTGGTGACTAAGGGCCCACCCTCTGATGGAGTACGCTGCTACTGCTGTATATTATCTTCTTGGTTTATGCGTGGTTTTTCTTATTAACGTTATTTGGTAACCTGATGTGTTTTTTAGTTTACATCACATGCTCTGTTATGTTTAATTTATTAAGGTTTCTAAAGAGAGAACTATTGTATTGACTCTACATCATATCACTATTCTTTTAAGTGTTGATATAATACTGCTAGTCTTTATAGAATACTGTTGTTGTTTAATTACAGAGCCTCTGTGCTATGCACTTGTTCATTAACATTACAGAATTCATCTTGGAGTTATGTTCTTTGCGATTTTTCGATCTATAAACAATTTTGTTTTACTTTGAAATGCAATTGGACTCTTTCTAACTGAGATTGATAACTGGATCAGCTTACTATTAAGGTGTGCAATGCGTTAAGTCATTGTGTATTTATATTTTATTTTCCGGCATTGTTTCATATTCTATCATTAATCAATGTTGTTCTATTTCCGTGTGCTGTCCGATTTATTCTTAGAGTAAAGATTGCTATTAATTTGGCTTTGTTGTTGATTTCCATTAATTAGAGTTTGCTGTTCAGATTCCTTTAATTACAGTTTTCTACCCATTTACTTTGTTGTTCATTTATGTTGATTAATTGCAATAGTTTGCTTTTAAAGAGTTTTCCTAGTTTACTTTCAATGGCGGCTTTAGTTAAATTTCTATTTCCTTTTAATTGCTTTAAAGCAAGATTGTCAACTATAGAGAACATTGGTTATTGCTTCCTCGTTCCTAGATTGATTGTCTTGTTCTGGTTTGATTTCAATTGCATCAATATCTAGATGAATGAGTTATTGCTATTGTATCCTCGATTGATGGTTGTTTGAGTGAATGATTCAGTTTATAACATTTCAGTTTCTTGCTATTCCAATTAGATTTGGTTTCCAGCTTTCATTTACTTTTGCATTTTAAGCACTATACTGCAAAACATTACTCTTGAGTAAATAGCCACCTCAGACTGAGTACACTCTTGAAATAAAAATTCGTCCCTAGGTTGATAATTAATGTGAAGGTAATTAGAAGTTAAAAATACACATTTTTATCGCTCCACACATTTGCTATCACAATTGTAACCAAGCCATTTTTCTCCTTTTTCTTCCAATTGTTGTGGTGTAATTCTTGTAGGTTGTGGAAGGCTAGGGGAAACAACACTTCCATCATTATAGTTGTGAGGGGTAGAATTCCTTGTTACCATAATTTTACTTTCCACTTTTTAACAAAACCCTTTTCCTCTTTTTTCTTCCAATTGTTGTGGTGTTGCTCTAAAGAAGGTGTTGCTCTTTGTATTCTCATAATGTGTTATAATTTCCTCCATGAAAATTGACCATGTAACAATTTTTTTACGAGAACAAAGCCCTTTATACCATAAAAATTTATCTTGTTATAGATATGAAGATGCAATACATACCTTTTGTAATAGTGGTACACCATGTAGATCAAAATATTTATCCATTTATAGTATCCAATTTACCAGATCCTTGCCATCAAAATTCCTCATATCGATTTTTGGAATATGGTGGGTCTTCAATCCAAATTTAGGGTCTATGAAATCATTATTAACATTTCTTTTGTTCTCATCATGAGTTTCCTTTACTACCCTTTCACCATTAGTGACCATTTCTTGTGGCAACTTATTCAAATTTATCTTCAATTCTTCCATGTTATCATCCATGCCATTCATCTTAGCTTCCACGTCATTCATATTGACTTCATTTACCTTTAGTGAGAGTAAAATTTGTTGTACTTTGTCTTGTAATTTTGATATATCATGTTGCATTTCTTCCTCTTCTTCATGACTCATGCTAGAGATTTCAGGTTTCTTACTAGGTGTTTCCATTTTCTTTCCTCGGGGCATTAATTAATGCCAATAATTCTTCACTATTCCCTTTGAATTCCTTCAAACTAATTTTTCAAACCAATCTTATGCAAAATTAAAAAAAATTACACACCTTTTTTCACTTTGTAGGAGCTCGATACTAAATCTGATGTATCTCTGTAATTTCGGATCATCCAGTTATGAAATTGCCGCCTACAGTTGCTCTCTACGTCCTCTTTCCAATTCCACTAGTCTGATCACATTTAGATTCTCCAAGAAAGAGTTATTCATAATCTCCCAAGATGAACCGATTTTATACCTTTCAAGAAGAGCAAACTTGTATGAAGTGCCATGTGTCACTGTTTTGACCTTTGGGTCTAAAAAGTATACACAGGAAACTACAATCGATCCTCTTTGTGCAACTTCTGACGAAATTGCAATCTGATGCTCAAAACAAATGTTATGACTAGTTTACCAAGGTCACCTATTTGGAATGTAATTGAGGAATGTGCAAAAGGACCAAATTCCTCAAATCATATCTCCATAGGTATTACGCGAAAAGCTCTAAAATCTAGACCTAAGATCAGCGCGATTTCATCTCAAATGGTTTTTTTTTCCACGTATGAAACATCGTAGGAAAAGGAAGTTATAGCGAAAATGCCACAATGACCTATTTGGAGCAGTGAAACCCTAGAATCCAGAACTCTTATTCCAAATGTTATGAAACCATCTCACAAAATGAGAGAGAAGATAGATCAACACCTTAAAAATAAACCTCTTTGAGGGGGCAACCTCCTTTACACTACACAAATGAACAATTCTTAGATGATACAAATGAAAAGACCTCCTTTCTATCTATAGGAGTCTAAGGGGTCATAATATAATTAGAGCCAACATAACAATAATAATGTAAGGGCACAATAATAACAACAGTGGGCTTCTATGGGGCACAATAGTAACAATATGGGGACTACATGGGCACAAAAATATAATAATGGGGTTGTACTAATAACAATAAGGGATTACACTAGTAGTATAGGAGCCTAACATGTCTTCAAGTAAATATGAAACATATTCTTCAGAAATGGTTGTACCGGAAATCATTAGAGTAACTGGAGTCTCAGTACTTACTGAAATGGATGATTTGAGTAATTCAGATGAAGAACCAGGAGTTCTTGATGTACTTGAGTTAGTTAAGTGCAAATGCTTCAACCGAGTATGTGTAGCTTTGGGTGGAAAAGGAGGTTTACTCGTTTTTTTATGCGAACAATAGGGTAAGGGTTGATGTTCATCCGTGATTGCTGATTACTTTTATTATCAAAAAGAAATGAAAAAAAATGGGTAATCTAGGCAAAAGGTTTACGAAGCAACTGTGAACTGCAAAATACCTCCTGGCGAACCAAGAATTATGAGCACGCAATCTCCCTGAATGTTGTGTTCGGTGTGTCACAGTGTACAAGGCGGCCGACTCGGTTATCTAAGGATGGATAGCAACCTAATGTTGTCCTCCCATATATACCCGAAAATACATGGAGGCCCAATCCGTATAATTGATGTCTAATGTAAAACTGCACAATGAAAGAATTCCCATATGCTTTATGTACTGTAACAACACCCTATATACCTGAAGGTACATGGACGAGCTACTATATACTAATATACGTGGAATGAGGTATCACACTAGAGATGTATTGCAGACAAGTTAGTGACAACTACTTTGTTTTATGACATCGGAACACGTCTCTAGGCTACAACCACTAAATGTTTTTCATTCATGACAATGTTCCATTGGGTAAATTGATCTTAAATTTAATTTGATCTTGCTTAGGAATTTTCCTTTCAAGTTCACCATGTGATGTATTCTAAAATTCCTAGGAATGCAACTACTATGATAAGCATTCTTTCCATTCAATTTAACAATGAAAATCCTAGCTACTAGGGATAGATCAATCAGATTTCTTTTGATAAAAGAGAAAAGAGCACAATCTAATGCAATTTCCCTAAACTATTCCTATGAGCGCACACAAAATTTTTCAATGCAACATGCATGTATTTCTTTTTGATTTCCTTAATGTGAATGTGAAAAAAAAGGAAACTAATGCACATATAATCATTCAATCTTTAACAAGAATGGATACTTTAAGACAGTTTTGTTTCGAAGGAAAGGAAGACTTTTACGACACTTTCTTTCGAACAAAGATTAATCGAATATATTCTAACTTTGACTATGGATCGATAATGAAAAAGAAAAAATATAAGAAACATTAGTCAACCAAGTCAAAGTAGGGCTATAAAAGGGGATAGAAACAAGTTTTCTGAGACATGACATTCATTGATCAATCAACAAGCAATCTAAGAGAGAAAAGTTAGCAAAAACACATTCCAAAGGTGGGAAACAGACCTTAGGGGGATCAACGCATTCCTGAATGGGAGAGAGTGCACTCTTGAGCACTATCACTAAGCCAAGGGTGATCTGAAGCACATTGTGTCCCTCACAAACCTGTGCTAGTGATAATGAGCCATTTCAAAATGCAATTTGACACAGTTTTTGACCAAAATTCAATGCAAAAGAGCTGAAATAAAATCAATGAACATAGGTAGGGTCCAAAAAATGTCCTAGGAGGTGGATAAGCTACTAGGAAAGATGAAGTTCCTCAATATGGTCGCCAATTTGTTTTGGATAATTTGGTATCTATGGAAAAATACTAATTCCCTAGATAAGTAGTCATATCTAGAACAACAAATTAAAGCGCTTTAGAATTTTCCTATAAGCAATAGATAAGACAAAAAAGATGGGAAGACCTACTTGTATTTCTACTTTCCACTTGTCTCCTTTGTATCGATCTTGTCACTCCTTCTTGTACTTAACATGCTTGAGAAGTACCTATAAACATAAACATAAGACACAGAATCAATTAAAGCAAAAGATCTATGGAATACAAGTAAATAGAATTAGATACATTTTACACATATATGCGTCATATAACAATACAAACATATGGGAAAAAGGTTCAAATTCTTTATTGAATAGAAGAAAGAATTACAACCATCATGCCTGATTCAAAGTCATTCCTCTAGCTTGGATCCAATCCACATCACATAAAAAGCATGACAAACTTGTAGCATAAAAATACTTGTCTGAAAGCTAATTCTCCTAGCATCATTATCTCCTTACAATTCAACATAGTCTAGCCCCTGATCACTTAGATGAGTGTTCAAATTAATGAAGGATGAAGGAGGTTATGTGAATTTCGCTCAATCTCAACTAGCGTAGGTGAGAGAGGGCGTAAGTGCTCTACAAAGCACCCTGGCATGGACTCAACTGCTCTGCAGTCCACACTTACATGGGCCTACCT
Source organism: Pinus tabuliformis (assembly GCA_031772625.1). NCBI lineage: Eukaryota > Viridiplantae > Streptophyta > Pinopsida > Pinales > Pinaceae > Pinus > Pinus tabuliformis. The sequence continues at coordinate 410,262,438 of CM062814.1, forward strand.
ACGCTAGTCCATTTAGAGTTCATTTCAAGATGTATTCAAGTCATGAAACTGTCTAGGAAGGAGGCATTCAAAACGGTGACTTGTTTAGGGCATGTAGCAACTGAAATGAGGGTTTGCTGAGCCCTAAAACACTAATCTGGATGATGGTATTGATCTACCAAAATGGATCTGTAACACCAACATTAAGCACAAACTAGCTACATGGCACCTTACGAGCCAAAACACCATCCAATCATAAAAATATACCTCGAAAAACTTGTGAATGAACTCTTTGAATGCTGGAATGACTACATGTGAAAATAGTCTAGCCCCTGAATAGAAGAAACAATTACAACCATCATGCCTGATTCAAAGTCATTCCTCTAGATTGGATCCAATCCACATCACATAAAAAGCATGACAAACTTGTAGCGTAAAAATACTTATCTAAAAGCTATTTCTCGTAGCATCATTATCTCCTTACAATTCAACATAGTCTAGCCCCTGATCACTTAGATGAGTGTTCAAATTATAGAAGGATGAAGGAGGCTATGTGAATTTCGCTCAATCTCACCTAGCGTAGGTGAGAGAGGCCCTAAGTGCTCTACAGAGCAACCTGGCATGGACTCAACTGCTCTGCAGTGCATCCTTACATGGGCCTACCTACGCTAGTCCCTTTAGAGTTCATTTCAAGATGTATTCAAGTCATGAAACTGTCTGGGAAGGAGGCATTCAAAATGGTGACTTGTTTAGGGCATGTAGAAACTGAAATTAGGGTTTGATGTGCCCTAAAACACTAATCTAGATGATGGGATTGATCTACCAAAATGGATCTGTAACACCAGCATCAAGCACAAACTAGCTACATGGCACTTTAATTACGAGCACACAATCTCCCTGAATGTTGTGTTCGGTGTGTCACAATGTACAAGGCGACCAACTCGGTTACCTAAGGATGGATAGCAACGTAAAGTTGTCCTCCCATATATACCCGAAAATACATGGAGGCCCAATCCGTATAACCGATGTCTAATGTAAAACTGCACAATGCGAGAATTCCCATATGCTTTATGTACTGTAACAACACCCTATATACCTGAAGGTACGTGGAATGAGGTATCGCACTCGAGATGTATTGCAGATAAGTTAGTGAAAACTACTTTGTTTTATGACATCAGAACACGTCTCTAGGCTACAACCACTAAATTTTTTTCATTCATGAAATGCTACATTGGGTAAATTTATCTTAACTTTAAGTTGATCTTGCTTAGGAATTTGCCTTTCAAGTTCACCATGTGATCTATTCTAAAATTCCTAGGAATGCAACTATTATGATAAGCATTCTTTCCATTCAATTTAACAATGAAAATCCTAGCTACTAGGGATAGATCAATCAGATTTCTTTTGATAAAAGAGAAAAGAGCACAATCTAATGCAATTTCCCTAAACTATTCCTATGAGCGCACACAAAAATTTTCAATGCAACATGCATGTATTTCTTTTTTATTTCCTTAATGTGAATGTGAACAAAAAGGAAACTAATGCACATATAATCAATCAATCTTTAACAAGAACAGATACTTTAAGACAGTTTTGTTTCAAAGGAAAGGAAGACTTTTACAACACTTTCTTTTGAACAAAGATTAATCGAATATATTCTAACTTTGACTATGGATCGATAATGACAAAGAAAACATATAAGAAATATTAATCAACCAAGTCAAAGTAGGGCTATAAAAGGGGATAGAAACTTGTTTTTTGAGACATGACATTCATCGATCAATCAACAAGCAATCTCAGAGAGAAAAGTTAGCAAAAACACATTCCAAAGGTGGGAAATGGACGTTAGGGGTATCAGCGCATTCCTGAATGGGAGACAGTGCACTTTTGAGCACTGTCACTAAGCCAAGGGTGATCTGAAACACACTGTGTCCCTCACAAGCCTATGCTAGTGATAATGATCCATTTTAAAATGCAATTTGACACAGTTTTTTACCAAAATTCAATGAAAAAGAGCTGAAATAAAATCAATGAACATAGGTAGGGTCCAAAAAATGTCCCAGGAGATGGATAAGCTACTAGGAAAGATGAAGTTCCTCAATGTGGTCACCAATTTGTTTTGGATAATTTGGTATCTATGGAAAAATACTAATTCCCTAGATAAGTAGCCATATCTAGAACAACAAATTAAAGCACTTTAGAATTTTCCTGTAAGCAATATATAAGACAAAGAAGATGGGAAGACCTACTTGTATTTTTGCTTTCCTCTTGTCTCCTTTGTATTGATCCTGTCACTCCTTCTTGTACTTAACATGCTTGAGAAGTACCTATAAACATAAACATAAGACAAAGAATCAATTAAAGTAAAAGATCTATGGAATACAAGTAAATGGAATTAGATACATTTTGCACATATATGCATCATATAACAATACAAACATATGGGAAAAAGGTTCAAATTCTTTATTGAATAGAAGAAAGAATTACAACCATCATGCCTGATTCAAAGTCATTCCTCTAGCTTGGATCCAATCCACATCACATAAAAAGCATGACAAACTTGTAGCATAAAAATACTTGTCTGAAAGCTAATTCTCCTAGCATCATTATCTCCTTACAATTCAACATAGTCTAGCCCTTGATCACTTAGATGAGTGTTCAAATTATAGAAGGATGAAGGAGGTTATGTGAATTTCGCTCAATCTCACCTAGCGTAGGTGAGAGAGGGCCCAAGTGCTCTACAGAGCACCCTAGCATGGACTCAACTGCTCTGTAATGCACGCTTACATGGGCCTACCTACGCTAGTCCCTTTAGAGTTCATTTCAAGATGTATTCAAGTCATGAAACTGTCTAGGAAGGAGGCATTTTAAACGGTGACCTGTTTAGGGCATGTAGCGACTGAAATGAGGGTTTGCTAAGCCCTAAAACACTAATCTGGATGATGGGATTGATCTACCAAAATGGATCTGTAACACCAGCATCAAGCACAAACTAGCTACGTGGCACTTTATGAGCCCAAAAACCATCCAATCATAAAAATATACCTCCAAAAACTTGTGAATGAACTCTTTGAATGCTGCAATGATTACATGCGAAAATAGTCTAGCCCCTGAATAGTAGAAACAATTACAACCATCATGCCTGATTCAAAGTCATTCCTCTAGCTTGGATCCAATCCACATCACATAAAAAGCATGACAAACTTGTAGCATAAAAATACTTATCTAAAATCTATTTCTCCTAGCATCATTATCTCCTTACAATTCAACATAGTCTAGCCCCTGATCACTTAGATGAGTGTTCAAATTATAGAAGGATGAAGGAGGCTATGTGAATTTCGCTCAATCTCACCTAGCGTAGGTGAGAGAGGCCCTAAGTGCTCTACAAAGCAACCTGGAATGGGCTCAACTTCTCTGCAGTGCACCCTTACATGGGCCTACCTACACTAGTCCCTTTAGAGTTCATTTCAAGATGTATTCAAGTCATGAAACTGTCTAGGAAGGAGGCATTCAAAACGGTGACTTTTTTAGGGCATGTAGCAACTGAAATTAGGGTTTAATGAGCCCTAAAACACTAATATAGATGATGGGATTGATCTACCAAAATGGATCTGTAACACCAGCATCAAGCACAAGCTAGTTACATGGCACTTTACGAGACTTAACACCATCCAATCATCAAAGTATACCTCCAAAAACTTGTGAATGAACTCTTTGAATGTTGCAATGACTACATGCGAAAATATTACCACCACATTCTCCATTCCAAAAGGCATCACATATAATGAAATCATCCAAACTCAGTTGTGAAGGTCATCTTACTCCTATCTTCCAACAGAATCTTTATCTGATGATATCGAGAGAACCCATGAGTAAATGAATATGCTTCCTGTCTGCCAACATTATCCAATACCTCATACGTGAATGGAGTTGGGAAGGGATCATGAAAGCAAGCATCATTTAGTTTCCTAAGGTCTATGCAGATCCTTATCTCATCCTTCTACTTCTTTTCCTGGATGACTATAGGACTTACCCAGTCAGACTCCTTCATTGCTTCAATAACCCCTGCTGCAAGAATTTTATCCAACTATAAGCAAACCTTTTTCTTGTACTTAGGATTAAGGTGATATGGCCTCTTTCTCACAGGCTTCATTTTTATATTCAATGTTATCTTCATCACTGCTAAATTGCCTATTATCCACTTCAAATCTGAAAAAAAAATTATCGAACAAATCCTCATATTCACGAAGTAAATTAGTGACCTTATCCACCATAGCATCATCCCAGTAGTCCCCTATATTTGTGAACTTCACCTCCTCCTCTGTTCCATTGTTCACTTCTCTAGTTTTCAGGGCAAGGTGATATCTGGATTCTCTATCTATGGCCCTCAACTGCGTGATGACCTTCTGTCTCTCGGATATTAAGGTTCCTTGGATCCTCCTCTTCTCCTTCAGAAGTCACATTGTAGAACGCCAATGCATGGTGCATCTGGGTGGTCTAATTAGGTTGAATCAAATCCAAGGGATCTCACAAGATTTTGAAAATCATTGCTTTGACCTTATGTAATGCCTCATCAATGCACTCATATCCATTCTCAAAGTTGAATTTCATTAGGAACCCCTACCTCAAAATATCCCATTCATCCATGTGGTAGAATAAATGCACCCAATCTGGTTGCAGTTCTGCTCCACAGGCATCAGCCTATTTTGCTAAGTGATAGCACGGATCATACCTCCCATCATATTTCTCTGTCAATCGTACTTTTGGGCAACCAAACTGCACCCTCATCATTACTTTTTTTTTTGCGTCGTCCATCAGAATTGTACTTATGCATACCCCATCATCTTGCAGGCGTAGCACACAATGCGAAGTCCAAGGCTTGGAAGTGATGATACTCTGGAACTTCCCTTTCAAATGCATCCAAAAGGTTATAAACATCAGCCAAACCATCAAAATAAGGCAAAATTCATACCTCTGATGATACAAAGCACACATTAGTCATCATGTTACATCATAGCGTAGACACTTCATGCAATCGATTTTGCTAGTTTTCCAATTCCTCATCTGAATATGATGTGCAAGAGCTTTCACAGTCTCATGCAATACGTCCATCAGCTAGCGGATTTACCCAATATTGATATTGCACCATTATATTATAAATGTTTTCGAAATCATCGTCGCTTTCATAGTAGCAGAATGGTTCAGTATAGCATGGTCCTTCTGCAGGGTCCAAAGGCAGTACTACACTAGAGCGATTCTCTTTCAAATGCCATTCTCCACTTCTTCAAATTGATCACCTCCTTCATGTCAATAGCCTATTCAATCCCAAGGAACGCAGGGTAGAGATTTTTTTCATCGAAAATCTCTATTATTTCGAAATCCGCTAATGCGCTCCCACCTTCAATATCTACTATCACTCCTTGCAGTCTCCCCATGGGGATAATATTTTGTTTATTCACTATCCTCAATTGGATCAGAGACCATTGCAACATAGGTCTCCCCATTCTTTCCCATGTTTGTTTTGGCAAAACATTCCCATCAAATCCCAAATCCAAAATAACCTGGTCCATTTCATACTCTCCTATTTGCGTGGTGAGCCTCATATCACAACTTGTTCTTGCATTATGCTTTCCAATTTTCTTGACCCCACGTGCTCCCTTGGGAGTATTTTCTTTACCAAAGCATTTATTGATCAACTCTTGTAATCCTTTCTTGGCCTTGCTATCACGTCTTAGCTTCATACAGGTCTCCAAAAAGGTAGTATGGATGGGTCCATTTCTTCATGCTACTTATCCTGACTTCCCAAGGTAGAAGCCCAAGTGAAGGTTTTCTTTACTTCCATGAAGGTTTCTTTCGCACACTTTAGATCAAAGACAACCACCTTCTATGGAGCGTTTTTGACCCAGTGACCTTCTTTAGGATCCTTTCCCTTATCTTTTTTAGTCCTCATTCCACTTTGCAGCATGATATTCACATTAGATTCCTCTTTGCCGGGTTCAGACCTCATCATCTGTAGGTTTTGGGTAGGTTGCTGAGGCTGCATCCCATTTTACCGCATCTTAGTTATTAGTACAAGGTAGTCTTTTGTCGCATGGTCAAACTGAGTGTAGTATCAGCATGAAAGGCACATCGGGTTCATACATTATTGCACATAGTGTCCTCGCCCTCCACCATTGTAGCAAATAACTGTTCCCCAACCTCTCGCAGGTCCTCCACCTCCTCAGCCTCATCCGCATCCCTAATATCCTCCTCACACTCTCCTAGTGCCTTGATTAGGAGGTCAAGTTTATGTCTGCATCTGATACATGGGAATTGTGTTCATCATCAGCTCATAACTATGACAGTTGTGCTCATCATCACCCACTGATTTGTAGAAGTTGCAGAAGAGTTGTTGCAGTGTCTATACAAATTTATGCAACATGTGAAAATTATCTATCACGTGTTTGCTAGCTACCTGACAGATAACACACCATAGCGTCAGCCCTGCTTGAGCTTCCAGCCTCAAAGGAATTGACCCTCCTCCTATAACATAATTCATGAAGAAAGGTAAATGATCTTTATCATGCCCCTGAATTTAACATTTCAAACACCAAACTTCTTCGTGCACCTCAAACTGAGCCGCTCTATCTTTCTTCAAACTTTTGTGTTCCAGGAAAATATTTTGCAACTCCAAGTTAATCTACTGAACTCCCAAAGTAGCATCATCTTTAATTGGCATCTCATGCAATCCCATCGTAATCTCTAGGGCTTTCGCCTGGGTCCAAATCTTTTGTTGTGATAAAGCAACCCTGAAATGAGGCAAGAGAGTAGCCACAAACCATTCACAGTGATGTCCATCTATAAGATTCATGTTAGCTTCATGGATCTTGCATTTAAATATCTGGTCCATCTACTATGGTGTTTTTCCAGGCTTCATCATGATTTCCTTGAATCCCACGATTGGTTACAGTTCATGCTTGGGTCTACTAAATTCCTTATTCAACACAGTCTAAATATCTTCCAACACAACTGCCAGGTTATCAGTGCAATACATGATGTACCACATTAGCACATGACACCATAAAGCAGTAACCAACATTTCTTTCTTCATTTGATCATATGTAATTTTTTGGGCTTCTCACACAGCATTTGCAATGAATGAGAACTGGTCTGGGTCCTAATTTTCCAAGCCATTAAAAATGAGAAACTTCACTGTATTCGCCATATTGAATGGTAGTGGAGGTGGTGGGAGTGTGGGTGAAGGTGTATGCGGTGGAGGTGAAGATGGAGGTGGTGTGGGTAGATGGGGTGTTTGCAGGAACCCTCGCCTTATTAACTGAACACCGCTCAGTAGAGAAGTCTGTGTTCGTTCTTTGTCGTCACCCAGAGGAGGCTCAATAAGTGGGCTATATTTAGGTCCTGTTCGTCCTCTACCCCTGAATAACTTTTCACTTTGCATAGCTCCAAACTTCAAGGTAATTGCATAACCCTATTTTCACAGAAGAGCATTTTAATCCAAGTATTCAAAGATCTTAAATACATATCTTGTGATTATTCGAAGAAGCATCACTCTGCTTCATTGTAGCTGACCGAGGTTTCGACCATGAACTCTATCCAAATCTTCATAAGACACGTTGAAGCCACTGATTGACAGTGTGCATGATCTTATATTCAGAGGCTTCCAATCTTCGCACTAACTCCAGGGTCCAAACTATTGGACCGTCAAGCCTCCACCTTCCCTGGCCATCTACCAATTTAACGATCCACTCATATAGCTCGATGGAGAAGGAAAAAAAAAAAATTGTGTATCTCTGTGTATAGATAACGTTCCAACCACTATTCTTTTGTCAATCATGGATTTTTGTTTTCTTGCACCGCGAATTCATGGATCTTCCTATCCAACAAATATTCAATGTCTTTCTTTGTCGGATTCCAGTGATGCAACATCACACATCTCTTTATGCAGATCCTCGTATCACAATAGAACCATTTGTTGCCTTAGTGGGTGCAAACACAGGTTCCAACCAAATCCCTACACTATTGGCCTTTTCGGCATAAATTTGCAGAGCGCGGGTTGAAGTCTCACCCGAAGTAGTATGGGAAGATGCTGCAATCATGTTTCCGCACCCATATATGATTATGATGTCATTTTATTCCCTAAACATTCCTTCACACAGATCGATAAGCCCTTAAGGCTTATTGATATAGCTTCCTTTTATCAACTTTCGGCCCTTCGCAAAGCTTTATGACTCTCTTGCATTCATATAACAATTTAAGCCATGTAGAATCGCGCATCGATATAGTATTAAATCATGAACCCAATATTCTTCACAACATAAACACATCCATTCATAACAAAATTAAATGGAAAAAACACAGAGATTTCTAGAATAATCTCTTTATTGATACTTAAAATTTGCTTACAAACACAAGACTACCCTACGCACTTAGCTACAGGGGTCCGTGAACATAGTTGTAGACTCTACTCTAGGCCTCTATGCACACAGTTGTAGAGCCTTTCTTGTACACCAAGACTCTTCACTCTTCACCTGTAATGGCCCATTACATTCATCAATATCAACTATCTACTCCCTTAGACTCTCTAAGAATCTCATTTCTATACAATCCCGTGGTCCATGGACCATGGTCAGGTCTATACAGGCTGACACAACTTACATAAAAGAAGGAAAATTCCTTTATGAAACTTACTATCTATGCACCGTGTGATCACAGGTTGAGAATAATTTATACTTTGCATAACAAAAACTTGGGCTTTCTGCCACAAAACGTATGCTTTTGCACCAAAATTTATTCTTACAGGACACTGTCCCAACAGGCTGCCTCATATCAAATGGTTAAAGGAATCATTTTTAGAAAGAACCACCCTGGCATACTACTAAGATGTTTAGAATATGATGAGGCTCAACGAGTGTTGAAAGATATACACGATGGACCTACAGGAGGTCACTATGCAAATGGCACCACGACCCATAAGATGATGCAAGTAGGTTTCTACTGGCCCACATTGTTTAAGGATGCACATGCCCTATCCTGAGAAGTGTCCTATCTGCCATAAACACATAGGTACTAAGCACGATTGTTCACTCCACTCCAACCCATAGCAGTTGAGGAACCTTTTTAGCAATGGGGGTTGGATGTTAGAGGTGAGATCATGTCAAACTCATCAAAACAACATAGGTATATACTTATGACCACTAACTATTTCAGTTGGTGCGTAATGGCTATTCCATTATAGAAGGCTAATGATGACGAGGTAATATCTTTCATTAATCAATACATCATAGCCAAGTTCATTGTTCCAACCTCACTTGTCTTTGATAATGCTACATATTTTTCATATTTAAAATTGTATGATTTTTCTTTAGAAAACAATATCATGTTAAAACATTCAGCCAACTACTACCCTCAAGGGAATGGCATAGCAGAATAAACCAATTAAAACCACATCGGCATCGTCAAGAAAACCCTAGTTTCTCGTCAAAGGAACTGGCACAATGAACTCAGTAATTCCCTTTGGGCCTACCGGGTTACCCCCAAACCATCCATTGGTACATCCCCGTACTTCCTATTTTACAAGAAAGAATCCATCTTGCCACCTAACCTGTACCTCCTCGCCCTGAGACTAGCCCAAGAGTTGCAAGGCTCCTCATGCCCTCCCATTCAAAGCCATATCGATACCCTTGTGAGGTTGGAAGAGGAGAGACTAAAGACGAAAGAGAAATTTTCCATTCATCAAGCTTAGATTAAGAGGTGGTTTGATAAGAAATATGTAGGGTCATACGAGTTTAATGTGGGCGATATAGTTCTTAAATGGGATCAGACCCACAAAGATAGGGGCAAACACACAAAGTTCCAAGATTTATGGATTGGCCCCTTCCAAATCAAAGAGAAAATTGGCCAACACACCTCCAAGTTACAAACCCTGGGAGGGAAAGTAGAACCCATCCTTGTGAATGGCCAAGACCTTAAGCTCTATATCACCTAGAGGCCCCAAGGTTGCTAGCCCCATCTTGAACCATAGCCTTATTTTTTTTTCCTAGCTAGTCGTCATTTTATTTCAGTATAGTTTGTTATTTCATTTCCTTTGAAAAGAAGTTTGAGATGACAGGTAGAGGTTCAAACGACCATTCACATTTGCTACCACAGATTCTCTATGGAACCGTTTGGTGACCAAGGCTTAAGGTGCATAAAGAAAATATAGTGTGGTAGATTGGAAGTAGTGGGGAACTTGATGGTACACACAACCCCCATTCCTACTCGTGTCAGTCTGTCCCAACCATTTACATGGCCAATAGGTTGTGAATTTTTCTAGATCACCCATGGTATTGGGGAGGAAGCGAAGACTGAAGAAACCTTTTGAGAATACATATATTTTGGGAAACCAATAAGGTCTGTGAAAAATTAGAAACAACCTCTTTGCATGTTAAATAAGTAGGGATCCAACATTTTCCCAAGCTTTAAGCCACCATCAAATAAGTCCATATAAGCACAGAGAAATAAGTGCCAATGAGCACACCCATCCATTCATAATAAGAGCTAAAGGATCGAGAAAGGCTTCCTACACAAAAAGGTGAGGAAACGACTCCACCGGGGTACTAACTAGGCTCGCTGGCAATGGAGAAATGTTCACAATGTCTAGGTAGTGACTCTGCTAGGGTAGTGTTCAGGATTGATGGAAGAGGACCAACACCAAAGTATTATGACTGCTATACCAAACAAAATTGAAGCTCATATTATGACTTCAAGTTCCCTTTTCCTTTCGAGGACAAAAAGACGTAGCACCCTATCTTGTGTGATAAAGGCCATTTTCAGCAGGATCAGACAACCAACCAATTCAAACGAGAGGCCCAAATACAATCAATGGGGCCCAAAGATCCATAAAGAAATAGTTATTTAAGTCCCATTAAGCTAGTCGAGAAGGCATCAAAGATCCTCGAGTCTCCAAGGGAATCACCAATTGTTGTAGTTGTTGCAACAACCACTCCAAAATTCTGGAAAGCCTAAAATTTCTGGAGCCCTTGTATTATGCGGAGCTACTGGTGCCGCTAGGATCTGCTCAAAGAGTTCAATAATTTCGAAGAACCCAAAAAAAATCTAAGTTGTTAGCTAAGTAAGGATAAGTCGGTAGTTCTTGCCTAAAGTTGGTCGGTGGTTTTTTTGGAATGCGACTAAGTCTAAACCTTGTGACCGATGCCACTGATGCGACATGTGTGACTCACTAGTCGCACAAATCGTGAGATTGCATCTATCTCTCTTGGAAATGTATGCGACAATGTGACCATTGTGACCTCATGACTGGATGTTCGGAAGGTCACAAGGTCGCATCTGTCTCTCTTGGACATCGATGCAACCATGCAACCATTGCGACCTCGTGAATGGATGGTCACAAGGTTGGATAGGTCGCAAGGTATCACATACCTTGCTCACCCATGAATATGATCATGCAACCCTTGCGACCTCATGAATACTTAGTCGCAAGGTCACATGCCAGACCCATTCAAACTCGTACATGTGGCGAAAGTCATATAATGGAAGGTTGCTGAGTCACATTATAACTTTTCCTTTGGTTGTAGGGAAGGTGAGGAAGGCTTGCAACTTGGGCGCATAAGTGTTTCGCTCCAGTTAAGTGACATTTTTCCTTCCTAGTAATCATGAGTTTCTCCCAAGTGTCTTTGTTTCCATCCGCAACCTTCTGCATCCCATGGCCTGGGGGTTTTAGCCAATGTTACTTTGCTTTTTCACCTCATTTCCTGAAAGCAGTTGCCCTAGCCACTTCCACTCTTCCCGCATCCAGACCTCAGCTATTTTTCGACCCTAACCTTCTTGGTTTCCACTGGTAAGCCTAGAAATAGTTCCCTGGAACAACCCTAGACCTCCTTAAGCTACAAATTGTTTTCCTTGATCCTCTTGAAACCTAAGTTGGTGGCTTGAGACTACGATATCTCTTTTCACGTGACTTCACCCTTACACGACCTTGTGACTTATGACCTTGTGTGCCCCATCAACTTGCGACTTGCGACCATACTACCCCATCAACCTAACCTCCAACTTTGCGACCCCTATCAATCTACGGCCTATACAACAAGTTGCTTAGTCTCATTTCTATCCTTGTGACCTTGCGACCTGCCTCCCCTGCGACTATCCTACCACCTACTGAAACTCCTTTTGTTTTGTAGTTTTACTTGATTTTCATGCTCTCTATCTCCTCGTGGGATTTTATTTTCGACATGCCTGTTGACATGGACCTAGATTGCATATACATATCTTCCTTCGAGGACAAAATAGCTCCACCAACCACTAAGGCTACTTGCAGAGGCTGAGGAAGCAAGTCATGGGAGGCCGACCAAGATGAGGAGCCACCCATCTTCGAGGACACATCTTGCAACATTAGTAAAACTTCAAGGCTCTCCTGATACAACATCTATGAGGAGTTTTTAAAATCAAACATTCCATAAACCCATGAGGATTTTCTAGTATACATAAAATTCTAAAGATCAAGGTTACATAAGGGAGTGATGCACCCCTCAGTCTTGCCTTGCACAAAAACTATTGAATGGATCTTGTAATGTATAGATACAAATTCTTGGATGATCATGGATCATGTTAGGGCACCCATAGCCACTATTTCTCCTACACACATCCACACCTACTACAAACTTCATGAGATACAGGAGGCTTTTAATACTAGGTGGCTCTCTAAGTTTGTGATCCTAGTGAAGGACATCCAAAGGGAATGGTGGCAAGACCCGTCAAAGTTTCGTGTTAGAATGGATCAAGCATACAAGAAAGATGGATTATGGAAGGTATATTAGTTAATTTCTACAATGATGTTCTGATGATATGTCAAGGCAGAATGCACCATTTTTTATAGCACCTAGGTCCCCCTCATGTATGTCATTGCCATCAGAGGAACTATTTTTAACTAGGCAAGCATCCTCTCATTATCCTTGAGAAAAAACATAGCTATGGAAATGCCCCTACAATCGAAACAGCCTCCAAAATTCTATGTCTTCATACCTCATCGACGTCGTCTACTTGAGATGCTACTTCAAGCACTAGAGATGAAACTAGAACTCATGAGCAGCTGACCCCGTGCAATGCCATTAAAAAGTTTTCTAGCACATGGCTTACAAAGATATGATAGATGTAATCTATCACTCTTTCATCATCCCATTGTATCATCTGCTATTTGGGGATGAACCACCATGAATGCCAAAGAGGGATATGAAGAGTATGGTCAGCGTAGAACACTAGTTTACAATTTAAGAAGGGAAATTTGTCAGTGTGTTCAATAGGCACAAGGCCCCTCATGCCCTACCAAGGTTGGCCATGGACAAGATGCTCCTATGAGAGCTCTTCTACCAAATGACACAGGGTTTTTCTAGGATATTGAACGAAGGGAAAAAGAAACCATGGCTCGCTTTGCCTCTCACCATCGAAGCATATGTGGTGGAAAATTTGAAACACATAGAGGCAGAGGCTGAGGCATTGAAGGGAATCCACTTTGCGATGCTCAAGTATCGAAAATATGGTCCTGAGAAAGTCATGGTCACCCACTGCAAAGAGGAAAAATTCAGTTGGTCTTATTCTCATTCCAAACTGGATATTGAAGATGGGGTAAAAAATTGGGATAAATATACAAGGGAACCTAGACCAAGCGAGCATTAGGATAGAGAAGATGAGCTCTTTGATGATTCCCTAGAAGATGTGAGCCTCAAAGAAAGAGCTTCCACCATAAAGTAAAAGCAGCAAGAGGCGCTAAAAGGCACCAGGGAATCTAAGAAGAAAAAAGGAAACGAGCTAGAAGATGCCTTGAGCAACTGTGAAGAGGAAGACACTAATACTACGCTAAAACAAAGGAATTCCATGATGGTAAGGAGAAAGCAAGAGCTTAAAAGGAAAATGGATCTAGAGAGAAAACAATCTCAAGATTACAGCAACCAAGGACAGAGCAAGAAAAGGGGACAATAAGAAGAGTGAGAAAAGGAGAAATAACTGCAAGAAAAGAAGCAAAAAGAATGAAGGGCGCAAGAAGAGGCAGAGAAGATAAAATAGGAGGAAGAAAGAAGGGCACAATAATATGCATAGAAGAGAAAGTAGGAAGAAGATAGAATGTCCTAGGAAGAGGTAGAGAAGGGAAAACATGAGGAAGAAGCAGAGAAGAGAAGGCATGAGGATAACAAAAGATTAGAGAAAGAGTTGAAAAATATGGAAGATGATCTAGAGAGGCAACAAGCGCTTGCAAATCAAGGGAAAAGACAACAGGAAGATGAACTAAGGAGGAACAAGGAAAAGGAGGTCGGGGAAAGTGAACAAGGAGATACTAGCAAAATAGCTGAGCTAGGTACAGGAAAATGTGGACTTCCCACATTAGACGTGCCTCATACGAATCCCCTCACGAGCGGGCACCTCTCCATACAAGAACTGGGTAACTAAGAGGGATAGGATGAGGAGTTGCTACATCTCACAAGGCTCACTTTCGATGAAGTAAAACTCAAAATTACGAAAGAAAGAAAAAAATATTACACCCAGAATCTAGCTAAGCCTTTATCAATAACCATGGCCAAGGGTACTGTGCCAAAGATTACAACAAACCTACAAATGATTGCGTTGGTCGGGATAACTTTCATTGCCACCATAGAACATAATGTGGCCCAAACAAGTAAACAAATTTCTATTATTCATAATAGGATTTATGCATCAAAACTAAGGGCCACCTGGCGGAGCAGGAGAAAATGAATGTGGAGGAAGAGAATGCAACACTTTGTTTAGTTCAAATGAGCACAGCTGAATGCCAAGCATCAATCAAAGTAGAAATAAAGACTTTGGGGGAGGCCATGGTAGTATTCTATGAAGATCTGTACAAACTCCATCACACAATGGCCCCAATCATGACAATCCAAGCCCAGACAAAAGAAAGAGTCTTAATGCTTAAGGTGGATGTGCCATCTTTGGATAAGATAGACGAATGGTCTGCCAAGTACCGAGGAGCACCAATGTGATCCCTAAGAAGGATTGGATGACCATGCAGAATACCAAGGTTCAAATCCACATCAAAATTTAGTCCAAGGAAAAATTGACCAAAGATATCGAAAGAGTATTAGCATCCTACAAACACCTGTTCAGTGGCTTAGAATTTATAATCCAACTTCATGGGGTCCCCTCTATAGGAGAATTTGGATAGGTGAGGAAGGAGGATGAGATCTCTGAGGAAGTACAGGCATTCATAGAGACATATAAACAAGTAGCCCATACAAAAGACATGCCAATCACCAATGAAAATATTACGCATTATGTGGTAGAACCAATGAGGATCCACAACAAATTGGTAAACTTGAACAATCAGGTGCATGTCAAGCGGATCACCATCATCCCAGATGTACTCAAGTGTCTAAACCAACATGATGAATATTAGCTGTGGATCACTCCCATCGCAGCAGAATACAAACTATGGCACACATATTTTATGGAACAACTCGGTCTTGACATTCCAGAACATTCCATTGTTAAATTAGTGAATTAGGTTGGTAGCATGTTTTTTGTGATGTATCTACTTCAGTAGCATAGAAATTTTTTTAAATATGAAAGGTCATGTGGAATACCAAAAGTCGTTAGGTAGATGAAAATTCATGAGGAATTTCAAGAATCAAGGGTAGGCCAATAGTCACCCTCACCCTATAAATACACCCTCATGCCTCATTTGTAAAGGACCTTTTGTTGAGGGCTTTTTTAGAGATATATATACATTGCTTAAGAGAAATTATGCTCTTCTAATTTATGCAAGGAGTGATTGTACATTTCCACTATTGGATTCATCAAGTCTTTTCTATTCTAATGCCATGAGTATTTTCTTCATTTGATGGATCAGATGTTCCTAAAATCTCTTTGATATGTGGTCTCCTCATATGTTGTCTCATACTACAAACTTTGTGTTGCTTCGTATGAATGGTATTTGACTCGCTAACGCTATGCATGTGCCACTGAACTATTTCATTGGTATTGGCATAATCTGTTTTCACTATACCTTTATCTATGTTCATAGATGTTTGATCATTATGAATTAATTTACAATAGCTAAGCACTTTATCTTGGAAAGAACGAGTCTTATTTGAAGCCTGCTAACAGTAACATTAGAAAATATTTATGTTGTTTATAGTCTAGCTATTCATGGTCTATGAAGCATAAGATATTTTTCATTTATGTCCTTGTATTTATTTAGGTCCATGCTTTCAGTTGAGTTCATATTTCACCTCCGTCCGAAGCAAGCTCAACACAACTGAACAACTGTTGGGCCTACATACTAGAAGGGATCCTTTTCGCAAATGGTGCATGCTCTAGTTCTGAACCTACACCATGGAGATCCCCTTTGCTATTGGGTGATAATTCTAGCCCATCAACACCTGGTTCCATCTAGGCCGAGGAACTAAAGACTAAACTCAGTCCTCCATAGGAAAAAAGGGATTACGAATTCTTGTACTTTATGCGCTTTTGAAGAAAGAAGAAATAGTGTTTTCTTTCCCTCACTCCTTATGGGATAATAGAGCTAATGTACTATTCAGTTGTCAAAACTAAAAACCATTAGTAAGGATATGCTTCCAATCACAACAGAACACAGCCTTACATTTTACTGAGGAAACAATATTACAAAGTATCAATGAAATGGTTTAACTACAATAAACTTTCCTTATGTTTTTCAAGCCACTCCACATAGTTGTCATCTATTTCAAAACAAATATTCTCTAGAAAGGAACACAACTTGCGATTATAAGTGCCAAGATTTACTAAGTTCACACATAAACGCTTTGGCTGATATCAATGTTGATAATACTTAGAAATAAACCAAATTGGGCATCTAAGGTAAGTGTGGAATCATTAAGCATTAATACCCATATTCAAAGCCAAAAAAAAAAATCATTTAAATATCAACATTAGCACAAAATATATTCTCCTTATTCATCAACAATCAATAGAATAGATATGTATAAAGGCATGCATTAACACATCACCAAAGGAATAAATCCAAATATAATGATTTCCTTCAAGGAAGTATCGAATCCTATCTTACAAGATTTGTTGCACTATGAAACTAACTCAAATACCCTACAAACCAAAATGAAATCTTATGATGCAGATATATATTTCAAGAATATTTTATGTTCTTTAAATAAATATTACCTAGCTATTTGATCTAATATTGGATGGAATTTTTGCAATGCATGAACTCTTTGAAAATAACAAAAAAAGTAGGTAGGATTATTATGTTGGATATTTCCAAGGATTATGATAGACATGATTGGAAATACAACTCTCCACCCTCAAGGTATTTTGATTCTTTTCCTCTTGAATAGTTTGGATTTGTGCTCTAATTTCTACCCCTTTACAACCCAGCATGTTCAATGGATACCCTTCTACCCTTTTTACCGAGTTAAGGGTCATTTATCAATAGGATCCCATCACCCCATTTTTTTTCTTATAACTACTAAGGGTCTTATAATCTATCTTAAGAGGCTGTTCTTCACTCATGTTTAGAAGGACTCACATTTTTTAGAAATGACTTACCGATCATGCACTAGAAGTTGTAGGATGATATCCTACTCTTTTCTTTTCCCAAGGATAATGAAGCTATATGTTTAAAATAAATCATGAAATTATTTACAGAGACCTCAACAATAAATGGGGATAACGATAATATTTTGTTTTTCAATACAACTATGGAGATTTACTTGCTTTTTTTATTGGAAATTAGAACTTAAGATTAATTATTTACCTTTTACATGTTTGAAAGCCCCATTGATCAGCAACTCTCTATATTTTTCATGCTCAAAAAACATAATTTTGGAATTAACAACAATTTGGAAAACTGGGCATTTTGATATTTAAACTTGGTGGGTCGGGTTGCCTTTCTTAGATCCATTCAAATGGATATTCTATTGTGTTAGAATCTATTCTTATGGATCTAAATTTTATCACAACATATTTGATCTCCAATTTCAAATGCATTCTCTATAGGAGAACTAAAAGATGAAAATAGATGCATCAAAATTTGTGCTTTCTAAAATTAGTAGGCACTCTAAGGTTAAGGGATCTTATGAACCCTAACTATGTGTTGGGTGTGAATATGTGGTGGAGATGGCTATAACGTTTTATTGATCTATGGAAGTAGTTTTGAGATCACGAATACATCAAGTCCTCTTCGGAAACTAAAAAAATGTAGCACATTAAGCTGCCACTAAGGTCCTCCACATCAAATCTAGTCAAACAAAATTACTATTATCCAATGCCATGTCTCCTATGATGTTAAATATCGGAAAAATATCCTAGTATAGTTAGATTATTAGTAGCCAATGACATGTCCAAATGATCAAGTGAAGCCAAGAGACTTGAATTTATATACTAGAGATCAACAATGTCTCAAAGTTGCTGGCTTCTCACGAGCACAATAGTTAACTTCTCAATGGCAGATTTGGAAGAAGAAATAAGATTGGATGACTAATCATTCCCTAATTTTGTGGGATTTTCCATTTTCTAACCTGCAGGTCAGGAAAATATCTATCTCCCTGGACCCAAATAAAATTCGTTGGGGGTATCATTCATGGGGCATGTATACCATCTAGAAGGGTCTTTTTCTAGATGCTAATGTGACAAATTTTCCACGAGATTCCAAATGGATAAAAATATGGATTACATATTGTTAAACACACATGGAAAGCAAAGACAATATGAAAGATAAAACATGCAATTCATTTTTTTATTAACATGGGATATACATTTATAGTACAATACGTGACTCTTGGGTTTCAGATCCCAAGGTCTCTTGGACTTCTTTTGTCCATTCAACTTCCACACTAACCCATTTAGGATTAGGTGTCCAAAATTCCCCCCCTTAATCCAAAGGGTTATGTATGAGTCCAAGAAGAGAGCTGTAATAAAAAATGTGCAAATATGCATGGCAGCACGAGGCTGAATGTGCTCTATGAAATGTTGGTATAAAGGGCGGTGGTTTAAGGATGACCACCAACATTGGAATGCTTAGTGTAGTTCCCGGAACTCTTCCAAAACTGGCAAGAAACTGAAGTTTTCTGCTAGAGGAAGTGATCCTATTGTTTTAAAGATGGAAACCTTCAACCATAAAACGGAGGTCTCACCCCACATAAAAGGTAAAACTTCAACCTGAAAAGGGAAGTCTCAACCTGTGATGGTTTAAGGATAACCAACAACTCTGGAATGCTTAATGCAATTCCTGGAGCTCTTCCAAAACTGGAAAGAAGTTGGAGTCTTCTGCTAGAGGAAGTGTTCTCAATTTTGTTCCTGGAATGCTTCCAAAACTGGCAAGAAGATGAAGTCTTCTGCTAGAGGAAGTGTCCCAGATTGCCAACTGAAGGCATGTTCATGGGCATCTTTGTCTCTGGCTAAAACTCTAAAACTGGTGTGGCAGGTTGTGGCTTAGGCTCGCTTGATGTGACTTTGAAGCTTGTAGATGACCATCATTTCCCCCCCTGTCAGATACAAGGTGAGAAGATGGAGAAAAATCAACTGCAAGACTGTTCAATACTCTAGAACAAGTTCTAACATGTGTTTGGAATATCTTCTTGGCTGTTGATTCCCATTGCCAAGAAGCGATCCATCCAAGATGAATCTTTGTTCTTGCAGGACGTTTATTTCTGAAGCATCTGTGTGAAGAATGACTGGTTTTATGACAATGCTTACATGGATGAAGATCAAAATAGTGATCTTTCAAATGGCCAACTCGATCACAGTGTTGGCATTTCACGATCTGTTGTTTTTGTTGTTGTTGTTGTTGTAGAAGAGGGGCGGAATCTGGAACAGCTGGAGGTGAACTGTCATGAGGAGCAGTTGAACTATCATGAATGAATCTAGTACTCTGAAACTGAATGGGCTTTGAGTAGTTTGGAATACGAAAGGACAAGTCCTTGTCATATCCGAGACCTGTTCTGTGCTGGTTGTGGACAAGCTGGTCCCAAGGTCTGATGATGGGCTTGGGAAGTGCAGACTGGGTTTCTGCATCTGCATATACAACTGCTTCTTTATTTGAATGAACTGTAACATTATTGTCTTGCTGTTTATGGGAGTCTGTTTCAATCTTCTGAACAGAAACAGGTTCAGAATGATGACTCCACTTGTGTAATTCTTCCTGCTGTAGCTTTGTCTCAAGCTGTAAAAACTCTATCTTTTCTTGTGCATTTTGTATACATGTCTGAATTTCTGAGAGAGATCCTTTGCTGATTTGTAATGTTTCATCAACAGTAGATAATATCAGAGTTTTAAGGAACTGTAATACTTCACTGGTTCTGGCCATTTTTTCTTCAATGTTTGATTTACACCTTAAAAAAACTGATCACTACTACTCAATGCCGAAAGGTAATATCTACTCATAGTACACAGAAATATCCTTTATAAATGTCAGCAAATGATCAGTGTGCAAAAAGATTACAATCAGCTCACCAAAATCTTTATGCAGCAGTGGAATCAAGGAATGAGTTTTAAATACAGTGCCACAATTGGGGTAGCAACAACTGCAAACTTGTTTAGATCCTTCGAGTACTCCTTCAGAAATCATGGTTATCAAAACTTCAATAATTATAACACCATGTCATGGGCATTCTTTGAACTATAATTTACAGTGGTCAACCTCAGCAAAGCATTAAACATATGAATGGCACCAGCAATCAAATCGGATCCAACTATAGGAACAGAAGCACAGAATCTCAGTTGCAAATGGAATTCAAACTATTCAAAGTGTATTTGAAACCAATCACCATACCATCAGATTGTACAGCAGCTTCAACGTATTTCAGGTAGCATCATAACGTATTCAGGCAGCTTAAATCACAGTTTTCGTTGCATTCAATACAGCTCCATGTCAGCACACAAATAAATCAATGAGCGATATACAAAACTGTTTTCTTTCTCTACAATAGAGACTTAATGTCTAGCACATACAGTGGACATATTAAGAGCAATAATCTTCACAAAAAGAAACGACCTCTTTTTTTTTTTTTTTTTAACTGGAACCTTTCCCAAACAACCACAGAAAATACCTTATACAAATTAATCTCAATGTCGTCTCTCAAGTATAAATGTCTGGACACTATTTCAATGAGAGTATTCACATTTGAATTTTACACCAGCACCTTGCAGCAAATAAAGATTTGAACCCCTCACTCTATTGAACTGAAAATATCCTTCAAATCCAATTTTCAAATACACAATAATAGAAGCTTTGAAGAAGGCCGAGCAAGTAAAAACATGAACCCAAACCTTACTACATTTTTATTCTGGCTGCAAGAAATGAATTCAGTATCCTGTAAAAAGTAGCATACTCTGCTCCTTGTGCAAGAGTGCTCTCGGCTTCACTTCAGCCACACAAAAAGAAAGCAGTGAATCCACAACATGGAAACAGAAGCTTTCTAATTAACGAGTAGTGACTTGTATATGACGAACAAGGAACCTTCTTTATTTTTTCTTTTTCAAAATATTTGTATGGACACTTTTAGAATTACACTAAATCCCAGCGATTGATGTAAAGCAACCAAATCATCAGCCAATAACAGGCTACCCTGTTGAGCATGGAAAACTTACAGACCTTTAACGGATCTATTGAGTTGATACAAACCACTTCTAAAATTTTATACCGTTGCCATCCTCAAGTTGAAAGTCAAAATTTTCATCAAATATAGTTGGACTCATCCATACTGCTTCCGATTTCAACTCTATCATTAAAAAGCCTCTGCCAAAAAGCACTTGCACACTATTGTTGGATAGTTGGAAGAAGGTTGACTCTAGAAAATTTCGGTTCTCTGGTTCAATCTTGACTTTTATTATTTCATAATCTAAATATTGGTATGTGCAATCTAACTATTAGATGGGTTCACAAAACTCTTCAACAGGTTATTCCTCCTCTATCTAAAGATCAAAATTGTTGAATCCAATCAATGCAAACTACTTAGATCGTGCAGCTTCCACTTATTAGCTCCTTCACTTATACAACCAACAAAGCTGGCTATAAATGAACAACTTAGCAAAGAATCCCCAATTTCTATTAGACTCAAAACAGGGAATATCCTACAGTTCAAACAAAACAAAAAACTTCTAGATTGTCACATCCTATCCAAGGGCATCAAACTTGAGAAATAAATATCCCGTTTGCGTAACTTATTGCTTTGCCTGGGAATACAAGAAGGTGCCAAGAATAGCAATAGCGGCACCCAAACCGCACTGTATTTGCGTGGACCCCATTTGCCTTTGCAGTTGAAGGACCTCAGGCTTGGGCTGCTGGAGGCGTTTCAAGGAGGCCGGATCTCTGGACAAAGAATCCCTCGAGAAAAGAGATCAGGCTGCTTTGGTTGTGCACGTTACCAAACTCGAAGCCGAGCTTTATGAATACCAATATAACATGGGGCTTCTTCTAATTGAGCGCAAAGAATGAACATCTAAGTATGAGCAAATGAAAGTTGCCATAGTCGAAGTTGAATAAAAATTTGAAGAGAGAGCAATCTGGTCACTTAATTGCTATATCGGAAGCTGAAAAACGGGAAGAAACAATGTTTGAAAAAGGCTTTGGGAGTCGAGAAACAATGTGTTATGGATCTTGAAAATGCTTTACATGAGATGCGTGCAGAAATGGCTGAACTAAAGTTCACATCTGAGAATAAGTTAGCACAAGCTCGTGAGTTTGCGGCAAGTACGGAAGAGAAGGCTCTTGCAGGTGAGGTCGTTGGCGATGAGCTTTGAAACCAAGAACAAACTCGAAACAGAGCAGCAACAACGTTCCAATATCGAGTGTGTAGTGGTCTTTCATGCAGTACTCCCTCACACTTCTAACATTCGAATTAGAAGTAAAAGGATTGCGCTCTCAGAAAAACCACATGCTCGAACAATGTGCTTGTGCATAAAACAGTGCAACTCATCTCCATGTTAGGAGGCCAACGGTTTGAACGCAAGATCTCATGCGCTGTTTTGAAATAGAATCGTAGCACAGGTCTAGAAGTTCAACCTTCTCTTGGATATGGTGAAGCCTCCAGTGAAACCTTCATTCCACGCTCTGATTTTTATTCACTGCCTCGGCCTTTTCAACATAAACCCCTCAAAATAGGAGTTAGGTATGACCGAACACCGTAAGCAAGTGTGCTTAGCTCATATTAAAAGGAAATAAAGTCTGGACGGGCAAAATGGAAATGTGAACTAGAGGATTAGACACTCGTTCGAATCTCATAGCGAACTAACCGGTGAACAAAGATATATATCATCAGCATTCTGATACGTTTCCACTACCGCAGCAGCAACACTCACTCACAACAGCACACTGTCATGCGGAAAGAGTCGATTTTGCGGACACAACCGACCTCCCTAGAAGCAAAAGCTTTCTAGTGACAAACAAGACAAATAAACACTACCTTTCTCTAAACATGCATTGAGAATACAAGTAATCAGGGGATCTTAACATACCTTTAGTCCAACGCTTTGTAGTAGTCCAGCCTCGCCGATCTGGATGAGCTCCTCCTTCTCTTCGAATCCTGCATTCACTAACAAGCCAAAAGATTAAATAGCACCTCATAAACTCACAAAACAATACATATCCATCATACAGACCAAGGATTATATGAAACAAATCATGAATAACAATCTATTGAGAAAAATGAGTTCATTTGTATTAAGAGGAAACAAAAGGAACCATTACAACCTAAGCCTTGGTGTTGTGCAAGTCCCTCCTAGGGTCCAGCAAGAGTTTTCCTTTACTTTGACCAGCTCACCCACTCTCAAATAAGGCTAGGAAAGGATGGGAATCTCTCCTCTCAAGATTTACAAGGGAGTCCTAATTCCAGCAGCATATACCCTTAGGAATGTTCAGCTTTCAACCTCCTCTCCCTCTGGCCCAATGCCTGTATTTATAGTGCTCTAGAGGAAGTTATTCAGGTCCACCATCAATGGGATAAGCCCCTCTTTGGATGGGATAGCTCCCCTCTTGATGGGATAAGTTCCTCTTTGGTAGGGATACATGAACCATCTGGAGGCGCTTCATACACGTCAAACAAGCTTCTAGAATGCTCTAGAAATGACCACAAGTAACTTTTTGGGAGTGAAACTTGCACCTTTTGACCTTTACAGGAGTACGCACCCATTGCTTTATAGACAGAGCGTACAAGTACGCAGGTATTGTGAACTTGGGGTGCGTACACGCAGGTAAGGCTAAGAGAAACTGCGTACCCAGAGATATATAGATTTTTAATGACTTTCTCTCTTTCTTGGAGTTTGACATGGAGAGCAGAGGTATGAGGCTTGCCAAGGAGGATAGTATGACATTTGATGGAGCCATACTAACTGCAAATGGTCATGGTGACAAATTTTAGTGTAATAGATTGCCCCCTAAAGTGCGAAGCCTGTAGTATATTAGGGTTTCATATCATCTAGGAAGGGTGAAGTACTTTATCATTTCAAGGATTATCTTGTGGAGAGCCCAGTCGGAACCTACAAGTATTCAATACAAAATACATATATATGATCATATCATCGCTGAGGTAGGCATTCCCATACTCAGATTGAAAACTTTAACTAATTGACTATCTACTGCTCTGATACATGAATGATTCTGCAATACATCATAATCATAGAATTTTGTAGACACAGTATGGATGCAACCATCTGTTTATGATTAGTCTACTGTATAATGAATACAAAACTCCTCGCAGCCTGGATGGTGGAAACTAGATCCAGGGTCTTCATTTCTACTTCCCAAAAAGGTACGATTCTATCCATGCGAATAAATGAGTTTATGTCGACCATGGTAGAAACCACTTGATTACCAGTCAATGATGTAAACTGTTAACAAGCATGAGAGAAACCACCAGTGATGTCAATGGTTCTCAAAGTACCCAGTACAATCCATGAGATGTGAATGAATGAGTTGATGTCGAACATTTCACGGAATCCTTCGATCGAAAGTCAATGATGTAAACTATCGTCAAAGGCGAGAAACCTGCCATTGATGCATGTAGACTTCAAGGTACTAACGATTCCTAGGTCATCTTTCTAGATAATGTGCTGATGTCGATAGAAAGCGACCCGTTGCAGGCAAGCCCACAACACGAAATCATAGATCAAGTTGAAGAAATGTAGCTGTAAGGACTGACTCAGGGATGGTCAAAATGGATGACGGGTATTTTGCAGATGAATGTTTATTGCAGAGACCTCTTGAACACATAACAACACGACAAATGGCTTGGTAACATTTGACCCAAAGTTAATACCTGGCTGAAGACTTTTAATTGATCAGCTGTGAGGCAAAGGATTTCCCAACCCAGGTGAATGAAAAGTGTCGTGTTCAAGAGTGGTAATAAGACTTCTTCTGAGACAAAGGATAACAAATGGGCTCATTTTTCTCTCTTTCCCCCACCATTTCTGGCAAGTACCTCTTTATTTTTTACAAGCTTGAGGAGGATAACATATGCTTGATTATAAGCTCATCCTTCGGATGAGTCTAACTTAGTTTTGATTCGAACCCTAAGAAGGAGTGGTCCGTTCCTGTTTGTAATCGAACAGGTCCTTTACTGTGAAATTTTAACGAGTCGAGTATAGGAGAAACTCGGCGTTTTTCATTTTTAGAGAGTCTGAAAAAACTTAAGAAGACTCCAGGTTGAATTTTTTCGTAAAGTTGTGTCTCCCAAGCCCGAAAAAGTATAAAATAATACCTGAGAGAATCGCTTGATCTTGCGACCAAGGAGTACTTTCATGATTAGTGCCTCTGAGCTGAAAAGTAAAAAGCGATCAAGGACACGTCGTTTTATTTCCAGTATCGAGTTTGAAACGACAAAAACCCGACAATCTTTTCCTGTTTTTACGGTCAGAAAAGAGCTATAAGGGGACCGTCTTTTAATTCCGTTTTAACGAGTGTAAAAGAAATGCTCGGCAATCTTTTCATATTTTAGGAGTTTGAAAAGGGATTAAAAGAGAACTCCAAGGTTTCACTTTTTCGTAAGTTTTAACGAGTTCAAAAAAATGATAAAAATGTACTCATATGGCCGACTTTCAATTTAATTTACGAGCAGGAAAAGATGGAAAGAACTCGACATTTTTATTTGTTTTACGAGAATGAAAAATAGCAAAATAATCTAGGGACTTTCATGAGTTTAACGAGTCTTGAAAATAACTGAAATTGACTCGAGATAGGTTTCAGTTTTACAAAAGCTTGAAACAGAGAAAAACTATGCTTCAAAGTAGTTTCATTTTTACACAAGCTTGAAACAGAGAGAAAACTGTGCTTGATGCCCCCTAAGCATAACTACTAGAGCGCATGCCCCCCAGCTTCATTTCATTCAACCAGTTGGATGAAATGAAGGTTGAGTTACGAGATCATTTGAAAGACTCAACCTAAAACTGTAAGAAAATTATGCAAAAAACTGAAATAACTAACCTAAATATACAACTTAACATTTATGAGATCTAGTCAAACTCGCGACTCAATTAGAGGAGGATTTGTTTTATTTTTTAACGAGCTTGACACAAGAAAAGAACTATGCTCGGATTCGGTTTCATGTTTACGCAAGCTTGGAACAAAAAACTATGCTTGTTATAAGTTTGCATGCCCCCAGCATAATGACGCAAATCAAGGTACATGCCCCCCAAGCTTCATTGCATTCAACCAGGTGGATGGAATGAAGCTTTACTTTCAAGATCTTGGAAAGACTTGTGGGAGTTGTTTCATTTTTTAGTGAGGTTGACACGGGAAAAGAACTATCCTCAAAACCCTTGTTTCATTTTTTAAACGAGCTTGACACAAGATAAGGAACTATGCTCGTAACTACTCTCTACAATCTACCTAACAAAAAACTCTACTCTAAAAACCTTGATTCATTTTTTAATGAGCTTGACACAAGACAAGGAACTCTGCTCTAAAATCCTCGATTCATTTTTTAATGAGCTTGACACAAGACAAGGAACTATGCTCATGTCTACTCTCTACCTACTAAAAAACTCTACTCTAAAAAACCTTGATTCATTTTTTAACGAGCTTGACACAAGACAAGGAACTATGCTCTAAAAGTTCGCATGCCCCCAGTATAATGATGCAAAGTGAGGTACATGCCCCCCAGGCTTCATTGCATTCAACCAGATGGATGGAATGAAGGTTTACTTTCAATATTTAACTTGAAAAGGGAGTTGTTTCATTTTTAAGGAGGTTGACACAAGAAAAGAAATATCCTCATACCTGATTCATTTTTTAATGAGGTTGACTCAGTAATAGGAACTATTCTCAAACCTGATTCAGTTTTTAACGAGGTTGACTCAGTAACAGGAACTATCCTCAAAATCCTACTTTCTACAATCTACCTACATATCCTAAAATCTACCTGATTCATTTTTTAATGAGGTTGACTCAGTAAAAGAACCATCCTCATGCTAGCCTGTTTCATTTTTTAACGAGGTTGATACAGGAAAAACTATCCTCGTACACACTGATTCATTTCTTAACAAGGTTGAAACAGTAAAAGGAACTTTCCTTGTACACACTGATTCATTTTTTAACGAGGTTGACACAGTAAAAGGAACTTTCCTCGTACACACTGATTCATTTTTTAATGAGGTTGACACAGTAAAAGGAACTATCCTCACACACACTGATTCATTTTTTAACGAGGTTGACACAGTAAAAGGAACTTTCCTTGTCATCGTATTTTATTTTTTAACGAGGCTGATACAGGAAAAAAAACTATCCTCGTACTCACTGATTCATTTTTTAACGAGCTCGACACAGTAAAAGGAACTTTCCTCGTTACTCACTGATCATGGCTTCCAACTGGAGGAATGACATGTCAATGGACACACCTTGATCATGGCTTCCAGGAGGTCTTCATCAGAAGGAAGAATAGTTCTCTGGAAGGAACACATGTCAGGGGACTCAAAAGGGATAAGAACATCGTATTCAAGTAATCCCATAGAGTTTTCCATGTCAATTACTGGATTTAAATCAAAGGAAGATGAGAAAACAATGAGAGGCTCACTTACATCGGTAACTGAAAACATGGGACCAGTTGCCACATAATTAACCAGTGGCAAGGTAGATACCACTTTAGAATCAGGAACATTTAGGGGTGTCATATTATTGGTAGTTGAAACAAGACTAGGGAACGAAAGCTGGTCTACAGTCACAATACTGCCATTGTGAGGGAAAGACATCACACGAAAGAGTGTCGATATGACAGCTTTCATTGCATAAACATAGTCTCGGCCAAGGAGTAAATTGAAATCCAAGGGACCTCGAACTACCATAAGATCAATACAGACAGTTTTACCTTCCAAGGTAATAGAAAACTTAGGAAGGATCCCTAAAGGTTCACTAATGGTTATTTTAAAAGCTTTCAGATTCTGCGTAATATGCGCAAGCTGAGGGGAACCCAAAGCTTTCCAAATAGTTGAGGATAAAATACTAACAGAAGCACCTTCATCTACCTGAGTACGATGTATGTCCCTACCACCAGCCTTGACAATGATTTGGAAAGGGATGGAGGAAGGAAGACGAGGTTCTGTCAGTCTATTCCAATCAAAGGAAAATACCTCAGTACTTGGAGGGGGTTCTGTAGAAATAGGTGAAATGCCCCCCGGCATAGAAGAATCTGATGTAACAAGAAGAACCTGAGTGGTATGAAGTTCACTCTCTAAATGGAAAGTGGGATCGACCGAATGTGAAATTGAATCGACCACTTGATCAACTAATGGATCATCAACCTGAGTGACATGAGTTTCACTCTCCAATGGGAGAGTGTGATCGACTGTACTTGAATTTAGATCAATCACTCCGTCAGTTGACGGTAGGTTGGGAGAAAATGGTAACCAGTTGGAAATTCTTGCTGTGGAACAGTAAGGTTTTCCAACAATGTTGAGGCTTCATCCATGTGAGGGCAAATGTGAGTTTGATGACTCCCTTTGCATAACTTACAAGGAAACCTAACTTTACCCTTTTTCCTAGGAACCTAACTATCACTGGTTGATGGATCAATGGAAAGTTGATGAGATTTTTCTGACCATACTTCCAAGACCTTTGGAATACCAGGACAATTGACAAGGAAGTGGTCACCCTTACAAAGCCTGCAAGGGTATTTGGGTTTACGATGCATGTTGGAGGTTTCCTCAACACAACTAACACTTATAGTCGTGGTTGGTTGGTTGACTTCTTTCTTATCTTGCTTATTCTTCTTCTTCTTCTTAACCTCCTGGTTACTAGCATCAAGGCTTTTACCAGGCGAAGAGGAAGAAATGGAGGAAGAAAAATTAGGCGAAGAAGGTAAAGGGTGAACAGAAGGTTGGTAATGTTGAGATGGTGAACTCTGTTGAGGTGAAGCATCCGGTTGAGATGGAACAATTGGAGTATTTTGGGCCAACGAAGTTGAAAATAACCATATCGGTAATCCTATTGTAAATCCAGGTAATGACAAAGTAGCCATATAAGGAGGACCAACATTTCCAAAGTAAGGAAAAGTACTAGGATTCTTGTTAGGAGGGATTCCTAGGTTGGTAAATTTCGGAACGTTTGCCATTATATTCAACTTCAGTGAATTTTATTAACAGTTTAAAACTAAAATTAACAATTCACAATTCACACCTAACAATTAAAATTCACAATTCACACCTATGGTCTCTAAAAGTAAAAACAAACAAATTAACACGCATTATCAAATCTAGGAGTCAAACCATACACAAACAGTAGCCTTCCGGACCGAAAACACTAGTTGGAGATGAAACCCAACATCGCTGAATTCAGTACAGAAGTGGTGGGTGGAACAGTTACCCCAGCAACCTGCTTAATGAATAGACCGGCGCAAGTTCCTCCACTTTAACCGTCTCGAGTGAAGTGAACCCCCCGGAAAATCCAAGTGAGTCTAGCCGACGTCTGCTCCAGGTACAGTGGGATCTTCCCTCCACCGTCACCTCAGTAGAGTCCTAAAGATAATGGTCACTAAGGTCACCAATAGCAACAAATACACCTGGGGGAACAGTCTACGACCCGATAGCACGCAAGGGCAGAGTAACAAGCTCAATCCCCTTGCCGGCTCCTTGACAATAATCCAAGGTTTACCGACAAGTGACCCTAGACTCCTCGACAATAATCCGAGGTTTATTGTTTGTAGTACGTGCGTATCTGGTGTCTTTCCCAAAAAAGGAGGATTGATCCTCTCATTGGTTCGGACACGGTCTCGTGCTTCTCCTTTAAGAGGAGGTTTCCCAGAGTATAAATGTAACAATTGGATTTATCCTACCACAAGATGAGCTACTTGTTTGGTTTTACTGTCTTGGAGATTTAATTACTCTCCTACTCCAAGACACTAGCCTAAGCTATGTTGGTGTATCAGAGCCCTAGAAATGTAAAAATTACTAGATGAATTTTAATGAAGCGTTGTGTTATTAAGGTTGTTTTTACTCAAATGGGTAAATGGATACAAAACCAATGGTGTTATGACCCGACTCAACTGAATGCAATGATAATGCAATCCTTTCAATTCGATGAATCCTAGCTAAAGTAAGGAGAGAGTTTCCATTCACTTCCAACAATGCAAAAATTGATCACTAAGAGAAAATATAACAAATTCTCTAATGCACTAATTTTATCAAGAAAAACTAATGCAAATCAATTCCAAACTATTTTTTTATTTTGATGTAAATTCAAATCAAGGAAAACTGATCTAAATCTACGATTGATTTTTCAGAATGTAAACTATGCAATTGTAATCTATGCACAATTCACTTGAAAAGTATGCAAATGTAATCTATGCACATTTTTCATTCATATTCTGAAAATGAGAATTCTAATTATGCAAATGTGATCTATGCAAGAGAATTCTCAAACACAAGATGATTCTGATGTAATCTATGAACCAATCAAGTGCAAGTCGAGAAAATTGGGTGAGAGTTCCAAAGATCAAAAAATAAAAACATTCAAAGGCGATTAACACTCATACACAATTTAGCCCCCCTCGGCGAATGAGGGGGAATTTTTTTTGCAAAAACAAAAGAAAAAAGATGAAAAATTGATAAAAGACTGAGAGAAACCTCCAAGTAATGACCAAAGGAAAACGAACCAAGAATTTCTCAAAAAGAGACTCAAAACACCCAATTGATGAAGGCTTAGAGCGGGAATGCCAATGAAATTAGCCAAGGAAAGTTTCTGACAGGTAACCAGTGGATCTGGGCAGCAAAAACAAGCTATAAACAAAATCTAAAAGATAAAAAAGAAAAAATTGAAATTTTCTAGGCTTTTGACAGGGGTACGCAAGCAGCCTGTTTGCACAGGTGCGGGTACGCTCTGTGTACAAAGTTGCAATGCGTACAGGTACGCACTGTGCTCAACGCAGAGGCTGCGTACTTCTAGCAAAACCAAGAAAAACTAAAATCTAATTTAACCCTAAGCTATCCCACCCAAATGCACAGTCAAACAGCCAAAAACCAGAAAACAAACGACTTTTCTCAAATCAAAGTTTCACACGAAGGAAAAATCATTCACATCAATGGAGTTCCCAGTATGGTCGCCATTTTGTCATGCGGAAAGAGTCAATTGTGTGGACACAACCGACCTCCCTAGAAGCAAAAGCTTTCTAGTGACAAACAAGACAAATAAACACTACCTTTCTCTAAACATGCATTGAGAATACAAGTAATCAGGGGATCTTAATATACCTTTAGTCCAACGCTTTGTAGTAGTCCAACCTCGCCGATCTGGATGAGCTCCTCCTTCTCTTCGAAACCTGCATTCACTAACAAACCAAAAGATTAAATAGCACCTGATAAACTCATAAAACAATACATATCCATCATACAGACCAAGGAGTATATGAAACAAATCATGAATATCAATCTGTTGAGAAAAATGAGTTCATTTGTATTAAGAGGAAACAAAAGGAACCATTACAACCTGAGCCTTGGTGTTGTGCAAGTCCCTCCTAGGGTCCAGCAAGAGTTTTCCTTCACTTTGACCAGCTCACCCACTCTCAAATAAGGCTAGGAAAGGATGGGAATCTCTCCTCTCATGCTTTACAAGGGAGTCCTAATTCCAACAACATCTACCCTTAGGAATGTTCAGCTTTCAACCTCCTCTCCCTCTGGCCCAATGCCTGTATTTATAGTGCTCTAGAGGAAGTTATTCAGGTCCACCATCAATGGGATAAGCCCCTCTTTGGATGGGATAGCTCCCCTCTTGATGGGATAAGTTCCTCTTTGGTAGGGATACATGAACCATCTGGAGGCGCTTCATACACGTCAAACAAGCTTCTAGAATGCTCTAGAAATGACCACAAGTAACTTTTTGGGAGTGAAACTTGCACCTTTTGACCTTTAGAGGAGTACGCACCCATTTCTTTATAGACGGAGCGTACAAGTACGCAGGTATTGTGAACTTGGGGTGCGTACACGTAGGTAAGGCTAAGAGAAACTACATACCCAGAGATATATAGATTTTTAATGACTTTCTCTCTTTCTTGGAGTTTGACATGGAGAGCAGAGGTATGAGGCTTGCCAAGGAGGATAGTATGACAGTTGATGGAGCCATAATAACTGCAAATGGTCATGGTGACAAATTTTAGTGTAACACACACTGACAATGGTACTCTCAACAGTCCTTAGCGGAAACACTTCTCAGCACCCACAACAGTCCTCAGCGGCAACACTTCAATCACTGGCGTATCTCGTATATATATATATATATATATATATATATATGACCATGGTACCATTGATCAATGCACCATGCACCAGGAGATACATCAACACATGGGTTTCTCTTGGCTCAAGTGACAGTTTTAAGGTGAGAGAAGCATTTTTATGAAACATTTATGGATTTTATGTCAGGATAGCCAGAGAGCAATCAACTTATTCGGATGAACAACGCAAACGTTCCTCTGTTAGGTGAATGTCAGGCGCAAACATTCCCACATCAGGTGAATGTCAGGCGTAGGTCTTATAAATGGAATATGGCAGACAGAGGGCACAGGTAATGTCAGGGAATAATGGAAAATCGCAGCACTATTATACCAGTGCGTAGACTCTGATAGGCCGCAGGTAGGATTACAATGCCTATTTGCAGATCTGATGCGCTCAGCTAAAATAAATGGTCAAGTAATGAAGACTAGGCCAACATTATTCAAGGCAGCTCAGACCAGTTGCTAGATCGTGAGAAAACTACACAGGCCACACATCATGGCTTTGATACCATGTTAAACACACATGGAAAGCAAAGACAATATGAAAGATAAAACATGCAATTCATTTTTTTATTAACATGGGATATACATTTATAGTACAATACGTGACACTTGGGTTTCAGATCCCAAGGTCTCTTGGACTGCTTTTGTCCATTCAACTTCCACACTAACCCATTTAGGATTAGGTGTCCAACACATATCTATGAAGAAAGGTGACATGCATCAGTTGGATAGTTGACAACTGTTGTTTTCTAACTTGTTATCCACTTTAGTAGAAAGGTATGAGGGACCCTCCCTTTGTCAATTGTATTGGAGTAATGAGGAAACCGTGGAATATATCTTCAATTCTTTCTAGTATTCATAATATTTCAGGTGGAAAATTTTGCTGACTTAGTGGGTCCCGACCCATGTTTAGAGTTAGTTGCGCAAAAAAAATCCCTACACTATTGGACCTTTTGACATCAATCCATGAAGCCTGGACTGAAGTCTCCCCGAAGCAGTATGGGGGGATGCTAGAACCAAGTTTCCACACCCAAAGATCAGCCTCTAGAACTCCGTGAAGATCTAGAACTGGATTTTGTGGACCTTGAACAGGCTAATCACCCAGTTATGTGCATCCAATACTATTCTTAATCTAACAATTATTCAGTCCTGCTAAAGTGTTCAATAACTTCAACATACAATACTATAATCTTCGTGTAAACACTTAATGTCAATTTCTTTCATATAACAATATAAGCCATGTAAAGTCGGGCATCAACACATCATTATTTCATACAAGAATTATTTATCACATCATAAAGCATGTTCATACATAACATAAGTAAATGGGTAAACATAGTAATTTCAATAACAATTTTCTTTATTGATATTTAGTTCAACTTATAGACTAAAGACTTCCCTACGCATTGAGTTGAAGGGGTCCGCGCACTCAGCTGCAGACTCCACTATAGGCCTCTTCACACACAACAGTAGAGCCTTCCTTCACTAAGACTTCTACGATCTTTCCTTCTATTGACCCATTACATTCATATTCATCTTCTACTCTCTCCTTAGACATCCCTAAGACACACTTATTTATACAATCCCATGGTTTGTGGACCATGGTGGATATACAAAAATCCACCACTTTTGAATTTTTAATTATCTATGCACTCCGTGACCATAATTTATGAATATTTTTCATTGCATATAACAAAACTTGGGCTTTTTGCCCCAAAATCGGCCCCGGGGACCCCATGCCAATAGGCCCGCAACAAAAATATCATGACTTGCCCTCGAGTCACTCGTTTGGTGAAAATATGTTGGTGCGAAGATCCTCAAGCTCCACTTGTGCAACCAATACTTCATCCACGCTCTGCGTGGTTTCCTACTTGATCTGTTCCACCAGTTGCTCTGTGGTTGGTCCTGCGCTGTCCTGCTAGATTTGTTTCTACGTACTCTGCAAGTTCACCAATTTTTCATGAATATTGGTGGAGAAGATGTAGGCCTCATACAACCAAGTCCCTAATCTAGCCTTAGGGACCACCCCTTTCTTCTGTGCTACTTCTACCTGTGTAAGTCACTGCTTATCCTCCTCCAGCTTGGAAAGGCATTGTGTTGTAGCAATGGTGTGTGTCATCACCCATACTTCATCATATTGTTGTTGTAGCTCGTGGAATTCTCTACTAAATACCTATAGGGTGGGATATTCCTGCATGCTCGTCACTACTTCCATAGCCTACTCAAACAGCGCGGTGCAGTTGGCCATCGCAACCTGCACTGTCGCGACTCCATCTTTAACAGAGGCTTCGCATTGCTCCCTTACCTCTGGTGGGGTTGAAGACTATGACTTGAGCTCCAATTCTGTTATCTTCATTCTCAAATCAAAATGGACTCTAGCCTCCTCTATCTTGCCATCGTGCACACCCGTAGCAATGTTTTTTATCTTGGCCTCCAACGGTGATTCCTACGGGATATGGAGTTCCAGCACCATTTTGCATTCTTATGCCACTCTCGTCAGTGTGACTACCTAGAGATCTAGTGACAAAACAATTTGTTTCCTGACTATTTCTCAGTGCCAAACTTATCTGTGGATTCCTTATCTGCCCTGCACTCACCTAGATCCTACTCATCTGAATCTGCAGCTTGAGTAGATCTTTCTGGATGGTACTTAGCACCTATCGTTGCTATTGTTCAAGCTACTGTAGCAGTTCCATTGTGGTATCACGCACCTTGTCTCCAATCTCATCAAGGTCTGCTTCTATCATAATAATTGGATCCAACAACGTCTTAGTCTCCTTTGACTTCTTCCATGACTCCTCCTCTCGATCCCTATATCTCTTTATCCAGAAGGGAGTGCTATGTTCGTCCGGACTGCCACCACCCTCTTCTGACTTCTCATTCCCCTCTGTTTGAGGTGAAGGAGACTTACCACTATGCTTGGAGTCATCCCCTTTTTATTGGGCCTGTTGCTTCTTGGTGTGCTCCTCTATCACCGGAGCCTTCTCCTCAGCCTCTTTTTTGTGCTTCTAAACCAACTGCTAGACCTTCTGCTTGGTTTCTTCCTTATTTTCCTTTTCTGTGAACTTGTTGATGCCCGTAGCTGGATAGGATGGATTATGCTAATCTGTTCGCTAGTGCTTGATGGATTCCTAGATGGCATTGTCCATGGCCAAGTAAGGCAGACCAAACCATTTTTGCTGCGGATCCCTCTATGCCCTCATGTAGATGCGGTGGAGATCTTCCTTAAACTCTGCATTCTCTGCTAGGTACTCAAACATGGTTGGTGACAACTACGGCTTTTGGCTAATGGCCATACGATTGCTCACCTCCATCAGCAGCCAGAAGAGTTTGGTCTCTATGACGCACACAACATCCCTTGTTGCCCAGAGGGATGCAAATTGTGCAGCCTCTGGTAAATGTTTCTCCATGGGATGAAACTCATTATCCTCCGATAGATCCTAGGCCACTAATATGATGGAGAGTAATAGCCACACGTAGTGGAATGTTTTACACTCATCATGTGCCTCTCAAGAGTTCACAAGGAACTCATTACAAAGCTAGCGCAACTAATTGAATTGCACACCCTCCGCACTATGAAACTAGTGAAATAAGTGGCATCGAAACCTCATATGTGCAACGTTTTCTCATGAATTTCCTAGCAAGGATCTACGTAGCAATTTTTATTGCATGGTCAGTGATTGAGGTAATAGAGTACCCACGTGGCTTCTTCACCATCTTGAATTTGTCCTTCATTTTCTTTGTGATGTTGTGCTTGATTGTCTTTCAGCCAAACTCCTTGGCTGGATTCAACCCTAATTACAGAAATAGGGTGATTTGATGGATCAGCATATTATTGATAGGGATCGATGCGCTCAGACATAAGAACCTTTCATGTACCAAGGTCAACAACTACTTGATCATAACAAGGTTGATGTTGGATCAGTGGTAGTGGGGTACCCACAATAGCTTCAACAAGCTTGACTAATTCACTCCATGAATCCACTCGATAGGCTCCAAAGTGGTGACACCTGAATCCTTCTAAAATACTCTTTTCATATAGCTCTTTGCCGCAAGGTGGGGGAACCTCTCGTGGTATGCGAAATCTGAGTCTTCCATCTTTAAATGTAGGATTTGTGCCAAGTGTGGACCTTCAAAAGTGATGCTCTCCGGTAACACGGGTGTATTAAGGAGGAATTTTCATGCATCTAGGTCCTTAGGTACCTTAACTTTTCCCTTACATGGAGGGATAAAATTCGATAGTTTGGATATAAGCTCCACCCCCTCGGAATCTATATCCTTTGCTCCTTCTTCAGCCTCCAAAATGACCAATTTCCCCTTATCCTTTGCTGGTTGTTTTCCTTATTGTGAGCCTAGGTAGCAGTATGCTTTCTCAACGACTCATGCATCAATATGGGCTTCTTCTACTTATATTTCTTGAGCTTTTGGACTTCCCACAATGGTGTAGGTTTTAGGTTGGGCAACCTTTGGCATCATAGGCATAGTAGTTGGGGCATCCATGCTCACAACTTCTGGAACTATTCCCTCAAAAGTGACATCCCCACCAGTGGTCATAGTTTATGTGGAGTTTACTGCTAACATCTTTTCCATGACGAATTTCTGATTTACCTTTGAAAACATGGCAAATGCAGGGCTCGAAACTAAATCCTCCCAATACGAGCAATTCATATGAAATCGACAACACAACTTGATAAAAAATATAAGGTTGCAAAGTGTTGTTGGGAAAAGTATCCAATACGGAATAACCCTATCCCACTCTAAGGGTGATAGTACCTCAGCAACAATCGAAGCAAAGCTATCTAAGATTTCTTCTTTATGAAAGTAAAATAGGGGAGAAAGAGATCCACTAACCGATGTCTTTCGCTAATGGTTGATCCAATATCCTCTCCTTGCTGCTTGCTCCCGGCTCCTTGTTCTTTCACTGGCCCAGCTACACCAAGATCCTGCAAAATGGCAAGAGAGGGAAACTA
The DNA here is from genome assembly GCA_031772625.1 of Pinus tabuliformis. Lineage (NCBI taxonomy): Eukaryota > Viridiplantae > Streptophyta > Pinopsida > Pinales > Pinaceae > Pinus > Pinus tabuliformis. The sequence continues at coordinate 410,300,092 of CM062814.1, forward strand.
CAAGAAGCATACATTCATAATTGATTCAAAGATTAGAATAAATCAAATACACAAGTATAACAATACACCATTGAGACACATGCATATAGAAGAACCTCAAATGCTTTATTAATGGAAGAAGTAAAGTTCAGGAAGTGATACAACCATAAAAGGCCCAATCCAGCATCACCTCCCAGCAGAAAGAAATCTCCTCTTCACCTCCTTCAAAGCAAATCACCCAATAGTTCTAAACTCAAACCAAAAACACTTCCTTACATTCACAAGATTCCAACCTCCTTAGACCTCATGAGAGAGCTCTATATATAGGAGTTTTGGAGAAAGGATGAGTCAGCTTGAGAGCTGACTAGTGTCCTCTCTCACTTCAGTTATTCTTCAGTTCTTGAGTCCACTTGGAGGTTCTTGCTTCCACTTGGAGATCTAGACCCTCTTACTCATCACCAGTCGAATTCCTTGATCCAAGTGTCATTTTGGAAGCTTCCTGGGCATTGACACCTTGAGGAATGACTGTGCCACATGTCCCAACTCGCCCAGCGCAGGTAGCCTTCTTTGCAGTTGACATTCAGCGCAGGTAGACAGTGGAGTAGTTGACATTCAGCGCAGATGCTCAGTGGAGAAGTTGACATGATCCAGAATTGCCTTGTTTTGAGTGTTTTCAGGTTGAGAACTGTTATTCAGTGCTGTGGTTTGCTGACCTTGTTCCTCTAGGGGTAGGAACAACATGTTTAGGGACTTTGGATCCCTCAGATTTTGGACATTTCATGCTTCATGTTGTAAGGCACAAAAATGTCTATAAGAGTTGCCCCCTAAAGTATGAGGTCGTTTATTGGGTGAAATGCTTTATCAGGAGGATCTGAAGTTCATTCAGTCGCTGAGAGGTGACCTGTAATAAAATACAATACAATACATTATTTTTCATTCTGCTTTCATGATCTAGCTGAGGCGGGCATTCCCATGCTCAACTTTATAAATTCATTTTGGTACATAGAACAGACGATCGTCTGATGGTAGACTGATAATTTTCTGCTGAAATTATCATCCTTTGAGTAGGATGATCATCTGCTGCAATGATGTACATGTCAAATGTCTTTATATTTCCTGAATATATATCGCAGCCCGGATGGATGAAACTAGATCTGGGGTCTTCAAACTCGTTCGATCTTCACTCTAAGTACAAGTCAATCCATGTGAGAATTGCGCTGAAGTCGAACATGGAAAGACATCGCTTGATTACCGGTCAATGATGTAAACCGTTAACAAGCGCGAGAGGAATCACCGATAATGATAATGACCCTCAAGGTACTGCAGTATAATTCACGTGGTGTGAATAAACGACTTGGCGTCGAACACCACGCAAAATCTTCTGGTCGAAGGTCATTGATGTATACCTGTCGCCGGAAGTGACAAACTTGCCATTGAGGCATGAAAGCTTCAAAGTACTGAAGGGGTTGTTCCTAGATCAACTTCTTGGATAATGAGCTGAAGTCGACAAGAAGTGATTCGTCAAAGGAGGGCCTTAATGAATCCCACATCAGTGACACGGAACGGAGCTAATGATTTTCATGGAGGTGAAAACAATCTGTGACATATGATTCAGGGTGGCGGTCATGAATGGATGAAGGATAATGTATGGCAGTGGATGGGACATGGTTGACTCTTTCTGAACAACATCTCTTGAACATATAACGACACTGATGCGATGGATCGGTAGCATTACCCCAAATACGGATGGTTTGGCGAGACCATGGTGATGAGACTGGTGAATGAAACAACCCAACCCGATGTGATATGGAGGAAAAGTGTCATGTTCAAGAGCGACTTGCTACCATTAAAGCTTTGAGGTTCTCCCAATTTTTCCCCAGTCATTTCTGACCAGTACCTCTTTATTTTTGTCAAGCTTGAGGAGGATAACATATGCTTGTTCTATAACCTGCCCTTCGGGCAAGCCCATCGCTATGTTTTAACGAGCCTAGCGATAGGGAAACTCGTTCTCGTCTAAAGACAAGTTTGTCGCTATTTAATCATTTTAACGAGTCTAACGACAAGGAAAACTCGGTCCTTTTCATTTTTAGAGAGTCTGAAAAGGTACAGAAAGTTAACTCCAAAATTCCTTTTTCGTCATCTAATCCCTTAAGTCCGAAAAAGTATAAAACAATACAGAAGGGATGAGTTTTCGATAAATTTAACGAGCCGAATAAAACAAGCGCTCGACCTTTTTGTGTAATAATCCCTCAGGTCCAAAAAGATTAAAATCTAGAGGAGGGATAGCTCTTCCGGTCCTTTTAACGAGCTGGAAGGCCAAAACTCGGCAATCTTTTCATATTTTACGAGTCATTTGAAAAGAGCTCAAAGAAGACTCGTCTTTTGAGGAACGAGTGATAAAAAAGGATAGCAGCAGATTCCAGGTACAGGTTGGAATTTTCCAATCACGGCAGTGTCACAAGGATGGCTAGGTGAAATCACTCTTCACAGCTGTTCCTCAAAATGGGTAAACAATCATACGGAGGTGAACAATCGGCCAAGTGACGGTGGAGGTGGCAGGTGCAAACACGACCAAGGCTTTTTATGGCTGATAAATTTACGATCAGAGAGGTTATTTACCGGAATAGGTTCATTTTTTATTTAAAAATGAGCTTAAACTTTGGGGGAAACATTGCTCACTGCTTTTATTTATTTTTTAACGAGCATGAAGACCGCGTTAAAACTGCTCGGATCTTGCGTTTATTTTTTAACGAGCATGAACTTTATGCTAAAACTGCTCGATGATAAGTTTGCATGCCCCCGGCATAATAATTCAAATCGAGGTGCACGCCCCCCAAGCTTCATTGCATTCAACTCGGTGGTTGGAATGAAGGTTTACCTCGGGGATTTGTTTCAATTTTTAATGAGGTTGACACAAGATAAGAACTGTCCTCGGCTTTTCATTTTTTAACGAGGTTGACATGAGATAGGAACTATCCTCGAGAGTCTAGATCCATTAGATATAGAAGGTTTCATATTCCACTGTGGCCACTTCCACCAGATTACTTGGAGGAGGTAGGGCAAAAGTACCCATTAAAGCAGGGTCTTTTAGGAGACCTACTCCGATATTTTGGAGCGAATGATTGCTTCTGTGGATCATTGGAATTCTTCCCGTAACTTGTGATCTATTGGGGAGAAAAGTTTGTTGGTCGACGATTGTAATTCCTCCTTGGAAGGGAAATGCAATCTTCCTGAAGTAGGTCGACACAACCGCGGCCATGGCATAGATCCAGGGCCTTCCCAGTAGGATGTTGTAATCGAGGTTTCCATCAATTACTTCAACATAAATTCCTACTGTTTTGCCCCCCAGTTCCACTTGCAAGTTACTTAAAATCCTGTATGGAGTGTATGATCGTCCATCAAATGCTTTTAACGTCGTTGACAATTTCGACAAGGGTGGTGAGCCTAAATCTTTCCAGCAACTCATCGACATAAGACATGTAGATGCCCCCTCATCAATAATTGTTCGATGAACAGTTTTGTTGAGGGCTTTCACTTGAATAAGGAAATCTAGTTGAGCTGGTAACTGAGGATCGTATCCTTTGTGATCAAAGGATACAAGATTGGAATCCTTAGGATCAACCCCACCAATTGCTGATAACAACGCCTGTATTTGGGTTGGACAATTTTGCGGTACCTCAAGTGTTGACATAACGGACGACGATTGGGCCAGGTCCTGTATCTGTGCTATTTTGGCACAAGGATTAAATGTCAATTTGTGTACTGCTCCCTTTTGCGACGTTATCATTGGCTCAGGGACGATGGGTGGCACAACTTTGGTCAAAGTTGTTGTCGAACTACTAGGTTGTTCATTAGCCTTGTTGTTCGACAACTTTGGATTCCTGTAATCCTTATTCCTCGTCAAAGCATCATTTTGCTGCTTTGATACAGACAACATAAGCACTTGGGATCGGGAAGCATTTTGATTAGCAACCAGTTCAGTTCTCGGGCTTGGAAATGGATCAGTCAACACAGTTGTGGTTTTCGAACTCTTAAAGAATATTTTAAGCTCAGCTTTGTATGGACAATCTGCTGTCCAATGATCCTCATCGCATATATGACACCCCGTAGGGGGTTTCCTTTTTCTCCCTTTCTTTTTCTTCTTTCCCCCTGGTTGCTTCAGTCATTTGCCCTTGTCGTCCGACACGGCACTTACTTCCGAGGCAAGAAGTTCCTCATTTGCATTTTGACCGGAAATCATACGGGCCTTTTTAGATATAGCCTTTGTCGATTTCATGTCTGTTGCGCCAATCACTGCATCGTCGGCATGAGAGTCACTATTTGATTTAGGAGGAGGAGGAATTGAAAATTTCGGTCTAGGGGCGTCAGGTATTTTATCATAGAGCGTGCCGGATTGAGTATATATTAAGTCTAGATATTGTGCACGAGCAATAACTTGCTCCTCTGTTACGACTCCCCCCTTGGCCACATCTTCTGTTATGGCAGGAAGTAACGATTTTATAAACCATTCAGCTAACAACTGATCTGGAACGTAAGTCTTTACCATCCTGCGACGACGATGCCACTCATGTATATGATCGGATATATGTGTGGCCATCGTCTGCTTGAAGTTGGTTAAGATTTCTGTTCCAGTTTCATACCTTATTGGTAATTGAAAATGGGTTAAGAAAGTCGTGGCTAGGGAACTGAAATTGTCGAAAGAGGCTCTAGGTAATTCAATATACCATTTAGCCGCTGGACCCGTCAATGTCCTATGAAAAAGGCGAAGCCTTATCGAATCATCGTTCAGGGTGTTCGACGAACACCACAGATGAAAAGTCATGACGTGATTCAATGGGTCTTCACCTGGATTTCCATTGAATTTAGGAATGTCCGATGGAAGTTTATGCGGAATCACTGGCCACCATGGGGAATAAGCAATTGGATCATTCGTCAGCCAATTTAGATCTGGTAATTCTAGAGATGCTACAAACGACAAATGTTGATTCAGGTTAGGCGGAGCATACCCAGGATAAGATGGAATCGCCTGAGCAGTGGGTCTTTGCATACCAGCATAATGTATTTGATGCTGGCAACTTTGACAAGTTTGATAGGCATAACCGTTATTATACGGTTGCCCATTACTTACAAAGACTTGTTGCTCGGGTCCTTGATATGATTGCTGGAATTGCGGTTGTTGAGTTTGAACCAACTCCGGTTGTTGGACCATTTGCTGTTGTCCAATATTGGATGATTGACCAAGATGAGGAGTCATAGTACTTGTTTGAGCCTGAGTCGCTCCAGATAAGGAGGCACTAACCGGAGGTTGTGATTGAGTTGTCGAGACAAGAGGTTGTTGTATGGCAACATGAGAAACTTGGGGTTGACATATAACAGGTAGCGCTTGTACTTGCGACGCAATCAACATACCAGGTATAGTGGCAACATTCGACACAGGGTGGACTGGTTGCATTGAATATGCAACCCTTGGTTGCTGAGGCAGTATTGGTACCCATCCGCTGGATGTAATTCCAGTTTGACCTGAACTTTGTTGTAAACTCCCATATGGTTGTTCTCCGGGGGGGAACAATGAAAAGGCATACTGCCCTCCATATGGTGGCAATCCAGTGCTTAAAGGGTAGATTGGCCTTTGAAGACACATTGGATTAAATTATCGAGTTTCAACATAAGAAATACCAGATGATAATCCGGATGAAGAAATAGGAACTAACCATGTCGTCAAAACAGTCTCTGATTGGACTCCAGCTTGTTGTTGACAATTTTCCGTGACAGATGGTATACCAAGGAACATCGTTGGAGTAGCAGCAGGAGGCTCTGCCGCTGCTGTGTCGGATGACACAGTCCTGGATGTCGACGGTTGTTCAGACATATTTAGTCTATCCAAAAGATTTCCTAACGATTCTACAAGAACCTTGTGATGAAGGTAGACTAACTTCGAAGATCAACGCATGAATAAAGGGTGATTGTTCCGTTTAAAATAAATTGTTAACAACGCTTTAAACACAACTTGCTTTTTCACTTTTAAAGAGTCGAGAAAAAGCTAAAGATGACTCTAGTCTCCTTCGATGTTTTAACGAGCCCGAAGTGACAAATGCTCGGATGGACTTTTTCAGTTATAGAGTTTGAAAAAGGCCAAAAGAAACTACTCTGGAGATCTAGGCAGAGGGTGTGCCAAACCTTTCGCAAAACCACAGAATACGTTTTACGGTACGGGTGGTCGATCTTCGTGAATGCTGTGTTCACTGCATTGCGATCAGTAGGGCGGCCGACACGGCTTCCTATGGATAAAGGCTTTGTTCCTATAGGGGTTTCCCAATATATACACGATGGTACGTGGGAGCACAATCCGTATTAGTGCCACCGACTCTCAGGAGGAATCACCCACCTTCTTCGAGATCGACAGTCACTACGTTTAACGACGCCGGAACACGTCTCTACCTAGACCTCTACAATGAGCGTTATGTTGCAAAGCGTTGTTAGGTTCATTCAATATATTTTAAGTTGATATTTTTAAAGTTTGCCTTTCAAGGTTCACCACGAGATGTATGATACAAATTCCTAAATGCAGTCTAAGATGATAAGCAAGCTTTTCAATCTTTCAACTTTGAAAATCCTAGCTACTGAGGGAAAAGAAAGACATCAACTTTTCACACAGATCATAGAGCACACACTAATGCACTTTTTCCTAAATCAACATGCAAGCTGTCAAAATGCACATGCACAATGCAGGTATTTCTTTTCTCTTTCTTAATGTTGGTGTACTACAAAAAGAAAGCTGTTGTATAACTTTGAATTCAATTTTAAGTGAAAGCAAACAAGATTTTGTCCAAAATCAAAAGACACCTTAAGATTTACTTGTTTCAACACTAGAAATACATAAATTCAAACCATATGACGAAAGCAAAAGCTCAATCAGCTATGAACAACAAACAAACTAACTCTCAAGATCAGAACGACACTTATCACTGGTCTAGATCTAAGAGGTCAAAGCAAGACCAGTTCACTTTCGTTATGGGAAACTGCAAATGATGTAAGAAATACACAAAGAACAAATACGGTTTCTTTATACAACCGAGGCGGAATAGTGGAAAAGAAAGGTGGTTTCAGATAGGTACATCGACTAATAACAGGCTGCAAAAACAAGGATGAAAACAGGGCAACAGAAAGCAGAGAAACCCAGTTGCACAAGGCCACACTGGTTCAGCGCAGGTAGAACACTGTCAGTTTGACATTCAGCGTAGGTAGCCCCTTCGGGACCTGCGATGAAATTCAGACTGCCTTCACAGTGCCTGCAATGAAGAGAGAAACTCTCGTTTCTGTAGAAATTTTGAATAATTTAACACACATTCAACAGAGATTATCCTAATCATACAATTTAAGCGGGACATGTATAATACATAATCTCCTCTACGTTGATCATCAATTTACAGAAGCAGAAACATCCACAGGCACACATAGAAGCATCAATCAAACTCATAAACACAGTATGTATCCTAGGGAAAGCATCTCGCTAAAAACCCCACACTATCTGTATATTATATTGATTGAATCATGTAACATTACAAAGTACAATGCTTATCACAAGCAATCCAGTACCATGCCCTTCTGTTACACACAATACAACTTAGATTTGATCTCGAAATCTATCCCACTGCTTGCCTGCCTCCACTGCTCAATACCTGCTCAAGAACTGATGAGAATAGCTTCCCAAACTCGAGTTTCACCTGCAAAATAGTCACTCACTCTTTGTGGACGTGAGAAAAGGCTAAAATGTGGGCCAAATACGTGAGCAAACTCATTGGCATACTCAATCCTTTGATTGTGCAAGATCTGATGCACAACTATAGTCACAACTGATAGCAATCTGATTCTCTACCACTTGTCCCTGTTGAACTGAACATGCACTGACATGCAACTGAGTTAACTGATGTATTCATTAGTTGTATTATGAGTTAATAACTTGTGAATTAATTAATAACTAATTCACCCAACTCATCTCTAGTCTATTGATCAGTTAGACTAAATACAACCAGTTTAACAAAGCTAAACTGAACACAACTCCATCAACTGCACCTCCAGTCCACTAAACTCAACTCACTTGAGTTCTAACTGAACACCTGCATGCAAATATTAGTCATCCCATAGGTAACCACGTATTTCTTTGTGGGATCCGCATGTACCACATCCGTAGCTCATTCTGAAGTGCTCCAAGAGAATAAGATCAAGTTTATAGTCCAAATATTATTATGAGACAATAATATTTGACTTTTCTATTTTTGACAGCCAGTCTAAAAATAGACTTTGATCACTCACACTGTGATCATTCACATTTTGATCAAAAATAGAAGTCCATCTATTTTTCCCAACTTGACCAATCATCCATAAACAGCAACCTGCAATCCATAGACATGATCCATATGTCTAAAAATAGACATAGTCTAAAAATAGAATTGCGCCAAAAATTGCCTGTGGGCCCACTTAGTGAAGGTGACTCTTTTCACTAAGCTCCATCATATTGTTGCAATCTCAACAAGAATTTCTTGTTGCACACTTTTCAACACTCCCTCTCAACAAGAAAGGTTTCCTCTCAAACCCGATCCTGTAACTCTGGAATTTTCTCCATGCAACACATCTGGCTGGTCCACTTGCTCTGTCATCAAAGTCTCTGACTGCTATTGCGTCTGTCGACTGAAACTCTGCATCTCTGTGCTCTTCAGTATCTGAATACTCTAGCCTCTGTCACTTTGATCTCTGACTGCATCTGTGCTGCGGCTGGTTCTATCTCCCAGCATTGCATTCGCACTGCACCTACCAACTGACCTCCCTGTTGGGATAGAAACACCCTCTGATGCTGAAGCTCTAGCTACTGCTGACAAGTGCTCCCTCTCTGACATCTGCGCTACTGCAACATCTCCATGCATCTCGCACCATTGCACACCTCTCTATGCCACCTAGCACTGTGAAAAACACTTGTGCCTCTCGCATTGCTACAGCCTACTAGCTATGCGATGTCCTGGGATTCCCTGCACTGTCGCTCTCTCTGCCGCTCCATCCGCATATGTCTCTACCCAATCAGTCAGTTCCTGCTACTACACATCTGGGCTCCCGTAGCAAGGTCTCATCCAAGAGGTTGGGTACCTCAAGGATCTTGCCCCTCCTCCTTGGGACAATCAATCCACATCACCCCACCTCCTACCTGGAGGTATGGCTGCATGCGATCCCTCAGCCCACCTGGCTTGAAGTTTCCCCCTACTGGAGGTCTCTGGATGAGTAGATGTCTCTACTCGATCTCCTTTCAGCTTCCCTTGTTGTGGCTCCTCCACAACCTCCTGAAGCTGCTGCACCAATCGTGGCTCCTCCACAATTGTCTGAGACTTCTTCTGGCTCTGCATGTTGAGTGGTAATATACGCTCCCTCTCAACCACCAAGTCTCCATCAGTTTCCTCACTTCTCAAGGCTTCGCATGCATCTTGAACCTTAAGAGCATACAAGTTCTTGACATGTGAACCAATCTCATGACAATGAAAGCATCTCACCTTCGACTTGTCAACCTTCTTCCCATCACTAGAAGAACAATATTTGGAAAGAGAAACCTTCTCCTTCCCCTTCTTGACCTTACTCGCTAAGGCACAGTTCTCCTCATCCTGCATGGATGAAGAACCGTCTCTGGTGCTCAATCTAATCTCCTCCTGCATCAAATCTGACCATAGTCATTCCCAATTTGGTAGTTTCTCCCTTCCATTCACCGAGTCCTGGTAGCTATGCCAACTCTTAGGAAGGTCAAGGAGTGCTAGACTCACCATCCTCATCCGACAGTCACCCCCACGCTTCCTAGCTCATCCCGGCATTGGGTGAACTTCATGAGATACTGGGGCATACTGTCTCCATTCTCACACTGAATGTTTCTGAGTTTTATCTCTTGCTTTGGAATTAAATCCGAATTCCACCAGCACAAAACTCAATCACTTCCGATCTAGAATTCGTGAGAACAAAGTATTTCTTGTACAGAGATCGACTGTATGGGCATTCACCGGATATCTCACCATCCAAGGGAAGGATGAATCCAGAGGCTACCTGGCCCGATTATAGACTCTGCCTGAAGAAATAGAATTTAAACACTTCCTGAATAGTAGATCTGATGATCAATCCTCGCTTGATATCCTGTAAAAATCTCTTCTACAAATCAAGCAGCTCTGATACCATGTAGAAATCTCTTCTACAAATAAGCTAGCTCTGATACCATGTAGAAATTTTGAATAATTTAACACATATTCAACAGAGATTATCCTGATCATACAATTTAAGCAGAACATGTATAATACATAATCTCCTCTACGTTGATCATCAATTTACAGAAGCAGAAACATCCACAGGCACACATAGAAGCATCAATCAAACTCATAAACACAGTATGTATCTCGGGGAAAGCACCTCGCTAAAAACCCCACACTATCTGTATATTATATTGATTGAATCATGTAACATTACAAAGTACAATGCTTATCACAAGAAATCCAGTACCATGCCCTTCTGTTACACACAATACAACTCAGATTTGATCTCCAAATCTATCCCACTGCTTGCCTGCCTCCACTGCTCAATACCTGCTCAAGAACTGATGATAATAGCTTCCCAAACTCGATTTTCACCTGCAAAATAGTCACTCACTCTTTGTGGACGTGAGAAAAGGCTAAAATGTGGGCCAAATACGTGAGCAAACTCATTGGCATACTCAATCCTTTGATTGTGCAAGATCTGATGCACAACTATAGTCACAACTGATAGTAATCTGATTCTCTACCACTTGTCCCTGTTGAACTGAACATGCACTGACATGCAACTGAGTTAACTGATGTATTCATTAGTTGTATTATGAGTTAATAACTTGTGAATTAATTAATAACTAATTCACCCAACTCATCTCTAGTCTATTGACCAGTTAGACTAAATACAACCAGTTTAACAAAGCTAAACTGAACACAACTCCATCAACTGCACCTCCAGTCCACTAAACTCAACTCACTTGAGTTCTAACTGAAGCCCTGCATGGAAATATTAGTCATCCCATAGGTAACCACGTATTTCCTTGTGGGATCCGCATGTACCACATCCGTAGCTCATTCTGAAGTGCTCCAAGAGAATAAGATCAAGTTTATAGTCCAAATATTATTATGAGACAATAATATTTGACTTTTCTATTTTTGACAGCCAGTCTAAAAATAGACTTTGATCACTCACACTGTGATCATTCACATTTTGATCAAAAATAGAAGTCCATCTATTTTTCCCAACTTGACCAATCATCCATAAACAGCAACCTGCAATCCATAGACATCATCCATATGTCTAAAAATAGACATATTCTAAAAATAGACTTGCGCCAAAAATAGCCTGCGGGCCCACTTAGTGAAGGCGACTCTTTTCACTAAGCTCCATCATCTTGTTGCAATCTCAACAAGCATTTCTTGTCGCACACTTTTCAACAGTTTCTCTTCTTTTCCGGGTTACAGATTGCTCAAAAATAAACAGTTTTTGGCCAAATCAAAAGCTATCAATCAAGTACACACTAAAGGATGAAAAGGAGGATGAAAAGCTATCACTAAGATCTGTTCAGAGTCCTTGTGGATCAGCTCTTCAAATCATAAACATGCCCAGAAATTGAGCTAGAGTAGCTACCCTCTACTTTGCATTTGAAAGATCCAAATGCAGTTCGATTCGGTACTCCCTGTGTTTAGGAAATGAATAGCAAAAACACAAAAAACCAACAAGATACGTTCCCCGGTGGAGTCGCCAGGTTTTTGTTGGGAAAAGTATCCAATACGGAATAACCCTATCCCACTCTAAGGGTGATAGTACCTCAACAACAATCGAAGCAAAGCTATCTAAGATTTCTTCTTTATGAAAGTAAAATAGGGGAGAAAGAGATCCACTAACTGATGTCTTTCGCTAATGGTTGATCCAATATCCTCTCCTTGCTGCTTGCTCCCGGCTCCTTGTTCTTTCACTGGCCCAGCTACACCAAGATCCTGCAAAATGGCAAGAGAGGGAAACTACAAGAAGCATACATTCATAATTGATTCAAGGATTAGAATAAATCAAATACACAAGTATAACAATACACCATTGAGACACATGCATATAGAAGAACCTCAAATGCTTTATTAATGGAAGAAGTAAAGTTCAGGAAGTGATACAACCATAAAAGGCCCAATCCAGCATCACCTCCCAGCAGAAAGAAATCTCCTCTTCACCTCCTTCAAAGCAAATCACCCAATAGTTGTAAACTCAAACCAACAGCACTTCCTTACATTCACAAGATTCCAGCCTCCTTAGACCTCATGAGAGAGCTCTATATATAGGAGTTTTGGAGAAAGGATGAGTCAGCTTGAGAGCTGACTAGTGTCCTCTCTCACTTCAGTTATTCTTCAGTTCTTGAGTCCACTTGGAGGTTCTTGCTTCCACTTGGAGATCTAGACCCTCTTACTCATCACCAGTCGAATTCCTTGATCCAAGTGTCATTTTGGAAGCTTCCTGGGCATTGACACCTTGAGGAATGACTGTGCCACATGTCCCAACTCGTCCAGCGCAGGTAGCCTTCTTTGTAGTTGACATTCAACGCAGGTAGACAGTGGAGCAGTTGACATTCAGCGTAGATGCTCAGTGGAGCAGTTGACATGATCCATAATTGCCTTGTTTTTTAGTGTTTTCAGGTGGAGAACTGTTATTCAGTGTTGTGATTTGCTGACCTTGTTCCTCTAGGGGTAGGAACAACATGTTTAGGGACTTTGGATCCCTCAGATTATGGACATTTCATGCTTCATGGTGTAAGGAAAAAAAATGTCTATAACACAAAGTGTTTTTTGTTAGAAGGCCACCCGTAATGTACAAGAAAATTCAAATTTAAATTTGATCGTTCCCCCCAAAATCTGTTCATAAATGCTAATTTGGTTGTATATCCCCAAATGTTTTAGCATTAATTACCTTAAATTTTGTCCCTCAACTCCTCTTAACCATTGTCTAGTAGTCAAATCATGAAAAATGACTGTAATGTTCATTTTCTGGCTATGATGGCTTAGTGGGTCCTGGCCCACGTTCAGAGTTAGTTGTGCCAAAAAAATCCCTACACTACTGGCCCTTTCAGAATCAATTGCCAGAGCGAGACTGAAGTCTCACTCGAAGTAGTATGGGGGGATGTTGGAACCAAGTTTTCCCACCGAGAGTTCAATGTGATGTCATTTTATGCCCTAAATTTGCCTTCCCATAGGTCAACAAACCTTAAAGTCTTATTGATATAACTTCCTTTAATTGGAATCTAGACCTCCGTGAAGGTGCATGACTAGCTTTTTCGGGCCTTGAATAGGTTAATCAGCAACTTACACACATCCAAGACTATTCTTAACCCGCCAATTATTCAGCCATACTTAAGTGTTGGATAACCTTAACATACAATAGTATAATCTTCACGTAAACACTTAATGTCAATTGCATTCATATAACAATATAAGCCATGTAAAGTCATGCATCAATACATAATTATTTCATACAAGCATTATTTATCACATCATAAAGGGAATTCATACATAACATATGTAAATGGTTAAACACAGGAACTTCAATAATAATCTTATTTATTCATAATCAGTTCAACTTACAAACTCAAGACTTCATTATGCACTCAGTTGCAGGGGTCCGTGCACTCAGATGCAGACTCTTCTCTAGTCCTCTGTGCACACAAGTGTAGAGCCTTCCTTCTTCCCTAAGAATTCTATAAGTTTTCCTTCTAGTGACCCATTACATTTATCTTCATCTTCTTCTCTCTCCTCAGACATTCCTAAGACACACTTATTTATACAATCCCATGGTCCATGAACTATGGGTAGATCTACAAAAAGTCGACTTAACTTACATAAAAGAGTGTAAAATCCCTTTTTGACTCTAATTATCTATGTGCTCTGCAACCACAATGTATGGAGACTTTTCATTGTATATAACAAAACTTTGGCTTTTTGCCCCAAAATTGACCCTGGGGACACCATCCCAACAAATTTTGATGACTTTTCACATCAAATATTGCATAAGAGATATTCTAGACATAACCTTATAGTCTTCTCTATGATATATCCAAAGAGAGAAATAATGTAGAAAATCATGTAGATTCACAAGCTCATGCAATGTACTAAAGCATAGGAGAAGAATCTACTTCTACTTTCAACGTGCGTAAGCCAATAGATGGATGAAAACAATATGAACAACAAGAAGAAAAATCAATGCTACATAACACAAGATGTATTTGGGAAAATCCACTGCTCAAAACCTCGTTATCTGTATTGCATCTATAAAAAATATGAGTGAAGATACAAAGGTTGTTCTCACGAGAAAAATTCCACACAAGTATGCTCAACTCTCTCAGTCATAAGCTAGATCTTGGCCAACACATAGCCAATTACGCACCTTTCCAAGCCCCTAATCTATTGTGTAATTCCTAGGATTAATATCTTGTATTTAAAGGCAATTCACGCTTCCAAAAATCCACAATCCAAACATAGGATCAATCTATAATGCATGCATGATATTCATACTCCAATAAGTAATACAACTGATAGTACATTGTCCATGCACTCTAGTCTCAAATGCGTCTGTCTTACAATTGAAATGCATGGGTTTCCAATGAGGTAATCTTCAGTTAACTAAAGTGACACTTTTGGATGCACTAGTGTACCAAATTACTTTTAACTCTCTGTTAGTTACTCGAACAATTTGGAACTAATTTACCTGAACATAGCTCAATAATCTGAGTGATCTAATTTCCAACTCGATTTAAACTCATACTTGAACCCTCTAACTTAGGGAGAACATATACATGACTACATAAATATTTCCAACTAGAAATTCCTATTCTAATTAAACTTAATTAACTATTTACAAGTTTCTATGAGAATAGATTTTGATTTTAATTCTCAGTTTAATTCAAGGAAAAATGAAACTCGAATTTGTTGTTGCCATTTCTCAACATTCCCTCTCATCAAGAAAGGGATTTTGATCTACCCTGATCCTTTCTCTATGAAACTTAAATTTACATCTTTACAATGCCTTCGTCAAAATGTCAGCATCTTTCTCTTGCATGGTAATGTAATCTAACAACAAAATCCACCTCAATACACAATCTATGAGATGATGATATCAGATTTTAGTATGTTTGGACTGATCATGAAAAACTAGATTTTCAAAGAGTTTGATAGAACTCTCATGATCACAATAAATCACAATTAGATCCATCTGCTAACCAAACAAACGAGCCAAGATCTTCCTCATCTAGATGGCATCAAAAATTTTCTAACTCACAGTCATGTACTCTCCCTCTGCAAACTAAGTGAAACCTATCCATGTTTCCTGTCATACTAAGAAACTATCGCTGACCCAATACTAAAGATCCCTCCTGATGTTCCCTTCCTGTCAAATGGACTCCCTGCCAAATCTGCATCAGTGAAGCCTTGAAGCTTCAATCCCCTTTTCCGTTTGTACCATAATCCATACTAAGAAGTTCCCCTCAGGTATCTCAAAATGGGATTTTCCACCTTCCGATACAGCTTGGTAGGCTTCACTAAGCTAGTTAACTGCATAGCACATATTCATTCATGTGTTCACCAAGTACATGAGTCAACCCACGAGTTTCCTATAAACAATAGCTTTCACTACTTCCCCAAAAGTAGCATTGGCCTTCGTCCAGTTACTTGCTAAAGGAGTCTCCATGGGTTTTCTTCTCTCCTTACATAATCTCCTCAATATCTCATTGGCATACTTTCCCTGAGACACAAGCAACTCCTCACCGCCCTGCCATACCTCCATTCCATGAAAGTAATGCATGAGCCCCATTTCCTTCATCGTAAAATCTCTTGCAAGGTCGTCCCTAAAATACTTGATCAACTAATCATCACCTATTAGTATGAGATCATCAACATAAAGTACAATGATCAATAACTTACCTTCCAGCACTATGTGGTATAGTTTCTCATCTGCTTCACTCTTCATGAACCCCAAATTGGTGAAGTAGCTATCTATCCTAGTGTATCAAGCACAAGGTGCTTGCTTCATCCCATACAACCTCTCTTGAGTTGAGACACATCAGACTCGTGGTCAAATGTATCAAAACATTTATGTTGCTCTATGCACACCTCTTCCCTAATCATGCAATTAAGGAAGGATGTATTTACATCCATCTGATGTATCTTCCAACCCAACTATGTTGATAGTTCAAATATATATCTCATTAACGAGTACCTCGCTATAGGAGTAAAGGTGTTATCATAGCCAATCCCCTCTACCTGTGAAAATCCATGGGCCAAAAATCTAGCCTTATTCTTCTCCACACTACCATATGCATCTTTATTACCTTGTAAAGCCAACAATATCTCACCACTGACTTTTCCTCCCATCTCAGGACCACATCCCAAACACTGTTACAAACTATGGAGTCATACTCTTCCACCATGACATCAACCCAAATTGGCAGCTGCACTGCTGTCTTAAAGGAAGATGGCTCTGTCACAACACATTCATCCATAAGATCCATGTATGAAATGTACCTCGTAGGTGGCCTCCTCTGCGTACGGTGAGAATTGGGTGTTGTCACATTCTCCCATGCATCATCCAACAATATGTCAGCCTCTTTGGTGGGCTATCTTCCATCTCTAGAAGAATATGCCTGAGTGGATGTCTCCACTCCTGGATCCTCTGCATGTGGCTACTCCACATCAATCCAAGGCTCCACAACCTTACAAGCTCAAATATCCTCATCTACATGTATTTCAAGCTCCCTAACAAGGAACACTCACATGGTATTCTCCTGATGGAATATAACATCTCTGCAAACCACTGTCATTCTGCTGGTCAGAAAGTACACCTAATAGTTGTTAGGTGTATCAATGTACTTCACAAATATGCCCAACTCTATTGTCTTCTCAAGCTTCTTTTGTTCAACTTTGGTCAGACGGCACTATACCAATGACCCAAAAATCCTAAAGTGTCCAACATCTAGCCTCTTACCCAAATAAGCCTCCTCTGGTGTCTTCATCTCAAGTATCCAATGTGGGCTATAGTTCTAAACATAAACCATTGTTTTGCCTACCTCAGCGAACAAGCATAGTGGTAAGCAAGAAACATTTTAAGCATGAAATATTTTCTTAAAGTTTAGAAACCTTGCCAAATATCACATGTCCATAATATGCAATCTTTAAAAATTTTGGTGATACTTTTGTAAAAATATTCAAAATTTTAATCATTTTATATAAGTCTATATATAAATTTTTGGCAATTTTTAAATGAAAATAATTTTATACAATAAAGTTTGGGCAAATTATTTTTAGAAAAAATAGAAGTTAGTGAGTACTGTTTTCCCAAAAAGCATGGAAAATTATCCCACCTCCGAATATTAGCCCCTAAAAGTTTCCCTGGTGGTAAGCCCTGATCATGTAACATCACCTTCGTTTCCCCTGATATGATTCTCTTCTTCCTCTCGACCACCCTATTATGCTAAGGGTAATGGGGTGTCGCCAACTTTCATTTAATCCATTCCACTTCAAATAATTTCTTAAACTTATTTGAGACATATTCACCACCGTTATCAATTTGTAGATTTTTAACCTTCTTCCCAACTCATTCCCCACCAATGATTTAAACTCACAAAACTTTGTGAAGGTTTGATCCCTTTTCCGCATGA
The DNA here is from genome assembly GCA_031772625.1 of Pinus tabuliformis. Taxonomy (NCBI): domain Eukaryota; kingdom Viridiplantae; phylum Streptophyta; class Pinopsida; order Pinales; family Pinaceae; genus Pinus; species Pinus tabuliformis. Next base: position 410,317,787 of record CM062814.1, read on the forward strand.
AAAATATCCAGTATTTTCAAGAAAACTCATCTTAAAATATAGTATAATACATGTTTTTGGCCGTAAATGTTGTCAATAATGGTCCCCAAACATCTGAATGGACTCGCTCTAGAAGAGCCTCTGCTCGACTATCTCTATCATGAAAGGAAGACCTGGTGTATTTTTTCAAAGTACACCCCTTGCATGTATCAACCAGCTCAAGCATACCTTTGGGAAGACTGGTAGAGATATATTGCAATATTTTTAAAGGCCCATGATGAAAGTAGCCCAATCGCCTATGCCACAACTTTCCAACGTCTCGACTATGCACCATTTCTACCTTTTTTCTCAAAGCAGTGCACTCCTCTACCTCTAACTTATAGAGATTCTTCACCTAAATCTCTATCTTCTTTACTTGGAGCTTGGCTATGTGTGAAAGGAACACCTTTCCTTTCTAGAAGATCACATCATAGCCTCTATCCTCGAGCAGGAAAATGGATACCAAGATCTTCTGCTTGGGCACATACATAACATTCTTCAGGGTCAGTGGAGCCCCATGATCCCTCTGAAAGGTAATTGTGCCTAATCCAATAACAGTGTACTTCACGTCATCACCCATCTCAATATGCATCTGGAGATCTTTCTCCTCTAGGTCACTAAATAACTCTTTTTCTCTAATCATGTGGAATGAAGCTCCACTGTCTAAGTACCATACAATTACCATCATTGATGACATGATGCATGCAATGAGGGAAAATTTCAATTCGAATTGAGTGGTCAAAGCCTCACCCGTTGCTCCTCTTTCCCTTTCCCCTTCTTTTCCTTAATCGCTAAGGAAAAATTCTCTTCATCATTAGTCTTTGATGAAGATCCATCCATAGTTTCCTCCTGATCTCCTCCTAGGTCAAATCTGAACACAGTCATTCCCAATTTGATAGCTTCTCCCAACCATTGACAGAGTCCTGATAACTATGCCAATTTTTTGGGAGACCTAGAAAAGAAAGAATCACCATGTCATCCTCAACAACTATGATTGCAACACTTCCAAGTTCATCACGAAACTGAGTCAACCTGGTCAAGTATTTTGCAATCATCTCACCTTTCTCCATTTTTCGAATTGTTTCCTTCAGTTCTAATTTGTTTTATTCACTATTATTCTAATACAAGTTTGTCAATGTTTTCCACACAGGACATGGAGTTTCCTTACCATTGAGACATGAGACAATGTGGTCCCAATCTCCCTCAAGGATTATCCTTCAAGCCATTTTCCTCTAGCCCAACCTCCATTTTTTCCCTCCAGACTATAAAATTTGAGCTTCCTTCCAAGGCATACATGAGCCGCAAACTATAGAATGTCATTCGCTAATCCTGAAGTATGTATTACAAATTCGAATTTCACCTCTAACCCAAAACTCAAAACTTCAAAATGTCCTCTAGTATATGGTTCTCAACTCTGATTCGATGTAGAAAATCCTTCTCATTCACAAGCTCATGTAATGTACTAAAGCACAACATAAGAATATACTTCTACTTTCAATTCGAAAAAGCCAAAAGATCGTTGAAAACAATATGAAAAAGAAGAAGAAAAATCAATGACACATAACACAAGATATATCTAGGGAAAGACATTTCCCAAAATCCCACTATCTATATTTCGTACATCCGAAAATTGTGCGAAGATACAAATATTTTTCTGACTAGAACAATTTTGCACAAGTATGCTAACTTCTCTCAGCTCACAAGCTAGCTCTTGTCCAACATTTAACCAATTATGCATCTCTCGAAGCCCCTAATCTCTTGCGTAATTCATAGGATGAATAACCCATATTTCAAGGGAATTCATGCTTCCAAAATTGCATAATCCAAACATAGGATTGATCTCTGATGCATGCATGATATTTACACGCCAGTAAATAATACAACTGATATTACAATGTCCCTGCACTCTACCATGAATTTCGCATTCCTCATAATTGATATGCATGAGTTTCTAATGACAGAATCTTCAGTTAACTAGCATGCCACTTGTGGATGCACTAGTGCACCAATTGACTATTAACTTTATATTAGTTCCTCAAACATTTTGGAACTAATTTAACTGAATATAACTTAGTGAATTTAGTGATCTAATTTCCAACTCAAGTTAACTCATATTGGACCCCTAAAACTTAGGGAGAACATATACGTGACTACAGAAAGATTTCCAACTCAAAATTCCTATGCTAATTAAGTTAATTAAACTTAATTAACTATTTACAAGTTGCTATGAGAATAGAATCCGATTTTAATTCTTAATTTAATTCAAGGAAAAATTCAACTCGAATTTCTTGTTTCCATTTCTCAACAAATCAAAGAATCATTTTCCAAATATATTCATAAGAAGAAGCTCTATATTAGCACATGAGATCGAAAATCAAGAAAACCATACTCAATGATGCATGGTAGTAGGATGACTAGAAGGTTAATCATGAGGACACAAATATCCTTTTTTATTTAGACCTTGCTCTGATAATAATTTCTTATGGGGTTTCTAAGACACCCCTTCCATGAGTCAGCACTCCATCTGTCTTCTTGCCACTAGTTCATGTCTTTGTGAAGTTACATTTTGATGGGGCCTCTAAAAGAAACTTGTTAGGTCCCTATAATACTAGTGATTCCCCAATTACTATTTTCATTGTATCCCTTATTGTTATTGTTTCTCCCCTATTGTTTGCATATTGTTATTATTGTGCCCCATATAATCCCACTATTTTTATTTTTGTGCCTTTATATTATTATTGTTAGGTTGGATTTAGTTATTTTGTGACCCCTTAGACTCCTATATATAGAAAGGAGGTTTTGTCATTTGAATCATCCAAGAATTCTTCATTTGTGTAATGTAAAGGAGGTTTCCCCCTCGAAGAGGTTTATTTCTAAGGCATTGATATATATTTTCTATCTTTTTATGAGTTGGTTTCATAACATTTGGTATCTGAGCTTTTGATTCTATGGTTTTGCTACTACAAATAGGTCATCGTGGAACTTTTTCTATAACTTTTTTCTGCGACATTTCAAAAGCCAGAAAAAAACCCCATTTGAGCCGAGATCGTTTTGAACTTCAGGTCCAAATTTCAGATCTTGTCTCGCTATATTTGTGGAGATATGATCTAAGGAAGCTAGGCTTTTTTCAAACTCCTAAATTATATTCCAAGTAGGTGACCTTGGGAAAATCATCATAACGTTCACTTTGAGCATCAGATTGAATTTTTGTCAGAAGTTACAGAAAGAGGACGGACTGTGTCTTTTTTGGGTATCATTTTTAGAACCTAAGGTTGAAACAGTGACCGGCGACATGTGGTACAAGTTTTCTCTACTGAAGAATTCTATACTCAGGTCTTCAGGGGAGATTTGGCATAACTCTTCATTGAAGAATCCAATCTTCATCAGACTTGCTGTAGAGAGATACATCAGATTCAATATCGAACTCCTACAAAGTGAAAAATGGTGTGTAGTTTTTTTTTTAATTTTTACATAAGCTTGGTTTGAAAAAATAGTTTGAATGAATTCAAAGGGCGTAGTGAAGCATTATTATCGGTATTGATGCCCCAAAGAGATAAAATGGAAACACCTAGTAAGAAACCTAAAAGCTCTAGCATGACTCATGAACAAGAGGAAGAAATGCAACATGATATATCAAAATTACGAGACCAAGCGTAACAAAGTTCACGTGCGCAAAATGTAACATAAGCTAAGATGTATGGTGTGGAAGCTAAGATGGATGGTTTTAAGAAAGGAATAGAAGCTAAGATGAATGATGTGGAAGCTAAGATGGATGACATGGAAGCTATGATGGATGGCATAGATGCTAAGATGAATGGCATGGACACTAAGATGGAAGAATTGAAGATAAATTTGAATAAGTTGCTACAAGAAATGGTTACTAGTGGTGAAAGGGTAGTAAAGGAAACTCATGATGAGAAAAAAAGAAATGTTAATCATGATTTCATAGAGTCTAATGTTGGATTGAAGACCCACCATGTTCCAAAAATTGATATGAGGAAGTTTGATAGCAAGGATACCAGAACATGGATACTACAAATGCAGCAATTTTTCGATGTCCATAATGTGAAAAACACACAAAATGTACGTATTGTAACTTTTTATTTGGAACCAAATCAGTTTGTATGGTATCGATGGCTTTGTTCTCGTAAACAAATTGTCACTAGAGAAATTTTTACGGAAGAAATGATAGCACATTATGAGGATAAAAAAAAGCAACACCTTTTTTAGCCAATTGATAAATCTAAAACAAAAGGGTTCAATGATGGAGCACATAGAGGACTTCCAAAAATTGAACATAAGTGTAAAAGATATTCCATAGGAGCATAGGATTGATTTGTTCATAGGGACTTTAAAGGATAATATCCACCATGAGGTTCGCCTTTGGGAATTTGATTCACTGGAGAAGGCATTCAGGTTGGTAAGAAAAATGGAAGGAAAAATTATGGCAACAAGGAAGCCTACCACTCACAATCATAAAGATGGAAGTGTTGTTGCCCCTAGCCTTCCACAACCTTCAAGGCTGACACCACAAAAATTGGTAGAAAAAGAGCAAAAGGGATTTATTATAGTTGTGATATAAAATACACTAAAGGTCATAAGTGTACCGAGAAGAAATTATTTTATATAGATTGTGAGGAGGAGGAAGAAAAGGAACAAAAAATGTCAAAATAAGAGGATATACACCTAGAAAAAGCCCTAGAAAAACAAGAAATGAATCCGACCATATCTTGTAATGCATTGGTTGGAATTACCACTCCTCAAAATATCAAGATAGAAGGGCATATCAAGAAGAGAAAGGTAATAGCGTTGACTGATTTGGGAAGTACCCATAATTTTATTCACTGTAAGATAGCCAAGGAATTGATTTTCTTCTTATATCTAGCACCAAAGTTCCAAGTGATGGTTGCAAGTGGAGGAACCATAAATTGCTCACAAAAGTGCCATAATATCAAGCTATCCATGAGAGAATATGTATTGAATAACCCAATGCTTTCCATTCCAATGGGTGGCACTGATTTTGTACTAGGAGTCCAATGGCTACAATCCTTGGGTACAATAGCTTTTAATTTTCAAGAAATTTTCATGAAATTCTCTTCAGAATGAAATTAAGTTGAATTAAGGGTTATCACAGGGAAACCGGGAAAGATAATAATCTCTAACAGAATGACAAAGCTTCTAAAGAAAGAACAACAAGGCATAATTGCACAGTTATGTTCACTAGAGGTTCCCATATTGAAATCATCCATTTCTCCAGATCTCCAAAAAGTTTTGGACAATCATTCCATGGAATTTGAGACTCCCAGAGGCCTCCCACCTATTCGTGATCATGATCATGCTATTACTTTGATTCCAGGAAGTGCTCATCCAAACATCAGGCCTCAAAGATATCCCTATGTACAAAAGAGTGAAATTGAACGTATGGTTGCAGAAATGCTAGAGGCTGGTATAATTCAACCTAGTCAAAGTTCTTTCTCTACTTCAGAAGTATTGGTTCACAATAAGGATGGATCATGGTGCATGTGTCTAGATTATAGGGAGCTCAATAATCTCACTATTAAGGATAAATTTCCCATTCCTATCATTGATGAATTGCATTGATCAAATATTAATCAATGCAAAATATTAATATGTTCGAAAGAATGTTGAACCGGAGCAACGGGATATATCTCGTATTCCTGGTTCTGGCACCATGAATGGTTCGAAAAATAGACACCGTATGAAGGAGTTATTGCAATTTGAAGAGTCCAGTAAACTAAAATTTATGGACATTTGAACAAGATTAATTTGTTTCTTGAAAATATTAAAAATAATTATATTCAAAGGAAGGAATATTTCCTTTTGGAGTAAGCACTAAACCTTTCCTTAAACGTCTTTCTTTAAGTTCTGTATTGAGAACGTGGGTAGTATCTAGAAAGTGGGAAACGATATCTCACGTGGACAAAATGTTGTAAATGGTATTCTACGATTTCAGGTGATTAACCTTAGCAATCGACACGTAGCATGGGAAAAATACTTTTCTTATGCACCCTCGACCTGATATTAGTCATGGAAGAATTTGCATGAGATTGCGTGACATTCGTTCAATTGGACATGTCACATTGACAATGGAGATTGTCTGTGCTAGTTGCTGAGCAGATGATGCAATATCTGTTGGATCTGTAGAAGTGAGATGAATGGCGTGGATTGATCGATGGTGGAGATTCCACAAAGTGAAATTCTTCTGATGCCCACATAACTGCTAATTGTAAACAGTCCCACGTAGTTTCTAATTAATACAACCACCAACCTTATCCCTAACCGCCATGGATTAAATAATCCATATGCATGCCAGAAAGTTATTGTAACGACTACCTCCCACGGTTAGCCTGGCAAAGCATCTAACCGTAGGGATTATGCCAACTTTAACTGGAATTAGGTGGACATCGGCAAAATTTGTGGAGTATCCCTAGGGGATATGGACTAAATGCACTCTAGGATCAGTTTTTGAAAAGAAAACGAGAAAAAAAGAGTCTAGCTAGGCTAATTAGAGCCTTCTGAAGCCAATGGAATAGTCCAAAGAAGTTCATGAGGTCATCTTCATAGATATTTTCATCCATGGAGATTTTGGAGCTCAGGGCCACCAGGGGTTGGAGGCAGTTGTAGGAGCTACCAATACTCATTCTTAGAAAATAAATAGTTATTACTGACGGTAATGAGCCCTATGAAACCATTTCATGGATTTGCATAAGCATTTGGAGACTTCTAAAGGCCGAGATGTTACGGGGAAGTTTCAGGCAGCCTAGTGCCAATCGTGGAGGATGTCCTAGTTTGGGGATGCAGTGCTCATTTTGAGGAGATGGTCAGTCTATTGTTGGTTTCTAATATGTGTTATAGATAGTAGAAGAGGTTTCAGTGATAGTTAAAGAATTTTGAAGGGGTTAGTGCCGTCAAGATTCTTAGGGTAGCTCAGAGCGCTGATTGAAGGAATCAAGTCTAAGGGAGCTTAGATCTATTTGCAGAGTGATGCCAGTCATGACAAGGGTATAGATGGTATTTATTCTAAGCCCATTGGTTCAGTTCAGTAACCTTTGGAGTTAAGTGTGGAACCTGTAAAATAAACTTTTCCATAATTCCAAAGAACCAAGTCAAGATGACAAAAGCTCAAGGAGACGTAGCCCACGATATTCAGGTGAAAACCTAGATTAAATTTGTTGTTATGTGTGGTTATTTATTTGTTTCATTATATGACTATCATATGTGTTTAATGTCAGCAGAAACAAATGGACTCAAAACACTTAGGAAGATAAAAACAAACAACATACACCTGTTTCAAGTATTTAATTCCGTAAATGTCATATATAAGCTATATCATTTATTTGTCAAGCTTTGAGTGGGAGGTTCTTTTAAGAATAACAAGTTGTGAAAATCCGATTTCAGACCATGCATGGATCAATTTTCTTCACCAAGTTGGATCTTTATTCAGGATATCATCAAATCAAAATGAAGACTGAAGACATTCAAAAAACAGAATTTAGAACACATGAGGGTCATTTTTAATTTTTGGTCATTCCTCTTAGCCTTACTAATGCACCTTCTACATTTCAAGGTTTGATGAATTCCATTTTCAAACCCTAGCTTAGAAAATTTGTGTTATTATTTTTTGATGATATACTAATATACAACAAGTCTTGGAAGGATCATGTCCAACATGTTGACATGGTGCTCAAAATATTGGAGGAGAAACGATTATATTAAAAAATATCCAAATGTTTCTTTGGAGTACAAGAGGTCAAATATCTAGGTCATATCTTATCTCATGAAGGTGTTAAGGTACACCCTAGAAAAACTAAAACCATTAATGAATGGAAAATTCCCACATCCATAAATCATCTACGAGGATTTATTGGATTGACAGGGTAATATCTCAAGTTTGTAAAGAATTATGGGAGAATAGAAGCACCTCTAACAACATTATTGAAGAAATATGCATTTTCATGGACTCTAGAAGCAACAAAGGCCTTTTAACATCTTAAAGAGACAATGTGCCAAGCACCAGTCTTAGCTACATTGGACTTCACAAAAACGTTTATTGTGGAATGTGATGCCCCGGGAAATGGAATTGGTGTTGTTTTAATGCGAGAAGAAAGAACCATTTCTTCTGAAATTCGTCCAATCAAAGGAAAGTATTTACACAAAGCTATTTATGAGAAGGAAATGTTGGCAATACTACATGCACTTCAGAAATGGTGACCGTACCTATTGGGAGGACACTTCAAGGTAAAAACAGATCATGATCGTCTTAAATACTTTTTATAAGAAATATTATCTTTAGAAAAGTAGCAAAAATGGGTCACAAATATGTTGGGTTATGACTTTGAGATCATCCACAGAAGAGGGAAGCAAAATGTTGTGGCCGATGCACTCTCAGGAAAGGACGAGGATATGGAAGCATTTCTTGGCCCCATTTCTATTATCCAAATAGATTGGATAAATGAAGCAAGGGATGAATGGAGGAATGACTAGGAAGAATGGGCACTCATTCAAAAGATACAACAAGATCCCACTACATCTCATACATTTAGCTAGAAAAATGATTCATTATAGTACAACGATCGGTTATACCTATTTAAGAATTCCCAACTCAAACAAAGGATTCTTAGGGAATTGCACACCTCTCTCTTAGGAGGGCACTCCTGATTTCTAAAAACCTACCACAGGGTTAATAAGGATTTCTTTTGGGATGGCCTTAAATCGGATATTCAGAAGTTTATGGCGAAATGTTTGGTTTGCCAACAAAATAAAGTTGAAACAATTAAGACCCCAAAACTATTACAACCTTTATCCACTCCAAGGCAATGTTGGGAGGATGTTTCATTGGAGTTTATCACAAGTTTACCCAAGTCCGAAGGAAAGAGTGTTATCATGGTGGTAGTTGACAGGCTTACCATGTATGGACACTTTTGTGCGTTATCTCATCCAGTTAAAGCGAGTACAATTTCTACTGCATTTATGGAAATAATTCAAAAGCTACATGGAAGCCCAAAGATTATTTTAAGTGACAGAGATCCCATTTTCACTAGAAATTTTTGGACAAAATTATTCTCTTTCCTTGGTACTCAGTTAGCTCATAGCTCATCTTATCATCGTCAATTTGATTAGCAAACTGAGATAGTAAACAAATGTTTGGAAGGATATCTTCGTTGCTTTGTATCTGATAAATAGATACAATGGGTCAAATGGTTGCCTCTGGCTAAATGGTGGTATAACACTTCCTTCCATACTGCAACAAAAATGACCCCATTTATGGAACTTTATGGATATCATCCACCATCCATCACATCATATTTAATAGAAAATTCTAAGGTTCAAGCAATGGAAGATCACATCGAGAATCAACAACATGTTCTACAACTCTTAAAGGATAACCTCACCTTCGTGCATAATAGAATGAAACAGAAGGCATATCGACATCGTAGAGAAATATGTTTTGATCTAGGTCATTGGGTATTCCTACGGCCACAACCATATAAAAAAATGTCCCTCAAGTAAGCTAAGAAGGATAATAAATTATCACCAAAGTATTATGATTCATAAAAGGTGTTGCAAAAGATAGATACTATGGCATACAAATTGGAGCTCCCTACAGCTTCCCGAGTGCACCCCATTTTCCATGTTTCATGCTTAAAGAAGGTTATAGGTGACAAGCTTCCAGTTCAAACAATATCTCCAGAACTTGATGAGGAAGGAAAAATCATATTAAGACCTGGAGCAATCAAAGAAACAAGAACTCGAAAACTACAAAATCTATCAATTTCAGAGTATCCCATCAAGTGGAAGAACTTACCATTGAAGATTCCACATGGGAGGATGATAAATTTATACAGAAGCATCCAGAACTAACCAAGCACTGACGAAAACACTTTTTTGAGGGAGAGGGGCATGTTAGGTCACTATAATACTAGTGATACCTGCATTACTATTGTCGTTGTATCCTTTATTGTTATTGTTGTTCCCCTATTGTCCCCATATTATTATTATTTTTCCGCATATAATCCCACTCTTGTTATTTTTGTGCCTTTATATTATTATTATTATGTCAGCTTTGGTTATATTGCGACCACTTAGACTCCTATACATAGAAAGAAGTTTTTTTCATTTGAATCATCTAAGAATTGTTCATTTGCATAATGTAAAGGAGTTTCCCCCTCGAAGAGGCTTATTTTTAAGGCGTTGATCTATCTCTTATATCTTTTTGTGAGCTGGATTCATAACACAACCCTAACATAGGAGGATTCTAGATTATAGATGATAGATGATATATCCGGCTAGTGAGATCTCAATCACATGCTCTCTATTACTATTATTCCTACCACAACAGATTTAATATGTTAGATGTGAAATTGATGACATCTCATGGCTCAAATAATGATTGGCTCCTCGCACTCTACTACCACAACTCCTCTGTGATTGAAATGCATGAGATGGACATGTTTAGATGGAGATTTTTATGTCCACTGGGCCTATCACCTAATAGATAGACTAGTTGGACTTTGGAAAATGCTCACTAAGTCAAAGAACCTTACAGTTGGTTGATCACCAATAAACATAGATAGAGATGATAATTTTTCAATTACCTCGATTTCATTAATTTTTTAAGCTTCTCATATTCATTGGACCCGAGTCTCCTTCAAGAGGGTCATCTTGAACCATTCTTAGATTGCTTCAATCCCCAATGACTACTATGAAAAGAGATAAAATGTCGATGAAAAGTTATACCTATGATAACTGAAGGGATTTGATAATATTTAGGCCTTGTTTTCAACATTATGCTGTATAGAAAACCTACAAGGTCAAAAATATGAATTATACAAATGTTGATGGAATTAAATCTACAGTCTTTCTTCGTGGTCGCTCAAGGTCAATTTATCTACTAAAAGTCTCCTCGCATATAATTTATCACCCATGATGATCAAACTATTTTTACACACATTCTTGAATTGACATTGACAATGAAATAAAAATTTACATAGGAAGAATTCTCAGAAGGAACAATTTACTAGTTCTAATGCATAAATATTAAAGGGGACTAGAGAGTAACATCATACAGTTGCATGATTCCAAAAAACCTTTTGAGGAAGAATATAATGGTAATTGGTGTTTCTTTTAACCACGATGACAGGCCTATTACCTATATCAATGGAAAACTAAATGAGACTAAGAAGAAATTTTGGGCTTCCATATATAATAGGCTAATGTTCCAACATTTGTCTCAATCTGATCTTTCTAGTCTTCGAGGAACCACATAGTATACACTACAAGAATACCATAGGAATCTACAAGTTTCTCCCTATCTAACAACATAATATGCTCAATCAACACTTTCTACTTCCACAAGAAAAATCAGTTTCTAGAATCCAAATCAACTATGAAATCATAATGGCTTCATCCGAAATAAAAAACCTCACTGATAGCCATTATGGTCTTATTATTGTGTCTCCTTCAAGACTGAGGACTCTAATTTCTAACTCATCTATATATAGGACAAAATAAATTATGAAACCTAGTTTCGTCTAGGTTGAGGAACTAAAAACTAAACTCATTGTTCCATATGAAAAAAGGGATTAAGAATTCTTGTGGTTTACACACATTTGAAGCAAGAAGGAATAGAGTTTTTTTTCCCTCACTCCTTTTGGGATAATAGAGCTAATGTACTATTTAGTTTTCAAAAGGAAATATCATTAGTAAGGATCCACTTCCAATCACAAAAGAACTCAACCTTAAATTTTACTGAGGAAACAATATTACAAAGTCTTAATGAAAGAGTAGAACTACAATAAACCTATCTTATGTTTGCCAAGATATTCCACACAATATTCATATATTGCATAACAAATATTCTCTAGGAAGGAACACAACTTGTGATTATAAATGCCAAGATTTACTATGTTCACACATAAATGCTCTGGTTGATATCAATGTTGATATTACTTAAAAATAAACAAAATTGGGCATTTGACGTAAGTGTGGAAGAATCAAGCATTCATACCCATATGCAAAGCTAAAAATAAAAATCATTTAAATATCAACATTAGCACAAAATCTATTCTCCTTATTTATCAACAATCAATAGAATGTATATGTATAAATACATGCATTAACACATCACCAAAGGAATAAATCCAAATATAATTATTTCCTTCAAAGAAGTATCGAAGTATATTTTACAATATTTGTTGCATTATGAAACTAACTAAAATAACCTACAAACCAAAATGAAATCTTATGATGCATATTTATACTTGAAGAACATTTTATGTTCTTTAACTAAATAGTACCTAGCTACTTTATCTAATAATCCTTCACGCAAAAGACAAATTATTATTTGTACACTCGAACAAGTTATTGATTAATCTAAGCACATCATCATTTATATTTCATACCTTTTCAATTTCATTCATGCATCTAGGATGTATGTAATACAAGGTGCAATCAATACATTTCTAACTATTTCAAACTACATCTAAAAGATACATAGTAGGTCCATTCAAACCAAGCCTGAAATCAAAACATTTTGTTAAAAACAATTATGGAGAAGTAAGAAGATATGAAGGATAAAGATTGAATTCATTATTATTCACAATGATGCATATTTATACAAGTCTCATGACACTTGGTTTCATATTCCAAGTGCTCTCTTGGACTCCCTTTGACTGTTCAGATTCCACAACAACGCTTAGATGATTAGGTTTCCAACATTCGCCCTTTAATATGAAGGGGTATGTATGAGTCCAAGAAGAGATATGTAATTAAAAATGTGTCAAAATATGCATGGAAACACTAGGATGCCTGTGCTCTCAGAAATGTTTCTATAACGAGGTGGTTTAAGGATGACCACTAACACTGGAATTCTTAGTGCAATTCCTGAAACTCTTCTAAATATTACAAGAAGATGAAATATTCTGCTAGAGGAGGTGTCCCTAATTATTTATATAGGGATAAATTCAACCTAGAAAAGGGAGGTCTACAACTTGTGGTGGTTTAAGGATGACAACCAACTATGAAATTATTAATGCAATTACTAGAACGTTTCCAAAATTTTATAGAAGTTTAAGTATTTTGTTAGAGTAAGTGTCCCCAATTCTTTGAAGATTGAGAAGATCAACCTCAAAAGTGAGGTTTAAACCATACATAGATGTTTTATGTCTGACCACCAACCAAAGGCATTCTCATGGGTATCTATGTCTCTCGCTACAAATCTCAATTATGTAGGATATTGAGGCTCTAGCTCAGGCTTGCTTGATGTGGCTTTGAAGATTGGGTGTCAGAAGATGGAGAAATCTCAATTTAAAGACTATTCAATAATCTAGAACAAATTTTGGCATATGATTGAAATATTTTCTTGGCTATTCACGGCCATTGCCAAGAAGCTATCCATTCAAGGTCAATCTTTTATCTTGTAGGAGGCTCATTTTTGAAGAATTTGTGTGACGAATGAGTAGTTTTATGACAGTTCTCCCATGGATGAAGATCAAAAAAATGATCCTTCATATCCACAACTCGGTCAGAATGTTCGAATTTAACATTATGTTGTGGCTCTTATGGAAGACAAGCAAGATTTGAAAAAAGTGAATATGAATTGTCATAAAGGTATCCATCACTATGAAATTGGAAGGGATTTGAGTAATTTGGATTATGAAAGGAAACATCCTTATCATATCTGAGGCCAGTTCTGTGCTCGTTATGAATAAGCTCTTCCAAAGGTCTGATGATTGTCTTGGCAAGTGAAGGCTGAAATGTTCTGTTTATATGTAGATCTTTTTCTTCAGTGACTTGATTAGTTTGCCATATTTGATAGGATTTTGTCTCAGTCTAAAAGAGAGGATTGTCTTGAACAAATAAAAGTTTATAATGATGACTCCCTTCTATAACTCATCTCGTTGAAGTTGTGACTCAAGCTGCAAAAAATAAATCTTTTCATGTGCATTTTGTAGAAATATTTTAATGTTGGAAAGAATGTATTTCTTAACATGGATTGTGTGGTCAGTACAAAAGTGTATCGAATCATTCAATAAATCTAATACTTTAGTAATTTGAGCCATTTTTAAAATAGAATTATGTTGTTTAGGTTCAATTTGTTGATACAATGTCAAAATAACAACTTCCTTCTTTAGTGAGCTCGAAGAATTGGAAACATGGACCAATGGTCTCTAAAGTTTGTTGAATTCACCTCACACATTGAACTTCAATCGACATATATCTAAATATTTCTATTCTCGCTATAAGAAATCAACATGGATTCCAAAATGCAACCTTTCATATAGAGATGTCAAAGCCATTCTCAACAGATTGTCATTTGATATCAAACTTCAACCAACATCAGAATTAAAAAAATCACATAAACATAACGAGCATACCTCAACGTAAAACACATAAAGATTTCATTGAAAATAATTCTCAAGATTCGGGCAATGATATTTAACACATTTGAAAATTAGATATGAAAAATGTCAATGAACCAACACATATGGAGGAATTTTGAAGGACATGGAGGGACATTCCAATGCATCACTACAATAATATATATACCACCGCTCCATCAAACATATATAGACCAAGCTGTATGGAGCCAATGTGTACAGTCCACAGTATATTTAGAAAGGAACAATTACTCACTTGCTTCTCAAATCATGCACAAGTACTCACTAAATAGAATGGTTACATCTTAATTAGAATGAGGAGCCAATGAATACCTTTGAGATAATGCATCTTATGCTAGGAAACCTATTATGGCTCAGACTTATGGTCGATGCCTTTCTAGAGGGTTTTTCTTGTACAAAAATGCAACAATTTAAACATGGTCCTCGGTGAACAAGAATTTTATTACAAATTCGACCGCTCTTTAATGTTGATAAGGATCTATTCAGTTGTTAGTTCCACTTCACATTTCCACCTATGAAATTCTCTTCCTCATCTGAAGCAACATATTCACTCCATAAACACCATGTAGTTAAACCTATGTGGACAAATTTCTGCCCAAAGACATAATAAAGCATAAGTTTTGTTGTGTTAAGGTCCTCTTTTATTCATCCATAGTTTTTAGCAAGATTTCTCCATGATTTTTAGTATTATTTGAACACACATAGATACATAATTCTCTTCGCAGGCCAAGCTAAGTTTTTATGCAACCAACTCACAAAATCAAAGAATATATAGATCAATGACCTAAAAATTAGCCTCTTTGAGGGGGAACCTCCTTTAGATTACACAAATGAACAATTCTTGGATGATTCAAATAATAAGGCCTCCTTTCTATATATTTTAGTCTAAGGGGTCAAAATATAATGAGAGCCTACATAACAATAATATTGTAAGGGAACAAAACTAACAATAGTGGGATTCTTTGGGGAAGAATAAGAAGAATATGGGGAATACATGGTCACATCAATACAATAAGGGGGATTCATGAACAACAATAATGAGCTACACTAGTAATATAGGGACCTAAGCTACCCCTCTCCTTCAAAAAGTGTTTTCCTCAACTCTTGGGTAGTTATGGATGCTTATGTACAAAATTCTCATCCTCTGATGTGAAATTTTTGGTGGGTAAGTTCTTCCACTTGATGAGATACTTTGAAATTGATCGATTTTGTAGGTGTCGAGTTTGCGTATATGTGACTGCTTTAGGTTCCAATATGATTTTTCCTTCCTCGTCTAGCCACAAAAATATTGTTTGAACTTGGAGCTTGTCATCTATAACCTTCTTTAAACATGAAATATGGAAAAATCAGTGCACTCGAGAAGATGAAGGGAGATCCAATTTGTATTCCATAGTAACAATACTTTACAAAACCTTGTAAGGACCATAGTACTTTAGTGATAATTTATCTTTCTTATCTAGCTTGAGGGATCTTTGTTTGTATGGTTGTATCTGGAAAAATACTGAGTCACCTACATCAAAACTTATTCCACGTCGATGTTGATATGCATGTTGTTTCATTCGATTTTGTGCCAAAGTGAGGTTATCCTTTAAAAGTTGGAGATGTTTTTGTTGATGCTCGACGTGAGCTTTCAATGCTTGAATATTTTTTTCTTGATATGTTGTTCAATCTTGAGAGTTTGAGGAGTGCTAATTCCTGGCATTGCATTACAGGATATAGTCGGATTCATTTCTTGTTTCTCCAGGGTTGTTTCGTTGTGTATATCCTCTTAGTTTAACATTTATTCGTCCTTTTCTTCCTCCTCTTCACAATCTACATAAACTAATTTATTCTCGACACACTTATGAACTTTAGTGTATTTTCTATCACAAAAGTAACAAATACCTTTTTCCATTTTTTTTCCAATTATTGTGCTGTCAACCTTGTAGGTTATGGGAGGCTAGGATCAACAACGTAACTTCCATATTTATAGTTATGAGTGGCCAGCTTCCTTGTTGCCATAATTTTGCTTTCAATTTTCTTCCCAACCTAAATTCCTTCTCCAATGAATCAAGTTCTCAAAGGAAAACCTCATGTTTGATTTTATCTTTTAAATTCTCTATGAAGACATCAATCCTATGCTCCTCTAGAATATCATTTACCCTTATATTCAATTTTTGGAAGTCCTCAATGTGCCTTTGAACACTTTTGTTTGAGATTTATCAATTGGCAAAAGAATGTGTTTCACTTTGTATCGTCATAATTTGCTATCAATTCCTCCATAAAAATGGACCAAGTGACAATTTGTTTACCATATAAAAGCCATCAATACCATACAAACTTATTGGGTTCTAAATATAAAGTTGCAATACATAACTTTTATGTGTTTTTCACATTATGGAGATCAAAATATTGTCCATTTGTAGTGTCCATGTTACAATATCCTTCAATCAAAATTCCTCATATGAATCTTTGGAATATCGTGGGTCTTCAATCCAACATTACGTTCTATGAAATCATGATTAAGATTTCTTTTTTTCTCATCATGAGTTTCCTCTACTACCTTTTCGCCATTAGGAAGCTTTTATTGTAGTGAGTTTGTCACAACTTCCTTCAAACCTTTGATGTATTTCTTTAGATCTTCCATGTTTCCATTAAAATTTTCTTCTATTCCATTGTTCTTGTTGATCACAGCTTCAATATTTTATGTTACATTTTGTGAGAGTGAAATTTGTGGCATTTGGTCTCGTAATTCTGATATATAATGTTGGATTTATTCCTCTTCTTCAGGAGTCATTGTAGAGATTTCGGATTGATTAATAGGTGTTCATATTTTCTTTCTTTGAGTCATTTTGGAATAAAAAATTATATATGTGCTTCAATATGCCCTCTGAATTACGTCAGACTAATTTTCCAAACATATGTTATGCAATTTTAAAAAACTAGACACCTCTATTTTCACTTTGTAGGAGCTTGATATTGAATCTATTGTATCTCTATAATTTGGGATCTCCAAGGTTTGAAACTTCATCCTGTGTTATCCCTCTGAGTTTTCTTTCCAACCCCACAAGTATGATCAATATTGGATTCTCCAAAAATGAGGTATTCCCAATTTTCCACGATCACTAGATTATAGACTAGTTCAATAGATCAAACTTGTAAAAAGTGTCGTGTCTCACTGTTTCGATATTCAACTCTGAAAATGATATGAAACAAAAGAAATTTTGTCCTATTTGTGTTATCTTTTATGCAATTCCAATCTTATGCACACAGAGAAAGTTATGAAAATTTTCCCAAGGTCACATGTTTGAGATAGAATTCGGAAGCCTCCCAAAACCCTAACTTCCTTAGCTCGTATCTCCAAAAATTTAGTGATACAAGATCTAAAATTTGGACATGAGGTTCATCTAAATTTCAGATCAAATGGGTTTTAATTTGAACATTTGAAACTTCTTATAAAAGGCGTTATATCAAAAATTCCATGATGACCTGTTTGAAGGAGTAAAACCCTAGAGTCCAAAGCTCTTATACTAAATGTTATGCAACGAGCTAAAAAAATAGAAAAATAGATAGATCAACCACCTCAAAATTAGTCTCTTCAAGGGGGAAACATCCCTTACAGTAGACAAATGAATAACTATTGGATGATACAAATGATAAGACATCCTTTCTATATATAGGAGTCTAAGGGGTCACATTATAATAATAGCCTACATAACAATAATATTGTAAGGGAAAAACAATTACTATAGTGGGATTCTATGGGGAAAAATAATAAAGATGTGGGAATAGATGGGCACAAAAATACAATAAGGGGGTTTATATAATAACAATAAGGGGTTACACTATTAGTATAGGCACCTAACATAAGTGGTGGGTCATTCATCTCCATAGGAAAATACTTGGGAATTCTTCAACATCGACTCTGAAGAGATCTTCTTTGAAACCATGGTTGAGGGTCTAACTCACGTTCACACTATGTGAACCCTGGGGCTACTTTCTCTTTATGACCAATGTGGAGAGAAATAAATGTTTGAAAGGAGATTCCAAATAATTGAGATCCTCGTGCTCATAAAACCATTCGTTCAATGAATGTTGTTATGACAGGCTTAAACTAGGGAGACATTTACGAATACCAAGTGTTGATTTCCAAAAACAGATGGAACCAAGTCAAGGAGAAATAAAGTGTGTTAATGTGCATAAGATAAAACACATTATTGAATAATTGTTTCCTTGGTCTCAGTTTCTAAAATGACTATATCTTGATTTGGAACCATGGACAAAGACATTATTGGCAAGCCTTAAAAACACACATAAAATGGGCTCCAACAAAAAATTGAAAGACAGACAAGAAAATAATAACATCGAAAATGGAATTTTGGAGCAGAGTTCAAAATCGCATAGACATAGATCTATAAAGGCCAGATAAAATAAGTGGCTCACACTAGAGCATGGCAAGAGACAACTAGATCTGATACCATGTTGAACACAACTATGGGCAAGAAAAATGATATGAAGGATCAACATTGAATGCATTACTATTCACAATGATAGATATTTATGCAAGTATAGTGACCCTTTCTTTCATCTTCGAAGTAGTCTCTTGGACTCCCTTTGACTATTTAGCTTCCCCACCAACCCTTAGAGGATTAGGTGTCTAAGAAATTCAAACTCATAGTTTGCTTTCACTAGACAATATATAAAAGGTTACCAAGTATTACATATATAAAACAAAGTTTCACTATGTAATAAGAAAAATTAGAAAGGATGTCAATCACACTTAGATACTCGTGACCTAAATATTACAAAAGAACATTTATCAGAGTCAGAGAATATAAATGATTTATGAGGGATTGATAAGAGTAAATTTGTTGAAGGAAAAACATAGTGGATGATAACCTGGTTATTTTGGCTATGATAAAATATATGCCTAATTAAGTTTTTATTTTTATTGGCAAGGAATGGGAACTAACGTAAGGAAGTTTGTTGATAAATGTAGAATTTCTCAATATGTTAAATGAAAGCAATAGAATCGTGAGTTTTATCATGTCATGGAAATCAATTAGTATGGAATGTCTCAGCTTTGTACTTAGAAATTTTGGAAAATAAAAAGTTAGAAGAGCTAGTGTAGAGTAAGTTGTCATAGCCTTGTAGAGAATACATGAACAAATTAAATAATAGCTACAAGAAAGTAGCCAAAATTATATAAAAAGTTAGGATCTCAGAGAAAGAGAAGTGAGCTTTGGAGTTGGCGATCACTTACAGTGCTTTTGAGAAGATACGGGTTTGCAAAAGTTGAGTATAATAAGCCAAAGCTGAAGAGAATTAAGAAAATTATTAGCAAATGGATATCAGAATGAAATAAAACAACTATATTACAAACTCTAAAACGATAGTATAAATATATAAAGCATTATAGTTATTACAAACGCTAAAATAATAGTATAAATATATAAAGCATTACGTACATAATTGGAGAATGATTGGGATAAAGACTGGGAATTCGAGAATTGGAGAATGCTTGGGATAAAGACTCAATGCTTGAGTAGTTTTGGAAGCTTATGTATAAAATTCTCATCCCATCATGTGAAATCTTCGGTGGGTAATCTCTTCCATTTGACGAGATACTTTGAAATTGATCAATTTTGTAGGTCTTGAGTTCGCGCATATGTGACTGCTTCGGGTTCCAATATGATTTTTCCTTCCTCATCCAACCCCAACAATATTGTTTTAACTTGGAGCTTGTCGCCTATAACCTTCTTTAAACATGGAATATGGAAATTTGGGTGCACTCGAGAAGATGAAGGGAGATCTAATTTGTATTCCATAGTAACAATCTTTTGCAACACCTTGTAAGGACCATAGTACTTTGGTGACAGTTTATCCTTATTTGCTTGCTGGAGGGACCTTTGTTTATATGGTTGTATCTGGAAAAATACCCAGTCACTTAAATCAAACCTTATTCCACTTCGATGTTGATCAGCTTGTTGTTTCATTCGATTTTGGGCCAAAGTGAGGTTATCCTTTAAAAGTTAGAGAAGTTTTTGTTGATGCTCGATGTTAGCTTTCAATGCCTGAATATTTTTCTTCTTGATATGTCCTTCAATCTTGAGAGTTTGAGGAGTGGTAATTTCTCTAGGGTTGGTTCGTGGCGTATATCCTCTTATTTTGACATTTCTTCATCCTTTTCTTCCTCCTCTTCACAATCTATGTAAACTAATTTCTTCTCGGCACACTTATGACCTTTAGTGTATTTGCTATCACAACTGTAACAAATATCTTTTTCTATTTTTTCTTCCAATTTTTTTGGTGTCAACCTCGTAGGTTATGGGAGACTATGAGCAACAACGTGACGTCCATCTTTATAGTTATAAGTGGTCTCCTTCCTTGTTGCCATAATTTTACTTTCAATTTTTCTTCCCAACCTGAATTCCTTCTCCAATGAATCAGGTTCTCAAAGGAAAACCTCATGTTTGATTTTATCCTTTAAATTCCCTATGAAGACATCAATCCTATGCTCCTCTAGAATATCATTTACCCTTATATTAAATTTTTGGAAGTCCTCAATGTGCCATTGAACCCTTTTATTTGAGATTTATCAATTGGAGAAAGAAGGTGTTTCACTTTGTATCCTCATAATGTGCTATCAATTCCTCCATAAAAATGGACCAAGTGAAATATTTGTTCAAGATAGAAAATCATCGATACCATACAAACTAATTGGGTTCTAAATATAAATTTGCAATACATACCTTTTGTGTGTTTTTCACATTATAGAGATCCAAATATTGCTCCATCTGTAGTATCCATGTTATGACAACCTTCCCATCAAAATTCCTCATATCAGTCTTTGGAATATAGAGGGTCTCCAATCCAACATTATGTTCTCTGAAATGATGATTAAGATTTATTTTGTTCTCATCATGAGTTTCCTCTGCTACCTTTTCCCCATTAGCAAGATTTTCTTGTAGCGACTTTGTCCTGGCTTCCTTCAAACCCTCAATGTTTCATTCAGTTTTTCTTCTATTCCATTGATATTGTTGATCATAGCTTCGATAGTTTATGTCACATTTTGTGAGAGAGAAATTTGTTGCACTTGCTCTCGCAATTTTGATATATCATGTTTCATTTATTCCTCTTCTTCAGGATTCATGGTAGATATTTTATATTTCTTACTAGGTGTTTCTATTTTCTTGCTTCGAGTTAGTTTGAAATAAAAAATTATATATATTCTTCACTATGCCCTTTGAATTACATCAAGTTGATTTTGCAAACAGAAGTTATGCAATTCTTAAAAAACTAAACACCCTTTTTTTCACTTTTTAGGTGATTGATATTGAATATATTGTATATCTGTAATTTTGGATCACCAATGTTTGAAATTTCTATCTGTGTTATCCCTCTGAGTCTTCTTTCTAAACCCACAAGTCTCATTGAGATTGGATTCTCCAAAAAATATGTATTCCCAATCTTCGAGGAGGATCGGATTATAGACTAGTTCATTAGATCGTAATTGTACAAAATGTCTTGTCTCATTATTTCAATATTAGGCACTGTAAATGATACCCATTAACTACACTCTGTTCTTTTTGTGTCATGTTTTATGAAATTTGAATCTGATTCTCAGAGAGAAAGTTATCACAATTTTTACATTTTGTCATTTTTGTGTCACGTTTTACGAAATTTGAATCTGATTCTCAGAGAGAAAGTTATGACAATGTTCCGAAGGTCATATGTTTGAGATGGAATGCGGGAGTATAATAAAACCCTAAATTCCTTAGCTCGTATATCTAAAAATGTAGAGACACAAGATATGCAATTCGGACATGAGGTTTATCAATATTTTAGATCAAATGGGTTTTAATTTCAACTTCTCAAACTTCGTAAAAAAAGTTATAGCGAAAATCCCACAATGGTCTGTTTGAAGAAGAAAACCATAGAATCCAAAGCTCTCATACCAAAAGTTACTCAACAAGCTAACAAAATAGAATAATAGATAGATCAACCACTTCAAAGTGAGTCTCTTCAAGGGGGAAACCTCATTTACATTACCCAAATGAACAAATCTTGCATGATAAAAATGATAAGACCTCATTTCTATAAATAGGAGTCTAAGGGGTCAAATTATAAGCTCACATAACAATAGTATTGTAATGGAAAAGGAATAACAATAGTGGGCTTCTATGGGGTAAAATAATAAAAATATGGGGAATACATGGGCACAACAATACAATAAGGGGGTTTCACTAATAATAATAAGGGGTTACACTAGTAGTATAGGGACTTAACATAAGTGATGGGTCCTTCATCTCCATAGGAAAACACTTGGGAATTGTTAAACATCAACTCTGAAGTGATCTTCTTAGAAAGAATGGTGGAGGCTCGAACTCGGGTTCACAGTATGTGAACCCTCAGACTAATTTCTATCTAGGACCAATGTGGAGAGAAATCATGTTTTGAAAGGAGATTCCAAATAATTGAGCTCCTTGTGCTTATAAAACTGTTTGTGCAATGAATGCTCCTATGGAAGGCTTATAATAGGGAGACATCTCAGAATACCAAGCGCTAATTTTGCAAAACATATGTTTCCAAATCAAGGAGAAAGAAGGGGTGTTACTGTGCATAAGATAGAACATGTATTACTAAATAATTGCTTCCTTGGTCTCGGTTTCTATAATGACTATAGCTAGATTCAGAATGATGGACAAAGACTTTATTGACAAGCCTCAAAAACACACATAAAATGGGCTCCAATAGAAAATTGAAGGATAGACAAGCAACAAATAACATCCAAAATAGAATTTTGGGAGCATAGCTCAAAATCACATAGATAGAGATCTACAAATTCCACAGAAAATAAGTGGCTGACACTAGAGCGAGACAAGAGACCATAGGCTTTGATACCATGCTAAACACAACTATGGGGAAGACAAAAGATATGAAGGGTCAATCTTGAATGCATTACTGTTCACAATGATAGATATTTATACAAGTCTACTGACCCTTGGTTTCATATTACAAGTAGTCTCTTGGATTCCCTTTGACTGTTCACCTTCCCCACCAACTAGTAGAGGATTAGGTTTCCAACAAATTCAAAGTGATATAGTACATTCACTAGAAAATATATAAAAGGTTACCAAGTCTTGCATATATAAAACAAATTTTCACTGTGTAATAAGAAAATTTAGAAAGGACTTAGATTACACTTAGATACTCATGACCTAAATATTACGAAAGAAAATTTCTCACAATCACATAATCTCAATGATTTATGAGGGATGGATGAGAGTAAATTTTTTGAATGAAAAACACACTAGAGGATAAGATGGTTATTTTGGCTATGGTAAAAAATATTCCTATGTAAGTTTTTATTTTTATTAGGAGGGAATGAGAACTAATGTGAGGAAGTTTATGGATAAATGTAAAATTTGTCAATATGTTAAAGTAAAAAAATAGAATATTTAGTTCTCTCACATAGTGGAAACCAATTAGTATCGAATGTATGAGCATTGTACTTATGAATTTGGGAAAATAAGAAGTTCGAAGAGCTAGTGCAGAGTAAGTTGTCATAGTCTTGTAGAGAATACATGAACAAGTTAAAGAATGGCTACATGAAAGTAGCCAAAAGAATATAAAAAGGTAGGATTTGAGAGAAAGAGAAGTGAGCTTTGGAGTTGGCCATCCAATAAAGTCCCTTTGAGAAGATAAGGGTTTGTAAAACTTGAGTACAATAAGCCAAAGGTGAAGAAAACTGTGAAAGTTCTTAGCAAATGCATATGAGAATAAAATACCCCATGATAGAAGGACCTCTCCTATATTTAATGTTGTACAGCTGCATCCCCGTAGAGAACTTGATGTAGAGGATGGGAACGATACAAAAGAGATTTGTTGGAAGAAGCAATTACTCACTTTCAAAGAGGTGCACATAGAGCATAAACTTAATCAAGGAATTGCAAAGGGAAAATAAAAAAAGATTTCTATGAGTATTTGGTCAAGTGGAAGGGTCTTCTAACTAAATAAGAAACTATACGAGTCCTCGAGAGATGCAAAAACATGGCATAACTATTTAATGTCTCATCGACATGCCTCCATGAAATATTTTATTTTCTAGGACTTTGATGCAAGAGTATCATACATAACTTCCCTTTTCTTTAATACCTAGATTTTTTTATGTGTAAGGTCGTTTAACCCCATGAAATCTAATAGTTTTTATGAGGTGTCATAGAGTTTTTGAAATTTGGATGGATGTAATTATCTTAAAGGTTATTAATTACATCGCGTTGTGTGTTGTGGTGATATTTTATTTAATGAGAGAATATATAAAAGGAGCGGAATTGAGGTGCACAACTTACTTTAAAAATAGGCCACAAAAACGTAACCTTAGATCTAGGCTAAAACATGTGTGCCCTAGGTTCATATGATAGCCTAAAATCATAGTTATTCATTGTCAACCATATTCAAAATGTCCAATCACAATAAAGTAGCTGAAAAAAGGTTAACCATATTCAATTATAGCCTATCATAAGCAATTTTAGTTTAACATGCACAAGCATGGCCACCACAATTAATCATTTATTTCTGAAATATAATTTTACCATATTTTACTATAAGATGGATCTTACTATGTTCCACTCATCTTACCAAAAGGCCTCAAAGATATGCCTATGTACAAAAGAGTGAAATTGAACGTATGGTTGCAGAAATGCTAGAGGCTGGTATAATTCAACCTAGTCAAAGTTCTTTCTCTACTTCAGAAGTATTGGTTCACAATAAGGATGGATCATGGCGCATGTGTCTAGATTATAGGGAGCTCAATAATCTCACTATTAAGGATAAATTTCCCATTCCTATCATTGATGAATTGCATTGATCAAATATTAATCAATGCCATAAGTGATAGCTCAAATATCAATATGTTCGAAAGAATGTTGAACCCGAGCAACCGGATATATCTCGTATTCCTGATTCTAGCACCGTGAATGGTTCGAAAAACAAACATCGTATGAAGGAGTTATTGCGATTTGAAGAGTCCAGTAAACTAAAATTTATGGACATTTGAACAAGATTAATTTGTTTCTTGAAAATATTAAAAATAAGTATATTCAAAGGAAGGAATATTTCCTTTTGGAGTAAGCACTAAACCTTTCCTTAAACGTCTTTCTTTAAGTTCTGTATTGAGAACATGGGTAGTATCTAGAAAGTGGGAAATGATATCTCACATGGACAAAAAGTTGTAAATGGTATTCTATGATTTCACGTGATTAACCTTAGCAATCGACACGTAGCATGGGAAAATACTTTTCTTATGCACCCTTGACCTGATATTAGTCATGGAAGAATTTGCGTGAGATTGCGTGACATCCATTCAATTGGACATGTCACATTGACAGTGGAGATTTTCTGGGTTAGTTGCCGAGAAAATGATGCAATATCTGTTGGATCTGTAGAAGTGAGATGAATGGTGTGGATTTATCGATGGTGGAGATTCCACAAAGTGAAATTCTTCTGATGCCCACATAACTGCTAATTGTAAACAGTCCCACGTAGTTGCCAATTAATTCAATCACCAACCTTATCCCTAACCGTCAGGGATTAACTAATCCATATGCATGCCGGAAAGTTATTGTAACGACTACCTCCCACGGTTAGCCTGGCAAAGCAGCTAACCCTAGGGATTATGCCAACTTTAACTAGAATTAGGTGCACATCGCCAAAATTTGTGGAGTATCCCTAGGGGATATGGACTAAATGCACTCTAGGATCAGTTTTTGAAAAGACAGAGTGAAAAGAAGAGTCTACTTAGGCTAATTAGAGCCTTCTGAAGCCAATGGAATAGTCCAAAGAAGTTCAGGAGGTCATCTTCATAGATTTTTTCATCCAGGGAGATTTTGGAGCTCAGGGCCACCAGGGGTTGGAGGCAGTTGTAGGAGCTACCAGTACTCATTCTTAGAAAATAAATAGTTATTACTGACTGTAATGAGCCCTATGAATCCATTTCATGGATTTGTATAAGCATTTGGAGACTTCTAAAGGACGAGATGTTACGGGGAAGTTTCAGGCAGCCCAGTGCCAACCGTGGAGGATGTCCCAGTTTGGGGATACAGTGCTCATTTTGAGGAGATGATGAGTCTATTGTTGGTGTCTGATATGTGTTAGAGATAGTAGAAGAGGTTTTAGTTATAGTTAAGGAATTCTGAAGGGGTTAGTTCCGTCAAGATTCTTAGGGTAGCTCAGAGCGCTGATTGAAGGAATCAAGTCTAAGGGAGCTTAGATCTGTTTGCAGAGTGATGCCAGTCATGAAAAGGGTATAGATGGTATTTATTCTAAGCCCATTGGTTCAGTTCAGTAACCTTTGTAGTTAAGTGTGGAACCTATAAAATAAACTTTTCCATAATTCCAAAGAGCCAAGTCAAGATGACAAAAGCTCAAGGAGACGTAGCCCACGATATTCAGGTGAACACCTAGATTAAATTTGTTGTTATGTGTGGTCATTTATTTGTTGCATTATATGACTATCATATGTGTTTAATGTCAGCAGAAAGAAATGAACTCAAAACACTTAGGCAATTAAAAAAAAACAACATGTACACCTGTTTCAAGTATTTAATTTCGTAAATGTCATATATAAGCTATATCATTTATTTGTCAAGCTTTTAGTGGGAGGTTCTTTTAAGAATAACAAGTTGTCAAAACCTGATTTCAGACCATGCATGGATCAATTTTCTTCACCAAGTTGGATCTTTATTCAAGGTATCATCAAATCAGAATGAAGACTGAATAAATTAAAAAAACAGAATTTAGAACTCATGAGGGTCATTTTTAATTTTGTCATGCATTCTAGCCTTACTAATGCACCTTCTACATTTCAAGGTTTGATGAATTCCATTTTCAAACCCTAGCTTAGAAAATTTGTGTTATTATTTTTTGATGATATACTAATATACAACAAGTCTTGGAAGGATCATGTCCAACATGTTGACATGGTGCTCAAAATATTGGAGGAGAAACGATTATATGAAAAAATATCCAAATGTTTCTTTGGAGTACAAGAGGTCAAATATCTAGGTCATATTTTATCTCGTGAAGGTGTTAAGGTACACCCTAGAAAAACTAAAACCATTAATGAATGGAAAATCCAAAGATCCATAAATCATCTACGAGGATTTATTTGATTGACAGGGTATTATCTCAAGTTTGTAAAGAATTATGGGTGAATAGAAGCACCTCTAACAACATTATTGAAGAAATATGCATTTTCATGGACTCTAGAAGCAACAAAGGCCTTTGAACATCTTAAAGAGACAATGTGCCAAGCACTAGTCTTAGCTACATTGGACTTCACAAAAACGTTTATTGTGGAATGTGATGCCCCGGGAAATGGAATTGGTGTTGTTTTAATGCAAGAAGAAAGAACCATTTCTTCTGAAATTCGTCCAATCAAAGGAAAGTATTTACACAAAGCTATTTATGAGAAGGAAATTTTGGCAATACTACATGCACTTAAGAAATGGTGACCGTACCTAATGGGAAGACAGTTCAAGGTAAAAACAGATCACGATCCTCTTAAATACTTTTTATAAGAAATATTATCTTTAGAAAAGTAGAAAAAATGGGTCACAAATATGTTGGGTTATGACTTTGAGATCATCTACAGAAGAGGGAAGCAAAATGTTGTGGTCGATGCACTCTCAGGAAAGGACAAGGATGTGGAAACATTTCTTGGCCCCATTTGTATCATCCAAATAGATTGGATAAATGAAGCAAGGGGTGAATGGAGGAATGACTAGGAAGAATGGGCACTCATTCAAAAGATACAACAAGATCCCAGTACATCTCATACATTTAGCTAGAAAAATGATTCATTATAGTACAATGATCGGTTATACCTATTTAAGAATTCCCAACTCAAACAAAGGATTCTTAGGGAATTGCACACCTCTCTCTTATGAGGGGACTCATGATTTCTAAAAACCTACCACAGGGTTAATAAGGATTTCTTTTGGTATGGCCTTAAATCCGATATTCAGAAGTTTATGGCGAAATGTTTGGTTTGCCAACAAAATAAAGTTGAAACAATTAAGACCCCAAAACTATTACAACCTTTATCCACTCCGAGACAATGTTGGGAGGATGTTTCATTGGAGTTTATCACAAGTTTACCCAAGTCCGAAGGAAAGAGTGTTATCATGGTGGTAGTTGACAGGCTTACCATGTATGGACACTTTTGTGCATTATCTCATCCAGTTAAAGAGAGTACAATTTCTACTGCATTTATGGAAATAATTCAAAAGCTACATGGAAGCCCAAAGATTATTTTAAGTGATAGAGATCCCATTTTCACTAGAAATTTTTGGACAAAATTATTCTCTTTCCTTGGTACTCAGTTAGCTCATAGCTCATCTTATCATCGTCAATTTGATTAGCAAACTGAGATAGTAAACAAATTTTTGGAAGGATATCTTTGTTGCTTTGTATCTGATAAATAGATACAATGGGTCAAATGGTTGCCTCTGGCTAAATGGTGGTATAACGCTTCCTTCCATACTGCAACAAAAATGACCCCATTTATGGAACTTTATGGATATCATCCACCATCCATCACATCATATTTAATAGAAAATTCTAAGGTTCAAGCAATGGAAGATCACATCGAGAATCAACAACATGTTCTACAACTCTTAAAGGATAACCTCACCTTCGTGCATAATAGAATGAAACAGAAGGCATATCGACATCGTAGAGAAATATGTTTTGATCTAGGTCATTGGGTATTCCTACGGCCACAACCATATAAAAAAATGTCCCTCAAGTAAGCTAAGAAGGATAATAAATTATCACCAAAGTATTATGGTTCATAAAAGGTGTTGCAAAAGATAGATACTATGGCATACAAATTGGAGCTCCCTACAGCTTCCCGAGTGCACCCCATTTTCCATGTTTCATGCTTAAAGAAGGTTATAGGTGACAAGCTTCCAGTTCAAACAATATTTCCAGAACTTGATGAGGAAGGAAAAATCATATTAAGACCTGAAGCAATCAAAGAAACAAGAACTCGACAACTACAAAATCTATCAATTTCAGAGTATCCCATCAAGTGGAAGAACTTACCATTGAAGATTCCACATGGGAGGATGATAAATTTATACAGAAGCATCCAAAACTAACCAAGCACTAACGACAACACTTTTTTGAGGGAGAGGGGCATGTTAGGTCACTATAATACTAGTAATACCTCCATTACTATTGTTGTTGTATCCTTTATTGTTATTGTTGTTCCCCTATTGTCCCCATATTATTATTATTTTTCCGCATATAATCCCAATATTGTTATTTTTGTGCCTTTATATTATTATTATTATGTCAGCTTTGGTTATATTGTGACCACTTAGACTCCTATACATAGAAAGAAGGTTTTTTCATTTGAATCATCTAAGAATTGTTCATTTGCGTAATGTAAAGGAGGTTTCCCCCTCGGAGAGGCTTATTTTTAAGGCGTTGATCTATCTCTTCTATCTTTTTGTGAGCTGGCTTCATAACGAAACCCTAACATAGGTGGATTCTAGATGATAGATGATATATCCTGCTAGTGAGATCTCAATCACATGCTCTCTATTACTATTATTCCTACCACAACAGATTTAATATGTTAGATGTGAAATTGATGACATCTCATGGCTCAAATAATGATTGGCTACTCGCACTCTACTACCACAACTCCTCTGTGATTTCAATGCATGAGATGGACATGTTTCGATGGAGATTTTTATGTCCCCTGGGCCTATCACCTAACAGATAGACTAGTTGGACTTTGGAAAATGCTCACTAAGTCAAAGAACCTTACAGTTGTTTGACCACCAATAAACTAGATAGAGATGATAATTTTTGAATTACCTCGATTTCATTAATTTTTTAAGCTTCTCATATTCATTGGACCCGAGTCTCCTTCAAGACGGCCATCTTGAACCATTCTTAGATTGCTTCAATCCCCAATGACTACTATGAAAAGAGATAAAATGTCGATGAAACGTTATACATATGATAACTGAAGGGATTTGATAATATTTAGGCCTTGTTTTCAACATTATGCTGTATAGAAAACCTACAAGGTCAAAAATATGAATTATACAAATGTTGATGGAATTAAATCTAGAGTCTTTCTTCATGGTCGCTCAAGGTCAATTTATCTACTAAAAGTCTCCTCGCATATATTTTATCACCCATGATGATAAAACTATTTTTGCACACATTCTTGAATTGACATTGACAATGAAATAACAATTTACATAGGAAGAATTCTCAGAAGGAACAATTTACTAGTTCTAATGCATAAATATTAAAGGGGACTAGAGAGTAACATCATACAGTGGCATGATTCCAAAAAACCTTTTGAGGAAGAATATAATGGTAATTGGTGTTTCTTTTAACCATGATGACAAGCCTATTACCTATATCAATGGAAAACTAAATGAGACGAAGAAGAAATTTTGGGCTTCCATATATAATAGGCTAATGTTCCAACATTTGTCTCAATCTGATCTTTCTAGTCTTCGAGGAACCACATAGTGTACACTACAAGAATACCATAGGAATCTACAAGTTTCTCCCTATCTAACAACATAATATGCTAAATCAACACTTTCTGCTTCCACAAGAAAAATCAGTTTCTAGAATCCAAATCAACTATGAAATCATAATGACTTCATCCTAAATAAAAACCCTCACTGATAGCCATTATGGTCTTATTATTGTGTCTCCTTCAAGACTGAGGAATCTAATTTATAACTCATCTATCTATAGGACAAAATAAATTATGAAACCTAGTTTCGTCTAGGTTGAGGAACTAAAAACTAAACTCATTGTTCCATATGAAAAAAGGGATTACGAATTCTTGTGGTTTACACACATTTGAAGCAAGAAGGAATAGAGTTTTTTTCCCTCACTCCTTTTGGGATAATAGAGCTAATGTACTATTTAGTTTTCAAAAGGAAATATCATTAGTAAGGATCCACTTCCAATCACAAAAGAACTCAACCTTAAATTTTACTGAGGAAACAATATTACAAAGTCTTAATGAAAGAGTAGAACTACAATAAACCTATCTTATGTTTGCCAAGCTATTCCACACAATATTCATATATTGCAAAACAAATATTCTCTAGAAAGGAACACAACCTGTGATTATAAATGCCAAGATTTACTATGTTCACACATAAATGCTCTGGTTGATATCAATGTTGATATTACTTAAAAATAAACAGAACTGGGCATTTGACGTAAGTGTGGAAGAATCAAACATTAATACCCATATGCAAAGCTAAAAATAAAAATCATTTAAATATCAACATTAGCACAAAATCTATTCTCCTTATTTATCAACAATCAATAGAATGTATATGTATAAATACATGCATTAACACATCACCAAAGGAATAAATCCAAATATAATTATTTCCTTCAAAGAAGTATCGAAGTATATTTTACAATATTTGTTGCATTATGAAACTAACTCAAATAACCTACAAACCAAAATGAAATCTTATGATGCATATTTATACTTGAAGAACATTTTATGTTCTTTAACTAAATAGTACCTAGCTACTTTATCTAATAATCCTTCACTCAAAAGACAAATTATTATTTGTACACTCGAACAAGTTATTGATTAATCTAAGCACATAATCATTTATATTTCATAGCTTTTCAATTTCATTCATGCATCTAGGATGTATGTAATACAAGGTGCAATCAATACCTTTCTAACTATTTCAAACTACATCTAAAAGATACATAGTAGGTCCATTCAAACCAAGCCTAAAATCAAAACATTTTGTTAAAAACAATTATGGAGAAGTAAGAAGATATGAAGGATAAAGATTGAATTCATTATTATTCACAATGATGCATATTTATACAAGTCTCATGACACTTGGTTTCATATTCCAAGTGCTCTCTTGGACTCCCTTTGACTATTCAGATTCCACAACAACGCTTAGATGATTAGGTTTACAACATTCGCCCCTTAATATGAAGGGGTATGTATGAGTCCAAGAAGAGATATGTAATTAAAAATGTGTCAAAATATGCATGGAAACACTAGGATGCCTGTGCTCTCCGAAATGTTTCTATAACGAGGTGGTTTAAGGATGACCACTAACACTGGAATGCTTAGTGCAATTCCTGAAACTCTTCTAAATATTACAAGAAGATGAAATATTCTGCTAGAGGAGGTGTTCCTAATTATTTATATAGGGATAAATTCAACCTAGAAAAGGGAGGTCTACAACTTGTGGTGGTTTAAGGATGACCACCAACTACGAAATGATTAATGCAATTACTAGAACTTTTCCAAAATTTTTTAGAAGTTTAATTCTTCTGTTAGAGTAAGTGTCCCCAATTCTTTGAATATTGAGAAGATCAACCTCAAAAGTGAGGTCTAAACCATACATAGATGTTTTATGTCTGACCACCAACCAAAGGCATTCTCATGGGTATCTATGTCTCTCGCTACAAATCTCAATTATGTAGGATATTGAGGCTCTAACTCAGGCTTGCTTGATGTGGCTTTGAAGATTGGGTGTCAGAAGATGGAGAAATCTCAATTTCAAGACTATTCAATAATCTAGAACAAAGTTTGGCATATGATTGAAATATTTTCTTAGCTATTGACGGCCATTACCAAGAAGCTATCCATTCAAGGTCAATCTTGTATCTTGTAGGAGGCTCATTTTTGAAGAATTTGTGTGACGAATGAGTACTTTTATGACAGTTCTCCCATGGATGAAGATCAAAAAAATGATCCTTCATATGCACAACTCGGTCACAATGTTAGAATTTAACATTATGTTGTGGCTCTTATGGAAGACAAGTGAGATTTGAAACAAGTGAATATGAATTGTCATAAAGGTATCCATCACTATGAAATTGGAAGGGATTTGAGTAATTTGGATTATGAAAGGAAACGTCCTTATCATATCTGAGGCCAGTTGTGTGCTTGTTATGAATAAGCTCTTCCAAAGGTTTGATGATGGTCTTGGCAAGTGAAGGCTGAAATTTTATGTTTATATGTAGATCTTTTTCTTTAGTGACTTGATTAGTTTGCCATATCTGATAGGATTTTGTCTCAGTCTAAAAGAGAGGATTGTCCTGAACAAATAAAAGTTTATAATGATGACTACCCTTCTATAACTCATCTCGTTCAAGTTGTGACTCAAGCTGCAAAAAATAAATCTTTTCATGTGCATTTTGTGGAAATATTTTAATGTTTGAAAGAATGTATTTCTTCACATGGATTGTGTGGTCAGTACAAAAGTGTATCAAATCATTCAATAAATCTAATACTTTAGTCATTTGAGCCATTTTTAAAATAGAATTATGATTTTTTGGTTCAATTTGTTGATACAATGTCGAAATAACAACTTACTCCCTTCTTTAGTGAGCTCGAAGAATTGGAAACATGGACCAATGGTCTCTAAAGTTTGTTGAATTCACCTCACACATTGAACTTCAATCCACATATATCTAAATATTTCTATTCTCGCTATAAGAAATCAACATGGATTCCAAAATTCAACCTTTCATATAGAGATGTCAAAGCCATTCTCAACAGATTGTCATTTGATATGAAACTTCGACCAACACCAGAATTAAACAAATCACATAAACATAACGAGCATACCTCAACGTAAAACACATAAAGATTTCATTGAAAATAATTCTCAAGATTCAGGCAGTGATATTTAACACATTTGAAAATTAGATATGAAAAATATCAATGAACCAACACATATGGAGGAATTTTGAAGAACATGGAGGGGCATTCCAATGCATCACTACAATAATATATATACCACCTCTCCATCACACATATATAGACCAAGCCGTATGGAGACAATGTGTACAGTCCACAATATATTTAGAAAGGAACAATTGCTCACTTGCTTCTCAAATCATGCACAACTACTCACTAAATAGAATGGTTACATCTTAATTAGAATGAGGAGCCAATGAATACCTTTGAGACAATGCATCTTATGCTAGCAATCCTATTATGGCTCGGCGTTATGGTCGATGCCTTTCTAGAGGGTTTTTCTTGTACAAAAATGCAACAATTTAAACATGGTCCTCGATGAAAAAGAATTTCATTACAAATTCAACCGCTCTTTAATGTTGATAAGGATCTATTCAGTTGTTAGTTCCACTTCAAATTTCCACCTATGAAATTCTCTTCCTCATCTGAAGCAACATATTCACTCCACAAACACCATGTAGTTAAACATATATGGACAAATTTCTGCCCAAAGACATAATAAAGCATAAGTTTTGTTGTGTTAAGGTCCTGTTTTATTTATCCATAGTTTTTAGCAAGATTTCTCCATGATTTTTAGTAGTATTTGAACACACATAGATACATAATTCTCTTCGCAGGCCAAGCTAAGTTTTTATGCAACCAACTCACAAAATCAAAGAATATATAGATCAATGACCTAAAAATTAGCCTCTTTAAGGGGGAACCTCCTTTAGATTACACAAATGAACAATTCTTGGATGATTCAAATAATAAGGCCTCCTTTCTATATATTTTGGTCTAAGGGGTCAAAATATAATGAGAGCCTACCTTACAATAATATTGTAGGGGAACAAAACTAACAATAGTGGGATTCTTTGGGGAACAATAAGAAGAATATGGGGAATACATGGTCACATCAATACAATAAGGGGGTTTCATGAACAACAATAATGAGCTACACTAGTAATATAGGGACCTAAGCTACCCCTCTCCTTCAAAAAGTGTTTTCCTCAACTCTTGGGTAGTTATGGATGCTTATGTATAAAATTCTCATCCTATGATGTGAAATTTTTGGTGGGTAAGTTCTTCCACTTGATGAGATACTTTGAAATTGATCGATTTTGTAGGTGTCGAGTTTGCGTATATGTGACTGCTTTAGGTTCCAATATGATTTTTCCTTCCTCGTCTAGCCACAAAAATATTTTTTGAACTTGGAGATTGTCATCTATAACCTTCCTTAAACATGAAATATGGAAAAATCAGTGCACTCGAGAAGATGAAGGGAGATCCAATTTGTATTCCATAGTAACAATACTTTGCAAAACCTTGTAAGGACCATAGTACTTTAGTGATAATTTATCTTTCTTATCTAGCTTGAGGGACCTTTGTTTGTATGGTTGTATCTGGAAAAATACTGAGTCACCTACATCAAAACTTATTCCACGTCGATGTTGGTATGCCTATTGTTTCATTTGATTTTGTGCCAAAGTGAGGTTATCCTTTAAAAGTTGGAGATGTTTTTGTTGATGCTCGACGTGAGCTTTCAATGCCTGAATATTTTTTTCTTGATATGTTGTTCAATCTTGAGAGTTTGAGGAGTTGTAATTCCTGGCATTGCATTATAGGATATAGTCGGATTCATTTCTTGTTTCTCTAGGGTTGTTTCGTTGTGTATATCCTCTTAGTTTAACATTTATTCGTCCTTTTCTTCCTCCTCTTCACAATCTATGTAAACCAATTTCTTCTCAACACACTTATGAACTTTAGTGTATTTTCTATCACAAAAGTAACAAATACCTTTTTCCATTTTTTTTTCCAATTGTTGTGCTGTCAACCTTGTAGGTTATGGGAGGCTAGGATCAACAACGTAACTTCCATATTTATAGTTATGAGTGGTCAGCTTCCTTGTTGCCATAATTTTGATTTCAATTTTCTTCCCAACCTGAATTCCTTCTCCAATGAATCAGGTTCTCAAAGGAAAACCTCATGTTTGATTTTATCTTTTAAATTCCCTATGAAGACATCAATCCTATGCTCCTCTAGAATATCATTTACCCTTATATTCAATTTTTGGAAGTCCTCAATGTGCCTTTGAACACTTTTGTTTGAGATTTATCAATTGGCGAAAGAATGTGTTTCACTTTGTATCGTCATAATTTGCTATCAATTCCTCCATATAAATGGACCAAGTGACAATTTGTTTACCATATAAAAGCCATCAATACCATACAAACTTATTCGGTTCTAAATATAAAGTTGCAATACATAACTTTTATGTGTTTTTCACATTATGGAGATCAAAATATTGTCCATTTGTAGTGTCCATGTTACAATATCCTTCAATCAAAATTCCTCATATGAGTCTTTGGAATATGGTGGGTCTTCAATCCAACATTACGTTCTATGAAATCATGATTAAGATTTCTTTTTTTCTCATCATGAGTTTCCTCTACTACCTTTTCGCCATTATGAAGCTTTTCTTGTAGTGAGTTTGTCGCAACTTCCTTCAAACCTTTGATGTATTTCTTTAGATCTTCCATGTTTCCATTAAAATTTTCTTCTATTCCATTGATCTTGTTGATCACAGCTTCAATATTTTATGTTACATTTTGTGAGAGTGAAATTTGTGGCATTTGGTCTCGTAATTCTGATATATAATGTTGGATTTATTCCTCTTCTTCAGGAGTCATTGTAGAGCTTTCAGATTGATTAATAGGTGTCCATATTTTCTTTATTTGAGTCATTTTGGAATAAAAAATTATATATGTGCTTCAATATGCCCTCTGAATTACGTCAAACTAATTTTTCAAATAGATGTTATGCAATTTTAAAAAACTAAACACCTCTATTTTCACTTTGTAGGAGCTTGATATTGAGTCTATTGTATCTCTATAATTTGGGATCTCCAAGGTTTGAAACTGCATCCTGTGTTATCCCTCTGAGTTTTCTTTCCAACCCCACAAGTATGATGAAGATTGGATTCTCCAAAAATGAGGTATTCCCAATTTTCCACGATCACTAGATTATAGACTAGTTCAATAGATCAAACTTGTAAAAAGTGTCGTGTCTCACTGTTTCAATATTCAACGCTGAAAATGATATGCAACAAACTAAATTTTGTCCTATTTGTGTTACCTTTTACGCAATTCCAATCTTATGCACACAGAGAAAGTTATGAAAATTTTCCCAAGGTCACATGTTTGAGATAGAATTCGGAAGCCTCCCAAAACCCTAACTTCCTTAGCTCGTATCTCTGAAAATTTAGTGGTACAAGATCTAAAATTTGGACATGAGGTTCATCTAAATTTAAGATCAAATGGGTTTTAATTTGAACATTTGAAACTTCGTATAAAAGGCGTTATAGCAAAAATTCCATGATGACCTGTTTGAAGGAGTAAAACCCTAGAGTCCAAAGCTCTTATACTAAATGTTATGCAACGAGCTAAAAAAATAGAAGAATAGATAGA
This sequence comes from Pinus tabuliformis, assembly GCA_031772625.1. Classification (NCBI taxonomy): domain Eukaryota; kingdom Viridiplantae; phylum Streptophyta; class Pinopsida; order Pinales; family Pinaceae; genus Pinus; species Pinus tabuliformis. The sequence goes on from CM062814.1 coordinate 410,355,457, forward strand.
TCAACCACTTCAAAATTAGTCTCTTCAAGGGGGAAACATCCCTTACAGTAGACAAATGAATAACTATTGGATGATACAAATGATAAGACATCCTTTCTATATCTAGGAGTCTAAGGGGTCACATTATAATCATAGCCGACATAACAATAATATTGTAAGGGAAAAACAATTACTATAGTGGGATTCTATGGGGAAAAATAATAAAGATGTGGGAATAGATGGGCACAAAAATACAATAAGGGGGTTTATATAATAACAATAAGGGGTTACACTATTAGTATAGGCACCTAACATAAGTGGTGGGTCATTCATCTCCATAGGAAAATACTTGGGAATTCTTCAACATCGACTCTGAAGTGATTTTCTTTGAAACCATGGTGGAGGGTCTAACTCACGTTCACACTATGTGAACCCTGGGGCTACTTTCTCTTTATGACCAATGTGGAGAGAAATAAATTTTTGAAAGGAGATTCCAAATAATTGAGATCCTCGTGCTCATAAAACCATTCGTTCAATGAATGCTCCTATGACAGGCTTAAACTAGGGAGACATTTGCGAATACCAAGTGTTGATTTCCAAAAACAGATGGAACCAAATCAAGGAGAAATAAAGTGTGTTAATGTGCATAAGATAAAACACATATTATTGAATAATTGTTTCCTTGGTCTCGGTTTCTAAAATGACTATATCTTGATTTGGAACCATGGAAAAAGACATTATTGGCAAGCCTTAAAAACACACATAAAATGGGCTCCAACAAAAAATTGAAAGACAGACAAGAAAATAATAACATCGAAAATGGAATTTTGGAGCAGAGTTCAAAATCGCATAGACATAGAACTATAAAGGCCAGATAAAATAAGTGGCTCACACTAGAGCATGGCAAGAGACAACTAGATCTGATACCATGTTAAACACAACTATGGGAAAGAAAAAAGATATGAAGGATCAACATTGAATGCATTACTATTCACAATGATAGATATTTATGCAAGTATAGTGACCCTCAGTTCTTCGAAGTAGTCTCTTGGACTCCCTTTGACTATTTAGCTTCCCCACCAACCCTTAGAGGATTAGGTGTCTAACAAATTCAAACTCATAGTTTGCTTTCACTAGACAATATATAAAAGGTTACCAAGTATTACATATATAAAACAAAGTTTCACCATGTAATAAGAAAAATTAGAAAGGATGGCAATCACACTTAGATACTCGTGACCTAAATATTACAAAAGAACATTTATCAGAGTCAGAGAATATAAATGATTTATGAGGGATTGATGAGAGTAAATTTGTTGAAGGAAAAACATAGTGGATGATAACCTAGTTATTTTGGCTATGATAAAACATATGCCTAATTAAGTTTTTATTTTTATTGGCGAGGAATGGGAACTAACGTAAGGAAGTTTGTTGATAAATGTAGAATTTCTCAATATGTTAAATGAAAGCAATAGAATCATGAGTTTTATCATGTCATGGAAATCAATTAGTATGGAATGTCTCATCTTTGTACTTAGAAATTTTGGAAAATAAGAAGTTAGAAGAGCTAGTGTAGAGTAAGTTGTCATAGCCTTGTAGAGAATACATGAAAAAATTAAATAATAGCTACAAGAAAGTAGCCAAAATTATATAAAAAGTTAGGATCTCAGAGAAAGAGAAGTGAGCTTTGGAGTTGGCGATCACTTAAAGTGCTTTTGAGAAGATAAGGGTTTGCAAAAGTTGAGTATAATAAGCCAAAGCTGAAGAGAATTAAGAAACTTATTAGCAAATGGATATCAGAATGAAATAACACAACTATATTACAAACTCTAAAACGATAGTATAAATATATAAAGCATTACAGTTATTACAAACGCTAAAATAATAGTATAAATATATAAAGCATTACGTACATAATTGGAGAATGATTGGGATAAAGACTGGGAATTCGAGAATTGGAGAATGCTTGGGATAAAGACTCAATGCTTGAGTAGTTTTGGAAGCTTATGCATAAAATTCTCATCCCATCATGTGAAATCTTCGGTGGGTAATTTCTTCCATTTGACAAGATACTTTGAAATTGATCAATTTTGTAGGTCTTGAGTTCGCGTATATGTGACTGCTTCAGGTTCCAATATGATTTTTCCTTCCTCATCCAACCCCAACAATATTTTTTGAAGTTGGAGCTTGTCGCCTATAACCTTCTTTAAATATGGAATATGGAAAGTTGGGTGCGCTCGAGAAGATGAAGGGAGATCTAATTTGTATTCCATAGTAACAATCGTTTGCAACACCTTGTAAGGACCATAGTACTTTGGTGATAGTTTACCTTTATTTGCTTGTTGGAGGGACCTCTGTTTGTATGGTTGTCTCTGGGAAGATACCCAATCACTTAAATCAAAACTTATTCCACTTCGATGTTGATCAGCTTGTTGTTTCATTCGATTTTGGGCCAAAGTGAGGTTATCCTTTAAAAGTTAGAGAAGTGTTTGTTGATGCTTGATGTTAGCTTTCAATGCCTAAATATTTTTCTTCTTGATATGTCCTTCAATCTTGAGAGTTTGAGGAGTGGTAATTCCTACCATTGCATTACAGGATATAGTCGGATTCATTTCTTATTTCTCTAGGGTTGGTTCGTGGCGTATATCCTCTTATTTTGACATTTCTTCATCCTTTTCTTCCTCCTCTTCACAATCTATGTAAACTAATTTCTTCTCGACACACTTATGACCTTTAGTGTATTTGCTATCACAACTGTAAATAATATCTTTTTCTATTTTTTCTTCCAACTTTTGTGGTGTCAACCTCGTAGGTTATGGGAGACTATGAGCAACAACGTGACGTCCATCTTTATAGTTATGAGTGGTCTCCTTCCTTTTTGCCATCATTTTGCTTTCAATTTTTATTCCCAACCTGAATTCCTTCTCCAATGAATCAGGTTCTCAAAGGAAAACCTCATGTTTGATTTTTACTTTAAATTCCCTATGAAGAGATCAATCCTATGCTCCTATAGAATATCATTTACCCTTATATTAAATTTTTGGAAGTCCTCAATTTGCTATTGAACCCTTTTATTTGAGATTTATCAATTGGAGAAAGAAGGTGTTTCACTTTGTATCCTCATAATGTGCTATCAATTCCTCCATAAAAATGGACCAAGTGAAAAATTTGTTCAAGATAGAAAATCCATCGATACCATACAAACTTATTGGGTTCTAAATATAAAGTTGCAATACATACCTTTTGTGTGTTTTTCACATTATAGAGATCCAAATATTTCTCCATCTGTAGTATCCATGTTACGATAACCTTCCCATCAAAATTCCTCATATCAGTCTTTGGAATATAGTGGGTCTTCAATCCAACATTATGTTCTCTGAAATGATGATTAATATTTATTTTGTTCTCATCATGAGTTTCCTCTGCTATCTTTTCCCCATTAGCAAGATTTTCTTGTAGCGACTTTGTCCTGGCTTCCTTCACACCCTCAATGTTTCATTCAGTGTTTCTTCTATTCCATTGATATTGTTGATCATAGCTTCGATAGTTTATGTTACATTCTGTGAGAGCAAAATTTGTTGCACTTGCTCTCGCAATTTTGATATATCATGTTTCATTTATTCCTCTTCTTCAGGATTCATGGTAGATATTTTAGATTTCTTACTAGGTGTTTCTATTTTCTTGCTTCGAGTTAGTTTGAAATAAAAAATTATATATATTCTTCACTATGCACTTTGAATTACATCAATTTGATTTTTCAAACGGAAGTTATGCAATTCTTAAAAAACTAAACACCCTTTTTTTCACTTTTTAGGTGATTGATATTGAATATATTGTATATCTGTAATTTGGGATCACCAATGTTTGAAATTTCTATTTGTGTTATCCCTTTGAGTCTTCTTTCTAACCCCACAAGTCTCATTGAGATTGGATTCTCCAAAAAATATGTATTCCCAATCTTCGAGGAGGATCGGATTATAGACTAGTTCATTAGATTGTACTTGTACAAAATGTCTTGTCTCATTATTTCAATATTAGGCACTGTAAATGATACCCATTAACTACACTCTATTCTTTTTGTGTCATGTTTTATGAAATTTGAATCTGATTCTCAGAGAGAAAGTTATCACAATTTTTACATTTTGTCATTTTTGTGTCATGTTTTACGAAATTTAAATCTGATTCTCAGAGAGAAAGTTATGACAATGTTCCGAAGGTCATGTGTTTGATATGGAATGTGGGAGTCTAATAAAACCCTAAATTCCTTAGATCATATATCTAAAATTGTAGAGACACAAGATATGCAATTCAAACATGACGTTTATCAAGATTTCAGATCAAATGGGTTTTAATTTCAACTTCTCAAACTTCGTAAAAAAAGTTATAGCGAAAATCCCACAATGCTATGTTTGAAGAAGAAAACCATAGAATCCAAAGCTCTCATACCAAAAGTTACTCAACAAGCTAACAAAATAGAATAATAGATAGATCAACCACTTCAAAGTGAGTCTCTTCAAGGGGGAAACCTCATTTACATTACCCAAATGAACAAATCTTGCATGATAAAAATGATAAGACCTCATTTCTATAAATAGGAGTCTAAGGGGTAAAATTATAAGCCCGCATAACAATAATATTGTAATGGAAAAGAAATAACAATAGTGGGCTTCTATGGGGTAAAATAATAAAAATATGGGGAATACATGGGCACAACAATACAATAAGGGGGTTTCACTAATAATAATAAGGGGTTACACTAGTAGTATAGGGACTTAACATAAGTGATGGGTCCTTCATCTCCATAGGAAAACACTTGGGAATTGTTAAACATCAACTCTGAAGTGATCTTCTTAGAAATCATGGTGGAGGCTCGAACTCGGGTCACAGTATGTGAACCCTCAGACTAATTTCTATCTAGGACCAATGTGGAGAGAAATCATGTTTTGAAAGGAGATTCCAAATAATTGAGCTCCTTGTGCTCATAAAACTGTTTGCGCAATGAATGCTCCTATGGAAGGCTTATAATAGGGATACATCTCCGAATACCAAGCACTAATTTCCCAAAACATATGTTTCCAAATCAAGGAGAAAGAAAGTGTGTTACTGTGCATAATATAGAACATGTATTACTAAATAATTGTTTCCTTGGTCTCGGTTTTTAGAATGACTATAGCTAGATTCAGAATGATGGACAAAGAATTTATTGACAAGCCTAAAAAACACACATAAAATGGGCTCCAATAGAAAATTGAAGGATAGACAAGCAACAAATAACATCCAAAATAGAATTTTGGGAGCATAGCTCAAAATCACATAGATAGAGATCTACAAATTCCACAGAAAATAAGTGGCTGACACTAGAGCAAGGCAAGAGACCATAGGCTTTGATACCATGCTAAACACAACTATGGGGAAGACAAAAGATATGAAGGGTCAACCTTGAATGCATTACTATTCACAATGATAGATATTTATACAAGTCTACTGACCCTTGGTTTCATATTACAAGTAGTCTCTTGGACTCCCTTTGACTGTTCACCTTCCCCACCAACTAGTAGAGGATTAGGTTTCCAACAAATTCAAAGTGATATAGTACATTCACTAGACAATATATAAAAGGTTACCAAGTCTTGCATATATAAAACAAATTTTCACTGTGTAATAAGAAAAATTAGAAAGGACTTAGATTACACTTAGATACTCATGACCTAAATATTACGAAAGAACATTTCGTCACAATCACATAATCTCAATGATTTATGAGGGATGGATGAGAGTAAATTTTTTGAATGAAAAACACACTAGAGGATAAGATGGTTATTTTGGCTATGGTAAAAAATATTCCTATGTAAGTTTTTATTTTTATTAGGAGGGAATGAGAACTAATGTGAGGAAGTTTATGGATAAATGTAGAATTTGTCAATATGTTAAAGGAAAAAAATAGAATCTTTAGTTCTCTCACATAGTAGAAATCAATTAGTATCGAATGTATGAGCATTGTACTTATGAATTTGGGAAAATAAGAAGTTCGAAGAGCTAGTGCAGAGTAAGTTGTCATAGTCTTGTAGAGAATACATGAACAAGTTAAAGAATGGCTACATGAAAGTAGCCAAAAGAATATAAAAAGGTAGGATTTGAGAGAAAGAGAAGTGAGCTTTGGAGTTGGCCATCCGATAAAGTCCTTTTGAGAAGATAAGGGTTTGTAAAACTTGAGTACAATAAGCCAAAGGTGAAGAAAACTGTGAAAGTTCTTAGCAAATGCATATGAGAATAAAATACCCCATGATAGAAGGACCTCTCCTATATTTAATGTTGTACAACTGCATCCCCGTAGAGAACTTGATGTAGAGGATGGGAACGATACAAAAGAGATTTGTTGGAAGAAGAAATTACTCACTTTCAAAGAGGTGCACATAGAGCATAAACTTAATCAAGGAATTGCAAAGGGAAAATAAAAAAATATTTATATGAGTATTTGGTCAAGTGGAAGGGTCTTCTAACTAAATAAGAAACTATACGAGTCCTCGAGAGATGCAAAAACATGGCATAAATATTTAATGTCTCATCGACATGCCTCCATGAAATATTTTATTTTCTAGGACTTTGATGCAAGAGTATCATACATAACTTCCCTTTTCTTTAATACCTAGAATTTTTTATGTGTAAGGTCGTTTAACCCCATGAAATCTAATAGTTTTTATGAGCTGTCATAGAGTTTTTGAAATTTGGATGGATGTAATTATCTTAAAGGTTATTAATTAAATCACATTGTGTGTTGTGGTGATATGTTATTTAATGAGAGAATATATAAAAGGAGAGGACTTGAGGTGCACAACTTACTTTAAAAATAGGCCACAAAAACGTAACCTTAGATCTAGGCTAAAACATGTGTGCCCTAGGTTCATATGATAGCCTAAAATCATAGTTATTCATTGTCAACCATATTCAAAATGTCCAATCACAATCAAGTAGCTGAAAAAAGGTTAACCATATTCAATTATAGCCTATCATAAGCAATTTTAGTTTAACATGCACAAGCATGGCCACCACAATTAATCATTTATTTCTGAAATATAATTTTACCATATTTTACTATAAGATGGATCTTACTATGTTCCACTCATCCTACCAACAGGCCTCAAAGATATCCCTATGTACAAAAGAGTGAAATTGAACGTATGGTTGCAGAAATGCTAGAGGCTGGTATAATTCAACCTAGTCAAAGTTTTTTCTCTACTTCAGAAGTATTGGTTCACAATAAGGATGGATCATGGCGCATGTGTCTATATTATAGGGAGCTCAATAATGTCACAATTAAGGATAAATTTCCCATTCCTATCATTGATGAATTGCATTGATCAAATATTAATCAATGCCCTAAGTGATAGCTCAAATATTAATATGTTCGAAATAATGTTGAACCCGAGCAACCGGATATATCTCGTATTCCTGATTCTAGCACCGTGAATGGTTCGAAAAACAGACACCGTATGAAGGAGTTATTGCGATTTGAAGAGTCCAGTAAACTAAAATTTATGGAAATTTGAACAAGATTAATTTGTTTCTTGAAAATATTAAAAATAAGTATATTCAAAGGAAGGAATATTTCCTTTTGGAGTAAGCACTAAACCTTTCCTTAAACGTCTTTCTTTAAGTTCTGTATTGAGAACGTGGGTAGTATCTAGAAAGTGGGAAACGATATCTCACGTGGACAAAACGTTGTAAATGGTATTCTACGATTTCACGTGATTAACCTTAGCAATCGACACATAGCATGGGAAAAATACTTTTCTTATGCACCCTCGACCTGATATTAGTTATGGAAGAATTTGCGTGAGATTGCGTGACATCCGTTCAATTGGACATGTCACATTGACAGTGGAGATTGTCTGGGCTAGTTTCCGAGCAAATGATGCAATATCTGTTGGATCTGTAGAAGTGAGGTGAATGGCGTGGATTGATCGATGGTGTAGATTCCACAAAGTGAAATTATTTTGATGCCCACATAACTGCTAATTGTAAACAGTCCGACGTAGTTGCCAATTAATACAACCACCAACCTTATCCCTAACCGTCAGGGATTAACTAATCCATATGCATGCCAGAAAGTTATTGTAACAACTACCTCCCACGGTTAGCCTGGAAAAGCAGCTAACCCTAGGTATTATGCCAACTTTAACTAGAATTAGGTGCACATCGCCAAAATTTGTGGAGTATCCCTAGGGGATATGGACTAAATGCACTCTAGGATCCGTTTTTGAAAAGACAGAGTGAAAGAAAGAGTCTAGTTAGGCCAATTAGAGCCTTCTGAAGCCAATGGAATAGTCCAAAGAAGTTAAGGAGGTCATCTTCATAGAATTTTTCATCCAGGGAGATTTTGGAGCTCAGGGCCACCAGGGGTTTGAGGCAGTTGTAGGAGCTACCAGTACTCATTCTTAGAAAATAAATAGTTATTACTGACTGTAATGAGCCCTATGAATCCATTTCATGGATTTTTATAAACATTTGGAGACTTCTAAAGGCCTAGATGTTACGGGGAAGTTTCAGGCAGCCTAGTGCCAACCGTGGAGGATGTCCTAGTTTGGGGATGCAGTGCTCATTTTGAGGAGATGATGAGTCTATTGTTGGTGTCTGATATGTGTTAGAGATAGTAGAAGAGGTTTTAGTGATAGTTAAAGAATTCTGAAGGGGTTAGTGCCGTCAAGATTCTTAGGGTAGCTCAGAGCGCTGATTGAAGGAATCAAGTCTAAGGGAGCTTAGATCTGTTTGCAGAGTGATGCCAGTCATGACAAGGGTATAGATGGTATTTATTCTAAGCCCATTGGTTCAGTTCAGTAGACTTTGGAGTTAAGTGTGGAACCTGTAAAATAAACTTTTCCATAATTCCAAAGAACCAAGTCAAGATGACAAAAGCTCAAGGAGACGTAGCCCACGATATTCAGGTGAACACCTAGATTAAATTTGTTGTTATGTGTGGTTATTTATTTTTTGCATTATATGACTATCATATGTGTTTAATGTCAACAGAAACAAATGGTCTCAAAACACTTAGGCAATTAAAAACAAACAACATGTACACCTGTTTCAAGTATTTAATTTCGTAAATGTCATATATAAGCTATATCATTTATTTGTCAAGCTTTGAGTGGGAGGTTCTTTTAATAATAACAAGTTGTCAAAACCCGATTTCAGACCATGCATGGATCAATTTTCTTCACCAAGTTGGATCTTTATTCAAGATATCATCAAATCAGAATGAAGACTGAATACATTAAAAAAGCAGAATTTAGAACTCATGAGGGTCATTTTTAATTTTTTGTCATGTCTTTTAGCCTTACTAATGCACCTTCTACATTTCAAGGTTTGATGAATTCTATTTTCAAACCCTAGCTTAGAAAATTTGTGTTATTATTTTTTGATGATATACTAATATACAACAAGTCTTGGAAGGATCATGTGCAACATCTTGACATGGTGCTCAAAATATTGGAGGATAAACGATTATATGAAAAAATATCCAAATGTTTCTTTGGAGTACAAGAGGTCAAATATCTAGGTCATATTTTATCTCATGAAGGTGTTAAGGTACACCCTAGAAAAACTAAAACCATTAATGAATGGAAAATCCCCAGATCCATAAATCATCTACGAGGATTTATTGGATTGACAGGGTATTATCTCTTGTTTGTAAAGAATTATGGGTGAATAGAAGCACCTCTAACAACATTATTGAAGAAATATGCATTTTCATGGACTCTAGAAGAAATAAAGGCCTTTGAACATCTTAAAGAGACAATGTGCCAAGCACCAGTCTTAGCTACATTGGACTTCACAAAAACGTTTATTGTGGAATGTGATGCCCCGGGAAATGGAAGTGGTGTTGTTTTAATGCAAGAAGAAAGAACCATTTCTTCTGAAATTCATCCAATCAAAGGAAAGTATTTACACAAAGCTATTTATGAGAAGGAAATTTTGGCAATACTACATGCACTTCAGAAATGGTGACCGTACCTAATGGGAAGACACTTCAAGGTAAAAACAGATCACGATCGTCTTAAATAGTTTTTATAAGAAATATTATCTTTAGAAAAGCAGCAAAAATGGGTCACAAATATGTTGGGTTATGACTTTGAGATCATCTACAGAAGAGGGAAGCAAAATGTTGTGGCCGATGCACTCTCAGGAAAGGACGAGGATGTGGAAACATTTCTTGGCCCGATTTCTATTATCCAAATAGATTGGATAAATGAAGCAAGGGATGAATGGAGGAATGACTAGGAAGAATGGGCACTCATTCAAAAGATACAAAAAGATCCCAATACATCTCATAAATTTAGCTAGAAAAATGATTCATTATAGTACAACGATCGGTTATACCTATTTAAGAATTCCCAACTCAAACAAAGGATTCTTAGGGAATTGCATACCTCTCTATTAGGAGGGCACTCATGATTTCTAAAATCCTACCACAGGGTTAATAAGGATTTCTTTTGGGATGGCCTTAAATTGGATATTCGGAAGTTTATGGCGAAATGTTTGGTTTGCCAACAAAATAAAGTTGAAACAATTAAGACCCCAAAACTATTACAACCTTTATCCACTCCAAGGCAATGGTGGGAGGATGTTTCATTGGAGTTTATCACAAGTTTACCCAAGTCCAAAGGAAAGAGTGTTATCAAGGTGGTAGTTGACAGGCTTACCATGTATGGACACTTTTGTGCATTATCTCATCCAGTTAAAGCGAGTACAATTTCTACTACATTTATGGAAATAATTCAAAAGCTACATGGAAGCCCAAAGATTATTTTAAGTGACAGAGATCCCATTTTCACTAGAAATTTTTGGACAAAATTATTCTCTTTCCTTGGTACGCAGTTAGCTCATAGCTCATCTTATCATCGTCAATTTGATTAGCAAACTGAGATAGTAAACAAATGTTTGGAAGGATATATTCGTTGCTTTGTATCTAATAAATAGATACAATGGGTCAAATGGTTGCCTCTGGCTAAGTGGTGGTATAACACTTCCTTCCATACTGCAACAAAAATGACCCCATTTATGGAACTTTATGGATATCATCCACCATCCATCACATCATATTTAATAGAAAATTCTAAGGTTCAAGCAATGGAAGATCACGTCGAGAATCAACAACATGTTCTACAACTCTTAAAGGATAACCTCACCTTGGTGCATAATAGAATGAAACAGAAGGCATATCGACATCGTAGAGAAATATGTTTTGATCTAGGTCATTGGGTATTCCTACGGCCACAACCATATAAAAAAATGTCCCTCAAGTAAGCTAAGAAGGATAATAAATTATCACCAAAGTATTATGGTTCATAAAAGGTGTTGCAAAAGATAGATACTATGACATACAAATTGGAGCTCCCTACAGCTTCCCGAGTGCACCCCATTTTCCATGTTTCATGCTTAAAGAAGGTTATAGGTGACAAGCTTCCAGTTCAAACAATATTTCCAAAACTTGATGAGGAAGGAAAAATCATATTAAGACCTGAAGCAATCAAAGAAACAAGAACTCGACAACTACAAAATCTATCAATTTCAGAGTATCCCATCAAGTGGAAGAACTTACCATTGAAGATTCCACATGGGAGGATGATAAATTTATACAGAAGCATCCAGAACTAACCAAGCACTGACGACAACACTTTTTTGAGGGAGAGGGGCATGTTAGGTCACTATAATACTAGTGATACCCCCATTACTATTGTCGTTGTATTCTTTATTGTTATTTCTGTTCCCCTATCGTCCCCATATTATTATTATTTTTCCGCATATAATCCCACTATTGTTATTTTTGTGCCTTTATATTATTATTATTATGTCATCTTTGGTTATATTGTGACCACTTAGACTCCTATACATAGAAAGAAGGTTTTTTCATTTGAATCATCTAAGAATTGTTCATTTGCGTAATGTAAAGGAGGTTTCCCCCTCGGAGAGGCTTATTTTTAAGGCGTTGATCTATCTCTTCTATATTTTTGTGAGCTGGCTTCATAACGCAACCCTAACATAGGTGGATTCTAGATGATAGATGATATATCCTGCTAGTGAGATCTCAATCACATGCTCTCTATTACTATTATTCCTACCACAACAGATTTAATATGTTAGATGTGAAATTGATGACATCTCACGGCTCAAATAATGATTGGCTCCTCGCACTCTACTACCACAACTCCTCTGTGATTGCAATGCATGAGATGGACATGTTTCGATGGAGATTTTTATGTCCACTGGGCCTATCACCTAACAGATAGACTAGTTGGACTTTGGAAAATGCTCACTAAGTAAAAGAACCTTACAGTTGTTTGATCACCAATAAACATAGATAGAGATGATAATTTTTGAATTACCTCGATTTCATTAATTTTTTAAGCTTCTCATATTCATTGGACCCGAGTCTCCTTCAAGAGGGCCATCTTGAACCATTCTTAGATTGCTTCAATCCCCAATGACTACTATGAAAAGAGATAAAATGTCGATGAAAAGTTATACTTATGATAACTGAAGGGATTTGATAATATTTAGGCCTTGTTTTCAACATTATGCTGTATAGAAAACCTACAAGGTCAAAAATATGAATTATACAAATGTTGATGGAATTAAATCTACATTCCTTCTTCGTGGTCGCTCAAGGTAAATTTATCTACTAAAAGTCTCCTCTCATATATTTTATCACCCATGATGATAAAACTATTTTTACACACATTCTTGAATTGACATTGATAATGAAATAACAATTTACATAGGAAGAATTCTCAGAAGGAACAATTTACTAGTTCTAATGCATAAATATTAAAGGGGACTAGAGAGTAACATCATACAGTTGCATGATTTCAAAAAACCTTTTGAGGAAGAATATAATGGTAATTGGTGTTTCTTTTAACCATGATGACAAGCCTATTACCTATATCAATGGAAAACTAAATGAGACTAAGAATAAATTTTGGGCTTCCATATATAATAGGCTAATGTTCCAACATTTGTCTCAATCTGATCTTTGTAGTCTTCGAGGAACCACATAGTATACACTACAAGAATACCATAGGAATCTACTAGTTTCTCCCTATCTAACAACATAATATGCTCAATCAACACTTTCTGCTTCCACAAGAAAAATCAGTTTCTAGAATCCAAATCAACTATGAAATCATAATGGCTTCATCCTAATTAAAAACCCTCACTGATAGCCATTATGGTCTTATTATTGTGTCTCCTTCAAGACTGAGGAATCTAATTTCTAACTCATCTATCTATAGGACAAAATAAATTATGGAACCTAGTTTCATCTAGGTTGAGGAACTAAAACCTAAACTCATTGTTCCATATGAAAAAAGGGATTACGAATTCTTGTGGTTTACACACATTTGAAGCAAGAAGGAATAGAGTTTTTTTTCCCTCACTCCTTTTGGGATAATAGAGCTAATGTACTATTTAGTTTTCAAAAGGAAATATCATTAGTAAGGATCCACTTCCAATCAAAAAAGAACTCAACCTTAAATTTTACTGAGGAAACAATATTACAAAGTCTTAATGAAAGAGTAGAACTACAATAAACCTATCTTATGTTTGCCAAGCTATTCCACACAATATTCATATATTGCAAAACAAATATTCTCTAGAAAGGAACACAACCTGTGATTATAAATGCCAAGATTTACTATGTTCACACATAAATTCTCTGGTTGATATCAATGTTGATATTACTTAAAAATAAACAGAACTGGGCATTTGACGTAAGTGTGGAAGAATCAAGCATTAATACCCATATGCAAAGCTAAAAATAAAAATCATTTAAATATCAACATTAGCACAAAATCTATTGTCCTTATTTATCAACAATCAATAGAATGTATATGTATAAATACATGCATTAACACATCACCAAAGGAATAAATCCAAATATAATTATTTCCTTCAAAGAAGTATCGAAGTATATTTTACAATATTTGTTGCATTATGAAACTAACTCAAATAACCTACAAACCAAAATGAAATCTTATGATGCATATTTATACTTGAAGAACATTTTATGTTCTTTAACTAAATAGTACCTAGCTACTTTATCTAATAATCCTTCACTCAAAAAACAAATTATTATTTGTACACTCGAACAAGTTATTGATTAATCTAAGCACATCATCATTTATATTTCATACCCTTTCAATTTCATTCATGCATCTAGGATGTATCTAATACAAGGTGCAATCAATACCTTTCTAACTATTTCAAACTACATCTAAAAGATACATAGTAGGTCCATTCAAACCAAGCCTGAAATCAAAACATTTTGTTAAAAACAATTATGGAGAAGTAAGAAGATATGAAGGATAAAGATTGAATTCATTATTATTCACAATGATGCATATTTATACAAGTCTCATGACACTTGGTTTCATATTCCAAGTGCTCTCTTGGACTCCCTTTGACTCTTCAGATTCCACAACAACGCTTAGATGATTAGGTTTAAAACATTCGCCCCTTCATATGAAGGGGTATGTATGAGTCCAAGAAGAGATATGTAATTAAAAATGTGTCAAAATATGCATGGAAACACTAGGATGCCTGTGCTCTCCGAAATGTTTCTATAACGAGGTGGTTTAAGGATGACCACTAACACTGGAATGCTTAGTGCAATTCCTGAAACTCTTCTAAATATTACAAGAAGATGAAATATTATGCTAGAGGAGGTGTCCCTAATTATTTATATAGGGATAAATTCAACCTAGAAAAGGGAGGTCTACAACTTGTGGTGGTTTAAGGATGACCACCAACTATGAAATGATTAATGCAATTACTAGAAGTTTTCCAAAATTTTGTAGAAGTTAAAGTCTTTTGTTAGAGTAAGTGTCCCCAATTCTTTGAATATTGAGAAGATCAACCTCAAAAGTGAGATCTAAACCATACATAGATGTTTTATGTCTGACCACCAACCAAAGGCATTCTCATGGGTATCTATGTCTCTCGCTACAAATATCAATTATGTAGGATATTGAGGCTCTAGCTTAGGCTTGCTTGATGTGGCTTTGAAGATTGGGCGTCAGAAGATGGAGAAATCTCAATTTCAAGACTATTCAATAATCTAGAACAAATTTTTCCATATGATTGAAATATTTTATTGGCTATTGACGACCATTGCCAAGAAGCTATCCATTCAAGGTCAATCTTTTATCTTGTAGGAGGCTCATTTTTGAAGAATTTGTGTGACGAACGAGTATTTTTATGACAATTCTCCCATGGATGAAGATCAAAAAATGATCCTTCATATGCACAACTCGGTCACAATGTTCGAATTTAACATTATGTTGTGGCTCTTATGGAAGACAAGCGAGATTTGAAACAATGAATATGAATTGTCATAAACGTATCCATCACTATGAAATTGGAAGGGATTTGAGTAATTTGGATTATGAAAGGAAACATCCTTATCATATCTGAGGCCAGTTGTGTGCTTGTTATGAATAAGCTCTTCCAAAGGTCTGATGATGGTCCTGGCAAGTGAAGGCTGAAATTTTCTGTTTATATGTAGATAGTTTTCTTCAGTGACTTGATTAGTTTGCCATATCTGATAGGATTTTGTCTCAGTCTAAAAGAGAGGATTGTCCTGAACAAATAAAAGTTTATAATGATGACTACCCTTCTATAACTCATCTCGTTCAAGTTGTGACTCATGCTGCAAAAAATAAATCTTTTCATGTGCATTTTGTAGAAATATTTTAATGTTGGAAAGAATGTATTTCTTAACATGGATTGTGTGGTCAGTACAAAAGTGTATCAAATCATTCAATAAATCTAATACTTTAGTCATTTGAGCCATTTTTAAAATAGAATTATGTTTTTTAGGTTCAATTTGTTGATACAATGTCGAAATAACAACTTACTCCCTTCTTTAATGAGCTCGAAGAATTGGAAACATGGACCAATGGTCTCTAAAGTTTGTTGAATTCACCTCACACATTGAACTTCAATCCAAATATATCTAAATATTTCTATTCTCGCTATAAGAAATCAACATGGATTCCAAAATGCAACCTTTCATATAGAGATGTCAAAGCCATTCTCAACAGATTGTCATTTGATATCAAACTTCGACCAACACCAGAATTAAACAAATCACATAAACATAACGAGCATACCTCAACGTAAAACACATAAAGATTTCATTGAAAATAATTCTCAAGATTCAGGCAATGATATTTAACACATTTGAAAATTAGATATGAAAAATATCAATGAACCAACACATATGGAGGAATTTTGAAGAACATGGAGGGACATTCCAATGCATCACTACAATAATATATATACCACCGCTCCATCACACATATATAGACCAAGCCGTATGGAGACAATGTGTACAGTCCACAGTATATTTAGAAAGGAACAATTTCTCACTTGCTTCTCAAATCATGCACAACTACTCACTAAATAGAATGGTTACATCTTAATTAGAATGAGGAGCCAATGAATACCTTTGAGACAATGCATCTTATGCTAGCAATCCTATTATGGCTTGGCGTTATGGTCGATGCCTTTCTAGAGGGTTTTTCTTGTACAAAAATGCAACAATTTAAACATGGTCCTCGGTGAACAAGAATTTCATTACAAATTCGGCCGCTCTTTAATGTTGATAAGGATCTATTCAGTTGTTAGTTCCACTTCACATTTCCACCTATGAAATTCTCTTCCTCATCTGAAGCAACATATTCACTCCACAAACACCATGTAGTTAAACCTATGTGGACAAATTTCTGCCCAAAGACATAATAAAGCATAAGTTTTGTTGTGTTAAGGTCCTCTTTTATTTATCCATTGTTTTTAGCAAGATTTCTCCATGATTTTTAGTAGTATTTGAACACACATAGATACATAATTCTCTTCGCAGGCCAAGCTAAGTTTTTATGCAACCAACTCACAAAATCAAAGAATATATAGATCAATGACCTAAAAATTAGCCTCTTTGAGGGGGAACCTCCTTTAGATTACACAAATGAACAATTCTTGGATGATTCAAATAATAAGGCCTCCTTTCTATATATTTTAGTCTAAGGGGTCAAAATATAATGAGAGCCTACATAACAATAATATTGTAAGGGAACAAAACTAACAATAGTGGGATTCTTTGGGGAACAATAAGAAGAATATGGGGAATACATGGTCACATCAATACAATAAGGGGGTTTCATGAACAACAATAATGAGCTACACTAGTAATATAGGGACCTAAGCTACCCCTCTCCTTCAAAAAGTTTTTTCCTCAACTCTTGGGTAGTTATGGATGCTTATGTATAAAATTCTCATCCTATGATGTGAAATTTTTGGTGGGTAAGTTCTTCCACTTGATGAGATACTTTGGAATTGATCGATTTTGTACGTGTCGAGTTTGCGTATATGTGACTGATTTAGGTTCCAATATGATTTTTCCTTCCTCGTCTAGCCACAAAAATATTGTTTGAACTTGGAGCTTGTCATCTATAACCTTCTTTAAACATGAAATATGGAAAAATAAGTGCACTCGAGAAGATGAAGGGAGATCCAATTTGTATTCCATAGTAACAATACTTTGCAAAACCTTGTAAGGACCATAGTACTTTAGTGATAATTTATCTTTCTTATCTAGCTTGAGGGACCTTTGTTTGTATGGTTGTATCTGGAAAAATACTGAGTCGCCTACATCAAAACTTATTCCACGTCGATGTTGATATGCCTATTGTTTCATTCGATTTTGTGCCAATGTGAGGTTATCCTTTAAAAGTTGGAGATGTTTTTGTTGATGCTCGATGTGAGCTTTCAATGCCTGAATACTTTTTTCTTGATATGTTGTTCAATCTTGAGAGTTTGAGGAGTGGTAATTCTTGGCATTGCATTACAGGATATAGTCGGATTCATTTCTTGTTTCTCTAGGGTTGTTTCATTGTGTATATCCTCTTAGTTTAACATTTATTCGTCCTTTTCTTCCTCCTCTTCACAATCTATGTAAACCAATTTCTTCTCGACACACTTATGAACTTTAGTGTATTTGCTATCACAAAAGTAACTTATAGGTGTCAACCTTGTAGGTTATGGGAGGCTAGGATCAACAACGTAACTTCCATATTTATAGTTATGAGTGGTCAGCTTCCTTGTTGCCATAATTTTGCTTTCAATTTTCTTCGCAACCTGAATTCCTTCTACAATGAATCAGGTTCTCAAAGGAAAACCTCATGTTTGATTTTATCTTTTAAATTCCCTATGAAGACATCAATCCTGTGCTCCTCTAGAATATCAATTACCCTTATATTCAATTTTTGGAAGTCCTCAATGTGCCTTTGAACACTTTTTTTTGAGATTTATCAATTGGCGAAAGAATGTGTTTCAATTTGTATCATCATAATTTGCTATCAATTACTCCATAAAAATGGACCAGGTGACAATTTGTTGACCATATAAAAGCCATCAATACCATACAAACTTATTGGGTTCTAAATATAAAGTTGCAATACATAACTTTTATGTGTTTTTTACATTATGGAGATCAAAATATTGTCCATTTGTAGTGTCCATGTTACAATATCCTTCAATCAAAATTCCTCATATGAGTCTTTGGAATATGGTGGGTCTTCAATCCAACATTACGTTCTATGAAATCATGATTAAGATTTCTTTTTTTCTCATCATGAGTTTCCTCTACTACCTTTTCGCCATTAGGAAGCTTTTCTTGTAGTGATTTTGTCGCAACTTCCTTCAAACCTTTGATGTATTTCTTTAGATCTTCCATGTTTCCATTAAAAATTTCTTCTATTCCATTGATCTTGTTGATCACAGCTTCAATATTTTATGTTACATTTTGTGAGAGTGAAATTTGTGGCATTTGGTCTCGTAATTATGATATATAATGTTGGATTTATTCCTCTTCTTCAGGAGTCATTGTAGAGCTTTCAGATTGATTAATAGGTGTTCATATTTTCTTTCTTTGAGTCATTTCGGAATAAAAAATTATATATGTGCTTCAATATTCCCTCTGAATTACGTCAAACTAATTTTTCAAACAGATGTTATGCAATTTTTAAAAACTAGACACCTCTATTTTCACTTTGTAGGAGCTTGATATTGAATCTATTGTATCTCTATAATTTGGGATCTCCAAGGTTTGAAACTTCATCCTGTGTTATCCCTCTGAGTTTTCTTTCCAACCCCACAAGTATGATCAAGATTGGATTCTCCAAAAATTAGGTATTCCCAATTTTCCATGATCACTAGATTATAGACTAGTTCAATAGATCAAACTTGTAAAAAGTCTCGTGTCTCACTGTTTCGATATTCAACGCTGAAAATGATACGCAACAAACTAAATTTTCTCCTATTTGTGTTACCTTTTACACAATTCCAATCTTATGCACACAGAGAAAGTTATGAAAATTTTCCCAAGGTCACATGTTTGAGATAGAATTCGGAAGCCTCCCAAAACCCTAACTTCCTTAGCTCGTATCTCCAAAAATTTACTGATACAAGATCTAAAATTTGGACATGAGGTTCATCTAAATTTCAGATCAAATGGGTTTTAATTTTAACATTTGAAACTTCGTATAAAAGGCGTTATAGCAGAAATTCCATGATGACCTGTTTGAAGGAGTAAAACCCTAGAGTCCAAAGCTCTTATACTAAATGTTATGCAACGACCTAAAAATAGAAGAATAGATAGATCAACCACCTCAAAATTAGTCTCTTCAAGGGGGAAACATCCCTTACAGTAGACAAATGAATAACTATTGGATGATACAAATGATAAGACATCCTTTCTATATAGAGGAGTCTAAGGGGTCACATTATAATCACAACCTACATAACAATAATATTGTAAGGGAAAAGCAATTACTATAGTGGGATTCTATGGGGAAAAATAATAAAGATGTGGGAATAGATGGGCACAAAAATACAATAAGGGGGTTTATATAATAACAATAAGGGGTTACACTATTAGTATAGGCACCTAACATAAGTGGGGGGTCATTCATCTCCATAGGAAAATACTTGGGAATTCTTCAACATCGACTCTGAAGTGATCTTCTTTCAAACCATGGTGGAGGGTCTAACTCACGTTCGCACTATGTGAACCCTGGGGCTACATTCTCTTTATGACCAATGTGGAGAGAAATAATTTTTCGAAAGGAGATTCCAAATAATTGAGATCCTCGTGCTCATAAAACCATTCGTTGAATGAATGCTCCTATGACAGGCTTAAACTAGGGAGACATTTGCGAATACCAAGTGTTGATTTCCAAAAACAGATGGAACCAAATCAAGGAGAAATAAAGTGTGTTAATGTGCATAAGATAAAACACATATTATTGAATAATTGTTTCCTTGGTCTCGGTTTCTAAAATGACTATATCTTGATTTGGAACCATGGACAAAGACATTATTGGCAAGCCTTAAAAACACACATAAAATGGGCTCCAACAAAAAATTGAAAGACACACAAGAAAATAATAACATCGAAAATGGAATTTTGGAGCAGAGTTCAAAATCGCATAGACATAGATCTATAAAGGCCAGATAAAATAAGTGGCTCACACTAGAGCATGGCAAGAGACAACTAGATCTGATACCATGTTAAACACAACTATGGGCAAGAAAAAAGATATGAAGGATCAACATTGAATGCATTACTATTCACAATGATAAATATTTATGTAAGTATAGTGACCCTTGGTTTCATCTTCGAAGTAGTCTCTTGGACTCCCTTTGACTATTTAGCTTCCCCACCAACCCTTAGAGGATTAGGTGTCTAACAAATTCAAACTCATAGTGTGCTTTCACTAGACAATATATAAAAGGTTACCAAGTATTGCATATATAAAACAAAGTTTCACTATGTAATAAGAAAAATTAGAAAGGATGTCAATCACACTTAGATACTCGTGACCTAAATATTACAAAAGAACATTTATCAGAGTCAGAGAATATGAATGATTTATGAGGGATTGATGAGAGTAAATTTGTTGAAGGAAAAACATAGTGGATGATAACCTGGTTATTTTGGCTATGATAAAACATATGCCTAATTAAGTTTTTATTTTTATTGGCAAGGAATGGGAACTAACATAAGGAAGTTTGTTGATAAATGTAGAATTTTTCAATATATTAAATGAAAGCAATAGTATCGTGAGTTTTATCATGTCATGGAAATCAATTAGTATGGAATGTCTCAGCTTTGTACTTAGAAATTTTGGAAAATAAGAAGTTAGAAGAGCTAGTGTAGAGTAAGTTGTCATAGCCTTGTAGAGAATACATGAACAAATTAAATAATAGCTACAAGAAAGTAGCCAAAATTATATAAAAAGTTAGGATCTCAGAGAAAGATAAGTGAGCTTTGGAGTTGGCGATCACTTAAAGTGCTTTTGAGAAGATAAGGGTTTGCAAAAGTTGAGTATAATAAGCCAAAGCTGAAGAGAATTAAGAAACTTATTAGCAAATGGATATCAGAATGAAATAATGCAACTATATTACAAACTCTAAAACGATACTATAAATATATAAAGCATTACAGTTATTACAAACGCTAAAATAATAGTATAAATATATAAAGCATTACGTACATAATTGGAGAATTATTGGGATAAAGACTGGGAATTCGAGAATTGGAGAATGCTTGGGATAAAGACTCAATGCTTGAGTAGCTTTTGAAGCTTATGTATAAAATTCTCATCCCATCATGTGAAATCTTGGGTGGATAATTTCTTCCATTTGACGAGATACTTTGAAATTGATCAATTTTGTAGGTCTCGAGTTCGCGTATATGTGACTGCTTCGGGTTCCAATATGATTTTTCCTTCCTCATCCAACCCCAACAATATTGTTTGAACTTGGAGCTTGTCGCCTATAACCTTCTTTAAACATGGAATATGGAAAGTTGGGTGCACTCGAGAGGATGAAGGGAGATCTAATTTGTATTCCATAGTAACAATCTTTTGAAAAACCTTGTAAGGACCATAGTACTTTGGTGACAGTTTATCCTTATTTGCTTGCTCGAGGTACCTTTGTTTGTATGGTTGTATCTGGAAAAATACCCAGTCACTTAAATCAAAACTTATTCCACTTCGATGTTGATCAGCTTGTTGTTTCATTCGATTTTGGGCCAAAGTGAGGTTATCCTTTAAAAGTTAGAGAAGTTTTTGTTGATGCTTGATGTTAGCTTTCAATGCCTGAATATTTTTCTTCTTGATATGTCCTTCAATCTTGAGAGTTTGAGGAGTGGTAATTCCTACCATTGCATTACAGGATATAGTCGGATTCATTTCTTATTTCTCTAGGGTTGGTTCGTGGCGTATATCCTCTTATTTTGACGTTTCTTCATCCTTTTCTTCCTCCTCTTCACAATCTATGTAAACTAATTTCTTCTCGGCACACTTATGACCTTTAGTGTATTTGCTATCACAACTGTAAAAAATATCTTCTTCTATTTTTTCTTCCAATTTTTGTGGTGTGAACCTCATAGGTTATGGGAGAGTATGAGCAACAACGTGACGTCCATCTTTATAGTTATGAGTGGTCTCCTTCCTTGTTTCCATAATTTTGCTTTCAATTTTTCTTCCCAACCTGAATTCCTTCTCCAATGAATCAGGTTCTCAAAGGAAAACCTCATGTTTGATTTTATCCTTTAAATTCCCTATGAAGACATCAATCCTATGCTCCTCTAGAATATCATTTACCCTTATATTAAATTTTTGGAAGTCCTCAATGTGCCATTGAACACTTTTATTTGAGATTTATTAATTGGAGAAAGAAGGTGTTTCACTTTCTATCCTCATAATGTGCTATCAATTCCTCCATAAAAATGGACCAAGTGACAAATTTGTTCAAGATAGAAAATCCATCGATACCATACAAACTTATTGGGTTCTAAATACAAAGTTGCAATACATACCTTTTGTGTGTTTTTCACATCATAGAAATCCAAATATTGCTCCATCTGTAGTATCCATGTTACGATAACCTTCCCATCAAGATTCCTCATATCAGTCTTTGGAATATAGTGGGTCTTCAATCCAACATTATGTTCTCTGAAATGATGATTAAGATTTATTTTGTTCTCATCATGAGTTTCCTCTGCTACCTTTTCCCCATTAGAAAGATTTTCTTGTAGCGACTTTGTCCTGGCTTCGTTCAAACCCTCAATGTTTCATTTAGCTTTTCTTCTATTCCATTGATATTGTTGATCATAGCTTCGATAGTTTATGTTACATTTTGTGAGAGCGAAATTTGTTGCACTTGCTCTCGCAATTTTGATATATCATGTTTCATTTATTCCTCTTCTTCAGGATTCATTGTAGATATTTTAGATTTCTTACTAGGTGTTTCTATTTTCTTGCTTCGAGTTAGTTTGAAATAAAAAATTATATATATTCTTCACTATGCCCTTTGAATTACATCAAGTTGATTTTTCAAACAAAAGTTATGCAATTCTTAAAAAGCTAAACACCCTTTTTTTCACTTTTTAGGTGATTGATATTGAATATATTGTATATGTGTAATTTGGGATCACCAATGTTTGAAATTTCTATCTGTGTTATCCCTCTGAGTCTTCTTTATAACCCCACAAGTCTCATTGAGATTGGATTATCCAAAAAATATGTATTCCCAATCTTCGAGGAGGATCGGATTATAGACTAGTTCATTAGATCGTACTTGTACAAAATGTCTTGTCTCATTATTTCAATCTTAGGCACTGTAAATGATACCCATTAACTACACTCTGTTCTTTTTGTGTCATGTTTTATGAAATTTGAATATGATTCTCAGAGAGAAAGTTATCACAATTTTTACATTTTGTCATTTTTGTGTCACGTTTTACGAAATTTGAATCTGATTCTCAGATAGAAAGTTATGACAATGTTCCGAAGGTCATGTGTTTGAGATGGAATGCGGGAGTCTAATAAAACCCTAAATTCCTTAGCTTGTATATCTAAAAATGTAGAGACACAAGATATGCAATTCGGACATAAGGTTTATCAAGATTTCAGATCAAATGGGTTTTAATTTCATCTTCTCAAACTTCGTAAAAAAAGTTATAGCGAAAATCCCACAATGCTCTGTTTGAAGAAGAAAACCATAGAATCCAAAGCTCTCATACCAAAAGTTACTCAACAAGCTAACAAAATAGAATAATAGATAGATCAACCACTTCAAAGTGAGTCTCTTCAAGGGGGAAACCTCATTTACATTACCCAAATGAACAAATCTTGCATGATAAAAATGATAAGACCTCATTTCTATAAATAGGAGTTTAAGGGGTCAAATTATAAGCCCACATAACAATAATATTGTAATGGAAAAGAAATAACAATAGTGGGCTTCTATGGGGTAAAATAATAAAAATATGGGGAATACATGGGCACAACAATACAATAAGGGGGTTTCACTAATAATAATAAGGGGTTACACTAGTAGTATAGGGACTTAACATAAGTGATGGGTCCTTCATCTCCATAGGAAAACACTTTGGAATTGTTAAACATCAACTCTGAAGTGATCTTCTTAGAAAGCATGGTGGAGGCTCGAACTCGGGTTCACAGTATGTGAACCCTCAGACTAATTTCTATCTAGGACCAATGTGGAGAGAAATCATGTTTTGAAAGGAGATTCCAAATAATTGAGCTCCTTGTGCTCATAAAACTGTTTGTGCAATGAATGCTCCTATGGAAGGCTTATAATAGGGAGACATCTCAG
The DNA here is from genome assembly GCA_031772625.1 of Pinus tabuliformis. Lineage (NCBI taxonomy): Eukaryota > Viridiplantae > Streptophyta > Pinopsida > Pinales > Pinaceae > Pinus > Pinus tabuliformis. Next base: position 410,380,174 of record CM062814.1, read on the forward strand.
AATACCAAGCGCTAATTTCCCAAAACATATGTTTCCAAATCAAGGAGAAAGAAAGGGTGTTACTGTGCATAAGATAGAACATGTATTACTCAATAATTGTTTCCTTGGTCTCGATTTCTAGAATGACTATAGTTAGATTCAGAATGATGGACAAAGACTTTATTGACAAGCCTCAAAAACACACATAAAATGGGCTCCAATAGAAAATTGAAGGATAGACAAGCAACAATTTCTATCTAGGACCAATGTGGAGAGAAATCATGTTTTGAAAGGAGATTCCAAATAATTGAGCTCCTTGTGCTCATAAAACTGTTTGTGCAACGAACACTCCTATGGAAGGCTTATAATAGGGAGACATCTCAGAATACCAAGCGCTAATTTCCCAAAACATATGTTTCCAAATCAAGGAGAAAGAAAGGGTGTTATTGTGCATAAGATAGAACATGTATTACTCAATAATTGTTTCCTTGGTCTCGATTTCTAGAATGACTATAGCTAGATTCAGAATGATGGACAAAGACTTTATTGACAAGCCTCAAAAACACACATAAGATGGGCTCCAATAGAAAATTGAAGGATAGACAAGCAACAAATAACATCCAAAATAGAATTTTGGGAGCATAGCTCAAAATCACATAGACATAGATCTACAAATTCCATAGAAAATAAGTGGCTGACACTAGAGCAAGGCAAGAGACCATAGGCTTTGATACCATGCTAAACACAACTATGGGGAAGAAAAAAGATTTGAAGGGTCAACCTTGAATGCATTACTATTCACAATGATAGATATTTATACAAGTCTACTGACCCTTGGTTTCGTATTACAAGTAGTCTCTTGGACTCCGTTTGCCTATTCACCTTCCCCACCAACTAGTAGAGGATTAGGTTTCCAACAAATTCAAAGTGATATAGTACATTCACTAGACAATATATAAAAGGTTACCAAGTCTTGCATATATAAAACAAATTTTCACTGTGTAATAAGAAAAATTAGAAAGGACTTAGATTACACTTAGATACTCATGACCTAAATATTACGAAAGAAAATTTCTCACAATCACATAATCTCAATGATTTATGAGGGATGGATGAGAGTAAATTTTTTGAATGAAAAACACACTAGAGGATAAGATGGTTATCTTGGCTATGGTAAAAAATATTCCTATGTAAGTTTTTATTTTTATTAGGATGGAATGAGAACTAATGTGAGGAAGTTTATGGATAAATGTAGAATTTGTCAATATGTTAAAGGAAAAAAATAGAATCTCTAGTTCTCTCACATAGTGGAAATCAATTAGTATCGAATGTATGAGCATTGTACTTATGAATTTGGAAAAATAAGAAGTTCGAAGAGCTAGTGCAGAGTAAGTTGTCATAGTCTTGTAGAGAATACATGAACAAGTTAAAGAATGGCTACATGAAACTAGCCAAAACAATATAAAAAGGTAGGATTTGAGAGAAAGAGAAGTGAGCTTTGGAGTTGGCCATCCGATAAAGTCCTTTTGAGAAGATAAGGATTTGTAAAACTTGAGTACAATAAGCCAAAGGTGAAGAAAATTGTGAAAGTTCTTAGCAAATGCATATGAGAATAAAATACCCCATGATAGAAGGACCTCTCATATATTTAATGTTGTACAACTGCATCCCCGTAGAGAACTTGATGTAGAGGATGGGAACGATACAAAAGAGATTTGTTGGTAGAAGCAATTACTCACTTTGTGGATGATAACCTGGTTATTTTGGCTATGATAAAACATATGCCTAATTAAGTTTTTATTTTTATTGGAAAGGAATGGGAACTGACGTAAGGAAGTTTGTTGATAAATGTAGAATTTCTCAATATGTTAAATGAAAGCAATAGAATCGTGAGTTTTATCATGTCATGGAAATCAATTAGTATGGAATGTCTAAGCTTTGTACTTAGAAATTTTGGAAAATAAGAAGTTAGAAGAGCTAGTGTAGAGTAAGTTGTCATAGCCTTGTAGAGAATACATGAACAAATTAAATAATAGCTACAAGAAAGTAGCCAAAATTATATAAAAAGTTAGGATCTCAGAGAAAGAGAAGTGAGCTTTGGAGTTGGCAATCACTTAAAGTGCTTTTGAGAAGATAAGGGTTTGCAAAAGTTGAGTATAATAAGCCAAAGCTGAAGAGAATTAAGAAACTTATTAGCAAATGGATATCAGAATGAAATAACACAACTATATTACAAACTCTCAAACGATAGTGTAAATATATAAAGCATTACAGTTATTACAAACGCTAAAATAATAGTATAAATATATAAAGCATTACGTACATAATTGGAGAATGATTGGGATAAAGACTGGGAATTCGAGAATTGGAGAATGCTTGGGATAAAGACTCAATGCTTGAGTAGTTTTGGAAGCTTATGTATAAAATTCTCATCCCATCATGTGAAATCTTCGGTGGGTAATTTCTTCCATTTGACGAGATACTTTGAAATTGATCAATTTTGTAGGTCTCGAGTTCGCGTATATGTGACTGCTTCGGGTTCCAATATGATTTTTCCTTCCTCATCCAACCCCAACAATATTGTTTGAACTTGGAGCTTGTCGCCTATAACCTTCTTTAAACATGGAATATGGAAAGTTGGGTGCGCTCGAGAAGATGAAGGGAGATCTAATTTGTATTCCATAGTAACAATCGTTTGCAACACCTTGTAAGGACCATAATACTTCGGTGAAAGTTTATCCTTATTTGCTTGCTGGAGGGACCTTTGTTTGTATGGTTGTATCTGGGAAAATACCCAGTCACTTAAATCAAAACTTATTCCACTTTGATGTTGATCAGCTTGTTGTTTCATTTGATTTTGGGCCAAAGTGAGGTTATCCTTTAAAAGTTAGAGAAGTTTTTGTTGATGCTCGATGTTAGCTTTCAATGCCTGAATATTTTTCTTCTTGATATGTCCTTCAATCTTAAGAGTTTGAGTGGTAATTCCTACCATTGCATTATAGGATATAGTCAGATTCATTTCTTATTTCTCTAGGGTTGGTTCGTGGCGTATATCATCTTATTTTGACATTTCTTCATCCTTTTCTTCCTCCTCTTCACAATCTATGTAAACTAATTTCTTCTCGGCACACTTATGACCTTTAGTGTATTTGCTATCACAACTGTAAAAAATATCTTTTTCTATTTTTTCTTCCAACTTTTGTGGTGTAAACCTCGTAGGTTATGGGAGACTATGAGCAACAATGTGACGTCCATATTTATAGTTATGAGAGGTCTCCTTCCTTGTTTCCATAATTTTGCTTTCAATTTTTATTCCCAACCTGAATTCCTTCTCCAATTAATCAGGTTCTCAAAGGAAAACCTCATGTTTGATTTTTCCTTTAAATTCCCTATGAAGAGATCAATCCTATGATCCTTGTTGTGGGGAAAAATGCCTATGCAGGACGATCCTATCCACCTAAGGTGTGATAGCGCCTTAGCAACAAACGAATACAGCTATAATGATTTCTTTGTTTATGAAATGTGAAAGAGGGGAGATCGGCAGACTTACATTTGTCTTCCGGTTGTCCCTCGATCTAGATCCTCTTCCCTTTATGTGTCCACAGCTAATTACCTCCTCGCTTGATCAATAGAAAAACTACTTGAATCCCACGAGATCACAAGAGAACAAATACCTGTGACAAGAGAACAGCTACTTGCGAAAGAGAAAAACACAATACAAAGGCAAATATACATATTCATAAATGATTCAGGATTAGAAGTAAATCAAATATACTAATGCAATCATACCAAATACACCAGCATATAGGAAAGAATTAAGATAGCTTTATTGAAAGTAACAGGGTTCAGGAAGAGATACAACCCATAGGGCTCCAATCCAGCATCTCCTTCCCAGCAGAATGGAATTCCTTCTTCAGCCCCCTTCAAAGCATAACACAAGCAATGTTTCTAGCCACAAACCAACAACAATTCTTTGCAAATACTAAATTCCAGCCTCCTTAAAACTCATGGAGAGAGATCTATATATAGGAGTTTTGGAGAAAGGATGAGTCAGCTTGAGGTCTGACTAGTGTCCTCTCCCACTTCAGTTCTTGAGTCCACTTGGAGGTTCTTTCTTCCACTTGGAGATTTGGAACCTCTTACTCATCACCAGTCGAATTCCCTGATCCAAGTGTCATTTTGGAAGCTTCCTGGGCATTGACACCTTGAGGAATGACTCTGCCACTTGTCCAAACTCGCTCAGCGCAGGTAGCCTTCTTTGCAGTTGACATTCAACGCAGGTAGACAGTGGAGCAGTTGACATTCAGCGCAGATGCTCAGTGGAGCAGTTGACATGATCCAGAATTGCCTTGTTTTTGAGTGTTTTCAGGTGGAGAGCTTTTGTTAAGTGCTGTGGTTTGCTGGCCTTGTTCCTCTAGGGGTAGGAACAACTTGTTTAGGGACTTTGGATCCCTTGATTATTGACATTTCATGCTCAATGATGCAAGGCACAAAAATGTCTATAACAGTTGCCCCCTAAAGTATGAGGCCATTTATCGGGTGAAATGCTTTATCCAGGAGGGTCCGAAGTTCATCCATCTGCTGGGAGGAGACCTGTAGTAAAATACAATACAATACATTATGATTCATACTGCTTTCATGATCTAGCTGAGGCGGGCATTCCCATGCTCAGCTTTATAAATTCATTTTTGTACATAGAACAGACGATCGTATGACGGTAGACTAATAATTTTGGTGAAAATTATCATCCTTTGAGTAGGATGATCATCTGCTGCAATGATGTACATGTCAAGTGTCTTTATCTTTCTTGAATATATATCACAGCCCAGATGGATAAAACTAGATCCGGGGTCTTCAAACTCGTTTGATCTTCACTCTAAGTACAAGTCGATCCATGTGAGAATTGCGCTGAAGTCGAACATGGAAAGACCTCGCTTGATTACCGGTCAATGATGTAAATCGTTAACAAGCGCGAGAGGAATCACCGATAATGATAATGACCCTCAAGGTACTGCAGTACAATTCACGTGGTGTGAATAAAGGACTTGGCGTCGAACATCACGCAAAATCTTTTGGTCGAAGGTCATTGATGTATACATGTCGCCGGAAGTGAGAAACTTGCCATTGAGGCATGCAAGCTTCAAAGTACTAAAGGGGTTGTTCCTAGATCAACTCCTTGGATAATGAGCTGATGTCGACAAGGAGTGATTCGTCAAAGGAGGGCCTTAATGAATCCCACATCAGTGACACGGAACGGAGCTAATGATTTTAATGGAGGTGAAAACAATCTGTGACATATGATTCAGGGTGGCGGTCATGAATGGATGAAGGATAATGTATGGCAGTGGATGGGACTCGGTTGATTCTTTCTGAACGACTTCTCTTGAACATATGGCGACACTGATGCGATGGATCGGTAGCATTACCCCAAATATGGATGGTATGTCAAGACCATGGTGATGTGACCGGTGAATGAAACAACCCAACCCGAATGTGATACGGAGGAAAAGTGTCATGTTCAAGAGCGACCTGCTACCATCGAAGTTTTCTTGATTTTTCCCAATTTTTCCCCAGTCATTGCTGACTAGTACCTCTTTATTTTTGTCAAGCTTGAGGAGGATAACATATTCTTGTTCTATAACCCACCCTTCTGGCAAGCCCATCGCTATGTTTTAACGAGCCTAGCGATAGTGAAACTCGTTCTCGTCTAAAGACAAGTTTGTCGCTATTTAATAATTTTAACGAGTCTAATGACAAGGATAACTCGGTCCTTTTCATTTTTAGAGAGTCTGAAAAGGTACAGAAAGTTAACTCCAAAATTCCTTTTTTGTTATCTAATCCCTTAAGTCCGAAAAAGTATAAAACAATACAGAAGGGATGAGTCTTCGATAACTTTAACGAGCCGAACAAAACAAGCGCTCGATCTTTTTGTGCAATAATCCCTCAGGTCCAAAAAGATTAAAATCTAGAGGAGGGATAGCTCTTCTTGTCCTTTAACGAGCTGGAAGGCCAAAACTCGGCAATCTTTTCATATTTTACGAGTCAGTTGAAAAGAGCTTAAAGAAGACTCGTCTTTTGAGGAACGAGTGATAAACAGGGATAGCAACTGATTCCAGGTACAGGTTGGAATTTTCCAATCACGGCAGTGTCACAAGGATGGCTAGGTGAAATCACTCTTCGCAGCTGTTCCTCAAAATGGGTAAACAATCATATGGAGGTGAACGATCGGCCAAATGAAACGTGGAGGTGGCAGGTGTAAACACGACCAAGGCTTTTATGGCTGATAAATTTATGATCACAGCGGTTATTTACCGGGATAGGTTCATTTTTTAGTTAAAAATGAGCTTAAACTCTGGAGGGAACATTGCTCACTGCTTATATTTATTTTTTAACGAGCATGAAGACCGCGTTAAAACTGCTCGGATCTTGCGTTTATTTTTTAACGAGCATGAACTTTATGCTAGAACTGCTCGATTACCCAGTCTTTTGATAAGAGTGTCTCATCAAGATTCTATTTTTTTATGGAGCTTCATCTCACTAAGCTTTGCTCCCCATCCTTTCTTTATGCAAGTTCGGAAACGGCTAATCCTACGAGTTTAAAGGGTTAGATCTACAGGTTTAAAGGGAGGACCTAAAAATTTAAAAAATAAATAGTCGCCCCTTGCTTGCACTCCAAAAGGTTTGCATGCCCCCAGGTATAAAATAGAGTTTGAAGGTTACCTCTACTTACCCTCCGCCAAAAAATTTGTTTTAATCGAGAGAGGCTTACCTCTTTCAGGTTACCCAAAGATTGTCTCGTTAATCTTTCAAACAAAACACTTCCTCGGCAATGTCTACCGAAATAAACAAGGGTGAATGACTGGTGCCAAACACGTAACTTTGACAAAAGAATCCTATTCTAGAACAACCCCTCTTCCAAATAACGGACGGGGTACGGACTAGTCATATTCTCCCGCGGAAAACTACCCTATACCCAAAGTTCCCCTGCCAAAGCAGGCCAGGATGCATGCCCCCGTGTTCCAGTCATATCCTCCCGGATTACTCGCGCTCATCAGGAGGACAGACCGTGGGTTGAGACACTTCTTGCATGAATAGACCATTTAGGGATGGCACATGACTATTTGCGATGTGTGATCCGAGAAACGAAAGTTGGTCTACGAGCTTGACCATTCTTCCTTCATGCGGAAAACACATTACTCTAAAGAGTGAGGAGACTACAGCTCCCATGCAATATATATAGTCTCGTCCAAGGAGTAGGTTATAATCCAAGGGTCCTTTAATGACTATCACGTTCATTTGAACGGTCTTCCCTTTCAATGTTATAGGCACATTGGGGAGGATCCCTAAAGGTCGACTGGTTCCTTTATCAAAACCTGATAGATTTCTCATCTCAGGTAAGAGTGCTGGCGAACCAAGCGCTCTCCAAGCAATAGAGGAAAGGATACTCACAGATGCCCCCTCATCAATGATAGTGCCAGCCATTACCATTCTGTATATTTGACAAATAATTCTGAATGGTACACTGGCTGGCAACCGGGGTCTGCCTAGTTGGTTCCAATCAAAGGATACAACCAGGTTGCTTGGTGGTGGGACCGAATATACCGCCGGATAGCACTCTGATGAACTTCCTTCCTGCGACAAAGGAATGGTGGCATTGCCCCCTTGATCATCAGAGTCAGTGCTGATGAAGAGAACCTGGATGGTGTCGTCTGTATTCTCCTTTGTGATGGTGTCATTTGAAGATGGAGCCTCTGAAGTCAAAACCGGGTCAACTGCCGTATCAACCTTTTGACTTTCGTTAGGCATGGATCTAGACAGTTCTTCTTCAATGACAGGTGCTTCGACTGACCATCTAAGTGGCTCAGCCAGATTCTCAACTAGTGAGGGACTTGGCAGGAGTCTTTGTTATCCAGGAGGAAGATTCGCTCGTAAAATCAGGCGATCTTCCAGAACTCTTTTTGCCTCGTCTGAGAAGGGACAACAGTGGATGGCGTGATCGCCTTCACACAGTCTGCAGGGAAATTTAACTCTCCCATTCTTTCCTGGAGCTTCACTCCCACTAGTTGACGGTTAGCAGTCGACATGGCTATCAGAGGTCGATGCTCCCGAATTGTGCAAACGGGGGGACCAGTCTCTTAGTATCCGTGGGATACAGGGAAGATCTCTATGGAAGTGGTCTCCCCTGCATATGACGCATGGCGATTTAGGCCTTACGAGTGCTGTGTGTGGATTTTTGTTAGATGACACTTGTTTGCCCCCAGTCGCCTTAGGCTCCTTCTTCTTCTTTTCTTTCTTCTTCTTCTCCTTCTTCTCCTTAGGAACCCAATTTTTTGATCGACCAGTTCCGTCAAGCGAAGAGGAAGGAGGGGAGGAAGATGAAGTGGAAGGCTGGGAGGCAACTCTTGTCTGATCTAACTGTTGACTCGACTGTTCAGGAGTGGTGGTATTCTGAACGACATTGGTCGAAAAGAGCCAAACTGGTAGGCCAATTTTTAGTCCTGGAAGCGACAATGTGGCCATGTGGGGCGCACCAACATCTCCCCAAGAGGAGAAGGGACTAGGATTTCCACCCAAGGGAACTCCTTGGTTGGTGTGCTCCATCTTTTCAACCTAAAGATCAACGCAGGATTAAAGGGTGATTGTTTCGTTTAAAATAAATTGTTAACGACGCTTTTAGACACAACTTGCTTTTTCAATTTTAAAGAGTCGAGAAAAAGCTAAAGATGACTCTAGTCTCCTTCGATGTTTTAACGAGCCCGAAGTGACAAATGCTCGGATGGACTTTTTCTGTTATAGAGTCTGAAAAAGGCCAAAAGAAACTGCTCTAGAGATCTAGGCAGAGGGTGTGCCAAACTTTTCGCAAAACCACAGAATACTTTTTATGGTACGGGTGGTCGATCTTTGTGAATGCTGTGTTCACTGCATTGTGATCAGTAGGGCGGCCGACACGGCTTCCCAAGGATAAAAGATATATGCCTATAGGGGTCTCCCAATATATACGCGATGGTACATGGGAGCACAATCCGTATTAGCCCCACCGACTCTCAGGAGGAATCACCCACCTTCTTCGAGATCGACAGTCACTATGTTTAACGACACCGGAACACGTCTCTAGCCTAGACCTCTATGTTGTGCGTTACGTTACAAAGCATTGTTAGATTCATTCAGTTTATTTTAGGTTGATCTTTTTAAAGTTTTCCTTTCAAGGTTCACCACGAGATGTATGATACAAATTCCTAAATGCATTCTAAGATGATAAGCAAGCTTTACAATCTTTCAACTTTGAAAATCCTAGCTACTAAGGGAAAAGAGAGCGACTATCGTTTCTCAAAGAGCAATCAGCACACTCTAATGCACTTTCCCTAAATCCAACATGCAAACTATCAAATGCAAAATGCACAATGCAGGTGTTTGTTTTCCACTTTCTTAGTATAAATGCCTACAAAGAAAGCTTTTTGCACAACTTTGAATTTGCTTTTACAATGATCAAAAGAAACAAGTTCACTTTCTTCGAAATCAACAAGGGTAGAAGAGATTACAATCACTTTGCGATTTTCGAAATAAAGACTCATTTTAATACTTTGAAAAGAACAAATTCAAACCAATAAGCAAAAGTGAAACTATAATCAATCTGAACAAACAGCCAATGAACTCTCTTCTAAGATCACTATCAATCAGATCTGAATCAAAGGCTACAGGATGATCACTTTACTTATGCCAAGGAAGACTGTAAATGACGCCACAAACACATAAAAAGATTCACAATCTTTTTGTACAAAAATGAGGCGGAATTCAAGCAAAGAAAAGGGTTATCAGACTAGTACCTAAGTTGGTTAAAGGCTGCAAAAACAGAGATCAAAACAGGGCAAAAAGGGACAAAGAACCCCAACTGCACAAGGCCACACTGGTTCAGCGCAGGTCCAGCACTGTCAGTTTGACATTCAGCGCAGGTAGCCCCTTCGGTACCTGCGTTGAAATGCAGACTGCCTTCACAGTGCCTGCGCTGAAGAGAGAAACTCTCGTTTCCCTTAGTTTCTGGGTCACAAAATGCTCAAAAATCAATTGTTTCAGGCCAAATCAGAAACACACGCAAGGTATAAACAGAGGGATGCTTTGATAGGGTACTAAATACTATTACAAGGATCATCAAATCATTTGTGGATCTAGTTTAGATCATAGACAAGTCCAACACACTGGATCAAAGCAACAACTTTTACTTTGCATCCGGGAAAGATGCAGTTCAAGAGTTGTTGTCAAGTCTATGAAATAAACAAATGACGGAAACAAAAATGAAATGAATAAACAAGTTCTTCCCCAGTGGGGTCACCAATTTGTTGTGGGGAAAAATGCCTATGCAGGACGATCCTATCCACCTAAGGTGTGACAGCGCCTTAGCAACAAACGAATACAACTATTATGATTTCTTCCTTTATGAAATGTGAAAGAGGGGAGATCGACAGACTTACCTTTGTCTTCCAATTGTCCCTGAATCTAGATCCTCTTCCCTTTGTGTGTCCACAGCTACTTGCCTCCTCGCTTGATCAAGAGAACAGCTACCTATGACAAGAGAACAACTACTTGCGACAAGAGAAGAACACAATACAAAGGCAAATATACATATTCATAAATGATTCAGGATTAGAAGTAAATCAAATATACTAATGCAATCATACCAAATACACCAGCATATAGGAAAGAATCAAGATAGCTTTATTGAAAGTAACAGGGTTCAGGAAGAGATACAACCCATAGGGCTCCAATCCAGCATCTCCTTCCCAACAGAATGGAATTCCTTCTTCAGCTCCCTTCAAAGCATAACACACCCAATGTTTCTAGCCACAAACCAACAACAATTCTTCGCAAATACTAAATTCCAGCCTCCTTAAACCTCATGGAGAGAGATCTATATATAGGAGTTTTGGAGAGAGGATGAGTCAGCTTGAGATCTGACTAGTGTCCTCTCCCACTTCAGTTCTTGAGTCCACTTGGAGGTTCTTGCTTCCACTTGGAGATTTGGAACCTCTTACTCATCACCAGTCGAATTCCCTGATCCAAGTGTCATTTTGGAAGCTTCCTGGGAATTGACACCTTGAGGAATGACTCTGCCACTTGTCCAAACTCGCTCAGCGCAGGTAGCCTTCTTTGCAGTTGACATTCAACGCAGGTAGACAGTGGATCAGTTGACATTCAGCGCAGATGCTCAGTGGAGCAGTTGACATGATCCAGAATTGCCTTGTTTTTGAGTGTTTTCAGGTGGAGAGCTTTTGTTAAGTGTTGTGGTTTGTTGGCCTTGTTCCTCTAAGGGTAGGAACAACATGTTTAGGGACTTTGGATCCCTTGATTATTGATATTTCATGCTCAGTGATGCAAGGCACAAAAATGTCTATAACACTCCTCTAGAATATCATTTACCCTTATATTAAATTTTTGGAAGTCCTCAATTTGCCATTGAACCCTTTTATTTGAGATTTATCAATTGGAGAAAGAAGGTGTTTCACTTTGTATCCTCATAATGTGCTATCAATTCCTCCATAAAAATGGACCAAGTGATAAATTTGTTCAAGATATAAAATCCATCGATACCATACAAACTTATTGGGTTCTAAATATAAAGTTGCAATACATACCTTTTGTGTGTTTTTCACATTATAGAGATCCAAATATTTCTCCATCTATAGTATCCATGTTACGATAACCTTCCCATCAAAATTCCTCATATCAGTCTTTGGAATATAGTGGGTCTTCAATCCAACATTATGTTCTCTGAAATGATGATTAAGATTTATTTTGTTCTCATCATGAGTTTCCTCTGCTACCTTTTCCCCATTAGCAAGATTTTCTTGTAGCGACTTTGTCCTGGCTTCCTTCAAACCCTCAATGTTTCATTCAGTTTTTCTTCTATTCCATTGATATTGTTGATCATAGCTTCGATATTTTATGTTACATTTTGTGAGAGCAAAATTTGTGCACTTGCTCTCGCAATTTTGATATATCATGTTTCATTTATTCCTCTTCTTCAGGATTCATGGTAGATATTTTAGATTTCTTACTAGGTGTTTCTATTTTCTTGCTTCGAGTTAGTTTGAAATAAAAAATTATATATATTCTTCACTATGCCCTTTGAATTACATCAAGTTGATTTTGCAAACAGAAGTTATGTAATTCTTAAAAAACTAAACACCCTTTTTTTCACTTTTTAGGTGATTGATATTGAATATATTGTATATCTGTAATTTGGGATCACCAATGTTTGAAATTTCTATCTGTGTTATCCCTCTGAGTCTTGTTTCTAACCCCACAAGTCTCATTGAGATTGGATTCTCCAAAAAATATGTATTCCCAATCTTCGAGGAGGATCGGATTATAGACTAGTTCATTAGATCGTACTTGTACAAAATGTCTTGTCTCATTATTTCAATCTTAGGAACTGTAAATGATACCCATTAACTACACTCTGTTCTTTTTGTGTCATGTTTTATGAAATTTGAATCTGATTCTCAGAGAGAAAGTTATCACAATTTTTACATTTTGTCATTTTTGTGTCATGTTTTACGAAATTTGAATCTGATTCTCAGAGAGAAAGTTATGACAATGTTCCGAAGGTCATGTGTTTGAGATGGAATGCGAGAGTCTAATAAAACCCTAAATTCCTTAGATCGTAGATCTAAAAATGTAGAGACACAAGATATGCAATTCAAACATGAGGTTTATCAAGATTTCACATCAAATGGGTTTTAATTTCAACTTCTCAAACTTCGTAAAAAAAGTTATAGCGAAAATCCCACAATGCTCTATTTGAAGAAGAAAACCATAGAATCCAAAGCTCTCATACCAAAAGTTACTCAACAAGCTAACAAAATAGAATAATAGATAGATCAACCACTTCAAAGTGAGTCTCTGCAAGGGGGAAACCTCATTTACATTACCCATATGAACAAATCTTGCATGATAAAAATGATAAGACCTCATTTCTATAAATAGGAGTCTAAGGGGTCAAATTATAATCCCACATAACAATAATATTGTAATGGAAAAGAAATAACAATAGCGGGCCTCTATGGGGTAAAATGATAAAAATATGGGGAATACATGGGCACAACAATACAATAAGGGGGTTTCACTAATAATAATAAGGGGTTACACTAGTAGTATAGGGACTTAACATAAGTGATGGGTCCTTCATCTCCATAGGAAAACACTTGGGAATTGTTAAACATCAACTCTGAAGTGATCTTCTTAGAAAGCATGGTGGAGGCTCGAACTCGGGTTCACAGTATGTGAACCCTCAGACTAATTTCTATCTAGGACCAATGTGGAGAGAAATCATGTTTTGAAAGGAGATTCCAAATAATTGAGCTCCTTGTGCTCATAAAACTGTTTGTGCAATGAATGCTCCTATGGAAGGCTTATAATAGGGAGACATCTCAGAATACTAAGCGCTAATTTCCCAAAACATATGTTTCCAAATCAAGCAGAAAGAAAGGGTGTTACTGTGCATAAGATAGAACATGTATTTCTAAATAATTGTTTCCTTGGTCTCGGTTTCTAGAATGACTATAGCTAGATTCAGAATGATGGACAAATACTTTATTGACAAGCCTCAAAAACACACATAAAATGGGCTCCAATAGAAAATTGAAGGATAGACAAGCAACAAATAACATCCAAAATAGAATTTTGGGAGCATAGCTCAAAATCACAAAGACAGAGATCTACAAATTCCACAGAAAATAAGTGGCTGACACTAGAGCAAGGCAAGAGACCATAGGCTTTGATACCATTCTAAACACAACTATGGGGAAGACAAAAGATATGAAGGGTCAACCTTGAATGCATTACTATTCACAATGATAGATATTTATACAAGTCTACTGACCCTTGGTTTCATATTACAAGTAGTCTCTTGGACTCCCTTTGATTTTTCACCTTCCCCACCAACTAGTAGAGGATTAGGTTTGTCACACGGAATCGGTCAAGGGTGCGGACACAGCTGACCTTCCTAGAAGTCTAAGACATTCTAATGACAAACAAAACAAACTGGAACTATCCTTCTCTAAACATACATTATGATATGAGAAATCAAGTGTTTCGTTCTTACCTCTGTCCAAACGCTATTGTAGAAGTCCAAGCTTTGTTGATCCGGATGAGCTCCTCCCGTTCTCCAAAACCTGCAATCACCAACAGTTCAAACAATTAAATAGCACCTGATTATAACATAAAACAAAGCATATTCAACATATAGACCAAGGAGTACATGAAATAACTCATTAACAACAAGCTATTGAGAAGAATGGACCAATTTGCATTAAAGGTAATCAAAAGGAACCATTACAACCTGAGCCTTGGTGTTGTGCAAGCTCCTTCCAGGGTCCACAAGAGTCTTCCTCTACTTTGACAAAGCTCACCCACTTCCAAGTAGAACAAGTAAGGGTGACAATCTCTCCTCACAAACTTCTAAATGGGAGTCCTAATTCCTGCAGCATTTACCCTTAGAAATCTATAGCTTTCAACCTTCTTCCTTCTGGCTCAATGCCTCTTTTTATAGTGCTCAAGAGGAAGTTAATCAGGTCCACCATCAATGGGATAGTCCCCTCTTTGGATGGGATCACTCCCTTATTGATGGGATAAGTTCCTCTTTGATAGGAGTGCATGAACCATCTGGACGCGCTCAATATTCATCCAAGAACCTTCTAGAAAGCTCTAGAAGTGACCACAAGTAAGTTTTTGAAGATGAAACTCGCGCATTTTAACCTTTTCAGAGGGACGCACCTGCCCCTTTAGATACAGAGTGTCCTTGGACGCAGACCTTGTGAACAAAAGGTGCGTACCCGCAGGCAAGGCTTGAGAGAACCTGCGTACCCAGAGATAAACATATTTTACAAGGACTTTCTCTCTTTCTTGGATTTTGACATGAATAGCAGAGGCCTAAGACTTGCTCAAAAAGGATAGTATGACTGTTGATTGAGCCATACTGACTGTAAATAGCCATGGTGACATTTTTTAGTGTAACAAGGTTTCCAACAAATTCAAAGTGATATAGTACATTCACTAGACAATATATAAAAGGTTACCAAGTCTTGCATATATAAAACAAATTTTCACTGTGTAATAAGAAAAATTAGAAAGGACTTAGATTACACTTAGATACTCATGACCTAAATATTACGAAAGAAAATTTCTCACAATCACATAATCTCAATGATTTATGAGGGATGGATGAGAGTAAATTTTTTGAATGAAAAACACACTAGAGGATAAGATGGTTATTTTGGCTATGGTAAAAAATATTCCTATGTAAGTTTTTATTTTTATTAGGAGGGAATGAGAACTAATGTGAGGACGTTTATGGATAAATGTAGAGTTTGTCAATATGTTAAAGGAAAAAAATAGAATCTTTAGTTCTCTCACATAGTGGAAATCAATTAGTATCGAATGTATGAGCATTGTACTTATGAATTTGGGAAAATAAGAAGTTCGAAGAGCTAGTGCAGAGTAAGTTGTCATAGTCTTGTAGAGAATACATGAACAAGTTAAAGAATGGCTACATGAAAGTAGCCAAAAGAATATAAAAAGGTAGGATTTGAGAGAAAGAGAAGTGAGCTTTGGAGTTGGCCATCCGATAAAGTCCTTTTGAGAAGATAAGGGTTTGTAAAACTTGAGTACAATAATCCAAAGGTGAAGAAAACTGTGAAAGTTCTTAGCAAATGCATATGAGAATAAAATACCCCATGATAGAAGGACCTCTCCTATATTTAATGTTGTACAACTGCATCCCCGTAGAGAACTTGATGTAGAGGATGGGAACGATACAAAAGAGATTTTTTGGAAGAAGCAATTACTCACTTTCAAAGAGGTGCACATAGAGCATAAACTTAATCAAGGAATTGCAAAGGGAAAATAAAAAAAGATTTCTATGAGTATTTGGTCAAGTGGAAGGGTCTTCTAACTAAATAAGAAACTATACGAGTCCTTGAGAGATGGAAAAACATGGCATAACTATTTAATGTCTCATCGACATGCCTCCATGAAATATTTTATTTTCTAGGACTTTGATGCAAGGGTATCATACATAAATTCCCTTTTCTTTAATACCTAGAATTTTTTATGTGTAAGGTCGTTTAACCCCATGAAATCGAATAGTTTTTATGAGGTGTCATAGAGTTTTTGAAATTTGGATGGATGTAATTATCGTAAAGGTTATTAATTACATCGCATTGTGTGTTGTGGTGATATGTTATTTAATGAGAGAATATATAAAAGGAGAGGACTTGAGGTGCACAACTTACTTTAAAAATAGGCCACAAAAACGTAACCTTAGATCTAGGTTAAAACATGTGTGCCCTAGGTTCATATGATAGCCTAAAATCATAGTTATTCATTGTCAACCATATTCAAAATGTCCAATCACAATCAAGTAGCTGAAAAAAGGTTAACCATATTCAATTATAGCCTATCATAAGCAATTTTAGTTTAACATGCACAAGCATGGCCACCACAATTAATCATTTATTTCTGAAATATAATTTTACCATATTTTACTATAAGATGGATCTTACTATGTTCCACTCATCCTACCAATAGGCCTCAAAGATATCCCTATGTAAAAAAGAGTGAAATTGCACGTATGGTTGCAGAAATGCTAGAGGCTGGTATAATTCAACCTAGTCAAAGTTCTTTCTCTACTTCAGAAGTATTGGTTCACAATAAGGATGGATCATGGCGCATGTGTCTAGATTATAGGGAGCTCAATAATCTCACTATTAAGGATAAATTTCCCATTCCTATCATTGATGAATTGCATTGATCAAATATCAATCAATTCCCTAAGTGATAGCTCAAATATCAATATGTTCGAAAGAATGTTGAACCCGAGCAACCAGATATATCTCGTATTCCTGATTCTAGCACCGTGAATGGTTCGAAAAACAGACACCGTATGAAGGAGCTATTGCGATTTGAAGAGTCCAGTAAACTAAAATTTATGGACATTTGAACAAGATTAATTTGTTTCTTGAAAATATTAAAAATAAGTATATTCAAAGGAAAGAATATTTCCTTTTGGAGTAAGCACTAAACCTTTCCTTAAACGTCTTTCTTTAAGTTCTGTATTGAGAACGTGGGTAGTATCTAGAAAGTGGGAAACGATATCTCACGTGGACAAAACGTTGTAAATGGTATTCTACGATTTCACGTGATTAACCTTAGCAATCGACACGTAGCATGGGAAAAATACTTTTCTTATGCACCCTCGACCTGATATTAGTGTGTTTGTGTATGACACGAAATACTTTTCCTGTTGAGCGGGATCCATTTCGGAAATTAACATAGGACGGATTTGAATTGATTCCGGGGATCCTAGGACTGGTGGATCTCGTCACAGAGTAATGTATAGGGCAGCTAGTAGTGCTATGTATCAATTAAGAGAAGAGATTTCAAAAACACAAAAATAATAGAGATAAAAGGAAGAGATTTCATTGTTAAGTTTCAAGGTTTATTTGATGGACTGGATTTTTGTTTCCTAGACATTTGGGTTCTGGAAAGATTTGAGAGAGTTCATCTATGTATTGAGCAATAACTTCTAAAATTTGCAAAAGATAGCTACTTCTATAAATTTCAAAAGTAATGAATATTATGAACAAGTCACCATTCTAAATGTTAGAATAAACGACAGGAAATTCATGGTATAAAAATGAATCAAACTGATCTTTATCAGTTATTGTTAGTAATGCTAGATATTAAACCATGAATGGTTCTTAGAAGTGTAACCTTTTTTACCTCACTTTTAGATTACCATCTCACACTTCCATCTGTTTAGTTCCTTCTATGTTCTTCCAACACATGAAGTTCATAACCATTTTTACTGGGACATAAGATTCTTCATGTTCAGTAACTGAATTGAAATAATTTAAACATATTGTGAAACGTAGATAGTGTTTTAACTATTATTACGTCAATGCAAGTAGAGCAGTATATGATATTTTGATATTTCAATTCAGGATATGATATTTTGTGGTTTCTTGATGTGTTATATCTGTTCATACAACTCGGGAAAATTATAAGTTTTTCTTTGTTTTTTTGAACCGCTACATGGATTTAAATATAATTTGAACTTTGGTCTACATTGCAACAAATTGTCGGTATGGTGCTCATCAATTTGTAAACTTTTAACTATTGCTATTCAAGGAATTTGATCATTTTTTATAATGGATAAATCTAGAGTTCCAGATTGATTTATGTTAATTTTTATAAAAAATATTTGTTATTGGGATAATTAAAGTGTATTAATATCAATATCTAAGACACAATAATTTTTATAATGTTTTTATCATATATATTTACATCTAGATAATAATATTTTATTTATTTTTCTAATTATTAACTTTAAGTTCTAATTCATATTTATTTACACGTCATTTATATATTTGTTTCAATAGGTTTCTCTATTTATTGGAAGTAATTTTTTTTTACTATTTTTAATAAAAATATTGTGTACAAAATTTATTAAAGTAATATGATTAGACATAATTTCTTAAAGAAATGTTACCATTTCATTTATTAAGTTATTTGTCTTTCATAAATGGGGATTTATAGCAAGACCACCTAAAGATCCTAGGAAACAATGGAGAAAATCAGCTCTATGAGCCTTTCAAATAGTAGGAAACTAGATCATCAATGAAAATCATACCACTCACCTAGGTATTTT
This sequence comes from Pinus tabuliformis, assembly GCA_031772625.1. Lineage (NCBI taxonomy): Eukaryota > Viridiplantae > Streptophyta > Pinopsida > Pinales > Pinaceae > Pinus > Pinus tabuliformis. Next base: position 410,398,856 of record CM062814.1, read on the forward strand.
TCTCTATCAAACAACTTTTGCAATGAAAATCATCTCTTGGGCATAAATATCTTCGGAAAAACAAGGTATTTTAGAGATATAGTGATCAAGGAAAAGCCTTCAATTACATTAATGCACCAAATTTTCTATAAGAAAATTATTATATTGTACCTCATTTTGTGAAGGGATGTGTAGTCATGGTCTTAGATGTTAAAGGCAATGTTGGAGGACTAACCATATTTAGGAACCATTTTGAGGTAGTCTTGCCATATTTGATAGGCCATCATTGAATCCTATTTGGATGGTTGTCGTAGCTTTGCTCAAAATAAATGAGTGTTTGTCTTAAGGGTATCATTCCAATGTCTTCATAGAGAGGGTAGCCTTCATGGAACAATTATGGATCATATCTTTACATGGGGATGACATATGCATAATATGAGGAGATTACAATTCAATTGCATCTCTTGAATAAAAGAAAGGAGGGATGAGATAATTTAGGGCTGTGATACATGACATTGCACTTGTTAACTTCAGCACAAATAATAGTGTACACGCAAGTATGCACCAAGTAGTGAGGTGGTTGGACCAATTTTTAGTATCTAAAGCTTTGAATAGCAAATACATATTTGTTGAAGTTGTGTTGTAGCGGCTACAACCACCCTTCAAAATTTTGGTCTCCACCCAAATTGGGAGTCTCCCTTTAGAGTTACACTTGATGGTTGCGTACACTCACCTTCATTCCTTTCAAGTTTTTTCATGTTGATGTGAGTATCTTGGTTGCAGCCATGTTCTGTTCATGCTCAACCTCTTCACTTTGTGTGTACATGTTATGTTCGCTACAAAAGCATCTCTCGCACTCACACATGGAGTCACATTCACTATCGCAAAACCGTCGTCACAGTTGGTCAATGACTAATCACGAGTGCCGTGCTTGTCGCTTGCATCGTCGATTAGTCATGTTGAACAACATTGATCAGTCGTGTTGAACATCTGTGTGTCATTGGTTGGAGTCGTCTCATCATCAAGTCATGTGGAGGTGTGTTTGTAAGGTTACATTTGCATCTTTCACTCATTCACACACTTAGTCATTGCACTAAATTTCTAACGACAAGACTCCCCTTTGACAGCGTAGAAGGAAAAAGCAAGTCTTTCCAAGTTGCGTTGATCATAATCGATCCAATGAACAGTCATGTTGGCCACCCAAGAGTCGGACCCGGTAGCCACCAGGGGACTGAATCCCCTCAAAAATTGCATAGAATATACTGACCTTGCTTACTCTGCTCACTAATGAAATTGTGGAGACACACCCGACAGACACCGAGTGCTCATCCCTATCTCCCTCGGAAAATTGCACAGTTTTCCGAGTAAGTCCTCCCCACAGTCGACGAGCTTCTCATAGAGGAAATTGTATAGTTTTCATGACTAGGCCTTCTGCTCGACGTCAGTCCCCTTAGGTCAGAAACTACACAAAGGAGATTAGTAGACGAGACTGTCAGCGTGAGTGCAGTTTTCCTCAATAGCAACTCATAATAGTAGACTGCCAGTTCCCTCCAGGAATTATGTAGTTTCTACTACCAAGCTCCCCAAATCTGACTCCTTATTCCATTTGGGAATTTTGTAGTTTGTGCTACTAGTGACCCTTTAGCCAACTCAGAGATCCCTCTAGGAATTGTAGAGTTTTCACTACTAGGCTCCTGGTGAGTTCCTCCCAAAAACTACACTATTTCTACCTGCTCTCCTCCTTGAGCCACGACTTGTTCCTCTAGAAAATTACAAAAATTTCACCTTCAAGCCCCTCCTTTCCACTTGTTTAGGAAACTCCATAGATTTTGTCTACCTTGCCTTACTGCAGCTCGGATTGTCTCTCCCAAAATTTGCGCAATTTTCCCTTCGAGCCAATCCAGATCTTGCGGACAGTCACTCTCGAGTTAGATTGCCCATTTTCATAAACTAGTGACTCCTGCACAATTTTCATCAGCAGTCCTTGGAGCTATCATCTCGCTTGACAACCTTGTTGCCTCTCCAAGCCACCTGCATTCGAAATGATCATGTGTCATGGTGGGCTAGGAGGTTTTTGAATTTGATGTCGTCTCATCATGAGTGACTGTAGGCATAGGTACACTAACAAAAATGATGTGACAACAAAAGGGATGAATCAAGGGAGCACATGTACAAGGACAGGTTCACCAATGGATGAATGCATGACACATGCAAATAGATGTACTCACGAATGAATAATCATGCAAAGGATCTATTTGTAGACAAATGGACGAGAAAAGATGCAAGATGTGCTCACGATGGATGAACAGATGAACATGCACCTTTCATGAAGATATGAGCCTATCAAGACTTCCAACATGTAATAAAAGAGAGCAACGTGCCAAGGCATCATCAAGAAAATGAACGACCACCGAAGACTCTGTGCACACTTCAATGCAGAGGTGAAGGTGTGATACACCGTGAAGACATGCATCACCTAGCAATAATGTAAATCAACATGCACTTCAGGAGTAGCACAAATGTAATATCAAAGACTCCGTGCACACTTCCATGCACAGGTGAAGTTGTTATATACCATGAAGACATCCATCACCTAGAAACAATGTAACTCAACATGCACTTCAGTAGTAGCACGAATCTAATAGCATTGTCATGTCAAGTCATGTCACAAGTCATGTTGCCACATCTCCACTATGGGCCATGTTGTCAAATCAATGTAATGTAACATGGAAGTCCAAGAGACCCACTTGTTGTAGAAAGATTCATGTAAAGTTGAAAAGTCATGGAAGTCAAATAATCATGAGGGTAGTCGAATGGCTACAAGGGTTAGTTTCACCCTTGGCTATAAATACACCCTCATTTGTACATGAATTGGAATTTTCACTTCTGGTCCTCCCACATAGCAAAGAGAGTTTGTAATATTTTCTTTAAGGAGTAAGTAGTGGCTCCAACTCCCCACACTAGGGGCTAGTGATGTATGGTGTAACAATGTGTCTCGAAAATTTCGCTTAATTCAAAAGCTTGTTAAGAGGCCAACACATTTTCACACATGTATTTTATATTTTGTAAGACTAATCTTGAACACTTGTAAAAAATGCATCTTTAACCTTGTTGAACACTTGAACTATTTCACTTGTTGTAATACATAATCTACTAATCGAAATTTGTTGTATATGATGTTAAAGTTGTCTTGCCCGTGTTGGCTATCTCCCTGGACATCAAAAGGGCCTTTCACATAAAGCTTTCTGTAACAATTGTTGCACTTTTTTGGACTCCTCTATTGATTGTTGTATGTGTTATCTTTCCTTGGGTTTTATGGCTACCGTAAACGTGTCGATTTCTCCTCCAGAAGCAGTGCACATCTCGCTGTGTTGTGTGTTCCTAGCCGAGTTGGGACTTCGTCCCAACCAACTTGGACAACTCGGAATTTTGATAGTTAAACTTAGTGGGTCAGGTTGTCTTACTTAGATCCATTCAAATGTATCTTCTAGTGTGTTGGATATCTATTCTTATAGATCTAAAAAATATCACAACATTTTTGATCTCCACCTTCAAATGCATTCTTTATAGGAGATCTAAAAGAAGAAAATAGATGTGTTAAACGTTATGCCTTCTAAAATTAGTAGGCACTCTAAGGTTAAGCGATAATATGATCCCCAACTATGTATTGGGTTTTAATATGTGGTTGAGATGGCTACAGGATTTTATGGAGCTATGGAAGTAGATTTCAGATCACGAATACATCAACTCCTCTTTGGAAACTAAAAAAATGTAGCAAAGTGACCTCCCACTAGGGTCCTCCACATCGAATCTAGTCAAACAAAATTAATAATATCCATTAACTATAATAACTCCTCAACATAGGACAATAGGTAGGGAGCCTTAATAAATAATCACGACATATAATTAAAATTAATATATAAATACAAAGTAAAAACAATTGCAATAAAACATAAATAAGAAGATATCATTAACTCATTAATAGATATTTAATAAATGAATTGAAATAAATATAATTATAACAATTAAAATTAATAATTAATAATTAATTAAAATAATTATATAATTAATAAATAAATAATTAATAAAAAAATTGAAATAAATATAATTACAACAATTAAAATTAATAATGAATTAAAATAAATATAATTAAAATACGAAATAATTAATACAAATATAATTAATATAACCATAACCCTAAAGAAAAAATAATAATTCTATAATAATTTAAAATATCTAATCACAAAAATACAATTAAAATTACAAAATAATTTAATTAATTCACAATTTTAAAAACAAATAGAACAATTTAAAAATAATTTAATAAATCCTAATATTTGTCGGATAAGCATCTCTATATATATAATTGGAAAAATGAGACCAGTCTTTCAATAATATTTCACATCCTGAAGATGAACCACCGTTGTTGGTTCGAAACATCGACAAAAAAGAAACATAATGTAATGTATCCACAAGATAATCTAAATATCCATGTCTTCTATGAAGTTAAAGATAGGGAAAATATCGTAGAATAGTTAAATTCTTGGCAGCCAATGACATGTCCAAATGATCAAGTGATGCCTAGAGACTTGGATTGCTATACTAGGGATCAACAATGTCTCAAAGTTGTTGGCTTCTCACGAGCACAATAGTTAAATTCTTGATGGCATATTTGGAAGAAGAAAGAATATTGGATGAATCGTCATTCCCTGATTTCATGGGATATTCCATCTTCTAACCTGTAGGTCAAGAAAATATCTATCTCCCTAGATGAAAATAAACTTCATTGGGGGTATCATTCATGGGGCATGTATACCACCTAGGACGGTCATTTTCTCGATGCTCGCATGAAAAGTTTTCCATGAGATTCCAATGGATAAAAATATGGACTACACATCTATGACGAAAGGTGACATGCATCACTTGTGTAATGAATAATTGTTGTTTTCTAACTTGGGATCCGCTTTAGTAAAAATGTATGAGGGACCCTCCATTTTTCAATGGTATTGGAATAATGAGGAAACCATGGACCATATCTTGAGTTATTTCTAGTATGCATAACATTTTGGTGGAAAATTATGATAACTTTTCACATCAAAGATTACATAAGAGCTAATCTAGACATAACCTTGTAGCCTTATCTTGGATATATGGAAAGAGAGAAATAATTTAGAAAATCGTGTAGATTCATAAGCTCATACTAATGTAGTAAAGAATAGGAGAATACTATACTTCTACTTTCTACGAGCGGAATCCAATAGATCGATGAAAACAATATGAAAAAGAAGAAGAAAAAAAACTGTACATAACACAATATTTATCTAGGGAAGTAAAATTCTCAAAACCCTGTTATCTGTATTTCATATATAAAAAATATGAGTGAAGATACAAAGGTTTTTCTCACGAGAATAATTCCGCACAAGCATTCTCAACTCTCTCATCTCACGAGCTAGCTCTTGGTGAACACCTACCCAATTCTGCAACTCTCCAAGCCCCTAATCTATTGCATAATTCCTAGGATGAATATCCCATATTTAAATGGAATTCATGCTTCCAAAAGTTTTTAATCAAAACTTAAGATCAATATCTAATGCATGCATGATATTCACACTGTAGTAATTAATACAGCTAATAGTACGTTGTCCCAGCATTCTATTCTCAACTAGGTCTTTCTTAGAATCGACATGCATGAGTTTCAAATGAGGGAATCTTCATTTAACTAGAGTGACACTTTTGGATGCAATAGCGCACCAACTAACTTTTAACTCTCTATCAGTTACTCAAAAAATTCAGAACTAATTTAACTGAATATAGCTTAGTAAACTAACTGATCTAATTTCCAACTCAATTTACACTCATACTGGACCCCTAAAACTTAGGGAGAATATATACATGACTACATCAAGACTTCCAACTAGAAATTCCTAATCTAATTAAACTTGATTTATTATTTACAATTTTTTGTGAAAATAGAGTTCGATTTTAATTCTCAGTTTAATTCAAGGATAAATTAAACTGGAATTTCTTGTTTCCACTTCTCAACAAGAAATGCTTTATGACATACCCTGATCCTTTCTCTGTGAAACTTGAATTTACATCTTGAAAATGCCTTTGTCAAAATGTCAGCATCTTTCTCCTCCATGGGAATGTACTCTAAGAACATAGTCCATGTCAATACACAACCTATGAGATGACGATATCAAATTTCAGTATGCCTAGACTGATGATGAAAAAAAGATTTTCAGAGACTCAGTTTGATACATCTATGATTATCACAATAATACAAACTTGGATCCATCTGTTGAGCAAAAAAAGCAGCCAACATCTTCCTCATCCAGATGGCCTCACATGTTTAATAACTCGCAGTCATGTACTCTACCTCTACAAAACTGAGTGCAACCTATCCTTGTTTCATGTTCTACCAAGAAATTGTCACTCACCTAATACTGAAGATCCCTCCTCATGTGCTCTTCATGTGAGATGGATTCCCTATGAAATCTGCATCACTGAAGCCTTGAAGCTTCAATCCTTCTTTCCATTTGCACCATAATCCATATTTAGAAGTGCCCCTGAGATATCTCAACATGTGATCTTTCATCTTCCAATACAATTTGGTAGCCCTAACCATCACTTGACTAAGCTAGTTAACTACATAGAACATATTTTTTCATGTCTTCACCAAGTATATGAGTGAACCCACAAGTTTCTTGTAAACAGTAGTTTCCACTACTTCTCCTAGTATCATCATCCTTCCTCTAGTTACCTGCTAAAGGAGTTTCTATGGGTTTTCTTCTCTCCATGAAGAATCTCTTGAGTATCTCCTTGGCATACTTTCCCTCAGACACAAACAACTCCCCACCACCCTGCCATACCTCCATGCTAAGAAATTAATGCATGAGCCTCGTGTCCTTCATTATAAATTCTCTTGCAAGGTCTTCCCTAAAAGACTTGATCAACTGATCATCACCTATTAATATGAGATCCCCAACATAAAGTATAATGATCAACAACATACCTTCCACCACTGTGGTATAGGTTTGAATCTTCCTCTCTCTTCATGAAGCCCAACTCAGTGAAGTAGCTATCTATTAAGGTGTACCAAGCACAAGGGGTTTGCCTCATCCTGTACAATGCTCTCTTAAGTTTACACACAATGCTCTCAAAACCTTTATGTTTCTCTGTGTAAAACTCTTCCTTAATCATGCAATTAAGGAAGGTTGTATTTACATCCATCTAATGTTTCTTCCAACCCATGTATGTTGATAATTGAAATATAGATCCCATGAGTACCTTGCAACATGATCAATGGTCTCATCATAGTCAATGCCCTCTACCTATGAGAAGCCATGGGCCACAAATGTAGCCTTCTAATTCTCCACACTACCATGTGCATCTTGATTTTCCTTGTAAAGCCAATGGGATCTCACCACTAACGTGTCCTCCTGTCTCGGGTCCACATCCCGAACAATGTTACGAACTATGCAGTCATACTCCTTCGCCATGACATATCCCGAAATTGGCTACTGCACCACTGCCTTAAAAGAAGATGGATTTGTCACAACAAAATCGTCCATAAGATCCATGTATCAATGTACCTCTCAAGACCTCCTCTACCCGCACTGAGAAGTGGGTGGTATCACATTCTCCCATGCATCATCCAACAATATGCCAGCATCTTTGGTGTGTTTTCTTTCCTCTCTGTAAGACATTTCCTGAGTGGATGTCTCCACTCCTGGATACTCTGCATGTAGCTACTCCACATCAATCCAAGGCTCATCAAACTTAGGATATAAAAGCTCCTCATATATATATATAGCTCAAGCTCCCTCTCAAGGGAAACTTGTTTGGGCTTCTCCTCATCGAATCTAACATCCCTGCGAACCACTATCATCTTGTTGGTTGGCAAGTACACTCGATAGTTGTGAGGTGTATCAATTTACCTCACAAATATGCCGAGATCTATTGTCTTCTCAAGCTTCTTTTGTTCATCTTTGGTCAGATGGAAATATACCAATGACCAAAAAATATTAAAGTGACCATCATCTTGCCTCTTACCAAAATAAGCCTCCTCTGATGTCTTCATCTCAAATATCTAATGTGGGCTATGGTTCTAAACATAAATCATTTTGTTGTATGCATCAACAAACAAGTGTAGTGGTAGGACCTGATCATGCAACATCACATTTGCTGCCCCTACTATGTGTTTCTTCTTCCTTTCAACCACTCCATTCTAATGAGGGTTATGGACTGTCATCAACTCCCATTTAATCCATTCCACTTCACAAAAGTTCTTAAGCATACCTTTGGGAAGGCTGGTAGATATTTGTAGCAATATTTTTAAAGGCCCACGATGAAAGTGCCCCAATCACCATTGCCACAACTTGCCAACATCTCAACTATGCACCATTTCTACCTTTGTGATGAAAGGACTAGACTCCTCTACCTATAGCTTATAGAGATTCTTCACCTGAATCCCTATATTCTTTACTTGATGCATGGCTATGTGCCAAAGGAACACCTTTCCTTCCGAGAAGATCATCTGATAGTCTCTATCCTTAAGCATGGAAATGGATACCGAGTCCTTCTTTAACCCCCACACATACATAACATTATTCAAGGTGAGTGGAGTGCCATTCTCCCTCTGAAAAGTAATTGTGCCCAATCTAGTAACACTATACTTCCTGTCATCACGCATCTCAATATGCATCTAGAGATCTTTCTCCTCCAGGTCACTAAATAAATCTTTTTTGCCAATCATGTGGAATAATGCTCCATTGTCTAAGTACCATACAATTCCCATCATTGATGACACGATGTATGAAATGAGGGAGAAATCCAATTTGAATTGAGAGGTCAAAGCCTCACCCACCGCTCCTCCTGAGGACTTCTTCTTGGACTTCTTGAGTGGACAATATGTAGAAAAATGGCCTAGCTTATGACAATGAAAGAACTTAACTTTCATCGTGTATTACTTCTTACCTCCATGATAAGAATCTCACTTGGAGTGTGAAGCTTTCTCATTCCCCTTCTTCACCTTAATCACTAAGACACAATTCTCTTCATCATTAGTCTTTCATGAAGAGCCATCCATAGTGTTCATCCTGATATCCTCCTGCGTCAAATCCTAACACAATCATTCCAATTTGGCATCTTATCCTGACCGTTAATAGAGTCCTGATAACTATTCCAATTCTTTGGGAGACCTAGAAGAGCATTACTCACCCTATCATCCTTAGTAACCATCATTCCAATAGTTCCAAGTTCATCATGGCACTGAGTGAACCTGGTCAAGTATTCTGGAATCATCTCGCCTTTCCCCATTTTTATTTTTCAAATTCTTTCCTTTGGCCAATATTATTCTGATACAAGTTTTTCAATGTTTTCCACATAGGATATGGAGTTTCCTTACCATCAAGAGTTGAGACAATGTGGTCCCAAACTCCCCCAATGATTATCTGCCTCACCTTTGTGACACACTTCTTCCATTCAGCCAAATTTTGTGCATCCGATGTTGGTGGCTTGGGAGTTTATTAATCAATGAATTCCTTCAAGCCATTTTACTCTAGCACAACCTCCATTTTGTCCCTCCAGGCTATAAAGTTTGATCTACCTTCCAATGCATACTCGAGCTGCAAATTGTAGAACACCATTTTCTTATCCTGAAGTATGTATTGCGAATTCGAATTCCACCTGTAACCCAAAACTAAAAACATCGAAATATCCTCTCGTATATTTTTCCCAACTCTGATGTCATGTACAAAATCCTTCTGATTCAAAATCTCATTCAATTTACTAAAGCACAGGACAACAATCTATTTCTCCTTTCAACCGATGGAAGGCAATAGATTGAAGAAAACAATATGAATAAGAATAAGAAAAAACAATGTGACATAACATGAGATGTAACTAGGGAAAGGCATTTCCCAAAACCCCATTATCTCTATTGCATACATCCGAAAAATGTGTGAAGATACAAATATTTTTCTGACTAGAACAATTTCGTAGAATTATGCTCACCTCTCTCACCTCACAAGCTAGGTATTGTCAAATACTTAGCTAATTCTATATCTCTGCAAGCCCGTAATCTCTTTCATAATTTGTAGGATGAATAGGCCATATTAAAATGGAATTCATGCTTCCAAAACGTCATAATCCAAACATAGGATCAATCTCTGATGCATGAATGGTATTTACACTCTAGTAAATAATACAACTAATATTACAATGTCCCTTCACTCTAGCCTCAACTGGGTATTCCTCATAATTTACATGCATGAGTTTCTGACGAGGGAATCTTTAGTTAACTAGCGTGACACTTGTGGATGCACTAGTGCACCAATTGACTATTAACTTTGCAATATTTCCTCAAACAGTTTGGAACTAATTTAATTGAACATAACATAGTAAACTGAGTGATCTAATTTCCAACTCAATTTGAACTCATACTACACCCCTACAACTTAGGGATAACATATAGATGACTACAGAAAGACTTCCAACTCGAAATTCCTACGCGAACTAAGTTAATTAAATTTAATTAACTATTTACAAGTTTCTATGAGAATAGAATTCGATTTTAATTCTGAGTTTAATTCAAAGAAAAATTAAACTGAAATTTCTTATTTCCATTTCTCACCAAATGAAATAGTATTTTTCCAAACATATTCATAAGAAGAGGCTCTATATTAGCACATCAGATTGAAAATCAAGAAAACCATACTCAATGATCCATGGTAGTAGGATGACTAGAAAGTTAATCATGAGGACACAAAAATCCTTTCTTATATAGAGCTTGCTCCAATAATAATTTATTATAGGGTTTCTAAGACACCCCTTCCACAAGTCACCACCCACTTTGTCTTCATCACACTGGTCGATGTCTTTGTGAAGTTAGATTTTGATGGGGCCTCTAAAAGCAACCCTAAAATAGATGGATATGGAGGTATTTTTGCCAATGGGATCATAGATGATAGATGATATATGATATCTCTTACTAGTGGGATCTCTATCACATGCTCTCTATTAGTATTTTTCCTACCACAACAACTTTAATATGATATATTCCAAATTGATGTCATCTCATGGCTCAAATAATCATTGGGTCCTCGCACTCTACTACCACAACACCTTTGTGATCATAATGGATGAGATGGACATCTTTCGATTGAAATTTTCATGTCCATTACGTCTATCACCTAATAGATAGACCTGTTGGACTTTGGCAAATGCTCACTAACTTAAATAAACTTATAGTTGGTTGATTCTCGATACACATATATAGAGATGATAATTTCTCCATTACCTCAATTTCATTAATTGTCTAATATTATCATATTCGTTGGATTCGAGACTCCTTCAAAGGGCCCTCTTGCACCAAACTTAGATTGATTCGATCCCGGATGACTACTAGGAAAAGAGATAAAATGCCAACGAACAGTTCTAGCTATGATAACTGAAGGGATTTCATAATCTTTAGGCTATGTTTCCAACAATATGTTGTATACAACACCTCCAAGGTAAAAAATGTGAATTATACAAATGTTGATACAGTTAAATCTACAATCTTTCTTCATGGTTGCTCGAGGTCAACTTATCCACTAAAATTCTCCACGCATATATTTTCTCACCCATGATGATCAAACTATTTTAGCACACAATCCTTGATTGACATTGACAATGGAATAACAATTTACATAGGCATAATTCTCACAAGGAACAATTTACTAGTTCTAATGCATAAAGATTAAAGTGAACTAGATAGTAACATCATACAGTTGAATGATTTCCAAAAACCTTTTTAGGAAAAATGCAATGGTAATTGGTGTTTCTCTTAACCACAATGACAATCCCATTACCTATATTAGTGGAAAACTAAATGAGACTAAGAGGAAATTGTGGGCTTCTAAATATAATATGTTAAGGTTCCAACACTTAATGTCTCAATCTAATTTGTCATAGGATTCGAGGCACAACATAGGATATACTAGAAGAATACCATAGGAATCTAGAAGTTCCTCTCTATCTAACTACATAATATTCTCAATGAACACTTTCTTCTTCCACAAGAAAAATAAGCTTCTGGAATCCAAATCAACTATGCAATCAAAATGGATTTATCCCAAATACAAACCCTGACTAATAGCCACTATGGTCTTATGATTGTGTCTCCTTAAAGACTGAGGAACCTAATGTCCAAATCATCTATCTATAGGACAAAATAAATTATGAAACCCTTGTAGCTGCTGCAACAACCCCTCCAAAAATCTGGAAACACAAATATTTTCGGAGCCCCTCTATCGTGCGGAGCCACTGGCATCACTAAGATCTTCTCAAAGAGTTCAACAGTGTCAAAAAACATGGAAAAGTATATGTTTTTAGCTAACTAAAGCGAAGTCATTAGTTCTCGCCTCACGCTCATTGGTCTCTTTTTCAGAATGTGACTAAGTCTAAACCTTACGACCATTGAAGACACCTATGCAACTCATTGTCACATAGCTCACGAGGTTGCATACGTCTCTCTTGGAAATTGATGCGACCATGTGACTCTTGTGACCTTGTGACTGGATGGTCACAATATTGCATAGGTGATAAGGTTGCACATACCTCACTCACCCATGAACATGACCATGCATCCCTTGTGACATCGCGACTACTTGGTCACAATGTCGTATAGGTTTCATGTGAGACCCATGCAACCTTGTACGTGTACCCAAAGTTATATAAGGTAAGGTTTCCCAGTCTGATTATAACTACTCCTTTGGTTGCATGGAAGGAGAGGAAGGTCTGCGACTTGGGCGGGTATGCATTTTTCTCCAAGTAAGTGACCTTTCACCTTCCTAGTAATCATGATGTTCTCCTACGTGTCTATGTCTGCATCCCCGACCTTGCGTATCCCATGCAGTGGGGGTTTTAGCCCACGTTACTTGGTTTTTTCACCTCATTTTCAAAAAGACATTTCCTTGACCATTTCTACTCTTCCTGGACCCAGACCTTGGCCATTTTTTGACCCTAACCTTCATAATATTAAATAGTAATCCTAAACCTACTTACCCAAAAGAATGATCCATGGTAGTAGGATGACTAGAAAGTTAATCATGAGGACAAAACTATCCTTTCTTATATAGAGCTTGCTCTGATAATAATTTCTTATAGGGTTTCTAAGACATCCCTTCCACAAGTCACCACCCCCTTTGTCTTCATCACACAGGTCGATGTCTTTGTGAAGTTATATTTTGATGGGGCCTCTAGAGGCAACCCCAAAATAGATGAATATGTAGTTATTTTCACCAATGGGATCACAGATGATAGATGATAGATCATATCCCTTGCTAGTGGGATCTTTATCACATGCTCTCTATTAGTATTGTGCCTACCACAGCAAATTTAATATGATATATGTCAAATTGATGTCATCTCATGGCTCAAATAATCAATGGGTCCTTGCACTCTACTACCACAACTCCTTTATGATCACAATTTGTGAGATGGACATCTTTCGATGGAAATTTTCATGTTCGTTTGGCTTATCACCTAATAGATAGACTTTTTGGACTTTTGCAAATGCTCACTAACTAAAATAAAATTACAGTTGGTTGATTCTCGATAGACATAGATAGAGATGATAATTTCTCCATTACCTCGATTTCATTAATTATGGAAGCTTCTCATATTCATTGGATCAGAGGCTCCTTCAAAGGGCCCTCTTGCACCAAGCTTAGATTGATTCGATCCCCGATGATTACTAGGAAAAGAGATAAAATGTCAAGGAACAGTTCTGCCTATGATAACTGAAGGGATTTCACAATCTTTAGGCTATGTTTCCAACAATATGTTGTATGCAACACCTAGAAGGCAAAAAATGTGAATTATACAAATGTTGATGTAGTTAAATCTATTGTCTTTCTTCATGGTCACTGAAGGTCAACTTATCCACTAAAATTCTCCATGTATATATTTTCTCACCCTTGATGACAAAAATATTTTAGCACATAGTCCTCGATTGACATTGACAATAGAATAACAATCTACATAGGCATAATTTTCACAAGGAACAATTTACTAGTTCTAATGCATAAAGATTAAAGTGAACTAGACAGTAACATCACACAGTTACATGATTTCTGAAAATAGTTTTAGGAAAAATGCAATGGTAATTAGTGTTTCTCTTAACCACAATGACAATCCCATTACCTGTATCAGTGGAAAACCAAATGAGACTGAGAGGAAATTGTGGGCTTCTAAATATAATAGGTTAATGTTCCAACATTTAATGTATCAATCTGATCTGTCATATGATTTGAGACGCACAACACAGTATATACTAGAAGAATACCATAGGAATCTACAAGTTCCTCCCTATTTAACTACATAATATTCTCAATCAACACTTTCTTCTTCCACAAGAAAAATAAGTTTCTGGAATCCAAATCAACTATGCAATCATAATGGCTTTATCCTAAATACAAACCCTGACTAATAGCCACTATGGTCTTATCATTGTGTCTCATTCAAGACCAAGGAATCTAATGTCCAAATCATCTATCTATAGGAAAAAAATAAGTTATGAAACCCTTGTAGCTGCTACAACAACCCCTCCAAAAATCTGGAAACACAAAAATTTTCGAAGCCCCTGTACTGTGCGGAGCCACTGACATCGCTAGGATATTCTCAAAGAGTTCAACCATCTCAAAAAACCTAGAAAAGTATAAGGTTTTAGCTAACTAAATCTAAGTCAATAGTTCTTGCCTCACGTTTGTCAGTCGCTTTTTCAGAATGCGGCTAAGTTTAAACCTTGCAACTGTTACCACTGATGTGACCTATGCAACTAATTGTCGCATATGTCACGATGTCGCATATGTCTCTCTTGGAAATTGATGCGACCATGTGATTCTTGTGACCTCGCAACTAGATGGTCAAAATATCGCATAGGTGACAAGGTTGCTCATACATCACTCACCCATGAACGCGACCATGCGTCCATTGTGACGTCGTGACTACTTGGTTACAAGGTTGCATAGGTCACATGTGAGACCCATGCAACCTCGTACGTGTAGCGAAAGTTATATAAGGGAAGGTTTCCCAATCTCATTATAACTACTCCTTTCGTTCCATGGAAGGAGAGGAAGGTTTGCGACTTCGGCGCGTGTGCAGTTTTCTCCAAGTAACTGACTTTTCACCTTCATAGTAATCATGATTTTCTCCTACGTGTCTCTGTTTGCATCCCCGATCTTCTGCATCCGATGCACTAGGGGTTTTAGCCCATGTTACTTGGCTTTTTCACCTCATTTTCAAACAGAAGTTTCCCTAGCCACTTCTACTCTTCCTAGACCCAGATGTTGGCCAATTTTGACCCTAACCTTCCTAGTTTTCAACAGTAAGCCTAAACCTACTTACCCAAAAGAATCCTAGACCTCCTAAAGCCACAAATTTTTTCCGCGATCCTCTCTAAACCTAAGTCGTGCAGCTTGAGACTGTGATATCTCTTTTCACGTGACTTCATGACTTGCGACTTCACCCCGACGCAACCTTGCGACCTGTGACCCTACATCCCCCATCGACTTACGACTTGCAACCATACTACCCCATAAACCCGACCTATGACTTTCTGACCCCTATCAATCTGCAACCTACACAACAAGTCACTTAGTCACATTTCTATCATGGTGACCTTGCGACTACCTCATTTGCAAATATACTACCACCTGCTGAATCTCCTTTTATTTTTCATTTTTACTTGATTTTCATGTCGTCTCTCTCATTGTGGGATTGTATTTTTGACATGCCAGGTGACATGGACCTTGACTGCATATCAATCTCTTCCTTCGAAGATTAAATGGCTCCCCTAACCACTAAGGCTTCTCATAGAGGCTTAGGAAGCAGATCATGGGAGGCCAACCAAGATGAGGAGCCTCCTGCCTTTAGGGATACAAATTGCAATATCAGTAAAACCATGAGGCTCTCCTAATACAACATCTACGAGGTGTTTTTGACATGACACATTCTAGAAACCCAGGAAGATTTTTTAGTATACATAAATGTCAAAGAATCAAGGTTACACAAGGTAGAAGCACACCACCTGATATTGCCATGCATTGTAACTATTGAATGGATCTTACAAAGTACATATATGGATTCATGGATGATCACGGATCACACTAGGGTACCTGTAGCCTCTATCTCCCATGTAGACATCCATGCTTACTATAGACTCCTTGAGAGATAGGAGGTTTTTAATACCAAGTGGCTCTGTGATTTCGTGACCCTAGTGAAGGACATCCTAAGGGAATGGTGGCAAGACCCATCAAATTTTTGGGTCACACTTGATTAGGCATACAAGAGAGAGGGATTGTGCAAGGTATATCAGTTAATTATTGCAATAATGTGCCGATTAGATGGCAATGTAGAGTGCTATGTTTTTTACATCACCTAGGTCCCTTTCATGTATGTCATCGCCACCCGAGGAACTATTTTTAAGTGGGCAAGCATGCTCTCCTCATCCTTGAGAATAAACATAGTTGCAGCTAAGCTCCTAGAGCTCGAATAGCCTCTGGAATTCTATATGTCTTCATACATCCTTGACGAAGTCTGCTCGAGATGCTACTTTGAGCAGAGGAGCTGCAACTACAGCTCATCAGCAGCTAATCTCATGCACTGCCATTACACAGTTTTCTGGGACACAACTTACAAAGGTATGATAGATGTAATCTCTAAATCTTTCATCATACCATCATATCAGTTTCTATTTGGGGATCAACCACCATTCATGTCAAGTAGCGCTATGAAAACTATGGTTATTTTAGTACATTGGTTTCCCATTAAAGAAGGAACATTCAACATAGTGTTCGGTAGCCATAAGACTCGTCATGCCCTACCCAGGTTCATCATGGACAAGAAACCCCTATGAGAGGTTTTCTACCAAATGACACAAGGTTTTTCTAGGATATTTAACAAAGGAAAAAAGAAACCATGGCCTGCTTTCCGTTTCCCCATCGAAGCATGTGTGGTGGAAAATTTCAAATAGGTAGAGGTTAAGGCTGAGGCATTGAAGCGAAACCACTTTGTGACTGTCAACTGCCGAACATATGATCCTAAGAAAGTCGTGGCCACCCATTGCAAAAAGGAAAAATTTAGCTGGTATTATTCTCATACCAAACATGATCTCAAAGATGGGATAAAAAATTGGTATAACGCTACATGGGAACTTAGCCCAAGTGAACAAATGGCCAAAGAAAATGAGCTCCTTGATGATTCCCAAGAAGATGTGAACCTCAACGAAAGAGCTTCAACCATAAACAAAAAGTAACACAAGGCACCAAAAGTCCCCGGGGAATCTAAGAAGGCAAAAGGAAAAGAGGTAGAAGAAGCCTTGAGCGACCATGAAGAGGAAGACACTAATACTACAATGGAACAAAGGAATTCCATCTTGTCAAGGAGAAAGCAAGAGCTTAAGAGGAAAAGGGAGTAAAAGGGCAAACAGTCTCGATATTGTAGCAACTAAGGATCAAGCGAGAAAAGGAGAAACACTTAGAAGAAAAGTAACCAGAAGAAAGAAGGGCATGGGAAGAGGCAATGGAGGGAAAATAGGAGGAAGAAAGAAGGGCATAGGAAGAGGCATAAAAGAGGAAGCAGGAAGAATATATAAGGGAATAGGAAGAGGCAAAGAAGAGAAAATAAGACGAGGAAGCAAAGAAGAGAAGGAAAGAGGAGAATAGGGGATTAGAGAAAGAGGTGAAAATATGGAAGATGAGATAGAGAGGCAACAAGTGCTTGAATATCAAGAGAAAAGATGACAGGAAGAAGAATTAAGGAGGAACAAAGAAAAGGAAGCCTGGGAAAGTGAACAAGGAGAGAATAGAAAAATAGCTGACCTAGGTATTGGACAAAGTGAACTACCCCCATTAGACATGACTCCTACCACTCCCCTCACTAGCAGGAACCTCCCCCTGCAAGAACTGGGTATGTTGGAGGCACAGGATGAGGAGGTCCTAGATCTAAGAAGGCTCATTTTTGATTAAGTAAACATAAAATTGTGAAAGAAATAAAAATCTATTGTGCCAAGAATCCAACTGATCCTTTATCAGTAACCACAAACAAGGATATTATGCCCAACATTACAACAAACCCAAAAATGATTTCCTCAACTGGGACAATTTTTATTGCCGCCACAAATCACAATGTGGCCTCAATGAGCAAGGAGATTGTTGATCCCCAAAATAGGATTCTATGCATCTAAACTAAGTTTCATTGTGGCAGAGGAGGAGAAAATAAAGGTGGAGGAAGATAATGAGGCACTCCATTTAGCTCCCACGAGCATATTTGTATTCCATGCAGCAATCAAGGCAGAAACAAAGACTCTCGGGGAGGCCATGGTAGTAGTCTATGAAGATATCTCTAAACTTCGTCACATAGTGGCCCAAATCATGACAATCCAAGCCCACACAAATGAAAGAGTCACAATCCTTAAGCAGGCTATGACTGCTTTGGATAAGATACACAAATGGTTTGTCAATTACCTAGGATCACCAACAGTGGTCCCTAAGAAGGATTGGATCACCATGCAGAATACCAAGGTTCAAGTACGCATCAAAATTCAGTCTAAGGACAAATTGACCAAAGATGTGGACAGGGTATTGGCATCCTACAGGCATCTATTCAACGGCTTAGAATCTATGACCCTACTTCATAGGGTCCCCTCTATAGGAGAATTCAGATAGGTAAGGAAGAAGGATGAGATCTCCAAGGAAGTAGAGGCATTTGTAGAGACATATAAATAATGATCCCATACAAAATACATGCCAATCACCAAAGAAAATATCATGTGTTATGTGGTAGAACTAGTGAGGATCTACACCAAACTAGTAACCTCGAACAACGAGGTGCATGCCAAACGAACCACTCTCATCCAAGATGCACTCAAGTTCCTACACTGACATGATGAAGATCAGTCACAGATCACTTGCATCGCAGCGGAATACAACCTATGGTGCACATATTGGATGGAAGAACTTGGTCTTGACATTCCAGAACTTGCCATTATTAAATTAGTGAATTAGTTTGATATCTTATTTTTCCTTATGTATCTAATTCAGTAGCATAGAAAAATTTATGAATATGAAAGGTCATGTGGAATATCAAAAGTCTCAGATAGATGAAAAGTAATGAGGAAGTTCAAGAGTCAAGGTTAGGCCAAGAGTCACCCTCACCAAATAAATACACCCTTATGGCTCATTTGTAAAGGACCTTTTGTTGAGGACATTTTTGGAGATATATATACATTTCTTAAGAGAATTTATACTCTGCTAATTTATGTTAGGAATGATTGTACATTTCCACCATCGGATTTTTCAGATCGTTTATGTTATAATTCCATGAGTATTTTCTTCACTTGATGGAATGAATGTTCTTGAAATATCTTTGATGTGCAGTCTCCTCATATGCTCTCGCATACTACAAAATTTTTGTTTCTTCCTATGAATGGTATTTGATTCACTAACTCTATGCTTTTGCTAGTGAACTATTTTGTTGGTATTGGTATAATCTATTTTGGCTGCACCTTTATTTATTCTCATAGATGTTTGATCATAGTGAATTAATTTACAATTGTTAAGAACTTTATCTTAGCAAACATGAGTCTTATTTGAAGCTTACTAACAGTAACTTTACATAAGGTTTATGTTGTTTATGGTCTAGCTATTCATGGTTTATGAGGCATAAGATATTTGTCAATTATATCCTTGTATTTATTGACATCCATGCTTTTAATTGAGTTAATCTTTTGCCTTTGTCTGAAGAAATCTCAACACAACTGAACGACAATCGGGCCTACATATGGAAGGGATCCCTATCGTAAATGGTGTAGGCTCTAGTTGGGAAACTGCACTGGGGAGATCCCCTTTGCTGTTAGTAGAAAATTCTAGTTGTCAATAGATTTGGTGCTAGAAGGAGGGCAATGGAGACTACTAATCCATGCCCTCACACCAAAATTTCTCATCAAGGTAGTAACCAACCTCGGGCCCCCACGCCCCTTGAAATACCATACAATCCTCCTTATGGGACAGCCTTCACATGGATGCATCAACAAGAATTCCAACTTCCTGCTCTTGAATATGCTCTCGGAGGAGAGGAACTTCTTGTGTTCAAATTCACCACCGAACAACTCAGGGCTCTGCACCCTATTACTCAACAATTTTCTAGGGATCTGAAATGCATTCCCACCATTAACTCCCTACCCAATCCACACACCTCGATGCTTCATCACACGCATCAAGGATTCCTTGTTAACTCCATACCACAGTTAATCATCCTAGCACTGGATGACTCTACAGACGTTGTTGACAGGCTATTTATCGAAGGGTTGGAATGTCATTGTTAATATGAGGGTGGTGACCCTAGGAATGCCTTCATCGGTGAAAATAACCAGTCATAATGGGAGGGTACACAGGGAAGCAATTGAAATCTCACTAAAGAGACCCCTGTAAAAATTCAACCTCTCATTGGGGGCACTCAAGGGATTGAGGGATGGCGAACCAGGGATTACCTTAGAGACTATGTAAAATTCTACAACAATCAATGTATTATGAGAAACTTGATGAATACTAGGAATGTGAGAAACACTATAGATCTAACACACCTTAGAGTGCCTCAAGGAGAAGGCAGACAACCCCTCACACTAGCGGGGGATCAAGAATAGATAGTGAATCAAAAGGTAACGATTGTCACCTCCTTTTCCACCCTAGAGGTAATCGTCGCCAAAATACACTATCTTAGATGGCTCAATCTCCATTAAATCTTAGAGGCTAGCTCCATGACATGCCTTGCCATTCTGAGAAACATCTCTCAAAGTTCAACCCTGAGAAGGGGACCTCAACTGATGACCATATTAGCAATTTCTACCTAGAATTACAAATGATTAAGGTTGAGTACAATGATGTAGCGGGTATTTTATTCCCATACCCCCTTGCGTATAAAGCAACCACTTCATATCGATCGCTTGCCTTCACCTCCATTCCAACTTGGGATGAGTTTTGGAAAACCTTCCTTTACAAATTTTCAAAAGACAAGATACCCTCAATGCTCCTCACCGAGCTCAGCATGCTAAAATGTCATAAGAAAGAGAAGGTGAAATATTTCAATCAATGTTTCAACACCATTTTAAATAAGTTCCCTATGGATGTAGCCATCAATGATTCCATCATGATTGATTATTACACTAGGGCCCTGCCTCAGGATATTGCCATGTTTGCTAAATGTGAAGAAAAACCCACCTTGTTAGAGAACTTTGCTACTACGCTCAAAGTCAAAGAGGACCTCCTTTCTATCAGTGCATTAGAGCATGAGTCTAAGTCGGATGCAAAACCCTCAAGGAAGAGGAATCATGACTCATCAAGTAAAACCACAAACAAAGACAAAGATTCCTTCGATTTTGAGGGATTGACCAAATCCATAAAATAGTTGAATAATGAAGGATGTGAATTAAAGAGAAGAACGAGTGACGCTACAGGAGTAGAAAATCCTGCTAAACCCTTTTTTCAGAAAACTAATAATCTACCCCCTAAAGTGTTGCAAACATCGAGCTCAAACTTTAATGTGGAGGAGCTAGGAAAAGATAACTTTTGCACATTCCATTAGGCCTCCAACTTTGGGAAAACCTATCCGTAGTGGTTCCATAATATGACTATCATAGTCACCTAGTTGTCACAAGATCAAGCTGCCACAGAGGGTGAAGAATAAACTAACGATCCTGAAGAGGACGATGCCCTTCCGACCGATGATGCTCCATATACTATGTTAACCTTCAAAGACATCTGTGAGGGAGAGTTGTTGACTACTCAAGAGGCCATCGTAAGAGATGCTGCCCCCGAGTCCCCCCAAAGTGACAAACTCAAGAGTAAAGGTCTCGTGCTTGATGCTAATCTGGATGATAAGAAAAGCGCATTGTTACAAAGGATTCTGCTCCACCAATACCACCCACTCATCCACTTCTACACCTAGAGGGATGAATGACTTAAGATATAATGAGTCACCAACTAGTACCGAACGAGACTTATCCACACCTCGAAGTTCGTCCAAAGAGGTGACGACTAAAACTACCTCATAAATGCAGTGCTTGACAGAAGACACTTCGTCCTTAGAATTAGATTAGAATATCATCAAAGATTTGAAGAAGACTCGAGTTAATATCTCATTGTACGAGTTATGCAAGCTGAATAGTCAATGTGAGTTGATTTCCAAAGCCTTTGCCATCTCTCCTACCCCTTCAAAACCCTCCACATCGAGCAGGGGGAACTCCACAGCCTGATCCCCAACTGTGATCTACCTTCAAGCCATAGTGAATACCGCAAAAAAAAACTCAAGAGGCTCGACTCCTCCTCTCCACTTAACATTCGAGAGGTTGAATTTTAATGTTCACAAATGCCTCATCGATTTTGGTGCATTGACCATGGCCATGCATTGGTTAGTATGCATGAAGCCAAATATCCAATCGGACAAAACCGACACCAAAATTATCCAAATTGACATGTCTCAAATTTCGGTTCTGGGAGAATTAAATAATGTTATCATTTGGTTATCTTCTTATTCTTGAGTGCAATATTGCATTGACATAATAATTGTAGACATTCCAGAAGCCTACATTCTTCTTCTTAACAGATATTGGTCCTATAACATTCAAGGCTACCTCGCCGTAGACTGGTCCCTCTTATGGCTACCTTAAAAGGGAAGAAATAACTAGATGAGGGTCAATAGTGATCCTTGAATGAATCACATTGTAACCGACCTAGAGGGATCTCACATGTCGATCAGCTATGCCTAACAAGAGCTATGGGTGTGCCTCCTCATGTCCATGCTCGGGTGCTATCAGCCACAAACATCAACCATTTCCGCAGATACCCAGATTGAAATTCCCATGCAAACCCCAACCCTTAACAAAAAAGTATGCTCCTTAAACTTGCATACGTCAAGTTTACCCTCCCTCAATACTGAGACATAGGCATTTTATTATGACGGATCTAAAACTCATGACAGAACTAGAGTAGGGTATGTCCTACTAGACCCCAAGGGGAATAGATTCTTGATCTCTTGCAGGTTAGAGTTCCAATGCACCAACAACACTACAGAATATGAGGCATGAGTCCTCAACCTCAAAAAGGCCATCAACCTAAGAGAAAACTGTATAAACGTAATTGGGGATTTAGAAATTATTATGAGACAGGTACACAATACGATTCACTATTTGTCCCCGCACCTCAAGAATTACCACCAAGAGGTATGGTGTCTGTTAAATTTGTTTAAAACTTTCAATATTATTTCTATTCGTATATTTAATAATGTTGTTTTTGACACTTTAGATAATGCTACAGCTACATTCACACCCCTTAGGGATGCATTTTCTATCGAGATTATGTATAAACTGTTAGTGCTTGATAATATAACTAACTTTTGTGTTTTCAATGATGACCAACATATTTTGGAGTTCATGACAAATGCAAAAGTATTCAAAGACACAACCATTAACGAAGAGGAACATGAAAGGTCTCTACAAGAAGAAGCACATTCCTAGAAAGGAAACTCGTCACCTAAAGGGGTGGTGACGTTAGAGAAATTATTCGACCTCCGGAACTATTTCTGAGGCCCACCGAACACCAAAACTCATAGTTTCAATATCTCACATGAGAAAATCAACCTTAAGACTAAATTTGACCCCAAATGTGTCAACACAGGTCTAGGATGCACCCCAGAGGAAAGAAAGGCATTCATGAGCCTATTCAAAAGGTACCGCGATATTTTTTTTTGGACATATGATAAGTTGAAAGCATATGAAACTAGAATTATTCAGCATGTCATCCCTACAAAAGAATGGGCCAAATAGTTTTAGAAAAGATTTAGGATGTCCATCTAGAGTTATAACCCCTCATCCAAAATGAACTCAAGAAATTGTTGGATGCTCAGATCATCTTCAAGGTCAGGCACTCCCCATGGGTATCCAATCTAGTGGTAATACGAAATAAATCCTGGGAGATACATCTGTGCGTTGATTTTAGGAACCTCAACCAGGCATCAGATAAATAAAACTACCCTATCCCATGCATGGAGCAGAACCTCCAAACCATCTTGGGATCTGAATTATTCTCCCTTATAGATGGCTTCTTTGGTTACAATCAAGTCCTTGTAGTTGAACCTGATCGGATGAAAACAACATTCCAAACAAGGTGGGGGATGTTTGGATTTTTTCCTATGCCTTTCAGGCTGATAAATTCTGGGAAAACCTTTGAGAGATAAATGGATATCACCTTTTGATATCTTATGGGTTAGGGCATGGTGGTCTACCTAGACGATGTCACCTTTTTCTCAAAGAAAAGGGGTGACCACCACCATCATTTGAAGTAGATTTTTGAAAGATGTAGGAAATATGGAATCTCCCTCAACCCTAAGAAGAGAATATTTGTGGTTTCCAAAGGAAACTTTCTTGGTCACATCATCACTAAGAATGGTACAATCGTAGATCCTAGCTATTTAAGAGCTATAACACAAATCCCTCAGCTGAGCACCAATAAAGGTATGCGATCTTTCCTTGGAAAAATTATTTTTCTTCGCAAATTTATTTTAGATTTTGTCCAAATTTTAAAAACTTTACAGAATATGATAAAAAAAGGATGCAATATGCAAATGGAATAGAGAAGAAAAGGAGTCCTTTGATTGCATTAAAAAATGTTCGTGGAGGCTCCTTCCCTCTCTAGCCTAGATTTCAGCAATATCTTATACACTTTTGCCTTAGACTTATCATTGGCCACGGTCATCACACAAAAGGATTGTGACCATTATGAACAACCTATATCCTTCATGAGTACAGGGCTCCAAGGTGCAAAGCTAAATTACCTGGACATTGATAAGAAGGAATACACAGTCTAAAAAGCAATGAAACACTTCAGACCATACATCCTAAAAAACAGCGTCATAGTAATGGTTCCATACCCCACCATTAGATCCCTCTCCATGCAACAGAAATGGGTGAGAGGAGATCCAACTGGATCACCTCCCTCCAAGAATACTACTTGGATTTCAATCCCTCCCACACTGTGAAAGGGCACGAGTTTAGTAAACTAACCGCCGAGGTGGCTGATCAAAAAAATATAGAGTCCAAGTGACCGGTCCTAGAGACAGAAGGCTAGGAAAATGAAATCAAAATGTACCATAATGAACTCCTTGGCCCACATGACTCCTCTTCATGGTACTCTGATTTAAGGCAATACCTAGTGTAGGGATTTCTACCCGAGATCATGTCCGCTAAATAGAATAGGGCTGTCAGGCATAATGCTGTGTTGGATTAGTGGGTCCTGACCTAGGTTCAAACTTAAGTTTAGCAAGCATATCCCTATACTACTGGCCCTTTCGGCATCAAACTATGGAGCGTGGACTGGCTCGTACCTGAAGTAGTATGAGGGGATGTTGGAACCAAGTTTCCACACCCAGAGATGATTATGACGTTGCTTTATGCTGTAAACCTTCCTTCACACAAATCAATAAGCCCTTAAGGCTTATCGATATAACTTCTTGTTATCAACCTCCAACCCTTTGCAAAGATGTATGAGTTTTTTTGGTGGACCGTAAATAGGTAAATCCACAACTTACGTGTTGATGTAGTTACTCATAAGTTTGTTATTACCAAAATCAGCTTAAGTATCTGATATATTTAACATGTATTAAGATGTTATTCATTTAAATATATATTATTACTTGTGTTCATATAACAATGTAAACCATGTATAATTGTGCATCAATACAATATTAAATCATAAACTTGATATTCATCACAAGATACACACATTCATTCATAAAAGAAGTAAATCAATAAACACAAATATTCCTAGAATAATCTCTTTATTGATACTTCAAATTTTCTTACAGACTAAAGACTACCCTACGCACTCAACTGTGGGGGTCCATAGAGACAGCTACAGACTCTACTCTAGGCCTCTGCACACATGGTTGTAGATCCTTTCTTCTACTCTAATACTCTTTGCTCTTCACCTCTAATGACCCATTACATTCATCAACATCAACTATCTACTGCCTTAGACTCTCTAAGATTCTCCTCTTTATAGAATCCCATGGTCCGCAGACTAGGGGTAGGTCTATACAAGCCGACACAACTTACATCAAAGAAGGGAAAATCCATTTATGGAACTTACTATCTACATGCTTTACAACCACAACTTGCGGAGACTTTACACTTTACATAACAAAAACTTGGGTTTTCTTCCCCAAAACGTGGGCTCTTGCCTTAAAATTGACCCATAGGGGACCCTATCCCAATGGGACACCAACACAAATATCGTGACTCAACCCTGAGTCACTCTTCTGGTGTGGAGATCTTACTGCAAAAACCTCCCAGCTTGACTTGTACCACTGCTACCTCAGCCACGATATACATGGCTCCCTACCTGAGCTGCTCTGTTGCTGGCCCTGCACTGTCTTCTTTTACCTTTTGTTGCATCTATTGTAGGCCTGCCAACATCTATTCAATGGTGGTAGAGATGACATAGGCCTCATTTAGCCAAGGACCCAATCTAGACTTTTGGATCGCCTCTTTCCATTGTGATGCTTCCACCTGTTCAACCAACTACTTTGCCTCATGTAGCTGAGTAAGTCATTGTGATATAGTGACGATGCACAGCATTTATCTTACTTTGTCATATTTCTGCTGCAATTTGTCCAACCTCTGTAGGTTAGGATCCCCTTGCAGAGTTATAAAAACCTCCATAGACTTCTCAAAGAACACAATTTAATCTTCCACTATGGCATCTACTGTCGCGACTGCATCCTTTATAGTTTCCCGCGTTGTTCTCTAACCTGTGGTGGAGTCTAAGGTTGTGACTTCAACTCAAGCTCTATGATTTTAAGGTTCAGTTCAAAATGAACCTTGGCCACCTTTTTCCTTGCATCATGCACACCTGTAGCCAATTTTCTAATCTTGGCCTCCACTAGCATTTCTTATACGATATGAAGTTTCACAATGGTTCTGCATGCTTTGGCTACCACTGTTGTGCTTCACTCATTCTTCTCCTGAACCTTCTTCCATGCTTCTCATGTGATTGCCTTCTCAACAAATTTCTATTTATTGTTGACTTTCTACTTTCTGATCATGCTTAGCATTCACTACTCTTGGGCCTTAAGCTCTTTAGTCATAGCTTCTTGTAGTGTGTGAAGGAATTCACTGGGTAATATGGCCAATTTGAGGCCAAAATTCCTCAAGGTCATGACAATACCCTTGTTAGCCTCTGCCTTCATGCTTATAGCTTCATATGGTAGTGCGACTACCTATACATCGAAGGATCGGACCAACTCTACTACTTGAGTGGTATTCAAAGCCAAACTATTTGCTATTGTGCTTCTTTGCCCTACACCTAGCTGTAGTCTAGTTGTTTGGATCTACAACTCATGTAGATCCGTATGTATGGCACTTATTGCCTGCTTCTGCTGCTGCTCAAAATTCCTATAGCAGTTCCACTATCGTATCCCTTACCTTATCTCTAATATCGTACAGGTTACCCTCTGTCGAGGTGATTCGATTGAGTGATGATTTTGAGGCTTTGGTCTTCTTTCACTGCTCATCCTTTTCTTTTTCCCTATGTTTCTGTATATTAAAAGGAATTCTCTCAAGATCTCTACCTCCTTACTCTAATTGTTCTTCATCCTCTATCTAGGATGAAGGAGATTTCTGAATCCTATCATAGTCGCTCTGTTCCTGCTCTGCTTGTTCCTTTGTGGCATGCTCTGCTTCTGTGCATGCCATGTCCTCGGTCTCCTTCTTCCTCTTTTCTACCAAATTCTGCACCTTCACTCAAGCCACTTCCTTTTTCTACTTCTCTGCTGACTTTCTAGTCTAGGAAGCCATATCCGATGGTGTGCTCCAATCAGTTGGCCATCACTTGAGGACCACCGTGATGGCAACCAAGAAGCATACCACTCACAACTATAAATATGGAAGTATTGTTGCCCCTAGCCTTCCACAACCTATAAGGTTGACAACACAACAATTGGAAGAAAAAATAGCAAAAGGGCTTTGTTACAGTTGTGATAGCATATACACTAAAGGTCATAAGTGTGCTGAGAAGAAAGTATTCTACATAGATTGTGAAGAGGAAGAAGAAAAGGAGCAAAAAATGTCAAAAGAAGAGGATATACTCCAGGAACAAAGCCTAGATAAAGAAGAAATGAATCTAACCATATCCTGTAATACATTGGTTTGAATTACCACTCCTCAAACCATTAAGATAGAAGGACATGTCAAGAAGAAAAAGGTAATAGTTTTGATTGATTCAAGAAGTACCCACAATTTTATTCATTGTAAGATAGCAAAAGAATTGAATTGCTTCCTATATCCATCACCAGAGTGTCAAGTGATGGTTGCAAATGGAGGAATGATAAATTGCTCTAGAAGGTGCCATAATATCAAGCTATCCATGGGAGAATATGTATTGAAAAGCCCAATGCTTTCCATTCCAATGGGAGGTGCTAATGTTGTACAAGGAGTCCAATGTCTACAATCCTTCAGTACAACAACTTTTAACTTTCAAAAAATTTTCATGAAATTTTATGCGGAAGGAAAGGAGGATGAATTAAGGGGTATTGCAGGAAAACCAGGAAAGGTAATAAGCTCTAATCGTATGACAAAGCTTCTAAAAAAGGAACAACAAGGTGTAATTGCACAATTATGTTCGCTAGATGTTTCCACATTGAAATCATCTATTT
This sequence comes from Pinus tabuliformis, assembly GCA_031772625.1. Lineage (NCBI taxonomy): Eukaryota > Viridiplantae > Streptophyta > Pinopsida > Pinales > Pinaceae > Pinus > Pinus tabuliformis. Next base: position 410,427,584 of record CM062814.1, read on the forward strand.
CTCCAGACCTCCAAAAAGTCTCGGACAATCATTCCAAGGTATTTCAGACTCCCAAAGGTCTCCTACCTATTCTTGATCATAATCATGCTATTCATTTGATTCCAGGAAGTGTTCCTCCAAACATCAGGCCATACGGATATCCCTATGCCCAAAAGAGTGAAATTAAATGTATGGTTTCAAAAATTCTTGAGGCTGGTATAATTCAACCTAGCCAAAGTTCTTTCTATTCTCCAGTAGTATTGGTGCACAAGAAGGATGGATCATGGTGCATATGTTCGGATTATAGGGAGCTCAACAAGCTCACTATTAAAGATAAGTTTCCCATTCCTGTCATTAATGAATTATTGGATGAATATCATGGATCAATTTACTTCACCAAGTTAGATCTTCATTCAGGATATCATCAAATTAGAATGAAGACTCAACACATTCCAAAAATAGCATTTAGAACTCTTGAGGGTCACTATGAGTTTTTGTTCATGTCTTTTGTCCTTACCAATGCACCTTCTACATTTCAAGGTTTGTTGAATTCCATTTTCAAACCCGTCCTTATAAAATTTGTGTTAGTATTTTTTGATGATATACTAATCTACAACAAGTCTTGGAAGGATCATGTTGAACACGTTGACAGGGTGCTACAACTATTGGAGGAGAAACAATTATATGCAAAAATATCCAAATGTTTCTTCGGAGTACGAGGTGGAAAATCTGGGTCATATTGTATCTCATGAAGGATTTAAGGTAGACCCTAGAAAAATTAAATCCATTAAGGAAAGGGAGATCCCCACATCCATAAAGAATTTGCGAGGATTTCTCGAGTTGACTGGGTATTATTGCAAGTTTGTTAAGAATTATGGGAAAATAGCAGCACATATAAAAACATTGTTGAAGAAAGATGCATTTTCATGGACTCTAGAAGCAACAAAGGCCTTCGAATATCTTAAGGAGGCAATGTGCCAAGCACCGGTCTTATCTACACCAGACTTCACAAAAACCTTTACTGTGTAATGTGATGCTTCTGGAAATGGAATTGGTGTTGTTTTAATGCAAGATGAAAGACCCATTGCTTTCAAAATTTGTCCAATCAAGGGAAAGTATTTACAAAAAGCTATTTATGAGAAGGAAATGTTGGCAATACTACATGCACTTAAGAAATGGCGACCCTACCTAATGGTAAGACACTTCAAGATAAAACCGGATCATGATGGCCTTAAATACTTTTTAGAACAAATTTTATCCTTTGAGGAACAACAAAAATGGGTCAAAAAGATGTTGGGTTATGACTTTGAAATCATATAAAAAAGGGAAGCAAAATGTTGTGGCAGATGCACTCTCAAGAAAGGATGAGGATGTGGAAGAATTGTTGTGCGCCATTTCTATTATCCAACTAGACTGGATAAATGAAGCAAGGGAGGAATGGAAGAATGATGAAGAAGTGTGGGAACTTATTTGAAAGTTACAACAAGATTCCAGTACATCTGATACATTTAGCTGGAAAAATGATTCTTTATGGTACAAAGACTGCTTAAACCTCTATAATAATTCCCAACTTAAACAAAAAATTCTTCTGGAATTGCACACTTCTTCCTGAGGAGGGTACTCACGATTTTTAAAAACTTACCATAGGTAAGAAAGAATTTTTTTGGGATGGCCTTAAATTGGATATTCAAAAGTTTGTGGTGGAATGTTTGGTATGCCAATAAAATAAAACTGAAACAATTAAGACACCAGGTCTATTACAACCTTTATCCATTCCAAGCCAACGTTGGGAGGAGGTTTCAATGGATTTTATCATAGGTTTACCCAAGGCTGAGGGAAAGAGTGTCATCATGGTGGTAGTTGAAAAACTTACCAAGTATGCACACTTTTGTGCATTATCACATCCATTTAAATCCAGTACAGTTTCTACGGCATTTATGGAAACAATTCAAAAGCTACATGGAAACCCAAAGATTATTGTAAGTGACAGAGATCCCATTTTTACAGGAAATTTTTGAACAAAATTATTTTCTTTTATTGGTACTCAGTTAGATCATAGATCATCTTATCATCCTCAATCTAATGGGCAAACAAAGATAGTAAACAAATGTTTGGAAGGATATCTTTGTTGCCTTGTATCTGATAAATAGATACAATGAGTTAAATGGCTGCCTCTCGCTGAATGGTGGTATAACACTTCCTTCCATACTGCAAAAAATATGACCCCATTTATTTCACTTTATGGATATTAGCAGCATCCATCACATTATATTTAAGAGAAAATTCTAAGGTTCAAGCAGTGGAACAACACATCGAGCATCAATAACAAGTTCTCCAACTCTTAAAGGATAACCTCATGTTGGCGCAAAATAGAATGAAACAACAGACAGATCAACATCATAGTGAAAGAATTTTGATGTAGGTGATTGGGTATTCCTACGACTACAACCATATAAACAAGTATCCCTCAAGCAAGTGAAGAAGGATAACAAATTGTTGCCAAAGTATTATGGTCCATACAAGGTGTTGCAAAATATTGCTACTATGGCATAGAAATTGGAGCTTCTTGCAGCTTCTCGAGTGCACCTAGTTTTCCATGTTTCATGTTTAAAGAAGGTTATAGGAAACGAGCTCCTAGTTCAAACAATATTGCCATAACTTGACGAGGAAGGAAAAATTATATTGGAATCGGAAGAAGTCATAGAAACAAGAACTCGACAACTATGAAATTGATCCATTTTAGAGTATCTCATCAAGTGGAAGAACTTATCCATTGAAGATTCCACATGGGAGGATGAGAATTTTATATAGAAGCATCCAGAACTACTCAAGCATTGAGGACAACACTTTTTTGAAGGAGAGGGGCATGTTAGGTCCCTATAATACTAGTGATGCCCCCATTAATATTCTAGTTGTATCCCTTATCAATATTATTGTGCCCCTATTTTCCCCATATTGTTATTGTTGTGCCCCATAGAATCTCTCTATTGTTATTTTTGTGCCTTTATATTATTATTGTTAGGTCGGCTTGGTTATATTGTGACCCCTTAGACTCCTATATATAAAGGAGGTTTTGTCATTTGAATCATCAAAGAATTGTTCTTTTGTGTAATGTAAAGTAGGTTTCCCCCTCGAAGAGGCTGAATTCTAAGTTGTTCAACTATCTTTTCTATCTTTTTGTGAGTTGGTTTCATAACAATCTTCTTCTCATAAAACTAGTTCTTCTAAGAGGAAGAAAAGGAAATCCTCTTTGATCAAATTAGATGTAAATTTTGATTTGCCAATTTATGAAGGAGAACACTACGTTGAAAATCTTGATAATTGGATAAGGAAAATTGATGTACATTGCAAGGTGCAGAAAGTTGATTCAGAAAGGAAGAAGATCCAACTAGCTAGCCTCCGACTTGGAGGAATTGCACTTATGTGGTGGGAAGGAAAGACACAAGAAGATCTCCAAAAGCATGTTAAGATCATTTAAAGTTGGAATGAATTTGTTTCAACCATTAAAAAACAATTTTATCCTTTGTCTTATATGCAACAAGAAATGAGGAGTTGGCAAAAACTACGTCAATTGAAGGGTCAAAGTGTTCATAGTTATACTGAGGAATTCCATAAGAGAGCTGTAACATTATGCATATCATTGGACTCACCAGAAAAATTGTTAAAATATATAGGTGGTTTTCATAGTTATTTTAAGCATACTATACTTATGTTTAATCCCACTAGCTTATATGACATATCAGTTCAAGCAACTCATCTAGAGGCTAGAGTTAAAAATGTAACACTGTGAAGAAGGATAAACCTTCATGCACTCATTGTAGAAAGCAAGGATACAATGAGGCACACTATTGGTCTTTGCATCCAGAATTGAAGCCTAAGAAGTTTGAGAGTAAAGAGCAAAAGAATGTTGTTGCTATTCAAAATGACTTGGGATTAGACTCAGGTGACGAAACAACGGTTATAGTTACAAGTATAAAAGCTAAAGATTCTAAAGCATCTAAAAGTAATTCTTCGCATTCTGTTGATAATGAAATTTATGAGAGGAAAAGAAATGAGTTATTTCATATTAGAGTCATTTCCAAGCACACTAAAATTGATACTTTATTTGATAGTGGGTCACAAGTTAATTCGATTTCTAAAAAAATTGTAAAGAAATTGGGTCTAGAAGCAAAACCCGATAAAAAGCCATATCCATTCAATTGGGTGTGTGATAAAACAAAGCTACAAGCCATGAAACAACGTAAACTTCATTTTTCTATTGGGTCAACATTTGTAGATGAAGTTGAGTTAGACATAGTCCCATTGGACATATGTGGAATTGTATTAGGAAGTCCATACTTTTACAATAGAAAATTTATCTTCTATTGAGTTGAAAATAAGTATCAGCTCACTAAGAATGGAATTGATTACATTGTAAAGGCTCATAAACTCAAAGAAAACAACGCTTTCATAAATTCAGTACAGATGAAAGGAATTGTAAATTCAATTAAGCAATTTGTACTAATGATTGTAAAGGAAAAGGATCTTGATAAATCTGATGCCTTCCAAGGTTGCAATCCTATATAGAAAGCAGATCTTGTTAAAGTTGTTTCTGATTATGATATTCTGTTTCAAGAGCCTAAAGGGCTTCCCCCCAAGAGAGAGATAGCACAAGAAATTTATTTTCAGCAAGATGCTCCACTACTTAACATTGGAAAGTATAGATTATCAGCTCTAAAAAATGCAGAAGTAAAGAAACAGGTACAAGGGTTGCTCGATAAATGGTTTATTCAACCAAGCACATCACCATGCAGATCACCTATTGTGTTGGTGCGAAAGAAAGACAGTTCGTGGAGAATGTGCATTGATTTTAGAGCAATAAATAAAATCACAATAAAGAATCGTTATCCTATTCCTTGTATTGATGATTTATTAGATCAATTGAATGACTTAGTTTACTTCTCTAAATTAGACTTGCGAAGCAGCTACCATCAGATCAGAGTTGTAGAACAGGATGTATAGAAAAGTGCTTTCAAGATGAAGCAAGGTTTTTATGAATGGTTGGTTATGCCCTTTGGCTTAACTAACACTCCTGCTACATTTATGTCAGTCATGAATGATTTATTTAGACCATTTATTGATGATTTTGTAACAGTCTATTTAGATGATATTCTTGTTTTTAGTAGGACATGGGATGAACATGTAAATCATACAAACCAGATTTTAGATGTTTTAAAAATAGAAAATCTCTTTGTGAAGCTATCAAAATGTCAATTTGGAAGAACATATTTGAATTATTTGGGTTATATTGTAGGAGGTGGTGAAGTGAATATAGATCCCTCTAAGGTCGAAGTCATTATAAACTGGCCTAAGCCCAATACTACTACAAAAGTTAGAAGTTTCTTAGGGGAAGCACAATATTGGAGAAAGTTTATATTTAAATTTTCGTTGATTGCAACTCCTTTACATGCTTTGAAAAGTGTGAAATAGGTGTTTCAGTGGGGAGGCAAACAACAAAAAGCCTTCAACAAATTGAAAGAAAGGATCAGTACAACACCAGTACTAGCATTGCCAGTTCTTCGGCATCCATTTGAGATCGAGATAGATGCAAGTGAATATGCCATGGGGGTAGTGTTGATGCAACAGAGAAAGCCCATATTCTTCCATTTTGAGACATTTAGATCAATATTAGTTAACTATCTTACATATGATAAAGAATTTTATGCATTAGTTCAGAGTGTTAAAAAGTGGAAACATTACATAATGGGTAAAGAAACAATCATACACACATATCATCAACCATTACAATATTTACACTCACAAAAGAAAGTGCAACAATCAAGACATTATAAGTGGATGGGTTTTCTACAACAATTTCATCTTGTTATCAAATATAAGAAGGGCATACATACTAAGGTTGCAAACATGTTATCAAGAGTAATTGTAAATGCATCCACTATACTTAAGCATAATTCAGTAACTCATGAAAGTTACATTGAACAATATGCTCAAGATACAAATTTGAAGGATGTATATGCAAATTTAAGTCATGGAAAGCAAGTAGAATAATTGGATTATTATATAAAAGACAGACTCTTATATCATTTCGGAAAGTTATGCATTCCACAAACTGAAATAGTTAACATAATTTGAGAAGCACGTACTTCTCTCGTATCAGGGCATTTTGTTGTAAGTAAAATAGTTGCACAATTACAAAGGTTTTGTTATTGGCCACGAATGAATGAGACAGTTTCTAGATATATCAAGGGATGTACTATGTGTACTACATGCAAGCCAAGTAATAGAAAATTAGGCTTGCATACTCCACTTCCAATTCCTTCTCATCCTTGGGAAAGTGTTCCCATGGATTTTGTTGGGGAATTTCCATAGTCTAGAAAGGGTCATGATTATTTGTATGTAGTTGTGAATAGGAGCAATAAGATGTGTATTTTGATACCATGTAATAAACAAGTCATAGCTAAACAAACTGCAAAGTTTTTCTTTCAAAATGTATGGGTTCATTTTGGGTTACCCACTTCTATTGTATCTGATTGAGATTATCTATTTGTTGGGAAATTTTGGTCAAGTTTATGGGAGTTAATGGAGAGAAGGTTAAAGAAGAGCATGACAGTTCATTTGCAAACAGATGGTCAGATAGGAGTGGTTAATAGGACATTGATATAGTTGCTTTGAGGATATTGTAGCAAGCATCCCAAACATTGTGATGAGCATTTGTGTTATGTGCAACATGCTTACAACCATGCAAAACATTCTTCTACTTAGAGACCTCCTTTTTAGACTAGTTTTTATTTTATACCAAAGTCTCCCTTGGATTTTGTCTTCAGTAAAGACATAAAAATGAATGGACACAGTGATATGGCCAAAGAATCTAAGTTCATTGAAAAAATAGAGGAAATTCACCAAGCAGTCTAGGAACAACTACAAAGAAGCCAAAAAAGGTATAAGGCATGACATGAAAAGCATCGAGTTGAGAATAGTTTTGAAGTTGGTGATCAAGTCTACTTGTACATCAGCAAAGAAAGACTGCAAGGGGAGGGTAAAAATTTGAAACCATTTATATATGGTCCTTTCAAAATACTTGATAAATTGGTAAAATGCTTTCCACCTTGATCTACCAGCTTATATGCAAATTTATTCAGTCGTTAATGTTGAAAACTTGAGGTTGTATGAACCTTCATTGATTGAATATCCCGAAGAGAAAGTTCGACTACCTTCCATTAGGGATCTGTTGCCCGAGTATCTCAATGAGTTACAAGAGGACACAGTTCTTGACAGGAGGACACAGTTCTTGGTAGGAGAATAAGAACTTCGCGACGGGGGAATGTTGAGTATCTTCAAGTTGGACTCAAAGGTACAAATCCATGTAAGGCATGATGGACAGAGATTGAAAAGTGAAGGAACTTTATCCTCACATACTCGATAGCTAAAATCAACTTTTAGGGGACCAAAAGCTTCCAGTGGGGAGGAGTGATCCAAAATGCATCCAATAAAGCCTCCAAATCAAAATTCTTTGAATACATGTGAAAATGGAATAATGTTGAAGTGATCATGAATATAAATCCAATGGTGCAAACAATGTGTAAATTTGAATTCAGATGAAGAAATTAGAGGCAATTAAAGATTCACGTCAAAAGTTAATGCCTACGTCAGCAGGACATGTGGCAACCCAGGAAAGCATCACAGGTTCTTGATGATGTTAGCATAGAAGATGATGTGGTAGTTTGTGATTGGTTCATACCATAGGCGATGGGATCAACAAGCAAGGAGCGAGATCATTCTATCAAAGAGGATCGACGCATATTGTGTCAAAACATGTAGACAAGTTATCCTAGAAAATGGACGCGATAAAGTTTTACAGTAGAAGCTAAACTCTTTGAGTTCTAACAGGAGAGAGCTAAATGTTTTTTCACATACCTTCAAGGTAGGAAGCGGTTTTCAACCAAGAGTATGGGATTCCACTCAGCACTCGACATGTAGCCTCCCAAAAACTAGTTTCTCACATGCCTTCGAAGAATTAGTAAACGTGATAGTTGGAGCATGAGGTCGCGTGACAGCTGTCGGATCCCACAGGATAGATCAACGATGTGGAACGTCCAGATCATTTGATGAGCAGGACGCGATAACTGTTAGATGGTCTACTCTCAAGATCAATGTCGAGGAGAGGCCGCATGGTTGGGGTCCACCCCACGCCCGCCAGTCCTTTCATTTATAACATGTTTCTATTATACATGTATTGTTCCACTTTTATTGGAATTTGTAACTGTGCGTGTTATATAAACACCATAAAACTGATCCAGGTGGATGTTGGTGGCCACCCACCTATCCCATTTGGACCCCCACAACTGTTTCTTTCAGTTTTTCAGTTTCCTAAATTGTAGAACAATTTACTATTTGTAGCAGTTTTTTCGGGTCCTGAACTTCCAGAGTCGTTTTGAGGCCCTAAACAATTTTTTTTGGGAAATCTGGGTGCAACATAGGTCCATGGACCAATGTTTCTCTTCCCAAAGTGGTATTTCTCGGATAGATATTTCTAACGAGCTATTGTACGCATCAAACGGAGATTGTATGCCAAAGTTACAACCTCGGGAAATTGATGTACCAATTTACCCAAACGGAGCCCACAATTTGGCGTTTCATCTTTTCGGGTTACGTTTTGGGATGTGAAGGGTTTTACATTGTTTCTCAACAATAAATAAGCCTTTGAGCCTCATTGTAACATAGTTTTTCACAGTTCAGAGGCATGTAGCCACCACATCTCTTCTCAGAGATAAGCTACCATCGCCCTAGTTGGTTTATTTTTATTATTGTTTGTAAGAATATTTGAGTATTTTACATTAATGAAATGAAGTATTATTTCTGCTGCATATCTGTGTTTATGGCTATCTCTGTAATTTGTTGCGTTCTTGTCTAAATTTGGATCAGTGGTATCAGAGCGGTCTTCTTTTTCTCTATTTTTCTTTGCATGTCCCCAACGGGGTCGGGATATAAGGAGTTAGGGCTTGAACTGGTCGAACATTTGCAAGACCAACCTCGCAAATCCCGACAGCCTCCCATGGCAGATGAGAAGAAGACGAGGGGGCATGACATCCTATCAAAATATTGCTTGAAGAAGCCCTCAAGTGACAACAGAACGCGATGATGGATAGCTTTGCCCAAATCCTTTAGCATCTACCCAAAAGCGACGCATCAGCTTCCAGCAGCTACTCTGGAAATGCCATGCCCTTTAAGGTACAAGTTAATTTTGAAATCCCCATATTTGAGGGTCAGATAGACGCAAATGACATAGATAAGCGGTTAAATCTGCTAGAGGGTTATTTTTTTGTTCATTAATTTTCGAGTCGGGAAAATATTGTTTTTACTCTTCTCAAAGCAGCCCCCCATGTCAAGGACTGGTGGGAAACCTATTGCAAGCAGAAGGATGAAAGTACAAGCTCACTGTTTTCAGCCGCACACACTTGGAATGACTTCCAGGATGCCATCATGGAGCAGTACTACCCTGTCAAAAGCTATGAGGACAAATACATCAAATCGACCACACTACGGCAGGGATGAGACCAAGATGTGCCAGAGTTCACCAACATTTTTCATACCCTTCGCACACAGTTGGGTATCAAATATTTTGAGCTGCATCTGGTACTCTAATACCACGACTTCCTACACAGATACATCCTGGAGAGATGGAGTTCCTTAACATTTCCTCACTCAGCATGACGTATCGATATGCTGTCAAAATCGAGCAAAAGTTCAAACAAAAGAAGAAAGACTTTGGATCTGCAAATCTGATGCCCAAAGGACGAAGCCAAGGCGGGGTGACCCAAGACAACCCATCGAAGCCACAAGAAAATAACAACACCACAAAGTCAAAGGACATAGGAAAGTGGTTTGATTTCGACAAGAGTCCCACTCATAACACAAGTGAGTGTCGGACCAAGCAGTCGCTGGTGGCTGAGTTGAAGGCTTCCGAATCAGATACATGTACTAACCTTGAGCCAGAAACTGACAAGGGGAATGGCAAAGGGAAGCAGATCATTGATGCAGATCTCAGCGCCACTGTTGCCACAAAGATCCAGAAGAATGAGCCTGAAGACCCAGAGGAGGGGGAGCGTCTTTTCCACTCACAGGTGTGGGTGAAGGGTTCGCCACTGCAATTCATTGTCGATAGTGGCAGCCAAAAGAACCTCGTTTCAGCAGAGGTCATGAAGCGGTTGGGCCTACCGACTACACCACACCACAACTATACAGTATCAGCTGGCTTCATGAAGGACGAGATCTCAAATTTCGCCAGCAGTGCCGCCTTCCCTACAGCATCAAGCCCTTCACAGAAGAGGTATTGTGTGATGTTACACCTCTAGATGTTTGTGATGTATTATTAGGCCAGTCATACTTGTGGAGGCGACATTCTGTGTATGAGTCAAGGCCTCGCACTATCATCTTTTCTTTAGGTGATTCATTATACAGGATACCGGAGGTAGCCCCACCTATTGTCACCTCTTTGATCATTGCTAAGAAAGGAAGCAAGATCATATCGCAGACTAGGAAATTTATTTTCTATCTGGTTTTCTCCCAAAGGGGAAAATCGTTGCTACATCCATGACCCCTCCAAAGGGTTCCTCCATGCAGCAATAGTAGCAAAGGGATACAGTCATGACAAAACACGAGAAAAACATCTCCTCACCCACAGGGGTACCACACAAGTTTCAGGTGGGCAACAAAGTCTAGTTACATCGACAGAAAGAATGCCTTACCAGGATCCATTAGAAGCTCTGACCATGCCGACATGGTCCTTACACCATTACTAAGGCTATGGGAAATAATGCTTTGGAGCACATCATTCCTCTATTCCTTCACCTGCAGCAATTGTTCAATGTGTACTGCTCTCGACTATGCTTCCCACCATTACTGGACACATCCGATATTGCAGAACAACTCACGAAGGACCAAGTTCAGCAGATAGGGGAACTCAACGCAATGGGGACCATTGTTTCCTAAGGGGGGAGGAATGATCCAAGTGGATGTTGGTGGCCACCCACCTATCCCATTTGCACCCCCACAACTTTCTCTTTCAGTTTTTCATTTTCCTAAATTGTAGCACAATTTACTATTTTTAGTAGCGTTTTCAGGTCCTGAACTTCAGGAGCCATTTTGAGGCCCTAAATGACTTTTTTGGGAAATATGGGGGTAACATGGGTCGATGGACCACTTTTTCTCTTCGCAAAGTGGTAGTGCTCGAATAGATTTTTCTAACGAGCTATTGTACACATCAAACAGAGATTGTATGCCAAAGTTACGACCATGGGAAATTGATGTACCAATTTACCCAAATGGGGCCCACAATTTGGTGTTTCATCTTCTGTGGTTAGGTTTTGGGATGTGAAGGGTTTTACATTGTCTCTCAACAATAAATAGGCCTTCGACCCTCATTGTAACAAAATTTTTAATAGTTTGGAGGCATGTAGCCACCACATCTCTTCTCAGAGATAAGCTACCATCACCCTAGCTAGTTTATTTCTATTACTGTTTGTAAGCATATTTCAGTATTTTACATTAATAAAATGAAGTATTATTTCCACTGCATATCTGTGTTTATGGATATCTCTGTAATTTGTTGCGTTCCTGTCTAAATCCTCATCAAACACAGAAAAGTTGACAAAAGAGAGTGTGTTGTGAACCATTCTAGGGGGTCGAGAGATTAGACTGACCAAGTATGGTTGAGTGTATGCTCATTTTGACTCGAATATTTGAGCTGAACACAGTGGTGAGGTCCATGTTTATGGTTGAGACTCTATTTTTGATGCCACACATGTAACAACTATTTGAAGACATAATAAAGAGGTTAGCAATAGAAGCTAAAGGACCAGGAGACATAGCGAGGATGTCTGGTGAACTCCTTTATCAATTTTGGTAGTGTTGATGCATTTCGTTGTGTTTTATAATTGTTTAAGTGTTTATGTTATCTGCAATCTTATCGATCCATTGCACTAAGTAACATAGTCAACTTCACACACAGTCTGTAATACCTTTTTCGATTTCAGATCACACCTTTATCTCTTTGAAACTATCTTTGATATCCTTTTCCCTATCAGCTGGCCTAACGAAGGAAGAAAATTCAACACTCTGTTGTCTTTCTATAATTTGTGCATTGGAGGTCGATGGATGCTTCATTTCACCTAATGCATCTGCTTCTTTAGTTCTCTACCCCATTGTCTCAATGTTAGTTATTTCCTCTGATGCAATGTTCTCCTCCTATTCAGACAGAGGATTCAACTTGGGCCTCTTTCTTAGCTCAAACACCTCATCTGTACTTTCCATGACAGAGCTAGATTCTTCCTCCATGTGCCTCTTAGCATTCTTCTCCTCATTGGTTGGGGTCTGAAGGATAGGAGGAATGTTCATTGGTTCCCCTAGTTCTGGAACCTGCAGGAAAGAGTTCTTGTCAAATTTCTTTTCTAAACCAATCAGTTTGTTCTAAACATCCACAACTCTGGTGTCCATAACAATTAATGTATTCTACACCCACTCAGATTGGATGGAAAAATATTCAATGTTAGGTCTCCGGTGGCGAATGTATGGTTGCAAATGATCCATGTCCGAGTGTGACAAAGGACCCTTCCAAGACCTTTTAATTTTCTGATGTGTTAAATTGCATTTTTAAAGGAACATAAAAGAATACATATTCATGCTATAAAGAAGAGGAACATGACATTCATCAACAAATGGAAACATAAGTCATTGCTAATGCAGTTTGTCGAGGAGGGACTACGTCTCCAAGCCCCTTTCTCAAGATGGTGTAGGCCACTCCATTAAATGTTGTCAATAGTGATGATGTACATAAGAGGTGATGTTGCTATCATCCAAGGAAAATTCCCTCACATAGGAGTGGCTCCAAGAGATGTTCTGCTACAAGAACTCTTAGCCAAAAATGACTTCTATCAGTATGAGATAAACTCATGCATGATGAGCATCCCACCAACATGGCATAAAGGGATCTCAATGCAAACATATAGGCCGACAAGATGAGTATCCCATCAACATGACAACAAAGGGATCTCAAATAAAACATGACAAATCATGACAACAAGTACATCCAAGAAAGTATTCCGCATCACATCAAGAAGGAATCATGAAAACATGTAAGAAGCAAGATCCCACATCAAACATCAAATAGGGATCTGTGCAACACAATGCATATCAAAAGAAGTACATGAACTCACTGCATACACCTCACATCTAGAGGCCATCTAAAGAAGAGGATGTCAAACTGCTGAAGCTGGTTGTACCATATATCTTGTGGCATCTAATCTCATGGAAGGATCACTCACACATGAACGCTGACACCTGCACTCCACTTTGAAAAGTGGCCGAAAAATGAAATGAGCAAATAAAAAATCTGCACATACTAGCAAATTTGTGGCGTCAAATAGTGTAAAATTATCTGTCAAATTTCTGAATTCTGAGAAAGTGGAAATCTGGGGCTTAAGGATTCTTTTAGATTCCCCATAGATTCCTCAAAGATTCCCTCCTCTGGCGCCCCTGCAAATTGACTTCTCATATCAAGAAACTGACTCTGCCATCAGGTTCATGTTACTGAGAGGTGTAAGATTGACATAAAGGTTGTCTAATTTGGACACTACAAAAATTTCACCCTCCTAGAAATCTCACTCTGTCATGGTTCCACCTACAATAAATTAATTTAAAAAATATTGCCTTGAATTCTGTGCCCACTCCTGCTTCCTCCACGCTGCCCCTAGCTGTACTGTGCAAATCAAGGCTTATATAAATTTTCAAGCGGATTAATCAATAAGGTTTTTTGGAGAACTGGTATGATGTTCCAATAATAAGGAGGAGGTTAGGTGGTGAAAGCCTGACCCCTCCATTTAAATCACATAAATATTTTTTTTGTTTGAGGGGGATCAGGTCTGCATTGGGTGGGCCACCCCATCATCCTCTACAACTCTGTATTAAGGTTGGCACATTAATGGCGTGTTGTTTTTGGTGGGGTGTGATATGATATGGGTTGTTGGTGCATTAACAGTGGCCTGAAACCTAGAGTATGCACCATATATGGTTCAATGTGGGTGCATCAAAGGTATTGGTGTGGGCACCTGAGTGGTGGGCCAGCCATTCCGGTCGGGCAGGTTAGAACCCCCCCGCCCACGGCTTCACATGTGGCATGTGGTGTACTTTGGTTGGGCATGGCCTAGGTCCACCGAAGGGGGTCCGCCCACTACCCGAAGTTATGTGTATTACGAGAGTTTGTAGGAGGGTCCAGCGGGGTCATGGCCATGACCCGTATATTAACATTTATGGTTATGGTTGGGCTAGCAGGGGTCATGGCTCGTCGACCCTTTAATAATCAATTTTTTTTTAATGAAGTTTTGGTGTGGTGGGGGTGGTGGCCCACCACCTCATATATATATATATATATATATATATATATATATATATATATATATATATATATATATATATATATATATATATATATATAATAAAATAACAGTGATTTTTAAAAATTAAAAAAACAACCGAAGAAGCTAGACTAACAAGGCCACAAATTCACCTAGAATCTGGCCCAGGTTGGTCGGAATTTGGTGGCTGGATTTTGTCCAAATTACTACCTCCTTGAGCCTTCCTAGTGAGAAAAAGTCAACCGAACTTTTCTACTTCTAAATTTCGTATATGGACTCGGTTTGATGAACTATTCATACCACCATGATCAAGATGACAAGATCTACGCTCTAGTATTAGTTCAAAAACATTATGATCACTTTGAGTTTCGAGCTTCCATAAGCCCTCTTTGTCCTGTGTGTGTCTCTGGAGTCACCTAGCTCAATCCTCCCCACTAAGAAGCTTTTGGTCCTCCAGAAACATGAAAAACAATCTACAACTTTTCTATACATTATCTACACCACAAGCATCGTGAAAGGTCTCATTTCCATCCCCTTCACCTTTGTTCTTTGGAGCCTTAAGCGATGAGTTGACACCTGCCACCTCGAAAACCTGTAGCACATTGTTTCTCAAATTACATGCTTGCCTTACATGACCAACTAATGGCCCAAGAATCCCATACCTGCCATGATTTTACATACTCGGTGGTCAAGTTTACATAGAAATGGAAACAATACCCCAGCTATGAAAACAAGGACAACATATCATTTTTGCTTCAACAAGTGATGGGAAACACATCATCACCAGAACACATGATTTACAAAGATAAGGCCAAACACTATTTTCTTTGACAAGAGATGGAAACACGACATCACTTTCATAGTTTATCATGCAACACAAAATAATACTAAATATCGTTGTTGTTGAACAAGTGATGGAACACATCATCACTTTTACCTTTTAAAATGCAACAAATGATTTACAAAAGCACGACCATGAAATGCTAACATATCTAGAAAAAAAAATCACTTATCAATGCGAATGCATCACCTCCTTGTGGTTATTTTACTTGTCGAACAATTGTTTCACTTGGTTCATGCACCAACGCTTTGTCTTTAAGGCACTGCTCTGGATGGAGCCTCCAACAAGTGGCTCTTAGATTGCCACTTCCGTCGCAATGATTGCAATAGGTTTTCTTCCTCCAGATTTTATTAACAGGTTTCTTTCCCTGCTGTTGAGAGGGTATTTCATGCCTCATCATTTTCTATGCTACCATTCATTTCCAACACTTAGAAAATGTATGGTTATGTAATCCACAAAAGGTACATTTTTTTTGACGCCATGTTTTATGCTTATCATTAAAAACATGATTATAATTGAATTGAACATTTCTAAATCAAAACTGGCTATACCATTCCTTGTTTTCTCTAGTGTAAGTGTGGCGATGAGAGCTTACCTCGGCTCTTTCATTGCAATGGAAACTGCCATGGGATGATGGGGACATTTTCCCATCATCTCTTTCCTCGACGATTTTGACGATGTCTCAGAAGATTCCGAGACCTTTGAGCACTCTCCCTCAGTGTATCTCAAGCCCGAAAATTTAGTTCTTTGCACAACCTCCAATTGTTAAGCTATGCCTTGGTTATTAGCACCAAGTTCTTTTTCCTCTTCATGCCTCATCCTTGTAAGGAGCCTCATGTTTGTCCATGTAATTGGGATCCCCAAGTCTCCAACATAAATCATACTATGTGACGATGAAACCAAAAGAAAATCAACATCTTTTACCACCTCTGTCGATTTGGAAAGAACTGACGAGGGCTGCTCATCATTTGTTGTTGGTGGTTCACTAACTGTCATGCCACATTCACCAACTTCCTTTTTGACATACCCAAGTCCTATCTGACGAGGTAATTCATCCACTTTGATGGGATTGACAATGCCTTAGCCATTAATTCCCAAGCCTTTTCCTTCATACCCCATTCTCTTCAACAGTTTGGAGCCAATTCCTATTGTATGATTTTGAAAAATAGATAAATAATCATCAGGATTCATACATGAATTCAGAGAATTACTTTTTACCTCACATGGGTCACGCTGCAACTTTTCCAAGGCCTCATCGTTTCCTTGCAGCTGTTGTAGAAACCTCTGTTTCTCATCTTTCTCTTCATGTAGAAGCATCTTCACTTCAACATTCTCTGCTTGATGATTCTAGTTTTTGTGCTTCAGTTCTTCTAGGGCCTCATCCGTGGCTCGCAAGTGAAGCTACAATAGCTCCTTTTCCTCTGTCTCTTTCTGTAGAGTTTCATACATCATTTCCAACCTTTTGGAAATTTTGAGCATGGTATCATCCATCTCTTTTTCATCCTCTGTCATTTCACGTTTCGCTGTTGATGCTTGCAATTCACATCCATGCAAAGAGCGCTCTGATACCACTTGATTCAACTCTCAGTGTGACAAAGGACCCTTCCAAGAACTTTTATTTTCTTGATGTGTTAAATTGCATTTTTAGAAGAACATAAAAGAATACATATGCATGTTGTAAAGTAGAGGAACATGACATTCGTCAAGACAGGAAAACATAAGAAGTTGATAACGAGTTCATCCAAGAGGGACTACATCTTTCGGCCTCCGTGTCAAGATGGTGTAGGCCGCTGCATTAAGTGTTGTCAATAGTGATGATGTACATAAGAGGTTATCTTGCTATCATACAATAAAAATTCCCTCATGTAGGAGTAGATCCAAGAGATGTTCTGCTATAGGGACTCTAAGTCAAAAAGTACTCCTATTAGTATGAATAAACTCATGCACGACGAGCATCCCGCCAACATGGCATAAACAGCATCTCAATGCAAACATACATGTGACAACATGATTATCCCATCAACATGACGACAAGAGGATCTCAAACAAAACATGCTGAATCATGACAACAAGTACATCCCACAAATGATTCTGCATCACATCAAGTAGGAATCAAGAAAACAAGTAAGAAACAAGATCCCACATCAAACATCAAACATGAAACTATGCAATACAATGCATAGCAAAAGAAGTACATGAACACACTACATATACCTCACATTCAGAGGCCATCTAAAGAAGAGGATGTCAAACTGCTGAAGTTGGCCATACCATCAATCTTGCGGCATGGAATCTCAAGGAAGGATTGCTCGCACATGAACGCTCACACCTGCACTCCAATTTGAAAAGTGGTTGAAAAAGGAAAAGAGTAAATAGAAAATCTAAACACGCCATCATATTTGTGGCATTGTATAGTGTAAAATTGACTGTCAAATTTCTAAATTCTGAGAAAGTAGAAATCTAGGGCTTAAGGAATCTTTTAGATTCCCCCTAAATTCCTCAAAGATTCCCTCCTCTGGGCCCCCTACAAATCGGCTGCTCAGATCAAGAAACTGAGTGAGCCATCAGGTTTGTGTCATCGAGAGGTGTAATATAAACATTAAGTTTTTCGAATTTGGACACTGCAAAAATTTCACCGTCGTGGAAGTTTCACTTAGTCATGGTTCCACCTGCAATAAATTAACTAAAAATATATCGCCTCGAATTCCATGCCCACTCGCAGTTTCTCCATGCTGCCCCTGGGAACGCTTTGGAAATAAAGGATTACATAAAATTTCAAGCGAATTAGTAAATAAGGTTGTTTGGAGGATTGGTATGAAGTTCAAATAATAAGGAGGAGGTGAGGTGGTCAAACTGAGACTCCTCCATTTAATACCCTTTTGTTTTAACAACTGCACATAAATATTTTTTTCGCTGCAGGGGGGTCAGGTCCGCATTGGGTGGCCCACCCCATAATCCTTTGTAGCTCTGTATTGAGGTTGGCACATAATGGAGTGTTGTTTTTGGTGGGGTGTGATATGATATGGGTCATTGGTGCATTTAATGGTGGCCTAAAACCTCAAGTACGCACCATATATGGTTCAACATGGGTGCATCAAAGGTATTGGTGTGGGTGCCCGAGTCGTGGGCTAGCCATTCTGGTTGGGTGGGTTCGAATCCCTCTTCCCATGGCTTAACATGTGGCATGTGGTGTAGTTTGGTGTGGCATGGGTTGGATCCACTCGAGATGGCTACCCACTACCTGAAGTTATGTGTATTACGGGAGTTTGGATGAGGGTCTGGCAGGGTCATGGCTTCTGGCCCATATATTAGCATTTATGGTTGCAGTTGGGTTGATGGGGATGATAGACTGTTGGTCCTTTAATAGTCAAATTTCTTGTTATGAAATTTTGGTGTGGCAGGGGTGGTGGCCCATCACCTCATATATATTCTTTTTTTTTAAGAAAATAATAGTCATTTTTTAAAAATTCGAAAAATGACTAAAGGAGACAAAATAACCAGCCCACAAATTTTCCCAGAATCTAGATCACGTTGGCCAGAATCCAATGGCCTAATTTTGTCCAAATTGCTTCCTCCCTTACCCTGCTGTGTCAGCAAATGCCAATCGAAATTTGACTACTTCTATCTTTCGCATACAGACTCTATTTGATGAACGGTTCACACTACCGCAGTCAAGATGATGAGATCTACACTCTGGTCTTGGTTCTAAAGTGTTTGGATCACTTTGATTTCGAGCTTCCATAAGCCCTATTTGTCATGTGTGTGTCTCTAGAGCCACCTGGATCACCAACTTGACCCTGAGTCTAAGTTTAGTTATAACCCCATAAGGGACATACTTCCATATGAAGTTGCTTATGAATTTCATCTATTGCAGTAACTTTTCGGCCTCTAGTCCAACCTCTCTATTGTTGCAAATGAATGGGCCCAATTGCTTTTTCACCTTGAACTTGGTTTTCTTTGTAGCAGATAGGAAGTGGACCTCATCAGAATTGATGATTTATCTGAAATATTCAAGGGAAAATATCCTTATAGGGAGGTATTTTGGAAATTTATAAGGGGCTAATTGGCAACCATAAATTATAATATCAGTGTGGTTCTGGTAGAGATACTGGCCTCCCATCTTGTTGTTCTTTTCCAATTGTAGCACTCTCTTGATGTCTTGGTTAATTCTAGGCTGAGTATTAGAAGTCAGGATGTTCATGATAGAGTATACAAAGGAATCTATGAAGTCTTTGTAGGTGAATGTTGTGGAAAAATTCTAGACCAAGGGTGTCGAGTAGACCATTGATCTCTCCTTTCCCTTGGTGTCCAATATCTAGATGCTCACAGTCAACTTAGCTGTCCGGTAATAAAAAAACATATAAAACAACACTGAAGAGTATTTGAAAACCTTTTCAGTGGGCAGTCTGGTGAATTTTTCGTGCATTCTGTTTGCAATGAACTGAGCATAATGATACACGATAGCAAGAGGCTTGCCTAGAGTGAAAATGGACAGGAAGGCCAAGTTGACCTCATTGATATGCTCATTTGATGTGTATCCTAAGATGCATGAGAGCATGGTGATTATGTGTCTACCAGTTTCTAAGAAAATGGTGGCAGCATAGGGTGGGGTATCTGTAGGAGTATGATGGTCTTCAACGATGAAATTCTGGAAGGTTTTCTTGACTTTTAGCTGGTCTAATGTGATGAATAAGTCCAATAGGTTTCCAATGGATAGAGGGGTCTGATTAGGGATAGATTCGATTTGTTGCATTTGGTTGACTGACTCAGATGTAATGGTGAATAACAACTCATGGTTTGGGGCAACAATAGCCATTTGGCTTGGGAGATAATAGGCATGACAAAAATGCATAATATTTGGGAATGGGTGAACTTCTGGGAATATGTATTTGGGTAAATTGGATTCCCAAAGGTGTATGTCACCTACATGGTTTATACACCTATCCTAACTCCAACAGTGGAGCTTCAAAAGGTGGGTTAGAGTTGAAGTGTCTCTTATTTGGAAATCCTTGTTTGCTAGGGCCAAATGGTCAATTTCTATGTGAGGGGTTGACACAGGTCTGGCATCTAGAGAGGTATGGGTAGCCATATTTAGGATATAATGTGGGAATTAGGCTTATACAGGTTGTGGAAGTGAAGCTTTGACAACTCTGGTGGAGTGAAAGGGTAGTTTTCATGTCGGAAAAGAGGGGTTTGGGTATTCAGGGGGGAAATACTCTCAATTTAAGGGAAAGCTTAATTAAATTTAATTAATTAATGTTCAAATTAACTGCATGCTTTCAAATGGAGATGGTCGTTCTAGTTTTTTGTCAAAATACTTGGAAATAGAGGTATATGCCGCAAACTGGTTTTAATGGTAGCTGCAGAGGGTTCTGTGCCTTCAACTGTGCACTGAATGGCTAAATTGGGCATCCAGATTGTATTGAGGAGGTAGTCGGGAGGAAGATTCGGTTGCAAAGATATAGGATGGCGTAAGAAGGCTTAGGAAGCTTTCATAGTGCGAATGAGAGAAAAGGATGAAAATGAGTGTCTTTAGCCTTTTAACGAGCAACGGTTAGAATTTGGTTCAAAATTCATAATGAAGAGTGGGTGGTTTCAACTTTTGGTTGGGAGGCGATTTTGAGGGCCATCCCAGTGCCTTTGGTAATAGGGTGGTATTTCCCCAAGAGTACGCAAGTTCACCTTGTCTTACAACATAGTTGAAGACGGCCAGAGAAAAATCGCGAATCTCACATGCTCTCAGGCGGGTAAAGTTCGACAAGGGAATCAATGCGATATGGATGCATGCCATCACATCTGGTGGTGATAGATCGGACGATTGTTGCGCGATGGACCTGCATGGAGGGAATAGGGGGGAGATTTGCGGGCCACAGGGTATTAGTTACAACTAACTGTAATTAATTAATGCAAAATGGGGATTAAAATATAATGAACAGGTTTATGGAGTGAGACCGGCGTTAAATGCGACGGGGTTTGTTAATCGCACCAGGATGGTGCGTTAAAAGGTTTTTATGTCGGGGAAGTATGGTATGGTGGGGTTAATTAAATAATGCACGGGGGGGAAACAAAACTTAGGATAAAGGCATTTTATGGGTTTTTTAGGTGAAATGTGGAAATTAATAAGGGGTAAGGTTATTTTTTTCATGGGGAAAGGGTTTCACACTAGGCAAAAAGGGGTTTTGGTTATGGGAATTACCCTTGAAGGGTAATTTACTAGGGAAATGTGTGAAACCAAGGGGTAAGGGTCAAAATGAAGGGCAAAAGGTATTTTAATAGGAAATGATGGGATAATGGGGAAATTAGTAAGCATGTAATGGGGGGTGAAATGAAATGAGGCGAAGTTAATTAAATCAACTTGTGAAAATCCTTTCACTTTCACAACTGCTCCTGCACATTGAAACATATGATTAAGCATGATAAGTGTTCTTATGTTTTAACAAGCTTGTACTTCTGCAACCTTTCTTGTACCTACCCTCTGCTTATCCTAACATTTTTTCTTCACTTTATTAGGTGCATTTAAGCTAGCAGACCTTTTCTTTCCTTTTTCTTTTGTCAACCAAACTATCTAATTCAAACCTTATATCTTCCAATGGCTCAGATTAAGCTGTTGAGCACATTTTATTTCTCTACCTAACTACTAATCTACCAAGATTAAACAGTTTGGCTAAGATCTTTTATTCTCTAACTATAAACGTGAAATTTAAAGCAAGAACTAGCTAAGATTAAACTATTTGACTATCATGGGTTGTGGAATTTATGACAAGTTGCACACAACCATTATTTTGAACAGTAAAGTAAAAAATAGTGGCACTTGGACTTGTACACTTTCATGGTCTCTTTTTGTTTGGGGTTCATATTTTTTTATTTTTTGATCTCTTCTTATTATTTTTGTCCTTTGATATTTATTTTAGGACATACCCTCTTCACGTTTTTTAATTTTTAATATGGAAAACATTTTATAGAAACAAAAAGTATGTACAATATTACAAGAGAAACCACAACTAATTGAAAATTATGAATCCTATTATTATAGGATCCTAACAACTTCCACGGTCATTTTGATTTTAGAGAAATGACTTCCACGGCCATATATAATTTGAAAATCCTTGTTTGCAAATAACCATGTCCCCTAACACATATTTCTCAATACAAGCTTAAGCATATATAATCATTAAAAACATGTACCATGACTTCCACAATCATTTATAATTTTAGAATCATTGTTTTGAAATAACCATGTCCCTTGCCACATCTTTCTCAATACAAGAGTAAGAATATATAATCATACAAATCATGTATCATGACTTCCAATTTTTTTTATTTCAAATGAGAACTATCATGGGTTTTGCAAAAGGTTTGGCATATTATTCTAGTTTCTAAGATATGTCATGTAAGTATTACCTACCTAAGTAATCGAAAAACCATGTGCTGTCAATTATAGATTTGGCATCCTCTAGACTATAGTTTTGAAAATGATTATTTCCTTCAATTCATATTGGTAGCACATTTGAACGTGATAGTTAATGAGCATAAGCTACTTAGTCCTTAATTTAAATTTCAATAGTAATTATTTTTCCCACAAATTCCACCTTGAAAATGATAACCCTCATTGATAAAATAAATTAAATGGGATTTCACTTTGTTTCTTACTCTCTATAGATGATCCTAGTAATGGTTTGTGGAATTGGCTTCTAAGGGAAATCCTTGCCTCACAAATTCAACCCTATTTTTTTAATTAATATATAATTTATAATAGTAATTATCTATCACTAAACATTGTTACAATTGTATCCCATAGAGAATTTAAAATAATTTCCTCTAGGTTCTTAGTTATGATTACAACAATGTCGAGTAGGTAATTAGGTGAAATTACAATGGTATTTAGTTGTTTTGGAAATACACTCTAAGAAAGCTAAAAGGCCCAACCAAAATAACACCAAATAAAAAAATATTGAGATGAAAGAGTACTACAATAAACAACCTTGATAACTAGAAACACTGTTGTTCAACAAATATTGACAACTAACAAACATAATGTATCTAGAAAGTGCATAGCAAAAAATATTGGATAATACAACTCATTGGTTTGAGAGGAAGAAAGAGAACTAAGTCACCTATTTTTACAACATCTAGAAGATAAAGGAACTAAGAAAACTATTTTTTCAACATCTAACAAGTGTTTAGGTGATATCCATATTATCTATAATAGATATCAATTGACCTACCGACGTAAAACCAACCTTGGTTTGATATTTACCTTAAGGTTCTAGTATTTATAGTCATTTCCAAGAACTAGATATGTGCATCCTTGAGACTCATAACCTAGAAGTATATGTTGATTTCTTAGTTGCATATCTCAAATTCTATAATCTATGAATACCATTTATGCAAACTAAAGATATGCACTCTCCAACTTAGGATACACGTCCTCCCTTTTTGTAATCTCCATCTTTGTAAGTTCAAGGGGCATGTTGTGAAGTTTGATTTTGCATTTCTTCAGTTGTGCAATCAATTAATCACGTTCTTGTTAATTTTGACCAAATCAAATAACTTATCTTTAAATTTCCTTTTTGCACCTTTAATTTCCCGATATGCTAAGAAAGTTCATGAGAAATTCTATATGTTTAACTGAAAATTTCATTTGAGTTTACACTCGCACAATCACATTAATAAAATTTGGCTGATATAAGTTGTATTCTCTTTAAAACATTAAATAGAAAGTTAAAAAATATAAAATGAATTTTAAAAAATTATTGGAGCCATTAGTGTATATTATTTTCAATTAATTCAAATAACATTTATAATTACAACCATTCTTTTAAATTTTATTAACTTTAATTAAAATAATTAAGAACTATAAAAAAAAAATTAATTGGCAGTCATATAAACATATCTCTAAGAAGTATCACCTAAAAGTCAACAAACTAATACAAATGTATGAAGAAAATATTGATCCTATTTTACCTTGAAAGCATGTTTCTTGAAATAGAGGATGAGCATGGGAATTTCATGTCTCTAGGATGTCTATTTCAATGCCTACATATTTAGATTATTGATGAGAGTTGTCTTCAGTGTGATTTTTTTTTAGATAAATGTGATTATTTTAATGCATACCCATAGTGAAATGTGGTTTTCATTTTTATCTTTCCCCGGTCTCACCTATTTTATTCTGGTTCTCACCTATTTTATTCTGGTTGCCAAAAATATTGGCAAAGACACCTCATCTTTCCAAAGTGATCCGTCAAGTAAATGTCATTAATCCATGGTTATCGTATTCAAATTTCCAGGTAATCCGACTTCTATTCTAAGGTTGTTGACTTGAAATTTTAAAATTTAAATGGAAGGAATAATCACACCATTCACCTAACATAAACCAATAAAACTAAGAAGAAATGTTTACAGGGGAAGATGAGAAAGAAGGAAGATTCCGGTTGATAATCTCTAGTTCAATCACCACTGTGACCTTTCGCTAATCCTCTGACATTCATCTCAATAACCTGGTCAATCATGCTTTGTTCTCCGATAGTTAAATTACGTTCATTGAGGAAGTTTATCTTATCCCTCAAGTAGAGAAATCTTCTTTCCAAATTGTTTTATGAATAGTGGCAGAGCCATCCATCGGCAGCTAAGAGAGATTGGATTGACTTTCCACCTTAAAAGGTGTCGTTCTGGATCTCTTGTCATGAAAATTCTAGTCGACGCCTTCCATCCCTTATAGCGAGAATTTTGGTATCGTCCTGTTGTCATCCTCCAACTCAGGTTGCTTCCATGTTGGAATGCTTCCATTATTTTGTATTTACATTATTTTGAGCTCTACAGAGAATTTTAAAACATTAAAATGTAAAATTCTCTATGACAATGGAAGCTCCCTGTGGTTGCTTGAGTTCAACCTCAAACCTACAATTTTTTATTACAAATAGTCTCAAACATTTTCAAATATGGTGGAATGAGTGACAGTTTCAGTACCTCCGGCATTAGCAGTTCCATCAGTTACATGGATCAAGGTAGAGACAAGATAACTTACCCTATTATTTTTGTTTCTATCACTTATTTATTTTTATCGTGCATGTGTTTGTGTGGTGTGTTGCTACAAATCATGCAAAGGTTGAGGCATACAGTTATGGAATCATGTTGTTGGAAATTATGAACGGTAGAAGCCCAACATGTGAGACATTTTTGGATGGAACAACAACAATTCGACCATGGGTGGTGCACGCCACTGGCGATGACAATCCCTTAATAGTTGTTGGTCTTCAATTCTTCTAGGGATATGCATCTGACAGGTCCTCCACTAAAGATGGGATGATTAAAGTCCTGTTTTCGGGATTGCGTTATAGTTCATAAACAACTCAAAATATACCATGCATGAGAGAAGTGGTTCATAATTTAATTACATTGTAATCAATTGTAGTGTCGAAATGAGAGGATTCACCATTGTCTTTCATCCCATCCTCGTTTCATTGATCAACTTAAGATATCATACGTCGGTTGTATGTCACTTGAGTACTGACCTAAGGGGGTGCTTTCAAAAATTGTGGTTTCTCAATAACTTTTTTGAGGTTGTTTTCATGGAAATAATCTTAGAAATCTTTTGGATGGATAGGCCTGTGAACTTTTTGTTATTTGTTTGTGAACATAAGGATTTACAGAGAAAAAGTTTAAGTGATTTTATTAGGAAAAGCTGAAGTGATTTTAATGGTGAAACTTATGAAAGAGTATATATTTCATTTCTATGGGTTTTAAAAGTAAATATATATATTTTTTTTTACTATTTTACTAAAAAAATTTGTGATTTTGGGAAAACTACATCTCTATCATGTTCAATATATCACCCCAATGAAGATAAAGAATGGAACCCATGACTTCACATCAAGGAATTCATGTTCAATATATCACCCCAATGAAGATAAAGAATGGAACCCATGACTTCACATCAAGGAATTTCTTAACAGATCACTCTATCAATATCAATGTCATCCAATACGCTGATCAATGTCTATCCAACGCTCAATAAACACTATTAGGCTAAATTTATATACAAATATTTTTTAAATTAAATAAATAAAATTATTTATAAATTTGGAACCAAATAAAATTTAAGCTAATTCACGGTAGAAAAAAATTAATAATCCTTATAATGAAAAATTGCTATCCATAAACGAATAAAAAGAAAAAATGAACAAAGAAATTAATTTTGGCTTGAAATCATAGTATTTTTACCTACAAATAAATATGATTATACTTTAAAATAAATGCAATATTCTTTGGCAAATTTTTGAAAATGGGAATTTTAAAGATTTAAAGGTTATATATATTTATATTTTATTTAAAGTATTGAACTAAAAAATAATACAAATTTAATTATTTTAAACTAGGAAAAATTTAAATAAGATAGATGATATGAATTCATAAAAATGTAGTGTTAATTATGTGCAATCACAAAGTAAAGTAGGAAATATTTACAAAAGAGCTAAAGACAAATTGTTTAGTTATACATTTATAGTTATACATGAACATTAATACATAAAGGGGAAGTATGGCAAAGTATGGTATGGGGAGATATGAATATTAGTGAAGGTAAAAGAAACATCACTTCTTTACTATTCAAACAAGGGATGCAAGCAGCGGGGAGTCCGTGCCGCATATAATATTGTTTTGACATGTTTACTTCCTAAATGTGGCCAGGGGAAGATTCATAGTGAGCAGATTCAACAGCAGCAGAGCGAGTTTCATATTGATGAGATCGATCGGAAGAATAGGTATACATATACTCGACCAGTGAGTCTCACAGTGAGGCAGGCTTAGACTATTGGGCTACTGGATATGGATCTAAGCGAGGTGATGGTAATGGCTCTATACATGTAATTGGATATAAATAGAGGATCTTTCTATCACAGATTCTGCCATCAATCAATATTTTACTAATCTTACATACCATTGATTAGTCAATATTTTACTAAGTCTACATACCATTGATTTCTAAAGGCCTGCTAGGAAGGAAGACCCCACATAAATATGTCAGCAAAATGTCAATAGTAGGAGAGAGTTGCTGCTCTAGAAATAACCAAAAATTAGTGAGTAATGTGTTTCATTGGAAGCAGGCCCAACTATTGATCTATAAGACTAAATCCAATGGAAGAATGAGTAATGTGTTCCTGCTAGCATATAATATTGTTTTGGCATGTTTACTTCCTAAATGTTGCCAGGGGCAGATTCATAGTGAAACGATTCAATAGCAGAAAAGGAGTTTTCATATTGATGAGATCAATCCGAAGAATCATATTGATGAGATCAATCCGAAGAAGAGGGATATATCTACTCGACTAGTGAGTCTCAGAGTCAGGCAGGCATAGACCATTGGGCTACTTGATATGGATATGAGCGAGGTGATGGGGATGGCTCTATAGCTATAATTGGATATAAATAGAGGAGCTTTCAATCATAGATTCTACCATCAGTCAATATTTTACTAGGCCTACATACCATTGATTAGTCAATATTTTACTAAGCCTACATACCTGCCTAGACCATTGGGCTACTTGATATGGATATGAGCGAGGTGATGGGGATGGCTCTATACCTATAATTGGATATAAATAGAGGAGCTTTCAATCATAGATTCTACCATCAGTCAATATTTTACTAGGCCTACATACCATTGATTAGTCAATATTTTACTAAGCCTACATACCATTGATTTCTAAAGGCCTGCCAGGAAGCAACACCCCACATAAATATGTCAGCAGAATATCAATAGTAGGACAGAGTTGCTGCTCTAGAAATAACCAACAATTAGTGAGCATTGTGTTTCATTGGAAGCAGGCCCAACTATTGATCTATAAGACTAAATCCAATGGAAGAATGAGTAATGTGTTCCCTTGGACGAGGGATCAAACATGGATCTTGGCATTTCTGAAAGACACCTGGAGTATCCGTGAATATTGTGTTCCACTAATTCTTTCAATTCGTTGATTGCATGTTGTTCTGTGAGTCTCAGGAATCAGCCTGGTCATAAAAAATAAATTAAATTAAATTAAATATGAAAAACTTTATGGAATAGCAAGTGGATTTGCATGGGAAAAGCCACAACGACAGAAAGACTTGTCGCTATAGTTGTAATATTAATATTATTTCTCGACTCACTAGTACTTACAGATGGTAAGGGTGCAAAAATATTACTGGTAAAGAAAGTGCATCAATAATTTACTGAAAGGGAAATGGTTATGACTGCGAGTCTCATGGTAAGCAGAGCTTCTGCTTACTGTACTACTTAAGAGCATACTTATT
Source organism: Pinus tabuliformis (assembly GCA_031772625.1). NCBI lineage: Eukaryota > Viridiplantae > Streptophyta > Pinopsida > Pinales > Pinaceae > Pinus > Pinus tabuliformis. The sequence continues at coordinate 410,456,099 of CM062814.1, forward strand.
CATACAAGTTTGTAAGGTTCTTAAGGGCTGACGCTATAACCATATCCCTCTCTCTCAGGTAAGGTGGACTAACCATTTTTATGTATTTCATTGAGAAAAGGGTACTCTATTTATTCGTTCTCTTTGGAAAGATTCCATAGATTCTGATGCATAATGTAGTGCCTTTACCATACTAAAAAAATTCTAATGTGGTGTGTTTCCAATACTGAAAAAAGCTACTGATTCAAATATATATTTATAATTCCAATTCCGCCTAGAATTAAATTATGGGTTTAATGCATTTATGTTAAGGTTTATTTAGCAATAGGTTTATATCTTTATCGTTGGTTTTCCAGTGGGTATGCCTTTCCGTCAGACCCAACCCCATCACCTTCGATCTGTTGACCAGAAGCTGACCCGTGCTAATCTTTACCAACCCTTACCTGAGCTCGGGGTTCTATTAGTCAAGGTTGCGACACATCAATTTACCTAATGTCTAGGATAGACGAGTGTGAGAACTACCGGCATCAACCCCTGTTGCCCTTCCTCCTGTGGTCTATGCCTACACTGGTGCATCTATAGTTTTATCTGCGCTTGCTACCTTTGCTACTAGCTACGTTCCTATTTATGATGCCTGTAGGGAGACTACACTAAAACAGTTGAATCGTATCCATTCTTGCTGTAAAGGTTGCTTCACCTTAAGATGGAACTACTCATTATGCATATGGTGGATGTATTGTGATCTTAGCGGCTGTAGATACAAATAGAGAGAATTAATCGAACTCGAACTCTGGAGGGAAAAAACCTGAACTACCGAAATAGAATGCTCCCGAACTGGAATGAGAATGGATAGGTGACTGCAGGGAGAAGAAACAATATGTACAAATTAGAAACCTAAAAGAAGTTATTGTTCATTTCCGAACCATTCTTAAACTGATGACCACTGGCATGTTTGAAGAACCATATCCCCATACGCAGGCAGCAAGTAAATAAGCATATGAAATCTTACCTTCGATCAAACCGAAGTTTGTTATAGGAGAGTGGGCACAAGAGATCGTGATGATACAGGTTTGGTAAAAAGCTGCAAGCAACAAACAATGATGTTTAGAACTCAAAAACTTTATGCCACTACTACCATCTAGCGTCAATGATGTTTAGAACTCAAATATAACTTTATGCCACTATTACGATGTAGTATCTTTTGATTTTATATGAGGATGGCATCGACAGCTTACATTCATAGGCTTGACACACAACTGTTCACATACAACTAAATGAACATTCATTATTTTCACAGAATCCTAGAGTACAGATGTGGGTGCTGATGCAGGATGACACAGAAGGCATGGGTGCAAAAGGCATGGGTTCAAAAATTGTCAAGATTAATGTTACCAAACTCAAATCTGTCAAGATTAAAGTGACCATAAGTTACCATACTCAACTCGCCAAAGGGTGAGGATTGACTAGTGATCCGGAAAAACTAACGAGTTGACTCATAAAACTTCAAATAAAAACACTGAATTTCAGGATAAAAGAGATTAATTCTTAGTCAGGCTTGCAAAGCTTAGATAAAGCAGATTTTCAATAATAACTCTTTTGGAATAGAAAGATGATACTATTTACTACAAAAGGCCTCGGATTCTTGATGGTTGACACGTCTGCTGGTTGTCTACTGCGGTGGAAATTTGGAAAAAGAAGCAAAAATTATTGTTCCTTTCTGTCTTGCATTAACAAACCACCTAGCAAATCATATTGCCAAGCAAATTTGAGTTGGATTGGAGTTTGAGTCACACTCATGAATCAAATTCAAGAATATCACTAGGGCAGAATCAGACTTGGTAAGTCTGGACCAACTCAGTTTACTACTCAACTGAGTTTCCTCAAGGAGTGGAGTCAAACTCAAGAATCGGCTTTGGCCCTTAATAATTTAGTAATACTGGATTCAATAATAAGCTCATGATAACCCTGATCTTCTTTCCGTTATACAAAGGAGCGATTGCATAATAACATCTGTTTTCCACATGTTAAAAGGTGATCTGGAAATTGCAGTTACCCGTTAAATTTTAAGCAACCAGTTAAATTTTAAGCAGATGGATCATGATAATGGAAAACTCATAAGCAGTTCGTGTGGATTTCCACAAGCCGCAGTCAGAATGTGAGTGCCCATTTAGTGTAGAGTTATGATTCAGCGCTGGGCTTTACCAACTCAAAATCACAATTCTACATGGAGAATGTATTCAACAAGAAGTTTTTCTTTTGGCATTTTGCAAAGAAGGCAGGTAAACTAGTTTACACCTTAGAAGTAAAAGAAGCCATCATAATTATCTAGTTTACACCTTTGAAGTAAGAGAAGCCATCATAATTATCTATCAAGCTTTGTAGAGCAGCATGAAAACTCTTATATATGGCATGTTTTACTTCAAACTATAAATAATAATAATAAATTATAATTGTAACAATCCACCAGTGAAAACATGTCCTGCCCCGAGTCCTTGGAATATGAAGAAAAAACATAAACTCCTTTCACACCACCCTCTCATGCTCTGTTCCTTCGAGTTACTGTAATGATTGATCAGTCCATGTCTTAACAATGGGTTTGCGGTGACCATAATGATCATAATACCTGGCACCCAATACAATGGTCTGTGCAACAACAGATACTGATTATTTCAAGCACTGTTCTGTGAAATTTTCAAGCATTTTAGAGGGATTGACCGTGTCAAAAATAAAACAGTTGTAAAGTTGAGGCCCAAAACAAAATAAAAAATAAAGGCAAGTTTCGAAATATTTGAAAATGAGTTCCGGATTTGTAGGGGATGAGAGGTCAACTCAACTATTAATACAAAAAGCAGTGGAGTAGTGGATTTTGTACACTGTATTAATTTATTCAAAGTAAATACATGCCAATTCGCAGGTAAGCGAAGCCATCATAATTATCTATCAAACTTCCTAGAGCAGAATGACAAACTCTAACGAGAGATTTTATATGAACATCCCAAACAACAAATAATAATAAAAAATTATAATTATAACAACCAAACAGTGAAAATATTCCTTGCTCCCTGTCTTGGAAATTGGAGAAAAAACAATAACTCCTTTAACAACACCCTTTCCTTCTCTATTCCTCCTTCGAGTTTCTGTAATGATTCATCAGCCCATGTCTTAACAATGCAGTGCGCATAATCATCATAGTTCATGGCACCCAATACACTCTTCAACTGCAAGATACAAGCGGAAATTTTGTGTTTCTACCGGGGTTTCTGGGACCTTATTGTCGAAGACCTTCTTACGATAGCGGAAGATTCCTGAAGATTAGGTCAAATACATGCTCCTTTCAATACCACTTTGATTGCCAACATCCCAAAGGATGGGAACACAACTGGGTTTGAACACTACCGCCCCATTTCATTTTGCAATTGTATTCCAGGAGGGGATAGAGCCAGTATTCCAGGAGGGGATAGAGCCAGTAGGGAAGGGCTAGAGCCATTCAACATAAGCCTAGAAATGAAAAAAAGAATGGTGAAACTGCTATTTTTGCTCGGTAAAATCACTCAATATCGCACCTGGCTTCCCCGATTCGGGGGTATAAAATGAAAGGCAGAAGCGATCCCGCTGCTCGACACTCTCTGCTCCTACCCTCTCCTCCTCTGCTGCTCGACACTCTCTGCTCCTACCCTCTGCTCCTCTGCTCCGCAAATTAGCTGGTGGTTACGGGTGAGCTACGAGCAAGCTTGATACCACTCCTTCAGACCCTTCGAACTCCACAACAAAAGCATGCAGAACATGCTGTTTTCTGGGGTGGCAGGTGGCTTTGCAGTGCCAACCAAACATGGCAGATGGCACGTCCGTGGAACTAGTGACCCCGCATCCACCATATTTTGGATAACATCATATTGTCTCAATATTTTTGCATCGGACAACGTGAAGGCTGCAATAAGACCCCAATAATTTTCCAAAACCAAAATTTTGCTTAAAATTTTGTTGAATAAAATTCAGAGCATTAAACTTAGGTTAACCTGCAAAAACAGTGAAAAAAAAAAGGTCAAACTATAAACTAATAGTTGGTCAGGCAGGGACTAATAAGATTATGTTAATGTTAGAAAGCATATAATTTAGAGAGTTGTATAGTGAATGTAATAGAAACATTTCTTCTTTGTTAATGTGGTTATTGTTTTTTTTTTTTTTCAAAAGGTGGAAAAACCTATCAAACTCGGTTTGTCAAACCAACAGTGAATGTGGTTATTGTTATGTTAATAAGTTGGAATTTTATTTGATATTACTTATATAAGTATGTGATATTATTTATATAATAATATTGTTAAAATAGTAGTTATCTATATGTCATTATAGGATTATTATAAGCTTATAATGTTGATATTTCATGATACATTAGTGATAATTAAGATATAGAAAAATAGTATATCTTTTAATCTGGAGAGATATTGTAAAATAATATGTGTGGGTGTTTTTCAATAATATTTTCATATATAATTTTTATTTTATTAATATGTGTATGATTATATATATATATATATATATATATATATATAATAACATTTTATTCTTTATGAAAAGTACACGATATATTTTTATTTATATAATGATTTTTTATTTAAATGATGATATATATAAACACATGTGTGTTAAATTGATGTAGTGTTTGGTGTGTATATATGCATATTTAAAAGATATGTCATACTTTTGATGCATTGTTTGAATGTATTAAAAATTTAAAACATTATAATTTTTTTAATATGTAGTGATATTTGTGTAATATTGTAGCATGTAGCTTCTTCTTCTTTACCTTTAAGAATTTATAACAAAAATATTAAATATTTTTATTTCTCTTTAATGATACGTGTTATTAAGAAAATATTAAGATAATTATTCAATATTTCTTATTTATTTCCTTCTTCTCTAGGAAAATTAAAATGGCACAAAGGAATAGAAAGAACCTAACATTGCTTTAGTTTTAGTTTTAGTTTTATATATATATATATATAGATATATAGATATAATTCATTACAAGTGAATATGTGTATCATATTGAACAATCTTTCATCAAATTAAAGGGAAGACTAATAATGAATTTTCTTTGGTTTAAGCACCACATACCATCACATTGGTCACCTTGGTTACCCTAAACATATGGTTGAAGCAAACACATAAAATTAGACACCACACATAAGAGGGAAAAAGACATTGTAATGAAATCAAGATCCATCACATGGAATAAGTCTCTAACTTCATTTTGTGAGAGGAAAATATCTCAAGTGGTAGCTAGCTGATTTAAGTCTCCTCCCCCTCCACCGAGGTTCTATTCTCTAGAGAGATGTTATCCTTTGTGGAAAACACTTGAACTTAATGGAAATTGTGATGAGTAATTCCTATAACCTCGAAGGGGAAGAAAATTTTTAATATCCTAATATGGAGGTTAAATGTAACAACCCTCGTTAAAGCTCCATGTAAAATATATAATACCAGGGTTGATGGGAAACATATTCCAACATGAATGATGGGAAAATCATCCTAGGGTGTGTTTATTCAGTTATTATGGATAAAGGAGATTTGCAAAGGAAATGGAAAAGGCTTTCAAAAGGCATGAGCCATTAATTGTATATTATTTATGAAAAGAAAGAAAATTAGGAGAAAAGGTAGGTAAAAGGTTACATGTTACATGTGAGGACGAAAATGAAGGAAAATAATGGAAAATGAAGAAAATGGAGTCCTCATTGATAAAACGGCTTATGAGGATCAGTGGACAGGCTTCGTTAGTGTAACCTTTGGTCACTATAATCTTTTGACAAGTTTTCGCGGAGCTCTCTTTTATTCTATTCTCTCTCTCGTACTTTTGCATACTTAGAGTTTTCTTCAAGCACTTTGGCATTGGAGAAAGAAAGGAGAAGAGGGCAAGAGGAAGAAAATATCATGCACGGGAAGGTAGGATCAAGAAGCTCGAACGAGATTATGTGTAGGTATCGATTTGCATGTGTATTTTTCTCACTAGATTTTGCATATATGGTGTTTCATGTGGTTGTTTTCTATCATGGCATTGGTTTTGCTAAGTGTGACAATTTTTTCAGCCTAGCCTTGCAATTTCCTTATAGACTTGATGAGATGGATTCTCATACTTTCATTTAGCTAGATTTCCTAATGGATTCGAAGCTCAGGGGTGGATAAACGAAATGAAAAATGCATTGCATAGTGGTCCCTAAGTTGGACTATGGATCATAGTAAAGCTACTTACATAGTATACCTAGAGTCAGGTTGTGGGTTGTGGTAAAGTCGATATTATGTGCCATGATGGGCCTAGGAATCCTTATCGATGAATGGTAGGATATGAAACAAAGAGAAGAGGTGGATTTCTCTACGTTGGGTCTAGCAGTCTCAGGATCGAATGTATGGTAAACCATGGAGAGTGGGTCTTGTGGTAGGGCCTATTGATCCATGTATTAGATTGTTGATTACAGTAAAGCCTAAGAGACTATGAGGTACTCAAATTCCTCATGGTGTAGGTGGAGAACTCTGAAAGCATCCATGATTGTTTATTTCTTTTCGGTTAGTTACAAGTCCCACATTCATGCTTGGAATATGGCATGTGGGTGATCAACTAAAGAGAGACTTATCTTAGCCGATATATGGTTGGGTGCAATGTGGTAGTACCATCTCTAGTTGGTTTTTGCATTCATTCATGAGAATTTCAGTCACTTAAATTTCATGTGCAAATGTACTGGTTTTTATGTGGATTTTACGACTGATATATTTATGGTATTTCTGTGTTTACTATGTTTTTTATATGTATGTTTTATGACAACAACTATGTATGGCTCTTAGTATGTTTTTAATTGTAAATGAATGGATAATGCATATATGACCTAATAAATGATAATGTAGAAAATGTAATTAGGGAATAATGGTTCTTAACAATTCTCAGATAAGTATGAGATCCCTATGCTTAATTCTATTTTTTACACCTCCATATTACATGTTTGTGATATGTTTGTGATATGTTTGATGAACTTCCTATCATGGCTAATAGGGGTCTAGTTAGTGGATTCTTTAACTAATTATTTCTCCTCCTATTTTTTCCCTGTTATTTTACTGCTCTTAAGATATCATCCCATTCTTGGTAGTGACCTAGGCTCGGGGCTAGAAAAAGTGGTTGAAATCTAGGGGATGCTAGCACATAACTGGAAAAATTGGACCCTGAACGTTGGCATGCAATACTGTGAAAGTGTGTAAAGTTCCCTTGACACTGGCATGCCCATAGCATGAGAGAATCCATAGGGAAAGTGATCAAAAGTTTCAATGGGACTTAGGCAAAGGATGCCTTAAGTGTTGGCATGGTTTTGAGGGGTCCTATAGCTCATGTGTAATGTTTTTTTGTCTTCATTCCATTGATCCCCTTTCCAAAAGGTTATATAGGAGGTTTCATCCAACCATAGTGGCGTCTCATCGTATGTTTACCCTCGTTGGTTGGTTACTTGGGTAGATGTGGGAGGATTGTGCTACAGAGTGGTACAAGAGCATTATTGACCCCTTGAACTTGATGGCTTGCGTGTTGGTCATGCATTCATGTTTGTTGTGTATGTGTTTCCTATGTTGTAAGACCATGTGCTTGTTCCATTTGCATGGTGTTGATCATGGTTGTAGTGATGTCACTATGTGAAGGTTGATAGTGTTCTTGTGGAATGCATCGTCATGGGTTTATGGTTGTATATGCATTTTTTATTCACGTTAGTGTCTATATGTTGTTATGCATGCGTTGTGAGGTCATTGTATGCATATTTGGTCATCATGATGATATTGATATGTTATGATGCTAATGTGTTGGCTGAGATAGAGAAGAAAATGTAGATCATTAAAGTGATGTTGCAACATTGGACCTCGATGAAAGAACATGTCGTCATACATGTTTGTCTATTGGGCATGCACTTATGTAGGTTGATGATTGTTATATGAGTTGTGGTTATATTTATGTCTTTCGTTATATTGATGTCATAGTTACATACATGATACATGGTAGTTTATTACTGTAGTTATATGCACATGTGTCAAATAGTCATGAATGATAGTAACATGTGATTGTATGCATTATTATTGTTCTTTTGTCGTAGATAACTTGATGACTATGTTATATGTTGTTATCGAGTATGCTATAGGTTAACTTCTTGTTGTTATATGATAGTTAGCTTGATGATTAGGTTATATGTTGTTGATGACCATTATATGTAACTTGTTGTTGTTATATGCGAGTAACTTGATGATTAGGGTTATTAGATTAAGATCTTGATGTTATATGTATCATACTAATTTGGATTGATCTATGAAAATGATTACGGTCATGACATTAAAGTTTGAGAAAATATGTTTTGATAATATGTCATACTAATCTAGATTGATTGTACATACATGATTGCTATGCATGAATGACAAATGTTTATGGACTTATGATGTAAACATGTAGTTAGTTAGTGTTATGGATATCATGATCTTATTTGTGCTTGAGGCGATGCATCATAAAGTTATATCATGCTAACTAGATTGATTGTACAGACATGATAGACTCCCCTAAGATACATTAAGGTATGAGTTCTTTTATGTCTTATATTTGGTGCCGCATTGTTTGATTATGTCATATATTTTTTGTTCAAGTGTTTGGTGTCTATTACGCCATCTAGTTAATTTAATTAACATGTTATGTTTGCAAATTGGTTGAGTGTTAGATGAATTTCATAATATGAGTATGTGTTCAAGTGATTGTGTTTTAAGATGATTGTACTAATACATATGTGTTAAGATAGTTGATATGTATTTGAGTGTAGTAGGTGATAGTTGTAGCATTATGGCTAATGACTATGTGTTGACTATGGATTATGACATGATTGTTAGTCTTGGTAGAGTTCAATTATCTTGATATTTGGAACATGTGGTTGACATGTTCGAGTAGTTCTAGGGTAACATGCTTGGTATTAGTGTGACAAGGTAATGACGGATGTGTTTATATAAGTAACAGTTGGGTGATGTGAGAACGTAGAGTAAGACTCTATTACAACCAAGTGAAAAAGTAAAAGGATAGAATTGGGCAATAATTCTTTTAGCTATGTTTGGAAACCCTAATTCGAAATGAATAATTTCTTTGTGTATAGGAAGTCTTCTTAACTATAGTTTCATCTAATAGTATGTGGATATATACTAGATTCATGAACTTGTACTTGATAGGTATATTAGTTAGTCTCTATTTATAGGTGGATATGTGAAGGGAAGTGGTGTTCCTTTAGAGATGTTGTGGATGTGGTAAATTGCAAGCAATGTGATTAGAACAAAAAAATAAGGTAACTTGTGTATTGTTATGTTTATTTATACACTCGCAGTGATGTCTTAATGGTAGTATGATGCAAACGATTGCATGGATGGCACGGTGCCATGAAATCTCGAAGAAGGCTCACATTGTGCTTTCCCTAGGAACCATGGTATTGAGGCATGGTGTCTATCGTGAGTCTTGTGTTTTTGGTCTTTTGTTATTTAATGAGACTACTTTGTGGTTTTAAATATGTCTTATGCAAGGCCTTGCCACTTTGGTTTTGGTGTGATATTATTGCTGGTTTATCATTATCTTCTTCTTGTTTTCTTCTTGTCTTGCCTTTTATATGTTGAGTCTTGGGAATTGGTTGGGAAAGAGGAAAGTTTGTGGAGCCCGAAGAGAGCTTAAGGAAACCTAGAAGGTAATGTAAGACACGGATGAAGCTAGGTGCATGAGTATGTAAAGAAAAAGTTAAAATTATGAAATCCAATTGGACAAGTTGGATCCATTGGTGTAAATAGACGATGATGGGACATTCATGGGAAAGGGAATAAAGAAAGGTACAGTGAATGAATTTGAGGTTTCATATTCCTTAACTATGTTGGGAGTTGTTGTTCTTGATGTTAGGCATGTGTTCCATGCATAAAGGGAGTTCTCTTAAGCTTGACTTTATGATATCTAGTAATTATGTTGTGACAATGATTATGTTGATGTATATATATGTATAAATGTATGTATGTATGTATGTCATGTCTAATAGGGTCATCATTGATAATTATTATTTTATGTTGATGTTTATATGTATTTATGTGTATGTATGCATATCATTGTCTAACATGATCATGATTATCTATGCTAATGTTTGTGTATATGTATGTATGTATCGATGTATCTATGTCACGGTCTCATAAGGTCATCAGGGATCATTCTTGTGGAATAACGATTTCTTATGTAAATGAATGGCATGAAGATGTTCTTGGTCTTACGAAGAATTAAATACAAAGAATAGTCCTGGAAAATCTATGAGGTCAGTGTCATGTGGTTATGAGTTAATATTATGTGATTATTTTATGTCTACGTTCTTGTTAGGCTACACTAAGGAATGCATTAGTGAAAAGAAAGAGTGTGGTATGTAGAATGTTGGGACAAGAATGGAAAAGACATTGGAAGAAATGTTTCTTGGTAGAGACAATGTAGTTTTGGATGTGTCGCACTACTATTGCACATATGTTATATATGGTGTACATGTTGCATCTGTGATGTTGTTCGCACGTGGTATTTTGTATATATAGTGCGTGTACATGTTGTGTATGAAATGCTTATGCACAAGGTGGTATAGATATTGTTGTGTGAGCATTGAATATGCAATGCTGGGTATAGATGGTGCTATTTAAATATCGCATTGTGTGCATGTTTTACATCTAGTGGTATGTACATATGATGTTGTCTACATGATTTTAGATGTGGTGTGATGTTTATGTTTTTTTGTGTACATGTTGTACATATTGTATTGTGTGTAGGTGGTGTTGTGTACATGTGGTGTCATGTACATGTGATGTTGTGCACACGTTGTGCATGTGTTTCTTTGTACAGGTGGTACTGTGTACTTTTTTCACATATGGTACTATTATACATGTGTTATTATGTACATGTTGCACATGTTGTGTTGTGTACATGCAGTAAGTACTATGTATGTGCATTGTGGAGTTTTGGTATCATGACATGTGTAATTATTGTGTTGTATTATGTGTAGTACATGTATTTTTTGTGTTGTCTGACATGTGTAGATAAATGTATAGTACGACATTGTACATCAGGTAAAATGGTATGTATTACATTGTACATCATGTGTAAGTGTATGTATTGTGTGGTGGCATACATTGGATGTATTCGTATGTATTGTGTTGTGTTGTACACTCATTGTAGGTGTATGTGTTGTGTGTCAGGTGTAGATCTATGTATCACATCGTGTTTTACATCATGTGTGGTTATATGTCTGTGATGCACACTATGTGTATGATCACATGGTTGAGGGTAAGGCATTGGTTGTTTGTTGAGTGTGGTATACAATATAGTGTACATACAGAATAAGGAAAAATGTAGAATCTAAGGATTGATTAAAGGATAAGTATCAATATTATATTTCACTTTTACTACTCATCAAATTTATGATTTTGGTCTATGATGATTACATGTGATCTATGGTTCTAGATTATGAAGGTTACATATGATTTCCGATTTTGATCTATGATGGTTGTGTTGTGAGCTAACCTCATGTGACAAGTTTATACATGATGATTTTGTCAAAGATGCTAGTTTGCTTATTGTAACAAGAAGGAAATATAATTGCAAGTGTACCTTATGGACGGGCTACCAATGAGGTATGATTTGAAGTTAGTTCAATTTATTTTGAATCTAATAGAAATTATGTGCTTGGTACATGAAAAAAATAAATACTCAGTTGGGTCGTTGAAATTGATAGCAAGCATTAGAAACAATGGAAAATGATATTGGAACATGCAATAGTATGTTGGTAAAGCACTTCACGAGCAAGGTCATTGTGGGACACTCATACCCAATAGTGTCCATCGATTTCCATGAGAATGTTGTGACTAACATAATGGTTTGTGTCAAGTATATGCCTTGGTTGTTTGAATTTCCGATGCGTAGAAACCTTTCCAAAGGATGGATTTCCTATGATAGGGGATGTCAGAAAACTTGGAAGGTGTGTGGCTGCAAGGAAGCGGGTGACTGGATTTCTCAAGGGACTATATATAAGAGAAGGGAAGGTGTGGGATATATATTTTTTGGTCATGAGAGTTGTGAGATGGAATTAGATGCACATTGGAAGTGCACCCTAGAACAATGAGTTTGTAACTTCTCAATAAGAGGACACATGGCATAGGATTGTAGTGCTAGAGATTGGATGTACATTGACTATGGTAGTGGATTATGAACTTCCTGGGAAGGAAGTAAATCTTGGTATTACTTGAGGGTGTAGGTTTGAACCTCTGTAGGTTTTAACCCTGTACATAAATTACATGGATACAAATTCTAAAACACAAAAAATAAACAATGCAATGGCATAACACATAAAACACATATACATAGATATTTTCCCCTCGATCCCAAAACCAAGACTACCAGCTTGATTTTTTAATTATTTTCCTTTCAATGTTACAATACATATTTATAGATGCTTAAGCATCCAATACCATGGATTGAAAACCATCGCATCCAAAACAATGGACCGAGAACAATCGCGTCCCAAACCATGTGTGAAAATCATGCACAAAATCATAGGTAGGTCCACCCAACCTAATATAGGGTCCAAAAACAAAATTTTCCAGAGTGCTACCCTAGACCCCATAGAGGAGGGTTACCTACACCCCTCAAACCCCTTGCGGCACCCCCCGCTATGCAATGGGTGCAACAAAGGGGGGGCTCCATCCTCCCTCTAATCCCTTGGTTAACTACGTGGGCTAGTCGTGGAAAGGATATAACACAACCCAACATTATCCCACTTGTTTTTTTCTTTCTACAAGGGGCCACAAGAGAGCTTAGTCATTTATCTAGCCCTAAAATGCCTATTGTTTCTCTACACCAAGAGAACTTCTCAGAGCTCACAGATTTTTTCAATGCATCTGTAGTATTCTTCAAAGTGTCCACTTTTACCAGTGTTAGTGTCAGTGTCTTCACACTACCATTATCAATTAAAATTACTCTTTCTGCATTTCATACTAGGTGTCTCATTCTAATGAGTTGCATTTCATTAGGTCATGGATCAACTGATGGTAGGGTTCATTTCAGTTTTTACCCTCATGGCATACATCTTTTGACCTCCTTTCATACTTTTGACTCCATGATTCATGTTTATTTTCAGTTCATTTCATCAATTTGGTCTTAGGTCTTAGGGTTTCAGTCTCATTGGGTATTAGGGTTTTACCATGGTTAAATTTCAAGGAATATTGATTATTAATGGTCAACGGACACATGAGGATGACAATAATCATCAGAAAAGTTTTAATCTCATAATTTGTAAGCTTAATAAATTTTTCACCTCAAAACCACTTTTGAGGTGAAAATAGAGCATTGTTATATTATTTGTAAATTTCATGTAATTTTATGATTTCTCATATGTAATTAATAGTTTCATGCTACACCTAGTCACCTGCTGATATTTCCAAGTACATGCCACTGCAAAAGTCAAAGAAATCAAGCATCAATTCACTCATACAGGCAAAAGATCAAGCATCCAAAAAACAGAGTATTTGAAAATCAAATAGACATTACAAAGTGGGTTTTGAACATTAAAAATCAAAAGTTGAAAATCTATATAAAGATCATCCCTCTCTTAAATCATTTCATTGTTTGAGTTGAATTCCATGAGCTAAAAAAGTGATTTTGCATTGTTATTGAGCAACGGTGTGCATTCACTGTGTTTTTGGAGAAGTTTTGACTCGTTCTATGCAACAAAGGCTGGAACTACACATAGAACTAGTGCTACACACCTGGGTAATTTCCACAGTGTAAAAATGAAATTGCGCTACACACCCAACCGGTGTTACATCCTTCGGTGAGTGCGCTATGGACCTGGTAATTAAGCTCTAGATCATTCCAAGTCACCTCAATTCACCTCAAGACTTTCAAATTACCTCTTTACAAGTAATTAGCACCATCATTCTTACTGAATAGGGTTTTTGCAATTAGTCTTTGGTGATTTTGTCTCTCAAAAAATCAAACCCTAATTTTTACCAAACTGTCTCATAATTTAGAAGCTCACTCATTCATTGTTGTCCTACCTCATCTATTTGTTGTTCCCTAAATCCCATTCTGTCATATAAGATTCCCTAAACATCATCCCCTCATATATTTTCCCCACTTCATACACTATTCCCAAACCCTACACTCTTCCCAACCCCTACTCACTCACTAAATCCCGTTCACACTCTTATTCACTCTCACAAATTTACCTATAGAAACTCTTCATACTCATCTTAAATTCATTTACCCTATCTCTTCATTCATCATAAGAGAAACAACCATAAAACAATGGAGAGGGATAGTGAGTATGAACGGGAAGAAGAAACCCTTAGTGACAGTTTTAGGGAGAGAGACACACATGGAAGGAAGCCTAATAAAGGAGGAAAAAATATCAGAGAGGAGCCTACCAGTTTGAGAGAGCTGCAAACCTGCCCATTTTCCATTTCTTGTTTTAAAAACCAGTCATGTTTTGATTTTCGTGAAATGGTGGAAAGGGTTAAATTTCATCATGAATTAGAAAGGTTGCTTGTGACACATTTGGACAACAATGAAGTAAACCTTAGTGGAGTTACATTCACTTTTTCACTAGCTGTTATTTCAGAGGCTACAGGTATTCCAAATGTGGGTGAAAACTGGAACAAATGTCAAGACATTGACAAGGAGTACTATGAGCCTTACATCAAGGCTAAATGCCATAACAAACTTAAGAGAGTATTCCCCTTTAAATTCTTGAAGGACAGGTTTGCTCCATTGATGAAGATTATCATCAAGTACTTTACTTGTGAAGGTAGGTTCTCCCGATTGTATGCCTACCATATTAGATTGTTGATGCATTTCACTAGGGTTAGAATGATGAATATCCCCTACTTCATGTTCAGAAACATTGAGAAGATGACACTCATTGTAAAGAAGAAATCATATCCCCAGTATTTTACCAACATCTACCACTACTCTTTGTTTAAAATCATTGTTTTACATCAGTAGAACCTTCTTAATATGCGATAGGAGACTTTGATTTCTCATGAAATTTTAAAAGGCCCTCAAGTCTTTTCATCAGTGCCCCATGAAGAAGGTGTACCTTCAGGACATGAAAAGGTCCAAGAGACTAAAACTATTGGAGTGCTAATATTTGTAACATATGAGAGAGGCACTAGAAAACTTTTTGCAGCTTCCAGGTGAGTATTATCTCCACAAGGTGTGGAAGGGGTCTCACCTTCATCTTCAGGCTACAGGAAAATTCTATCTCCACAAGGAGTGGAAGGGTCTTTTCCTTCTTCTTTAGCTAAATAGGTACAGGTTGAGCAACAAAGCAAGGGTAAAGGTAAAGGCAAGAAAAACATGCATAAGAAGGATCTTGGAGATGGGCAGGAGAGAGATTTTGACCTTGTTGATCATGAGGAGGCACAAGGAGTTGATGTCATTGACTTGGATACTCAAGATCCAAAGACTGTCAATGATATGATCATATAGGAACAAGAGGCTGAGATACAACCCTTTTCAGACAATTTAGAGAGGGTTAAGTGGGTCATAAAATGTCTAGAGAAAGAAAACAAAAAATTGAGTGATAAGCCAGTCCTCATGGAGCTGTAAATGATCAAGGAAAATAGGCAAAAGGCTAAGAAGGCTAAGGTCAAGTTGACTTCCATTGAATAAGAGATCAAGAATGAACAAGGAAATTGGCTTGAGAGGATCAACTTACACCTTGAGGGGATGATTAAAAAGGCCAATAGAGATAAGAAGATTCTTCACCACATGGCCTACCACTACATGACTCGGAACAAAATATGCAACATAAGGATGAGGAAGCTTAAGGCTAGGTTGAGGAAGGCCTTAAGGAGAAAAAAGGAGAAAGATAAATTAAAATCTTGGCTTAAGCCTCACTAGCCCATAAAAGCACTTAATGATAGTGCCTTGTGCCAAATCTGGGCAAGTTTTGACAAATTTTGGTCATTTTCAATTTTTGAAATTTTGTAACACATAAATTTGCCCCAGGTGCATAGCTCCATCGACGCTATGCTTTTCACAGGAGGACATTTTGAAGGAATGGCTTGCATATTTGGATTCAACATGATGATAGCATCAAACCCAGAAAATCGCATCAATTTTGGAGCAAAACTTGGTCACCAAAAGGTCAAAATACCATCAACAAATGACCTCTCTACCTCTTTTTGGGCACACATAAGCAACCTTGGGAGATTTCATGTTTAAGGGGGAAAATGACATCCAAATGAAAAAATTCAAGAAGTTCTAGAAACTATACAGGAAGGCCTCTAGAATGTGTTATATTGGGCTCAATTTAGCTAAGGGGCAGGCCTCCAAAAGTAGCTACGAAGTGGCGCTATGCATAGAGCCAGTTTGCCTAAAAATCAAGTTTTCGCTTAGTTTTTCTACAAGTTGAATTTTTCTCTCATCATGGATGAATTTATGATTTTAAATTATGCTATGCTATGTAAATGTAATTGTAAAATGTTCTTAGAGGGTACATTCATCATTTTGATGTGGTTTTGGGGTTAAAGAATAAGTTTCCTTGCTTATAGAGGCAAGTTGTTCCACTCCCTATATTCCTGTTTCTTGTTGGGAAATGGTTGTAATAGTCCCTTATCCCTTGGATTCGACCCCTAATGGCTAGAATAGGTGGTTTGATTTTCTATATATGTAATTTTTCCGTCACTATCAAAGGTTGGACTCTCTTGGATGCTCTGAGCTACATTGTACATCTTTACAACAGTTTGGCAAGGAAATAAACCAGGATTTGTAGCTATTTTTATGTGATACTTTTGGTAAAGAGTTTTTACATAGTTTCTTCTTCTCTTATCAGTGTTTTTAATGTGTTATGTGTGCCACAATCTTATTCATTCTTCTAACTGAATGATATCAAGATAGATAGGTAGAATATGTTGGTTACAGTGCTATACCTTGGGAATCCATTTAGTTTTTTATGTTTTATACTATTTGAAGAGGACTCATGATATTTGCATGCCCTCCTCACCTCCTCAACAGTCATAGACCTACCATCTCACTCAATTTCGATTGCTAAAACACCTACCTACATTTCCCCATAGAAAACCCTGCATTCTTGGCTTGATTTCCCAGACCGAAAGTTGCCTGCTCCATTTGATCCAACAAAAAACCAAACAAAATCAATTAGAAACCCTAGAGCTACTATACGGAGCCTAAAATCCATATCTAATCTAGTCATCTTGACTGAGATTGACAAGGAGAGATCCCTCTCCCCACCTTGTAGGGCTAGCTACCAGGTTAAGTGTGGTTTTTGGTTACCCTAGAATTGCCTCCCTTCAACCTGAGGTCAATCTAGGCTCTAACAACTAGCAAAATTTTTTTGTCTCCTATCATATCCCTTAGAAAGTGATACTAAACATCAATGTGCTTTGTATTTGAATGATATGTAGGTTTCTTTTCTAAGAAAATTTCACTTTTTCTATCACTATCTATCCTTATATCTCCTTGTACTAACCCCATACTTGAACACAATCTCTGCACCAAAACTACTTCCTTTCTTTCATGAGTGGATACCATGTATTCTGCCACTATAGTTGACAGTGCCACTATAGATTGTTTCTTACTCATCCAACTTACTGCACCTCCAAATAGGTTAAACACATACCCACTTGTAGAGCTTCTCTCATCGAGATCTCCAGCCCAGTCTGCATCAACAAAACCATGAATATCCAACACTTTGTCCAATCCTGGTCTTCCTTGGTAGCACAAACCATAATCACTAGTGCTGCATGTGCAATGTCTGGTCTAGTACAAACGATTGCATACATCAGGCTACCGACTGCACTTGCATATGGAACATGGGACATGTCCTCTTCCTCTTCTTGTGTCTTTGGATACTACTTAGCAAATAACTTCACACCTACAGGAATAGGAACCTTAAGCGCTTTACTATCCTGCATATTAAACCTCGGCAATATTGTCTTGACATAATTCCTCTGGTTTAACCAAAGCTTCCTCTTTGCCTGATCTCTTTTAATTTCCACACCCAAAATATAGTTTGCAACACCAAGATCTTTCATGTTGAATTTGGAGGACAATTGGGTCTTCAAATCTTGGATAATTTCTTTTTCATTTCCAACTAGCAACATACCATCCACATACAAGAATAGATAAATAACATGATAACCAATTAATTCAAAATACACACAGTGATTTGCTTTGCTTCTAGTGAAGCCAAGACCCCGTATAAATATATCAAATTTCTGATACCACATCGTTGGTGACTGTTTCAACCCGTACAGAGACTTCCTTACCTTGCATACCAGTTCTTTCTTACCCTTCACTGAAAAACCTTCAATTTGCTTCATGTAGATCTCCTCTTCTAGATCCCCGTGAAGAAATGTTGTCTTCACATCCATCTGTTCTACCTCAAAATCCAAAGAAACAGTAACAGATAAATGTAATCTAATAGAAGCCACCTTAGCAATAGGAGAAACAATATCAACAAAATGAATTCCTCACACCTGGGAATAACCTTTTCCTACCGACTGAGCTTTGTATTTCTCCACCTTTCCTTCTGCATTTATCTTCTTCTTGAACACCCATTTGCTGCCAATGGGTTTCCTTCCAACCAACAACTCCACCAGATCCCAAGCCTCATTTTTGTGCAAAGATTCCATTTCATCAAGCATGACCTCTTTCTAGAGTTTGCCATCCTTTGAATCTACTGCTTCCTTCGGAGTTCCAGTATCATCGTGAGTAATAGATAAAGATAAATTTGAATAGAAAGCAGATGGACTATACCTTTCTGGCTACCTTCTTTCTCGAATTGATCTTCCCACACCTAGAGTTTGTAGCTATTCATCTTATGATTCCTACTCTATTGTAGAGTATGATTCTTCATCCTTAAGCTCAAACTCTATCTTCTCATGTTCCTTTGGTTGGAATTGATGTTTAATAACATCTTTTACCTCTCTGAAAACCACATCTAGATTGTACACAACCTTCCATGTTACTGGGTTTCAAATCTTATAACCCTTTAGACCATCCTTATACCCAATAAAGATGAACTTTTCAAATTTACTATCCAAATTGGTTTGTTTCTTCTTTGGAAAATGTACATATGCATCACATCCAAAAGCCCTCAGATGTGAAAGAGAGGGTTCCTTACCAATCCATACCTGTTGTGGAGTCTTATCCTCCAACACTGATGAAGGTGATCTATTGACCAGGTAACATGTTGTCTCCAACGTCTATGCCCAAAATTCTTGTCCTAATCCGACACCACTCAACATGCTTCTTGCCCTTTCCATCAACATTTTGTTCATTCTTTCTGCAACTCCATTTTGCTCAGGTGTGTATGGAGTAGTATTCTGGCATGCTATACCAAACTTCTTATAGAACTCTTCAAATTCCTTACTACAAAACTCTCCATCGTTATCTGTCCTCAACACTACTATCTTCTTCTCTGTCTGGTTTTCCACCAGAGCCTTAAATTCTTTAAACCTGTCAAAGACTTTAGGTTTCTTCTTAACAAAATATCTCCATTTATTCCTTGATAAGTCATCTATAGATGATACATAGTACACATACTTACCCAGTGATGGAACATTGACAGGTCCAAACACATCACTATGAATAATTTCTAATATTTGTTTCTCCCTCTTACCACTAGAGGGGAAACTCACTCGATTCTGCTTCGCATATGCACAATTTTCACAGAACCAAAAGCCATAGAGCTATTACTCATACCTTCTACCATACCTTTACCATGAAGTATTGGAAGGCCCTTCTCTCCAATATGTCCAAGCCTTCGATGCCACAACATGGACTTCTTTCCAGAGACCACTAGATTTTTTGCTCCACTTTCGAGAACCACAAAATTGTTGCACCCATCAACAATAGTGCTACCTTGTAGCTTGAACAAAGTTCCAATTCAAACTACTTGCATCAATACCAGTGCCCCATGAACCATATTGTAGGTACCCTTCTCGAACACTATTTTCACACCTGCATCATCTAGCTTGCTTACATAAATCAGATCTCTCGCTAATGGAGGAATATGCAGAACACCTAGAAGTGTTCTAACCCTTCCACCTTGCAAATTCAACTTTAGTTTTCCTAGACCAATGATTCTAGCCTTCCTGTCACCCTCCAAGAAGAAATCACCACCATGATATTTCTCATACTCACACAACCACTCTCTATGGGAAGTGAAGTGAAAGGATGCACCTGAGCCGATAAGCCATGCCTCATGATCTACATGTGTACTTGAATAAGCCAAGTACATATCCCCACCTTCATTTATGGTGGTTTTCGCCTCTGCAGAAGGAGAATAATCGGATCCTTTTCCTCTATCAGGAGCTTTAGATTTACAGTCCCTTTGTAGCGCTCTTCCTTTTCACATTTCTAGCGCACCACCTTTACAGGTTTTTTGGGATATTTAGATCTCCCTCTAGATTTAGACCTCCCACTCGTAGATTTATTTTTGTTTCTGTTTTAGGACTGTCCTCGTACAGACAAGGAATCACCATTTTGGCTCTCCATATTTTTTCGTCCGATCTCCTCTGTCAGCAAGGATGAGACTATTTCATCAAATTGCAAGGAAGTTTCATTTCTACCTATTATAATAACCAAACTATCCCATGTAACTCGTAGAGAACACAACAAACTAATGAACTTATCTTCGTATGAAATTTTGATATCAACAAATAATAACTGACTTACCACAATATTAAATGCATTCATACGCTCTATCACCAAGTCTCAATCTTTCATCCTCAAGTTATACAACTTTTTCCGCAGGAACATTTTATTCACAAGAGAATTAGATTGGTATAAAGTCCCTAACTTGTCCCACAAATCCTTCGTCGTAGCTTCCCCAGATACATTCAGCAATACTGAATCTGAGACACAAAATCCTATTGTTCTCTTTCCCTTCTGATCCAACCTTTTGTATTCTTCATCATACACTGTCGTTGGTTTCGTACCTGGATCTACTATGATCCTTTGATATTTATCCACCAAGAGATCCTCCATCTTGAGTTTCTGTAACACAAAACACTGACCATTAAATTTCTTTATCTCTACCTTTCCACTGATCGACATCCTCTTTCACCACCAGAATCGATCCCATAGATCTCCCATTGAATAGGGTCTACCATAGGCCTGAGAAAAACCCTCCAACAATAAAGACATCCCCTTAAAGCCAAAACAATTCTGATATCAAATGTAGGTTTTAACCCTGTACAAAAATTAGCTGCATACGAACTCTAAAACACAGAAAATAAACAATGCGAGAGTACAACACATGAAACACATATACATATAGATTTTCCCTTGGATCCCAAAAGTGGGACTACCAGCTTCATTTTTTCATTATGTTCCTTTAAATATTACAATACATATTTATACATGTCGCAGAATCCAATACCATGGACCGAAAACCATCGCGTCCAAAACCATCTGCGAAACTCATGCATAGAACCATAGGTAGGTCTTCCAAACCTAATATAGGGTCCAAAAACAAATTTTTTTGGGGCACTACCCTGGAACCCATATGAGGAGGTTACCTGCACCCCTCAATCCCCTTGCAACCCCCCTGCTATGCAATTGCTGCAACGAAGGGGGGGCTCCGCCGCCCCTCTAAACCCTCGATTAACTACGTGGGTTAGTCGTGGAAAGAATATAACACAAACCAATAGCCTCAAGATTCTCTTGTTCTAGATTCATGAATCATATCCTTTTATCCGCTGGTTGAGTGAATGTGCGTGTGTATATGTGATTATTATTGTAAATATTGTAATGAGTTGTGTTATAAAACTCCATAAAAATTGTATTTTTGTCATGTTTTAATAGATGGTGATTGTAAATATTGTAACAAGCTATGTTATAAATCTCCATAGGAAGTATGTTTTGTTTTCAACAATGTTGTTAGTTATAGGTGTCATGGAACATCGAGGACAGTGTTTCCCCAAGGTGGGGGTTTCTCCAAAACCTTGGTTAAAAATCCATGTAAAATATATAAGACCACGATTGATGGCTAATGTATTCCAAGATGAATGATGGGAAAAACATCCTAGTGGATGTTTATTTGGTTATTATGGCTAAAGGAAATTAGCAAATGCAATGAAAAAGGCCTTGGAAAGGCATGAGGTATCAATTGGCATATTATTTATTAAAAAAAATACATTAGGAGAAAAGGAATGTGAAGCGTCACAAGTTGCATGTGAGTAGGAAAATGAAGGAAAATAATTGAAAATGAAGAAAATATAGTTGGCATTGATAAAAAGGCTTTTGAGGATCAATGGGAAGGCTTGGTCAGTGTAACGTTTGGTTAGTGGAAGATTTTGAGAGGCTTTTGTGGATTTCTCTTCTTGTATATTCTCTCTCTCACACTTTTGGATACTTAAAGTTTTCTTCGAGCACTTTGCCATTGGAGAAATAAATGAAAACACGGAAAGAGGAAGAAAAGATCATGTAGCAAAGGTAGGATCAAGTAGCTACAATGGGATTCTATGAAAGTATCGATTTGTATGTGTATTTTCCTTGCTACATTTGGCATGGATGGCGTTGGATGTGTTTGTTTTCTATCATGGCATGGGTTTTTCTATGTCTGATAGTGTTTCTAGCCTATACTTTCCATTTCTTGATAGCCTAGATGAGATGGGTTCTCATACATCGGTTGAGCTAGATTTCTAGATGGATTCGAAGATGAGTGGGGTGGATCTTCGAAATGAAAAACACATGGCCTAGTGATCCCTGAACCATAATTTGGATGACAGTAAAGTGATTGGCCTAGTAACCCTTGACATAGACTGTGGGTTGCGGTACATCCAAGATTATGTGCATTGATGGGTTTAGAAACCCTTGTCGATGAATGGCAGGATATACTATAAGGCAAAGCAGTGGATTTATCTTTGTTAGGTCTAGTAGTTCTTGGTTGGATGTATGGTAAAGAGTGGAGAGTGGGTATCGATGTATGGCCTAGTAATCCTTGGATCAAAATATCGATTACGATAAATCCTGAGAGACAAGGAGGCACTCAAATTCCTCACAATGTAGGTGGATAACTTTGGTAGAATCCATGCTTGTTTGGTTCTTTTCGATTGATTATGAGTCCCACATTCATGCTTGGAATATGGCACAGGGGTGATTGGATGAAGAGAGACTTGGATTAGCCAATCCATGTTATAGTGGAATGTGGTCGTTTGTTTTTGCATTCATTAACGAGAAATTCATTCCCCTAGTTTTCATGTGTAAATGTACTGGTTTATATGCGGATTTTATGGCTAATATATTTATGGTATTTTTGTTACTATGTTGGTTATATGTATGTATAATGACAACATTTATGTATGGTTCTCATTATGTTTTTACTTGTAAATGAATGGACATTGTATCTATGGCCTAATAGATGATAATGCAACAAAAGACATCAAGGAACAATGGTTCTTGGAAATTCTGAGATAAATATGAGATCCCTTTGCTTAATTATGTAATTTTCACTTGTAGATTAAATGTTTGTGATATGTTTTATGAAATGCCTATAGTGGCTAGTATGGTTCTAGTCAAGTGTTTGTTTAACTAATTACTTCTACTTCATTTTTTCCTTGATATTTTATTGGTCTTTAGATATCACTCCATTCTAGGGAGTGACCTTGGGTTTTGGCAGGAAAAAGTGGCTCAAGCCACGGGCATGGTAGCATAGAACTAGAAAAGAATTTCCTTGGATGCTGACATGCATGCATTCATGTGAGAGCATCTAGAGTTTCCTAGAGGCTAGCATGCCAATAGCATGAGAGCATCCAAGGGGCAACTGATCAAATGTTTCATTGGGACCCAAGGGAAAGATGCCTGAAGTGGTTGTATGGTTCTTAGTGGTCTTGTAGTTTGCATGGAAGCTCTGTTTGTTGTGTTTCCTTCAATTCAACTTCCTTAAGGTCACATAGGAGGTTTAATCCAACCATAGTAGCCTCTCATCATATCTTTACCCCGGTTGGCTAGTTACATGGGTAGATTTCGGAGGAGGGTGTTACATGAAAAGTGATATCCATTGTGATTTGATGTTGGGTCTTTCATGAAATAGTCTTTCGAAGTTACCGATTTTCTAATTATCATTGGAAAAAGAAAAAAGTATTATATTCATTTAATTTCAAATTTAACAAGATACTTAATTCTAGGAAGATGTGTGTGGCTTAAAGAGAGCTCAAAATGATACTATGTTTTAGTGACCTCAAAACACTAATGTATTTTGGAGAGAATAAATCAATTTATACTTCTTGTTTATATTGATGGAATTTTGAAGGTAATGGGTAAATAATTTTACATTTTGAATTAAAAATTATCTTGCTAAGAATTCATACATACATTTCTCCAATGTTGTCCATGAAATTTAGGTACTCTATACTTAGGAGATAACATGGATTTAGGACCACTATAAAGAGAATAAAATTAAGCTCTACTTTGAAGGTATAAATTGTCATGATCCCTCTAATTTCATGAGAAGATTTCAATTTAAATATAGGCTCATCATTTGCTTAGGACGATGATGGTTCATATTTTAGTGACAATGGTTCATTTGAATTAGCTAATTCATCATCTTTGGATGATAATTTAGCTAAACACTTAATATAAGATGAGAAGAGATTTCAAAAACTAAGTGATCATACACATACATAGAGATTACAATATTCAATAAATAACCTAGTTGCTATGGTCAATTATGGGACACATAATGATTACATCATTACGATATTAAATAATGAAAAATAGAATATATAATTAGATCATGTTTCTCTTTATGTCCTATGTAACATGCTTAGACCTTATTTGTGGGATATACTACTACAATTATTACTTGTCCAAACTATATTTTAAATATGATGTAAATTTTTCTCATTGGTTCTGCCATACTAAGATTAATTCTTCACAAATAGGGCTTCCATACCAATTTGTAAAAAACCCTATATAGTGTACACTTATGAAGGCATAAGCACACGTAATCTCCATGCATAATAACATACAAAACTATAAACATGCACATCATAACATAATTAAGCACATATAAATATACATTATATATGTCACTTGAGAAGTTAGTATAGGATTCTTATCTTAAATAAAATCATCAACTCATTGTATACCCTAGATGTTCCACTTGCCCATATAGTCTACTACTTTAGTTCCCTCAATAGAGAGTCTCCCTTGGGTCATGCCTATGCCTGCCCTAGGGAAAACAAACCATCTATAAGCCAAGAAAGGTCTCATAGTGGGAACTAGTTTCAACTATGCCAACTTATCAAAATACAGTAGAAACTCCAAATAACAAGCTCTCATCCCCCTTGTTATCACTCCATAATTTTTGATTTTGTGGAAAAAATCACATAGGTAACCACAAAACCACTTTGGAAACTAGGAATATAGCCCTTCCAGTTTCAGAGAGGGATCTCTTTTTAATTTTTAGCTTTTTTTTTTATTGAAGGTATTAGGCTAGCTATTAAGTTCATGTTTGGGTTTTTTGTGTTGTTGGCTTGAAAGTGGGAAGAAAGGGAATTGGGAAAATTGAGTCACGGGTTTGGGATGATCAAATACCGATATTACAAGCTAAACTTACAGGGTAGGTTACGTGAATTCAATGGAACCTTTAAGATTTATGGTGTTAAAGAGAAGAAAATACTTAGAAATCCATTTAAAAACAGAGGAGTTAAGAATTTTGATTTTAATCTTCAGTGTAAACCATAAAAATTATTATTAATCCAGAGACAGAGTGTACATTCGAGCAATTTTTGTTATTTATCTTCTTAGAATAACTCATATTTTTAGAATGAAGTATGAGAATAAAAGGAAAACAAATTGACAAATAGAGATGCGCTTCCCCAATGAAAAAGACACAAGAATCCTATAATGGTTTCATTGTATTACTAGAAATATGACAAATTGTGGCTCTGTGAGCTACTTTATAATACAATTCGTTTTCTTCAAACAAGTTCTAACCATTCATAATTCAAATTTTGAAGTACTTATCGTAAATATTACCAAATCTCTTGATTCTAAACATTAAGATAGGATCCTAAAAATATCTAACAACTGATTACAAAAGTAGTACAAAAATTTAGGAATATTCAAAATGCTAGAATTCTTGGCTCTATTACTGAGGATCATTGTTGATGACTAAGCCTCTAAATCTTTTCTGTTGTTTTCCTTGATGATGAAGATACAAATTACTCAAGTAATTCACACAGCTTCTCCCATCTTTCCTAACTAGGGATAGACAATTTAACTTGTTTTCTATAGGCTGCATCGACATTTGTGTACTTCTGGAAAGTTGGTTTGATGATGAACAAATGTCTAAGCTCATGAATGATGAACAAGTTGCAATCTAAGATCTCTAGGAATGTTTTCACTGTTATGTTCCCCTTTATACCTACAAATCTTGACTTTTCTTTGGAAATAGTGGATATTTTCTCCTGGCACACTATCAAGCTTATATTCTTATCTACCATACCAATCACCCTTGGCATATCTTTCTTCTTTAGTACCTACATATTCTTATGAAATCTTTGTATGTTGGTCTCTAGACTTTGAAACTTAGTGCCAAGAGGTAGCATAAGGTTCCTCTTGGTGTGCATCCTCCTCACTTCTAGAATAGTTTATGTCTTATCTTAGATTCTGAGCTTCTCTAATTCTTCTCCATTTTTGGAATTCAAGAATTTCATAAGGGTTCTTGCTTCCCCAGGTCAATCTAGGCTCTAACAACTAGCAAAAGTTTTTTGTCTCCTATCATATCCCTCAGAAAGTGATACTAAACATCAATGTGCTTTGTATTTGAATGATATGTAGGTTTCTTTGCTAAGAAAATTGCACTTTTTCTATCACTATCTATCCTTATATCTCCTTGTACTAACCCCATACTTGAACACAATCTCTGCACCAAAACTACTTCCTTTCTTTCATGAGTGGCTACCATGTATTCTGCCACTATAGTTGACAGTGCCACTATAGATTGTTTCTTACTCATCCAACTTACTGCACCTCCAAATAGGTTAAACACATACCCACTTGTATAGCTTCTCTCATCGAGATCTCCAGCCCAGTCTGCATCAACAAAACCATGAATATAACCAACACTTTGTCCAATCCTGGTCTTCCTTGGTAGCACAAACCATAATCACTAGTGCTGCATGTGCAATGTCTGGTCTAGTACAAACGATTGCATACATCAGGCTACCGACTGCACTTGCATATGGAACATGGGACATGTACTCTTCCTCTTCTTGTGTCTTTGGACACTACTTAGCAAATAACTTCACACCTACAGGAATAGGAACCTTAAGCGCTTTACTATCCTGCATATTAAACCTCGGCAATATTGTCTTGACATAATTCCTCTGGTTTAACCAAAGCTTCCTCTTTGCCTGATCTCTTTTAATTTCCACACCCAAAATATAGTTTGCAACACCAAGATCTTTCATGTTGAATTTGGAGGACAATTGGGTCTTCAAATCTTGGATAATTTCTTTTTCATTTCCAACTAGCAACATACCATCCACATACAAGAATAGATAAATAACATGATAACCAATTAATTCAAAATACACACAGTGATCTGCTTTGCTTCTAGTGAAGCCAAGACCCCGTATAAATATATCAAATTTCTGATACCACATCGTTGGTGACTGTTTCAACCCATACAGAGACTTCCTTACCTTGCATACCAGTTCTTTCTTACCCTTCACTGAAAAACCTTCAAGTTGCTTCATGTAGATCTCCTCTTCTAGATCCCCGTGAAGAAATGTTGTCTTCACATCCATCTGTTCTACCTCAAAATCCAAAGCAACAGTAACAGATAAATGTAATCTAATAGAAGCCACCTTAGCAATAGGAGAAACAATATCACCAAAATGAATTCCTCACACCTGGGAATAACCTTTTCCTACTGACTGAGCTTTGTATTTCTCCACCTTTCCTTCCGCATTTATCTTCTTCTTGAACACCCATTTGCTGCCAATGGGTTTCCTTCCAACCAACAACTCCACCAGATCCCAAGCCTCATTTTTGTGCAAAGATTCCATTTCATCAAGCATGACCTCTTTCTAGCGTTTTCCATCCTTTGAATCTACTGCTTCCTTCAGAGTTCCAGTATCATCGTGAGTAATAGATAAAGATAAATTTGAATAGAAAGCAGATGGACTATACCTTTCTGGCTACCTTCTTTCTCGAATTGATCTTCCCACACCTAGAGTTTGTAGCTATTCATCTTATGATTCCTACTCTATTGTAGAGTATGATTCTTCATCCTTAAGCTCAAACTCTATCTTCTCATGTTCCTTTGGTTGGACTTCATGTTTAATAACATCTTTTACCTCTCTGAAAACCACATCTAGGTTGTACACAACCTTCCATGTTACTGGGTTTCAAATCTTATAACCCTTTAGACCATCCTTATACCCAATAAAGATGAACTTTTCAAATTTACTATCCAAATTGGTTCATTTCTTCTTTGGAAAATGTACATATGCATCACATCCAAAAGCCCTCAGATGTGAAAGAGAGGGTTCCTTACCAATCCATACCTGTTGTAGAGTCTTATCCTCCAACACTGATGAAGGTGATCTATTGACCAGGTAACATGTTGTCTCCAACGTCTATGCCCAAAATTCTTGTCCTAATCTGACACCACTCAGCATGCTTCTTGCCCTTTCCATCAACATTTTGTTCATTCTTTCTGCAACTCCATTTTGCTCAGGTGTGTATGGAGTAGTATTCTGGCATGCTATACCAAACTTCTTATAGAACTCTTCAAATTCCTTACTACAAAACTCTCCATCGTTATCTGTCCTCAACACTACTATCTTCTTCTCTGTCTGGTTTTCCACCAGAGCCTTAAATTCTTTAAACCTGTCAAAGACTTTAGGTTTCTTCTTAACAAAATATCTCCATTTATTCCTTGATAAGTCATCTATAGATGATACATAGTACACATACTTACCCAGTGATGGAACATTGACAGGTCCAAACACATCACTATGAATAATTTCTAATATTTATTTCTCCCTCTTACCACTAGAGGGGAAACTCACTCGATTCCGCTTCGCATATGCACAATTTTCACAGAACCAAAAGCCATAGAGCTATTACTCATACCTTATACCATACCTTTACCATGAAGTATTGGAAGGCCCTTCTCTCCAATATGTCCAAGCCTTTGATGCCACAACATGGACTTCTTTCCAGAGACCACTAGATTTTTTGCTCCACTTTTGAGAACCACAAAACTGTTGCACCCATCAACAATAGTGCTACCTTGTAGCTTGAACAAAGTTCCAATTCAAACTACTTGCATCAATACCAGTGCCCCATGAACCATATTGTAGTTACCTTTCTCGAACACTATTTTCACACCTGCATCATCCAGCTTGCTTACAGAAATCAGATCTCTCGCTAATGGAGGAATATGCAGAACACCTAGAAGTGTTCTAACCCTTCCACCTTGCAACTTCAACTTTAGTTTTCCTTGACCAATGATTCTAGCCTTCCTGTCACCCCCCAAGAAGAAATCACCACCATGATATTTCTCATACTCACACAACCACTCTCTATGGGAAGTGAAGTGAAAGGATGCACCTGAGCCGATAAGCCATGCCTCATGATCTACATGTGTACTTGAATAAGCCAAGTACATATCCCCACCTTCATTTATGGTGGTTTTCGCCTCTGCAGAAGGAGAATAATCGGATCCTTTTCCTCTATCAGGAGCTTTAGATTTACAGTCCCTTTTGTAGTGCTCTTCCTTTTCGCATTTCTAGCGCACCACTTTTACAGTTTTTTTGGGATATTTAGATCTCCCTTTAGATTTAGACCTCCCACACGTAGACTTATTTTTGTTTCTGTTTTAGGACTGTCCTCGTACAGACAAGGAATCACCATTTTGGCTCTCCATATTTTTTCGTCCGATCTCCTCTGTCAGCAAGGATGAGACTATTTCATCAAATTGCAAGGAAGTTTCATTTCTACCTATTATAATAACCAAACTATCCCATGTAACTCGTAGAGAACACAACAAACTAATGAACTTATCTTCGTATGAAATTTTGATATTAACAAATAATAACTGACTTACCACAATATTAAATGCATTCATACGCTCTATCACCAAGTCTCAATCTTTCATCCTCAGGTTATACAACTTTTTCCGCAGGAACATTTTATTCACAAGAGAATTAGATTGGTATAAAGTCCCTAACTTGTCCCACAAATCCTTCGTCGTAGCTTCCCCAGATACATTCAGCAATACTGAATCTGAGACACAAAATCCTATTGTTCTCTTTCCCTTCTGATCCAACCTTTTGTATTCTTCATCATACACTGTCGTTGGTTTCGTACCTGGATCTACTATGATCCTTTGATATTTATCCACCAAGAGATCCTCCATCTTGAGTTTCTGTAACACAAAACACTGACCATTAAATTTCTTTATCTCTACCTTTCCACTGATCGACATCCTCTTTCACCACCAGAATCGATCCCATAGATCTCCCATTGAATAGGGTCTACCATAGGCCTGAGAAAAACCCTCCAGCAATAAAGACATCCCCTTAAAGCCAAAACAATTCTGATATCAAATGTAGGTTTTAACCCTGTACAGAAATTACCTGCATACGAATTCTAAAACACAGAAAATAAACAATGCGAGAGTACAAGACATGAAACACATATACATATAGATTTTCCCTTGGATCCCAAAATTGGGACTACCAGCTTGATTTTTTCATTATGTTCCTTTAAATATTACAATACATATTTATACATGTCGCAGAATCCAATACCATGGACCGAAAACCATCGCGTCCAAAACCATCTGCGAAACTCATGCATAGAACCATAGGTAGGTCTTCCAAACCTAATATAGGGTCCAAAAACAAAATTTTTTGGGGCACTACCCTGGAACCCATATGAGGAGGTTACCTGCACCCCTCAATCCCCCTGCAACCCCCCTGCTATGCAATTGCTGCAACGAAGGGGGGGCTCCGCCGCCCCTCTAAACCCTCGATTAACTACGTGGGTTAGTCGTGGAAAGAATATAACACAACCCAATAGCCTCAAGATTCTCTTGTTCTAGATTCATGAATCATATCCTTTTATTCGCTGGTTGAGTGAATGTGCGTGTGTATATGTGATTATTATTGTAAATATTGTAATGAGTTGTGTTATAAAACTCCATAAAAATGGTATTTTTGTCATGTTTTAATAGATGGTGATTGTAAATATTGTAACAAGCTATGTTATAAATCTCCATAGGAAGTATGTTTTGTTTTCAACGATGTTGTTAGTTATAGGTGTCATGGAACATCGAGGAAGGTGTTTCCCCAAGTTGGGGGTTTCTCCAAAACCTTGGTTAAAAATCCATGTAAAATATATAAGACCACGATTGATGGCTAATGTATTCCAAGATGAATGATGGGAAAAACATCCTAGTGGATGTTTATTTGGTTATTACGGGTAAAGGAAATTAGCAAATGCAATGAAAAAGGCCTTGGAAAGGCATGAGGTATCAATTGGCATATTATTTATTAAAAAAAATACATTAGGAGAAAAGGAATGTGAAGCGTCACAAGTTGCATGTGAGTAGGAAAATGAAGGAAAATAATTGAAAATGAAGAAAATATAGTTGGCATTGATAAAAAGGCTTTTGAGGATCAATGGGAAGGCTTGGTCAGTGTAACGTTTGGTTAGTGGAAGATTTTGAGAGGTTTTTGTGGATTTCTCTTCTTGTATATTCTCTCTCTCACACTTTTGGATACTTAAAGTTTTATTCGAGCACTTTGCCATTGGAGAAATAAATGAAAACACGGAAAGAGGAAGAAAAGATCATGTAGCAAAGGTAGGATCAAGTAGCTACAATGGGATTCTATGAAAGTATCGATTTGTATGTGTATTTTCCTTGCTACATTTGGCATGGATGGTGTTGGATGTGTTTGTTTTCTATCATGGCATGGGTTTTTCTATGTTTGATAGTGTTTCTAGCCTAACCTTTCCATTTCTTGATAGCCTAGATGAGATGGGTTCTCATACTTCGGTTGAGCTAGATTTCTAGATGGATTCGAAGATGAGTGGGGTGGATCTTCGAAATGAAAAACACATGGCCTAGTGATCCCTGAACCATAATTTGGATGACAGTAAAGTGATTGGCCTAGTAACCCTTGACATAGACTGTGGGTTGCGGTGCATCCAAGATTATGTGCATTGATGGGTTTAGAAACCCTTGTCGATGAATTGCAGGATATACTATAAGGCAAAGCAGTGGATTTATCTTTGTTAGGTCTAGTAGTTCTTGGTTGGATGTATGGTAAAGAGTGGAGAGTGGGTATCGATGTATGGCCTAGTAATCCTTGGATCAAAATATCGATTACGATAAATCCTGAGAGACAAGGAGGCACTCAAATTCCTCACAATGTAGGTGGATAACTTTGGTAGAATCCATGCTTGTTTGGTTCTTTTCGATTGATTATGAGTCCCACATTCAAGCTTGGAATATGGCACAGGGGTGATTGGATGAAGAGAGACTTGGATTAGCAAATCCATGTTATAGTGGAATGTGGTCGTTTGTTTTTGCATTCATTAACGAGAAATTCATTCCCCTAATTTTCATGTGTAAATGTACTGGTTTATATGCGGATTTTATGGCTAATATATTTATGGTATTTACTTTGTTACTATGTTGGTTATATGTATGTATAATGACAACATTTATGTATGGTTCTCATTATGTTTTTACTTGTAAATGAATGGACATTGTATCTATGGCCTAATAAATGATAATGCAACAAAAGACATCAAGGAACAATGGTTCTTGGAAATTCTGAGATAAGTATGAGATCCCTTTGCTTAATTATGTAATTTTCACTTGTAGATTAAATGTTTGTGATATGTTTTATGAAATGCCTATAGTGGCTAGTATGGTTCTAGTCAAGTGTTTGTTTAACTAATTACTTCTACTTCATTTTTTCCTTGATATTTTATTGGTCTTTAGATATCACTCCATTCTAGGGAGTGACCTTGGGTTTTGGCAGGAAAAAGTGGCTCAAGCCACGGGCATGGTAGCATAGAACTAGAAAAGAATTTCCTTGGATGCTGACATGCATGCATTCATGTGAGAGCATCTAGAGTTTCCTAGAGGCTAGCATGCCAATAGCATGAGAGCATCCAAGGGGCAACTGATCAAATGTTTCATTGGGACCCAAGGGAAAGATGCCTGAAGTGGTTGTATGGTTCTTAGTGGTCTTGTAGTTTGCATGGAAGCTCTGTTTGTTGTGTTTCCTTCAATTCAACTTCCTTAAGGTCACATAGGAGGTTTAATCCAACCATAGTAGCTTCTCATCATATCTTTACCCCGGTTGGCTAGTTACATGGGTAGATTTCGGAGGAGGGTGTTACATGAAAAGTGATATCCATTGTGATTTGATGTTGGGTCTTTCATGAAATAGTCTTTCGAAGTTACCGATTTTCTAATTATCATTGGAAAAAGAAAAAAGTATCATATTCATTTAATTTCAAATTTAACAAGATACTTAATTCTAGGAAGATGTGTGTGGTTTAAAGAGAGCTCAAAATGATACTATGTTTTAGTGACCTCAAAACACTAATGTATTTTGGAGAGAATAAATCAATTTATACTTCTTGTTTATATTGATGGAATTTTGAAGGTAATGGGTAAATAATTTTACATTTTGAATTAAAAATTATCTTGCTAAGAATTCATACATACATTTCTCCAATGTTGTCCATGAAATTTAGGTACTCTATACTTAGGAGATAACATGGATTTAGGACCACTATAAAGAGAATAAAATTAAGCTCTACTTTGAAGGTATAAATTGTCATGATCCCTCTAATTTCATGAGAAGATTTCAATTTAAATATAGGCTCATCATTTGCTTAGGACGATGATGGTTCATATTTTAGTGACAATGGTTCATTTGAATTAGCTAATTCATCATCTTTGGATGATAATTTAGCTAAACACTTAATATAAGATGAGAAGAGATTTCAAAAACTAAGTGATCATACACATACATAGAGATTACAATATTCAATAAATAACCTAGTTGCTATGGTCAATTATGGGACACATAATGATTACATCATTACGATATTAAATAATGAAAAATAGAACGTATAATTAGATCATGTTTCTCTTTATGTCCTATGTAACATGCTTAGACCTTATTTGTGGGATATACTACTACAATTATTACTTGTCCAAACTATATTTTAAATATGATGTAAATTTTGCTCATTGGTTCTGCCATACTAAGATTAATTCTTCACAAATAGGGCTTCCATACCAATTTGTAAAAAACCCTATATACTGTACACTTATGAAGGCAGAAGCACATGTAATCTCCATGCATAATAACATACAAAACTATAAACATGCACATCATAACATAATTAAGCACATATAAATATACATTATATATGCCACTTGAGAAGTTAGTATAGGATTCTTATCTTAAATAAAATCATCAACTCATTGTATACCCTAGATGTTCCACTTGCCCATATAGTCTACTACTTTAGTTCCCTCAATAGAGAGTCACCCTTGGGTCATGCCTATGCCTGCCCTAGGGAAAACACACCATCTATAAGCCAAGAAAGGTCTCATAGTGGGAACTAGTTTCAACTATGCCAACTTATCAAAATACAGTAGAAACTCCAAATAACAAGCTCTCATCCCCCTTGTTATCACTCCATAATTTTTGATTTTGTGGAAAAAATCACATAGGTAACCACAAAACCACTTTGGAAACTAGGAATCTAGCCCTTCCAGTTTCAGAGAGGGATCTCTTTTTAATTTTTAACTTTTTTTTATTGAAGGTATTAGGCTAGCTATTAAGTTCATGTTTGGGTTTTTTGTGTTGTTGGCTTGAAAGTGGGAAGAAAGGGAATTGGGAAAATTGAGTCACGGGTTTGGGATGATCAAATACCGATATTACAAGCTAAACTTATAGGGTAGGTTACGTGAATTCAATGGAACCTTTAAGATTGATGTAGATGTTCCTGGGATTGTGGTTGCTGAGACTGGTATTGTTGCAAGTAGAACTATGGCCAATTGAGATTCCCTCTCTTTCTCTTTGATTAGCTTATCGAGTTATACTTCCATGTCCCTCATCTCATTGTTTTGTTCAATAACTATTTGGAATATATCTTCTTTCTCTCTTTCCATATCTCTGAATTCCTTAGCCTATGGATCTTCTATCATAGATAATCTTAGTTGTTTACATAATGTTTCCATATCAACATCTTTTCTTTTCACCAACTCTTCTCCCTTTACATCTTTGGGATTATATCCCAAATTGATCACCAAGTCTTCTAGTGACTTCATCCTAGTATCCTTAGCTAAGGATGAAATCCTTTCCCACTTTAGTTGTGATCATGTATTGTTTAAGGATGCTTACAACCTAGAAGCAGACATGGCATCAATACTTAGTGTAGAATACATTATTTCACTTGTTTGTTTGTGCATGTCAATTTGATCTATTGGATGAATTTGTTGTGTATCAAAACTAAACATAGGTTATTTGTAATATGTTGGTGTCCTTGGGGTTGGAACTTTAGCTTCAACGAATTCAATTTCCATTTTACCCTTCTCCATGTCAAATGTTGAAAGGAGCCCATTCTTTGATGTAGTTGTTTGCTTCCATATCTGTGTGTATGTTGTGGATTTTAGCATCTCATTCCTTTTTTGATTGCCCTATATTTGGAAAAAAATTACAGTCAGCAGTATCTTGAGCCAACTCACCTGTTAGTGGTGTTTCTATAGGACCTTCTAAAAAAAAGGAAAATTGAGAGCCTAGAAAAGAATCCTTCTATCTTATATTTGAAAAGATGTCTTATAATGTTATTGGAACATGTTTCTTGAAATGAATATAGTAGTGTTCCCTTCCTCCTTCTATATCCAGAAAGGTGGTGGGTTCTATTCGGGCATCTTTGTACAGAATAAAAACTTCTTGGCTTCAATCTCTATCACTGGAGCAGAATATTTTGTCTGGGTCTTTTATCATACCTTACTTGTGGTGTAGGAGTTTGTGAGGATGTTGTTGATATGACTTGTCCTTTGGCCTCTTGCAGTGTGTTCTCCTTCCAGTGGTCTTGGTTCATATATTTCTCAATCTCTAGTTGAGGAATGTGTGTTTAGGTAGTAGTCATTTTCTCAACCCTTAGCTTTAAAATCATAGCGAAAGGATCATAAGGCCAACTGAAGAGAAAATTTAGTTCCTTCAACAACAAATCTTCCTCATTACGAGTTTTCCTGGTATTGCATACAAAAGGTCCTATCTGTGCTTTCATTTTAAATTGTGTCTTCTTATTAGCTGCCACAAAATGTAGGTCATCCATATGTATCATTTGTCTGATATATTCTAATTAGAACAATCTCATGGGAACAATTTTTTGCAGCCTATACGGTGGAAACCCACACCCATAGAGTTTGATCTTAGTGTAGTTATGTTATAAATAATAGTCAACTTTCCTCACCTCATCACTAATATGTTAAATTTTCTTAATATCTACTCCTAACCTCAGCTCCAAATCACTCTGTAGCAGACAAATAACTGTATGCAACATGTCATCAACATAGTGTTTGAAAGTGAAATCTGTGGAGTATTTCCTAATCATAGAGGTCCAATGTCTGACTCATTGAGCACTACCATTCTCATCCACATTCTAAAAAGTAAATAGGGATGCATCTGCTAGCTAATAAATAAACATATAAACTAATAGAATACAATATTTGAAAACTCCCTTTGTAGGAAACATCATGAATTGCTCATGCATTGCCTCTGCAATAGATTAGCTGTAATTAAAAGCAATAGGTTTCTCGCTAGTGGTGAAAATTGGCATAAATCCAACAATGCCTCATCAACCCAATGATCAAAGTGATAACCAAGTAGGTATGATATGATGTTGATTATTTGTTTGGTTACCTCACATAACATAGAAGAGGAATATGGAGGGTTTGTTTTAGGTAATTCGACATCTTGAGGAAGAAATATTTTAAATATTTTCACTCTCTGAGGGAAGGTTCATTCTTGTAAAGCTCTGTGAGAGAGTCTACTAAAAATGGCTTGGAAGACTAAGGAATTATGACTTGTAGCATTTGAGATATGGCTTCAGTTGTGATGGTGATTATAATTTCACCATTTTGACTCATAATTTCTCTTTGGGAGGGTACATAGCTTAATTGAGACCAAGAGGGTAGTTCGAGGAAGTGATGGGTTTGTGGGAACATGAATTGAGGAAGGTGTTATCACCACAAGAAACTCTTCTAGGTTGTAGCTCTTAGATGCCCGAGAACATTACAAACTCAACTTAATGCTGGAAATCGATGATTGGAAGGAATGATGCTTGTTCAAGCTAGATAACCACTTCTACTATGCTTAACTCCAGACATGCGTGAACACTCCCAGACTATAAGGCTTTAGACCACCAATTACTCACAGTTCAGAGATTTAGGTGAATATGAGGAATACTAACCATACCAGTAGATGCACAAGACCTTGTGATGGTCGGCTACAACCAGTAAAGAGGTTTGCAAATCTAATTGCCTAGTATACAGACAGGATGACAACTCTCTGTCACTAAGTGAAAATAAACCTAAATAACACATTCACTGATACATGCAAGATTTAGAAGCAAAGGTAGGATGACAGCTCCTCTAATGCTAAACATCAAGAGTTCAGGAAAAATGCATATCAGGCACAACATAAAACACAATAAAAATGGAAAGTAAGCAATTAACAACAAAAGAAGCTTGTATTAGTTGAAAATGAATACGAGATGCTATAAGTATGAAGGTAGTTATAGTCTCCAGAAATTGAACCTTACATCCAAACAACAACCATCAACCCTGATTACATATTCTTTTTGGGTATATATAGAGTTCATTACAAAGGCGCTTGGCCATTCTAAGTAGGGAGGACTCATAATTGACCACCAACCACTTTAACTACCTCGCAGAACTTCTGAGTGTGATTGCTTGCTGTAGTTGACGGATGTGATCCTTTCCTACACTCTGTTGTCCTCTTGGGTAGGTAGAGTGTCGTATAGGATTAAATCCCATAGCTATTGAATGCATTTACCTAATCGAGCTCTGTCATTTTTCTTCTTGCCCTTACTGTCTCTTGAATTGTGGTTGTTGAGGGACTACTACAAACACTACTAAGAATTGGTTATTCTCATCCTTCAAGCATGCATAGCCATTAAGAGACGCGAGCTACATAGCAGGTGGACGGACTTGATGGAGGAATGAGATTAGTCGTCAGATCATGCGAATAGATGGCGGGGAGAATCGGCAGAGGGTATCGGGAGATATGGAGGTAGAGTGAACATGGGCCTTTGGATCTCGGGTGCGCAGATCCAACGGTCATCGAGTGAAGGAGATGTGTGGGGGTTAACGGGCAGGGAGGAGAAATTTTAGCGGTAGGCGGTATTGATCGCACCGCTTTTGGACGATGGGCGGTAAAGGTACAAGGGCGCGTGATACCATTCAAAAGGTGATGCGTGGCGGAAAAAGCTGCCCTCCATTACGCGTTAACAAGTTGTCATTTCGCGGGCGTGTGAAGAGTGAACTTCGTCCAATCGCGGCAGAGATGATCGGACTGTAGGGATTTAATTGCGTGGGTGAGTTTGTTTGACATGACCGGAGTTGTTGGATTGACAGGGAGAGTTAATGGCTATGATTTAAAGGTGGGGAGGTATCATGAGAGCGCAGGGTCATGCAGACATGGTTACATGATAGTTGAGGCTCTGCACTCAGAGGTGTGAGGAAACATGAGTTTATGTAGGGTTTAGAGGAAAAACAAAGGTAGTGGGGGAATGTGGGCGTAACTGGAGTGAAGGAGAAGGAGAAATATGACTGGTGCGAGTCCTATTTTGGGTATGAACCATATGGACGAGCATTCATTTGACCCTCAGAATGTCAAAATATGTAGCAGTGCTAACACTGGTTCCTTTTGGGGATGAGATCCTTCCCGTGAGGTCTCAAGAACTACAAATAATTGCCTTTCTTGTGAGAAAAAAAATAGAAAAATTTCCTAGTGTTCCATTGGGCATGGAGTCTAACTGAGTCTACACTAAAATGGATAAAATAACATATCTACAACCTTAAGGCCAGAAGACCTCAAGCAACATAAATTTTCAAAAATCGCCCATTAACTGGGCCATCAAAAACAGCTTCCCCCTTCATGTTTTGCAGCATGAAAGTATTGTTCCCTTGGATATGAGAAGTGATGAAAGGCCCCATCCAAAAGGCATAAAACTTCCCATGGTTGCCTTTCTTCTCTTTCAGCAAATCCCACTTCAGAACCAAATCTCCAACCTGAAAATTATCTATTTTGGCTCTTTTGTCAAAAACTTCCTTGATCTTCTTCTGATGTGCCATAGATATTTCAACCAGTTGTTCTCTGACTTAATGCACCTCTACTAAATCAGTGATCCTTTTTGCCATGTCTTCTTTCCCATCCTGCTCTTCTTGTAGGAATTTTGCCACAGGGAGGGTTAATTGAATTGGGAATACAGCTTCAGTGCCATATACCAACTTGAATGGAGAGTTTCCAATGGATTTCTTGGTGGTTACTATGTCAGTCCATAGTGCATACTTGAGTTTAGAATCCCAATTCTTTTTGTTGACTTCCAACAGCTTTTTAATTATCCTTATTAGGCTCTTGTTGGAAGATTCTGCTAGACCCTTACCTTGAGGGTAATATGAGGTGGAATGAGCCAGCTTAATGCCCATTGAGTCACACATGTCCACCAATTCCTTTTCCCGAAAGGCTGCTGCATTGTCTGTGATCAATTTATGTGGACAACCAAATATCGTGAACATATTCTTTGTCAAGAACCTCATGACCACATTATGATCAGCTTTTCTGGTAGGGATTGCTTCAATCCACTTAGTGAAGTAATCTGTGGCTACTACGATCCATCTGTGCTGGCCACTGGAATGTGGATTGATTTCTCCAATGAAATCCAAGCCCCACTGCTGGAAAGGGTCACTAACATGTATGGGTTTTAAGGGCAGGGACTTCAATTGTTGCATTCCTTCGAACCTCTGGCACCTGTCACAATATTTGACAAATAAAAATACATCAAATATGGAGGGCCAATAGTACCCAGCTCTAAGAATCTTATGGGCTATATTTTTCCAATAATGATGCCCTCCACACATGCTGGAATGTAATTGTTGCATGACCTCAATGGATTGTTCTTTGTCCAGACACCTCAAAAGAATTCCAAAGGGGTCCCTTTAGTAGAGCAGGTTTTCATCAATGAAATATTTGGCTACCTTGAGCTTAATAGTTTTAGCTTGGCCTGAACTAAGGCCTAGAGGAATTTCTAGCTTAAAAAAAATTGAGCTATTATAGAGTACTAGTTGTAGGAAGCTATATTTTCTGCTAATGACTTTTCTTTCCATGGTTTAGTTGTTTCTTCTTCTGTCTGACAATTCCCTGAAATTGTGCTCATGAGATTTATGTCTAGCATTTTACAATTTTCTTCTTCCATTATTTTGGCAAGGCCCTAATCTATGACCAGTTTGGTGGGCTTCAGTTCTATGTTAGATTCAATCAACTTTGCAATCCATTTAGCCCTTCTTCCATCAGCATCAAGATGCATTAGAACATATTTTATTGAAGCAGAGGGTACGTATGCAATTATCTTGGAATGTAGAATGTAATTTGTGAAAGCTTTCAAAGACTTGATAAGAGCATACACTTGTTTTTCAATGATGTCATACTTCAGCTCAACATCACTTAATGTTTTGCTGAAAAAGGTCGTTGGATGCTTTGAGCCTTCTTCATATGCCTGCAATAAAACTATTGCAAGGGTGTCTTCAGAGGCAAATGAAAATATATGGAACTCCTTGCTGTAATCTGGACTTCTTAAAGTGGGAGCTTCTGTAATGGCTTTCTTAATGGACTCAAAAGATCTTCTTGTTGCATCAGTCCATTTGATCTCTGACCCCTTTCTCAACATGGAGGTAACATCCTTTACAAGTTCTACAAAATTTGGGATAAACCTCCTTACAAAATTTATCTTGCCCATAAAGGACTAGATTTCTTTCTTTGATCTCGAGATAGACAAGGTCTGTATTTCTCTTACCCTTTCTGGGTCAACTCGAACACCTGTAGAAGAAAAAATATGTCCTAACAACTTGCCCTCTTCTAAAGAAAACTATGACTTTTTAGGATTGAATAAAATCCCAAACCCTTTTCACTTCAAGAACACTTTCTTCAAATGTTGTAAATGGTCTTGATGGTTGCTGGAATACACTATTATATCATCAAGGTAGACACAGACAAACTTATCCTTCTCTCCTACAAATTCTATATCCATAGCTCTCTGAAAGGTGGCTCCAGCATTCATCAACCCAAAAGGCATCCTAGAATACATAAAAGTGCCCCAAGGAGTGGTGAATGCAGTCTTCTCTTGGTCATCTGGATGTACAACTACCTAGTTATACCCTGAAAATCCATCCAGGAAAGACATTACTTTGGCCCCTGAGACCTTCCGCAGCAGATGTTCCATCTTGGGTAAATGATAATTGTCTTTTTAAGAACATTTATTTAAGTTTCTAAAATCAACGCAGAGCTTGATTTCTCCACTTTTATTCCTCACCACTATCAAATTTGCTACCCATTTTGAATACCTGAGAGGGAGTATGATTTTGGTAGCTAGTAACTTCTTGATTTCTTTTTCAATTAGAGGAAGGAGCAATGGATTTATTGGCCTTAGCTTCTACTTGAAAGGGATGGTGTCTTGCTCTAAAGGAATTTTATGCTGGACGATCTTTTTGTCATATGTTTTTAGGTCACTGTATTCCCAGGCAAAGACATCAGCAAATTGCTTCACTAAATTGCAATATTGAACACTCTGGGCAACAGATAGATGGGTGGACGGATTTATATATCTTGGTCCTCCTGGACTCCCTATATTATGCTTACAGACTGCAGATTGGTATTCCTTTTTGGAAGCCTTATAAGGCACATTATTTTGGTCAAACAACTTTTATAATGGAACTAGACCCTTAGGTATATGATCGCTGGGCAGTTGGACAATGTTATCTTTACCAATTCTGTTTCTAAGCTGGGACTAGGGATTTTCTTCCAAGGCGTCATTCTCTTGGTCAATTTTCATTTCACAAAATTCATCAATGACTTGCAGAAACCTATTCACTTCATCATCATCTTCAAAAACTTTCCAATGCTGGACATTATTAGGAAAGGATGGTCTATATTGCATCTAAACTTCATGAACTAGTCTGGGAGGCATGGGAGGGATAAGCATGCTAGCAGACACAGCAAGGGAATTCGCAAGCTGATTTTTTACTCTAGGGATATATGAGATACAAAAATTATCAAAAGAATCTTTAGGTCTCCATACCTCATATTTGTATGCTTTCAGCCTTCGGTGCTTTGCTTGAAATGTTTTATTCACTTGCTAAATGATAAGATCAGCATCTCCAAACACCTTTATGCTCCTGATTCCTCTGCCTTTAGCTGCATTGAGACCCAATATCAGAGCCTCATACTCTATTATATTGTTGGTAACTTGAAAGGCCAACTTAATAGATAGATGTGTGCTTTATTGTTTTGGAGATATTAGCACCACCCCTGCTCCTACAGTCTCCCTAGAACATGCTCCATCAAAGAACATTTCCCATATCTTAATTCCTTGCTCTCCCCCGGCCTGATTCATCGATTCCTTCATCTGCATTGAGGCCTTCTTGGATTCTTCAATTTGGAGAATACAAGCTCCAAAATCAATGTCCACAACATATATGGGATGATTAGAAGGATTCCTCTCATCACTGATGATGTAGGCCAGTTGTGCTTCTCTGTATAATCTCCTGCTTTCCCCTCCAA
Organism: Pinus tabuliformis; assembly: GCA_031772625.1. Taxonomy (NCBI): domain Eukaryota; kingdom Viridiplantae; phylum Streptophyta; class Pinopsida; order Pinales; family Pinaceae; genus Pinus; species Pinus tabuliformis. Next base: position 410,499,029 of record CM062814.1, read on the forward strand.
AGGCTGGGCTAGTGGCATAACATAAATCATTTTGTATTGTCCCACCTAGTCTCTTGATCCACCCTCTGGAGAACAACATGCCAAAATTAGAAGGGACATTTGCTACCACAATATCCATTATCATGCTCTTCATGGGCAACTGAGTTAGGGTAATGGCTAGGTATTTGATTAATCCTAGGCATTTTACCTTTCTTGAATCAAATGAAAATAAGTCATGGTATGGTCTAGTGATATCAAGGCCTAACTCTTCCATGACAACTTTAGGCATCAAATTGTGGCTGGCCCCTATGTCTAATAGGCAATTGTGGAGGTTTTTATCATGAATGGTTAAGGAGACATAAAATGATGGAGAATTATTATCAGCAGGTTCAATCATTTGGCTAAGCACAACTGTAGGCTCATCATCTTGCAAATTGACGTAGTCAGTGGGGGTTTGTGAGGCTTTCAGCTCAAGGGAATCACGGATAGGCTTTCTAAAAACTTGACTGCAAGTTCTATTAGAGGCATGGGTATTTTTAACTTTTGGAATTTTGATTCAAAGCTGGAAGGCGAAGAGGACTTTTCAGGACATCTTACCTCTTGAGCTGGTGCTTTGATGACTACTGGATCAGCTGCTGGTCTTTTCTGTCTGATATTTTATTGCTCTGTTGGGACAACTGTTCTTTGGGAAGGGTTCTCCATGACATCGTTTGCTTTTAACCTTATATTGTATCTTTGTTGTTCACCAGTCTACAGAATAGCCTCTCTGTCCCACTCTTGACTGGTTTGGCCTTGTAGCAATGATTCTTCGTATGCAGCCAATGTCAAAAAGGTAGCACTACCTTTGTCTTCCATGCAATGAATTTCATCCTCATCTTCAACTTGCTCCTACTGCATGACTGCATTTTGGAAGGGGACCTTCACCCTTTGTTCTTCATGGGAATCTTTACCCCTTTGAATGATTTGCAATTGTTCATTTGCTCTTCTGAATGGATTTGGATTTCTTCGAGCAAATGTGTTTGGAATCCTTGCTTTTTCGGAGCTCTGCTCAACTTTCAGCTTAGATATCTCAGCAGCCAATGACTCTACCATTTTAGTCATCTTATCTAATTTGGGTTCTAAAGATGAAGCAGAGGAAGAAGAAGCCTCACCTCTCTGCCTCCTCCTATCAGCATGACTTTTAAGCTATTTCGCAGCCGTGATATTAGATTCTACCTCTAGAGCTACATCCTCCATGTCAGCTAGAGTGGCACATCTTCTTTCTCTCAAAAGCAGGCAGAAATCAGAGTCAAAAGCATTTGCATAAGTGAGTTTTGCAGAGGTGGGGGTAGGCTTTACCTTAGCTGGTATCTTACTATCCATACGGTTAAATCTTTTATTAAAACCAGTCAATGATTCCCCATTTTCCCTCTTTAAGTATGAAAACTCTGTATGGTAATAGAGCAGTTCTTTCTTATCCGCCCACTGCTTCAGGAATGCATTATCTAATGCTTCAATATCTACTACGGACCTATGGGGCAATTCTCTGAACCACTTTCTAGCCTCTCCATCAAGGCTCTAGACAAATACTCTCATCCACACATTTCCCTCACTGATATCTAGATTATTAGCATAACTGTAGAAAGATTCAAGGTTTTCTTCAGTTGTTACTCCCTCTATACCAGTGAATTTGGGCATATATTTCTCATATTCTCCTACCGGCATGGAATTCAAAGGAACAGGCAAGACCAGTGGCCCATACCTAGTAGTTATGATTCTTTCCATCTTTGTGGGAGCTTGCTGACCTGCCATGACTGGGATAGCGGGAAGGATACTAGCAGATTAAATGGTAGGAAGTATTGAAATAGATGACATACACAAAGGAATATGATGGACTATATGGGAGGCTTTCTTTGGACTGAGATACAAAGGGGAACTGACTGAACAAGGAGCTTTATGAATCTCTAGGGGTATTTCTTCACTAACAATTCCAGGCTCTAAATCTTCAAACTGTGTATCCTCAGCTATAATCTTCTCTTGCAGAGATACATAAGATTTTTTAGCCTTACCTGATCCTGATGCTCATTTCTGTGATGTTTTCCTTTGCTTAGCAATACTCTCAGGGTTAGGCACTCGGTCAGCTGGTGATTTTTGAAGATTTCTCTGGGTATGCGTCACAAAGTGAGCCAGAATTGAAATGTGGTGCCGCCACTAGGTTGGTTCTTTAGTAGAGTCACTAGAAATGTGTCCAGACTTTGTCTATCATCAAAGCTAGAACTATGTCATTCTCCTAGGGAAGTTGAGCCTCAATCTCCTCTCCCCGGAAACGATGCCAACTAATGTTATCACCCCAAGAAACTCTCCGAGGTTGTAGCTCAGAGATGCTTGGGAACATTACAAACTCAACTTAGTGTTGGAAATGGATGAATGGAAGGAATGATGCTTGTTCAATCCAAATAACAACTTCTACTATGCTTAACTCTAGACATGCGTGAACACCCCCAAACTATAAGGCTTTAGACCACCAATTACTCACAATTCAGAGATTTGGGTGAATATGGGGAATACTGACCACACCAGCAAATGCACAAGACCTTGTGATGGCCAGCTGCAACCAGTAAAGAGGTCTACAAATCCAATTCCCTAGTATACAGACAGGATGACAGCTCTCTATCACTAAGTGAAAAGAAACTTGAATAACACATTCACTGATACATGCAAGATTTAGACACAGAGGTAGGATGATAGCTCCTCTAATGCTAAACATCAAGAGTTCAAGAAAAATGCATATCAGGCACAACCTAGAATAGAATAGAAATGGAAAGTGATCAATTAACAACAAAAGAAGCTTGTATTAGCTGAAAATGAGGAAGAGACGTTGCAAGTATCAGGGTAGTTACAGTCTCCAGAAATTGAACCTTACATCCAAACAACAACCATCAACCATGATTACATCTTATTTTTGGGTATATATAGAGTTCATTACAAAGGCGCTTGACCATTCTAAGTAGGGAGGGGTCATACTTGACCACCAATCACTTTAACTGCCTGATAGAGCTTCTGAGTGCGATTGCTTATTGTAGTTGATGGATGTGATCCTTTCCTGTGCTCTGTTGTCCTCTCGGGCAGGTAGAGTGTCGTATAAGATGAAATCCCATACCTATTGAATGCATTTCCCTGATCGAGCTCTCTCCTTTTTCTTCCCAGATTTACTATCTCTTGAATTGTGGTCATTGACGGACTACTGCAAACAATATCTAGAACTGGTTATGTTCGTCCTTCGGGCATGCAGAGCCATTAAGAGATGCGGGCTACTTAGGAGGTGGACAGACTAGATGGAGGAACGAGATTAGCTATTGGATCACGTGGATAGACGGCGGGGAGATTCGATGGAGGGTATCGAGAGATACAGAGGCAGAGTGAATATGGGTAGTTGGATCTCGGGTGGGCAGATCCACTGTCATTGGGCGGAGGAGATGTGTGGGGGTTAATGGCTGGGGACGAGCGGTTTTGGCTATAGGCGGTATTTATCTCACCGCTTTCGGATGATGGGCAGTAAAGGTACAAGGGTGCGCGACACCATTCAGAAGGTGACGTGTGGTGGTAGAAATCACCCTCCATCAGGCGTTAATAGGCTATCACTTCATGAGCGTGGGAAGAGTGAATGCCATCTGATCACGACGAAGATGATCAGATGGTGGGGATTTAATTGCGAGGGTGAGTTTGTTTGATGTGACCGGAGCCATTGGATTGGCAGGGAGAGTTAACGGCTATGATTTAAAGGTGGGGAGGGATCACGAGAGTGCGAGGTCATGTGGACATGGTTACACGATAGTTTAGGCTCCGCGCTCAGGGGCGTGAGGGAACACGGGTTTATGCAGGGTTTAGAGGAAAAACGAAGGTAGCTAGGGAATGGGGGTGTAAGCGGAGTGAAGGAGAAGGAGAAATATGACTGGTGCGAGTCCTCTTTTGGGTATGAACCATATGGCTGAGCTCACATTTGACCCTCAAAATGTCAAAATATGTAGCAGAGCTCACAGGAGGGTAGAATCCCATATTTTCAATTCATCACTTTGATCTAAGAATTTCTACCTCAACCAAATTTGATGTTCGAACAAATCGAATTCAAAGTTTGTTTCAACAATTTTGTATTGTAAATCAACTAAGGATGGATGATCCACATCAAGAGGACGGGGTAGAATGGCGTTTTCCTCTGGTTTCATTCCCCTGTCCTTATTGTTTCTACTCTTAGGAGGCATTGTCAATATTTAAAAGTAAAATCACAGGGGCGACGACACTAGGATTACCTGTAATAGGAAGCCGACTAGAGAATGTTGCAATGGGGTCTTTGATTCGATCATTGTCACTGATTAGTTGTCCAGTTACTATGATAGTGTGGAAGATTGAAAGCTTATACAGGTCATGCAAAATAGATGAAAGGAAGGAATTTGTGGTTTAACAGTTCTTAATAAAGTAAATTTTTTAATTATCATTTGGCTTCTACTATTACAGGGATAAAATCCATTGTAAAGGGAGCAGGAGAAATTAATTGATTTAATGGTGTGTTGACGTGGGCAGCGGAGTGCGATATTGTGGGAGTGGGAGCGGGTTCTTTGATGTTGAGTTCGTTGATAGTAAGTGGGGTTGGGAATGTGTGTCGTGGTAGGTAGGGTGTGGTAGAAGGGCTAACAGTGAACGCTACATGACTTTTTAGGGGGGTGAAATGAGTCAAAAGGAAAGGGGAGTGTGAAGAACTATGGGGGTGACATGTGGCAAGTCTTTTAGACCCCCCTGCCCCCACCCCCCATTGATAAAGTGGGATGGAGCTCGGGGGGCGGTTATAACACTTCCTCGATGTTGATCAAGGTGGGAAGATATCGATCATTGATTTATTGTAGTTAATAATCCCATCAATAGATATTATATGTCGGTGGTTGAACTTTATTTAAACCTTGGAAATATTTATAAAAAATAATCATTTTTAACCTCATGATTAATTTATTCCAAATCAAATTAACTAAATTAAACCAAGTTAATGAAATCTAGGGCGCATTTTATTTTGTAAGCCCATTTATTCATTTTTCTAAGGTTTTTCATTATTTTCATTTGTTAGTTAACCATGATTGAATGGTGTGATTAATTTTTTCACTCGCGTAATTAAATTTATTTTCAGACTAATCACATTTAAACAAGGTGATTAGACTAACTATTAATAATTCTCCTATTTATAATGTGGCATTTAAAAAAGTTGCACACTTTATTTATAGAGGCTCGTACAATATGCTTTCATGTAATTTTGATTTTTCATGGTGGCATTTAGACTTTCTCACCTATGGGGACATTTTCATATGATTTTTCTCTTTTTGTTTTTCCTTTTCTTTCTTTTCATTTCTTTCTTTATTCTGATTCTTTTGTCCCCTACAATTTATTTTTCTTATATATATATATATATATATATATATATATATATATATCAATTTTATTTCAAAAAGAAATTTCAAACATGAAAAATTATTTACATTTTTCAAATATAAATGATCAGATCAAAACAACTTATCCTATAAAATATAGGACCCTAACAGTGGCTCCAAATGCGGATGCCATCCTCCCTATGAGATGCCAAAGAACATCGTAGATCAGTAGCCTTATCCATTGGGCTAGTTTAAAAAATATTCCAACTGAATTGTTATACCTTTGAATTATTCATACCTACAGTAACACCATCAAAATCTCACGTCCTTGTCTCCAAGCTTCAACTTCTCCGCAAAGTGACCCACACTCTTGCAATAGAAATGTAAAAATGATATTTTATAATGTTGATGAATAAATTGATCTAATCAGGTAGTAAATGATTCTTTAATTGTCTTCCATTTACATGTCCACTTGGTAGCTCAATTCCTTTCAAATATGATAAAAGGGATGCATTGTTACCTCCGAAACCGTCAATCATAAAAGGTCCTTTCCAGAAGTTGTCAAATTGACCATGTTTCCCGTCATCATCATTTCTGGAATTTGATTTCGAAACAAGATAATTGACTTGAAAATAATCTACTTTATTCCTTATATCATAAATTTTTTAAATATTTTCTTGAATGAATTGAGTTAATGATAGACTTCCTCCCTCAAATTTTATAGTTGGATAGTCTGGCTTAGCCTTCTTTGCATATCATTGGTCTCCACATGTGTTTCCTGTAGAATTTTTGAGCACTGTAATTCTCAAAGAAGTTGGGACAACTACATCTATCCCATACATTATCTAGGATGGTGACATTCCAATGGACTTCTTGGTAGTAACTAGATCAGCCCATAGTGCATTGATTAATTTGTTGTGCCATGACTTCTTATTCTCCTGCAATAAGTTCTTCATAATGTTAACCAAACTCTTGTTTGAGTACTTAGCTAACCCATTTCCTTGGGGCTAATAAGTAGTAGAGTGCCCTAACTTAATATGATATTTGTACAAAAATATGTCATTTTCGTAGACTTGAAAGCAACAACATTGCTAGTTATAATTTTATGGGGACAACCAAACCTAGACAGTATATTTCCTTCCAAAAATTGTATAATAATAATATCAATAGCTTGTTTAGTGATAATGGCTTCTATCCATTTGGTAAAGTAGTTTTTTGGTGACAAAATCGATTTGTGTTGGCCTCAGGAATTGTGTTGGATTTCACCATTTAGGCCTAAACCCCATTGTTGTAAAGGGTATTCTACTGAAATTGGTTTTAATGGTAAAGGTAGTAGTTTTCTTTTTCCTTCGAATATTTGGCACTGGATGTAGGAGGTGACCTTTTTATGTACAACATTGAATAGAGTTGGCCAGTAAAAACAATCTCCAACGATTTTGTTGGATCTAGATTTCTAGTATACATGGCCACCACAATCTCCATGATGAAATTCCTCCAGGACCCTGTCCATTTCATCTTTCAATAAACACTTTAGTAACATCACTCCAACATCTTTCCAATACAATTTCTGATCGAGAATATACAATTTCATAGATTTGATTTTAAGGAGCCTTGCTTTAGTTTATGTTAAAGTAGGAGGAGCATATAAGTTTTGTAAGACAAAAATTATGTCTACATACCATGGTGATGTGAAAAAAAAAATAGAAATTGGTGGAGTTGCCTACTTTTCATGTTCATCTAATTCTGCAATAAAATTGATGTCTAGCACATTACAATTAGAATCTTCCATGAGTATTTCTAACCCTTGACCCTTGATAAGATTTTATGGTTTGATTTCAATATCATATTCCAAAATAGTGGAAATCCATTTGTCCCTTTTTCCATCTGGATTGGTTTGACTGAGTATGTCCTTGACAACTGCAATTGCAACCAAAGCAATAATTTGTGAATTTAGAATATAGACCCTAACATGTTTAAGTATTTTTACCAATGAAAATGTCTATTTTCCCATTATATTTTATTTCAGTGATGCATCTGTCAATGCTTTTCTAGAAATGTGAATTGTTTGGTCATGTCCTTCAACATTCTTCTACAACAACATATCTGCTATTGTATGATCAAATGCAACAAAAAATATCATGAAATCATTTGAAAAATCATGACTTATTAGAATTGGTGGAGTTTTTAATGCCTTCTTGACCTTACTAAAAGAATCCTTTGAATCATTATGCCATTTGATTTCAGTATCCTTCTTTAACATGCTAGTTATTTCTTTTAAGATTTCAGCCAAATTTGGTATAAATATCCAAAGGAAGTTTATTTTTCCAATAAAGGATTGGAATTATTTTTTGTTACTAAGGGGATCTATCTTCAAAATGTTTTCCACTTTTATAGGGACAATCTTTTTGCAATCCTTTGAGATGATGTGTCCTAGCAGATTTCGCTCTTCTAGGCCAAATAGTGTTTTCTTAGGGTTAAGAGAGATACCAAATTTTCTACATTTTTTGCAAACTCTCCTTAAATGAAGAAAATTCTCCTCATCTGTCTTTGAGAAGGTAGTGATATAATCTAAATAAATAACTATAAACCTACCTAATTCATCTACAAAGGAAACATTGATTTCTCTTTAGAATGTTCCACCAACATTCATTAGACCGAAATGCATTTTCACATACATGAAACTGTCTGAGGGTGTTGTAAATATTGTTTTCTCTTGGTCATCTTGATGTACTAGAAACTGGTTGCAACCTCAAAATCTATCTCATAAGGAAATTATTGCTGATCCAACTGCCTTCTGCGAGATGTAGTCCATTTTGGGTAAAGGATAGTTGTCTTTGAGTGAACATTTATTGAGATTTCTAAAATCAATACATAGTCTAATCTTCCCTGTCTTTTTTCTAGTAGGAACTAAGTCTAATACCCATTTTGAAAACCTCAAGGGTACAATTATTTTGGCATCATATAGGTTTTCAACATCTTTCTCAACTAGGGGAAAAAGCATTGGGTTCATCCTTCTGAGTTTCTATTTAAAAGGTTTATGGTCCTCTTTTATAGGAAGTTTTCATTCTAGTGTTGGTTTCATAGGACTTTAAATCATCATAACTCTAGGAAAATACATCTATGAATTCCTTGGAAATCGCTTTAGGCTTCTATTTCTCAGCCAAAGGTAAAGATTTGGAAAATTTAACTATTTTAGGATTTGCTTCGTTTCCTATGATACATTCTTCCACATTGGCTCCTGTAGATTCTATTTAATGTTTTTCAGCCACATCATTAAAATCAAATAACTCTTATAATGGAACTAACCCTATAGGGAAAACAATATCCTTCAACAACAAAATTTCTAACTATTCTTAAGCTTTATCTAATTCATCCCATTCTACTTTATTCATCATATTATATACATTATTATCTACATCATAATCTATGTCTCTATTCGCATGCTTGAATTCATCTTTTAACTGCAAAAAAATTTCACTTTGTTCATCATTATCAAAAACTTCCTTGTACCTAATATTATCCAAGATAACTGCTCTATTTTTAACCACTTGGAAATTATTGTAGTGGCTACAACACCCTCCAAGATTTTGGCCTGCGTCCAATTTTGGAGCCTCCCTTGGATTTTTACTTGATGTTTGCAAGGAGTTCGCCTCACCCCATGAGCTTGTGTTGAGTCTTTACACCCTCCTTTCTTGACCATTCAAAAAAAAACTTTTTCAATGTTGGTAACAATGCGACGCTTGTGGCCATATTATGGTCATGTAGAAACTCCCACTTCATGTGTACAAGTTGTATTCACTATGTAACCATTCATCGCACGCACACATGAAGCTGTATGCACTGTCATGCAAGTGTCGTCACAGTCGTTCAACAATCTATCACAAGCGTCGTACTTTTCATTCACACCATTAGTCAGCTATATTGAGTATATGTTTTCTTGATGGTTTGAGACATCTTTGTTGATGGGAAAAGTATCCAATTCGGAATGCCCCTATCCCACTCTAAGAGGTGATAGTGCCTTAGCAACAAACAAGGAAAACTATCTAAGTATTCTTCTTTATGAGATGTAAATAGAGAAAGAAGGATGTAACTAACCGATGTCTTCCGCTAGTTTGTCGATCCAATCACTCTCCTTCTTTTTGTTCGCTTCCCACTACCTGCTCTTTCATTGGTCCAGCTTCACCCAGTTCCTGCAAGACCACAAGAGAGGAAAACTACACAAAAGATATAGATTCACATTCATAACTAGTTTAGGATCAGATATAAACTAAATATGCAAATATAACAAAACATCATTGAAATACAAGCATATAGGAGAAACTCAAATAGCTTTATTGATATGATAAAAAGGTTCAAGAGGAGATACAACCAAGTGAGTCCCGATCCAGCATCTACCTCCCAGCAAAGGAATCCCTTCCTCTCCTCCAACAAAGCATAAATCACCCAATGTACTAATCTCAATCTCAAACCAACAACAATTCTCTGCAAAGTACAAAATTCCAGCCTCCTGAACCTCTGGGTGAGAGATCCATATATAGATGTAAGCAGAGAGGATGAGTCAGCTTATGTTTTGACTTGTGGCTTCTCTCCGTCAGTTCTTGCTTCCACTTGGAGGTTGAGAACCTCTTACTCATCACTAGTCGAATCCATTGAGAACCTCGTTGAATGAGCTTGCCATTTGTAATTTCCCACTCAGCACACCCTGGTAGTGCTTCTACCTACGTTGCAGTGCACCTAGCCAGTGTAACCTCTGCATTTCAGCGCAGATAGCTAGTGGAGCCTCTGAATTGATCCTGAATTGACTGTTTCTGAGTTGTTTTTGGTGGAGAACTTCTGGGAGAAGCTGTCATTGGTTGAGCTTGTTCCTTTAGGGGTAGGAACAACTTATTTAGGGACTTTGGATCCCTTGGATTATGGACATTTCATGCTCAATGTTGTAAGGTAAGAAAATGTCTATAACAGTTGCCCCCTAAAGTATGAGGCTGTTTATCGGGTGAAATGCTTTATTAGGAGGATCCGAAGTTCTTCCAATGCTGGGAGGAGACCTGTAATAAGATACAATACAATACATTATTTGTCATACTGCTTTCATGATCTAGCTGAGGCAGGCATTCCCGTGCTCAGCTTTATAAATTCATTTTTCTGTACATAGAACAGACAATCGTCTGATGGTAGACTGATGATTTTGATGAAATCATCATCCTTTTGGTAGGATGATTATCTGCTGCAATGATGTACATGTCAATGTCTTTATTTTTCCTGAATATATATCACAGCCCGGATGGATGAAACTAGATCCGGGGTCTTCTATCTCGTCCTATCTTCACTCTAAGTACAAGTCAATCCATGTGAAGAATGCTCTGAGGTCGAACATGGAAAGACATCGCTTGATTACCAGTCAATGATGTAAACTGTTAACAAGCGCGAGAGGAATCACCGATAATGATAATGACCCTCAAGGTACTGCAGTACAATTCACGTGGTGTGAATAAAGGAATTGGCGTCGAACACCACGCAAAATCTTCTGGTCGAAGGTCATTGATGTATACCTGTCGTCGGAAGTGAGAAACTTGCCATTGAGGCATGCAAGCTTCAAAGTACTGAAGGGTGTGTTCCTAGATCAACTTCTTGGATAATGAGCTGATGTCGACAAGAAGCGATCCGTCAAAGGAGGGCCTTAATGTATCCCACATCAGTGACACGGAACGGAGCAAAAGATTTTGATGGAGGTGAAAACGATCTGATGATATATGGTTCAGGGTGGCGGTCATGAAAGGATGAAGGATAATGTATGGTAGTGGATGGGACACGGTTGACTTCTCTGGATGACTTCTCTTGAACATATCGGCAACACTTGTGTGATGGATTGGTAGCATTTACCCCAAATATGGATGGTATGGCGAGACCATGGTGATGTTACCGGTGAATGAAACAACCCAACCCGACTCAGGTACGGAGTGGAAGTGTCATGTTCAAGAGCGACTTGCTACCAATAAAATTTCTTTGAGTTTCTTCCCAATTTTTCCCCAGTCATTTCTGACCAGTACCTCTTTATTTTTGTCAAGCTTGAGGAGGATAACATATGCTTGTTCTATAATTTTCCCTTCAGGAAAACCCATCGCTATGTTTTAACGAGCTTAGCGATAGTGAAACTCGTTCTCGTCTAAAGACAAGTTTGTCACTGTTAATGTTTTTTAACGATTCTAACGACAAAGATAACTCGGTCCTTTTCAATTTTAGAGAGTCTGAAAAGGTACGTAAAGATAACTCCCAAGTTCCTTTTTCGTCATCTAATCCCTTAAGTCCAAAAAAGTATAAAACAATACAGAAGGGATGAATTTTCGATAGTTTTAACGAGCCGAACAAAACAAGCGCTCGATCTTTTTGTGCAATAATCCCTCAGGTCCAAAAAGATTAAAATCTAGAGGAGGGATAGCACTTCCGGTCGCTTTAACGAGCTGGAAGGCCAAAACTTGGCAATATTTTCATATTTTACGAGTCAGATGAAAAGAGCTTAAAGAAGTCTCGTCTTTTGAGGAACGAGTGATGAACGGGTAGCAGCTGATTCCAGGTAAGGTTTGGAATTTTCCAATCACGGTAGTGTCACAAGGATGGCTAAGTGAAATCACTCTTCACAGCTGTTCCTCAAAATGGGTAAACAACCAAATGGAGGTGAATGATCGGCCAATGGAAAAGTGGAGGTGATGGTGCAAAAACGACCAAGGCTTTAATGGCTGATAACTCTACATTCGCAGTGGTTATTTACCGGGTAGTTCATTTTTTAACGAGCTTAAACACGGGTTGAAACACTTGCTCGATCTTATGTTTATTTTTTAACGAGCATGAACTATGTGCTAAAACTGCTCGATAAGTTTGCATGCCCCCAGCATAATAACTCAAATCGAGGTGCATGCCCCCCAAGCTTCATTGCATTCAACTCGGTGGTTGGAATGAAGGTTTACCTTTGAGATTTGGAAAGGGGATTGTTTCATTTTTTAATGAGGTTGACACAGTAAAATAACTATCCTCATGACTCCTTGTTTCATTTTTTAACGAGGTTGACACGAGATAAGAACCGTCCTTGGAATCCACCGTATTTATAGTATTTGATAGGAATTCAAAAATTGAAGGGTGATAAAGGTCATCTTGAGTATCTTCTTCATATTCTGGAAGAAGGGAACGATGGTGGCAATCATTCCATGGTGCCCCTTCAATAAACATTGATTGTAGAATTCCTTCGTCGGTTCCATGCACTCTCGACCAAGGATCTAAAGGGGTACCATATTCTCTAGACCTATCTACCCAAACGCTTGATGAGCGTTGATTTGGGTTCGCCTCCCATGCCCGAAACATTGATTGCTACAATATTTCTATTGGGATTGGGGGAAAAACCATTGCATGATCCATGTTGATATCGTCTTCTACGATCTTCGTGGAAGATATCATATTGCAGGTACCTATCGACGCTACTTCCGCCAAATCAATTGGAGGCAAGGATAATTTTAGGGGCGAATGTTCGCCCTTTGGCGAAATTAAGGGGTTTTAAATTTTTAGTGGGCGAATATTTTGTATCATAGTACATTTTTACAAATCACCTCAAATAGCCCACCTTATTTTAAGGGAGAGGGTAAAAAAGGTAAATTTAGCCCTTGAAATTAGGACTTACAACCTTCCGTTCGCCCATTTTCAAGAATAGGTTTTATTTAAGTGAATCCTATGGGCCAAATACCATATTTATAAAAGAGGTATGGTAAATTAATAAAAATATAAATAAATGAGAGGTATGGTAAATAAATAAAACATTTTTTATATTTACTCCATAAGTCACCTTATATACATGTAAGGGTGTAAACAAATTAAAATATAAGTAAAGTGGAGGTATGGTAAATAAATAAAACGTCTTTTTATACTTACTCAAAAGGTATGGTAAATAAATAAAAGTATAAATAAACTAGACTTATCGTAAATAAATAAAACCTCTTTTTATATTTAGTCCATAACCCTCGTTCTATATATGAAGGCTCAAGAAAGAGGTTTTATTTAAGTGAATCCTATGGGCCAAATACCATATTTGTAAAAGAGGTATGGTAAATTAATAAAAATATATGTTAAACAAATAAAACATTTTTTTATATTTACTCCATAAGTCACCTTATATTTACGAACACTCAAAAAATGGGTTATATTTAGGTGAAACCTATGGCCAAAATACTATGGAACAAATACCATCGACTAGATTGTTATTAATACCATGCAAAAAACCATTATTAACCCTAATATTAGAATTAATAAAAATAAAAATGGCACATGGTATTGACCCATGGTATTCACCAAAATGGCACATGGTATTGACCCATGGTATTCACCTGGAATGTAGCCTATTTAAATGGGGGAATTAAACCAGCATGTAGCCTATGCTAAGATTCACTAGGACTTTACAAAGTTTTATTATTTAGTGAAAGACTCGCCAAGATCTTACACGATTTTATAATTGAGTAAAATATTCGCCATACCTGGAGAGAGATTCACCAAAAAATTATATATACATATTATATTATTGATAAAATCGCCTTCCATTTTTCCTATATACCATGGAGATTCGCCCATTTATTATATTTATAAATTTAGGGGGGGTTCTTAAAATTTTCCCTGATTGGAGGTGGAAGAGCGAAAGTTCCCATTAATATAGGATCTTTCAGTAGGCCTACTCCGATATTCTGAAGTGAATGGGGGCTTCCATGGATCATGGGAATGCTTCCCATAACTTGTGAACCATTGGGGAGGAAGTTTTGTTGGTCGACGATTGTAATCCCTCCTTGAAAGGGAAATGCAATTTTCCTAAAATAGGTCGACATAACAGCTGCCATGGCATATATCCACGGTCTTCCTAGTAGAATGTTGTAATCAAGACTCCCATCGATGACTTCAACATCTATTTCTACTTTTTTTCCCCCTAGTTCAACTTTCAAGTTATTTAGGATACCGTATGGGGTATATTTCCTTCCGTCAAATGCTTTTAATGTCGTCGAAGATCGCGACAAGGTTGGAAATCCTAATGTTTTCCAGCAACTCATCGACATAATACATGTAGATGCCCCCTCATCAATAATTTTTCGGTGAACAGTTTTGTTGAGGGCTCTCACTTGAATAAGGAAAGCTAGTTGAGCTGGTAACTGAGGATCGTATCCTTTGTGGTCAAAGGATACAAGATTGGAATCCCTAGGATCAACCCCACCAATGGCTGATAAAAAATCCTGCCTTTGGGATGGGCAATTTTGTAGTACCTCAAGAGTTGACATAGCGGATGGCGATTGGGCCAAATCTTCCACTATGTTATAATGTTGCGCCACTCTGGCGCGAGGATTAAATGTCGACTTGTGTACTACTCCCTTTGGCGGTTTTATTGTTAATTCAGGAATGATGGGTGGTACAACTTCTATCGAAGTTGTTGTCGAACTACTTGGTTGATCTTTACCTTTTTCGTTCGACAGCTGCGGATTCCCATAATCTTTGTTCCTTGTCGAAATCAAAGTATCATTTTGTTGCTTGGAAATCGACAACATTAGCACTTGCGAAGGGGAAGCATTTCCACTGTCAACCAGATTCGTGCCTGGATTTGGAAACATATCAGTCAACACAGCTGAGGTTTTCGAACTTTTAAAGAATTTCTTAAGCTCAGCTCTTTATGGACAATCGGCTATCTAATGATCCTCATCGCATATAAAACATGGACTTTTTGGTTTCCTATTTCCAGGAGGGTTTGAAGAAGTTTTTCAGGAGATGATTCATCCTGTTTCTTCTTCTTCCCTTTGCTTTGTTTCTTCTTGCTTCCTGGTTGTTTGGTTTCCTTGCCCTTATCTGCTGATACGGCATTTACTTCCGAAGCAAGATTTTTGTCTTTTGCATTTTGATCTGAAATCTTACGGGTTTTCTTGGACGAAGCCTTTGTCGATTTCGCGTTTGTCGTGCCAATCACGCCATCGTCGGCATGAGAGTCATTATTTGATTTAGGAGGAGGAGGAATTGAGAATTCCAGTCTAGGGGCATCAGGTAT
This sequence comes from Pinus tabuliformis, assembly GCA_031772625.1. Lineage (NCBI taxonomy): Eukaryota > Viridiplantae > Streptophyta > Pinopsida > Pinales > Pinaceae > Pinus > Pinus tabuliformis. The sequence goes on from CM062814.1 coordinate 410,514,452, forward strand.
TTTGTCGTAGAGCGTGCCAGACTGAGTATAGACCAAGTCTAGATATTGCGCATGAGCGATAACTTGCTCTTCCGTTACGACTCCCCCCTTTGCCACATCTTCCGTTATGGCAGGAAGTAACGACTTGATAAACCATTCAGCTAATAGCTGATCGGGAACGTACGTTTTTACCATCCTACGACGACGTCGCCACTCATGTATATGATCAGATATGTGAGTGGCCGTTGTCTATTTGACGTTGGTTAATATTTCCGTTCCTGTCTCATACCTTATCGGTAATTGAAAATGGGTTAAGAAAGTCGTGGCTGTTAGCTACCTATACCAATAGGTTTCATATTTCATGATTGGCAATGAAAAGGTCCAAATATGCTCTGCTTTGATGATTCAAAGATCACATATTTCCAAGAGAATACAATCTGTGCTTATAGCTTGATGTGGACTCAAATTTTGATGGATGGTGCAACAGCCTAATCTGGATCATGCCATGTTTTGAATTTTCAGTTGTAGAATATAGAAAGAAGTCTGTCCAAACTATTTAATCTTGGCAGACAAGTAGTTTAGGTAGAGAAGAAAGGTTCCCAACAGCTTAATCTGGGACCTTGGAAGAAATAAGGGTAGAAGTACATAGAGAAACAAAAGAAAAAGCCAAAGAAAAGAAAAGGCAAATAAGGGTCTGCAAGCCTAAGTGCACCCTCCAAGAAGAAACAAAAAATGCTAGGCAAGTAGATGGGTAGGCAGTTGGGGTTGCAGAAATTTCACTCCTTACAAGTGAAGGTATGTTAGCTTTGTTCACAAAGCAAAATAAATGAACAGATAAGGTGTTCCTCTCTATCAGGTTGCAACAGGAAAAGAGGCATGTCTAACTTCCCAATATTCCCCTCTCCATTCATTACTAACATCCCCTCATCAGTTGATATTCATGAAATAATTGGTGGTTTTAGTGGTTCTTAGTCCTATTAGAAGCCACATTTCTTGTCTAAAACTCTTTTCATTTTGATCTACTCCTTAAGCTAAGTTATTTTCAAAAAGACTTAGTGTTATCTCCCCCTCATCCACTCCTTTCATCCATTTTAACCCTAACTCTATTATATAATTCCCCTATGATTCCCTTTTCCCTAGTATTATAACACCATGGTGTATAAACCCCAAATTTTGTATAAATATCCCTCCCCTTGGCATTATAGCCATATGCCCTCTGTCAGGGATCAAAATGACATCTGGTCACTTTGATAAACCTAAGCCTAACCCCCCTTCCCCTCTTCTGAATTCATTTGGCCCCTTAAAACCCTCATTTGCCAAAGAAAACCTTATAAAAGACCTTGTCCTACCTATACCTGCTTTAATTTGCAAAGATAAATAAAAAACCCACTTTTCTCGTTTATCCAAAGTATGGGCGGCGGGTTATTTTTATATTTTTATATTGAATAGACATTAAAAAACTTTTGTAAATCCGCCTATACCAAGAGGTCTCCGCCAAGCACTGATCCCGAAAATAAATATTAAAATAATCCCGCCCCTTGTCATATCCACCGATCATCTCAGCGACCCGTCAACCGTCCGATCGAGCGCTTTTGATTGGAAGGCCTTAATCGATATCGGACCGGCCCCGACGTCCGACAGATACCTTCCGATATCTGTCAGAGGGTGACTTCAGGCCTCCGCCACCCGTCATCCCCATAGCTCATCAGAGGTACGCCTGACAAATCCCTCTTCCGTATCATAAGCGGTGCGATGAGAAACCGCTAACCGTTTCCAGTTTTGGTCGATCCGCCCAGCCAACGTCACCACCACGTCATACCCACGTCAGTACCACCCCGCCGTCGCGTCAGCCCCTGCGTCCGCCCCCGCGCTGATATGTCCGCCATCTCATCATATCCGTGGACCAACCAGAGCCTGCCACCTCACCCGATGAGATCACGCTGACGTCATCTGACCTTGACCCCACCTGATGACGTCATGCTGACGTCATCCAAAAAACGTGCCAATATGCCAAAAATCCATATTTAGGCCAATTTTCACGTTTTTTCATACTTTTTGCCACAAGAGCTGTTGCTTTCTCTGCATGATTTTACGTCCAAATTATACCACCTTTGCTGAAATCAATTCGGGGACCTCCGGCGCGCCATTCCCTCAGTCGTTCATGACCATTGCTCGCTCTTTACCAGGTATTTTCCATTATAAATCATTCATATGCCTACTTTGTCTGTGAATTCCCTCAAAATAGCTTAAACGACAAAAAACTCACAAAATTCACCGGTGAAATCTTGGTGCCTAACCCCCATTTACAACTGTGAGCTCGAAAAACACTAGCTGAGCCTTGTTTGCCCACATTTTCCCAAAAAACTGTACTCTATTCGCGCAATCGCGAAACAACTTACTCAGACTGTACCTACCTGTTAAAAAAGACAAATTGAGACCACACATTGGTCTTATTTGCGCTTCAAACAGTATTTCAATTGATGTAGCGGTTTCACTCACCCTCTGTTCCATACAATTCACATTTTTTCCATTAAAGAAAAACTCTTTTGTGTTGCTTTGCATAGTAACTCCATCCATAATCTTAGGTGAAATCATGGATCCACCAGTAGCTCCAATAGCATTGAACATTGCTCCATTAAATGCCCCTCAGAGATAATTGGAATGGCAGTCTCTGGCAGACATGGACTATCAGATTTCAGAGGAAATGCTGATGGGTACTAAGTTCCACATCCACCTGCTCAATGAATTGAAGGCCAAGCATGAGGCTGGAACATATGTGTTGGGCATATGTGTTATAGACATTTTTGTGCCTTACAGCATAGAGCATGAAATGTCAATAATATAAGGGATCCAAAGTCCCTAAACATGTTGTTCTTACCCTTAGAGGAACAAGGTCAGCAAACCACAGCACTGCAAATCAGTTCTCCACTGAAAAACACTCAAAAACAGGTCAGTTTTGGATCAAAGCAGCTGCTACACTAGGCATCTGCGCTGAATGTCAAGAGCTCCATGGTGTACCTGCGCTGCATAGCAAGTGCAACAAAGGCTACCTGTGCTGGGCGTACTTTGACATGTGGAGGAATCTTTTTCTCAATGTGCCAGTGCCCAGGAAGCTTCCAAAAAGACACTTGATCATAAGATTCGCCTAATGATGAGTTAAGAGCTTCTAAAACTCCAAGTGGAAGGTAGAAACTCCGAGTGAAGAACTGAAGAACAACTGGAGTTGAAGAGGACAACAAGTCACACATCAAGCTGACTTATCTTCACTCCAAAACTCTATATAAGGATCTCATCCCATGGGATCTAGAGGGCGGAATTTAGTGCAAAGAATTGCTGTTGGTTTACAGTCGAGAGTATTGGGTGATTGCTTGAGGGAGGTGAAGAAGAGATTTCTCTCCGTCGGGAAGGTGATGCTGGATTGGACCTCTCATGGTTGTATCACCGCCTGAACCTTACTTCCATATATTAATAAAGCATTTGAGGTTCTTCTATTCGCATGTGTTTCAATGGTGTATTGTCTTACTTGCGTCTTTGATTTATGCTAATCCTTGAATCGATTATGAATGCATGCTTCTTGTAGTTTCCTTTTCTTGTCTTATTTGTAGGATCTCGTGTAGCTGGGCCCGTGAAAAGACTTGGAGCTGGGAGCAAGCGGCAAACAAAGGAGATTGGATCGACCATTTGCGCAAGACATCGGTAAGTGGATCTCTCCCTTTTATCTCTTGCATGTGATAAAGAAGAAACCTTAGATAGCTTTGCTTTCAGCTGTTGCTAAGGAACTGTCACCCTTAGAGTGGGTTAGGGTCATTCCGAGTTGGATACTTTCCCCCACAACAGACTGGCGACTCCGCTGGGGATCGTGTCTTGTTGGTAGCTTGTGTTTCTTGCTATTCATTTCTTAAACAAAGGAGTACCGAATCGAACTGCATTCGAGTCCTTCGAATGCAAAGTAGAGGGCAGCTACTCTAGCCCAGTGCTGGGCATGTTTATTATTTGAAGAGCTGATCCACAAGGACTCTTTTAGCTCTTTGTGATAGTGTTCATCTTCCTTTAATCATCCTCTAGTGTATACTTGACTGATATGATCCGGATTTAAACAGGAACGCAACAAATTACAGAGATAACCATATACACAAAGATGCAGCGGAAATAATACTTCATTTCATTAATGGAAAATACTGAAATATGCTTACAAACAGAAATGGCGATAAACTAGCTAGGGCGATGGTAGCTTATCTCTGAGAAGAGATGTGATGGCTACATGCCTCTGAAATGTTCCGAACTGTATTACAATGAGGCTCGAAGGCCTATTTATTGTTGAGAAACAATGGAAAACCCTTCACATACCGAAACCTAACCCTAGAAGATGAAACGCCAAATTGTGGGCCCCGTTTGGGTAAATTGGTACATCAATTTCCCGGGGTCGTAACTTTGGCATACGATCTCCGTTTGACGCGTACGATAGCTCGTTAGAAAGATCTATCTGAGTACTACCACTTTGGGGGGCAACATAGGGCTCGGTCGCCCCAGAATTCCAAAAAAACGTCGTTTAGGGCCTCAAAACGGCTCCGGAAGTTCAGGACCCGAAAAAATGCTAAAAATAGTAAACTGTGCTACAATTAAGGAAACTGAAAATGCTGAGAAAGACAATGGTGGGGGTCCAGGTGGACCTGGCAGGTGGCCACCAATATCCACCTGGATCATGATAGCCTCCGATTTGGCCAAAAACCATTGATTTTTGAGCAAACTGTGACCCGGAATCTGAGAGAGACGAGAGTTGTCTCATCAGTGCAGCTGCAACAAAGGCTACCTGCACTGCAACGCAAGTCCCGAAGGGGCTACCTGCGCTGCATCTCAGATTGACAGTGCAGCACCTGCGCTGATCCAGTTTTGCCTTGTGCAACTGGGATTCCCCACTGTCTGTTGCCCAATTTTCAGTATTGTTTTTTGCAGCCTGTTGTCAACCTGTATACCCAGCTGGAACCACTTCTCTTTGCCTTCATTCCGCCTCAGTTGTATGAAGAAACTGTGATTGTTCTTATTGTATTTCTTGCTGTCATTCACAGTTTCCCATAGCGAAAGTGAACTAGTCTTGCTATGACCTCTTGGATCTAGACCTATGAGAAAGTGTCGTTGTGATTCTAAGAGCTAGTTTATTGTTGTTCATAGCTGCTTGAGCATTTGCTTTCGTTATATGGTTCGAATTTCAGTATTTCTTGTGTTGAAACGAGTGAATCTTAAGGTGTTCTTTTGATTATTGGACAAAACTTGTTTGCTTTCGCTTGAAATTGAATTCGAAATCATACAACAACTTTCTTTTTGTAATACACCAACATTAAGAAAGAAGAAAAGAAATACTTGCATTGTGCATGTGCATTTTGACAATTTTCATGTCGATTTAGGGAAAGTGCATCAGTGTGTGCTCTAGGATCTGTTTGAAAAGATGATGTCTTTCTTTTCCTTCAGTAGTTAAGGTTTTCATAAGTTGAAAGAATTGAAAAAGCTTGCTTATCATTCTTAGACTGCATTTAGGAGTTGTATCATACATCACGTGGTGATCCATAAAGGCAAACTGCTAAGCAAGATCAACCTAAAAAGAACTGAATTTATCTAACAACGCTTTGAAACATAACGAAACATAGTAGAGGTCTAGGTAGAGACGTGAACCGGCGTCTTTAAACATAGTGACTGTCGATCTCTACGAAGGTGGGTGATTCCTCTTGAGGGACGATAGCACTAATACGGACTTGTGCCCCCGCGTACCGTCGCGTATATTGGGGGACCCCTATAGGAACAAAGCCTTTATCCATAGGAAGCCGTGTCGGCCGCCCTACTGATCGTGATGCAGTGAACACAACATTCACGAAGATCGACCACTCGTACCGTAAAACGTATTCTGTGGTTTCGCGAAAGGTTTGGCACACCCTCTGCCAAGAACTCCAGAGTAGTTTCTTTTGGCCTTTTTCAAACTCTATAACTGAAAAAGTCCATCCGAGCATTTGTCACTTCGGGCTCGTTAATACATCGAAGGAGACTAGAGTCATCTTTAGCTTTTTCTCGACTCTTAAAAAGTGAAAAAGCAAGTTGTGTCTTAAAAAAAGCGTCGTCATATAAAATTCATTCTAAGCGGAACATAATCACCCCTTATTCCTACATTGATCTTTAGGTTGAAGAACATGGAACACACCAACCAAGGGATTCCACATGATGGGACCCCTAGCCCTTTCTCCTCTTGGGGAGAAGTTGGTGCGCCCCACATGGCCACATTGTCGCTTCCAGGACTGACAATTGGCCTGCCAGTTTGGCTATTCTCAACCGCTGTAGTTCAGACCACCACGGTTCCTGAACAGTCGAGTCAACAGTTAGACCAGTCTAGAGCTACCCTCTAGCCTTCCACTTTTTATAAGCCTTCCTCCGATCCTTCTTCTTCGAAAGGTAAAGCCGCCAAAAGCGGAGCTCCCATAGAAAAGAAGAAGGAAAAGAAGAAGAAAGAAAAGAAGCAGAAGGAGCCAAAGGCACCTGGGGGCAAGCAAAAGGTATCTAACGAAAATCCACACACAGCATGGAGTGGGCCCAAATCGCCATGTGTCATATGTAGAGGGAACCACCTCCACCGTGATTGTCCCAGTATTCCCCGGATACTAAGGGACTGGTGTTGGCATTATGATTCAAGTGTTGTCCTTGATGGCAACTCACTCAGAGGTTGGTACAGGTGCTCAGAGGTTGGTACAGGTGATGGCAACTTAATCAGAAGACAGATCTTAGTACAGCATGCCAAGGAAGTTCATATACGCAGGTTCGTTAAGCCCAAGTCGCGTGTACACGCTAGTTGGATTCAGAAAAAGCGCGTGTATGTGGAAAAGTACCTTTGGTCCATGGTGGTTAGTCCTTGGAAGTTGTGCCTATGGTTTCGGACCATTGTGTCTCGACGGGCGTGTCGATCCCTAGTTTTGAAGTTGATGGTATTGTGTTGGCTCTTGGTATTGAGCAAGGCCTAAGACTATATAAGGAGAAGAAGATCATTAGGCAAAATCATCTTTCGACAAGGCTTGAATATCTAAGAGAGAAAGAGATCTGATATGCAAGTTCTGGGTTGCTTGATCTAAGCCAAGGAGAGATCACATCGGTTGATGGAAGACTAGATCTAAGGATAGATCAGGATCTAATGGTTTGAAATGCACTATCATGATATGGTTGATTATGCGTATTTTTAGATCTGCATATTGTCGCAATTTTATGTTCTGGGTCTAACTGATGTCTGGTACAGCTGCAAATTGAGAAAGTTTATTTTTAGATCTGTATGCAGGTTGGCTTCGGTAAAAGCGCGTGTATACGCGGGTTTTGCTCATTGAAGTAGCGTATATCTTTTGAAGCTTGATTTTGGGTTTACAGTGGGGTCTGACTGTTATTGCAGAGTTCTGTAGTCTGCTCTGTGTTCTGGTAACTGGTGATTGACAGGGTTCAGTGATTCAAAGTTTGGTTGTTTTATGCTTCAATGATATGTTGTGAAAGTTGAATGAATTGGGGTCTACAGATTGTAATGTTTTGCTTCAGGAATATCCAGTCTGAAAATGTATGAAAGGTGGTATCTGAAGGACAGAAGATTGTAGGTCAGCATCTACGTACTAGTATCTTGGCTAGTACAAGAGCAAAGGGGGTTTTAGCTCCCTTCCAAGGAAGTTTGGAGAACGAGAGAAGGTTGTAGCCTTCTGCAGGTTGTAGCCTGCGTAATGGTATAAGGCTGCACCAGTACAAAAGATTGTAAACTGAAGTTTCATATTAAAGAAAGATAGAGACAACTTGCAGCAGGTGGTTTTCACCCACATTGGGTTTCCACCTTATATCTTGGTGTTCATGTGTGTGGCTTTTGATCTGTTCTGTTATACTGCACCTGTTTACTGTTAATGTGGTGAATAATGTCCTGATGAACTTAACTGAAGAATAAGCTAACTAAATTATGAGTTTTCTTCTTATACGCTGTTTTATTTAGTCACAGTAGCGTGTACACGCTGGTTCACCTAACTGAAGTAGCGTATATGTTTCTGAGCATTGAAAAAGTTTGATTGATCTGATAATACTGATTCACCCCCCCTCTCAGTATTATTTCCAACAATTGGTATCAGAGCAGGTCCTTCAGAGAAGCTTGATCGCTTGAAGGTAGATCATTCATCATGAGCAACTACGAGAAAGAAGCATCAATCAGGCCACCGATTTTTGATGGGACAAATTTCAATTATTGGAAGGTAAGAGTTACTGCATATCTTCAATCTCTTGGTACAGAAGTTTGGAACATTGTAGAAACAGGCTATGCTTTTCCTTCAGCTACTCCTACAGATCCAGCTGAGAAAAAGCAGTATGAAACAAATGCAAAAGCAGTCAGTACTCTATTAGGAAGTATATCCCAAACAGAATTCATGAAGGTCATGCACTTCAAATCAGCAAAAGAGATATGGGACAAAATGATCACTAGCTATGAAGGAGATGAACAGGTAAAGCAAGCTAAACTTCAAACTCTCAGGATTCAATATGAGACTCTCAAGATGTATAATGATGAAAGTGTGGCTAATTATTTTCTTCGGGTAGATGAGATTGTTAATTGTATGAAAAATTTGGGTGAAGAAATAAAAGAGACTATAGTAGTTCAAAAGATTCTAAGATCATTATCCCCCAAGTTTGAATCTAAAGTATCTGCAATAGAAGAAAAAGAAAATCTCTGTGTTCTCACTATGTCTCAGCTACATGGAATTCTAACTGCTTATGAAATGAGAAAGGGAGGTCCATCTGACAGAAGGGAAGCTGCTTTTAAGGCATCAGGAAAAGAAGATTACTATGAAGCAAGCCATGTTCCAGAAGAAGAGGAAGAAGAATCAAATTTTGTCAGAAATCTTCAAAGGGGTTCTGGAAGGTTCAGAGGTAAGCTACCTTTCAAATGCTTTGCTTGTGGAAGAGTAGGTCATTATGCTGCAAAATGTCCTTATAAGGATAAAGGAAAAGAACCTGCTAGATGGAACAAGAAACAAAGTGCAAATAAGAAAAGCTACTACACCCATGAAGATAGTGATGGCTTATCAAACAGTGATGAAGATGAACAAGGTAATAAATATAAGCTGTTAATGGCATTTGAAGATGATGATTATGAGGATGCTGTAGATGTGGATAATCTCTATAATGAAATTACTAGACTCAAGAGATGCATAGAAGAAAAGAATGTGATCATTGATACTTTGCAATTTCAAATTGATGAAAAGGAAAAACATCTTGAAAAACTAGAAGGTGAAATTGTTGGTCTCAGAAAAGAAATTGAGAAAACAAAAGCTATTAATCTTAAGTTTGTCAAAGGATCTGAAACTTTGGATGAGATTATCAATGTGCAGCGGTCTCCTCTAAACAAGACAGGTTTGGGCTATAATGGAGAAACCTCTCAAGCATCCACCTCAAAAAGTTATCTTGATGCAGCAAGAAGAAATGAGCAGAAGAACAATGAAGATAATCAGGTAAAGCAGGGACGAATTACAAACAGAAACTATCAGGGACAATCCTTCTTAAGGGTGAACAAAAGCTACAACCAACCACAGGTAAAATCTTCTCAGTTTGGCTCAAGAATAGATGAAAATAGAAATTACAATCAGTTGGCTGGTAGATTCAATAACCGCAGAAGCTTTTTCAATGGACAATGCTTTTCTTGCCATAACTTTGGTCACAAAGCAGCTCAATGTGTTGCATATAAAACAATCATGACTAGGGAAGCTCAAAAACAAAGAAGTATGACAGGGATTACAAAAAGGACCTACAACAACTTTTCGGTTCTTGAAAATGAAGTTGAATGTTCTATTTGCAATAATTTTGGTCATAAAGACTCTGAATGCAGGAGCAGGTTTCAGGAGAAAAAGGAACAAGCCACAAGCACCAAAACATGGAGAATAAAGGAACCTCAAACAAAAAGATGTGGGATAGCATTTTATGCAGAAGGACAGGAAAATCTATGGTACATTGACAGTGGATGTTCGAAACATATGACAGGTGATAAAGAAAAACTTGAATCTTATTCTACTTTAGAAAAGGGAAAGAAAGTTTCTTTTGGAAATGATACTCCTGCAACTATAAAAGGAAAAGGTATTGCTCCTTTGAAAGAAAAGGTCAAGGCTGGAAATGTTTTGTATGTTGATGGATTGAAGCATAATCTACTAAGTGTCAGCCAGATGTGTGATCAAAAAACCGAGGTTATTTTCAGATCAAATGGATGTCTTGTTCGTGATCTTGATACAGGTAAAACAGTTCTCAAAGGCAAAAGAACTCCAAATAATCTGTACATATTTGAAGAAGGACAAAACAATGCTATCTTAGCAAGGATGAAGAGCACTGGTTATGGCATCGAAGGTTGGGACATCTAAGCTTCTCACAAATAAGGAAAGCATGCAAATATCAGGCAGTTCGCGATCTTCCAGATATCAAAATTCCAAACAACACCATATGCAAATCTTGTCAGTTTGGAAAGCAAACCAGAACTAACTTTCCAGAGAAGGAAGGATCAGCTAGCTTGCCTCTTGAGCTAGTTCATACAGATGTATGTGGTCCATTTAGGAAAAGGACACCTCGAGGAGAAGAATATCTGATATTATTCATTGATGATTTCTCAAGGTTTGTTTGGTTAGGGCTTATGAAGCACAAAGATGAAGCATTCGAAAAATTCAAATCCTTCAAAGCATTGGTTGAAAATGAATCAGGACACAAAATTAAGTGCCTCAGATCTGACAGAGGTGGGGAGTTCACCTCAAATGAATTTTTCGATTTCTGTGACGAACATGGGATAAGAAGAGAATTCTCTACAGCTAGAACTCCTCAGCAAAATGGGGTTGTGGAAAGAATGAACAGAACTATCCAACAAATGGCTCGTGCTATGCTCGATGAATCAGGTACTCCTGCAACCTTCTGGGGTGAAGCTGCACATGCTGCTGTTATTATTCTTAACAAAACAAATGTCCGAGTAAACAGCACTCAAACACCTCATGAGCTTTGGAGTGGTAAAACTCCTTCCGTGAAGCACTTCAAAATCTTTGGGAGCAAATGTTATATTAAGAATACTGATGAGCAACTTGGAAAACTTGAACCAAGAGCAGATGAGGGCATTCTTCTTGGTTATTCTCCACATAGCAAAGCATACAAGTGCTACAATAAAAGACTTGGCAGAATTGTTGACAGTATTGATATAGTGGTTGATGAGAAGGGATATATTCCTAGGCAAGTTCATCATGAAGACATTGAAGAAGATGAAGGTTACTCTCAAAGGCGAAATGATGAAGAAGAAGAACCTCAAGAAGAAGAAGAATCTCAAGAAGAACCAGAGGAGCAGACAAGAATAGAAGAGAAGACTCCATCCAGATATGTTCAAAAGAATCATCCAGAAACTCAGATTATGGGGCAGAAAGAAGCAGGAGTACAAACAAGAAGGACACTTGCAGAAGCTTCAAGCTACTTGGCATTACTCTCCTCCACTGAACCACAAAATGTGAAAGAGGCATGCAAAGATGAATGTTGGGTCAAAGCAATGGATGAAGAACTTGAGCAAATCGAAAAGAACAACACTTGGGAATTAGTTCCTAGACCAAAAGATAAGAATGTAATAGGAACAAAATGGGTCTTCAAGAATAAATTAAATGAAAATGGAGAAGTAATTAGAAACAAGGCCAGACTTGTTTGTAAAGGGTATGCACAGCAAGAAGGAATAGATTTTGAAGAGACCTTTGCTCCTGTGGCAAGACTTGAGGCCATCCGAATGTTCCTTGCTCTCTCAAGCTTTCAAAACTTCAAGGTATTTCAAATGGACGTGAAATCAGCCTTCCTGAATGGAGACTTAGAAGAAGAAGTATATATTGAGCAGCCAGATGGTTTCATTCTTGGGAATGATCCAAACCTTGTATGCAGATTAAAAAAGGCACTCTATGGACTCAAACAAGCTCCAAGGGCTTGGTACTATCGGTTGGACAAATATCTTCACCAACAAGGCTTTTCAAAAGGATCAGCAGATAGCAATCTCTATATAAAAGTTGAAAATAACAAATTGCTAATTCTTGTTGTTTATGTAGATGATATTATTTTTGGCAGCAATGAAGAGACTATGAGTCAAAACTTTGCCTTGGTTATGCAGAAAGAATTCGAAATGTCACTTCTTGGAGAATTGACATATTTTCTTGGATTGCAAATCCAACAAAATGAAGGAGGTATCTTCTTGTCTCAAACCAAATACCTCAATCAGATCTTGAAGAAGTATGGCATGGAAGAGTCAAAGCCAGTATGTACACCCATGGTTACAGGATGCAGCCTCAGTGCAAATGATGAATCAGCAGCAGTTCACCAACCCACTTATAGATCCATGATTTGGAGTTTGCTTTATTTGACAGGTACTCGACCAGATATTACACATGCAGTAGGAATGGTTGGAAGATTTCAAGCCAACCCAAAGGAAACTCATCTTCAGGCAGTCAAAAGAATCTTCAAATATCTTCAAGGGACCCAAAACTATGGCTTATGGTATCCTAGAAATACAGATCTCACTCTTCATGCTTACACAGATGCAGATTGGGCTGGAAGTGTGGATGATAGGAAAAGCACAAGTGGTGGTGCTTTCTTCATGGGTTCCAGACTAGTATCTTGGTTCAGCAAGAAACAGAGTTCGATTGCCTTATCTACAGCTGAAGCAGAATATGTGGCTGCAGCATCTTGTTGCACACAACTTCTTTGGATGATGCAGACCTTGCAGGACTTTCAAATCACTTGCACTCCACCCGTCTCTATCTTATGTGATAATACAAGTGCAATCAGCATTTCAAAGAATCTAGTCATGCACTCAAAGACCAAGCACATACCAATCAAGTACCATTTTCTTCGGGAACAAGTGCTTGAGCAAAAGATTAAGTTGGAGTATGTTCCTTCTAAGGAACAAGTTGCTGATATTCTCACAAAACCACTGCCCAGGGAAACTTTTGAATATCTCAGACAAAAGCTGGGAGTAGTAGATGCTTCATTCTGTTGTTGAAGCTTGTCTGTTCTACAGAAAAGTTGGTATACGCAAGTTACGAAAGGTATATACGCGTATACATGCGGATTTATGCTGGGAAAGTCGCGTGTATGGTGTACGCTTGTTGCAGAGAGTATATCCGCGTCCATACGCTGGTTCATGCAGGAGAAATCGCGTATATGAAGTTCTGAACAGCAAGGGCAAACTCTGGAGTTCTGAACAGCAATGGGTATGTCAGAATTCTTCAGGCACGGTTTCAGGGGGTGCAGCAGGCACAGGTTCAGGGGGAGCAGCTTAAAAGTCTCATAAAGCATTGTTGGCATTCAGATGTTTTGGTTGTTGATTTCAGGAAAAGGAGCTCAGAAAGAAATCTTGGTTGCTGATCTAAAAAGATGTTTATCATATGCTGCTGGTGACTTTCATAAGTCTTGGTCTAGATCTGTTGTCTCTATGTCATGTATCTCTCTTGTGATATCTCTTTTATGGTGTCAAGGTCATGTAACGGCCTATGTTGGTTTCCCCACTATGCCTGGGATGAATGCTGTAATATAATTGGTTGTTTCTGATATGTCCCCTCTTGGTAGGGAGTATGGATGTATGTATTGAGTCTTTTGGTGATAGGAAGGTCCCTTATGGTGTATAAGTCTTGGTTCTTGTTGAAGAACATCTTTTGCAGATCTGGCCTACTGTCAGGGGGAGCATGAGTCAGCACAGCCAAGCAGAGGTATCAGCATGTCCTCAGGGGGAGCATAGCCCTTTGCCCTTGATGTCAAAGGGGGAGAGTGACTTGGTGTGGTGGTTGCCATCAAGTCCAAAGGGGGAGATTGTTGGCATTATGATTCAAGTGTTGTCCTTGATGGCAACTCACTCAGAGGTTGGTACAGGTGCTCAGAGGTTGGTACAGGTGATGGCAACTTAATCAGAAGACAGATCTTAGTACAGCATGCCAAGGAAGTTCATATACGCAGGTTCGTTAAGCCCAAGTCACGTGTACACGCTAGTTGGATTCAGAAAAAGCGCGTGTATGTGGAAAAGTACCTTTGGTCCATGGTGGTTAGTCCTTGGAAGTTGTGCCTATGGTTTCGGACCATTGTGTCTCGACGGGCGTGTCGATCCCTAGTTTTGAAGTTGATGGTATTGTGTTGGCTCTTGGTATTGAGCAAGGCCTAAGACTATATAAGGAGAAGAAGATCATTAGGCAAAATCATCTTTCGACAAGGCTTGAATATCTAAGAGAGAAAGAGATCTGATATGCAGGTTCTGGGTTGCTTGATCTAAGCCAAGGAGAGATCACATCGGTTGATGGAAGACTAGATCTAAGGATAGATCGGGATCTAATGGTTTGAAATGCACTATCATGATATGGTTGATTATGCGTATTTTTAGATCTGCATATTGTCGCAATTTTATGTTCTGGGTCTAACTGATGTCTGGTACAGCTGCAAATTGAGAAAGTTTATTTTTAGATCTGTACGCAGGTTGGCTTCGGTAAAAGCGCGTGTATACGCGGGTTTTGCTCATTGAAGTAGCGTATATCTTTTGAAGCTTGATTTTGGGTTTACAGTGGGGTCTGACTGTTATTGCAGAGTTCTGTAGTCTGCTCTGTGTTCTGGTAACTGGTGATTGACAGGGTTCAGTGATTCAAAGTTTGGTTGTTTTATGCTTCAATGATCTGTTGTGAAAGTTGAATGAATTGGGGTCTACAGATTGTAATGTTGTGCTTCAGGAATATCCAGTCTGAAAATGTATGAAAGGTGGTATCTGAAGGAGAGAAGATTGTAGGTCAGCATCTACGTACTAGTATCTTGGCTAGTACAAGAGCAAAGGGGGTTGGAGCTCCCTTCCAAGGAAGTTTGGAGAACGAGAGAAGGTTGTAGCCTTCTGCAGGTTGTAGCCTGCGTACTGGTATAAGGCTGCACCAGTACAAAAGATTGTAAACTGAAGTTTCATATTAAAGAAAGATAGAGACAACTTGCAGCAGGTGGTTTTCACCCACATTGGGTTTCCACCTTATATCTTGGTGTTCATGTGTGTGGCTTTTGATCTGTTCTGTTATACTGCACCTGTTTACTGTTAATGTGGTGAATAATGTCCTGATGAACTTAACTGAAGAATAAGCTAACTAAATTATGAGTTTTCTTCTTATACGCTGTTTTATTTAGTCACAGTAGCGTGTACACGCTGGTTCACCTAACTGAAGTAGCGTATATGTTTCTGAGCATTGAAAAAGTTTGATTGATCTGATAATACTGATTCACCCCCCCTCTCAGTATTATTTCCAACAACTGGTCCCCTCGTTTGCACAGTTCGGAAGCGTCAACCTCTGACAACCAGGTTGAATGCTTACCGTCGACCAGCGAAAGTGAAGGTTCTAGACGACGAAGGGGAATGAAATCCCCCTGCGAATTGTGTGAAGGAAATCACACCCTCCGCCGTTGTCCCTTTTTAAACGAAGCAAAGAGAGTTTTGGAAGATCAACCGGTTGCACCGTTGCTACTTCCTCCTAGATACCAAAAACTCGTGCCAAGTCCTTCGTTGGTCGAAAATACAGCTGCCCCGCTCATAGGGCCAGCTGAAGTGTCAGTCGCTGAAAGTGAACCTACTGCATCCGGACCGGACGAAAGTCCAAAGGTCGAAACGGCAGTTGACCCGGTTCTCCCTTCAGAAGTTTCACCTTCAAATACCACAGTCACTGAGGATTCATCTTCAGCTGACACCCCTACCAAAGAGAGTAAGGATGACACCGTCCAGATTCTTTTCATCAACACCGATTCTGATGAGCATCAGGGCAATGTGCCCACTCCTTTATCGCAGGAAGGAGCCTCGTCAGGATCATATCCGGCCGTATATTCGGTCCCACCACCAAGCAACCTGGTTGTGTCCTTTGATTGGAACCAACTAGGCAGACCCCGGTTACCAGCCAGTATACCATTTAGAATTATAGTCCAAATATACAAAACGGTGATGGCTAGAACTATCATTGATGAAGGGGCATCTGTGAGTATCATGTCCTCTATTGCTTGGAAAGCACTGGGGTGCCCGGCGCTTTTGCCCGAGACAAGGAATCTCTCGGGTTTTGACAGAGGAACCAGTCGACCATTAGGGATTCTACCTAATGTGCCTATTACCTTGAAAGGGAAGGCTGTCAAGATGAACTTGATGGTCGTCCAAGGACCCTTGGATTATAACCTACTCCTTGGACGAGACTACATATATTGCATGGAAGCAATAGTCTCCTCACTCTTTCGAATAAAGTGTTTTCCATACGAAGGAAGAATGGTCAAGCTCATAGACCAGCTTTCTCTTCCGGGATCACGCATTGCAAGTAGTCACATACCTATCCTGAATGGTCTATTTGATCAAGAAAGGTCTCTACCTCCGGTTCTTCTTCCTGATGAGTGCGAGTAATTCGGGAAAGGAAGGCCGGAACCCAGGGGGCATGCATCCTGGTCTGCTCTGGAGGCAGAAGAAACCTTGGGTGTAAAGTAGAATTTCCGCGGGAGAATATGACTAGTCCGTACCCCGTCCCCTCCTTCTTCTTCGTAAAAAAGAAGAGCCGGGAAGAGCTCTCATGCGGAAGAAGGGGCAGTTAGGAATGGGGTTGTTCTGGAAAAAGATTCTTTTGTCAAAGTTAAGTGTGTGGCGGAGCGTCGTCATTCACCTTTGTCTAGAAAAGTGGGCTCTGCCAAAGAAGGGGATCCGTTTGCAGCAGCAAGTAGTAACCATCTTTGGATAAAAGGCAAGCCTCACCCATTAAAACAAATGTTTTAGAGGATAAGTAGGGGCAGCCTCCAAAGAAAGGGATTCAATTGCTGCAACAAATTGTAACCATCTTTGTGTAACCTAATGATAGACATCGCCGAAGAAAGTTGTGTTTGAAAGAATTAGCAGAACAATCTTTGGGTAACCTGAAAGAGGTAAGCCTCACCTGTTGAAAACAAAGGTTTTTAACGGAAAAGTAGGGGCAACCTTGAAATTAGACTTACACCTGGGGGCATGCAAACCTCTTGGAATGCAAGCGCGGGCGACTTTTAGTTTTAGGTAGGACTAACCCCGCTAACCCGTAGATAAGTCGATACCCGGCTTGCACAAAGAGAGGATATGGAGCAAAGCGTAGGGAGATGAAGCTCCTTAAAAAATAGGAATCTTCCAGGAGACCTTCCTACTTTATGACTGGTAAAAACAAGCAGTTTTGGCAAAGTTCATGCTCGTTAAAAAATAAACGCAAGATCCGAGCAGTTTTAATGCGGAAATTCATGCTCGTTAAAAAATAAACATAAGCTTGTGAGCAAGCTTTCCCCAGAGTTCAAGCTCATTCAGAAAAAATGAACCGGTAAATAACCATTTGAGACCGTAAATTCATCAGCCATAAAAGCCTTGGTCGTGTTTGTGCACCGTCACCTCCACTTTTCATTTGGCCGATCATTCACATCCACTTGATTGTTTACCTATTTTGAGGAACAGCTGCGAAGAGTGATCTCACCTAGCCATCCTTGTAATACTGCCGTGATTGGAAAATTCCAACCTGTACCTGGAATCTGCTGCTATCCCTGTTTATCACTCGTTCCTCGAAATACGAGTCTTCTTTGAGCTCTTTTCACTGACTCATAAAAAAATGAAAAGTTTGCCGAGTTTTGGCCTTCCAGCTCGTTAAAAGGACTGGAAGAGCTATCCCTCCTTTATATTTTAATCTTTTTGGACCTGAGGGATTATTGCACAAAAAGATCGAGCGCTTGTCTAGTTCGGCTCGATAAAGATATCGAACATTCATCCCTTCTGTATTGTTTTATACTTTTTCGGACTTAAGGGATTAGATGACGAAAAAGGACCCCGGGAGTCCACTTTATGTACCCTTTTCAGACTCTCTAAAAATGAAAAGGACCGAGTTGTCTTTGTCCCTGGGCTCATTAAAAATATTAGATAGCGACAAACTTGTCTTTAGACGAGAACGAGTTTCCCTATCGCTAAACTCGTTAAAACATAGCGATGGGCTTGCCCGAAGGGTAGGTTATAGAACAAGCATATGTTATCCTCCTCAAGCTTGACA
Source organism: Pinus tabuliformis (assembly GCA_031772625.1). Classification (NCBI taxonomy): domain Eukaryota; kingdom Viridiplantae; phylum Streptophyta; class Pinopsida; order Pinales; family Pinaceae; genus Pinus; species Pinus tabuliformis. Next base: position 410,532,493 of record CM062814.1, read on the forward strand.
AAAATAAAGAGATACTGGTCAGAAATGACTGGGGAAAAATTGGGAAGAACCTCAAAGCTTAATGGTAGCAAGTCGCTCTTGAACATGACACTTTTGCCTCCGTAAATATCGGGTTGGGTTATTATCATTCACCGGTCCCTTCACCATGGTCTCGCCATACCATCCATACATGGGGTAATGCTACCGATCCATCACATCAGTGTCGTTATATGTTCAAGAGATGTCATTCAGAAAGTGTCAACCGGGTCCCATCCACTACCGTACATCATCTTTCATCCTTCCATGACCGCCACCCTGAATCATATTTCACAGATCGTTTTCACCATCATCACTAGCTCCGTTCCATGTCACTGATGTGGGATTCATTAAGGCCCTCCTTTGACGGATCACTTCTTGTCGACATCAGCTCATTATCCAAGAAGTTGATCTAGGAACACCCCCTCAGTACTTTGAAGCTTGCATGCCTCAATGGCAAGTTTCTCACTCCCGGTGATAGGTATACATTAATGACCTTCGACCAGGAGACTTTGCGTGGTGTTCGACGTCAGATCCTATATTCACACCACGTGAATTGTGCTGCAGTACCTTGAGGGTCATCATCATTATCGGTGATTCCTCTTGCGCTTGTTAACAGTTTACATTATTGACTGGTAATCAAGCGATGTCTTTCCATGTTCGACTTCAGGAAATTCTCACATGGATCGACTTTTACTAGAGTGAAGATCGGACAAGTTTGAAGACCCCGGATCTAGTTTCATCCATCGGGCTGCGATATATATCCAGGAGATAAAAACATAGACATGTGCAGCAGATGATCATCCTACTAAAAGGACGATAATTAAAAGCAGAGAATTATTAGTCTATTATCAGACGATCGTCTGTTTATGTACAGCAAATGTATTTATAAAGTTGAGCATGGGAAATGCCCGCATCAGCTAGATCATGAAAAGAAAGTATGAAAAGATAATGTATTGTATTGTATTTTGTTACAGGTCACCTCCCGACGATTGAATGAACTTCGGATCCTCCTAATAAAGCATTTCACCCGATAAACGACCTCATACTTTAGGGGGCAACTGTTATAGACATTTTTGTGCCTTACAGCATAGAGCATGAAATGTCAATAATCTAAGGGATCCAAAGTCCCTAAACATGTTGTTCTTACCCTTAGAGGAACAAGGTCAGCAAACCACAACACTGCAAATCAGTTCTCCACTGAAAAACACTCAAAAACAGGTCAGTTTTGGATCAAAGCAGCTGCTACACTAGGCATCTGCGCTGAATGTCAAGAGCTCCATGGTGTACCTGCGCTGCATAGCAAGTGCAACAAAGGCTACCTGCGTTGGGCGTACTTTGACATGTGGAGGAATCTTTTTCTCAATGTGCCAGTGCCCAGGAAGCTTCCAAAAAGACACTTGATCATAAGATTCGCCTAATGATGAGTTAAGAGCTTCTAAAACTCCAAGTGGAAGGTAGAAACTCCAAGTGAAGAACTGAAGAACAACTGGAGTTGAAGAGGACAAGTCACACATCAATCTGACTTATCTTCACTCCAAAACTCTATATAAGGATCTCATCCCATGGGATCTAGAGGGCGGAATTTAGTGCAAAGAATTGTTGTTGGTTTACAGTCGAGAGTATTGGGTGATTGCTTGAGGGAGGTGAAGAAGAGATTTCTCTCCGTCGGGAAGGTGATGCTGGATTGGACCTCTCATGGTTGTATCACCGCCTGAACCTTACTTCCATATATTAATAAAGCATTTGAGGTTCTTCTATTCGCATGTGTTTCAATGGTGTATTGTCTTACTTGCGTCTTTGATTTATGCTAATCCTTGAATCGATTATGAATGCATGCTTCTTGTAGTTTCCTTTTCTTGTCTTATTTGTAGGATCTCGTGTAGCTGGGCCCGTGAAAAGACTTGGAGCTAGGAGCAAGTGGCAAACAAAGGAGATTGGATCGACCATTTGCGCAAGACATTGGTAAGTGGATCTCTCCCTTTTATCTCTTGCATGTCATAAAGAAGAAACTTTAGATAGCTTTGCTTTCAGCTGTTGCTAAGGAACTGTCACCCTTAGAGTGGGTTAGGGTCATTCCGAGTTGGATACTTTCCCCCACAACAATATGGGACTCATTCCTCCCTATTTTCAAGCTCCCTCAAGTTAACCAATTCCCTGATTTGATCCATCTGTGTGCTGAAAATTATGACCCCACTCAGAGGGTAGTTCTTGACCCTTCAGGATCAGCTGTGTTTTATGTCACCCCAGAAGCTATCGAGGATATGCTCTGCTTCAAGACTGAGAAGAAACTGGTCCCTCTATCACTTGTAGACCTGATAAATCGAGGAGCCAGAATGACAGATGCTCAGGTCACCAAACTAAACGAGCTATACATTGGCTCTGACTCTGTGAAGTATCCTCCAATCAATCAAGTATACCTCAACGAACTGGGCAGAGATCTGGCAGACATGATTAGTCCCATTCTGGGCTACAACTCCATTGAGTTTGTTGATCAAACTGTGCTGGTAATCATGCTCATGTTTGCTCCTGGCAAGTCTCTTATCTGCTATGACTATGCCACCTATATAGCAGATAAAATACATGAGCAACTAATGAACCTGGCAAGAGAAAGAGTGTTCAGGTATACATCCTACATTTACCACTTGATCTTATATCATCAACATCAGAAATTCTCTTTCCCAATCAAAAGAGAGGATGCCCAAGGCAATCCAAGATCAGTGGTCTATTGGTCATTTGTTTTCCACTGTAGAGGTGAAACTCCTTATACTTATTGTGAGTTCATAGATCAGTTCATCCACCCAACTATGTCAATGATGATGGGCTCACCTCCTCCAAGGCTCATAGATGAAATGCAAAGTATCCTGCAGTTATCCAAATCATACAGCATTGGGGACTAGTACTTTTATCAGCACCACACTGTCATCAGGATGTATGGGTGTGAACTGCCTCCCTACAGACTACCGAGATATGTGCCTATGAGGCTATTTGCCCTAGAATACTTCAGGCAGTTTGGCAATGTTGATGTGCTTCACTTTTCAGGCAAAGGCAAGAAAGCACAGTTGAAAGTCAGGAACCAACTGGGCCACTTTGTCTATAACCAAAGGGAGGAAGGTTGGAGAGAAGCAGACAGGATGCTTGAGTCCCTTGGCCTTCAAACTAGTTTCCTCTGGAAACCTTATGACCCCAACCACTTCATCACTTTGAGAAGGCTCAGATATAGGCTCTCTGGCTATGATCATGTAAATATCCCTCACATTGAAAAACATGCAAACCAAGCAAAATGGAGGAGAGGAACCCTAGAAGAGTCGGTTACACAAGAAGAGTTGAATCAAAGAGCGGTGAGGAATCTTAAAAAGATGGCTAACCTTGAACTTTGTTCACAGGTGTTTTCACTGCCAAGCACACAAGTGGGAGCAGTTGCATCCTCCTCGACTGTAAATCAGCAAGCACCCAAAGCCACTGAAGATATATCTAGCAAGGGCAAGGAAAAAGAAATGGATACTGAACAGCCACAGCATGAGAAGGTGCAGCAACAGGTACAACAACAACGACAGGAATTGCAGCAAGAAGAAGGGCAGCATAACAAAGAGCAGCCCCCACAGCAAGAAGGGGCAGTTAAGGCCCCAATGTCCACAGAACAGCAGGCACAAAATACGGTGCCTCCTAGGCAAGAAACATCAGTTGATGCATCAATCCTCCAAACTCCACAAAAGGAGGATACTAGCAGAAAAACGGACAGAGAGACTCCCTTGACCACATCATAAAGTCATGGTGAGAAAAGACAGAGATTAAACCCTTTCTCTGATGAGGAAATGCCAACAGGGTAGTCTCTGGGCATGGGCCCACCTAGCAGGGAAGCATCTGCAAGTTCCTTCCAAGAGGAACAAAACAGAACTGTGGGAGGAGAAGTCAGCTCCTCTAGCCAGCAGAGGGAGGGTGAACTGAGCATCAAAAAGCAATTTATAGACATAAAGAAAAGGAGTGAGCCCATAAAAATACAGCTGTATAATCATTTGCTGAAGATGGCTCCCACCAACCAGCAAAGACTGATGTCTGCTTTTGATGCCAGTGAAGGCAAGATGATCATGAGCCATTTCTTACCAGCTGTAGCACAGCCCCAGTCTCATGCAGATTATATAAGGACCAATCTTGAGGTCCTTGCCAAAGACATCCACCCAATGGATAAAATTGAGTTGCACAAACAAACAGGTGAGATGGTCTATGCCTCCTTGGCAGACAAAACCTTGGACAATTATAGGCTGGAAAATAGCCTTAATAATACAGCTGCCCAACTTGAGTTGGAAAGGGCATCATCACAGGCTAAGGACAACAGAATTAGGTCCTTAGAAGATATAATTATTGAGATTGGGCATGATCCCAAAGATATCAAGGGCATCCAGGAGATATTGAAGTTAAGGGATGCAGACATGGCTGCTTTGAAGAAAAAGATAAAAATGCCAGCCACAATCCACCCTCAAACAGATGAGGTTGCCCAGCAGAGGCATGATAAAGAAGCCACAGATTTGCTGGTGTCTCTCTACAAGCAGCTTATCCAGACACAAGAAAAGCTGGGAGAATCAGAGGCTGCACAGGCAGCACTACAGGCAGCTTTGAAGCAAAGCGAAGAAGGGCAGACCTCCCAGCCTCCTCCTGAAGTAATAAACCTTGAGGAAAATTCTCCAATCACAGTTCCTCCTCCTCAACAAGCAGAACAGGCAACAACATCCACTTCAGAAGCACCACCAGCAACAGAGCAGGCCCCAAGCCTGGACATGCAAAAGCTGAGGAATGAGATCCAGGCCTTGGAAGCTCAAATGACAGAGCTGAATGAGACCAGGGATAAATTGGCCAAAGTGAATGACAGATATGACAAATCCAAGCAGTCTGTGGCAGAAAAGGGCAGGGAGATAAAAGCCCTTAAAGATAGAATCAAAGAGCTAGAGAATGAGCTCAAATTAGATAAGGTGGTGGCTGAGCTTAAAATAGTGCTGTGGGCCAACATTGGCCAATCTATTAATGAGAAATGCCAATATATTGAAACAATCCATGAGCAGTTAGAGCTCATTCCAAAAGCACAAACTGAGATTCAAAGATCAAGAGCTGCTCTAAGCAACATGCCTGAAATAGCCACCAGGATGATCAATGTGCTTAACAATAGGACAAGCACTCAGTTGGCTGCCATGGGAATTTCAAACAGAACTGAGCACATTCAGTTAATCAAGAGGGTTCTCACACTGAGAAACTTAGTGCAGACATTGGAAAGAAGAACCCAGGACATGCAGACTGAGGTGAACAGGTTTTTGGAGAAGTTTCAGGTGTTAGAAAAAAGAGGGCTCCCTAGCTTACTGAACAGCGCAGGGAGATTGTTCACACATGACCTGTATGCCAAAAGGGTTAACACATTTGCCACAAGTCAAATCAATGAGAAGCCCAGCACCTTAGAGGAAACAGGGCCAGCCACAGGACAGACTCTCTACAACAGAGTAGAAAATTTATTTTTTATAATGAATGAAATCAAACACCTGTTTGAGGCGCCTCCCAATTTTTATAAGTATACAGAGGTAGAGGAGACTATGGATGCCATTCTCAGACATCAACTACCTACACTAGAATGGTGGACCAAGGCCATACAAACTATTTTATAAACAAGGTGCCATTCAACAAATTTTGATCATCAAAAATGCAAATTGTCATACACAGGACAGTTTAAAAAGAATCAGCATGCATTAAAGATTAAAGTTGAGCCAACTCAGCAGAAATTTCGGCCAACAAAGCAAAGTAGGAAGCTACAGGTGTCCAGGCCGAGAAGCTACAGCAGAGCAGCTCCAAAAGCGCATTTCTCAGCATTTATGCAGATCACTCCAACCGACTCAATGGCCTCCAAAGGCCAAAATATCTTCTGACAAGCATAAAGATGCATTTACTTTGTATTCAATGATGTAATAAATTTCTGATCTAAATATCTTGAAAAGTTGGTGAAGATATTTCATTTCTCAGATGACTCAATGCCTGAGATATTCTGTAATACGTTTTGTATATATTTGCCCCTCGCATAAGCTTGAGGGGTTGTTGTTGATTTCTCCTGAAGAAGTTCTTATGATGTAATCCTTTCAGAGTTCAATAAAGAAAGTGATGGAATTTCTCGAATTTCTGAAGTGTTGAATGCGTTCTGGTGTCTGTTGAAAACTGTTGGATTCCTGTGTATTTCACAATACAATAAGTTTCTGTAACTCTCTTTGTTATGTATTTTCGATCTATTAAAATCCGTATATGTTTCTAATTTCTAAGTGTTTGACAACAAAGAAAAAGAATAACCTTCAGGACTTATTCATGCAATACCCTGAGTTCAATCTGTGTTGTTAATGAATGTTTTTCTTCAGCTATAATCTTGATAAGTGTAATTCTTAATTGCTGCACTTTCAGAATATATCTTTCACAGTGACCTTTGTTTCAGGAATTCAAGTTTGCTCCTGTGCCACATGTTTCACTTTCACATCACCAGCTTAATAGAGAATTCTTAATTGCTTTCTGTTGGCTGACCATACCTCACCACTTAAGTTTAAATTTGTTTGTTTGAGATATACAATAGGCCCTGCAATTCGAACATCATCACTCCAGCATTTCAAAGCATTTCATAGCTCTAGACTCCATTGCCCAATGTTATACTACTCTCTGAAAACTACATCTTAAGCCCTGAAAGAAATCCTTCAACCAAAATATAAACCAAAACCTGAGCATAATAACTAGCCTAAAAATCCTATCATAACAGAGACAAATTATAAAGAGAGAGCCCTCTCTGATTACAGTTTGGCTAGAAACTGTGGTCCAAAGATTGGTTAGTGTTTACCCCGGCCGTATTCCCTTGGGAGTCATAGGGAACAACCTGGGTGTTAACATAATTGGCGACTCCACTGGGGACTTCTTAGGATTTTCCAATTTCTATACATCTCTCAAAGCTGCAAATCAAGCCTGAAATCAGTCAGGAGGCCTTCAAAACTGTTTCTGTGTCACATTGACAGCTTTAGGGAAGAGCTTTTCAGTGAGTCTTCATCTCAACTTTGAAATATATATAGCCATTTCAAAATCCTTATCCAGTCCTTGCAGATATAAAAACTTCCTATAAAATCCTAAAAAACAGTTAGAAGCTGGCTCCCAAGAAAAATCCACGGCATACTAGGGAAAATCCTGACCCTAATCCACCCATCATTGTTGATAATCCAAATATCATCCCTAGAAACATTAGGAGACAGCAAAGGCAGGAGCAGCCTGCTGATTTAACCTCAGATTCAGATCATCCCTGCCTTATCTCTACCCCATGCAAGGTCCTTTTCCGGTCTACCCCTAGTTCCCCTAGTTCACCATCCACATCTCAAAGTCCTCCTCTCACATCTTCATCCACTGCACATATACCCATGACCAACACTGAAGGTTCACCCTTACCTATTACCCCTGTGGTACCCACTGTTCCTATTATCTCAGCTACCCCTGTTAATCCTCTAAACCCCATAAATATGGCTAACAGATATGCACCCTTGCAGATACCAGCTAATGCTGCAGCTCTACCCCAAGATTACCAAACCAAAATCTCATGCTTTGACTCCAATGGCCCTCTGATAGCCGTCCAGCATGCAAAAAGGACGCAAGACCATTTTGAGACCTATGAAATAGATGATGACAGTGTCAGAATGAGGATGTTTATTCAAAGCCTAACTGGAGATGTAAGAACTTGGTTTAGATCCCTGAATGCAAACTCCATCACAACTCCTGATGAGCTTTATCAAGACTTTACTAGCAGATGGGAAAAGAAGAAGGATCCTCTGCACATACTTGGTGAATATGACACTATCAAAAGAGGTCCCCAAGAGACTGTTTTGGAGTACTGTGCAAGATTTAACAATGTATATAACGCAATCCCACAAAATTTAAGACCCCCTCCTGATTTAGCTTTGTACAAATTCCCTGATGGTTTTGACCCTGACATGGCCTATCAGTTGAAGGAAAGAGATCCTCAATCCCTTGCAGAGGCCCAAAGGGTTGCTGTTACAGTGGAAGCCAACCTAACTGCCAAAAGAAACAGAGCAAGGTTAGAAAAAGGACTGTTTTCAAAGAGGAACCCTCTGCCTTTGATCAGAAGCTGGATGCAATACTCACTGGAATGAAAAGATTGGGTGATAGGGTGGAATCGGTTGAAAGAAAATCATCATGGGAAGCACCACAAAACAACCCTCCTAGGAATCCAAATTTTAGGAGAACTCAAAACCCAGGCATTGGCAAAGCCAGTGCTGATCAAGACAGAAGACCCCCTTTCCAAGAAAATTATGCAGAAACTTCCACATCAACCGAGCCCAATGAAGATCCTGAGATTAATTTAATGGGTCTAGATGGTGAAAGTCAAGTTTTCTTAACACAAGAAGATCATGAGGATGATGAAATCAAATTGTTCCAAACTAAATCAGGTGAATCCTTTGACTTTAAACAAGGCTATGACACTGCTGTCTATGAAGTCCATAAACAATACAAGCTGAAGAGCAGAACTGTGAATGTAAATCAGCCTGAAAAGATAAAGGATAATCAGTAGCCTAAAAGAGCCATAGTCACAGAGCCTAATGACAAAACAAATTTACCTGCAGAACAAGTGATTATTGAAGAGATCACTGAACCACTGTCCTTAAAACAGCAGCCTATGGCCACTTCACCCTCTCAACCTAATTTAAATGTTACTCCCCAAGAGATGAGTAAAAGAGACAAGTCCCAAAGTCAAGATAAAAATCAAGAAGAAGATTTAATGAACAAGGAAAGGACGATTATCCATAACCCTAAGACCCAATCTGAAAAACCCTTTGACCTAGAAACTGAAATTGGAAAACTAAAGATAGCAATTCCTCTCTCAGAACTAGCCAAGCATGACATCTATAAACTACAGATCAAGAAGTCCCTTCAACTCACTAGCAACAAAGATGATGTCAATGTGCTGGATGACACCCCAGAATTACTGTTCGGCCCAGAAGTGGATGGAAAAATGGTAGTCACAGGGGTGTTACCTTTCTATGTCAGCTTACATATTCATGATAAAATATTACATAATGCAATGTTTGACTCAGGTGCCTCTCACAATCTCATGCCAAAAGCAGTCATGGAGAGATTGAATCTAGATATAACAAGACCATACAAGGACCTGTTTTCCTTTGACTCCAGCCAAGTCAAGTGTCTGGGTCTCATAAAAGATTTATGTGTGTCTCTGGTTCAATACCCAAACAAAACAATCCTAATGGATGTGGTAGTTGCTAATATCCCACCTATGTATGGGATGCTGTTATCAAGATCATGGGGAGCTAAACTCCAAGGTTCCTTACAATTAGACATGTCATATGCTACCATCTCTGTTTTTTGGCAACCAAAAAGACTATACAGAGAAACACTCATGAAATACATGGTCAGCAGTGAAGAAAAGCCTCAAAACTTTCCCATATATGTTGTCTATTCAGACATAGACTCATACATTCTCTTCAATAACAGCACAACTCCCTCAAAAAATGATGTTGAAACCAAGATATTCATACAAGAGGAAGACTCTGATGAAAAAATTACCACTCATGAAACAACAGTCAATCAATCACTAGACACTGTTGCTACCCTAGTTGTCAAGCATACCCAATCAAATGATGAAACTATCCTAGAAGACAAGCCAGATGAAAAACCAAAACTTCTACTTACATTACCAGCCCATGAACAGATCATTAAATCTCCTTCCCAACAGGATATTCTATGGTTCCTTGAATTTGATGGCTCAGTCAACAAATCGGGGGCAGGAGCTGGAGTTTGGGTACACAATAAAGAAAATAGTCATGCAGAAGGCAGAGCCTATAGATTAAACTTCAAATGTACTAATAACATGGCAGAGTATGAAGCTTTGTTACTAGGCCTCAAGTTAGTAAAGTTCTTACAAGCTGCCAGGGTTTCAATCATGGGTGATTCAGACTTAGTTATCCAACAAGTGAAGGGAAATTTTGTCACCAATGACAAAAGACTAAGGACTTATATGTCTGCTGTTGCTGAGGTACTAAACTTTTTCTCTGAATTCCAAATCACTAAAATTCCTAGAACCCACAATCTGCATGCTCATAGTTTAGCCACCTTTGCAAGTACCTGCAAGCTGCCTTTTGAGCCCCATCATTGTTTTACAACTGAGGTAAAACACAGACCCTCCATTCCAAACAATGTTAATGATTGGAAAGTATTTGAGGATGACAAGCAAATAAACCATTTTTTAACTCTGCAACAAGAATTTGCAGGATTAAATATTGACGCTGATACATCAAGTCAATCACAAATACTTGATACAGCAAGTCAATCACAAATACTTGATACAGCAAGTCCATCACAAATACAGTTTCAAAGAACTACTCACCCAATATCACCTAGAACAGCAAAACAAATGCTAAATCCAACTATTTTCAACAAGGAAAGCATTCAGCAAATTCAATCAATCAATTGTGAAGAAGTGACCAATGCTGAAACTGAAATCATAGAGCTGAAAGACAATTTTCTACCAACAGGCCTAACTCCACTAGAGGAAATCTTTAATTCAAATGATATTCCCAGAAAACCAAAAATGCAGCCATTGAAGAATGCAACATTGGTACCATTGACAAGCCCAAAATAATTAAATTGTCTGCTTCTTTACCTCCTAACCAAAAGCCTAAATACATTGACCTCTTTAAAGAGTTCCAGGATGTTTTTGCATGGAGTTATGAGGACCTAAAATCCTATGATACCTCTGTTATCCAGCATACTATCCCTCTCAAGCCTGATCAAAAACCCTTTAAACAAAAATTGAGGATAATCAATCCAATGCTCCTCCCAGCAATGGAACAAGAGGTACAGAAAATGTTCAAGGCAGGCATCATAGCACCAATCAGATTCTCTGAATGGATCTCCAACTTAGTCCCAACAAGAAAGAAAACTGGTGAAATAAGGTTGTGTGTGGACCTAAGAAATCTGAACCAAGTATCCCTCAAAGACAACTATCCCTTACCCAAGATGGATCACATTCTCCAAAGAGTGGTAGGGGCCTCAAGGATCTCATTACTGGATGGATTTTCAGGCTTTAATCAAATCCTGGTGCACCTTGATGATCAAGACAAAACAACATTCACAACCCCATGGGGAACTTTCAAATATGTAAAGATGCCTTTTGGATTGAAAAATGCAGGGGCAACATTTCAAAGAGCGATGGATATTGCTTTTGACAAGGAGATTCATGACGTTTTAGTCATTTACTTAGATGACCTTACACCTTTCTCAAAATCAGACCAAGAACATATAAAACATTTGAGACAGATCTTCCTAAAATGCAGAAAATATGGAATTTCCTTGAATCCCAAGAAATCCCTGTTTGGTTTAGAGGAAGGTAAACTATTGGGCCACATCATTTCTAAAGATGACATTAGAATTGATCCAGACAGGATACAAGCTATCCTACAAATGCCCCACCCAAGAAATATCAAAGAACTGCAAGGATTCTTGGGAAAGATCAATTTCTTGAGAAGGTTTATCCCAAACTTAGTTGAACTAATCAGATTACTAAATAACATGCTAAAGAAAGATTCAAAAGTAAAATGGACAGTTGAAGCAAATCAAGCCTTTGAAGGTATAAAGCTGGCTCTTACCCAAACCCCAGTCTTGACCAATCCTCAATTTGACAGAGAATTTATCATCTTCTCTTTTTCCTCCCAGCATACTATTGCTGTTGTTTTGTTACAAAAAGATGACCAAGGAAATGAGAAACCAATTGCTTTCTTTAGCAGAGCTCTTAGAGATGCACCTTTAAAATATCAAATCATGGAAAAACAAGCTTATGCTTTGGTTAAGGCCATTAAGGACTTTAGGATTTACATCCTTTATTCACATGTTATAGCTTATGTACCAAGTCCTATTGTCAAAGACATTCTCACCCAAGAAAATTTAGAGGGCAGAAGAGGAAAGTGGATTGCCAACATTTTGGAATTTTATATTGAGATAAAACCTAAAAAATTAATAAAAGGGCAAGGTTTGGCCAAACTAATGACAGAAGCAAATTTCCAAGCCTTAGACATCAACTAGCTGGACAGTGAACCGGAGCTGGCGACTCCAAAGATCAATGTAGCTTTTGAACAATCCCCTTGGTACTCTGATATATGTTATGTATTGAAAAACCTGTGTGCTCCCCCAGGATTGTCCAGAACTAAATGTAGGTTCTTAAAAATGAAAGCTTCTAAATTCTGTGTTATAAATGGAAATCTATTGTGGAAAAACCATGAAGGCATATTGCTAAACTGCCTAATTGAGAATGAAACTGACAATATCATAAAGGAATTTCATGCAGGTGACTGTGGTGGACACTTGTACTGGAAGTCCACTGTGGATAAAATACTAAGGGTTGGTTACTACTGGCCCACCATGTTCTCTGATGTCAAGAAATTCACTACCTCATGTCATAAATGTCAAGTGTTTGAGGGAAAGAGACAGTTGCTGCCACTTCCCTTGAGGCCTATTGCAACAGAGAGACCTTTTCAACAATGGGGCTTGGATTTCATTGGGGAAATTCATCCCTCATCTTCAGGCCAACATAGATGGATTTTAACAGCCACAGACTACTTCACTAAGTGGATTGAAGCTGTTCCATGTAGACAAGAAAATGATTCCACTATCATTCAGATCTTGGAAAACAACATATTGGCTAGATTTGGCTGTCCTGACAAAATAATAACAGACAATGCTGCTGCTTTCAGATCCAAGAAGATGGTGAATTTCTGCCATAAATTTCACATCACCTTGGGCCATTCTACTGCATACTATCCCCAAGGAAATGGCCTTGCTGAGTCATCAAATAAAAGTCTGGTAAACATCATAAAGAAAGTGCTAGAAGAGAACAAAAAGAATTGGCATAAGAAGCTTGTGAATGTTCTATGGGCAGATAGACTAACAACCAAGAGATCAATTGGAAGTAGCCCATATGAGTTGGTTTATGGATTGGAAGCCAAATTTCCCTCATCACTAGGGGTACCTTTTATGAAACTTCTTCAAGAAGGCCAAGCTGAACCAAATGATATGCAAAGAAGAATCAATCAAATCTTATGTTTACAGCAAACTAGAGACCAAGTTTTCAGCAGAGTTCAAGTCCTACAAGAAAAATTAAAGAAGGCCTTTGACAGAAGAACCAAGGCAGAAGATTTCAACATTGGTGACAAAGTCCTCAAGTGGGATTCAAGAAGAGAGGATAAGGGAAACATGGAAAATTTGATTCCCTTTGGAGAGGACCATTTGCTGTCCAAGCAGTACAAGGAAACAATACTTATTTCCTTAAAAGTCTCAATGAAACTGATTTGGATGAAGGTCCTGTGAATGGCAGGATGCTGAAGCACTATTTTGAATATCACCCATAAGTGCAACCTGAGTTTTCCCTTGTACATATCCAGATGTATATATTATTTTCTGTCAACTTGTAAAAATGCAATTTCTCAACGTTTTCTTAAGCTGCCAGCAAAAGGTAAATAGAATCAGAGGTCCACCAAGAAGAGAAGCACACAATTTTGGCATTTCAAAGCAGCAAGCTTCAAGATTTTGTTAAAGACAGTCAAGGGGCCAGGGAATTCTGACCTGTTGTTCTTGGCCTTTCAAATGAGAAAACCATCCCCATGTGGAGCCACTGTTAGCTACCTATACCAATAGGTCTCATATTTCATGATTGGAAATGAAAAGGTCCAAATATGCTCTGCTTTGATGATTCAAAGATCACATATTTCCAAGAGAATACAATCTGTGCTTATAGCTTGATGTGGACTCAAATTTTGATGGATGGTCCAACAGCCTAATCTGGATCATGCCATGTTTTGAATTTTCAGTTGTAGAATAGAGAAAGAAGTCTGTCCAAACTGTTTAATCTTGGCAAACAAGTAGTTTAGGTAGAGAAGAAAGGTTCCCAACAGCTTAATCTGGGACCTTGGAAGAAATAAGGGTAGAAGTAGATAGAGAAACCAAAGAAAAAGCCAAAGAAAAGAAAAGGCAAATAAGGGTCTGCAAGCCTAAGTGCACCCTCCAAGAAGAAACAAAAAATGCTAGGCAAGTAGATGGGTACGCAGTTGGGGTTGCAGAAATTTCACTCCTTACAAGTGAAGGTATGTTAGCTTTGTTCACAAAGAAAAATAAATGAACAGAGAAGGCGTTCCTCTCTATCAGGTTGCAACAAGAAAAGAGGCATGTCTAACTTCCCAATATTCCCCTCTCCATTCATTACTAACATCCCCTCATCAGTTGATATTCATGAAAGAATTGGTGGTTTTAGTGGTTCTTAGTCCTATTAGAAGCCACATTTCTTGTCTAAAACTCTTTTCATTTTGATCTACTCCTTAAGCTAAGTTATTTTCAAAAATACTTAGTGTTATCTCCCCCTCATCCACTCCTTTCATCCATTTTAACCCTAACTCTATTATATAATTCCCCTATGATTCCCTTTTCCCTAGTATTATAACACCATGGTGTATAAACCCCAAATTTTGTATAAATATCCCTCCCCTTGGCATTATAGTCATATGCCCTCTGTCAGGGATCAAAATGACATCTGGTCACTTTGATAAACCTAAGCCTAACCCCCCTTCCCCTCTTCTGAATTCATTTGGCCCCTTGAAACCCTCATTTGCCAAAGAAAACCTTATAAAAGACCTTGTCCTACCTATACCCGCTTTAATTTGCAAAGATAAATAAAAAACCCACTTTTCTCGTTTATCCAAAGTATGGGCGGCGGGTTATTTTTATATTTTTATATTGAATAGACATTAAAAAACCTTTGTAAATCCACCTATACCAAGAGGTCTCCGCCAAGCACTGATCTCGAAAATAAATATTAAAATAATCCCGCCCCTTGTCATATCCACCGATCATCTCAACGACCCGTCAACCGTCCGATCGAGCGCTTTTGATCGGACGGCCTTAATCCATATCGGACCGGCCCCGACGTCCGACAGATACCTTCCGATATCTGTCAGAGGGTGACGTCAGGCCTCCGCCACCCGTCATCCCCACAGCTCATCGGAGGTACGCCTGACAAATCCCTCTTCCGTATCATAAGCGGTGCGATGAGAAACCGCTAACCGTTTCCGGTTTTGGTCAATCCGCCCAGCCAGCGTCACCACCACGTCATACCCACGTCAGTGCCACCCCGCCGTCGCGTCAGCCCCTGCGTCCGCCCCCGCGCTGATATGTCCGCCACCTCATCATATCCGTGGACCAATCAGAGCCTGCCACCTCACCCGATGACGTCATGCTGACGTCATCCGACCTTGACCCCACCTGATGACGTCATGCTGACGTCATCCAAAAAACGCGCCAATATGCCAAAAATCCATATTTAGGCCAATTTTCGCGTTTTTTCATACTTTTTCCCCCAAGAGCTGCTGCTTTCTCTGCATGATTTTACGTCCAAATTATACCACCTTTGCTGAAATCAATTCGGGGACCTCCGGCGCGCCATTCCCTCAGTTGTTCGTGACCATTGCTCGCTCTTTACCAGGTATTTTCCATTATAAATCATTCATATGCCTACTTTGTCTGTGAATTCCCTCAAAAGAGCTTAAACGACAAAAAACTCACAAAATTCACCGGCGAAATCTTGGTGCCTAGCCCCCATTTACAACTGTGAGCTCGAAAAACACTAGCTGAGCCTTGTTTGCCCACATTTTCCCAAAAAAATGTACTCTGTTCGCGCAATCGTGAAACAACTTACTCAGACTGTACCTACCTGTTAAAAAAGGCAAATTGAGACCACACATTGGTCTTATTTGCGCTTCAAACAGTATTTCAATTGCTGTAGCGGTTTCACTCATCCTCTGTCCCATACAATTCACATTTTTTCCATTAAAGAAAAACTCTTTTGTGTTTCTCTGCATAGTAACTCCATCCATAATCTTAGGTGAAATCATGGATCCACCAGTAGCTCCAATAGCATTGAACATTGCTCCATTAAATGCCCCTCAGAGACAATTGGAATGGCAGTCTCTGGCAGACATGGACTATCAGATTTCAGAGGAAATGTTGATGGGTACTAAGTTCCACATCCACCTGCTCAATGAATTGAAGGCCAAGCATGAGGCTGGAACAGATGTGCTGGGCATATGGGACTCATTCCTCCCTATTTTCAAGCTCCCTCAAGTTAACCAATTCCCTGATTTGATCCATCTGTGTGCTGAAAATTATGACCCCACTCAGAGGGCAGTTCTTGACCCTTCAGGATCAGCTGTGTTTTATGTCACCCCAGAAGCTATCAAGGATATGCTCTGCTTCAGGACTGAGAAGAAACTGGTCCCTCTATCACTTGTAGACCTGATAAATCGAGGAGCCAGAATGACAGATGCTCAGGTCACCAAACTAAACCAGCTATACATTGGCTCTGACTCTGTGAAGTATCCTCCAATCAATCAAGTATACCTCAACCAACTGGGCAGAGATCTGGCAGACATGATTAGTCCCATTCTGGGCTACAACTCCATTGAGTTTTTTGATCAAACTGTGCTGGTAATCATGCTCATGTTTGCTCCTGGCAAGTCTCCTATCTGCTATGACTATGCCACCTATATAGCAGATAAAATACATGAGCAACTAATGAACCTGGCAAGAGAAAGAGTGTTCAGGTATACATCCTACATTTACCACTTGATCTTATATCATCAACATCAGAAATTCTCTTTCCCAATCAAAAGAGAGGATGCCCAAGGCAATCCAAGATCAGTGGTCTATTGGTCATCTGTTTTCCACTGTAGAGGTGAATCTCCTTATACTTATTGTGAGTTCATAGATCAGTTCATCTACCCAGCTATGTCAATGATGATGGGCTCACCTCCTCCAAGGCTCACAGATGAAATGCAAAGGATCCTGCAGTTATCCAAATCATACAGCATTGGGGACTGGTACTTTTACCAGCACCACACCGTCATCAGGATGTATGGGTGTGAACTGCCTCCCTACAGACTACCCAGATATGTGCCTATGAGGCTATTTGCCCTAGAATACTTTAGGCAGTTTGGCAATGTTGATGTGCTTCACTTTTCAGGCAAAGGAAAGAAAGCACAGTTGAAAGTCAGGAACCAACTGGGCCACTTTGTCTATAACCAAAGGGAGGAAGGTTGGAGAGAAGCAGACAAGATGCTTGAGTCCCTTGGCCTTCAAACTAGTTTCCTCTGGAAACCTTATGACCCCAACCACTTCATCACTTTGAGAAGGCTCAGATATAGGCTCTCTGGCTATGATCATGTAAAGATCCCTCACATTGAAAAACATGCAAACCAAGCAAAATGGAGGAGAGGAACCCTAGAAGAGCTGGTTACACAAGAAGAGTTGAATCAAAGAGCGATGAGGAATCTTAAAAAGATGGCTGACCTTGAACTTTGTTCACAGGTGTTTTCACTGCCAAGCACACAAGTGGGAGCAGTTGCATCCTCCTCGACTGTAAATCAGCAAGCACCTAAAGCCACTGAAGATATATCTAGCAAGGGCAAGGAAAAAGAAATGGATACTGAACAGCCATAGCATGAGAAGGTGCAGCAACAGGTACAACAACAACGACAGGAATTGCAGCAAGAAGAAGGGCAGCATAACAAAGAGCAGCCCCCACAGCAAGAAGGGGCAGTTAAGGCCCCAATGTCCACAGAACAGCAGGCACAAAATACGGTGCCTCCTAGGCAAGAAACATCAGTTGATGCATCAATCCTCCAAACTCCACAAAAGGAGGATACTAGCAGAAAAAGGGACAGAGAGACTCCCTTGACCACATCAGAAAGTCATGGTGAGAAAAGACAGCGATTAAACCCTTTCTCTGATGAGGAAATGCCAACAGGGAAGTCTCTGGGCATGGGCCCACCTAGCAGGGAAGCATCTGCAAGTTCCTTCCAAGAGGAACAGAACAGAACTGTGGGAGGAGAAGTCAGCTCCTCTAGCCAGCAGAGGGAGGGTGAACTGAGCATCAAACAGCAGTTCATAGACATAAAGAAAAGGAGTGAGGCCATAAAAATACAGTTGTATAATCATTTGCTGAAGATGGCTCCCACCAACCAGCAAAGACTGATGTTTGCTTTTGATGTCAGTGAAGGCAAGATGATCATGAGCCATTTCTTACCAGCTGTAGCACAGCCCTAGTCTCATGCAGATTATATAAGGACCAATCTTGAGGTCCTTGCCAAAGACATCCACCCAATGGATAAAATTGAGTTGCACAAACAAACAGGTGAGATGGTCTACGCCTCCTTGGCAGACAAAACCTTGGACAATTATAGGCTAGAAAATAGACTTAATAATACAGCTGCCCAACTTCAGTTGGAAAGGGCATCATCACAGGCTAAGGACAACAAAATTAGGTCCTTAGAAGATATAATTATTGAGATTGGGCATGATCCCAAAGATATCAAGGGCATCCAGGAGATATTGAAGTTAAGGGATGCAGACATGGCTGCTTTGAAGAAAAAGATAAAAATGCCAGCCACAATCCACCCTCAAACAGATGAGGTTGCCCAGCAGAGGCATGATAAAGAAGCCACATATTTGCTGGTGTCTCTCTACAAGCAGCTTATCCAGACACAAGAAAAAGCTGGGAGAATCAGAGGCTGCACAGGCAGCACTACAGGCAGCTTTGAAGCAAAGAGAAGAAGGGCAGACCTCCCAGCCTCCTCCTGAAGTAATAAACCTTGAGGAAACTACTCCAATCACAGTTCCTCCTCCTCAACAAGCAGAACAGGCGGCAACATCCACTTCAGTAGCACCACCAGCAACAGAGCAGGCCCCAAGCCTGGACATGCAAAAGCTGAGGAATGAGATCCAGGCCTTGGAAGCTCAAATGACAGAGCTGAATGAGACCAGGGATAAATTGGCCAAAGTGAATGACAGATATGACAAATCCAAGCAGTCTGTGGCAGAAAAGGGCAGGGAGATAAAAGCCCTTAAAGATAGAATCAAAGAGCTAGAGAATGAGCTCAAATTAGATAAGGTGGTGGCTGAGCTTAAAATAGTGTTGTGGGCCAACATTGGCCAATCTATTAATGAGCAATGGCAATATATTGAAACAATCCATGAGCAGTTAGAGCTCATTCCAAAAGCACAAACTGAGATTCAAAGATCAAGAGCTGCTCTAAGCAACATGCCTGAAAATAGCCACTAGGATGATCAATGTGCTTAACAATAGGACGAGCACTCAGTTGGCTGCCATGGGAATTTCAAACAGAACTGAGCACATTCAGTTAATTAAGAGGGTTCTCACACTGAGAAACTTAGTGCAGACATTGGAAAGAAGAACCCAGGACATGCAGACTGAGGTGAACAGGTTTTTGGAGAAGTTTTAGGTGTTAGAAAGCAGAGGGCTCCCTAGCTTACTCAACAGTGCAGGGAGATTGTTCACACATGACCAGTATGCCAAAAGGGTTAACACATTTGCGACAAGTCAAATCAATGAGAAGCCCAGCACCTCAGAGGAAACAGGGCCAGCCACAGGACAGACTCTCTACAACAGAGTAGAAAATTTATTTTTTATAATGAATGAAATCAAACACCTGTTTGAGGCGCCTCCCAATTTTTATAAGTATATAGAGGCAGAGGAGACTATGGATGCCATTCTCAGGCATCAACTACCTACACTAGAATGGTGGACCAAGGCCATACAAACTATTTTATAAACAGGGTGCCATTCAACAAATTTTGATCATCAAAAATGCAAATTGTCATACACAGGACAGTTTAAAAAGAATCAGCATGCATTAAAGATTAAAGCTGAGCCAACTCAGCAGAAATTTCAGCCAACAAAGCAAAGTAGGAAGCTACAGGTGTCCAGGCTGAGAAGCTACAGCAGAGCAGCTCCAAAAGCGCATTTCTCAGCATTTATGCAGATCACTCCAACCGACTCAGTGGCCTCCAAAGGCCAAAATATCTTCTGACAAGCATACAGATGCATTTAATTTGTATTCAATGATGTAATAACTTTCTGATCTAAATATCTTGAAAAGTTGGTGAAGATATTTCATTTCTCAGATGACTCAACGCTTGAGATATTTTGTAATACGTTTTGTATATATTTGCCCCTCGCATAAGCTTGAGGGGTTGTTGTTGATTTCTCCTGAAAAAGTTCTTATGATGTAATCCTTTCAGAGTTCAATAAAGAAAGTGATGGAATTTCTCGGATTTCTGAAGTGTTGAATGCGTTCTGGTGTCTGTTGAAAACTGCTGGATTCCTGTGTATTTCACAATACAATAAGTTTCTGTAACTCTCTTTGTTATGTATTTTCGATCTATTAAAATCCGTATATGTTTCTAATTTCTAAGTGTTTGACAACAAAGAAAAAGAATAACCTTCAGGACTTATTCATGCAATACCCTGAGTTCAATCTGTGTTGTTAATGAATGTTTTTCTTCAGCTATAATCTTGATAAGTGTAATTCTTAATTGCTGCACTTTCAGAATATATCTTTCACAGTGACCTTTGTTTCAGGAATTCAAGTTTGCTCCTGCGCCACATGTTTCACTTTCACATCACCAGCTTAATAGAGAATTCTTAATTGCTTTCTGTTGGCTGACCATACCTCACCACTTAAGTTTAAATTTGTTTGTTTAAGATATACAATAGGCCCTGCAGTTCGAACATCATCACTCCATCATTTCATAGCTCTAGACTCCATTGCCCAATGTTATACTACTCTCTGAACACTACATCTTAAGCCCTGAAAGAAATCCTTCAACCAAAATATAAACCAAAACGTGAGCATAATAACTAGCCTAAAAATCCTATCATAACAGAGACAAATTATAAAGAGAGAGCCCTCTCTGATTACAGTTTGGCTAGAAACTGTGGTCCAAAGATTGGTTAGTGGTTACCCCGGCCGTATTCCCTTGGGAGTCATAGGGAACAACCTGGGTGTTAACAGTGGCTAAGGTGCTGAAATTGTCGAACGAAGCTCTAGGCAATTCAATATACCATTTTGCCGCCGGACCCATTAATGTCCTCTGAAAAAGGCGAAGCCTTATCGAATCATCGTTTAGGGTGTTTGATGAACACCATAGATGAAATGTCATCACGTGATTCAATGGGTCTTCACCTGGATTTCCATTAAATTTAGGAATGTCCGATGGAAGTTTCTGAGGAATTGCTGGCCACCAAGGGGCGTAAGCAATTAGATCGTTTGTTAACTGGTGTAAATCGGGTAACTCTAAAGTTTCCACGAATGGTAACTGTTGATTCAGGTTAGATGAAGCATACCCAGGGTACGATGGAATTGCCTGAGCAGTTGGCCTTTGCATACCAGCATAATGTAATTGATGCTGGTATGACTGATATGGTTGGTGGACTTGACCACTGTAAAGTGGTTGATTTTGACCGTTTTAAATGTACGGTTGTCCACTGTTCGCAAAGATCTGCTGCTCAGAACCTTGGTACACTTGTTGGAATTGTGGTTGTTGGTATTGCACCAGCCACGGTTGTGAAGCCATGTTCTATTGTGCTATACTAACCGTCGGACCAAGGTGTGGGGTAATTGTACCCGTTTGGACCTGTGTCGCCCCACCAGTTGGCGATTGTGGTTGAGTCACAGGGTCAAGGGGTTGTTGCATCACAACCTGAGAAATCTGAGGTTGACATACAACAGGCATCGTTTGAACTTGTGACACTGTTACAATAGCTGGTGTTGTCGGGATGTTCGACATAGGTACACATTGTTGCATAGAATACACAACTCTTGGTTGTTGGGGTAGTATAGGTACCCAACCACTTGTCGTAACTCCAGTATAACCTGAATACTATTGAGAACTCCCGTATGGATATCCTCCCGGAGGGGGTAATGAAAGGGCATACTGCCCCCCATACGGTGGTAATCCGGAACTCAAGGGGATTGTTTGCCCTTGGGGACTGGATGGCCCAAATTGACCTCCAAATGGATCAATTTGTCGAGTCTCAACATAAGAGTTGCCGGATATTATTCCAGAAGAACAAACAGGAACGTACCACACTGTCGAAATAGTCCCTGGATGGGCTCCTTCTAGCGGTTGTGAGCTAGTCGGGACAGATGGTACGCCGGCAAACATTGTCGGAGTGACGGCAGGGAGTTCTGCCGTCACTGTGTCATTTGACACAGTCCTAGATGTTGACGGTTGTTCAGACATTTTGAGTCTATCCAAAAGATCACCTAGCGATTCTACAGGAACTTCCACTGGTGGTAGACTAACTTCTGATGTCGAAGGAAATAGAGTGACCCCGACTCCAAAATGTGTTGGAGTACTTGCTTGCGGATCTTCTACAATTTCCTCTATCGCAATCAAACGAGGTGGAAGGGGAAGACCGTCAGGTCCGTAAAATATTTCTGGTGCCGAAGAAGGGGTTGAATCGACGGCGACATATGTTTGAGGGGCAAGGCTTTCTGAACCGGTTGCAGATGGAACTGGTTCAGTAACGCAAGTATTTGCTCTCAGACTAGGATCAGTATCACTGTCCCTCTGTGGCTGTTGAACTTCTTCTATAGAGGCAGGGTTTCCAGAAATGTTTGGAGTAACCGGAATCTCGGATGTTGTCGGAACACTTGTTCTAACTTTGATAGGAGATTTCGAACCGGTTAAACGAGTTCGCTTTGTCCGTACTATTTTCGATTCTGGAGACAAAGACGGTTGACTCGTAAGCCTCCGCGAACGAAGGGGTTTCAATTGAATTTCTTCCACGATTATGGATTACTCGATCAACCCAAATACAAAAGGGGAAAGTGTGTTTCCGGATTAAATGAATTTTTTAGACGCTTTAGACACAACTTGCTTTTTCAATTTTAAAGAGTCGAGAAAAAGCTAAAGATGACTCTAGTCTCCTTCGATGTTTTAACGAGCCCGAAGTGACAAATGCTTAGATGGACTTTTTCTGTTATAGAATCTCAAAAAGGCCAAAAGGAACTGCTCTGGAGTTCTAGGTAGAGGGTGTGCCAAACTTTTCGCAAAACTGCAGAATACTTTTTAGGGTACGGGCAGTCAATCTTCCTGAATGCTGTGTTCAGTGCATTGCGATCAGTAGGGCGGCCGACACGGCTTCCTATGGATAAAGGTTATATTCCTATAGGGGTCTCCCAATATATACGCGACGGTACGTGGGAGCACAATCCGTACTGGCACTTATCGTCTCTCAGGAGGAATCACCCAACCATTAGTGAGGCGACCAGTGACCAGGTTTTACGACGCCGGAACACGTCTCTAGCCTAGACCTCAATGTTGTGCGTTATGTTACAAAGCGTTGTTAAGTTCATTCAATTTATTTTAGGTTGATCTTTCTTAGAAGTTTGCCTTTTTGGATCACCACGAGATGTATGATACAATTCCTAAATGCAGTCTAAAGATGATAAGCAAGCTTTTATATCTTTTCAACAATGAAAATCCTAGCTACAAGGGGAAAAGAAAGACACCATCTTTTCTCAAAGAGCATAGAGCACACAGTAATGCACTTTTCCCTAAATCAACATACAAACTGTCAAAATGCAAATGCACATATGCATGTATTTGTTTTCACTTTCTTAATATTGATGCCTAAAAAGAAAGCTGTTGTACAAATTTGAATTCGATTTCAACTGAAAAACACAAACAAGTTCCTTTTTCGAACTCAAAAAGACGATTACGAAACTTTATGATTTACTTGTTTCGACACTTGAAATGCATAAATTCAAACCAAAAGACAAAATTAAAAGCTAAATCAACTGTGAACAACAAACAAACTCACTCCTAAGATCAAAATGACACTTACGACAGGTCTAGATCTAAGGGCGACAATATGACTAGTTTACTTTTGTAATGGGAAACTGCAAATGATGTAACAAATACACAAAGAACAAATACATCTTCTTTATACAACCAAGGCAGAATTGAGGCAAAGAAAAGGGGTTTCAGATAGGTACACTGACTGATAACAGGCTGCAAGAAACAGAGATAAAACTGAGCAAAAGGAAGCAGGGAACCACAGCTGCACAAGGCAAAGACGGATCAGCGCACCCTGAACAAAGAGAAACTGAATTTCAGCGCAGGTAGCCTTCACGGGACCTGCGTTGAAATGCAGAACCTCTTCACAGAGTCTGCGCTGAAGCAGAAACGAGAGTTGTTTCTGGGTTCTGGGTTACAGTTTACAGTTTAATCTACAATTTTTGGCTGGATAAAAGCTATCAATTAGGTACAATTAGAAGGATGAGATATAGGAGGACTAAGATCTATCACAAAGGGCTGTTAGAGCACTTGTGGATCAGCTGTTCAGATCATAAACAGTCCCAATGAGTGGACTAGAGTAGCTGATCTCTACTTTGCATTTGTGAATGGAAAATGCAGTTTGATTCGGCACTCTTGAGTTTATGAAATGAATAGCAATAGAAACACAAATAAACTAACAATATACTTTCCCCAGTGGAGTCACCATTTTGTTGTTGGGAAAAGTATCGAATTCGGAATGCCCCTATCCCACTCTAAGAGGTGATAGTGCCTTAGCAACAAACAAGGAAAACTATCTAAGTATTCTTCTTTATGAGATGTAAATAGAGAAAGAAGGATGTAACTAACCGATGTCTTCCGCTAGTTTGTCGATCCAATCACTCTCTCTTTTTGTTCGCTTCCCGCTGCCTGCTCTTTCACTGGTCCAGCTTCACCCAGTTGCTGCAAGACCACAAGAGAGGAAAACTACACAAAAGATATAGATTCACATTCATAACTAGTTTAGGATCAGATATAAACTAAATATGCAAATATAACAAAACATCATTGAAATACAAGCATATAGGAGAAACTCAAATAGCTTCATTGATACGATAACAAGGTTCAAGAGGAGATACAACCAAGTGAGTCCCGATCCAGCATCTACCTCCCAGCAAAGGAATCCATTCCTCTCCTCCAACAAAGCATAAATCACCCAATGTACTAATCTCCATCTCAAACCAACAACAATTCTCTGCAAAGTACAAAATTCCAGCCTCCTGAACCTCTGGGTGAGAGATCCATATATAGATGTAACCAGAGAGGATGAGTCAACTTATGTTTTGACTTGTGGCTTCTCTCTTCCAGTTCTTGCTTCCACTTGGAGGTTGACAACCTCTTACTCATCACTAGTCGAATCCATTGAGGCAATTGTCATTGGAGAAGATTCTGGAAGCTTCCAGGGTCTTTCTACCTCGTTGAATGAGCTTGCCATTTGTCATTTCCCGCTCAGCGCACCCTGGTAGTGCTTCTACCTGCGTTGCAGTGCACATAGCCAGTGTAACCTCTACATTTCAGCGCAGATAGCTAGTGGAGCCTCTGAATTGATCCTGAATTGACTGTTTCTGAGTTGTTTTTGGTGGAGAACTTCTGGGAGAAGCTGTCATTGGTTGACCTTGTTCCTTTAGGGGTAGGAACAACTTATTTAGGGACTTTGGATCCCTTGGATTATGGACATTTCATGCTCAATGCTGTAAGGCACAAAAATGTCTATAACAATCTTGTCGCCAAGTCATGTTTAGTGTTTGTTCGCAAGGTCACGTATGCACAAATTCACTCACTCCCACACTTAGTCATTTTTATAAAGTTCTGATGACTAGATCATCCTCTAATCGTTGGACCTCCACCCTAGCATTGAGTTAATTGACTATTACATACAATGGCATAGAAGTGTCCAAAAATCCATTTGAATCTCCTCTTCCTGCAAGCTAATAAACCAACCATCCTATTGGTTAACCAGAATGTTTGACTAAGTAGTGACCCCGAGAGTCACTCCCATAAAAATTTGTGCAAAATATGCAGACCTTGCTCACTCTATTGACTAGGGAAACTACACATAAAGGCCAGACAAACACTGAGTTTCTGTCCCTATCACCCTAAAAAAGTTGTATTTTTTCCAGTCAACCACCCAGTCAACCGACCAACTGTTCACCTAGAAAACTACACAGATTTCATGACCAGTCCCTCAGCTGCCTAGCATCCCGCTCAGCTCAAAAACTGTGCAGAGGTGATCATTAGGTCATCCTCCTAGCAATTGTGAAGTTTTAATCACCAGAAATTCCACATCCCCCTGCAAGCCCCATGAAAAAATGCACTTTTTTTCTAGGAAAGCATACTGCAACCCACTACTAGCTCCCTAGAGGAATTGCATAGTTTTTGTTTCCAAACTCCTTCGCTGCCCACATTGCTTCCCCCCATAAATTGTACAGATCTTTCCTCCATGTAAGCGAGATCCCTTAGATAGTCTCTCTCGATCTGTATTGTCCATCTCAGTCTCCTAGTGACTTCTGCCCAATTTTCACCAGCAGCACCAGGAGCATGCATCCCAACTTGAAACTTTCCTTATGTAGTTTCATAGAATTTTCCTCTCTCCCAGTCACCTGCATCAAAGAGGGAAAGACAATGCATCATGGTAGACTTGGAGGATTATAGATTTCATATTGTCACATCATGAGTGATTGCAGATACAGGTATATGGATAAAACATGACAAGACGATGGATGGGATGGACAAGGAGAGCATATACAAGGGGATTTGTTCGCCAATGCGTGAATGAATGATGCATGTGAGGAGAATTTATCATGAATGGACAATGCACGTAAGGTGAAGTTTTTGTGAACGGATGAGCATGTGAAGAATGCAAAAGAAAAATCAAGTGAGTGACATGCACATGAAACATCAAGCAAACACCAAGATTGTCGAAGACTTTGCATGCCTTGCCATGCAGAGGTGAAGCTATGATAAAAAAAGAGCACATCAATCACTCAACAACATTACAACTCGACGTGGACACCAACATTAGCATGAGCATACTAGCTCTATCGTGTCAAGTCGTGTCATGAGTCATGTTGTCCACATCAGTATTGTGGGCCATACACTATAAATCAATGTAACGTAATGTGGAATTCAATGAGACCCACATTTCATACGAATAGTCATGTCAAGATGAAGATTCAAATAATTCAAAGAGTCATGAGGGAAGTGGAACATTCACATGGGCCAGTTTTACACTTGGTTATAAATTCCCCCTCATTTGTACATGGAAAAGGCTTTTACCATGGCTCCTCCCACATAGCCTTGAGAGTCTGTAGTCTTTTTTTTAGGAGTGAGCAGTGGCTCCAATAGCCCTTTCATGCAGTTAGTGATGTATGGTGTATCAATGTGTCTTAGAGCTTTCGCTTATTTAAGAAGCCTGATAATGAGCAAACACGTTTTGGCACATGTATTGTAACTGTTTGTTAGACTAATCTTGAGCACTTGAAATGCATGTTCCTTTAACCTGTATTAAACAGTTGAACTTTTTATGTTCCCCCAATACATATATATTGATGGAAATATGTTGTATAAGTTGTTAACACTCTCTTGTCCATGTGGGTTTCCTCACTAGACATCAGAAAAAACCTTTCCCATGAACTTCTTATAACGATCATCACACTCGCACATACTGTCCTGCTGGGTGTTGTACGTATTATCTTCTCTTGTGTGTTTAGATTGCCACATCCCTATGGATTGGTCCTTTACAAGTTTTGCATGTCCTATTATGTTGTGTGTCTTTAACAGAGTTGGGGTTTCTTCCCTTTCGACTAGAGACTCACTTCCAGCCTCTCCCTCTACAGTGAAAGAACCTTGACAAAAGTAGTAGTAGCACTCATGAGGCATGCGAACCTCAAAGACAAAGGAGATCATTCTCATGTGATTAAAAGTAAGAGCTAAGGAAAACACTTAAGATAATGGAAATTGGGTCATCATACTGGGTCGGAATCCTACACTGAATAGTGTGAGGTCTATTTGGGATGTCATACTAGGGAGATCCCCTGAATGTTGGCAGGTCCAGCTCTATCAACATTTCTGGCACTAGGAGGGACGCTAGTTGTTTATCATTGAATGTCCTCTCACCCCCACTCATCTACTATCTGGTCAAGGTAGTAACTTTCACTCCCTCTCGACTACGTGTGACTCTAAAGTTGGTTACTCCTCACCTCCCAGGACTAAACACAAAAATTTGTATCAACACCTTCGCTCCCTCCATCCCATCACCTGTTAGTTCGCGAAAGTAGTCGGATTGTTCCCAGGAATACAACATATTCCATAGATATCAAGGAAACAAAAAGCCACTCCCATAGGAGTTGTTGTATCCTCAATGGAAGAGGTAGTTCTTTCCACACTTAAAGGTCTAGCAAAAGTTGTTGAGAATGGAGAGGAACCTTCGGTCTTCCAATAGGGAAAACCAGACACCCTCATGATCTTGGGCTCATAATTCAGTATAGGAGGTGGAGGGGAAGGCAACGAAGGAGGAAAAGGAGGAGAAAAACTATCAGAATCAGAGCCGTAACTGTCAGATTCTAAAGAGGAGGAAGAGGACAAAGAAGAAGTAGACATGGCTGATCAAAATCTGCAATGGTTGACTCAAGGACCATTGGCTATCCTAGGTTCTTTGCCCAAGATTTCGAAGAATTCAGAGAAAATGATTACAAAGTTTGACCATGATAGCACGGTGAGGGCAGAAGATCACTTTGACAATGTCTACCTACAACTACAAATCCTTGAGGTACAGTACAATGATGTTGAATGTAGACTCTTCCCATCTACCTTGGATGGCCCCACAACATCATGGTATCATAGCCTTCCTATCAACTCTGTACATAATGAGGGTATGTTCAAACTTATTTTTTTGGATAATTTTGTTGATGACAAGACCCTAACCATGTTACTCAAATAATTGGGAAGCGTAAAGGTGGAGGGAAAAGAATAGGTAAAATATTTCAATCAGTGTTTTCTTCCCATATTGAATATGTTTTCAATGGAGAGAAAACCTCATGACTCAATCACGATTGACTAGTACACATCTGTACTTCGGACCAACATTGCGTAGTTTGTCAAAGGGGCTGTGAAACAACCACTATTAGAAAATTGTGAAGAGGAAATTGTTGTTGAAAATGACCTGCATGCGATTGGAGTCAGAAAGGATGATGAACCAACAAAGGACTCCAAAGATGCAGGAAGGAATCCCCAAGCTCTTCCGAGCAATAGTAAGGACAAGGAAGCAAGTGATATTGATACCCCTACTCGTCTTTTCAAACACTTGACAACAATACTACTTGAACTCAAACAATGAATAGTGGACACATATGTGAGTAGTCAACCACCGAGACAAAGAAAAGGAAGCATGTCATCAAGCAGCAACTGCTTCCCGACTAAAACTGTGCATATGGTACCATTCGAGCTTGAACAATGTGTGAACAACCAATTATGTTCATTTCATGAAGATGATCACTCAGAAGGGGCTTGTTCAAACTAGAAGCTAGTTGCATTCTCAGTATGAAATTGCACACTTGAAGTAGAAATAAATATGCAGGGATAGCTGGGAGATACAGAAAATCACGAAGATGTTGTGCCTGATGATGCATAAAGCTCTAAGTTTGTGGTGAACATGTATAAGTGCTCACAAGCAACGCATAAGACAAACACCAAGAAGCAGCCCCAAAATAAAAATGATGTTTATAATCTCATAAGAAAGGGGACTTCGCCTACACTTAGGGAAGTGAAATAAAACCTGGTACTATTGAGGAAGGATGATGCACCAACTATCCAAAAGAAGAAAACACAAAGAAAGCTTGGGAAGACAATGACAGACAAGAGTATGTCCATGAGTAGCAAACTATAGAACACTCCACCAAACAACACAAACACCAGTATTACCCTATACATCTCGGTGATTCTACCCGCTTTGGATTAAAACATTGTGGAAGACATGAAGAAAACTTGCACAAACACCAGTTTGTTTGAGTTGGCCAAGACGTAGAGTAAACGGGACATCCTGCAGTGTGCATTGGGTAAGAAATCAATGCAATGTGCAACCTCTACTAGGAAGGGAGCAAGAACACCTCCAAGATCACTTTCAACTATGCTAAACACACACCAAATGGATGAAGAAAATGTTTTTTTTCCCTCTGTTCTTGCTTTCATTTGAAATATTTAATTGTAATGTTCACAATTGTTTGGTTGATTTTTGCACGGCCTCCAACATCATGTTGCTCTCCATTTCCAAAAGGATCAATGTGCAATGGAGCAAGACATCTGTGCATATCGTCTAGCTCGATCAGACATCTGTACCAACCATTAGTGAACGTTGGGATGTGATCATTCGACTATCTCATGGTAGTCGAGTTCACCAGTGCATAAACATTATCGTTGTGGTTGTACCAGAAGCATATGGCTTACTACTCAACCGAGACTCGTCCATCAAGATAAATGGATAATTTACTATAGACTGGTCACACATGTGGCTTCTGTACAAAGGAAAGAAAAATCAAATCCGATTTTTATCCAAGATATGCATGAGGCACATTGTCACTCCCATCAATGGTGAAAACAAATTGTTGGCCTTCAAAAATCTCATGTTTGGGAACTACCTTTTGGGAACAAAGCTAGGTTGTTATCCTGCACGACCAACTCCAACCCCACAAAACATGTATTTGGGTCTCCTCCCTTGCCCAAGTGATGTAAATCGAACATTTAGAGTACATTGTAACGTTAGTAGTAGTAGTAGTAGCAATAATAGTTGCAGTAGTGAAAGCGCATTGAATAGTTTATGTACAGACAAGTTGTACACCATGTTGTTATAGACATTTTTGTGCCTTACAGCTATAAGCATGAAATATCCATAAACCAAGGGATCCTAAGTCCCTAAAAGTGTTGTTCCAGCTCCTAAAGAAACAAGGTCAACAAATTACAGCTTCTCCCAGAAGTTCTCCACCAGAAACTGCTCAAAACTAGTCAAAACAGGATCATTTCAAGTGCTCCACTAGCTGATTACGTTGCAAAGCACCCAAATACACTGGCTAGGTGCATTGAAACGCACTTGAATGCACTACTAGGGTGCGTTGAGCGGAAAATGACAAGTGGCAGAGTCATTCAACGAGGTGGAGAGACAATGGAAGCTTCCAGAATCTTCTCCTATGACACTTGCCTCACTGAATTCGACCAGTGATGAGTAATAGGCTCTCAGTCTCCAAGTGGAAGCAAGAACTAACAGAGAGAAGCCACTAATCAATTCATGAGCTGACTCATCCTCTTTGCATACATCGATATATGGATCCCTCACCAAGAGATCCAGAGGCTGGAATTTTTTACATTGCAGAGAATTGATGTTGGTTTTATGATAGATATCAGAGTATTGGGTGATTTATGCTTTGTTGGAGGTGAAGAAGGGATTCTATGCTGGGAGGTTGATGCTAGATCAGGAATCATCGGTTGTAACTCCTCCTGGATCTTCTTGTTTTATCAATAAAACTACTTGAGTTTCTCCTACATGCTTGTATAGCTGATGTGTGTTATATTTGTATGTTTAGCTTAAATCTGATCCTAAGATTTTTATGAACATAAATCCATGTCTTTGTGTAGTTTCTCTCTTTTGTGAACTTGCAGGAACTTGGTGACGCTAGGCAAGTGAGGGAGCAGATCGTTGGAAGCTAGCAAAGAGAAGAGGGATCAGATCGAACAACTAGCGCAAGACACAGGTCGGTTCATCTTAATCATCTTCATTTATAGTTCATATAGGAGAATACAAGAGTAGTTTTCCCTGTTTGTTTCTGAGGTCTCTGTCACAGCCCAATGGGATAGGGTCGTTCTGAATAGACACTTTTCCCGAAAACAAAATGGCGACTCCACTCGGGATCGTGTCTAGTTAGTTTATTTGTGTTTCTATTGTTGTTCATCTCATAAACTTAGGAGTAGTGAATCGAACTGCATTTTCCATTTACGAATGCAAAGTAGACATCTTCTACTCTAGTCCATTCAATGGGCCTGTTCATGATCTGAACAGTTGACTCACAAATGATCTTATTACCCTTTGTGATAGCTCTTAAACCTCTTGTAAATCAACCCTCTGATTGTACACAATTGATTGCTTTTACCCGGCTAAAAACCATATATTAAACTGCAAACCGTGACCCAGAACCCAGAGAAAATTCTCGTTTCTGCTTCAGCGCAGGCTCTGTGAAGAGACTCTGCATTTCAGCGCAGTTCCCGAGAGGGCTACCTGCGTTGCAATTCAGTTTCTCTGTGGAGCAGGTGCGTTGATCAGCCTAGCCCTGCCTAGCTGAGGTTCTTTGCTCACTTTTTCCAGTTTTGCCTCTGATTTTTGAAGCCTGTGATCAGTGTGTTTGTCTGTTTAAAATCCCCTTTTCTTTGCCTTAATTCCGCCTCAGTTGTATAAAAGAAATTGTATTTTTTTTTGTGTATTTGTTACATCATTTACAGTTTCCCATTGCAAAAGTAAACTGGTCATACTGTCGCCCTTAGATCTAGATCTGTCGTAAGTGTCGTTTTTGATCTTAGGAGAAAGTTTATTTGCTGTTGACAGTTGGTTATGCTTTTACTTTTGCCTTTGGCTTGAATTTGTGAATTTCTAGTGTCGAAACAAGTGTTTACTTCAAAATCATAAAGTGTCGTAATCGTCTCTACCTTTTGATTTCGAAAATAAGCTTGTTTGTGTTTTTCACTTGAAATCGAATTCAAATTTGTACAACAACTTTCTTTCTAGGCATCAATATTAAGAAAGTGAAAAAAAAATACATGCACAAGTGCATTTTCATATTGACAGTTTGTATGGCTTGATTTAGGAAAAGTACATTTACAGTCTGCTCTGTGCTCTTTGAGAAAAGATTGTGTCTTTCTTTTCCCCTTGTAGCTAGGATTTTCATTGTTGAAAAGAGATAAAAGCTTGCTTATCATCTTTAGATTGCATTTTAGGAATTACATCTACATCTCGTGGTGAACCCAAAAGGAAAACTTCATAAGAAAGATCAACCTAAAATAAATTCAATTAACTTAACAACGCTTTGTAACTTAACACACAACATCTAGAGGTCTAGGCTAGAGACGTATTTCGGCGTCGTAAAGCCTGGTAACTGTTGTCCTCACTGATGGTTGGGTGATTCCTCCACTTTGAGACGATAAGTGCTAGTACGGACTTGTGCTCCCACGTACCGTCGAGTATATATTGGGAGACCCTTATAGGCATAAAACCTTTATCCATAGGAAGCCGTGTTGGCCGCCCTACTGATCGCAATGCACTGAACACAGCATTCGGGAAGATTAACCGTTGTACCCTAAAAAGTATTCTGCGGTTTTGCGATTGGTTTGGCACTCCCTCTACCTAGACCTCTTGAGCAGTCCCTTTCGTTCCTTTTCAGACTCCTTAACGTAGAAGGTCCATCTGAGCACTTGTCACTTCAGGGTCATTAAAAGTTGAAGGAGACTAGAGTCATCTTTTGTTTTTTCTCGACTCTTTAAAACTGAAAAAACAAAGTTGTGTCAAAGCGTGTTGAAATTTATTTTAAACGGAATATTCATACCCTTTTCCTGCGTTGATCTTTAGGTTGAGAAAATGGAGCCTACCAACCAAGGAATTCCCCTTGGTGGAAATCTTAGTCCCCTCTCCCCTTGGGGAGATGTTGGTGCGCCCCATATGGCCACATTGTCGCTTCCAGGACTGAAAATTGGCTTGCCAGTATGGCTCTTCTCAACCAATGTCGTTCAGAACACCACTGTTCCTGAACAATCGAATCAGCAATTAGACGAGTCCAGAGTTACCCACCAACCTTCTACTTCCTCTAATTCTTCTTCTCGTCCTTCCTCTTCGCTTGAAAGGACTGGTAAAGCTAAAAGCCAAGTTCCTAAGGAGAAGAAGGAAAAGAAGAATAAAGAGAAAAAGAAGAAGGAGCCAAAGGCGAATAATGGAAAACAAGTGTCGTCTAATAAAAATCCACACACAGCACCGACCAGGCCTAAATCGCCATGTGTCATTTGTAGAGGAGACCACTTTCACAGAGATTGTCCTTGCATCCCCCGGATACGAAGGGACTGGTCTCCTCATTTGCACAATCTGGTGTCATCAACCTCTGGAGATCATGTTGAAAGTACACCGTCAACTAGTGAAAGTGAAGCCCCAGGACAAAATGGAAAGCTAGATTTCCCTGTAGACTGTGCGAAGGAAACCATTCCCTCCACCGTTGTCCCTTCTTAGACGAGGCCAAAAGAGTTTTGGATGATCGTCCGGTTTCACTGTTACGAGTTCCTCCTGGATATAAAAAACTCATGCCGAGTCCATCACTAGTTGAGAACCCAGCTGGCCTGCTCAAGTGCTCAGCTGAAGCGTCTATCATTGAGGATAAACCAACTGAATCCATACCAGACGAAAGTCAAAAGGTCGAGGCAGCAGTTGACCCGGTCTTGCCTTGAGAGGTTTTATCTTCGAATGATACAATCACTGAAGAGAATAAGGATGACACCATCCAAATTCTCTTCATCAACACAGACTCCGACGAACATGGGGGCAATCCACCCATTCCTTTACCGCAGGAAGGAAGTTCGTCAGAGCCATACCCGACCGTTTACTCGGTCCACCCTCCAAGCAACCTAGTTGTATCCTTCGACTAGAATCAACTAGGCAGACCCTGTTTGCCAGCAAGCATACCATTCCGAATTATCATTCAAATATACAGAATGGTCATGGCTTGCACCATCATAGATGAGGGGGCTTATGTGAGTATCCTTTCCTCTATTTCTTGGAAAGCGCTTGGTTCGCCATCGCTGTTGCCTGAAATGTGAAATCTGACAGGCTTTGATAAAGGAACCAGTCAATCTTTAGGGATCCTTCCCGATGTGCCGATAACGTTGAGAGGGAAGAAAGTTCGCATGAACGTCATGGTCGTTCAAGGACCCTTGGATTATAACCTACTCCTTGGACGAGACTATATTTATTGCATGGGAGCCATCGTCTCCTCACTCTTTAGAGTAATGTGTTTTCCGCACGAAGGAAGAGTGGTCAAGCTCGTGGACCAGCTTTCATTTCCCGGATCACGCATAGAAAATAGTCATATACCGCCCCTAAATGGTCTCTTCATGCAAGAAATGTCTCAAGTCCTAGTCCGTCCTCCCGATGAGCGCGAGTAATTCGGAGGGATATGACTGAAACCTAGGGGGCATGTGTCCTGGTCTGTTTCGGTAGGAAAACTTTGGGTATAGGGTAGGTTTCCGCGGGAGAATATGACTAGTCCGTACCCCGTCTGTGATTGGAAGAGGGGTTGTTCTAGAGTAAGATTCTCTTGTCAAAGTTATGTGAGTTGACAGACGGAGTCACTCACCTTTGTTTATCTCAGTAGACATCATCGAAGAAGTGTTTTGTTTGCACCGCGAATAGAGAAATATTTGGGTAACCTGTAAGAGGTAGGCCTCTCCTGATAGAACAAATGTTTTGTCTACAAATTGAGGGGTAACTTTGAAATTCTGTTTTATACCTGGGGGCATGCAAACCTTTTGGCATGCAAGCAAGGGGCGACTATTTATTTTTTTAAATTTTTAAGACCTCTAACCCTTTAAACTCGTAGGATTAGTCATCACCAAACTTGCATAAAGAAAGGACGTGGGGCAAAAATATATAAGTTGCCGTTTTTATATGAGACATTCTTATCATATGACTGGCTTAATCGAGCAGTTTTAGCGCATAGTTCAAGCTCGTTAAAAAATAAACATAAGATCGAGCAAATGTTTCCACCCGCGTTTAAGCTCGTTAAAAAATGAACTATCCTCCGGTAAATAACCATCGTGAATGAAGCATTTTCAGCCATTAAAGCCTTGGTCATGTTTGCACCATCACCTCCACTTTTCCATTGGCCGATCGTTCACCTCCATTTGATTGTTTACCCATTTTGAGGAACAGCTGCGAAGAGTGATTTCACTAGCCATCCTTGTGACACTGCCGTGATTGGAAAATTCCAAACCTTACCTGGAATCAGCTGCTACCCGTCTCATCACTCGTTCCTCAAAAGACGAGTCTTCTTTAAGCTCTTTTCATCTGACTCGTAAAATATGAAAAGATTGCCGATTTTTGGCCTTCCAGCTCATTAAAGCGACAGGAAGTGCTATCCCTCCTCTAGATTTTAATCTTTTTGGACTTGAGGGATTATTGCACAAAAAGATCGAGCGCTTGTTTTGTTCGGCTCGTTAAAACTATCGAAAATTCATCCCTTCTGTATTCTTTTATACTTTTTCGGACTTAAGGGATTAGATGACGAAAAAGGAATTCTGGAGTTATCTTTACGTACCTTTTCAGACTCCCTAAAAAGGAAAAGGACGGAGTTATATTTGTCGTTAGACTCGTTAAAAAGATTAATAGCGACAAACTTGTCTTTAGACGAGAACGAGTTTCACTATCGGTAGGCTCGTTAAAACATAGCGATGGGTTTGCCCGAAGGGCGAATTATAGAACAAGCATATGTGATCCTCCTCAAGCTTGACAAAAATAAAGAGGTACTGGTCAGAAATGACTAGGGAAAAATTGGGAAGAAAACTCAAAGAAACTTTATTGGTAGCAAGTCGCTCTTGAACATGACACTTCCACTCCATGCCAGATTTGGGTTGGGTTGTTTCATTGACCGGTCACATCAGCATGGTCACGCCATACCATCCACATTTGGGGTAAATGCTACCGATCCATCACATAAGTGTCACTGACATGTTCAAGAGAAGTCATCCAGAGAAGTCACCCGTGTCCCATCCACTACCATACATTATACTTCACTCTTTCATGACCGCCACCCTCAACCGTATGTCACCAGATCATTTTCACCTCCATCAAAATCATTTGCTCCGTTCCGTGTCATTGATGTGGGATTCATTAAGGCCCTCCTTTGACGGATCGATTCTTGTCGACATCAGCTCATTATCCAAGAAGTTGATCTAGGAACACCCCTTCAGTACTTTGAATCTTGCATGCCTCAATGGCAGGTTTCTCACTTCCGGCGACAGGTATACATCAATGACCTTCGACCGAAAGATTTTGCGTGGTGTTCGATGCCAAGTCCTTTATTCACACCACGTGAATTGTACTGCAGTACCTTGAGGGTCATTATCATTATCGGTGATTCCTCTGGCGCTTGTTAACAGTTTACATCATTGACTGGTAATCAAGCGATGTCTTTCCATGTTCGACTTCAAAACATTTCTCACATGGATCGACTTGTACTTAGAGTGAAGATCGGACGAGATTGAAGACCCCGGATCTAGTTTCATCCATCCGGGCTGCGATATATATTCAGGAAAAATAAAGACATTGAAATGTACAACATTACAGCACAGATAATCATCCTACCAGAAGGATGATGACTTCATCAAAATCACCAGTCTACCATCAGACGATTGTTTGTCCTATGTACATGAAAATGAATTTATAAAGCTGAGCATGGGAATGCCCGCCTCAGCTAGATGATGAAAATGTATGAAAATAATGTATTGTATTATATCTCATTACAGGTCTCCTCTCCAGCATTAGAAGAACTTCGGATCCTCCTAATAAAGCATTTCACCCGATAAACGGCCTCATACTTTAGGGGGAAACTGTTATAAACATTTTTGTGCCTTACAGCTATAAGCATGAAATGTCCATAAAACAAGGGATCCTAAGTCCCTAAAAGTGTTGTTCCAGCTCCTAAAGAAACAAGGTCAACAAATTACAGCTTCTCCCAGAAGTTCTCCACCAGAAACTGCTCAAAACTAGTCAAAACAGGATCATTTCAAGTGCTCCACTAGGTGACTGCGTTGCAAAGCACCCAAATACACTGGCTAGGTGCGTTGCAATGCACTTGAATGCACTACCAAGGGGAAATGACAAGTGGCAGAGTCATTCAACGAGGTTGAGAGACAATGGAAGCTTCTAGAATCTTCTCCTATGACACTTGCCTCATTGAATTCGACCAGTGATGAGTAAGAGGCTCTCAGTCTCCAAGTGGAAGCAAGAATTGACAGAGAGAAGCCACTAATCAATTCATGAGCTGACTCATCCTCTTTGCATACATCTATATATGGATCCCTCACCAAGAGATCCAGAGGCTGGAATTTTGTACATTACAGAGAATTGCTGTTGGTTTCATGATA
Organism: Pinus tabuliformis; assembly: GCA_031772625.1. Classification (NCBI taxonomy): domain Eukaryota; kingdom Viridiplantae; phylum Streptophyta; class Pinopsida; order Pinales; family Pinaceae; genus Pinus; species Pinus tabuliformis. Next base: position 410,570,431 of record CM062814.1, read on the forward strand.
GATATCAGAGTATTGGGTGATTTATGCTTTTTTGGAGGTGAAGAAGGGATTCTATGCTGGGAGGTTGATACTGGATCAGGAATCAGCGGTTGTAACTCCTCCTGGATCTTCTTGTTTTATCAATAAAACTACTTGAGTTTCTCCTACATGCTTGTATATCTGATGTGTGTTATATTTGTATGTTTAGCTTAAATCTGATCCTAAACGTTTTATGAACATAAATCCATGTCTTTGTGTAGTTTCTCTCTTCTGTGAACTTGCAAGAACTTGGTGACACTGGGCAAGTGAGGGAGCAGATCGTTGGAAGCTAGCGAAGAGAAGAGAGATCGGATCGAACAACTAGCACAAGACACAGGTCGGTTCATCTTAATCATCTTCCTTTATAGTTCATAAGGGAGAATATAAGAGTAGTTTTCCCTGTTTGTTTCTGAGGTCTCTGTCACAACCCAGTGGGAAAGGGTCGTTCTGAATAGAAACTTTTCCCGAAAACACATGTACTTTGACAGATCAAAGACACGGGATGGCTCAGGAGTCAGGTGTGCCTTGATCAACCCTAAAAATGGGAAACATTTGATTTCAAGCTGCTAGGAGTTAGAGTGCACAAACAACATTACTGAGTATGAAGCACTTTTGTTGATCTCGAAAAATCCATTAGTCTGTAGGTTTTAGCCCTGTACAGAAATTACCTGCATACGAATTCTAAAACACGTAAAATAAACAATGCGAGAGCATAACACATAAAACACATATACACATATCTCTTCCCCTGGATCCCAAAACCGGGACTACCAGCTTTATTTTTCATTATGTTCATTTCAATGTTATAATACATATTTATAAATGTCGAAGCATCCAATACTATGGACCAAAAAACCATCGCGTCTAAAAAACATGTGTGAAAATCATGCACAAAACCATAGGTGGGTCTGCGCAACCAAACATAGGGTCCAAAACCAAAATTTTTTGGGGCGCTGCCCTGGACCCAATAAAGTGGGCTTACAAGTACACCGCAAACTCCCTTTGACCTCCCCCACTCTAACCCCCGATTAACTATGTGGGATAGTCATGGAAAGAATATAACACAACCCAACATAGCCTCAATGTGGTTATGCTCAAAGTGGTAGGTGATTCTAAAATAGTGGTATGCTAGCACATAACACCATTCACTATTTATGAAATCATCTCGAAACTTACGAGCAAGAGGCATGGATACTAATCTCTAAGTTCCAAGCATTTAATATATCTATTGTACAAAGGAAACGTAATGAAACTACCAATGCTTTGGAAAATGCAACTTCTAGAATGTCACTACTAAGGGATAGACTTACTGTTGGAATTTTGTATAGACCATATATCGCAGACCACATAACTAATTTAACCGTGTTTGATGATGATCAATAGATACTGCATTTCATGGCCAATGCTGATATCTTCAATGATGCAACAATAGATGAAGATAAGCATGATAAATCTCTACAAGTTGGGGTGGGTATCAAGAAGGGCGAGCTCATACCCAAGGGTGTGGTATCTTTGGAAAAAATCTATGACTTGAAAGAATGATTTTAGGGGCCAATGAACAGAACAACCCATAACTCTACCATGATGCACAAACTGATTGACAAGGGAACAAAACAAGATCCAAATTTCATCAATATCGATACGTGTTGCACAAAGCAAGACCATCAAGCCTTTGTCTACTTCTTCAAATGGTACCAGGATGTGTTTGCATGGACATATGATGATCTGAAAATGTATAGCATGTGAATAATCCAACACATCATTTTGATGAAGGAATAGGTCAATCAATATCAATAGAAGTTGAGGAAATTACATTCATCACTTCAACCCATAATACAGAAAGAGCTCACCAAGTTCTTGGACACACGAATCACATACAGAGTTTGAAATTCTACATGGGTTTCAAACCTTGTTCTTGTATGAAATAAGTATGGGGAAATCCACTTGTTCGTTGATTTCTGGAACTCAAACTGTGCCTCAAACAAAGACAATTACCTCGTTTCTTCTATGGATCACATTTTGCAAAAAATATTTGGGGCACAAATGTTTTCCTTACTTGACGGGTTTTTGGGATATAATCAAGTTCTGGTAGCAGAACCTGATAGACTGAAATCTACCTTTCATACCAAGTGGGGTACATTTGCATACAGAAGAATGTCATTTGGGCTCATGAATGTAGGTGCAACCTTTCAAAGCATCATGGACATCACCTTCGACAGACTCATCGGATAGAGAATAGTGGTGTACCTCGATGATGTGACTATGTTTTCAAGAAAATGGGAAGAGAACATATGCCATATGAAGAAAATTTTTGAGCGATACTGGAAATATGGGATTTCCTTGAATCCCAAAAAGAGAATATGTGTAGTTTCTAAGGGGAACCTCCTTGGGCACATCGTTGCCAAAAGTGGGATCAAGGTGGATTTGGACCGAGTCTGGACTATTACACAAATCCCTCACCCATCCAAAAAGAAAGGAATGTAATATTTCTTGGGAAAGATAAAATTCCTGTGGAAGTTCATCTTGGATTATGCACAAATAGAAAAACCAGTGCAAGACATGATCAAGAAGGATGCAGTCTAAAACTGGGGCAAGAGGGAAAGGTACGCATTCACTTGTATCAAGAAATCTATTGCAAAAGTTCCTGCACTCTACAACATATATTTCAACAAAGACTTCCTCTTATACACCTTCGCCTCCGACAACTCTTTCACTGCAATCACTCAGAAGGATCAACTGAACCATGAATGTACCATCTCCTTCATGAGTGCAAGCAAGTAGGGACCTGAACTCAACTACCCTGTCGTTGATAAATAATCATATGCAATATACAAATTAGTGAAACACCTCAAAACCTACTTTCTTAAGAACCATTGCATAGTCTATGTGCGTCATGCAAGTTCGCTCATTATTAGTATAGAAAGAGATGGGTGAATGGCATGTGAACTGGATGACATGCTTGCAAGAGTATGATCTTGACACCAATCCAGTTCACATTGTCAAGGGTCATGGTCTCTGCAAACTCGCATCTAAGGTAGTACACGCATAGGAAGAAGAAGCAGAGCTTGTCGGGTGGGAGTGGGAAATTGAAATGTATGATGTTGTGCGAGAACCACCCACTATAAATAAAAAATCTTGGTATGAAGATGTGTGCTAGTGCCTTGAGCATGACACCATACCCTCTCACTTTTCCATGAGACATAAGAGGGCATTGCGCCTTGAATATTTAGTGAATCAATTGGTGCATGGAATGCTTTACAGAAATCACAATAATGGAATATTTTTGAGGTGTCTCGAGGCACATGAATCAGAGAATGTTTTGCAAGATTTGCATGACAGACCATCCAGGGGTCACTTCACAGGAAATATCACTACACACAAAGTTATGCAAGCTAGTTTCTACTGGCCCATATTATTCCATGACGCACATGCTTACCCTCACAAGTGCCTAGTTTTTCAATGATATGCTAGGAGAGCATGAAGGTTAGCAACCCCACTGCACCCTATTGCATTGACTTAACCATTCCAATAATTGGGTTTGGACAAAAGTAGTTTCGTTGAAGCAAGTGAACAACTAGGAAGTCATCAACATCCTCTAGAAAAACATCATCTCATGCTTTGGCATTCTGATATCCCTTGTATTTGACAATGCAACTTACTTTTCATCTTTGAAGCTTTATGATTTTGCATTGAAAAATGGTATTGCACTAAAATATTCATCTAAATACTACCTAGAGGGAAAATTTCTCGCATAATACACAAAGAAAAACATTATCCCTATAATTAGAAAGACTATTTACTCTCAACAGTGTAACTAGCACTCTAACCTAACGAATGATTTATGGGATGACCATGTAACACCCAAACCCTCTCTGAATACCTCATCATACTTCTTGGTCTATGGTAAAGAAGCCTTCCTAATGCCCAACATCTACTTGCATGCACTTCGGTTGTCTCAAGAATCCAAAGGCAATCCTTGCATGCTAGTTCAATGTACGATGGATAAACTTCACAAACTTGGGGAAGAAAGGATGAAAAAAAATAAAACTTTAGACTCCACTAGAAGCATATCAACAGATGGTTCAACAAGAAGTCTACAGGAAAACCTAACTTCTATGTCAATGACTTACTCTTCAAATGTGAGAAGCCCCATGAAGGCAAATGCAAGCATACGCAGTTCTAGTCCCTTTGGATTGGTCCATGCAGAGACCATGAGAATCTTGGACCACACACATATTATCTGCAATCAATTGATGGGAGGGTTGAAAATCTTCCTCTCAATGGCTAAGATCTCAAACACTATTTCTAGTAGGTTTGGTCGGACCCTACACCATGTACATAAGTTTTTTTATTACTTATTGTTTTTCTTTTTCACTTTTCTTACTATTTTTGGTTCATGTTGTTTTGTTTGTTTAGTATCCTGCTATTTTTTTATTTTTTCTATTTACTAGGTTGTGGTATTTGAATGCGTATGTGGCTTAGATATAATGAGTCTTTTGATGCTCTATCACTTGGCCTATCATGCATCCATCTTCTCTGTGCTTGGTTATAACCTTCACTCGATGAAGTCTTGATGACAAATATGAGTCGTATGCACGGGAAGCTTGGGTCCTACAATGAACCTATGTCCAGACTGGAAAACCCCAGGTGTGTACTCAACCTTCTACTTTATGTGATCAATCTCATCCAACTAGTACAAATGAAGAAGCAGAAAATCTAAATGAGAAAACCTATGTCATAGGTCAAACATGCTTCTCTACAAGAAAAACCTCTTCTACTCTAAATAAGTTGAGATCCCTCTTCTACCAAAAATATAAATAAGTGCTTACGCATAGTCCTCTTTAAAACATACAAAGATGAAAGAAGAGAAAGGCTTCCTACTCAGACAGGTGAAGCATGTAACTCCACCGGGCTACTAACCAGGCTTGTTGGTGATGGAGAAATGCATGTGTTACTATGTGACACCTCTAGGGTACTGTCCAGGCCTTCTAGTAGAGGAGAAACACCAGAGATGAAACATTATACTTTGAAATTTTCTAACTTGCTATCCAAAATACCCTTCTCGTTTTTGAAACATTATAATCAAGTTCACACCCTTGTTGTGTTTGACTAAGGTGGAGAAAGGTGGACCATGTATGTCCATGGCGTAAGTGGGGAAGGCAAAGAAACCCACATAAATATTCAATAATCCCTCAAATAACAAGTCCCTATGTTGTAAATGGTCCAAAACAGAGAATCTGGAATTGAACAAGTGTGCCACCAATTGTTGTAGCGGCTGCAACACCCTCCAAAATTTTGGCTTGCATCTAATTTTGGAGCCTCCCTTATATTTCTACTTGATTTTTGCAAGCACTTGGGCTTGCCCCATGAGATTGTGTTCAGTCTTTGCTCCCTCCTTGATTGATTGTTCAATGGACACAGTTTTGCATGTTGGTCATAATGACACACTTGCAGCCATGTTCTAGTCATGCAAAAGGTCCCACTTTGTGTGTAAAAGTTGTAATCGCTATGAAAAAATCTATCGCACTCACACAAGAAGTGATATGAACCATTATGCAAGCATCATCATGCTTTTTCAATGATCTATCATAATATTCGCGCTTGTTGCTCGCACCATCAGTCATTCATGTTGAGTATATGTTGTCTTGATGGTTTGAGGCGTATTGTCTTCAAGTCATGTTGAGTGTGTGTTTGCAAGGTTACGTATGCATAAATTAAATCGCTCACACACTTAGTCATTTTTGTTGAATTTATGATGACACAATCACCCTCTAACAACCGAGCCTCCACCCCAGAATCAACTTGACTGATTACTACCCAAAATAACACATAAGTGTCTAGCAAGCAATTTCAATCTATGATTCCCACAAGCTAATCAACCAACCCTCCTCCTTGTAAGCCAGATATTTTTTCATGTAATGACCCTTGGACTCACTCACATAAAAAATTGTGAAACAACTACAGACCTTGCCTACACTGATGTTGAGCAAACTGCATAGACATGTTGTACAAACAATGAGTTTTCATCCCTATCCCCCTAAAAAATTGGCACATTCTTTCTAGTCAACCATGCAGTCAGTTAGTCAACTACTCACCCATAAAACTACATAAATTTCATGAGCAGTTCCTCAAATGCCCAACATCCTACATATCTAAAAAAATATGCAGAGCTACTTCGCAGGTTAGCCTCCCACTGATTGGGAAGTTTTTGTTACCAAGAATCCCATAGCCCATTGTGATCCCCTTGAAAAAATGTGGATTTCTCCTTGGAAAGCATCTTGTAGCCCATATCCAATTCCTTAGAGGAATTACATAGTTTTTTCCACCATGCTCCCTTCCTGCCCACACTGCTTCCCCCAAGAAATTTTGTAGATATGCACTCCAGCTGAGCCAGATCCTAGGGACACTCACTGCCAATTTGGATTGTCCATCTCAATCTCCTAGGGACTTCTACGCAAGTTTCATGAGCAGTTCCAAAAGTCCGCATTCGAACTTGAAATGTTCCTTACATAGTTTCATAGCCTCGTACTCTCTCCCGCTCACCTGCATCTAGAAGTGAATGACAACGGATCATGGTATACAAGAAGGTTGATGGATTTAATGTCATCTCATCATGAGTGATTGAAAATATAGGTACATGGATAAGAGATGACGTGATGATGTATGAGATGAATAAGGAGAGCACATGGAAGGAGATTTGTTCATGAATGAGAAAAGGAATGATGCATGTGAGGATAATTTCTCATGAATGGACAATGCATGCTAGGATAATTTTTCACAAACATATGAACATGTGAATCATGCCAAAGTACAATAAAGCAAGCCATTTTCACATGCAACATCAAGTGAACACCAATACTGTCGAAGACTCCACACACCTTGCCATGTGGAGGTGAATTTGTGTTATACCAAGAGCACATCCATCACTCAGCAACACTGCAACTTGAAATGGACACCAGCAACAAGATGAACATACCAACATTGTCATGTCGAGTCAAGTCATGAGTCATGTTGGCCACATCACTATTGTGGGCCATAATGTGTAAATAAATGTAATGTAACATGGAAGTCCAAGAAACCCACATGTCTCATGTAAATCTTAAGAGTCCAATAGGTCAAACAGTCATGAGGGAAGTTGAACAGTCGGAAGGGTGAGTTTTATGCTTGGCTATAAATACCCCTCATTTTTACATGCAAGGTATTTTCACCTTTCTGTTAGCTACCTATACCAATAGGTTTCATATTTCATGATTGGCTATGAAAGGTCCAAATATGCTCTGCTTTGATAATTCAAAGATCACATATTTCCAAGAGAATCCAATCTGTGCTTATAGCTTGGTATGGACTTAAATTTCGAATGGATGTTCCAGCAGTCTAATCTGGATCATTCCATGATTTAAATTTTCAGTTGTAGAATAGAGAAAGGAGTCTGTCCAAACTGTTTAATCTTGGCAGACAAATAGTTCAGGTAGAGAAGAAAAGGCTCCCAACAGCTTAATCTGAGACCTTGGAAGAAATAAGGGTAGAATTTGATAGAAAAACAAAAGAAAAAGCCAAAGAAAAGAAAAGGCAGGTAAGGGTCTGCAAGTCCAAGTGCACCCTTCAAGAAGAAATAAAAAATGCTAGGCAAGTAGCTGGGTAAGTAGTTGGGGTTGCAGAAAGGTTAGCTTTACCATTGCAGGTGTGTTAACTTTGTTCACCAAAGCAAAGCCAATCAATTGAGAAGGTGTTCTTCTTCATCAAGTTGCAGCAAACAGAAAGCATGACTAACTTCCCTTCTTCCCCTTTCCATTTCATTACTAACACTCCCTCATCAGCTGAGATTCATGGAAGAAGATTATGGTTTCATGGTGGTTCTTGTTTCTTCAAAAGCCACATTTCTTGTGTAAAAATCTTTTCATTTTGATCTACTCTTTAAGCTAAGTGTTTCACAAATAAGCTCAGTATTTTCTCCCTTCATTCACCCCCCTCATCCATACTAACTCTAACTTTACTATATAAATCCCCTATATCACCTTTCCCCTACTAGTATAAACACCATGGTGTATAAACCCCAAATTTTGTATAAGTATCCCCTCCCCTTGGCATTATAGCCAATAAAGTTCTATATCAGGGATCAAATGACACCTGGTCATCTTGATAAACCTAACTCTAACCCTCCTCCCCCTTTCTGAATCCATTTTTAACCCATTGCACCCCATTTGCAAACATAAACCTTGTAAAAAACCTTGCTTTACCCTTACCCGCTCTAAATTGCCAAATAAATACACAAAAACCCATTTTTGTGATTATCCAATGGTTCGGACGCATATATGTGATTTTCCAAATACACCGAAAAACCTTACAAAAACCCATATCCTAAGGTTTTTCCGCCCTGCACAGATCCCGAAATGAATATTAAAATAACCCCGCCCCTTCCGTATCGGCCGATCATTTCATTGATCCGACAGCCGTCCGATGGAGAGCCTCTAATCCAACGGCTCTCATCCATGTCGGAGCAGCTCCGATGTCCGCCAATTACCCCGTACCGGTCGAGCACCTTCCCCCCCCGTCAACCGTCAGATCGGGCCCACGAGATCTGACGGTCCTCGTTGATATTGGAGCGGCTTTGATGGCGGACAGATACCTTCCGATATCTATCAGAAGGGTTACGTCATGCGATCGCCACGCGTCTTCCCCACAGTGCATCGGAGGTACGTGTTAGGCCCCTATACTACTAGTGTAACCCCTTATTGTTATTAGTATAACCCACTTATTATATTGATGTACCCATGTAGTGCCCATATTGTTACTATTATGCCACATAGAAGCCCACCATTGTTACTGTTGTGCCCTACAATATTATTGTTATGTAGGCTTTGATTGTATTGGGACCACTTAGACTCCTATATATAGAAAGGAGGTATTTTCATTTGTATCATCCAAGAATTGTTCATTTATGTAATGTAAAGGAGGTTTCCCCCTCGAAGAGGCTGAATTCTAAGGCGTGGATCTCTCTTTTCTATCTTTTCTTGAGCTGGTTTCATAACATTTGGTATCAGAGCTTTGGATTCTAGGGTTTTGCTGCTCCAAACAGGTCATCGTGGAATTTTCGCTATAACATTTTTTATGTGCCGTTTCAGAAGTCGCAAAAAAAACCCATTTAAGAAGAATTGGCACTGAACCTTGGATCCAAATTTCAGATCTTTTCACCCGATATTTTCGGAGATATGATCTGCGGAAGTTGGTCTTTTTGCATACTCCTGAATTACACTCAAAACAGGTGACCTAGGGAAAATCGTCATAATTTTCTTTCTGAGCATCGGATTGAAATTTCGTAACACGGTACAGAAAGAGGACAGATTGTAGTTTCTTTTTATATATTTTTTAGAGTCAAAGGTTGAAACAGTGACACGTGGCACTTCATACAAGTTCGCTCTACTGAACTAGTCTATAATCCGGTCACTGCAGGAGATTGTGCATAACTTTTTCTTGGAGAATCCAATTTGGATCAAACTTGTGGCATTGGAAAGAGGACACAGAGGGCTACTACAGGTCACAAGTTCAGATCTTAAAGATCTGAAAGTACAGAGTTATAGTCGTTTCAAGGTAGAGCTTCTAAAATCAAGAAAAAGCAAGATGAGGAAGTTTGATGGCAAGGATCCGGTAAATTGGATACTTCAGATGGAGCAATATTTTGATATACATGGTGTACAACTGTTACAAAAGGTATGTATTGCATCTTCATATTTAGAACCAGATCAATTTTTATGGTACAAAGGGCTTTGTTCTCGTAAAAAACTTGTTACGTGGTCAATTTTCACGGAGGAAATGATAGCACATTATGAGGATATAAAGAGCAACACCACAACAATTGGAAAGAGTAAAAGGGCTTTGTGACATAATGGAAAGCAAAATTATGGAAACCAGGAAGCATACCCCTCACAACTATAAAGATGGAAGTGTTGTTTCTCCCAGCCTTCCACAACCTACAAGGGTTACACCACAACAATTGGAAGAAAAAAGAGAAAAAGGGCTTTGTTACAATTGTGATAGAAAATGCACTAAAGGTCATAGGTGTGCTGAGAAGAAATTATTTTACATAGAATATGAAGAGGAGGAAGAAAATGATCAAGAAATATCAAAAGAAGAGGATATACGTCAGGACACCACCCCAGAGAAAGAAGAAATGAATCAGACCATATCTTGTAAAGCATTGGCAAGAATTACCACTCCTAAAACTCTCAATATAGAAGGACATATCAAGAAGAAAAAGGTGCAAGAAGTGAAAGATCACATCGAGAAAGAAGAAATGAATCCAACCATATCTTGTAATTCAATGGATGAAATTACCACTCCTCAAACTATCAAGATAGAAGGACACATCAAGAAGAAAAATGTTCAAGAAGTGAAAGATCACATCGAGCATCAAGAAATGAATCCGACCATATCTTGTAAAGGAATGGAAGAAATTACCGCTCCTCAAAAGATAGAAGGACATATCAAGAAGAAAAAGGTTCAAGTAGAGAAAGATCATATCGAGCATCAACAACAAGTTCTCCAACTTTTAAAGGATAACGCCACTTCGGTGAAAAATCAAATGAAACAACAGGTAGATCAACATCGTAGTGAAAAATGTTTTGATGTGAGTGATTGGGTATTTTTACTGCTACATCTCAAGCAAGATATTTATGAGAAGGAAATGTTGGCAATACTACATGCACTTAAAAAATGGCGACCTTACCGAATGGGAAGACGCTTCAAGGATGAGGATGTGGAAGCATTGTTTTGTGCTATTTATATTATCCAACCAAATTGGATAAACGAAGCAACGGATGAATGGAAGAAGAACGAAGAAGTATGGCCACTTATTCAAAATTTGCAAAAGATCCCAATTCAAGAAATATTGCCAGAAATTGAAGAGGAAGGAAAAATCATATTGGAACCTGGAGCAGTCACAGAAACAAGAACCCGACAGCTACGAAATCGATCAATTTTAGAGTATCTCATCAAGTGGAAGAACTTACCCGCTGAATATTCCACATGGGAGGACAAGAATTTTATATAGAAGCATCAAGAACTACTCAAGCATTGAGGACAACGCTTTTTGAAGGAGAGGGGCATGTTAGGCCCCTATACTACTAGTGTAACCCCTGATTGTTATTAGTATAACCCACTTATTATATTGATGTACCCATGTAGTGCCCATATTGTTACTATTATGCCACATAGAAGCCCACCATTGTTACTGTTGTGCCCTACAATATTATTGTTATGTAGGCTTTGATTGTATTGGGACCACTTAGACTCCTATATATAGAAAGGAGGTATTTTCATTTGTATCATCCAAGAATTGTTCATTTATGTAATGTAAAGGAGGTTGCCCCCTCGAAGAGGCTGAATTCTAAGGCGTGGATCTCTCTTTTCTATCTTTTTGTGAGCTGGTTTCATAACAGTACGCCTAACAAATACCCCATCCGTATCGTAAGCGGTGCGATATAAAACCGCCAACCGCTTCCGGTTTCGGTCATCCGGCTTGTCCAGCGTCACTCCCACGTCATCCCACGTCACCGCCACCCTGCCATCGCGTCAACCGCTGCACCCGACCTTCTGCCAATGTGTCTTGCCACTTCATCATCCCCGTGGACCACTCAGAGCCTGCCACCTCACCTGATGACGTCATGCTGACGTCACCCGGCCCTGACCCCACCGATGATGTCATGCTGACGTCACCAGAAAAGCGCGCCAAAAGTCCGGAAAAATCAATATTATAGCCAAAATTCACGTTTTTTGGTTCTTTTTCTGCAAATACGTTTGTTGCTCCTGCATGTTTTTTCCACGTCCAACAGTGCACCAACCTGCAGAACTCGACCAGGAGACCGCCAGCGCACCATTTTCACCTGCATTCCTTTCCATTGCTCTCTGAAAGCCAGGTATTTATCCTTGAAAATCCTTCCTTCACCTGGTTTTGTGTGTAAATTGCCAAGGACGATTAAAATTGTGAAAAAACATATAATTGACAGCAGAAACACTTGCGCCTCGCCCCATTTACAGTTGTGAACTCGAAAAACACTAGCTGAGCCTTGTTTGCCCTCATTTTCACCAAAATCCATACTCTATTCGCGCATTTGCGAAAGACTCATTTAAACTGAATTTACCTGCTGGAAAAGACAGAGTGAGGCCAGGCATTGGTCTTATTTAAACCTCAAACAGTATTTCAATTGCTGTTTATCAGAACTACTCTCTGTTCCTCATAAATTCACCTCCCTGGTAAAGAGACACTCCTCTATACTGTCCTGCTCAATTGAAACCACTTTACACTTAACTCAGAATCCTCTTTTGCAATGGAGACACCTGTAGTACTAAATGTCCAGCCTCCGAATGCCCCTCAAAGGAACTTGGAATGGCAGGCCTTGGCAGATATGGATTATCAGATTTCAGAAGAGATGTTGATGAGAACCAAGTTCCATATCCACTTGCTCAACGAACTTAAGGCCAAGCATGAAACTGGAGCAGATGTGTTGGGTATATGGGATTCTTTTCTTCCTATTTTTAAGTTGCCTCAAGTCAATCAATTTCCTGATTTAATCCACCTTTGTGCTGAATATTATGACCCTACTCAGAGGGCTGTGTTGGATCCTTCTGGTGCTGCTCTCTTTTACATCACTCCTGAAGCCATCAGGAACATGCTTTGCTTCAAAACTCAGAAAAAATTGGTCCCCTTGTCACTAGTAGACTTGATAAAACAAGTGAATAGATTGACAGATGCCCAAATCACTAAGCTAAATCAGTTATACATTGACTCTGATTCTGTGCAATATCCTCCTCTGAATCAAGTATACCTTAACCAGTTGGGTAGGGACTTGGTAGATATGATTAGCCCGATTTTGGGCTATAGCTCAGTAGAATTGGTAGACCAAACTATACTGGTAATGATGCTGATGTTCGCTCCGGGCAGACTCCCAGTTTGCTATGATTATGCCACCTACATCTCCGACAAAATGCATGAGCAGCTAATGAATTTATCCAGAGAAAAGATGTTCAGATACACCTCCTACATTTACCATTTGATCTTGTACCATCAACATGAGAAATTTCATTTCTCAGTCAAAAGAGTGGATGCCCAAGGCAATCCCAGATCAGTGGTCTATTGGTCCTCTGTCTTCCACACTACACCTGAGTCCCCATACACTTATTGTGAATTCATAGATCTGTTCATCCATCCAGCTATGGCAATGCTGATGAGCTCACCTCCTCCGAGACTCACTGATGACATGCAGAGAATTCTTCAGCTATCCAAAGCTTACACCATTGGGGATTGGTACTTCTACCAAAACCACACTGTCATCAGGATATATGGGTGTGATTTGCCTCCATTCAGATTACCTAAGTATGTGTCTATGAGGCTATTTGCCCTAGAGTACTTTAGGCAATTTGGCAGGGTTGATGTGCTTCACTTTTCAGGAAAAGGCAAAAAAGCACAGTTGAAGGTGAAAAGCCAACTTGGCCATTTGGTCTATAACGAGAGGGAGCAAGGATGGAAGGAAGCAGATAGAATTCTTGAGTCCCTTGGCCTTCAAACCAGTTTCCTATGGACACCCTATGACCCTAATCATTTTATAACTATGAGGAGGCTCAAATATAAGTTGTCTGCCTATGATCATTATAGTATCCCTCACATTGAAAAATATGCTAACCAAGACAAATGGAGGAGAGGGACCTTAGAAGATCCCATGTCACAAGAAGAGCTAAATCAGAGGGCAATAAGGAATCTAAGGAAGATGGCTGACCTTGAACTTTGTTCACAGGTATTCACACCTCCGAGCACACAAGTGGGAGCAGCTGCATCCTCCTCAACTGCTAAACAGCAAACTACCAAGGCCACTGAAAATATATCCAGCAAAGGCAAAGAAAAGGAAATGGAGATAGAACAATCACTCCATGGCAAGGAGCAGCCACCTCCAGTGACTCAGCAGTAGGCAGATAAAGAAATGCAGCAGCAGGCAGAGCAACAACAACAACAACAGGAACTGCATCAAGAAGAAGGGCCACATGAGGGACAACAGCCCTTACAGCAAGAAAGAGTAGTTGATACTCCAACTTCCACTGAGCAACAGGCTCAAAACATAGTGCCTCCTAGGCCAGAAACTACCTTTGATGCCTCGGTCCTCCAAACTCCACAGAAAGAGGACATAAACAGAAAAAGGGATAGAGAAACTCCCCTGACATCATCTATAAACCAGGTTCAGAAAAGGCAAAGGTTGAATGACTTTTCTGAGGATGACATAGTAATAAGGCAAGAAATGGGCATGGGCCCACCCAGCAGAGAAGCTTCAGCCAGTTCCTTCCAGCAGGAACAGGACAGAACTATGGGAGGAGAGGTCAGCTCCTCCAGCCAGCAAAGAGAAGGAGAAAGGAGCATCAAGCAGCAGTTTATAGACATCAAAAGGAGGAGTGATCCTATCAAGATACAATTCTACAACCATCTATTGAAAATGGCTCCTACCAATCAACAAAGACTGATGTCTGCATTTGATGTACAGGAAGGCAAAATGATCATGAGCCATTTTATGCCAACAGCACTGCAGCCCCAATCTACCTCAGATTACCTCAAAACCAATCTGGAGGTCCTGGCCAAGGACATACACCCAATGGATAAAATTGAACTGCACAAACAGACTGGTGAGATGGTGTATTCCGCCTTGGCAGACAAAACATTAGAAAATTATAAGCTAGAAAGCAGCCTCAATAATACAGCCTCTCAACTGGAGTTGGAGAGGGCATCATCCCAGGCAAAGGACAACAGAATAAGGTCCTTGGAAGACATAATCATTGAGATTGGGCATGATCCCAAAGACATCAAAGGAATACAAGAGATATTGAAGTTGAGGGATGCTGACATGGCTGCCTTAATGAAAAAGATCAAACTCCTAGCTACCATTCACCCTCAAACAGATGAAGTAGCTCAGCAAAGACATGAGCAGGATGCCACAGCCTTGACGATTTCCCTTTATAAGCAGTTGATTCAAGCACAAGAAAAGTTGGGAGAATCAGAGGCCACACAAGCAGCATTGCAAACAGCACTGAAACAAAGAGAAGAGGGTCAGACCTCTCAGCCCCCTCTGGTCATCAATCTTGAGGAAACTGCTCCTATCACTGCTCCTCCTCCTCAACAGACTGAGCAGACAGCAACATCTACTTCAGCAGCACCAACAACCACAGAGCAGGCCCAAAGCCTGGATATGCAAAAGCTGAAGAATGAAATTCAAATCCTGGCAGCTCAAATGACTGAGTTAAATGAGACCAGGGATAAACTCGCCAAGGTGAATGACAGGTATGACAAATCCAAGCAAGCAGTGGCAGAGAAGGGCAGGGAGGTGAAAGCCCTCAAAGATAGAATAAAAGAGCTAGAAAATGAGCTCAAATTAGATAAGGTTATAGCTGGACTTAAGGCAATGCTATGGGCCAACATTGGCCAGTCTAATACTGACCAATGGCAGTATATAGAGACAATCCATGAGCAGGTAGAGCTCATCCCAAAAGCACAAGTCGAAATTCACAAGTCAAGGGCTGCTCTAGGCAACATGCCTGAAATTGCCACCAGAATGATCAATGTGCTAAATAATAGAACAAGTACTCAGCTGGCAAACATGGGAATTCCCAATAGGACTGAGGCCATTCAGTTGATCAAAAGGGTTCTCACATTAAGAAATTTGGTGCAGACACTGGAGAGAAGAACCCAAGACATGCAGACCGAGGTAAAAAGATTCATGGATAAATTCCTGGTGCTGCTAAACAGAGGACTCCCTAGCTTACTGAACAGCGCAGGGAGACTGCTCATTCATGAGCAGTATGCCAAAAGAGTGAATTCATTTGCCACAAATGAAATCAATGAGAAGCCCAGCAGCTCAGAAGAAACAGGGCCAGCTACAGGACAGACTATCTACAACAAGGTAGGAAATCTGTTTTTTATAATGAATGAGATCAATCACCTGTTTGATGTGGCACCCAATTTTTACAAGTATACAGAGGCAGAGGAGACTATGGATGCAATTCTCAGGCATCAACTCCCTACACAAGACTGGTGGACAAGTACAATATAGAAAATTTTATAAACAGTGAGCCATTCACCAAATTTTGTTTTTTAAAATATCAGTTGTGATGCAAAGTACATTTTAAACAAAATCAGCATGCATCAAAGATTAAAGCTGAGCCAACTCAGCAAAGCTTTTGGCCAACACAGCAAGAATAGGAAAACACAGCTGGCAGAGCCGAGAAAATACAGCGCAACAAAAAGTAAAGACACATTATTCAGCGTTAAAGCAAAGCGGTTCAACCGACTCAATGACCTCCAAAGGTCAAATTATCCTCTGATAGACTTAAAGAGCATTTATGCTGCATTCAAAGTTGTAATAAGTTCTTTTCTACTTTCTGTACGAAGTACTGAAGATATTTTCTCTCTCAGATGACTCAGTGCCTGAGATATTTTGTATTAGCATTCCTATAAAGTCCCCTTTGCATGAGTTTGCAAGGGTTGTTGTTGATTTCTCCTGAAGAAGTTCTTATGTTGTAATCCTTTCAGAAGTTTAATAATGAAAGTGATGGAATTTCTCGGATTTCTGAAGTGTTGAATGTGTTCTGGTGTCTGTTGGAAACTGCTGGATTCCTGTGTATTTCACCATACAATAAGTCTCTGTAACTCTCTCTGTTATGTATTTTGTTTTGTTAAAATCCATATGTTATCTAACTTTGAATATTTAGCAACAAGGAAAAAGAATAACTTTCAGGATTTATTCAATGAATACCCTGAGTTCAATCTGTGTTGTTAATGAATGTTTTCTTCAGCTGTAATCTTGATAAGTGTAATTATTAATTGCTGCACTTTCCGAATACATCTTTCACAGTGACCTTTGTCACAGGAATTCAAGTTTGCTCCTGTGCAACGTGTTTCACTTTCACCTCACCAGCTCAATAGAAAATTCTTAATTGCTTTCTGTTGGCTGACATGCCTCACTATTCAAGTTAAATTTGTTTGTCTGAGATACACAATAGGCCCTGCAGTTAAAACACCACCAATCCTGCATTTCAGAACATTTCACAAACTCCAGACTCCATTGCCCAATGATATATTACTCTCTAAACACTACATCTTAAGCCCTAAAAGAAATCCTTCAACCAAAACATAAAACAAAACCTGAGCATAATACCTAGCCTAAAACACCATCATAACAGAGACAAATCATAAAGAGAGAGCCCTCTCTGATCACAGTTTGGCTAGAAGCTGTGATCCAAAGATTGGTTAGTGGTTACCCCGGCCGTATTCCCTTGGGAGTCATAGGGAACAACCTCGGTGTTAACATAAATGGCGACTCCACTAGGGAGTGCTTGAGGTTTTTCAATTACTATATATCTTCCATAGCTACTATCAATCCTGAAATAAGTCAAGAGGCCTTTAATATGTTTCTGTATCACATTAACAGCTTTAGGGAGGAGCTTGTTTAGGGAATCTTCCTCTTAGCTCTGAGAATATATAGCCATTCCAAAATCTTCATCCAGTCCTTTCAAGATATAAAATTTCCTACAAAATCCTAAAAAACAGTTAGAAACTGGCTCCTAAGAAAAATCCACGGCATACTAGGGCAAATCCTGACCCTAATCCACCTATCATTGTTAATAATCCAAATACCATCCCAAGAAACATTAGGAGGCAGCAAAAGCAGGAGCAGCCTGCTGATTTAACCTCAGATTCAGATCATCCTAGCCTTATATCTACCCCATGCAAGGTCCTTTTCCGGTCTACCCCTAGTTCCCCTAGTTCTCCTTCCACATCTCAAAGTCCTCCTCCCACATCTTCATCCACTGCACATATCCCCTTGACCAACATTCTAGGTTCACCCCTACTTGTTACCCCTGTGATACCCACTGTTCCTATTATCCCAGCTGCCCCTGTTAATCCTATAAATCCTGTAAATATGGCTAACAGATATGCACCCTTGCAGATACCAGCTAATGCTGCAGCTTTACCCCAAGATTACCAAACCAAAATTTCATATTTTGACTCCAATGGCCCTCTGACAGCTGCCCAGCATGCCAAGAGGATGCAAGACCATTTTGAGACCTATGAAATAGACGATGACAGTGTTAGAATGAGGATGTTTGTTCAAAGCCTAACTGGGGATGTAAGAACTTGGTTTAGATCCCTGAATGCAAACTCCATTACAACTCTTGCTGAACTGTATCAAGCCTTTACTAGTAGATGAGAGAAGAAGAAAGATCCTCTGCACATACTTGGGGAATATGACACTATCAAAATAGGTCCCCAAGAGACTGTTTTGGTGTATTGTGCAAGATTTAACAATGTATATAACTCAATTCCACAAAATTTAAGGCCTCCTCCAGATTTAGCCTTGTACAAATTCCCTGATGGTTTTGACCCTGATATGGCCTATCAGTTGAAGGAAAGAGACTGTCAATCCCTTGAAGAGGCCCAAAGGGTTGCTGTCACAGTGGAAGCCAACCTAATTGCCAAAAGAAACAGGGCAAGGTTGGAAAAGAGGACTACTTTCAAAGAGGAGCCCTCTGCCTTTGATCAGAAGCTGGATGCAATACTCAATGGAATGAAAAGATTGGGTGATAGAGTGGAATCGGTTGAAAGAAAATCATCATGGGAAGCACCACAAAACAACCCTCCTAGGAATCCAAATTTTAGGAGAACTCAAAACCCAGGCATTGGCAAAACCAGTGCTGATCAAGACATAAGACCCCCTTTCCAAGAAAATTATGCAGAAACTTCCACATCAGCAGAGCCCAACGAAGATCCTGAGATTAATTTAATGGGTCTAGATGGGGAAAGCCAAGTTTTCCTAACACAAGAAGATCATGAGGATGATGAAATCAAGTTGTTCCAAACAAAGTCAGGTGAATCCTTTGACTTCAAACAAGGCTACAACACTGTTGTCTATGAAGTCCATAAACAATACAAGCTGAGGAGCAGAACTGTGAATGTTAACCAGCCTGAAAAGAAAAAGGATAATCAGCAGCCTGAAGGAGTTACAATCATAGAACCTGATGACAAAATGACTTCACATACAGAAGAAGTGATTGTTGAAGAGATCACTGAACCACTGCCCTCAAAACAGCAGCCTATGGTCACTCCCCCTGCTCATCCTTATTCAACTCTTTATCCTCAAGAGATGAGTAAAAAGGATAAGTCCCAAAGTCAAGACAAAAATCAAGAAGAAGATGTAATGAACAAGGAAAGAACTGTCACCTATAACCCCAAGACCCAATCTGAAAAACCTTTTGATCTAGAAACAGAAATTGGCAAATTAAAGATAGCAATTCCTCTCTTAGAACTTGCCAAGCACGACATCTATAAACTACAGATCAAAAGGTCCCTTCAACTCACTAGTAACAAAGATGATGTCAATGTGATGGATGACACCCCAGAACTCCTGTTTGGCCCAGAAGTGGATGGAAAAATAGTAGTCACAGGGCTACTGCCTTTCTATGTCAGTTTACATATTCATGATAAAATATTACATAATGCAATGTTTGACTCAGGTGCCTCTCAAAATCTCATGCCAAAAGCAGTCATGGAGAGATTGAATTTAGACATAACAAGACCATATAAGGATCTGTTTTCCTTTGACTCCAGCCAAGTCAAGTGTCTAGGTCTCATAAAAGACTTATGTGTGTCTCTGGTTCAATACCCAAACAAGACAATCCTAATGGATGTGGTAGTCACTGATATCCCACCTAAGTATGGGATGCTGTTATCAAGATCATGGGGAACTAAACTCCAAGGTTCCCTACAATTAGACATGTCATATGCTACCATCTCTGTTTTTGGGCAACCAAAAAGACTGTACAAAGAAACACTTATGAAATACATGGTCAGCAGTGAAGAAAAGCCTCAAAATTTTCCCATATATGCTATCCATTCAGACATAGACTCATACATTCTCTTCAATGACACCGCAATTCCCTTAAAAGGTGAGGTTGAAACCAAGATATTCATACAAGAGGAAGATTCAAATGAAAGTATTACCACCCATGAAACAACAGTCAATCAAACACTAGATGTTGCTGCTGCCCTGGTTGTCAAGAACATCCAATCAAACGATGAGACTGCCCTAGAAGACAAGCTAGAGAAAAAACCACAACTTCTGCTCACATGGCGAGCCCATGAACAGATCATCAAATCTCCTTCCCAACAGGATATTCTATGGTTCCTTGAATTTGATGGCTCAGTCAACAAATTAGGGGCAGGAGCTAGAGTTTGGGTACACAATAAAGAAAATAGTCATGCAGAAGGCAGAGCGTATAGATTGAATTTCAGATGTACTAATAACATGGCAGAATATGAAGCTCTTTTACTAGGACTCAAGTTGGTAAAGTTCTTGCAAGCTGCTAGGGTTTCAATCATGGGTGATTCAGATTTAGTTATCCAACAAGTGAAGGGAAACTTTGTCACCAATGACAAAAGACTAAGGACTTATAGGTCTGTTGTTGCTGAGGTACTAAACTTTTTCTCTGAATTCCAAATTACTAAAATTCCCAGAAACCACAATCTACATGCTCATAGTTTAGCCACCTTTGCAAGTACCTACAAGTTGCCCTTTGATCCCCACCATTGTTTTACAGCTGAGGTAAAACACAGACCCTCAATTCCAAACGATATCAATGATTGGCAAGTATTTGAGGATGACAAGCAAATAAATCATTTTTTAACTATGCAGCAAGAATTTGCAGGACTAAATATTGACACTGAGACAGCAAGTCAATCACAAATACTTGAGTCAGCAAGTCAATCACAAATACTTGAGTCAGCAAGTCAATCACAAATACTTGAGTCAGCAAGTCAATCACAAATACTTGAGTCAACAAGTCAATCACAAATACTTGAGTCAGCAAGTCAATCACAAATACTTGAGACAGCAAGTCAATCACAAATATTTGATGGAGCAAGTCCATCAAAAATACAGTTTCAACAGATTGCTCACCCAATATCACCTAGAACAGCAAAACAAATACTAAATCCAACTATTTTCAACATAGACAACATTCAGCAAATTCAATCAATCAATGGTGAGGAGGTGGCCAATGCTGAAACTGAAATCATCGAGCTAAAAGACAATTTTCTACCAACAGGCCTAACCCCGCTAGACGATATCTTTGACTCAAATGATATTCCCAGAAAACCAAAAATGCAGCCCTTAAATGCAGCCATTGAAGAGTGCAACATAGGTACAAGTGAGAAGCCCAAGATAATTAAATTATCTGCTTCCTTACCTCCTGACCAAAAGCCCAAATACATTGACCTATTCAAAGAGTTCCAGGATGTTTTTGCATGGAGCTATGAGGACCTAAAGTCCTATTGTTGTGGGGAAAAGTATCCGATGCGGATGACCCTATCCCTACTCTAAAGGTGACAGTCTTTAGCAACAACTGAAAGTAAAGTTTTGATGTTCCACTTTATGAAAATACAGAGAGAATGAAAAGAAGGTCAACCAACCTGGTGTCTTTCGCTTAGTCGATCCTTGTCCTTCTCTCTTTGTATCTCGTTCCCAGCTTCTTGCTCTCTTAGCCGGCCCAGCTACACACAGATCCTGCACAAAACAAGAGAGCAAACTACAAGATACATGTACTCATAACTGAAGCATGGATTAGGGTGCATGAAATATACATGTAAACACAAAACATCTATGTAATACAAGTATATAGGAGAACATGCAAAACTTTATTGATAGAAGTAACAGGGTTCTGAGAAGGTTACAACCAATGATGGCTCCAATCCAGCAGCACCTCCCCAGCAGCAAGAACTCTCCTCTTCACCTCTAGTAAAACAATCACCCAATAGCTCTAACTGTAATCCAACAGCACCTCCTTGCTTAACACAAAATTCCAGCCTCCTTAGACCTCATAGAAGAGCTCTATATATAGGAGAGAAGAAGAGAGGATGAGTCAGCTTGAGGCTGGCATAGAGCTGACTAGTGTCCTCTCCCTCTTCAGTTCATCTTCAGTTCTTGAGTCCACTTGGAGATCCTTGCTTACACATGGTGATCAGGTACCTCTTACTCATCACAGGGCGAATCTCATGAACCAAGTGTCAGTTTGGAAGCTTCCTGGGCAGTTGACACCTTGCAGGATGACTGTGCCACTTGGCCAATCTCGCCCAGCGCAGGTAGCCTTCATTAATTTTGACTTCCAGCGCAGGTACAAAGAGGGACAGTTGCATTCCAGCGCAGAAGCTCAGTGGAGCAGCTGACATGATCCAAAATAAGCCTGTTTTGAAGTGTTTTCAGGTGGAGAACTGATTGGAAGTGCTGTTGTTTGATGACCTTGTTCTTTTAGGGGTAAGAACAACATGTTTAGGGACTGAGGATCCCTGTAATTATCGACATTTCATGCTCCATGCTGCGAGGCACAAAAATGTCTATAACACCTATGACACCTCTGTAATCCAGCACACTATCCCTCTGAAACAAGGAAAATTTTAAGGATGGAAAATTTTCTTGAAGTTTAAAACATTGGCGAATCTCACTAATCCCTAATATGCAAATTATAAATGTTTATTGATATATTTGTAAAATTATTCAAATTTATAATTATTTTATATATATTCTCTATATAATGTTGGCGATTTTTAAGGTAAAATAATTTTATATTCTAAAATTTGGGCGAATTGTCTTTTATAAAATTGGAAATTGGTGAATCTTTTTTGTGGAAAAATCATGGGAAATTAGCCCACTGGGCGAACATTAGCCCCTAAAATTTTCCATGCTCTGAAACCTGATCAAAAGCCCTTTAAACAAAAACTGAGGAGAATCAATCCTATGCTTCTCCCAGCAATGGAACAAGAGGTACAAAAAATGTTCAAGGCAGGCATCATAGCACCAATCAGATTCTCTGAATGGATATCCAACCTAGTCCCTACAAGAAAGAAGACTGGTGAAATTAGGCTGTGTGTGGATTTGAGGAATCTGAACCAAGTATCCCTTAAAGACAATTACCCCTTACCCAAGATGGATCACATTTTACAGAGAGTAATGGGGGCTTCCAGAATTTCTCTACTTGATGGATTCTCAGGCTTCAACCAGATCTTAGTTCACCCTGATGATCAGGATAAAACATCATTTACAACCCCATGGGGAACTTTCAAATATGTAAAAATGCCTTTTGGATTGAAAAATGCAGGGGCAACATTTCAAAGAGAAATGGACATTGCTTTTGCAAAGGAGATTCATGACTTTTTAGTCATTTACCTAGATGACCTTACACCTTTCTCAAAATCAGACCAAGAACATATAAAACATCTGAGACAGATCTTCCTAAAATGCAGAAAATATGGGATTTCCCTAGATCCCAAGAAATCCATGTTTGGCTTAGAGGAAGGTAAGCTGTTGGGCCACATCATTTCTAAAGATGGCATTATAATTGACCCAGATAGGATACAGGCTATCCTACAAATGCCCCACCCAAGAAATGTCAAAGAGTTGCAAGGATTCTTGGGAAAAATCAATTTCTTGAGAAGGTTTATCCCAAACTTAGCAGAACTAATCAGATTATTAAATAACATGATAAAGAAAGATTCAAAAGTAAAATGGACTGTTGAAGCCAATCAAGCATTTGAAAGTATAAAATTGGCCCTTACCCAAACCCCAGTGTTGACCAACCCTCAGTTTGACAGAGAATTTATCATTTTCTCTTTTGCCTCCCAGCATACTATTGCTGCTGTTCTATTACAAAAAGATGACCAAGGAAATGAGAAGCCAATTTCTTTCTTTAGCAAAGCTCTCAGAGATGCACCTATAAAGTATCAAATCATGGAAAAGCAAGCTTATGCTTTAGTCAAAGCAATTAAATACTTTAGGATTTATATCCTTTATTCCCATGTTATAGCATATGTGCCAAGTCCTATTGTCAAAGACATTCTCACCCAAGAAAATTTAGAGGGCAGAAGAGGAAAATGGATTGCTAACATCTTGGAATTTGACATAGGGATAAAACCTACAAAACTAATAAAAGGCCAAGGCTTGGCTAAATTAATGACAGAAACTAATTTTCAAGCCTTAGACATTAACCAGCTGGACAGTGAACCGGAGATGGCGACTCCAAAGATCAATGTAGCCTTTGAACAATCCCCCTGGTATTCAGATATCTGTTATGTGTTACAAAACCTGTGTGCTCCCCCAGGACTGTCCAGAACTAAGTGTAGATTCTTAAAAATGAAAACCTCAAGATTTTGTGTGATGGATGGCAATCTGCTTTGGAAAAACCATGAAGGTATATTGCTGCACTGTTTAATTGAAAATGAAACTGACAATATCATAAAAGAATTTCATGCAGGTGACTGTGGTGGACACTTGTACTGGAAGTCCACTGTGGACAAGATACTAAGGGCTGGATACTACTGGCCCACCATGTTCTCTAATGTCAAGAAATTCATCACCTCATGTCATAAATGTCAAGTGTTTGAGGGAAAGAGACAGTTGCTGCCACTTCCTTTAAGGCCTATTGCAACAGAGAGACCTTTTCAACAATGGGGATTGGACTTCATTGGGGAAATTCATCCCTCATCTTCAGGCCAACACAGATGGATCTTAACAGCCACATACTACTTCACTAAGTGGATTGAAGTTGCCCCATGCAGACAAGCAAATGATTCAATAATTATTCAGTTCCTGGAAAACAACATATTGGCTAGATTTGGTTGTCCTGACAAAATAATAACAGACAATGTTGCTGCTTTCAGATCCAAAAAGATGGTGAACTTCTGCCACAAATTTCACATTACTTTGGGCCATTCCACTGCATACTATCCCCAAGGAAACGGCCTTGCTGAATCATCAAACAAAAGTCTGGTAAACATCATAAAGAAAGTACTTGAAGAGAACAAAAAGAATTGGCATAAGAAGCTTGTGAATGCCCTATGGGCAGATAGACTAACAACCAAAAGATCAATTGGTACCAGCCCATATGAGTTGGTTTATGGATTAGAGGCAAAATTCCCCTCATCACTAGGAGTGCCTGTTATGAAGCTTCTTCAAGAAAGCCAAGCTGAACCAAATGATATGCAAAGAAGAATCAATCAAATCATATGTCTGCAGCAAACTAGAGACCAAGTTTTCAGCAGAGTTCAAGTTCTACAAGAGAAATTAAAGAAGGCCTTTGATAGAAGAACTAAGGCAGAAGATTTCAATGTGGGAGACAAAGTCCTCAAGTGGGATGCAAGAAGAGAAGACAAAGGAAAGCATGGAAAATTTGACTCCCTTTGGAGAGGACCATTTGCTGTCCAAGCAGTACAAGGTAACAATACCTATTTCCTTAAAAGTCTAACTAAAACTGACTTGGATGAAGGTCCTGTGAATGGCAGGATGCTCAAGCACTAATTTGAATATTACACATGAGTGCAGTTCGGGGTTCCCTTGTATATATGCAGATGTATATATTATTTTCTGTTTAGATTGTGAAAATGCAGTTTCTTCAAGTTTATTGATTGCCAGCAAAAGGTAAATAGAATCAGAGGGCTACCAAGAAGAAAAGCACACAATTTGGGCACTTCAAAGTAGAAAACCACAAGATGGGCAAGAGCAATCAAGGTGCAAGGCAATCTGACCTGCTGTTCTTGGTCTTTCAAATGAAACACCATCCCCATGTGGAGCCACTGTTAGCTACCTATACCAATAGGTTTCATATTTCATGATTGGCTATGAAAGGTCCAAATATGCTCTGCTTTGATAATTCAAAGATCACATATTTCCAAGAGAATCCAATCTATGCTAATAGCTTGGTATGGACTTAAATTTCGAATGGATGTTCCAACAGTCTAATCTGGATCATTCCATGATTTAAATTTTCAGTTGTAGAATAGAGAAAGGAGTCTGTCCAAACTGTTTAATCTTGGCAGACAAATAGTTCAGGTAGAGAAGAAAAGGCTCCCAACAGCTTAATCTGGGACCTTGGAAGAAATAAGGGTAGAAGTTGATAGAAAAACAAAAGAAAAAGCCAAAGAAAAGAAAAGGCAGGTAAGGGTCTGCAAGTCCAAGTGCACCCTTCAAGAAGAAATAAAAAATGCTAGGCAAGTACCTGGGTAAGTAGTTGGGGTTGCAGAAAGGTTAGCTTTACCATTGCAGGTGTGTTAACTTTGTTCACCAAAGCAAAGTCAATCAATTGAGAAGGTGTTCTTCTTCATCAAGTTGCAGCAAACAGAAAGCATGACTAACTTCCCTTCTTCCCCTTTCCATTTCATTACTAACACTCCCTCATCAGCTGAGATTCATGGAAGAAGATTATGGTTTCATGGTGGTTCTTGTTTCTTCAAAAGCCACATTTCTTGTGTAAAAATCTTTTCATTTTGATCTACTCTTTAAGCTAAGTGTTTCACAAATAAGCTCAGTATTTTCTCCCTTCATTCACCCCCCTCATCCATACTAACTCTAACTTTACTATATAAATCCCCTATATCACCTTTCCCCTACTAGTATAAACACCATGGTGTATAAACCCCAAATTTTGTATAAGTATCCCCTCCCCTTGGCATTATAGCCAATAAAGTTCTATATCAGGGATCAAATGACACCTGGTCATCTTGATAAACCTAACTCTAACCCTCCTCCCCCTTTCTGAATCCATTTTTAACCCATTGCACCCCATTTGCAAACATAAACCTTGTAAAAAACCTTGCTTTACCCTTACCCGCTCTAAATTGCCAAATAAATACACAAAAACCCATTTTTGTGATTATCCAATGGTTCGGGCGCATATATGTGATTTTCCAAATACACCGAAAAACCTTACAAAAACCCAGATCCTAAGGTTTTTCCGCCCTGCACAGATCCCAAAATGAATATTAAAATAACCCCGCCCCTTCCGTATCGGCCGATCATTTCATTGATCCGACAGCCGTCCGATGGAGAGCCTCTAATCCAACGGCTCTCATCCATGTCGGAGCGGCTCCGACGTCCGCCAATTACCCCGTACCGGTCGAGCACCTTCCCCCCCCGTCAACCGTCGGATCGGGCCCACAAGATCTGACGGTCCTCGTTGATATTGGAGCGGCTTTGATGGCGGACAGATACCTTCCGATATCTGTCAGAAGGGTTACGTCATACGGTCACCACGAGTCTTCCCCACAGCGCATCAGAGGTACGCCTGCAAATACCCCGTCCGTATCGTAAGCGGTGCGATATAAAACCGCCAACCGCTTCCGGTTTCGGTCATCCCGCTTGTTCAACGTCACTCCCATGTCATCCCACGTCACCGCCACCTTGCCATCGCGTCAACCGCTGCGCCCGACCTTCTGCCAATGTGTCTTGCCACTTCATCATCCCCGTGGACCACTCAGAGCCTGCCACCTCACCTGATGACGTCATGCTGACGTCACCCGGCCCTGACCCCACCGATGACGTCATGCTGACATCACCAGAAAAGTGCGCCAAAAGTCCGGAAAAATCAATATTATAGCCAAAATTCGCGTTTTTTGGTTCTTTTTCTGCAAATACGTTTGTTGCTCCTGCATGTTTTTTCCACGTCCAACAGTGCACCAACCTGCAGAACTCGACTAGGAGACCGCCAGCGCACCATTTTCACCTGCATTCCTCTCCATTTCTCTCTGAAAGCTAGGTATTTATCCTTGAAAATCCTCCCTTCACCTGGTTTTGTCTGTAAATTGCCAAGGACGATTAAAATTGTGAAAAAACATATAATTGACCGGCAGAAACACTTGCGCCTCATCCCATTTACAGTTTTGAACTCGAAAAACACTAGTTGAGCCTTGTTTGCCCTCATTTTCACCAAAAACCATACTCTGTTCGCGCATTCGCGAAAGACTCATTTAAACTGAATTTACCTGCTGGAAAAGACAGAGTGGGGCCAGGCATTGGTCTTATTTAAACCTCAAACAGTATTTCAATTGTTGTTTATCAGAACTACTCTCTGTTCCTCATAAATTCACCTCCCTGGTGAAGAGACACTCCTCTATACTGTCCTGCTCAATTGAAACCACTTTACGCTTAACTCAGAATCCTCTTTTGCAATGGAGACACCTGTAGTACTAAATGTCCAGCCTCCGAATGCCCCTCAAAGGAACTTGGAATGGCAGGCCTTGGCAGATATGGATTATCATATTTCAGAAGAGATGTTGATGAGAACCAAGTTCCATATCCACTTGCTCAATGAACTTAAGGCCAAAAATGAAACTGGAGCAGATGTGTTGGGTATATGGGATTCTTTTCTTCCTATTTTTAAGTTGCCTCAAGTCAATCAATTTCCTGATTTAATCCACCTTTGTGCTGAATATTATGACCCTACTCAGAGGGCTGTGTTGGATCCTTCTGGTGCTGCTCTCTTTTACATCACTCCTGAAGCCATCAGGAACATGCTTTGCTTCAAAACTCAGAAAACATTGGTCCCCTTGTCACTAGTAGACTTGATAAAACAAAGGAATAGATTGACAGATGCCCAAATCACTAAGCTAAATCAGTTATACATTGACTCTGATTCTGTGCAATATCCTCCTCTGAATCAAGTATACCTTAACCAGTTGGGCAGGGACTTGGTAGATATGATTAGCCTGATTTTGGGCTATAGCTCAATAGAATTGGTAGACCAAACTGTACTGGTAATGATGCTGATGTTCGCTCCGGGCAGACTCCCAGTTTGCTATGATTATGCCACCTACATCTCCGACAAAATGCATGAGTAGCTAATGAATTTATCCAGAGAAAAGATGTTCAGATACACCTCCTACATTTACCATTTGATCTTGTACCATCAACATGAGAAATTTCATTTCTCAGTCAAAAGAGTGGATGCCCAAGGCAATCCCAGATCAGTGGTCTATTGGTCCTCTGTCTTCCACACTACACCTGAGTCCCCATACACTTATTGTGAATTCATAGATCTGTTCATCCATCCAGCTATGGCAATGCTGATGAGCTCACCTCCTCCGAGACTCACTGATGACATGCAGAGAATTCTTCAGCTATCCAAAGCTTACAGCATTGGGGATTGGTACTTCTACCAAAACCACACCGTCATCAGGATATATGGGTGTGATTTGCCTCCATTCAGATTACCTAAGTATGTGCCTATGAGGCTATTTTCCCTAGAGTACTTTAGGCAATTTGGGAGGGTTGATGTGCTTCACTTTTCAGGAAAAGGAAAAAAAGCACAGTTGAAGGTGAAAAGCCAACTTGGCCATTTGGTCTATAACGAGAGGGAGCAAGGATGGAAGGAAGCAGATAGAATGCTTGAGTCCCTTGGCCTTCAAACCAGTTTCCTATGGACACCCTATGACCCTAATCATTTTATAACTATGAGGAGGCTCAAATATAAGTTGTCTGCCTATGATCATTATAGTATCCCTCACATTGAAAAATATGCTAAGACAAATGGAGGAGAGGGACCTTAGAAGAGCCCATGTCACAAGAAGAGCTAAATCAGAGGGCAATAAGGAATCTAAGGAAGATGGCTGACCTTGAACTTTGTTCACAGGTATTCACACTTCCGAGCACACAAGTGGGAGCACTGCATCCTCCTCAACTGCTAAACAACAAGCTACCAAGGCCACTGAAAATATATCCAGCAAAGGCAAAGAAAAGGAAATGGAGATAGAACAATCACTCCATGGCAAGGAGCAGCCACCTCCAGTGACTCAGCAGCAGGCAGATAAAGAAATGCAGCAGCAGGCAGAGCAACAACAACAACAACAACAGGAACTGCATCAAGAAGAAGGGCCACATGAGGGACAGCAGCCCTTACAGCAAGAAAGAGTAGTTGATACTCCAACTTCCACTGAGCAACAGGCTCAAAACATAGTGCCTCCTAGGCCAGAAACTACCTTCGATGCCTCGGTCCTCCAAACTCCACAGAAAGAGGACATAAACAGAAAATGGGATAGAGAAACTCCCCTGACATCATCTATAAACCAGGGTGAGAAAAGGCAAAGGTTGAATGACTTTTCTGAGGATGACATAGCAATAAGGCAAGCAATGGGCATGGGCCCACCCAGCAGAGAAGCTTCAGCCAGTTCCTTCCAGCAGGAACAGGACAGAACTATGGGAGGAGAGGTCAGCTCCTCCAGCCAGCAAAGAGAAGGAGAAAGGAGCATCAAGCAACAGTTTATAGACATCAAAAGGAGGAGTGACCCTTTCAAGATACAGTTGTACAACCATCTATTGAAAATGGCTCCTACCAATCAACAAAGACTGATGTCTGCATTTGATGTACAGGAAGGCAAAATGATCATGAGCCATTTTATGCCAACAGCACTGTAGCCCCAATCTACCTCAGATTACCTCAAAACCAATCTGGAGGTCCTGGCCAAGGACATACACCCAATGGATAAAATTGAACTGCACAAACAGACTGGTGAGATGGTGTATGCCGCCTTGGCAGACAAAACATTAGAAAATTATAAGCTAGAAAGCAGCCTCAATAATACAGCCTCTCAACTGGAGTTGGAGAGGGCATCATCCCAGGCAAAGGACAACAGAATAAGGTCCTTGGAAGACATAATCATTGAGATTGGGCATGATCCCAAAGACATCAAAGGAATACAAGAGATATTGAAGTTGAGGGATGCTGACATGGCTTCCTTAAGGAAAAAGATCAAACTCCCAGCTACCATTCACCCTTAAACAGATGAAGTAGCTCAGCAAAGACATGAGCAGGATGCCACAACCTTGATGATTTCCCTTTATAAGCAGCTGGTTCAAGCACAAGAAAAGTTGGGAGAATCAGAGGCCACACAAGCAGCATTGCAAACAAAACTGAAACAAAGAGAAGAGGGTCAGACCTCTCAGCCCCCTCTGGTCATCAATCTTGAGGAAACTGCTCCTATCACTTCTCCTCCTCCTCAACAGACTGAGCAGACATCAACATCTACTTCAGCAGCACCAACAACCACAGAGCAGGCCCAAAGCCTGGATATGCAAAAGATGAAGAATGAAATTCAAATCCTGGAAGCTCAAATGACTGAGTTAAATGAGACCAGGGATAAACTGGCCAACGTGAATGACAGGTATGACAAATCCAAGCAAGCAGTGGCAGAGAAGGGCAGGGAGGTGAAAGCCCTCAAAGACAGAATAAAAGAGCTAGAAAATGAGCTCAAATTAGATAAGGTTATAGCTGGACTTAAGGCAATGCTATGGGCCAACATTGGCCAGTCTATTACTGACCAATGGCAGTATATAGAGACAATCCATGAGCAGGTAGAGCTCATCCCAAAAGCACAAGCCGAAATTCACAAGTCAAGGGCTGCTCTAGGCAACATGCCTGAAATTGCCACTAGAATGATCAATGTGCTAAATAATAGAACAAGTACTCAGCTGGCAAACATGGGAATTCCCAATAGGACTGAGGCCATTCAGTTGATCAAAAGGGTTCTCACATTAAGAAATTTGGTGCAGACACTGGAGAGAAGAACCCAAGACATGCAGACCGAGGTAAAAAGATTCATGGATAAATTCCTGGTGCTGCAAAACAGAGAACTCCCTAGCTTACTGAACAGCGCAGGGAGACTGCTCATTCATGAGCATTTTTCCAAAAGAGTGAATGCATTTGCCACAAATGAAATCAATGAGAAGCCCAGCAGCTCAGAAGAAACAGGGCCAGCTACAGGACAGACTATCTACAACAAGGTAGAAAATTTGTTTTTTATAATGAATGAGATCAATCACCTGTTTGATGTGGCACCCAATTTTTACAAGTATACAGAGGCAGAGGAGACTATGGATGCAATTCTCAGGCATCAACTCCCTACACAAGACTGGTGGACAAGTACAATACAAAAAATTTTATAAACAGTGAGCCATTCACCAAATTTTGTTTTTTAAAATATCAGTTGTGATGCAAAGTACAGTTTAAACAAAATCAGCATGCATCAAAGATTAAAGCTGAGCCAACTCAGCAAAGATTTTGGCCAACACAGCAAGAATAGGAAAACACAGCTGGCAGAGCCGAGAAAATACAGCGCAACAAAAAGTAAAGACACATTATTCAGCGTTAAAGCAAAGCGGTTCAACCGACTCAATGACCTCCAAAGGTCAAATTATCCTCTGACAGACTTAAAGAGCATTTATGCTGCATTCAAAGTTGTAATAACTTCTTTTCTACTTTCTGTACGAAGTACTGAAGATATTTTCTCTCTCAGATGACTCAATGCCTGAGATATTTTGTATTAGCATTCCTATAAAGTCCCCTTCGCATGAGTTTGCAAGGGTTGTTGTTTATTTCTCCTGAAGAAGTTCTTATGTTGTAATCCTTTCAGAAGTTTAATAATGAAAGTGATGGAATTTCTCGGATTTCTGAAGTGTTGAATGCATTCTGGTGTCCATTGAAAACTGCTGGATTCCTGTGTATTTCACCATACAATAAGTCTCTGTAACTCTCTATGTTATGTATTTTGTTTTGTTAAAATCCATATGTTATCTAACTTTGAATATTTAGCAACAAGGAAAAAGAATAACTTTCAGGATTTATTCAATGAATACCCTGAGTTCAATCTGTGTTGTTAATGAATGTTTTCTTCAGCTGTAATCTTGA
Organism: Pinus tabuliformis; assembly: GCA_031772625.1. Lineage (NCBI taxonomy): Eukaryota > Viridiplantae > Streptophyta > Pinopsida > Pinales > Pinaceae > Pinus > Pinus tabuliformis. Next base: position 410,602,978 of record CM062814.1, read on the forward strand.
TAAGTGTAATTCTTAATTGCTGCACTTTCCGAATACATCTTTCACAGTGACCTTTGTCATAGGAATTCAAGTTTTCTCCTGTGCAACGTGTTTCACTTTCACCTCACCAGCTCAATAGAAAATTCTTAATTGCTTTCTGTTGGCTGACATGCCTCACTATTCAAGTTAAATTTGTTTGTCTGAGATACACAATAGGCCCTGCAGTTAAAACACCACCAATCCTGCATTTCAGAACATTTCACAAACTCCAGACTCCATTGCCCAATGATATATTACTCTCTAAACACTACATCTTAAGCCCTGAAAGAAATCCTTCAACCAAAACATAAAACAAAACCTGAGCATAATACCTAGCCTAAAACACCATCATAACAGAGACAAATCATAAAGAGAGAGCCCTCTCTGATCACAGTTTGGCTAGAAGCTGTGATCCAAAGATTGGTTAGTGGTTACCCCGGCCGTATTCCCTTGGGAGTCATAGGGAACAACCTGGGTGTTAACACTTTCCTCCTCTGACATAGCCTTTATATTCTGTAGTATTTTTTGTGAGGAGAGAGAAGTGGCTCCAATTCCCTTTTCACGTGGTTAGTGATGTATGGTGTATTGTTTTGTCTTGGAGCTTTCACTTAATCCAGAAGCATGATAACAGGCCAACACATTTTCACACATGTTGTAACTTTTTGAAAGTGTAATCTTGAATACATGTAATTCATGTTTCTTTAACCTATGTTAAACAATTGAACCCTTTCGGTTTCTCTAATGCATATATATTGATGAAAATGTGTTGTACAAGTTCTTAATATTGACCTGTCATTGTGGGTTGCCTCACAGGACATTAGACAAAACATTTCCCATGAACTTTTTATAATGATCGTCGCACTCGTCGGGACTACCTCACTGGGTTTTGTACATTGTATCTTCTCTTGTGCATTGAGACTGCCGCATTCATGTGGAGTGCTCCTCGAAAAGACATGCATGTCCTATTGTGTTGTGTGTCTCTGATAGAGATGGTATTTCTTCCCTTTCATCTAGACACTCACCTACACACTCTCCCTCTGTGGCGAAAGAACCTTAACACAAGTAACACTAGCACTCACCAAGCATGCAAAACATGAAGACAAAGTAGACCACTCTCATGTGCTGACAAGTAAGAGCTAAGGCAAACATTTAATATAATTGCAACCGGGCCATCATACCAGATGGAACTCCTAGAGAAAATGGTCTAAGGTGTAGTTGGGACTTCATACTTGGGAGATCCCCTGAATGTTGGCACGTCTAGCACCATCAATAAAACTATAGATAACTGATACTCAACAAAACTTTCAAGGAAATGTACAAAAATATTACTATAAGCCCTTAATATTGGATTTTTAGCTGAGTATTCCCCTTTGATTTGTTCAGTTATGAGTTCAAAATCTCCATGAGCTAAAATTCTTTTGGAACCTAATTTTTTTGAAAGATGCAATCCTAGGATTGATGCTTCATACTCATCTATATTATTTCTACATTGAAAGTTCAATTTATATGAATGTCCTTCAGCTTTCCTTGTTTGTGAATTGAAAACCCACACACTGACTATTGATCCTTCCTTGCGTACAACACGATAAAAATCCAAGTTCCATAAGGGATCACTTTCTTCCTCGAATTTTACAATGTCATTTTTGTTTTCTTCCATATCATGCAAATTAGTTTCTAGGTTAGGGAATTTTTCTTATATACCTTCATCATTATACAAGATAAAATATTCTAGATATGAATGGATTGAATGCAAACAATGGTTTTTCGGTTTATCCTTACTGCTAACCATGTATTTCATTTGTGTTTCGTTGTAAAGACTCCTAGGATGACCAAAAATAGGTATGGTAACATAAGTCATATCTATTTGCAGGGTGCCTTGTAGATTTTCCCCCTATGATCTAGAGAGTAGAATTCATACTTTGGGGGTATATATGCCACTACGATATCCATAACTATGCTTGTGGAAGGGATTTGAGCAAGGGTGACAGAAAGGTCTTTAATGAGACAAAGACATCTCACCTTGCTCGAATAAAATGAATACAGATCTTTGTATGGCTAGTGATGTCAAGGTTCAATTTCTCCATTATGGCTCAGGGCATTAAATTGTGTGAGGCACCAGAGTCGAGCATGAAATTATGAAGGATTTGATCAAGGATATTAAGGCTAGCTTGGAGAGGGGGAAAATTTCCATATTGGGGTCTAATTTCTTCCTCTGGACCAAAAAATAGTTTAGGCTTGTCATCAACGAGGTTTAGAGTATCTATTCCTTCTCCTACTTTTAAGGCTTTCATTACTTGTGTCCTGTATGCATTCTTATTCATCAGTTCAGTGAGGGGGTTTGAAATTTCAAATTTAGCCAATTCATTTTATATGGTGTAAGATGTTTGTGGCTTCTAAGTTTCCTTGATGTTTTGATCCCATTTTTTAAGGTTTTCTTTTTGAACATCTTCTCTCGATTGACAAGAGGAAGGAACATATTTAGTTTGACTAGAAGATGGGATATCAGTCTGAGTTTACTTTGGTTGATTATCAGCTGTCTTTTTGGAAGGAATGTCAGGGATTTTCTTCGAAGGAGTATCAACAATTTTTCTACTCCTCAGGTTATATTTCCTATAAACTTCCATTATGGCATTCTGATAACCTTGTTTATATTCTTCATACTCTGATTGAATTATTTTTGGTTGTGAAAGTAGAAATTGATCTTTTTCTTCTTTCGTAAAAAAAGATATGATCAATTTCTATCTCCCCAAACAAATTAATTTGGTTTTCCTCAATATATTATTCTCGTCCCATTTCTTCTTTGGCATAGTTTTCCTCGAAAGGAGACCTATGTTGCTAATCATTAGGGCCCCTATGTTCCCTTTGTTTTATCAGAGGTGGATTTCTTCTGAGAATATGATTTCTATTTTGAGAATTTCCTTGGTTATCCCTAGGAGGGGTTCTATCAACCACTATCATTCTCTCCATCATTCTTTCCATGGTTTAGACTAGGTTGTCTAGTTTTAATTATGATGAAGAGGAGGAAGGTTGCTTCTTGATGGTAACCCTTATTTTAGTTTTAAGATTGGATTTTTTGGCTAATCAATTAGCCTCTACTTTGACAGTGTTACTTTGCATTTCTTTAAGTGTGGTAGCATCTATTTCCCTTAATTGGTAGGCCATGTCAAGATCAAATCCCTTAGGGAGGTGAATGAGGGCTAACCCTAGTGGAGGTGTTATAGCAGTTGGAATGGCATTATAGACTCCATTAAACCTATCACAATATTGTTCAATAGTTTCATTGGTACCTCATTTTATATTTTTGTATTCATTTAAAGTGTGGAGGGGCTTCTTTTAAGTTTCCCATGTATTGACGAAAGACTAATGAAACAAAGCATGTTCATTTATGGTAGTTTATGGTAAATATTTAAACATTTTTACTACCTCTCCATTAAGACTTTCGGCAGAAAGCCTCATCTTCACATCATATTCATCAACCTCCTGAAGTTTAAAGTAGTCATTAATTTTATCTACCTGTTGTTGTGCAATGATGGCCCCAGTGCCTTTAAATTGAGGAATCCTGCTTTGATAGTCTTCAGGTGTGTTATGTAATTGGGCAGGTAGAACCAAGGGAGCATATCAATCTTCCATGACTGGTATATGGGGATGAACAACAGATGAACCTGTAAGAGATAAAAATGTGGAAAGGATTATAACAGTTTGATGTATGGTTTGTGATGTTGATGGGGAGATAGTGGAAATTGTTGAAGACATGGAACTAGTGGAAAGAGGATGTACAAATTATGTGATGGGAGAAGAAACAGAGAATGATAGGGATGAGATTTCGACGGATTGTTGGATGTAGTCTTGATGGATAGGTTGATATAGGTCTGTCACTAGGTCTTTGAACTTTTCAAATTGTTGGAGAGCTTGTTTGTCAAAATCCTCATCTACGAACTGATGTTCAGATATGCAAGGTATTATCGTTAACTCATCAATGATAGTTTTAGCTATAAAGCTTTCAGATTTGGATCTAAGAAAACTAAGTTCAAAGGGTGGATCAAATTGAATGTTTTCTATGGTACTAAAAATCTCTAGAAAAGAATTGACTCTAGAGAGAGGACTATTACTCCCTTCAATATCGGTCAAGCTTTTCTTCCTTATCAATTTCTCAGGCTTATCTAGGATAAGGAGGATTTAGATGTGGATGAGATCTTATGAATTATTTTAGGAGCCAAATCTATATAGTATTAAACATACAATTTCAATTATGAAAAAAATTTACAACCTCAAACATTTATTTTTGAAAAAAAATCTTAAATGTTCTTGAAATAAGTTTTTGAACCTCGGAATCTTTTTTTTTTACTTAGGTATATTTGTTCCTTGGTATGGTCTCCAGGATGTTATCACTCCAAAATTTTGGAGGTTGTGGAAAAAATCACAAAGTTAACCACATAACCACTTTGGAAACTAGGAATCTAGCCCTTCGAGTTTCAGAGAGGGATAACTCTTTATGTTTTAGCTTTGTTTGACTGTAGGTATTATGCTAGCTATTAAGTTCAGGATTGGGTTTTTTGTCTTTTTGGGTTGAAACTTGGAAGAAAGGGCATTAGGAAAATGGAGTCATAGGTTTGGGATGATCAAATACAAATATTACAGGCTAAACTTACATAGCAAGTTAGGAAAATTCACTTAATCCTTTAATATTTATGGTGTGAAAGAGAAGAAAGGAATTCAAAATGCAATTAAAAATAGAGTAGTTAAGAGTTCCTATTTTAATCTCCAGTGGAAAGCATAAAAGGTATTCTTAAGCCAGAGAGAAAGTGTACATTCAAACAAATTTTGGTCTTTATCTTCTTAAAATAATTCAGATTTTTAGAATGACATATGACAATAAAAAGAAAACAAATTGAACAAGAGAGATAAAATTCCCCAATAAAAATGACACAAGAATTCTGTAATGATTGCACTACATTACTGAAAATCCAATCAATGGTGGCTCTGTTAGTAGATTTACAACACAAGTATTTATCTTCAAACAAGTCCCAACCGTTCATTATAAGAATTATGAAGAACTTATAGAAGATATTAAAATATATATCGATTTTCAATATCAAGATAGGATCCTAAAAATATCTAACAACTCAATACCAAAGTAGTAGAAAAAATTAGGAATCTTAAACTACTAGAACTGCTAGGCCTATTATTAAGGATTAATGTTGATTACTAAGCCTCCAAATTTACTACATTGTTTACCTTGCTGTCGAAGACAAAAATTAATAAAGTAATTCACACAATTTCTCCCATCTATCTTTAGTAGGGATAGAAAATTTAACTAATTTTCTATAGGCTTCATTGACATACGTGTACTTTTTGAAAGTTGGTTTGATGATGAAAAAATGTCTGAGCTCATGACTGATGAATAAGTTGAAATCTAAGGCCTCGAGGAATGATTTCCTTGTTATGTGCCCCTTTATACCTACAAATCCTAACATATATTAAGCAATAGTGGATATTTTCACCTGGTACTTTGCCAATCTCATAAGTTTATCTTCCCCAACAATCAGCCACTATAGATCTATCATTTTCAGTACCTACATCTTCTTATGAAATCTTTGTATGCTAGTCTCTAGAATTTTACACTTATTGTCAAGTTGTAGCTTAAAGTTCCTCTTGGGGTGTGTTGAAGCCCCGAAAATCGGGTCTACAACAAGGGGGATACCGACCCGGTCTGGACCTAGGTTAGCAGCTCCTTTTCCATTTGGTATAGTGGGTCCGACTAGGGATATGGGACCAGTTTCCCAATTTATGTGTGTGTGTGTTGAGATTTGATATTTCCTTTCTAAAAGTTCCTAAGTGAAATGCTTTTACTTTAACTCTAATCTGATAACATGCAATTGTATTCTAATAAACAAAAATATCTAATTCTACACTAACCCGGGGTGTAATATTTCCCTTATGCGATCTAAAATGATTTCAAATAACAATTGGTAATAAAGATGATTCAATTGTTATAAGAAGAGAATTCAATAGAGATAAACCACTTCGTATAAAAAGTTAGACCAAACAGTTGTGAAAAACATATCGCATAATAAGCTACTCATACATTAAGCATAAATAAATAGCTATCACCATACAAAAGTTCCAAATGATAACTCAAGCATTCACGGATCAATATATAAACAACTGAATATAAATATCACTTTAACACAAAGGAAGAAAGAGTTAAGAGACAGAAGTACCATTTATAACTAGTTCTACTCATGAGCTTCAAGCGATAATGATTTATCTCTTCTTAATCCAACATCCACTAAGAGTACAGAAGTGCAACATCAGTAGTGGATATTAAATGCAAATATCACTAAATCCTATTCCATTCATTCATCAAAACCTCCTCGGAGGGTGCAAAAGTGCATGTTCTGAGTACAAGTTTTTGACAAATTTCAGGACCCTTCTCTAAATGCATGAGAAGGGTTTAAATACTATTAACTAAATCTAAAAATAACTTATTACAAAAATGTAGGATACGGTTTAAATGACTGTCCTCATTTCAGGAAAAAATAAAGCAAAATCAATACTAACATTGAATCTAAAATTAAAACTAACAACTAACTATCTCTGTATCTGTTCCTTGAAATTGCAAGTGTTCAGCATATATTTGAGAAGAGTCAGCTGGAAGACTTCCGACTTTAACTGTCCTATGAAAATGACATTGTCAAGAGCTGGCACCATCTTCTCGATAGAATTGATGATACATTTGAGAGTCATGCACTCGCTATGTGGTTTCACCAAATGTGCCCAGTAAGAATCACAATTCAACTTAGTTAATCTTTAGATTGATTCTGCCTTTTCTTGAGCGTTTTGTCTCGAGCCTGTCTGCAGTTGCTATGTATATATACATACCATTTTGAAGATATTTATGATAAATACCACTAGTTTTAGGATTCAAGTTTTACATTTTTACCTCTAGCGTTGCTTTCTTACAAATTTTTGGGCTTACAGGTGACTGAGAAATTAGAGGCTTTCCCTTTCAGGAGGTTTATCTCAGCGATCGCGCATGAGAGACTACCTCCGTTTCTTGATCTGGACTACCCTGGTGTGACTTTTTGCCTCTTGCGCGCTTTTTGTTAGCAGATATAAAGCTTAAATTTTCTGAAAATAACGAATTTGTAGGTTTCTAACACTAAGTCTTAACATGTTTGTTTGTGATGTCAGGGTTGTCCAGTACCGCTTTAACCATGTATGTGTATGGAAGAACTTTGTGCCTTGTCGCTATTTAGTCTAACAATGAGCAAGCTAGCTCTATAATGTACACCAAAGAAGACCCGTGTGAGCCTGCAGTAGCTGTAACCTCCATCATTTTGGGATTCTCTTCCTCAAGTAGACTATACATGCCTTCCCAAGTAGTAATACCAGCGTCTATGTTACAGGCAGTGTCTGTATACAAGGGCGTCATTTCTTGATCTTCAGAGCTTGAAGCTTTACCTTTATTTCCCATAGTATCCTGAATACTACTTTTTATAATTCTCCGTTCTTTGTTCCTGTAGTTTACAAATAAGGTGATAATCATGATAAGGAAAAGGTGAAGGGAAAGCTTTAAATGCCGAAGACATATAAAATATACCACCATATGTGAAATGGCTCTTCGATAAGCACGAAATCCCATTTCATTAATGATTGGAAACTAACTCATTAATTAGCATTAAAGTGCATAACCAGGTCTCGGTTTATGGAAAATACCTTTTTGAACAATGAGCCTGAAAGATTTGCAATGAGTAATTTTGTGATTTGCTTCGGAATATCAGAGATCACAACATCGCAATATCACTCTATCGCTTTATCACTTTATTGCTACATCGCAATATCGCAATATCGCTAGAGCATAGCATATGACAATCATTTGTTAATGTGTTTTCCGCGAAATGAGATTTGCGACATGCGTCATCGCATATCGACAGGTTGAGGTTTTTCCGCGTAAGTGATATTTGATGCATGTGATGTGATGAAGTTTCACATCACGATCTCGCAACCTTAGAATTGAGTTTGCTAGGAGGTATCCATTATCCTTTTTGCGATGCGATATTTCTTAGGGAGTGATTTTATCCTACCTTATCATAAAACTTAAGCTTTTTTAGATTTTTCAAGGGTATTCTCCTAAGTTTATAATGGTAAGTTTTATTGAAAAAGGAAATTCAAGGACTAATTGATTTTTTAAATTTTTTGACTAAGGGTCCCCACTTATTTAGTATTAGTAATAGCACTAAATAAGAAGGGGGTTGTTGCTGGCCACAACAATTGGTGATTCACTTGAAAGAACAAGTTATCTTTGATTTTCTTTTGAATTTCTAAACTTCCAAAACAGAAAATGTTCCAGAAAATCAAACTTTATTATGAAAAGATGAAGTACATTATGCTTTTACCTATCAATCATATTTCATTTCTTCTATTTTTAATTTTTCTTATTTACTCCGTCAAGCTAGTGCTTGTATCTACATCAGTCACTAATTGGTTTATAAAGATAAAAAAAAAAAATCCTTCTCTGTAAAATCAATTTTGAATATGTACATTTCTCATAGGTAGAGCCTCTCCTACCAGCAGGCATTTATAGCCTCGACAGGGTTACCTGTTACCTAGCAATGATCCTGTATCCCACTTAGAGAAATATACAATTTTCAAAGAGAAATCCATATTCACACTTATTGCTTTCATTTTTATTTTTTACCCTTAAAGAACAATGTCTTGGTTTGGTAGCCAATTTATGACAGTGTCATTCACTTGATTTATAACTTTGCTAAACAAGTTGGCTCATGATGAGATCCCTTGTCTTTTGATTGCAACAATCTTTGAGTCATTTCCCTGTTGCGGTATGCAGTATTGGAAAATTCAGCAAGCTATAATATCTATGATCATGATAAGTCAGCTCATGATGAGACCTCTTACTCTTTAAGTTAAAGTGTATGATTGGATTATTCCTTGAACGTTGTAATTTCCTACTTGGGGGGGAAGTCATTGTTTCCTTAAGATAGCTCTGGATGGAAATGGTAGAGTTTTTCGAAACAACTATTCTATAAAGAATCTTCATTTTGTTATTGATACCTTTCATTGGACTGATATAAAACAATTTCCCACTAAAGGTCACTTTTCATCAAAATTTACAAGGTTGAAACTAGTATCATTTCTAGGCCTAGAGCCTTTAATTGTATCTTTCAGTGATAACAATTAATTTTCTAAAAGAATTCTATTTATACAAGCGAAAAGGAACAAAATCTAAAAGAGAATTTGTGTCTTTTTCGTGAATTCTGAATGTAACCATTTAAAACTGGTTTTATTTAAAAAAAAAAAAAAACTAATCTACGAGATAGAAAAATGATCTTATATGGAAAATAGTTTTTGAGGATCTGACCGTTAACAGGTAAAGATTCTCTTTTTCCTGTTAAATCATGTAACATAAAAGTAGACGGACCTATGACTTCTGCAATTTGAAAAGGGCCAAGCCACATTCGTTGAAATTTCTTATGTTTCCCTTTTTCCTCATGAGCCTTGTTGCATTTTAGAACTAGATCTCCCATCTGAAAGTCCTTTTTGGATATTATGTTTGAATCAAAAGAAGCTTTTACTAATGCTTGGTGATGAGCATGAGTTATTTTGGCCTATTCTCGTTTTTCTTCTAACTTAATTATTTCCATTTGCCTTAGTTGTAAGGAAGAAGTTGGTGCTTCATCAATATATTGAACTAAGGCTAAATAGGGAATTGCTAAATGAGTTGGAAGAACCACTTCTTTCCCATAAACTAAGTTAAATGGAGAAGTGCCAATGGAGGCTTTCTCCATTATTCGATCTTCCCATAAAGAATATATTAAAGACTTGTGCCAATTTTTGTGATTTTGATCAATGGTCTGCTTAATGATTCTAATTAAGATTTTATTTTTAGATTTAGCTAACCCATTCCCTTGTGGGTAATAATTTGGCAGAGTATTTAATCTTGAAACCCATTTTGAGTGAAAATTCATTCATCGCATTACCAGAAAAATATGATGCATTATCAAACACTAAAGCAGAAGGCAACCAAAACCTGGTGATTATGAACTAATCTATGAACTCAATGATGTGTTCGGCATTAGCCGTCTTGACAGGGACTGCTTCTACCAATTTAGTGAAGTAATCTGTTGTTGTAAGGATATATCTATGCTATTTAGAGGAGTGAGGAATGATCTCACCTATTATGTCCAATCCCCATTGATCAAAAGGCTGCCCAATGTTGACCGGTTGCAGCGGCAATGATGGTTTCTTTTGTCTCCCATCAGTGGTTTGACAAACTTAACATTTCCTTCCGTAGTTATGTGAGTCTTTGAATAATGTGGGCCAGATATATCCTGCACGTAAGATTTTATGTGCAGTAGCATCTCCAGCATAGTGTCCATCTCTTGGCCCATCATGGAGTTCCTACAAGACTTTTTCAGCTTCAAATTTCTCAAGAAATCTAAGGACAATAGAATCATAATTTATTCTAAAAAGAACATCATTCATGAGCTTATATTGTTTAGCCTTCATCCTTAGAGCTCTTTTGTTGGTATGATCAAGGTTTGAAGGAGCCCCTTGATCCTCTTCATCTGGGAGGATGAAGTCCCACATACCTTGTACCCCTACAACTTCTTCTTCATCGGTATGTTCTTCGATAACAATTTCCTCTTCTTCTTCTTCTGATTCAGAACTTGTGATAGCATTTGGTGGTTTTGAGTCAGTTGAAGGGTTTCTTCTATAAGGCTTGTATGGCTTTTTAGAAGAAGTTTCTGCCACTTGTTTCTTAATGTCAACCATTTCGTTAGACATTGTTTTTAAAACTTTTTTTAATCCTTCTAAATCGAACGGATCTTTCGATTGTTTTTTCTTGGGGTATTCCTTGAAAGTAACATTCTATAGCATATTTATTTTCTAGAGCTATGATATGTTTCTCTACCGCTGTTGCTTCTTTCATATTTTCAGCTAAAGTTGTTTTCTTAGCCCTATCAACGAAGATTGCTATGTTTGAAAGTAAAGCAGAGATGTACCACTCACTTCGCACTTCTTCGCTAGGCTTGGAAGCAATAGGAATTTTATTTAACAGCTTATTGAAACATGAATTAAAATCTTTGATAGGTTCCTTTGACTCGGCCCTAAGGTTAGACAGGTTGTTGATCAATGTCACCGTAGACTTGTCATCTCTGAACTTAGTCAGGAATTGTTCTTGGAAGATATCCCAACTAGTGATAGATCCAGACGGTAATGAGAAATACCATGATCTGGCTGCTCCTTGCGGAGTATAAGGGAAAAGTCAAACGACAACATCTTCGTTGGTAACTCCATTGAGATTTATGGATAACATAAAGTTATTTATATGTTCTTCCGATATCATGCCTGCTTCAGGATTAAACTTAGGCACCCATTTTTCAGGATGGGCCAGTACCTGACTCAAGGGCGCAGGCATTAACACTACCCATGGGCTATTCCATGGAGATTGGGCCATCGTTGAACTACTAACAGAAGAAAGTGCAGAAGGTGATCCCTGTGATTGAGAAGATGAGGATATTACGATTCCAGATGATTGAAAAAAGGTGTGGAAGTTCTTGTGGACTGGTGGACAATAATCTGAAGAGGAGGAGTGGATGGTTGACTTCGCGGTAGAGAGGTGGAGATGGATGATGATGATGAAAGAGTCTTGCTATCAAACCCTTTAGGCAATTTCCTTTCTCTCTTTCTTGTAGGTAGAGGTAACTCGGTTGGCTAAACACCAAACTTTTCGCTCTTTAATCTGGTAAGAGGATGAGCAGGGTTATATTGCGAAGTCACGCTACCTTGAGATTTATCAGATCTTTGAGGTGATATAGAAAATCACTGAAGCTTATGGATCAAAGATTTAAATTCAGGAGGTTCAATACTAGATTTTTCTGAAATGTTAGGGTTTGTAGCAGTGGCTATTGGTTCTTTTGACTTCTGGCTCTAGATTTAAAGATTCTAAGTGCGATGGAGAAGTTGGGGGAGATGGTGAGGGCGATTTACTCTCAGAATGGTATTTAGATTTAGAATTACTTGCCATTCACAGTTTTGTGCCCTCCTTCTAGTGCCAAATATGTTGAAGCCCCGAAAATCGGGTCTACAACAAGGGGGATACCCACCTGGTCTGGACCTTGGTTAGCAGCTCCTTTTCCATTTGGTATAGTGGGTCCGACTGGGGATATGGGACTAGTTTCCCAATTTATGTATGTGTGTTGAGACTTTATATTTCCTTTCTAAAAGTTCCTAAGTGAAATGATTTTACTTTAACTCTAATCTAATAACATGCAATTGTATTATAATAAACAAAAATATCTAATTCTGCACTAACCTGGGGTGTAATATTTCCGTTATATGATCTGTTAGCACCTAAATTTTCCTTTCTTTTGTGTAACTGACGAATCATTCTTTAATGCCAAAACTTCCTTCCTCTTATGAATTAGGTTAACTGGTACATCTCTGTTTCTAAGTGAATATTGCTGCTACTGAGCGAACAGAGCATTCATATAGCCTCTTTGATACTCCTCTGATTCTTCTTCTAAAATTGTGTCACTTGCTAGAATGAAATCTGCGTTTTTGTGTGCAGCTGAACTTTTCACATACTCCTCTTCAGTAATGTAAGTGGGCAAGTCATCTGGACTAAAGAAGTGGTTCTCTTCCCCCATTACCTTCCCTTCCCCATCAGACTCCGCTCCATTCACAAAATTTTTCTGTAGAGGTGGCAGTAATGGCTGTTGTGCTGTTTGATCTTGGGCTCATTGATCTCTCTGCCTTATCCTATATTGTGGCTGTTGTCGGCCATGGAAGTTAGGATTTCTAACTTGTGGGTCAGGTTTGTTGAGTTTCACCCTTTCAAGCATCTACTCTACCTTCTTGAGTAATTGATCCATCGAGGAAGACTCTTCCTTGACTGTGACCTTCTTTTTTGCTTTTGCTCTAGCTCTCTTGGATAGCAGATTTGCTTCAACGCTGACCGCGATTTTCTACATGTCTTCCATTAGGGCCGGCTCTCTCTCTCTTAGTTGATAAGCCATGTCAGCATCAAAACCATCTGGAAATTTCATCATAGCTAGTCCCACAGGTGGCCTTAGATGATTAGGAATTTCATTATAAACATAATTGAATCTAATGTAGTAGTCTTGGACCGAATCACTAGCATTTCATTTGATATGCTCATACTCAACAAGGATTTGAAGAGGGTTCTTCTTCACTTCCCAGCAGTCTAAAAATTGTCTTTTCAGTTCGGCCAGGGTAGAAATACCTACAACTGGAAAACTTTTGAACCATTTCCTAACTTCACATGCAAATGTCTGTACAAAGAGTCTCATTGTTACATTTTCTGCATCGATCTCATGAAGGTCATAGAAATCTTCCATTCTATCCACATGTTGCTGAGTGGTAACGCTGTGAGGGGCACCATCAAACAAAGGGGTTTTTCTTCGATAATCTGCGGGCATATCATCTAGAACTTGAGCCAGCACAAGAGGTGCAAAACGGGCAGTCATCACTCTTGGTGGGTTTGGTCTTAGAGGTGTTGGATGGGTGTGTGTAGTTTGTAGGGAATTAACAATTTGAGTTTGAAGCTGTGTCGCAATATAATTATCAATGGACCGGTTAGCCCTTTCAGTTTCTAGGTCTACAAGGAACTATGGATTGGGGACATTATAGTCAACAACCCTTTCGGATTTGGTCTCAAACAATGATATTTCAAACTGCTCATCAAACTCAAGCTCTTAAAGATACTGAAAAATGTCAGGGCATGAATGGGATTTGAACATGAGAGTTATAGAGCTCTCTTGACGAAGGAGTCTTCGAATCAAATTGGGATTTTCGTAGATATGAGGAGGATCTAGATCTAGATTGGCTCTAGTATATCGTCTCGAAGCCAGCGTGCTATTTTCGAAAAAATCAGAAGGACATGAACAACTTACTCAGCCTATCAAATCCTAAAATTATCATCCAAAAGCTTAGAATTATCAGAAGTATGGGGTGTTCGTAGGTTAAGCCTGCCGTTTTACGCAACGGAGCAGACTAATAAACAAAAAATTTTGTCCCCAGCGGAGTCGCCACTCTGTTAGCACCTAAATTTGCCTTAGGCTGAAGGAAGGCACAATTCAGGGTAACCACAAACCACGCTCAGTTTGGTAGCTAGCCCTACCAGAACAGGAGAGGGCTCTCTCCAGGTCACGCTCAGGAAAGTAAACAATAGGGTCTGAGATGATGCAAAAATGGATACTGATTCTAGGCTAGGTAAACAAATATGATGGAGGTATTTTAAAGAATGACTGAGTTTTCTGGGATGTGTGGGACCAAAGAACAGCATGAGCAGAGAATTTAACTCAAGGACACAGATTACTTCGTGAGGCAAGACAAGAGAAAAGTCTAGCAACTAGATTCGAAATAACACGAAGTGGAGAGATTGTTTAAGAGTGTGGAAAGGGCAAAAATACATGAACCCTTTTCAACAGAAGAAAACATAGAACATGAAAACTATCCCAAGGCAGAGCAGCACACTGAATTCTACCCTTTTACTCAGAAAGCTTTCACTGGAAATGAATATGAATGAGAATACGAAACATAACGAAATACATATGAAACGTAAAGAAGATACACTTGCTAAACTCATGCCACAAGAATCTCATGAACCAAAGCTGCAATCTTTCATTAATTCTCTGTCAAAATGTACAGTGAGTGACTGGGTTTATCTCCCACAGTTTCCCACAAATTCCAAACCTTTACAAAATGACTCTCAATACAATAAATAAGCTTTTCCATGAGAAGGTCAATCAACCCAGGCAATGATGAGCCAACCATCAGCAATTACATTTAATTTTCTATGAGGACCAATTATAAAAAAGCAAATATGAGCATAGATTTTGTGGGTGGTTGTTCGCCTTCATTTGGCCACTTGGATAGAAGCCAAAAATGTTTTTTAAACTTTGCCTTTAATGCCGAGAAAAATTTATTGTAAATGGGTGGGCCCACTTGGAGAAAATTACGAATTGAAATTTCGCGAAGCGAGAGTGATTTTGGCCTTTGGGTCTCTGTGCACCGCGCCAAAAACTGTATGCGTCACGCTACTTTGGAGCTGGTTTTGAGGCACTTTCTGAAGTCCAAATTGAGACCAAGTTTTCTTTTTGGAAATCCATACCTATCTGCTCTCCAACCCAAGTGGAATTTCTGAATTTGGTGCCCATTTTCCCCTCCAAAACTATAATCTCCCAAGATTGCTTCCTGTGTGTCAAAATAGGGGCAGAGAGGTCATTTTTTGGGTGTTTTTGACCTCCTGAGGACTCAGAACTGGCCCAAAATTCTTGGCCATGCACCAAAAATCATGATTTGCCATGGAAAATCCAAAAATTGAAACCTTTTGTCATTTGGAGCTCCCTATTGTAAGCGCACGCCAGGTGGCGCGACACAGAGGGAGAAAAACCCTGTTTTTTGCACAAAAATTTCCAAAAACACCAAAAATGCCCCAAATTTCTTGAAATTTGGGCTGGAGATTCCTTATCGAGTGTTATGCTGGGCCAAAGAGGCTTCATCCAATATCTGAAGTCGATCGATCTCCCTTTTCCTCTTTTGCTTCTTGATTGCCTTCCTCAATTTCACCTACAAATTCCTAATTCGGGCCTTGCACACTTTGTTTCGCGCCATGTAGTCGAAAGCCATGTGTCTCAGAAATCCATGGTCCTTTTCAGCGTTGTCCAACAGCCTCTCTAAGTGCTTGTTAATTCTCTTAAGATTCACCTCTCGATCCTCATTAATCTCTTGCTCTAATGACGTGAGCTCAACTCTTCTCCTTTGTGCAGCTTGGCGATGCTCACGAATGATTTGTAGCTCCATGATCGCTTGTTGATCCTATAGCTATTTGTTCCTTTACTCTAGATATTTCATGTTCCATTTGGCTCTTTCCAAATCAAGGGAAAGGATTGAAATTCTGCTTGCTGCTCCCGGATGTTCTCTTTAAGTTGCGCACTTGTCGGATCGATATTTGTATCATCATCATGAAGGAGAACGAATTCGGTATCTCGTTCACCTGATGGCTCACCTGAAGGTCCCTCATCCTACATCGGCTCCTAGCCTTTCTCTTGTTCCTGTGATGCTGATGGAGGAAGCGAGGCCCCTTCCACCCCGGGTGGAGATAACACTCGCTTTGCCACTGCAAACAAACATCTAGTGCCTTTCTGATATGTGATGAAAACTGGCACACTAGCAGTCTCATGGCACTCATACCAATGAGAAGGTTCACCCTCATGCTTAACCTCTGTTACTCCTCATGAAGCTCTGAAGAAATCACGTGAAATGAAATCATCCCAATTGATAACCTGCAGTCCACGTTGATGAACCACCAAAATCTTAATAAGAGCAAAATGATAGACACTGTTAAGTTGCTGCTGAGGTGTTTCGCACTATAGAAAGTTGGTCATCCTCTCTATGTTCTGGCAAATGAAATACGTAATGTTCATCATTCGTACCCTGATGAAATGCATGAGCAACATGATGTGATAAGCATAGAGATGAGAGAATCGCCCCTCACAGCTGAAATATTTCATTATCAATCTCATTAGTGGAGCATATTAATCTTTCAGATACCGGAATGGGAACGCTCTGTTGAGATGCCTTAAGACACTAGCTTTGATGTATGGCTCACAATGCTCCCGATCAATCTTCTTTTTCTTGTGCCATGGTTCACCAATGTTCAGTATACCAGTTGCTAATGAGACGGATTCTGGTGTATGTGTGAAGGTGACACCAACTAAGATAGCTTGATCTCCGTACAAGTGTAGAACAAAAAGATGAGCCAACTCATGATGAAATTGTACACTTGCTACCTTTTGACAGAACTCATAGCATGACTGATGTTGAAAACATGACATAGCAAGAGGGAAGGCTTGCAATTCTGTAAGGGTTGTAGGTTCCTCTCTAACATGTCAGCCACTTCTATGAGGCCCCCGGGGTGCATGTTCTTCCAAGGGACAGTCACTTTGGGTTTCCACCTCATAGTCCGATGAATGCTCAGATGCCATGACTGCTATACAAAATACCCTGAAGACAAGATGACTGCTGTGTATGAACTGTGCTTGAACTGCTCTTTTTGAAGTGTTGAAATCTGCCACCAAGGGGAAAATGCAACAAGGGACTATTAGGAAGGGGAATAATATGAAGGGATTAGGGACTATGACGAGGAATTTTATTTAGGGAGTAGGGAGTTTAGGAGATTGATATAGGGTAGGGTTTGGGGTGTTAGGAAGATTTATATGGGTTAGGGTTTGGGGTTTTACCTATGAAAAATGTGAGGAGGGGATAGGGAATAGGATTTTAGTAGCATTTTAGGATAGGTAGAAATGGAAAATTTGGAATAGGGAAGAAGGGAATGAGGGCAAGAAGGAAAACTGAAATGGGGGAAGAACCTTGGCACCAACACAATGACTTTGTAACCCTAACAACGTTTGCCTTGATGATTTTAAGTGGTATGGTTTAAGATTTTTTGTGCAACCATAAGCCACCATTTAATATCATCATACTAACATAAAAATGGGTGAAACACTGAGAGATTGATCCCACCTGGAAAATTCAAGGGATTGGAGGCGATTGGTTGCAAATTTTGAGCAAAATCGGGCTTCTGTGTATATGCGTCGCGCTAATAACCCAGTGCATTGTGCTCTTCGTGTGCATCACGCCCAATCAAATTAACACTGGGCGGATATCCCCAGTGTGCCACACGCTCTATGTGCACCGCGCTCCTCCACCTGTGCACCGCGATCCAATTCTTAACACAGTCACGACCCTTTCGAATTGTTGTTTGCTCTTCAACCTCCAATTCGATTTTTCTATAAGATTTATGAATGTAACTTGACACAAATGATTTATATAACTTGGAGAAATATGTTGCCAAAGTTGGATTTTATTTTTGCTTCCTCCAAAACCCATTTTGTAATGTTTTCACTTTGACACTTTTTCACAATTAAAAAAACTCTGCTTTTCACACTTCCTTTTGATTTCTTTGACTAAAATGATGAAATTTTTTGGCGATTTTTTGCAGGGATAGCCAACATGGAATTTGGCTAAGGAGACTAGGGTTGTGCTTGGAGAAATCCATTGAGAAACCTTTGAAAATTTTCACAAATGACAAACTGTTGAGTTTTCTTCAAAAAAGAGTTTTGAAGAAAAGACGTATTCTATCAACATGACGATGAAAATATTTGAATAATAACTTTATAAGAGCCTCCCTCTAGCCTTGCTGGCTTTATTGGACATCGTTTAAAGACCTAATGACTAATCCCTAGACTTAATGACCAAAATGACTTTTTCCCATTAAAATATCAATCCTTGACTGTCATGGACTTTAATAAACATTGATGAAAAGACCTAAGCCAGCAGGTACAAGACATGAGGGGAATGAATCATAAGGCCCTTCCATCGGGTTATGGCATTCCCCTAGTGGAATGCAGCTGAGTGAATGGAGCGAGACACCTAAAAATGAAATGCAGAAAGAGTTTTGATGTCTGACGGACGACTGACAAGAACGACTCTAACACGATCTAAAATGATTTGAAATAACAATTGGTAATAAAGATCATTCAACTATTATAAGAAGAGAATTCAATAGAGATAAACCACTTCGTGTAAAAATTTAGGTGAAACAGTTGCGAAAAACATATCACATAATAAGCTACTATACATTAAGCATAAATAAATAGCTATCACTGTACAAAAGTGCCAAATGATAACTCAAGCATTCACACATCAATATATAAACCACTGAATATAAATATCACTTTAACACAAAGGCAGAAAGAGTTAAGAGATAGAAGTACCATTTATAACTAGTTCTACTCATGAGCTTCAAGCAATAATGATTTATCTCTTCTTAATCCAACAACCACTAAGAGTTCAGAAGTGCAACATCTGTAGTAGATATTAAATGCAGATATCAATAAATCCTCTTCCATTCATTCATCAAAACCTCCTTGGAGGGTGCAAAAGTGCCTGTTCTGAGGACAAGTTTTTGACAAATTTCAAGACCCTTCTCTAAATGCATGAGAAGGGTTTAAATACTATTAACTAAATCTAAAAATAACTTATTACGAAAATGTAGGATATGGTTTAAATGACCGTCCTCATTTCAGGCAAAAATAAAGTAAAATCAATACTAACATTGAATCTAAAGTTAAAACTAACAACTAACTATTTTTTTATCTATTCCTTGAAATCGCAAGTGTTCAAAATTTGTTTGAGAAGAGTCGACTGGCCGACTTTCGACTTTAACTATCCTATGAAAACGACATCGGCAAGAGCTGGCGCCATCTTCTTGGCAGAATTGATGATACATTTGAGAGTCATGCAATGGTTGTGTGGTTTTACCAAATGTGCCCAGTAAGAATCCCAATTCAACTTAGTTAATCTTTTGATTGATTCTGCCTTTTCTTGAGCCTTTTGTCTCTAGCCTGTCTGTAGTTGCTGTGTATATATACATACCATTTTAAAGAGATTTCTAATAAATACCACTGGTTTTAGGATTCAAGTTTTACTTTTTTAACTCTAGTGTTTCTTTCTTACAAATTTATGCGGTTACAGGTGACTGAGAAATTAGAGGCTTTCCCTTTCAAGAGGTTTTTCTTAGCGATCGTGAACCAGAAACTACCTCTGTTTCTTGATTCGGGCTTCCTTGGTGTGATTTTTTTCCTCTTGCCCACTTTTTGTTAGTGGATATAAAGCTTAAATTTTGTGAAAATAATGAATCTGTAAGTTGCTGACATTGACTCTTAAATTGTCTGTTTGTGATGTCAGCACTATCCAGTACCCCTTTAACCATGTACGTTTATGGAAGAATTTTGGGCCTCGTCGCTATTCAGTGTAAGAATGAGCAAGATAGCTGTGTAATAGACGCCTCAGAAGACCCATGTGAACCTGTAGTAGCTGTAACCTCCATCATTTTGGGATTATCTTCCTCAAGTAGAGAATACATGCCTTCCCAAGTAGTAATACTAGTGTCTCTGTTACAGGTAGTGTCTGTATACAAGGGCGTCATTCCTTGACCTTCAGAACTCGGATCTTTGCCTTTCTTTCCCATAGTATCCTGAATACGTCTCTGTATAATTCTTCGTTCTTTGTTCCTGCGGTTTACAAATAAGGTGAGAATCATGATAAGGAAAAGGTGACAGGAGAGCTTTAAATGCTGAAGACATATAAAATATACCACCTTACGTGAAATGGCTCTGCAATAAGCATGAAACCCTATTTCATTAATGATTGGCAACTAACTCATTAATTATAATTAAAGCGCATAACCAGGTCCCCATTTACGGAAAATAATTTTTTGAACAACGAGCCCGAAATATTTGCGATGAAGCAATTTTTTGATTTTCTTCGCAATATTGTAGATCGCAACATCGCAATATTGCTCTATCACTTTATCGCTTTATCGCTCAATCTCAATATCGCTTTATCGCTCTATGGCTACATTGCAATATCGCAATATCGCAATATCGTTTGAGCGTAGCATATGAAAATCATATATTAATGTACTTTCCGTGAAATGCGATTTGCGATATGCGCCATCGCATATCGGCAGGATTAGGTTTTTCAGCATAAGTGATACTTGATCCATGCAATGCGATGAAGTTTCGCATCGCGATCTCGCAACCTTGGAATTGTGTTTGTCAAGAGGTATCCATTATCCTTTTTGCGATGCGATATTTCTTAAGGAGTGATTTTATCCTACCTTATCATAAAAATTAAGCTTTTTTAGATTTTTCAAGGGTATTCTCCTATGTTTATGATGGTAAGTTTGATTGAAAATCGAAATTCAAGTAGTAATTGATTTTTTAAATTTTTTGACTAAGGGTCCCCACTTATTTAGTATTAGTAATAAAACTAAATAAGAAGGGGGTTGTTGCTGGCCACAATAGGGTGCATCATCCACACTTCTAGAATAGTCTTTGTCATGTCTTGTGTCCCTATCTACTCTAATTCTTCTTTATTTTTTGAATTCAAGAATTTGATAACTTTTGTTGCTTACCCAGGTTTATGTCCTAAGTCTATTTTGATTTTCCTTACTACCTCCTTGGATCTCTGCATTAATTCTTGTTGTTCAAAAATAATTTGTATGGAAGGCCATATTTCTGTGATGGCTTCACCAATTTATCTCCATACATTTTCTCTAGCTTGGGCCCAAGTTTGACCCATAAATCATTTTCTCTGCAACTACACAATTTTAAGATTAAGCTGATCGGTTTTCTGGAACTCTCTCTCATAAAAATTATAAACTTTTAACTTATGTTCTAACATTTTTTGAGCTCAGATTTTGACTTAACAATTTAATTTTCCTTAGTGTATAGATCATCCATGGCTTTAGAATCTTATGTTTGTGTTGGTGTTGATGTTCATGTAGATGTTTCTGGGGTTGACGTTGCTGAGATTGGGAATATTGTAAGTGGAACTATCGCTAACTGTGTTGCCTTCTCTTTCTCTTTGAGAAGTTACTCCAATTCTACATCCATGTCCCTAATATATTTGTTTTGTTCAATAACTATTCAGAATATATGTTTTTTCGGCTTTCTAATCTCTCTGATTTTCTTAACCTATGGATCTTTTGTGTTAGGTTGTTTTAGTTGTTTCCTTAATGTTGTTATATCAAAATCCTTTCATTTGACCATCTCTTATACTACTTTTATATCTTTAGGATTATATCCCAACTTTATCACCAAGTATTCCAATGAACTGATCCCGATATCCTTAGCTAAGGATAAAATCCGTTCCAACATTGGCTATGTCTGTGTATTATTTAATGGCACCTCCATCCTAGAAGTAGACATGGCATCATTAGTTAGTGTAGAATATATCATTTCACCGATTTGTTTGTGCATGTCCATTTGATCCATTGGATGAATTCTCTTTATATCAAAACTAAACATAACTTCTTTGCAATCTGGTAGTGTCCTTGGGGCTGGCACTTTAGCTTCAAGGAATGCAATTTACATTTTACCCTTCTCCATGTCAAATGTTGAAAGTAGCATGTGCTATGATGTAGTTGTTTGCTTCCAAAATTGTGTTTATGTTGTGCCTTTGAGCATCTCATCCCTCTTTTTGATTGCTCTGTATTTGGAAAAAATATTAGGCTCAACAGTATCTTGAGCCAAGTCACCTGTTTGTGGTGTTTCTAGAGAGTCTTATGAAAGAGAGGAAGATGGAGAGCCGAGAAAAACGTCCTCATGTCTTATACCTAAAAAAATGTCATTTGATGTTGTTGATGAATGTTTAGCTGACATGAGTATAGTAGTTTTCTCTTCCTCCTCCTGTATAAATAATGGGGGTGGATTCTTTTTAGGCTTCTTTGTATAGATTAAAAATTGATTGGCTTCAATATCTATCATCGGAGAGGACTCTTCTTCTCTTGGTATTTTATCATGAATTTCTTGAGGTGTAGGAATTTGAGAGGCTATTGTTGATATTCCCTATTCTTCGGCCTCTTGTAGTGTGTTCTCCTTTGACTGGTCTCGATTCATGTATTTCTCGATATTTGGGGTAAGGCCATGTGTGTAGGAACTAGTATTTTTCTCCACGCTCATATTTGAAATCATAGCAAAAGGGTCATAATATGAAGTGAAGCTCAGTTTGAAATTTAGTTCCTTCGAAAAAAGACTACTTTACAAGTTTTTCTAGTACTGCTTACAAAATGTCCTACTTGTGCTTTGATTTTAAATTGTGCCTTACTCTTAGTTACCAAAAAATGAGTACCATCCATATGCATCATTTGCCTGATATATTATAATGAGAATAGTGTCATCAGAAAAAAATGGTAGCTTATAGGATGGAAATTCACCCAGATAGACTCTGATCTCAGTGTAATTTGGTATAAAAACTAGTCACCTAACTTCACCTGGTCACTAAGATGCAAAACCTTCTTAATATCTGCTCCTATTCTAGGCTCAAAATCACTATGTAGCAAATAAATAATTGTATAAAAAAATCGATGAACATAGTTTGTGAAAACGAACCCTGTGGAGTATTTCCTAATCACACAGGTCCAATGTATGACTGATTGAGCACTACGTTGCTCATCGATCTTCTATAAAGTAAAAGGGAAACTTGTTTCTTTGATAATAAATAAGCATATAAACTAACACAAGAGAATATGTTAGGTCCCTATAATACTAGTGATTCCTCCATTACTATTGTCATTGTATCCCTCATTATTATTTTTATGCCCCTATTGTCCCCTTATTGTTATTATTGGGCCCCATATAAGCCCACTATTGTTATTTTTGTGCCTTTATATTATTGTTGCTGGTCAGCTTTGGTTATATTGTGACCCCTTAGACTCCTATATATAGAAGAAGATTTTTCATTTGTATCATCCAAGAATTGTTCATTTGTGTACTGTAAAGGAGGTTGTCCCATTGAAGAGGTTGATATTTAAGTAGTTGATCTATCTATTTTATCTTTTTGTGAGCTGGTTTCGTAACATTTGGTATGAGAGCTTGGATTCTATGGTTTTGATGCTCCAAATAGGTCATCGTGGAATTTTTTCTATAACTTTTTTCTGTGATGTTTCAGAATCAAACAAAAAAACCCATTTGAGCCGAAATTATTCAAAACCTCGAGTCCATATTTCATATCTTGTGTCACTATATTGTTGGAGATATGATTGAAGTACGTTAAGGTTTTTACAAGATCCCAAATTAGATCTAAAACATGTGACCGGGGGAAAGTCGTCATAACTTCATTTTTGGGCATCAGATTAAAATTTTGTAAGAAGTTATAGAAAGAGGACAGACTATATTTTGATGTGTATCAGCTTCATATCCTAAGGTCAAAAAATGACACGTGGCACTTTATACAAGCTCGCTCTACTGATATAGTCTATAATAGGGTCATCGTGGAAGATTTAGCTTAACTCTTCATTGGAGAGTCCAATATTGATCAGACTTATGGAATTAGAAAGTGTGCTTAAAGGGTTACCAAAGGAAGAAATTTCAAACCTTGGAGATTCAAAATTACAGAGATATAGTAGATCCAATATCGAGCCCCTACAAAGTGAAAAAAGGGTGTGTAGTTTTTTTTTTTAATTTTTGGATAAGTTTTGTTCAAAAAAATAGTTTGAAGGAATTCAAAGGGCATAATGAATAATTGTTATCAGTGATTGATGCCTTGAAGAAAGAAAATGGAAACATCTAGTAAGAAACCTGAGAACTCTATCTTGACTCATGCAGAAGAGAAAGAAATGAAACATGATATATCAGAATTATGAGACCAAGTGCAACAAATTTCACTCACATAGAAAGCAACAAAGGCTATGATGGATGGTTTAGAGAAAGAAATAGAAGCTAAGATGTATGGTGTGGAAGCTAAGATCGATGATTTAAAGAAAGGTGTAGAATCTAAGATGAATGAAGTGGAAGCTAATATGGATGGGGTGGAAGCTAAGATGGATGGCATGGAAGATAAGATCGATGATTTAAATAAATAAATAGAAGCTAAGATGGAAGATTTGAAGACAGATTTGATATAGTTTTTTCAAGAAATACTTACTAATGGCAAAGGGGTAGTAAAGTAAACTCATGATGAGAACAAAATAAATGTTAATCATGATTTCATAGACTCTAACATTGGATCGAAGAACCGCCATGTTCCAAATATCAATATGAGGAAGTTTGATGGAAAGGATCCCGTATCATGGATACTATAGATGGAGCAATTTTTCGATCTCCATAATGTGCAAAACACACAAAAGATACACATTGCAACTTTATATTTGGAACCAAATAAGTTTGTTGGTATCAATGCCTTTGCTCTCCTAAGAAAATTGTCACTTGGGCTATTTTTACGGATGAAATGATAGCACATTATGAGGATACAAAAGCAACACTTTTTTTAGCCAATTGAAAATCTCAAACAGAAGGGTTCAATGATGGAGCACATTGAAGACTTTCAAAAATTGAATATAATGGTAAAAGATATTCGAGAGGAGCATAGGATTGATGTGTTCATATGGAGTTTAAAGGATAACACCCAACATGAGCTTTACCTTTGGGAACTTGATTTAATGGAGAAGGAATTCAGGTTGGAAAAAAAAATGGAAAGAAAAATTAAGGCAAAAAGGAATCCTACCACTCATAA
The DNA here is from genome assembly GCA_031772625.1 of Pinus tabuliformis. NCBI lineage: Eukaryota > Viridiplantae > Streptophyta > Pinopsida > Pinales > Pinaceae > Pinus > Pinus tabuliformis. Next base: position 410,628,127 of record CM062814.1, read on the forward strand.
TCATAAAGATGGAAGTGTTGTTTCCCCTAAACATCAACAACCTACAAGGTTTACACCACAAGAATTGGAAGAAAAAGGACCAAAATGGCTTTTTTATAGTTGTGATAGCAAATACACTAATGGTCATAAGTGTGTTGAGAAGAAGTTATTTTACATAGGTTATGAAGAGGAGGAAGAAAAGGAATAAGAAACATTGAAATAAGAGGATATACACCAGGAACAAACCCTAGAGAAATAAGAAATGAATCCGACCATATCTCGTAATGGATTGGCTAGAATTACCACTCCCCAAACTATCAAGATAGAATGGCATATCAGGAAGAAAAAAATAATAGTGTTGATTGATTAAGGAAGTACACATAATTTTATTCATTGTAAGGTAGCCAAGGAATTGAATTGATTCCTATATCTAGCACCAGAGTGTGAAGTGATGGTTGCAAGTGGATGAACCATAAATTTCTCAGGAAAGTGACATAATATCAAGATGTCCATGAGATAATATGTATTGAATAGCACAATGATTTCCATTTAAATGGGTGGTGCTGATGTTATACTAGGAGTACAATGGCTATAATCCTTGGGTACAATAGCCTTTTATTTTCAAGAACCTTTCATGAAATTTTCTTCAGAAGGAAAGGAAGTTGAATTAAATGGTATCACGGGGAAACCAGGAAAGATAATCAGCTCTACCAAAATCCAAAATCTTTTAAAGAGAGAATAACGAGGCGTAATTGCACAATTATGTTCACTAGAGGTTCCCACATCGAAATCATCTATTCCTTCAAATCTCCAGAAAGTCTTCCACAATCATTTCAAAATATTTGAGACTCCCAAAGGCATCCCACCTATTCATGATCATCGTCATGCTCTTCATTTCATTCCAAGAAGTGTTCCTCCAAACATCAGGTGTCACACGGAATGAGTCAATCTTGGACAAGATAGACCTTCCTAGAATCTAAAGAAGACCTAATGACAAGCAAACCAACCAGACACTATCTTTCTCTAAATATGCTTCAATAAACAATAGCAAACAAGTGTTTTGAGGGCCTACCTTTGGTCCAACGCAAGCTTGTGGATGCCCTCGCTCCTTTGATCCAAATGAGCTCCTTTTCGCGAATCTGCAAAGACGAACAAGGCAAACAAATTAAATAGCACCTGAAAAACCAATTGCATAAAACATATTTAACATGAAAGTCAAGGAGTCCATGAAACAAATAACATAAGATACTTGTTGAGAAAAATGAGTTTGATTGTATTAATTCAAAAGAAGAAGAACATTACAACCTTTGCCTTGACGCTGTATAAGCTCCTCCGAGGGTCCAACAAGAAGTCTCCTCTACTTTGACAAGTTTCAATCACTCCCCAATGAAGCCAAAAAGGTATGTGATCTCTCCTCTTAAGCTCAACTAGGAAGTCTTAATTTCACCAACATTTACCCTCAAAATGTTCAGCTTCTAACCTCCCTAGTCCTCACCCCAATACCTGTATTTATAGTGCAATGGAGGGAAGTTACTAGATCCTCCTTCAAAGGGATAAAGCCCTCCTTCAAAGGGATAGCTCATTTAGTCAAGGGATTGGCTCCTTCTCTTTTGGGATGCATGAACCACCTCAGACCGAACAATCCACGTCAAAATTCCTTCTAGAAAACTCTAGAATTAATCGAAAGTGAGTTTTTTAAGATAAAACTTGTGTCTTTTGACTTTCACAGGGGTTCGCACCTACACCGTTAGGGACAGAGTGGGTAGGTACGTAGCTTTTGTACACAGAAGGTGCGGGACCGCAGGTCACCATGAGAGAAAGTGCGGAACCAGAGTTACATTGATTTTTAATTTCTTTCTCCCATTTCCAAAGCTTGATTTGAAGAGCTGAGCTCTTAGACTTGCTTAGGAGGATAGTACAAGTCATGATAGACCCATACTGACTGTAAATAATCATAGTGACGATATTTTCATGTAACAGATTACCCCCTAAAGTGCAAAGTCTGTAGTAGATGAGGATTTCATTTATCATATAGGAAGAGTGAAGTACTTTATCATTTCGAGGATCATCTTGTGGAGAGCCCGGTCGGAACCTATAAAAACATTCAATGCAAGATATATATATGAGATCATATCATCGTTGAGGCAGGCATTCCCATACTCAGATCAAAACTAACTAGAAAACTATCTACTGCTCTGATATAGGAATGATCTTGTAAAAAATCACAAGTATAGACTCATGTGAACACATTATGGACGCAGCCATCTATTTATGAATAGTCCACAATATAATGAATACAAAATTCCTCGTAGCCTGGATGTTGGAAACTAGATCTAGGGTCTTCATTTCTACTTCCCGAAATAGTACGATTCTATCCATGCGAATAAATGTGTTGATGTCGAACATGGTAGAAACCACTTGATTACCAGTCAATGATGTAAACTATTAACAAGTGTGAGAGAAACCACCAGTGATGTCAATGCCTGTCAAAGTACCCAGTACAATCCATGAGATGTGAATAAATGTGTTGATGTCAAACATATCACGGAATTCTTTGATCGAAAGTAAATGATGTAAACCATCATCAAAGGTGAGAAACCTGCCATTGAGGCATGCAGATCTCAAGGTACTGACGATTCCTAGATCATCTTTCTAGATAATGAGCTGATGTCGATAGAAAGCAATCCGTCATAGGCAAGCCCACAACACGAAATCATAGATCTAGTTGAAGAAATTTAGTTGCAAGGACTGACTCAGGGATGGTCAAGATGGATGACAGATATTTTACATATGAATGGCTTATTGGCAGTGACCTCTTGAACACATAACGACACGACAGATGGCTTGGTGACAATTGACCGAAAGTTAATACCCAGAAATCGACTGAAGACTTTCAATGTGGTTTGATCAACTGTTAGGCAAATAATTTCCCAACCCAGGTGAATAAAAGTGTCGTGTTCAAGAGTGGTTACAAAGTATGACAAACAGACTCATTTTTCTCTCTTTTACCCCACCATTTCTGGCAAGTACCTCTTTATTTTTGACAAGCTTGAGGAGGATAACATTTGCTTGATTATAAGCTCATCCTTCGAATGAGTCCAACTTAGTTTAAATTCAAACCTTAAGAAGGAGTGGTTCGTTCCTGTTTGTAATTGAACAGGTCCTTTACTGTGAAATTTTAAAGAGTCCAGTATAGGAGAAACTCGGCGTTTTTCAATTTTAGAGAGTCTGAAAAAACTTAAGAAGACTCCAGGGTTGACCTTTTTCGTAAATTTGTGTCTCCCAAACCTGAAAAAGTATAAAATAATACTTGAGAGAACCGCTTGATCTTTTACGACTAAGGAGTACTTTTCGTTATTAGTGCCCTTGACCACAAAAAGTAAAAAAGTGATCAATGGCACATCGTTTTATAACCAATATCGAATTCGAAACGACAAAAATCCGGCAATCTTTTCATGTTTTTACGGTCGGAAAAGAGCTGTAAGTTGACCATCTTTTAATTCCGTTTTTACGAGTTTAAAAGAAACAATCGGCGATCTTTTCATGTTTTAGGAGTCAGAAAAGAGCTTAAAGATGACTCTACATGTTTTTCTGTTGAAAATGATAGACTTCGCCTGAATAATCCTTTATTCCGCACAAAAACACAAACATTACCCATACCTGTTTGAAATGGATAAAAGCGTCACAAAATACCTTTTCAAAGTGAAACATAAACAAATTTGCGATTTATTTACTCAAAAAACTTATAAAAAGGACCTTTGTCGATTCATTTTTACCGTTTGAGTTTGGGTGAGAAAATAGTGTTTTTTCTTAGAAAACTTCCCGTGAAGATTGTGGAAAATCCAACCATTGGAATCGAGTGCCGTCTTCTCCAGGTAATCCACATCATCCTACTCTTCATTTTCAACCATTTAGTTTTTTGATTTAGTCCTTCATTTCATTTTTTGGGACGGTTTTTAGGCGTAAAACCCGCGCGCGGGGGTCCGCAGGTTTACCATTGCGGACCCACGGACCCCGACTTTTTCCGAATTGGGAAAAAGCTCGGGGTCCGCACCTTCCGTGTTGACAAAGTGCAGACTCCCGCACTGTGTCTAACTCGGAGGGTGCGTACCCCGCCGCAAGGGTTTTGAACCTAAAGATTCTCAAAAATGGACCAATCAAAACATTTTCTAACAATTTAATTAATCTTTATACTTGATGCAGAGAGTACATCATGCTAGATTGGCGCAAACGAGAGCATGAGGACGTGGATGCTACTGCATGGAATCATCAGCCTTCACTATATGCTTTGAGGGTGTGCGGACTGTACAAATTCTGGACCATTCCTGGCATGAGGGCTCAGGTGGATTTCTTACAGTGGCTGCTTGACAGATGGAGCATACAAGACCAGTGCTTTTTCATTGGCGGCCACCAGCTCAAAATCGAGCCGGCGGACATTTATTTCTTAACTGGTTTGCCTAAGAGAGGCGAAGACTTGACTCTGCATGGGACTAGGCCAGGTGGCTAGTCTATCGATAGCCTCCGGCTAGAGTACTACAACAGCGAGGCTAGAGACAAAGGGATAGACATAAAGACCATATCCCATCCTGAGCTCATGGTGATTGCGTTTACTGTCACCAGACTTTGCAGAGCTGCCGCATTACATATTGCCACTAGATCCCAGATGCGTATGGCAGTTGATTGCTTTCGAGGCACCATCTTCAACTGGTGTAATGCTGTGCTGGCCAATGTGAAAGGCCAACTGAGCAGGGCCAAGAGCGGACCACTAAAGACCTTTGGTTATGGGGCTTTGGTCTTGAGTTTTGGCCTGGAGAGGGTTCCTATGCTGATCCCACAACACCTTACTATTGGAGCTGGGCTTCCTCGAGAGCCCAAACTGATGCGATGGGTCGCAGTCATGGCCCGTCACCTGGATGAGAGGACAGAAGTTGCTTGGTTCAAACCTGAGTATTTCCAATGGTTGGAAAACCAGGTCTTTTCCATTTAGGACTTCCCTTACGCTGGGATAGATTTCTATGGTGACCCAGACATGGCTCTTGCACCAGGAGAGCAATGGGATGAGTCAGGTAAAATCCTTTTCAAATTTTCCTATTTTTTTTATTTTTTTTTATTTTTCCATCGTCTCAAAACTGATAGTAAAAATTTCAAATGTAGATGTGGGTCCACAGCGACCAGCCACTCTCCGGCCTTTCGAGAGGAGGCAACCAGTTGCACCCGCGCTAGCCCACAGGACGAATCGGCAGAGGTTTTGGCCGCGTTGGAGGGTCATCTCGTACGCTTGACAGGAGATATTCCTGAGACCGCTATAGACAACATTCCTCGTCGACTTTAGCGCTATCTGATTGGAGTCCCGGGACCTTTTAGGAGGTTTCTTTGCAAGGTGGCCCGTGCAGTGGTTTCTTATGGAGATCATCACCAGTGATAGGATGATCACCTATTGTGGGCACATGTGACATTTTTGTTTTTTGTACTTATCATTTTTGCCGATCATAAGGTGTTTTTCAACCTATGATCGAAGACGATGTATTTTTTGACACACTCCTATATATATATCGCTATTACCGGCTTATCTTGTAAATCATGTTATGGAATGGTTTAAAATTTACATGTATGATTATTGCAAATGTCTAGTTAACATTCGAGAAGCAATTGCATCTGCTAATGTATTTAAAGACCTTGGAATATGCTGATATTCAATGTAATCAAACTCACGTTCCAGGAGACGCACTCTCAAAAATAATCTTAATAACACTGGATTTCTAATGGCATACACTCTATTAAGCTGTAATACAATGAGTTCAAAACCTTACCTCACTATCAAACTCTGAATCCCAAATGAAATAGATTTAGACAATAACTCAATCACTGCACTATACTCTGCAATGTTGTTTGTTGTTTGACCGAGGCTTACCCCATGCATAGAAACTAACTCGTCAGAGGGCGAATAGATAACCCAAGCTACAGAAGAGATGTTCCGTGTATTACGACAAGCACCATCAGCAAATCCAATGTATGTTTGGAGAGGCATTGACATCTGCAATATCAAGAGTAAAACCAAGATAAGCAGGAATAATGACAGAAAAACACTCTCTAAGCTAAGCACACTTTTTTAAACTAAAACACACCAGCTAGAAAGAAAAACTATCCTAACTAAAAATCTCCATACCCATTCCTTTAAGCATAATACCTCTTCAAGTAAAGGCCATTTCTGGGTTTACCCAAAGAGTCCCCATCAAAGTCTACCAATTCATAACCGCCTTTGGCTAGCTTTCGCTTGACAACATAGGGACCATGCCACATAGGAACGAATTTTCCAGCGCCTAATTTATCATTAGCTTGATCATAAAGTAAGACTAGATCCCCTTCCAAAAAATTTTGAGGGGTCACATTTCGATCATACTGAGCTTTCATTCGTTTTGCATGAGTCTCGATCGCCAATGCAACATCACGTCAATTCTCATCTAATTGAGCCAAGTATAACAAATGCTTTTCCTCTTCGGAAGTGGCTGGAAGTAACTTGATGGCCATTTGCAGTGACGGGATTTCGCATTTAATGGGTAACACGGCTTCCAAACCATAGACTAGTTGGAAAGGAGTGAACCCTGTTGATGTTTTTACTGAGGTTCGGTATGCCCAAAGTGCTGAAAATAACATGTTGTGCCAATTCGACCGATGAATCCCAATGATTCGTCGGATCATGATAACTAAAACTTTGTTGATGGATTCAACCAGACCATTCGCTTGTGGATAATAAGGGGTTGAACTAAACCAAGCTGGCCTGTAAGTTCGGTCATCATAACGTTTCGAAAATGACGCCCATGATCAGTGATTATTGCTTGTGGGACACCAAACCTAGAAATTGTATGATTGAACACAAAAATTGCAGATGTTTCGCCGTCTGCCTCGAATGTAGACATCACCTCGGCCCACTTAGTAAAATAATCTACCGCAAGGATGATATACGCATGCCCCCCCGCCGAGTGAGGTTTACATGTAATAAAATCGATAGCCCATTTGGCAAAAGCACCAAAGGCAATTATAGGGTGGAGAGGAGCAGGTGGAGCATGCATCTTATGATAAAAAATCTGGCAGTTGTGGCATTTTCGGACCGCGGTAATACAATCTTTAAACAAGGACGGCTAGAAATAGCCAGTGCGCAATATCTTTTGGGTTGTGGCATACGCAGACATATGACCGCCACATGCTCCAGAGTGACAGTCATTTAGAACCCTTTCAGCCTCTTCATGAGTTAAGCAACGTTGAAAAATAGAGTCCGCCCCACGGCAATAAAGAGTATCTCCAATAATTTTGAATTGTTGGGATTCGAATCGAAATTTTCGATGTTCCGACCTTGAAATTTCTAGCCGAAAGGATTGGGTCTGGAGATAGACGATGATATCCCCATACCACGGATCTAAAGTGCTGATTAGAAACAAAGATTCGTCTGCAATGGGCTCCTCTGCCAGAGTTTCTGTGTCAGCACGTGGGAAGTCACACATTAACTCTGCAAAAACTAAAGATTTCTTAGACTTAGATTTCTCAAACTCCAAGTCGAACTCCTGCAAGATAACGATCCATTTAGAGTACTTGCCCCCTAGCAATTGTTTGGTCAAAATGTATATCATAGGGTTGCAATTTGAAATTACCGTAGTTTTACGTAGTAAAATGTAGTGATGAAAACGTTGGATAGCTTGAACGGCAGCCAATGCCAATTTCTCCACATGTGAGTATTTTAGCTCAGTTGGATTTAACGTTCGACTAAGGTAATATATCGCATGTTCCGTTCCGAATTCATCTTCTTGAACTAAGAGCATTCCAATGGTGGAATGGGAGGCGGCGAGATACAAGAAGTAATCCTGGCTGTAGTTGGGAGGATACAACAACAGTGCATGGGTCAACGCGTGTTTGAGTGCATCAAAAGATTTCTGAGCTATCTCATCCCAAGAGAATTGAGTATTTTGTTTCAAAAACCAGGTAAAACCCTTTGTAACTTCGGCGTAGTTAGGAATGAATCGTCATAAAAAGTTTGCTTTCCCCTGCAAACTTCGGAGTTGGCGAAGACTCAAAGGAGGAGGCAATTCGATGATAGCTTCGACATTTGAGGGATCAACGTGAATGCCGGCTTTCGAAACTACAAATCCCAGCAGTCGACCTGTTTCTATACAGAAGACACATTTGTGTGGGTTCAACCGAATACGATAATGCCTACACCTCATAAATATTGCTCGTAAATGGACGAGGTGATCAGCTCGATGTAATGAATGAGTGAGCAAATCATCGAGATACGGTTGCACAATGTGTTTGATGTCATGAAATGCATAAGACATCGCCCTTTGAAAAGTTTCTCTGGCATTCTTAATCCCAAAAGGCAATTTGCAATAAGCAAATGTCCCCTATGGAAAAATGAAAGCCATTTTTGGTTGATCGACAGGTAGAATGTTGATTGATTGTATCCGGAAAAACCGTCCATAAAGGAAAATATTTCGCTGCCGGCACAATCATTAATGACTTGATCGATATAGGGGTTTGGGTAATTGTCCTTCGGACAGGCTCAATTAATGTCCCTATAATCAATGCATATTCTTATTGTTCCCTCCTTTTTGTTAACCGAAACAATATTCGATACCCAATCCGTTAACGGGATCGGATAAATTAAACCTACATTCAACAGTTTCTCAACTTCTGCTTTAATTGCAGCAGCTTTTCGTGGGTGAATCTGACGCAAACATTGCCAGACGGGTTTAGCGTCTGGGTAAGTCTTGACCTCATGAACAACAATCGCAGGATCAATTCCTGGCATTTCCTCATAGGACCAGGCAAACACGTCGTAGAATTCTTGAAATAGGGCCTTATATAAATGAATTTCGTCATCTGTACACGAGGCACCTATATGAATGTTTTCAACAATTCCGGGATTAACCGAAATGTCAATAGGAATAGCTCGAGAGATGTTTCCCAAATTTAACTCTGAATCAGGATGTTTCATTGGATTCTGAGGTTCCTTGACATATTCAGTTGTAAAAATGGATGAGAAATCATTTTCAAAACAATCATTCTCAGGTAAAAACGAAGATCTGTGATGGAGATCTTCCCATGGTAAATCATCTACACATAGGATTTCACAAATTTTCTTATCAGGGTGAACAAGCTCAGAAAACGTAGTTAAATCCGAGGTTGATGTGAAAAATGATTCCTTACGGACCACATTCATTAAGTCAATTTCGGTTGAACACAGGTCGGCAAAAGACTGCACGACTTCATAGGCCATTCCATATGGACTCAAAGGCATGGAATTACCAAATGAGTCTATCTCAGATTCAGAAGGGATGATCCACGAATCATCATAAATAATGGTGTCTGATGTAATCATATGAATAGTTGCAAATGAAGATGATTCATTGATTGGAGGAAAAGGGAAAGTTCCCAGTAAACCAGCATCTTTAACTAATCCTACTCCAACATCCTTATATGGGATAGTCGTTTTACCAACATGCTGAATACTCTCTGAAGAGGTTGGGTCGAATGAAAAGTAAGCCAGCTGGTCTATTGTTACAATCTTTCCATTATGTGGAAACTTTATTACTCGAAAGACCGATGAAACGACTGCTGTCATAGCGTAAGACCAACTTCGACCCAAGAGAAGGTTGTAGTCTAGAGGGGCATCAACCACCTCCACATATAGACTAACAGTTTTTCCTTCAACCCCTATAGGCAAATCCTGAAGAATGCCAAAAGGATGAAACCCACGGCCATCAAAGGCCTTAAGAATTATCGGGGATTGATTTAGTGAAGGAGAACCAATCGATCTCCAACATTGTATCAACATAATGCACGCTGAGGCTCCCTCATCAATTACAGTCCGATGAATAGGCCTGTTTTTTACTATCACTGGGATCTGGAAAGCCATTTGATGAGGAAGACGCGGTGTACTATTTTCTAGATCGAAAATTATTAGGTTCGGGTCCTGAACGTCAACAGCTCCTATAGCCAACAAAAGTAATTTACGTTGTGCTGGACATGATTGCAGCACTTCCAAAGCCGACATTGTTGAGGGTGAAATAGCCAAATCCTCAACAATGTTATAGTTCTGAGCCGCTCTCGCATGTGGATTGAAAGCTGACTTTTGAAGTATACCCTTAGAGGGCGGTTTGATTACCAAGTCTGGGTTAGGTTTCTCGATCTGTAGTGGATCGGAACCGAGAGCTGAGGTTGATGGATTAGAATGAGAAGATTCTGATTCTTTACCATCAATAGGACTTTTATTGCCATAATCTTGCGATCGAGTCGCAATCCTTACATGGGACATCATCAATATGGGTTCTTCATTGGCACTCGAGGAAGAACCTACCATCTTGCTGTCTTGACTTGGAAATGGATCCTTCAAAACAGCAGGAGTTTGGGAACCTTTGACGATCTTCGCAACCTATGCTTGATGAGGGCAGTCTCTTGTAAAATGTTCTTTGTCACAAACGAGACATGGATAACGAGGTTTGCGCTTTTCATCATTAGATTCCGCTTTTTCAGATTTCTCCTTTGAACTTTTCTCCGTTTTATTCCTCTTCTTTCCTTTCTTCTTCCCACCAGATTTTGATTTAGCTGTAGATGACTCTACAACATGAATATCAGCGGAAATCTCTGCAATAGAATCTCCTGTTGGGGAATCAGGCAAGGTTATAATAGGAGAAGAATTATTGGAGGATTTATTCTTACCTTTAGTGTTAACCGTGCCAATCATACCGTCAGCAGCATGAGATCCCGAAGGAGCTGCAGTGATTTGATTTGACTTGGGAAGATCGGGGATCTTTTCGTGTAACGTACCTGACTAAGTATAAACCAAGTCAAGGTATTGTGCTTGAGCAATGACTTGCTCCTCAGTAACCACTCCGGCTTTAGCAACATCTTCAGTGATCTTTGGCAACAAAGATTTTACAAACCACTCGGCCAAGATTTGATCCGGAATAAATATCTTCACTAAACGATGTCGACGTCTCCACTCATGAATATGATCTGAAATGTACGTGGATGTTGACTGTTTTAGCGAAGTTAACAATTCCGTGCCATTGTCATATCGGACTGGAAACTGGAAATGAGTTAAAAACGAGGTAGCTAACTGACTAAAATTATAAAAAGTGCCTTGCGGTAACTCAATGTACCACTTGGCCGCGAGACCAATTAGAGTGCGCTGGAAAAGTCTAAGACGGATCGAATCATCTGTGATGGAGTTAGACGCACACCAGAGGTGGTAAGTCATCACATGGTTTGACGGGTCCTCTCCTAATTTACCTTCGAACTTGGGAATGTCACTGGGCAACTTATTCGGCATTGGCGGCCAAAACGGAAGATAATTAATTGGATCGTTTGTTAGGCGCGACAATTCTGGTAAGTCCAAAGTTGCGATAAACGGTAACTTCCGATTAGGATCCCTAAAACTCTGGGTCATGAGACCAGCCCCAGGAGGAGGATATCTGGGATAACTAGGAATAGGAATCGCGTTCGGGATATTGTATCCTCCCCGAAAACCAGGATTAACCGGACCGTACTGGAGTTGTTGAGGTTGTTGATAAGTGTACCCAGGATACGGTTGATACTGATAAACTGGCTGCTGGACAGCAGGACCGAATTGGTACTGTCCCTGGTACGGTTGATAGGTGAATTGTGGTTGACTTGTGACAACCGTACTTAAACTAGGTTGTCCTACAGGCATCTAAACAGTAGTTTGAATCATGGATCCAGACGGTGGTAAAGATGTCTGAGGAGTAGATACAAGAATAGTAGAAATCAGAGTTGTCGATACTCCAGAAGTAGGTGGGGTAGATTGAACAGATGTTGCGGCAGTTGTAGCAGTCGTTTGAGATGGAGTACGAGGCGCAATAGGCCCAGACTGAGAAACTATCGAAGGTACAGAAGTTTGAATATTAGACTGGATTGGTTGCTGGGGCGTACAAGAAACTAAGGGTTGTCCAGTTTGAGATGACAACTGTACACTTGGCTGCAACACCTGTTGGGTTTGCGATGGATCCCACACTATGTTCATTCCGGGGTACTGACACATAACAAGTTGAGAATATTGAGGACCATAACCGGGTTGAGGGTAGGATTGATAATTGAAATGTATATTCCCGTTCCTTGAACATAAGATTGACCTTGGGGTGGTTGGAAACCTTGGTTTGAGTACTGACCTTGGGGTAGATACCCTTGAGGCACGTACTAATACTGGGGTTGACCTTGAGGTATAAATTGATACTGGGGTTGACCTTGGGGTACATATTGAGTCTGGGGTTGACCTTGAGGAACGTACTGTATCGTAGGTACGTACTGTCCTTGAGGTTGCCCCCAGATGGAAATTGTGTACCTTGAGGTTACCCCCCAGGCGTTAATTGAGGCTGCCCCCCAGGCAGTAACTAGCCACCTTGAGGTTGAGAATTGAGAATAGAACCTAACATCATAAGAATGTCTTCTATGCTCAACGGCTTTGTACTATTGTTTCCAGTTAATAACCCTTGCTCAATGGGTTGAGGAGATGCTCCCGAAAAAGTACCAGAAATTGACTGATACCCAGAGGGAACAGAAGGACCGCCGTACAAAAAATATTCAGACGATTGCGTAAACATGGACGACTGACATGACATATTTGCGGGAGTATAAAAACCTCTAGGATGATAAGGAGCACGAGGTGGTGAAAAACTTAACCCTGGGTTTTCCAAATAATTAGTCAAAGAAAGATACCAAGTAGTACTCCTAGGCGGACTATAAAAAATTGATTCACGCTCCCTTAGATCAAGAACAGGTTGATTTTCAGGGATAGGGATGCCTACTTCTTCTTCCGAAGCAAGTCCTTCAATAACAATAAGTCCAGAAGGAAGATCTTGGGTAATTACTCTTTCTACCCTAGGTGAATCAGGACCACTAGAAGTTGGGGAGACAAACCCTGATGTTGGAGTAACAGGTTCAAATATCTCAGGTTCTTCACCTATATCACTAGTAGATGAAAAGCTACCAGCAAGTTCGGAAACTGAAATCGATTGCGGATCATAACCTGTTACTAGAGTTTGGTAATCAGGATGTACAACCAATGAAGACTCTCCTTCTTCAGGTGACCCAACCTTACTACCACTAGGAGTTACGAGGACTTTCAAGCCTTCAAGCTGGCTCGGGACTTCTTCAGGAGGTTGGCCCCGAAGTCTATGGGACTTCCTCAATAAATCAGCCACGGTTACAAACTCAGGAGACTGGCCCCGAAGTCTACGAGACTGTCTTGGTAATTGAGCCACAGTTAAAAACTTTTAACTACTTCACACGCAAACAAAGTAAAATCTCAATGAAAAACACCTAAACCCTCTAAAGAACCAAACAAATTTGAATCACATGCCTAAAGAATCTAGAGATCAAACACACACAAACAGTAACTTTCCGGACCGAAAACACTAGTTGGTGATGAAATCCAACGTCACAAAATTCAGTACAGAAATGGTGGTTGGAACAGTTACCCCGGCAACCTGCTTAATGAATATACTGGACCAAGTTCCTCCACTTAACCGTCTTGAGTGAAGTGAACCGCCCAGAAAATCCAAGTGAGTCTGGCTGACGTCTGCTCCAGGTATAGTGGGATCTTCCCACCACTGTCACCTTAGGAAGAATCCTAAAGAATATGGCCACTAAGGTTACCAACTGAGACAAATAAACCTGGGGGAACAGTCTACGGTCCAATACGCACGCAAGGGCCGAGTAGAAATCTCAATCCCCTTGAAGGCTCCTTGACATAATCCAAGGTTTACCAACAAGTGACCCTAGGCTCCTCGGCAATGGTTAATCCGAGGTTTACCGTTTTTAATACGTGAATATCTCGCGTCGTTCCCAACGAGGAAGGATTGATTCCCACACTGGTTCAGACACGATCTCGTGCTTCTCCTTTAAGAGGAGCTTTCCCAGAGCATAAATGCAACAATTGGATTTCTTCCTACCACAAGATACAGCTACTTGTTTGTTTTTACTGTCTTGGAGAGTTAATTACTCTCCTACTCCAAGACACTAGCCTAAGCTAAGTTGGTGTATCAGAGCCCTAGAAATAAAATGTTACTAGGTGAATTTTACTTTAAGCATTAATTTTAGTGGTTGTTGTTTAAGTCAAGAGGTGGTGGAGATGAAACTCGTGGTGTAAAGACTCGACTCGAAATCACTAAAAAGATGCACCTAAGATGATTTAAACAATCTTTTCTCTTCGATGAACTTCTACACTAAGAAAGAGTTTGAGAATGAAAATACTTTGTAAACAAAAATATTTCTCAATTAAAAAAATTTAAAGAAGAGCTTCTTCCTTTCCAAAGCACTCAAAATGAGACAACTAGTTATTTCACAAAAATTTCCCTTTTCTTTTCAAAGCACTCAATCACTACAAAAACAAACTTTTTCCAAAGAAGATTTTTTTTATATTTTGTAAATAAAACACTCAAAACTAATGAAAATGACTAACTTTGAGAGCTACAAACTATAAAAAGCTACTTGAAGTCAAAGCCTACTAAAAGTCTTTTTGAGGATGTTTTACTTAGCTAAATGTGAGCTAAGGACTAATTTATGCAGAATCACAATTAGTCAAAAAACAACCAATCTTTCGTTTTCTCTTTTAAAAATGAAAATTCCAACTTTCAAATACAAGTTTTACAAAATTTTGAAATGAGAAAACACAAAGCAGATTCCTCAACAAGGGGAGATTTCATAAATGGTCAGACTCATAAGAAGACTGGTAGACACCAAGGTAATCTGAGGTCCCTACGACTTCTAAGCTCAGAGGCACTACACAACCAAAAACGAAAAACAAACCCAACAAGCAAAATTCCTAGGAATTCCACCTAAAACCCTAACACTAATGAAATTAAACCAAGGAAAGTTTTTGACAGGGAACAAGTAGGTCTGGGCAATGGCTAAAACCTATAAACAAATTCTAAGCTGATAAAAAAGAGAAAAATTTAAAATTTTTCAAATTTTTGAGAGGGTACGCAGGCAACCTATTTACATAGGTGCGTTCACGCTCTGTGTACAAAGGAAAAGTGCGTACAGGTACACACTGTGCTTAACTCAGAGGGTGCGTACCTCTCCCAAACAATGAAAAATAAAACTGACTCAAAATTAACTAAATTCACCCAATCCCACAATCATCAAGTCAAAAACAGAAACATAAAATACAGTTTCTCAGGTCAAAGTATAAACAAGGAAAACAATCAAGCTCCCCAGTGGAGTCGCCATTTTGTCGCACGGAATGAGTCAATGTTGCAGGCAAGATAGAACTTCCTAGAATCTAAAGAAGAGCTAATGAAAAGCAAACCAACCAGACACTATCTTTCTCTAAATATGCTTCAATAAACAATAGCAAACAAGTGTTTTTAGGGCCTACCTTTGGTCCAACGCAAACTTGTGGATGCCCTCGCTCCTTCGATCCAAATGAGATCCTTTTCACGAATCTGCAAACACAAACAAGGCAAACAAATTAAATAGCACCTGAAAAACCAATTGCATAAAACATATTTAACATGAAAGTTAAGGAGTCCATGAAACAAATAACATAAGATACCTGTTGAGAAAAATGAGTGTGATTGTATTAATTCAAAAGAAGAAGAACTTTACAACCTTTGCCTTGACGCTGTACAAGCTCCTCCCAGGGTCCAACAAGAAGTCTCCTCTACTTTGACAAGTTTCACTCACTCCCCAATGAAGCCAAAAAGGTATGTGATCTCTCCTCTTAAGCTCAACTAGGAAGTCTTAATTTCACCAGCATTTACCCTAAAAATGTTCAACTTCTAACCTCCCTAGTCCTCACCCCAATGCCTGTATTTATAATGCAATGGAGGGAAGTTACTAGGTCCTCCTTCAAAGGGATAAAGCCCTCCTTCAAAGGGATAGCTCCTTTAGTCAAGGGATTAGCTCCTTCTCTTTTGGGATGCATGGACCACCTCAGAGCGAACAATCCACGTTAAAATTCCTTCTAGAAAACTCTAGAATTAACCCAAAGTGAGTTTTTTAAGATAAAACTTGCGCCTTTTGACTTTCACAGGGGTCTGCACCTACACCGTTAGGGACTGAGCGGGTAGGTACGTAGCTTTTGTACACAGAAGGTGCGGACTGCAGGTGACCATGAGAGAAAGTGCGGAACCAGAGTTACATTGATTTTTAATGTCTTTCTCCCATTCCCAAAGCTTGATTTGAAGAGCTGAGGTCTTAGACTTGCTTAGGAGGACAATACAAGTGATGATATACCCATACTGACTATAAATAATCATAGTGACGATATTTTTGTGTAACATCAGGCCTTACAGATATCCCTATGCCCAAAATAGTGAAATTGAAGGTATTTTTGTAGAAATGCTAGAGTCTGGTATAATTCAACCTAGTCAAAGTTCTTTCTTTGCTCCAGTAGTATTTGTTCACAAGAAGTATGGATCATGGCACATGTGTCCAGATTATAGGGAGCTCAACAAGCTCATAATTAAAGTGAAATTTCCCATTCTTGTTATTGATGAATTATTGGATGAATTGCATGGATCAATTTACCTCACCAAGTTGGATCTTCGTTCAAGATATCATCAAATCATAATGAAGACTAAAGACATTCCAAAAACAACATTTAGAACTCATTAGGGGCATTATGCATTTTTGGTCATGCCTTTTGGCCTTACCAATGCACCTTCTACATTTCAATGTTTGATGAATTCCATTTTCAAACCCTTCCTTAGAAAATTTGTGTTAGTATTTTTTGATGATATACTAATCTACATCAAGTCTTTGAAGGATCATGTTCAACATGTTGAGAGAGTGATCAAACTATTGGAGGACAAACAATTATATGCAAAAATATCCAAATGTTTCTTCAGAGTAAAAGAGGTGGAATTTCTCAGTCATAGTCTATCTCATGAAGGTGTTAAGGTGGACCCTAGCAAAATTGAAACCATTAAGGAATGGAAAATCCCCACACCCATAAAGAATCTACGAGGATTTCTTGGGTTGATTGGGTATTTTCGCATGTTCTTTAATAATTATGGGAGAATAGCAACACCTCTAACAACAATATTGAAGAAAGATGCATTTTCATGGATGCTAGAAGCAACGAAGGCCTTTGAACATCTTAAAGAGGCAATGTGCCAAGCACTAGTCTTAGCTACAGGAGACTTCACAAAAACCTTTATTTTGGAATGTGATGCCTCACGAAATGGAATTGGTGTTGTTTTATTGCAAGAAGAAAGACCCTTTTATTTTGAAAGTCGTACAGTCAAAGGAAAGTATTTACACAAAACTATTTATTTGAATAGGAAATACTACATGCACTTAAGAAATGGCAACCGTACCTAATGGGAAGACACTTCAAGGTAAAAGGTGATCATGATAGTCTTAAATAATTCTTAAAACAAAGATTATCTTCAGAAGAGAAGCAAAAATGGGTCACAAAGAGGTTGGGTTATTTCTTTGAAATCATCTACAAAAGAGGGAAGCAAAATGTAGTGGCAAATGAACTCTCAAGAAAGGATGATGATGTGGAAGCATTTCTTTGTGCCATTTCTATTATCCAACTAGATTGGATAAACGAAGCAAGGGATGAATGGAAGAATGAAAAAGTGTGGGAACTCATTCAAAAGATACAAAAAGATCCCAATACATATGTTGTTAGAAAATTATATATATTACGGAGCAATGGAACACATAAAATATTGCAGAAATATAAACACAGAAAACACACAAAACAAGAGAGACACAAATATATGTGGTTCACCCAGTTTGGGCTACGTCCAGCCCGAACAACAAGTCCTTCATTTCTATTATCCAACAAAATGAAGAGACACAACCTACAACAAATCTGTTGTAATATCCTCTGTTTTCCTCACAGTCTCGCCTCTCTGTTTCTCACTCATAGAATACACATCTATTACATAGCTGAAAATGCGATTCCCTCATACAAAGAGAGGGGTTTCCTTCTAGGGCAAAAACCCTAAACTAAACATAAGTTCTACCGTCAGATCATCCGCCTAATGAACGACCTAAATTGACTAGAAATTACTATACTTTTACAAAGCAATTTTACAGCTATTTTTAGCTTCAGGGGCGTTGCCGCCCCCATTTCGAACTGGGGTCCAATGTGGCGATACCTTTGAATATAGAAGATAATCAGGCTCCACACCCACCATATGATACATTTAGCTAGAAAAATAATTCGTTAAGGTACAAAGATCGGTTATACCCATGTAATAATTCCAAACTCAAACAAAATATTCTTAGGGAATTGCACACCTCTCCATTAGGAGGGCACTCAAGATTTCTAAAAACTTAAAAAGGGTTAAGAAGTAATTTTTTTGGGATGGCCTTAAATCAGATATTCAAAAGTTTGTGGTGGAATGTTTGGTTTTCCAACAAAATAAAGTTGAAACAATTAAGACCTCACGTCTACTACAACCTTTATCCATTACAAACCAATGTTGGGAGGAGGTTTCAATGGATTTTATCACAGGTTTACCCAAGTCTGAAGGAAAGAGTTTTATCATGGTGGTAGTTGACGGACTTACCAAGTATGCACACTTTTGTGCGTTATGTCATCCATTTAGAGAGATTACATTTTCTACTACATTTACGAAAACAATTCAAGAGCTATATGGAAACCCAAATATCATTGTAAGCGACAAAGATCCCATTTTCACTGGAAATTTTTGGACATAATTATTTTCTTGCCTTAATAATCAGTTAGCTCATAGCTCATCTTATCATCCTCAATTCGACGGGTAAACTGAGATGGTAAAAAAATGTTTGGAAGGATATCTTCGTTTCTTTATATATGATAATCAAACACAACGGGTCAAATAGTTTCCTCTGGCTCAATGGTGGTATAACACTTCCTTCCATGCTGTAAAAAAAATGACCCCATTTATGGCACTTTATGGATATCATCCACCATCCATCACATCATTTTTAAGATAAAATTCTAAGGTTCATATAGTGGAAGAGAAAATTTAGCATTAAGAACAAGTTCTCCAACTCTTAAAGGACAACCTCACCTTGGCACAAAATAGAATGAAATAACAGGAAGATCAACATCACAGTGAAAGAAGTTTTGATGTAGGTGATTGGGCATTCCTATAGCTACATCCATATAAACAAATGTCCCTCAAACAAGCTAAGAAGGATAATAAATTATCACCAAAGTGTTATGGTCCGTACGAGGTGTTGCAAAAGATAGGTACTATGGCATACAAATTGGAGTTTCCTCGAGCTTCCCGAGTGCACCCAATTTTCCATGTTTCATGCTGAAATAAGGTAATAGGTGACAAGCTCCCAGTTCAAACAATATTACCACAACTTGATGACGAAGGAAAAATCATATTGGAACCTAAAATAGTCAAAGAAACAGGAACTCTATAACTACAAAATCAATCAATTTCAGAGTATCTCATCAAGTGGAAGAACCTACCCATTGAATATTCCACATGGGAGGAAGAGAATTTTTTACAGAAGCATCGAAATCTACTCAAGCATTGAGGACAACACTCTTTTGAAGTATAGGGGCATGTTAGGTCCCTATGATACTAGTGACTCTCACATTACTATTGCCATTGTATCCCTTATTATTGTTGTTCTGCCCCTCTTGTCCCCATATTGTTATTATTGTGCCCCATAAAAGCCGAGTATTGTTATTCTTGTGCCTTTATATTATCATTTTTAGGTTGGATTTGGTTATATTGTGACCCCTTAGACTCCTATATATAGAAAGGATGTTTTTTCATTTGTATCATACAATAATTGTTCATTTGTGTAATGTAAAGGAGGTTTCCCCCTCGAAGAGGCTGATTTTTAAGTCGTTGATCTATCTTTTCTATGAGCTAGTTTCATAACAAAATATTTGAAAGCTCCCTCTGTAGGAAGCTTCATGAATTACTCATGCATTGCCTCTACAATAAATTCACTATAATTAAAAACAACATGGTTTTCACCAATGGTAAAAATTGACAAGATGACAACATTGGCCTCATCAACCCACTGATTAGAGTGATAACCAAGTCGGTATGAGATGATGTTGATTATTTGTTTGGTTACATCACATCACATAGAAGAGGAATATGGAGGGTTTGTTTTAGTTAATTGGGCATCTTAAAGAAGAAAGATTTCAAATATTTTTGCTCTATAAGGGCAGGTTAAATTCTTGTAGAGCTCTGTGAGAGAGTCTACTCATAGTGTCTTGGAATACTGAGTAATTCTTACTTGGAGCATTTGAGGATAGCTTTGGCTATCATGGTGATCAAAATTTCACCATTCTAACTCATAATTTCTCTCTTGGAGGGTACATAACTTAATTGACACTAGAAGAGTAGCTCAGGAAAGTTATCGGTTTGTGGGAACATGAATTGAGGGAGGGTAGACTCCCATAGACTCAACTGATCATTTTGATCGAGTAGTTTCTTCTTCAACCAACTTTGAAGTTGAAACAAGTCGAATTCACAATTTGTTTCAATGATTTTATACCATAGATCAACTAACAGTAGATGATCCAAATCAATAGGAGGGGGTAGCATGGGATTTTCCTTTGGTTTCTTTGCGTTATCTATAGGGGTTCTAATCTTTGGAGGCATTGTCGATATTTAAAAGTAAAAAAAGAGGGATGCCAACACTAGGATTACCTGGAACAAGAAACTCACTAAAGAATGTTGAAGTGGCATCTCTCATTAGATCACCATCGCTGAGGAGTTGTGTGGTTACTTTGACGATGTGGAATATTGAAAGGTTCTACAAGACATGCGCAAAAGGCAAAAGGAACGAATTTGTGGTTTAACAGTGCTTGATAAGGTAATTTTTTAAATTACCATTCATTTTTACAATTTGGGATTTTACATTACCAAGAGCAGGACAAACTAATTGGCATACTGATATGTTGGCATGGGTAGGGGAGTACAATATGGCGGCCTTTGATTGGGAGTAGGACAGGTTCTCATGACTGGTTAGATGGAAGGGGAGGTTGTTGAAGTGGGGTCTGCGATGCTAAGTTGGTGGAGAGTGAGTGGGGTTGGGAAAATGTGTTGTGCCAGATAGCAAGTGGTGGATGGGCGAGCAATCAATGGTGCCTGACCTTTCAGGGGGGGTGAGATGATTGAAAATGAAAGGGTGGGGTGAAAAATGTTATGGGGGTGAGACATAGTGGCCGTATCAGACCATCCTCCTTTGGATAAACTCGGATGGAGCTTGGGTGGGGCGAACACTTCCCCATCATTGATGAGAGCGGGGAAGATCTCAATTTTTTATTTGTTGTAATTAATAATCTCGTCAATGGATCTTATATATCAATGTTGGAACTTTATTACAACCTTGGAAATGTTAAGGTATAATATACACTATTACGAAAAGTAATCATGTTTAACCTCATGATTAATTAATTCCAAATGAAATTAACTAAATTTAAGGGAATTTTTCAAATCTAGGGCACACTTGATTTTGCAAGCTCATTTATTCATTTTTCTAAGGTTTTTTATTTTTTTCTTTGTGAGTTAACCATGATTAAATGGTGTGATTAACTTATTCACGGAGCTAATTATATTTGTTTTCATACTAATCACCTTTAAACAATGTTATTAGACTAACTATTTCTAATTCTTCTATTTACAATGAGGCATTTGAACAAGATGCACAATCTATTTACAAAAATTCTTGGAGTAGGATTTCATGCAATTTTGATTTCTCTTGGTGGCATTTAGACTTGCTCACTATGGGGATATTTTCATAAAAAAATTATCTTTCTGTTTTTTCCCTTTCTTTCTTTGCATTTCTTTCTATGTTGTCTTTTTCGCCCCCCTACAATTTATTTTTCTTTGTATATATATATATATATATATAATTCTTTTCTTGGAAATAAATTTCTAACATGAAGCATTATTTACATTTTTCAAATATAAATCATGAGGTCAAAACAACTAATCCTATGAAATATAGGATAGTAACACCCCTCAAACTACACAAACCATAAAATGTGCCCCACTCTCTAGACTTAAAACTCTCATGTTGCCCCACTACCCTTTTAGAGCTCTAGGATCAACACAACAAGGAGTCTTATATTTCTAGTTCCCAGAGTTCTAGTTTATCTCATAGAGCCTCAAGATAACTGTTAGGGCACTAATTAAGGGAAACCTATCTCAAACAATTCTCCCTTTAGGGATTGAACCTTCCTCAAAGTATACCAAGGAAGCTTGTTGCCAATATTTACACAATATTCACCTAGAATACTCAAATTATTAAAGTTATAAAGCCTCAATGCCTTTGTGGACTCATAACCTACATACTTAAGCAAGAATGGGAAATTTAAAAGATTAGAATTCTTGTATTTTCCACTAGCTCCTTAGATTATATGTATGTGTGTCTATTTTGACACATGTCCCTCAAGAAACTACTCAAAAAACCCCACATTACTTACAAACTTAGAATATAATAATATGAGTTTGAAAATTAGGACATAGGAATATTTTAATATTTCTTTTCTTATCCTTTATATCATCTACTTAATCCCTTAGCCCTCTTTATCTCTCATGTAGTTCTAGCCCCCCATACTCTTTTGTCTAACTTGCTTCACAATTGTGTTGTATTTTATTAATATATATAAATGTGATTACAATATACAATGCTAGGCTAACTAGATTTTCCACATATAGGATCTACAACCTGATATCACATAGGTACTTTGGCCAAATCATAGATAGGCACTTCAACGCAAACCTTCCAAGTAGCATACACAAATTATGTACATATACAGTTATAAAGTGGTAGTCAAAATAGCTTTTCCATCAAAAGGCTTGTTAATTTCATACATCCTTAACATATACTCTATGAAGTAATTGATACTATTTATCTTCACATATGACTCTTAGTGATTTTCTATATTGAAATTTAAATTAGTTTCAATTTGTTTAAATAGATTTTTAATTTGTTTTCCCTTTAATTTGATGAGTCATTCTTCATTTTCTCACACATTCACTTCTAAAAAAATTGAAATATGTGTATAGATTCCAAGTATCTAAAACTACGGAAAAGTTAGGTTCTTTCTCTTCATTTATACCTTTTTCATTTTCTATAAAAAAAATAAATAAGAAATATTGAATATTATTATTTTTTATTCTTTTAATAACCTATGTCATTAAAGATACCAATGTTTAATATTTTTCCTATAAATTTTTAAAGTTAAAGAAGAAAAAAAAAATTACATACTACAATACTACACATACATATCTACATATTAGAAAGATAAAAATGTTTTAATTTTTTTGATAACTTTATATAAAAATACAACATATCTTTAATATATATATATATATATATATATATATATATATATATATATATATATATATATATATACTCAAAACACTACATGAATTTAACACAAGTGTGTATATATATATGTATATGTATTTCATTTATGAAAATACAATGATGCATGGATGGCTTGGAAACACTATTTTATGTCTAAATATCCTTTTATATAAATTGATTTAATGTGATTACTTAGTTTTGAATAGTTGACCTATGCAATGTCAATTTCAACCATTAAAATATGGAATTTCAATAATTTACTATAAGATTTGCCCTATTTTAAAAGAAAATCATCAAAAATACATACCGAGAGGGGTGAAAACGCAGAAACGCAGAATGTATTCACCACTCTCTCGTTAGTTAAAATTAACAGCATAGGAGTCCGAGGGCACTAATTATATGTCATTTTTGTTCAATTCATCTGTGTGAGTATTTGAGGTTGAATTGTCATTAAATTTTTTTGAATCGCCGGTTAAAGAAATGGTTAGGTTCACTTGTTTTTTTTTGTTTTTAATATCATTACCGTGATATATATAGAAGGCTTGCCGTGTGCTTCCACACAGGAATTTTCCAGGAAGCTATTTATTGTCCAATGTGTTCTTACTGTTTGCACTTGGAAAAACTCACAAACGCGAGATAAACATGATATTTGACTATTTTTACTCCTCAATCACATTGTCCGCTCTTATGCATAAATTCTATACATATTTTAGGTCGAGAATCGGTTCTTAGCTGTTTGCGCCGAGTCTTTTTTCTTGGCATCTCTCAAAAGCTCTGTTATGCATCAGGTATGACTATCTCTCAACCTCTGAGTGATGACAGTCTTGAATTACGATTGAAGATTTTTTTGTTGATTTCAAAAATTAAATGAAATTCAGAAGTGAGATGAATCTAGTGATTGGCAAAGGGCTTTGTATTTATTCCGCCTATTTGTCGAATATAGTCCTTTCCCTCCCTATCTTTTCAATAGGAGGAAGCAGAGGTATTAGGATTGAAGATTTTTATTAATTTTAAAAATTAAATGAAATTCAGAAGTGAGATGAAACTAGTGATTTGCAAAGGGCTTTATATATATTGTGCCCTATTTGTCTAATATAGTCCCTCCTTTCCCTCCGTATCTTTTGAATAGGAGGAAGGAGAGGTATGTTGGTTATCCTTGAGTTGGGCCTGGTTATAACCTTCACATTCCACTTAGTGCCTTCTTTGTAAATATATGTTGAAATTGAAGAGGTAATTGTATTCCGGATTAAAGAAATTGTTACCATATTAAGCTTCTTATTATGCATGCCAGTCAAAGGTTTTTTTTCAGAAGTATTTTTTTTAGAGTAATGAATTTTGATTTTAGAAATTGATTGTGTTGATATTGATTTTGATGTTAGAAGTCTTGTTTTTATAATATTAGTGGGTTTTCTATTTAGTTTTATTGGAGAGCAATACCATACTAAGTGAGTTTATATAGGACTATATATATTGAGGCAAAAGGTCCATAATATTGGTAATTATAAAAAAATGGAACTCAAAGTTAATGAAAAAAATATAAAAAACTGCAAAAAATGTGAATGAAAGATTGGATAATATCTCATGAAATTAGGTTTTCTAAATTGAGAATATGTACTAGATTAGTATTAGTAGAAATTTAAAAATCTGATTTTTATTCTTCACTTAATATATAACAGATTCATTATATAAATATAAAGCTTAAGTTTGTGCTTCAAACCATAATAAAATTTCCATATAATTACAAAACATATTTAACAACTCTATATATATGAAATCTCAAAAAGAATATTAAGCACTCATTTCTCCACAATTTGTATAATAGAAAAAAAAATACCTTGTTACAATGACTCTCTTGCAATATCTTTCTAATACCCAGTAACTAAATATCCCACATATCAGGTAGGAATGTCTATCTTACTTGCTAGCCAAAAACATGCATAAGCCCCCAACCATCCAAACCCATGTCGAGAATACAAACACAATGTTACTCAATTTAATTAACATAATTCAATTAATTAAATAAAAAATCATATTAATTAATATATTTCAACTACTTTACTAATATCACATTTTCACATTCCTTCTAGAACACTTTCGACATTATCTAAATTACCTAGGTAATGAATCCTGAATCCTTTTAAAACTTATTCGTGCCCATGTTATATCTCCGTTCTCGTAGAGATTTCGACCATCCACTCAATAAACCACTTAAATGATTGAAAGTATATATAGAATTAGGATAAATGAGCGACTATCAAGGAATTATCTTTCAGGCCCAGAAATAAATGAGGGTAAACTAAGGAATAAGAAAGCCCACCCTTTTTTTGGTCGGCCTGCGAAAAATAGCACAAAGAGAAGTATATTACCTCTACAATGATATTGCAGATATATAAAGCTTTACGGATCCATTGGAGGAAATCCTTGCGATTGTCCTGTTATTTTCGTGGTGTATGCGCAAACTCCTCTTACATCATATCTTTCAAAAAGCATCGAGATGGAAGAATCAATAAATGGAAGCCATACTGATAATACCAATCGTAATCGTGCGAGAGAAATCTTTCAGAGGATTAGTGGTCACATGCAGAACGCGTCAAATAGAGGCGTCGTAATGGAAAGATTTGTGCCTTCCACAGAAACTGATGGCTTTTCACACGAAGAAGGGGCATCCACGGAAAAGGAACGTTCCGTTCAGCAGCACTTGATCTCTGGCGTAGTGTTTAGATGGATTGAAAGAAATGATGGAAATGACTGGGAATTTGAGAACGTTTGGGATAATGTGTGTGTACGCCAATTAGATGATATTGGACAGAAACCCAACTATGAATGGCGTCCTCCAAACTATGGTGGCCAAAGGAATATCCAGGCTTTAATGGCTGAAAACGCGAATATTGTACTGGTGCGAATTATCGTAGATTGGAGTCGGCTCGACGGAAATGTGTGGAGCGAGCAAGTTGTATGGAGTGGCAGCTTTGCAGATTGTCATCGGATACTGCAGCTCTTGGAAGACGATAGTAATACCGCTAATTGTATAGAATTGATAGTTGAAGAATTTGATGTTCATTGTCATTTGCGACAGCGATACATTGCTCTCCATGAGATTCATCCCTTCGCCGCTGCTATGGCGGCCGTCGACTCTTCCCCAAGTGTTATCATTCCGGTCGAATCTATCGGCGCAGGTGATGGTGAGGCCGACCTATTAATATGCGCCATTTGTCATGATTCCTTATCTACTCGAGACGAAAATCGAGACGAAACAAAACGATTGCCTTGCAATCACGTTTTTCATGGGAGCTGCATTTTTCAATGGTTTTATTCTAAACTTGAATGCCCTCTGTGCAGAAAAGAATTTATGCGGGAGGTAGCCTGAATGCCTACCTCGTTTCAAATCTTCCTCCAGGCTTTCTCATCAGTAACTCAACACATTCTACCGGTTTCTACTTAATTTTGAGGTGAAAATTTTGGAACTTTTAGTGTTTCAGTGTGATAAGGCATTGTAGCAGCTAGGTTCGTGAGAATATGGGTTTTCCACGCTAGGGCAATCCGTGGTAATGTATTAATAGGAATGGCGACCACCTGCCGGTGTCATGATTCATTTCTTAAAAATGAAACATGGATATGTTGATGGCATGATTCATTTCTTAAAAATGAAACATGGATATGTTGATGTTTTTTCTCTTACACTGTTTATATTAAAAAGTGTAAATAAATTATTTTTTATAATTAAATGTGATATTTATAGTTATGTTATTTTAGAGAAATAAACAGGGGAGGGAGTTCAATAATTTATATTAAAAAGAAACTAATTTACCACAATTATATTAGTAAATGTGGTTGATATAAGTTCACAATTATATGTTAATCATATGGACAAAGCCATTAACAATTATTAGATATGTGGTAGAGATTTATAAATCTAATTGTATATTATATACACTAACATTAAAACCTAATATTGTGAAACTAATATTGTAACACTTAATAGGTGACTAATAGGTGACTAATAACTATTATTAAGTCTAGACATTTACAATTTATAAGTGCTCAATAAAACATTAATAATTTTACAAATTAACCGCTATAAATATATATTTTTACGTCTTATTCCTATCAATTTTTTAAGGAAAGACTTGTTTAAATTATGGAGGGAACTAATTGAAAATAAATGTGTTATTTAATTGAGTATAATTTATCTTACCAATAAAAAATCACTACACAAATATTTAATAATCACTTCTGAATATTTCAACCATATCCATAAACTATATAATAAAATATGTAAGGCATTTATCCACATGGCATTATACTATGCAAAAATAATATTAAAAAACATAGTACTTTAAACATAATATTAAACCCTAATATTATAAACCCAAATTTATAAACCATAAAATTAAATCGAATATTATAAATCCTAGTATTAAACAATTATGTAAACTTGAATACTAAAGTTTAATTTTATAAAATATATATTATAACCAATATAGTAAACCCAAACATTAAACCCTATATTATAGACCCACATTATTAAATGTGGTTGAGTATTTTTCTAGTGTCAAAACACCATGTTTAATAAATTGTAATGTAATGTGACATTGTGACAATGTTTGTCAAATGGGCACAAAGTTTGATCATGGTCAACAATTTAAACAATGCCTATAAATGACGACTTTGTTGACTCATGTAATTGGCTATGTTTCACTATTAATATTAAACTATAGCCACTAGATATTCTACACATTTATAATTATTTCACGACATAAGTGTTGAACAAAATATAAATAATGGTCGATATTATTTACTTGTAAATAGGTTTTGCCACAATACCGTGGACCAATTCCATGGCTTATCAATACAACATTCCAAAAAAATAAAACACATTTTGTAATAAAAAGTTAAAATGTAAAATATATTAGACATTACATATATCATTGATTAAATAGAGCGACAATTCTCGATTATATGGAGAGAGAGAGAGAGAGGGTGAGAGAGAGATGGGGAGGAAAGAGAAAGAGGGGCAAAAGAACAAAGACAGAAAATAGAGGTAGAGAGGTAGGGAGTAACAAGGGTGATATGGAAAGAGAGTGAAGATAGATTGGAGAAGAGAGAGATAATGATAGAAAAGGAAGAAAGAGACAAATAAAAAAATAGAGGGACAAAAAAGAGAATGAGAGAGGGAAGGAGATAGCGATAGAGTTGGAGAGAGAGAGACATAGAGATGTAGGAGAGAAAAGGAGAGAGAGGAAGGAATAGAGAGAGAACTTAAGAGAGAGAAAGAGAGAGCGACGAAGAGAGAGATGTATTTTTAGGGGGAGAGAGGGAATAATAAATACATAGAGAGATGGCGTGGAGAGAGAGGGAGTAAAAAGTGAGAGATAGAGAGAGAGTGAGTGAGAGAGGAGACGAGGGAAGATAGAGATATAGATCTAACCTAGATATATTATGCCTCGATGTGAAAATCATCCTAGATCCATCTTAACCACATATATATGAAGCACTCAAAGGGATTAATTTTGTCAAGGAGCAAACCATTCTTCAAGTTTTACACTCAAAAAAATAGGTTTTCACCTCAAGTTATTTGGTCCCAGTAAGTGCTTGATTGGTGTGGGGTTAAAATGGATATAGGCTTATATTAAAACCTATATTATAAACCCCAATATTATAAAGGATCATTTTTTAAACATAATATTAAACCCTAATATTATAAACCTAAATATTGTAAACCCAATATTGTAAACCCCAATATTAAACCCAATATTATAAGCCCTTATATTATAAACCTTGATAATATAAACCCTAACATATTAAACCCTATATAATAAACCCACATTAGTAAATTTGGTTGACTAATCTTGTAATGTCAAAAAGGAATGTTGAATAGATTCGAATGTAATGTGACATTGTGGCAATGTTTGTCAAATTGCAATAAAGTTTGATTACGGTCAACAATTTAAAAAATGACTATAAAGGTTTATTTTGTTCCTCTCCGTTGACTAATGTGGTTGACTATGTTTCACAATTAATATTAAACAGGAATAATAATACGAAATTATGTTTGACTCAAGTTGAAGAGTGTTGACTATCAAACATAGCCAATAGACATAGTCAATCATAATAATAAATCTTTTTGACTAATTTTGTAATTTCACATTGCATCATTTCATAAATTGCAATGTAATGCAAAATTGTTACAATTATTGTCACATTGTGACAATGTTTGCCACAATGCGACATTGAATAGATCTTTGTACCATTCTAATGTTACATGTTTGATTATGAATATTAATCAATAATATTAATAGGATATTATGTTTAATTGAATTTGAAGAATTTGGTCAATTATTTAAACATTGACTGTAAATTTTCACTTTCTTTGACTATGATTGACTATTATTATTCGTGAGTAATAGTGATAGACGATTATGTTTGATCAAAATTGAAGAGTCTTGGATGTCAAACATGGTCAAGCATAGTCAACCACATTACTAAATGTGGTTGACTAATTTTGTAATGTCACAGAGTGATGTTGGATAAGTTGTAATGTAATGTAAAATTTTGACAATGATTATCAAATTGCAACAAAGTTTGATCATGGTGAACAATTTAAATAGTGACTATAAAGGTTGACTTTGTTGGCTAATGTGGTTAACTAATTATGTAATGTGACATTGTGATGCTCGATAAATTTTAATGTAATGTAACTTTATTTCAATGTTTTTCATATTTCAATAGTGTTTGTCACATTTTGAGGTTGGATAGATTTTTGTATCATTTATATGTCAAATTATTATTATTATTATTAGTAATAGTAGTCAAGTTTATTAATATTAGAATTTTTGTTCTTAAATATTTTTAAGGCTTCATCATGACTGACCAAGGATGACCTTAGTTGAATATGGTTGACGATGTTTTAGTTTGGTCAACTATGGTTGGCTATAATTTAATATGGTTGAGTTATTTTGAAAAGGGAGGACCGTGTGATCAAGGTTGCCTATTCGTAAATATCGTAAACACACAGTTGATCAAGTTTGATTATAGTTATCATTTAACTATGTGACTAATGTGGTTGACTATGTTTGATGATTAAAATTAATGAATAATAGTAATAGGTGATTTTTTTTTAATGAAGTTAAAGGGTATTAACTAACAAACATGGTCAAACAGAGTATGACAGAGTCAATAACATAGATATCCTTTACCAAATTTGTAACGTTGTAATGCGATGTTGCATAAATTTCAATTTAATGTATCATTATGACAATGATTGTAACATTGTGATAATGTTAGTTACAATATCATGTTGGGTAGCTTTTGTAACATTCTAATGTCGGAATATTTATTATTATTAGTAGTAAATAATAGTAATACTTCATTATGTTTTACTAAAGTTGAAGATTGCTAACTGTCAAACATAGTCAAGTATAGTTTAACATAGTCAACCACATAAGTAAATGTGGTTGAAAAATATTTTAATGTCACATTACAAAGTTGGATAAATTGCAATGTAATGTAACATTGTGACAATGTTTGTCACATTACTACATTGTATAGATTTGTGTACCGTTTCAACATCAGAATATTATTATTATTATTATTATTATTATTATTATTATTATTTTTGTTGTTGTTGTTGTTGTTGTTGTTGTTGTTAGTAAACTTCGTTAAGATTGATATTGTTAATTAAACATTTCTAAATCTTGGTTTTGATTAACCAAGGATGACCTTAGTTGATGAAGATTGAAAATGTTTGACTTTGATCAACCGTGGTTGATTATAATTGAATATGGTTGAGTTAGATTAATTAAGGATGAACCACATTAGTTGGTTCGAAACTTTGACTGAATCTAAATAATGTGATTAATCTGAAATATAATCTCTTTATCAATATGGATCACAAAAGTTTAAGATCTAATAATATTGACTATAGTGAAGATAGAGTTGACCAAGCTTGATCATGTTCAACTATTTAAGCAATGCATATAAATGTTGACTTTATTTGACCATGTCAACTAATGTGGTTGACTATGTTTGACTATCATTATTACTCAATCATAATAGGTGATTATACTTTCTCAAAGTTGTAGAGTGTTGATTATCTAAACTAGTCAAACATAGCCAACCACATTAGTAAACGAATGTGATTTAAATATATTAAAATGGAAAAATTAATAATTATATGAAATACCAATTCATCCCCTTCCTTGTATTTCTAAAACCCTCCCCCTTCACATCTATGTAGATGCACCAAACACATTGATTGGATATATCTTAAGGAAACAGTACAAGAAGAAAGAACATTAGTGAGGGGCAAAAAATGTCACCATAAGCACATTAGTGATAGTCAAAAGAGAATTCATGAGAAAAAAATGAATGTCATCAAATTTGGTGTCGCCAAAAGTAAAGGTGCTGTAGTGACATATAAAGTTTGTCACTAATAATGATTTATAGTGTCGGATAGTGACTGTCACCATTTCATATGACTAATGGTGATGGACCATAGCCTCTGTCACCAAAAATTGAATGTCACCAAAGGTGGTGTCGCCAAAAGTGTAGGTGTTGTAGTGACATTCAAAGTTTGTCACCAATAACGGTTTATAATGATGGATATCAACCGTCACCATTCCATATGAGCAGTGGTGATGGACCATAGCCTTGGTCACCAAAAACTGAACATCACCAAAGGTGGCATTGCCAAAAGTATAGGTGTTAAGGTGACATTCAAGGTTCGTCACAAATATTGATTATAATGACGGATAGTTACCGTGACCATTTCATATGAACAACAATGATTTATTTTGGTGGTTCTTTAATGGTCGTCTATTCGTGCATATATATTGATCTGAGTTGGATCCACAGAAGACTGTCAAAGAACCGTGACTATATCAGGTCGAACAAATCTCTAAAGAATTTCATAACAGCGATCAAAAAAACCTTGAACCATTGGTAATGGCTTCCAACATGGAATGACGAGGACCTCAGTCGAAGTGCACTGACTGAGGCACATGGAGACTATGTGGGAGGTTGAAGTAGCCCCTCAGAGCCCTAGAATGTTGAAAAAGAGGTGATTTTTGATGTGCGATTAGTGCTGCTGGGCGAACAATGCCAAAATGGGAAATCTCAAGCACTAGGTCACATGGGATAACTGAAGGACCCCAGATGGTAAAGGGAAAAAGCGCTAATCGTACAAGGCGGGACCCGTGCTCTGGAAACTAGTGGTTTTGAACGGGGTGCCCTTACACTATAAGAGGTTTTGGATGAAAGTGAAGCAATTCCATACAAGGATCGATGCGTGCCAGGTGGAGGTGAGAGAAAAATGTTGTTGATCACGTGCTATTGGTCGAGCAAGTCAACCACGCAAAACCTGTGTATGGAATTGGATCTGGAGGGCATAGATCAGATGGCTGAGATCGCACCTGATGGGAGGAAGCTAAATTGACAACGAATTAAGCCGCATTTTAAAGTAATTTGGAATCCATTTGACCGCCATGATGGAGGAAGAACGCATCCACGATGTAACTGAAGGAATGAACCGATGAAGCATGCTGGCACCATTGAGAGGTAGACAAGTGGCAACTGTCTGAGTACTGATGATGACACCGAACAGGGAACTCCCAGCACAACTGCAGAAGGTGAATCAATAGAGGTGGAAGAGGAACTAAACAGGCATAAGGATCAAATGGATAAAGCCATAACAGAGGTAGTTGAATGAGAGTAGAGTTAGACATAGAGAGACAGAAGTCGAGAGATGAAGAAGTGGAGCAGTGATCCCTGAGAGGAGGACTCAACACAGAGAACAATAAAGCAGAGCATAGGATATAGAGGGTCGAGCTGATTGGCAATAGCATCAAGCATTGAAGATCTTGAAGATTCAAGCCATCCCCTAGAGGATTTGTTTGGGCTGAGCACCACAGTGGGCTCCTGCCATTATAGACCAGTAGGTCACAGAGTTTGGTAGGAAGAAGAAGAGTCTATGTACTCCAGTGGCTTGGGGAATCCAAGACCACCTTGCCAAGCAAAACTTGCTTCACGTGAACTCACCCTAAGTCCCTGTACTGTAAAATTCTTTGCCCAAAGGCATAATAAAACAAGGCCACCACTAAAAGCTGGACCGGAGACGTAGCCCTGGAGCATAGGGTGAACTCCTTATTAAAAATTCCTTGTGTCTTTGTGTTTGGTTACTATATTTCTCTGTTGTCTTTCCATTTTATTATCTATGTATTGGTAATCTGATCAATCCATTGCTTCAATAACATAGAACACACACCAACACATGATTATGTAATACCTTAGTTTAATAAACGTTTAACTGATATCATTCATAGGGTGAATATCAGATCAAGTGGTACCAGAGCTCTAGGCTGTAAGGTTAGACAATTTTGTGTTGGTTAGCTGTGAATGCTCACAAGATCAAAGCTCAAATTAGGAGAAGGAGAGTTGGTGGAAACTAATCCTAAAATTGAGAGAGTCTATTCTCAAAAGACAATGTTAGAAGAAGGTTCTGTAGTGCGACACCCTCAATTCATAGAGATTTTCCTAGCTATAAAGTCTATGGTTGAAGAAATGTACATAGACTTTAGAAAGCAAAAGGTGGAAGATGCATCAGGCTCTAAACAAGATAAAGAAGAATATGAGTCTCACTTCCATGACAACTCCAAAGGAAAGGGGAAAGAGGAAAGCTTTCTCACACCTCCTAATAGACTTGTGCATAATAAGAAAGCATCTTTTATTAAGTTAGTTGTTAAACTTTATTTTCCTATCTATGATGAAGAGCTGAATGCTGAAATGTTGGACAATTGGATTAGACAGATTGATGTGTATTGTAGGATACAAAACATAAACTTAGAGAAGAGTAATATTCAGCTGGCAAGCCTATGCCTAGGAGGCATTGCTTTGGTTTGATGGGAAGGCAGAACCCAAGTTGATATGAAAAGACATGGTAAGACCATCTCTGTCTGGAGTGCCTTTGTTTCTAGATTCAAAAAGCAGTTCTATCCATTTCCCTACATGCAACAAGCCATGATGAGCTACAGAACTCTTCGACAGCTGAAAGGGAAAAGTGTGCAAGGGTATACTAAAGAGTTTAGAAAGAGATAATTGATATTGGGTATCTCACTAGACTCACTAGAGACTCTTTTGAAGTACATTTGTGGTCTACAAAGCTACATGAGGCATACCATCCTCATGTTTACTCCCACTAGTATAGATGAGGTATCTGTACAAGCTACTCATCTAGAAGCTAGAGGAAAGAATGGAAATCCAGAAGTTCGGGTACCATCCCAACACACTGTAAGAAAGAGCAAGGACAAAAAAAAATAGAAGTGGAAGGCAAGGAAGGCTAACATTGCACATAAATCTAAAGCTTCATGCACTCACTATAAAAAGGAGGGGCATGATGATGAGCAATGTTAGATTTCGCATCCAGAGCTAAGACCTAAGAAGTCCGAGCCCAAGAAGAAGAAGACAGTTGCAACTATTCAGAAAGATTTGGGGTCGGACTCAGGAGATGAAACAACAATAGTAGCCACAGGTATAAAAGGTAAGAATTCTAAAGCATTTACTAGTAATTCTGCTCAATCTATTATTGATGAAGAAAATGAGAGAAAAAACATGAGCTTTTCCATATTCGAGTTATTTCCAAAAATCAAAAGATTGATACTTCGTTTGGTAGTGGCTCATAAGTAAATTTAATTTCCGAAGCAATTGTAAAGAAATTGGGATTAACAAGTACACCTCACAAGAAACCATACCCATTAGGATGGTTGAATGATAAAGCACAACTACAAGTGACTAGACAGTGCAAACTCAAGTTTTCTTTTGCGTAAGCATTTATAAATGAGTTTGAGTTAGACATAATTCCTTTGGATATATGTGGAATTGTTTTAGGAAGTCCTTACTTGTATGATAGAAAGGCTATTTTCTATAGAGCTGAGAAAAAGTATCTACTTGTCAAAGATGGAATCGAATACTTTGTAAGAGCTCATAAGCTCAAGCATAATTACACTCTCATAAACTCAAGAGAGATGAAAATAATGATTAACTCATGCAAACAATTCTTACTGATTGTTGTAAAGGAAAAGAAACCTAATAAAACCAATCTATTTGAGCATTGTAATGCTAAACAACAAGCTGATATAGAAAAGGTTGTTTTAGAGTATGATGTCTTGTTTCAAGAACCTAAAGGCCTGCCACCGAAAAATGGAATAGTACATGATATTATTTTTCAGCAAGATGTTCCATTGCATAACACTAGGATGTATAGGTTGTCTGCTTTAGAGAATGTTTAAATCAAGAAGCAGATGCATGGGTTGCTCGAGAAGGGCTTCATCAGGCCTAGCACATCACCATGTGGGTCACCAATTATTTTGGTGAGAAAGAAACATGGCTCTTGGAGAATGTGCATAGATTACCGATCACTGGATAAGATAACAATCAAGAATCATTATCCCCTTCCTCACATAAATGATCTTTTAGATCAATTGAAGGAAGCTATTTATTTCACCAAGCTAGATTTGCACAGTGGATACTATCCGGTCAAAGTTGCATAGCAAGATGCATGGAATACTGCTTCCGAAACAAAGCAAGGATTGTATGAATGGCTTGTTATGCCTTTTGGCTTGACCAATGCTCCTTCTACTTTCATGAGACTAATGAATAATGTACTAAGAACGTTTCTTGACGATTTTGTTATTGTGTATCTAGATGACATTCTAATTTTTAGTAAAACGTGGGAAGAACATTTAAAGCATGCTAAGCAGACATTGGATGTTTTGAAAAGAGAAAAACTTTATGTTAGACTCTCAAAATGTCAATTTGGAAAAACATATCTAAACTACTTGGGTCATATAGTAGGGGGAGGTGAATTGAAAATAGATCCCTCTAAAGTGGTAGTCATTGTGAACTAGCCTAAACC
The DNA here is from genome assembly GCA_031772625.1 of Pinus tabuliformis. Taxonomy (NCBI): domain Eukaryota; kingdom Viridiplantae; phylum Streptophyta; class Pinopsida; order Pinales; family Pinaceae; genus Pinus; species Pinus tabuliformis. Next base: position 410,664,332 of record CM062814.1, read on the forward strand.
CAAGTCTGCTACAGAAGTGAGAAGCTTCTTAGGAGTAGCACAATATTGGAGGAAGTTCATTTCTAGCTTCTCCTCGATTGCAGATCCCTTACATGCTTTAACAGGATTGAATAAGGTGTTTCAATGGGGAGGCAAACATCAGAAAGCCTTTGACACCTTGAAAGAGAAAATTAGTACAGCACCTGTACTAGCACTGCCTGATTTATAAAGACCATTTGATATCCAAATTGATGCCAACGACTATGCCATGGGAGCAGTGTTGACACACGATGGTAAACCCATATGTTATCATTCTGAGACTTTTAAACCCATAGTAGTTAACTATCCTACATATGATAAAGAATTGTATGCATTAGTTCAGAGTGTGAAAAAGTGGAAACATTATTTAATGGGAAAAGAGACAGTAATACATACTGATCATCAACCACTTCAATATCTACACTCCCAAACTAAGTTGCAGCAATCAAGACATTACAGATGGATGGGGTTTCTACAACATTTTCATTTAGTCATCAGATATAAAAAGGGCATACATAACAAGGTTGCAGACATGTTATCTAGACCCATTATAAATGCATCTACCATACTTAAGCATAATTCTATGTTACATGAAAGCTACATTTAACAATATGCTCAGGATATGGACTTTAAAGATGTATATGCAACTTTGAGTCAAGGCAAAAGGGTAGAAGAATTGGACTATCATATAAAGGACTGACTCCTATACCATTGTGGGAAGCTCTGCATTCCACAAACTGAAAGAGTAAAGATAATTAGGGAAGCACACACTTCTCTGATACCAGGTCACTTTGGAGTAAGTAAAACACTTGCACACCTGCAAAGATTCTGCTATTGGCCGAAAATGAATGAGACAGTTTGTAGGTATGTAAGAGGGTGTGCCATGTGTGCTAAAAGCAAGCCTAGCAATAGAAAACTAGGCTTGTACACTCCATTTCCAGTTCCTTCTCACCCTTGGGAAAGTGTTTCCATGGATTTTGTTGGAGGACTGCCTAAATCTAGGAAAGGTCATGATTATCAATATGTTGTTGTGGATAGGTTCAGAAAAATGTGTATTTCGATACCTTGTAGTAAACAGATCACAGCTAAACAAACTGCAAAATTGTTCTTTGAACATGTATGGGTTCATTTTGGATTACCCCCTTCCATTATATCTGATCAAGACACCAAATTTGTGTGGAAGTTTTGGTCTAGTCTTTGGGAACTGATGGACACAAAATTGAAGGAAAGCACAACTTTTCATCCACAAACAGATGGCGAGACAGAAGTAGTAAACAGAGCCGTGATCCATTTACTAAGAGGATATTGCAGTAATCATCCTAAGATTTGGGATGAAGACTTGTGTTATGTGTAGCATTCTTCAATAGAGCCAAACACTCTTCTACATAGAGATATCCTTTTGAGACCTGTTTTGGTTTCATACCAAGGTCTCCTTTGGATTTTGTCTTTGGTAAAGACACCATGGTTGAAGGACACATTGATGTGGACAAAGAAACTAGGTTCATTGAACAGATCTAGGAGATCCACCAGGTAGTACATGAACAACTCGAAAGGAGCCATGCCAAGTACAAGGCTAGGCATGATAAGCATCAGATGGATCATAGTTTTCAAGTTGGATGCCACGTCTGGCTATACATCAGCAAGGACAGGATGCAAGGTGAAGGTAAAAAGGTAAAGCCTATCAGGTATGAACATTTTAGGATACTTGAGAAGATTGGTGAAAATGCTTTTCGCCTTGATTTACCAGCTTACATGCACATCTACTTAGTTGTAAATGTATATTTCTTGAGACTATTTGAAGCTTCAATGATTGTGGACCCTGAAGAGCAAAGTCAATTGCCTTCTATTGATGACCTGCTACCTGAGTATCTTAATGAGTTGTAGGAAGACATAGTGCTAGACAGGAAGGTGAGGATGATGCGCAGGGGAGACGTTGAGTACCTCAGGATAGGACTCAAAGGTTCAAAGCCGAGTAGCGCAAAGTGGATTGAGATTGGATAAGTGAAGAAACAGTATCCTCACTTAGTCGATGCTTAAAAACCAACTTTTGGTGGTCCAAAAGATTTTTCAGTGGGAAGGCCATGATCCGAATTGCATCCATAGAAGACTATCAAAGAACCATGACTATATCAAGTCAAACAAATCCCTAAAGAATTTCAGAACAATGATCAAAGACACCTTGAACGAGTGGCAATGGCATCCAATGTGGAATGACAAGGATCTCGGTCAAAGCGCACTGACTGAGGCGCATGGACACTGCGCGGGAAGCCAACTAGCCCCTGGGAGCCCCGGAATGGGAAAAAGAGGTAATTTTTTATGCTCGTGCATCGTTGGGCAAACAAGGCCAAAATTGGAAAGCCCAAGCACTCGGTCGTGTGGGGGAACCAGAGGATTGCGAGCAGAAAAGGGAAGAATCACTAATCGTACAAGGCAGGACCCGTGGTCTGGAAACTGACGGTTTTGATCGGGGCGCCCTTACATGGTAAGAGGTTTTGGATGAAAGCGGAGTGATTCCATACAGTGATCGACGCGTGGTAGGTGGAGGTGAGAGAAAACTGCCATTGATCGCATGCTATTGGTCAAGCAAGTCAACCGCGTGAAACGTGAATATGGTGTCGGATCTGGAGGGCCAAGATTAGATGACTGAGATCACACCCGATGGGAGGAAGCATAATCAATAGGGAATTAAGCCGCTTTTTAAAGGGATTTGGAATCTGTTTGACTGCGATAGTGGAGGAAGAAGGCATCCACGACGTAACTGAAGAAACAAACCGATGAAGCATGCTCGCACTATTGAGAGGAAGACAAGTGGCAACTCCCTGAGCGCTATTGATGATGCCGAATAGGGAACTCCAAGTGCAGCTGTAGAAGGTGAATCAATAGAGGTGGAAGAGGAACTGAATAGGCATAGGGATCGAATGTTTAAAGCCATGGACAGAGGTAGTTGAATGAGAGTAGAGTTAGACACAAAGGGACAGAAGTTGAGAGATGAAGAAGTGGAGCAGTGAACCCTGAGAGGAGGACTGAACACAAAGAACGGTAAAGTAGAGTAGAGGAGAGAGAGGGCCGAGCTAATCACCAGTAGCATCGAGCACTAGAGAGCTTGAAGATTTAATCCATCCCCTAAAGGATCTATCTAGGTTGAGCACCACATTGGGCTCTTACCATTGTAGACCAAAAGGTCACAGAGTTTGGTAGGAAGAAGAAGATTCTGTGTACTCCAGTGGCTTGGGGAATCCAAGACCACCCTACCAAGAAAACCTGCTTCAGGTGAACTCACATTGAGTCACTGTATTGTAAAATTCTCTGCCCAAAGGCACAATAAAATAAGGACACCACTGAAAGCTAGAACGGAGACGTAGCTCTGGAGCATAGGGTGAACTCCTTATTAAAAATTGCTTGTGTCTTTGTGTTTGCTTACAGTATTTCTCTGTTGTCTTTTCATTTTATTGTCTATATATTGGCAATCTAATCGATTTGTTACTTCAATAACACAAAACACACATGAGAACATGAGTCTATAATACCTTAGTTTAATAAATCTTTAACTGATGTCATTCATAGGGTGAATATCAGATCATATATGGCGACGTTTGTTGACCGTCACCAAAAGCCACATTTCTAGAGTATAGGTGTTGTGGTGAAATTCAAGGTCTGTCACAAATAATAACTATAATGACAGACAACTATTGTCACCATTTCATATCAAAAACCACGATTTATGGTTAATTTCCTTTAAGGTTCATCACTATTGATGCGTATATATGCTGTCGTTCATTGATCTTCACCATTTGATATTTTTGGTGAGTGTCGAGAAATGTCACCAAATCTCATTGGTGATGGTAAAAAGAGCCTCTGTCACCAAAAATTAATTGTCTCCATTCCATATGGATGTCAGAGCACAATGCAATTGAACCACCAACATCCTGCTTGTAAAGCAGGTGCTCTTCCATTGAGGTAGCACCATTTAAAGAATTATACTTTTATAAATTAGACGTTGAATCTTCATAAATTGTAAATTCTACAACTTTCAATAAATTAAAGCCTTGGTAATATTTTTCTAAACAAGCAAAGCAACATCGAAGCTGCAGGTCCCTACCTGATGCTTATTGAAGTTATGAAAAGTGGATGGAGGGAAAAATAGTTATGTATAAGAGAATCAATATGTTCAGTTGAATACTCAATTAGAAGTGAAACTCTGAAGACATTTATAACCTATAAATGACCTATAACTAGAAAATGCACCAAATATTGCAAAGAAAATGTCATAAGTGGATAGCATATGGAAGAAGACAAGGCAGTGACTTGGAACCCTTATACATCTTGAGATGCCTTAGCACTTGGCACATCTTATCTTGGTTGACATGTCTTCGTACTATTTGGCACCAGAGAAAATTTTAGGGGCTTATATTCGCCCATGGGATAATTTTCTATACTTTTTCCAAAAAAAGGACTCACTAATTTCCATTTTTTTGTAAAAATGATTCACACAAATTTTATAGAATGATCTTATTTTACCCTAAAATCGCCAAATATATATATAGACTATATACAAATATTATAAATTTTAATATTTTTACAAAAATATCTCCGAACATTTTATAGATTTCATATTATGGACTAGTGGGATTCGCCAATGTTTCTAAAGTTTAAGACAAATTTCCATCCTTAAAATTTTCCCTATCTGGTACATGTTAGCATGCCCTAGCATTCCCTGACACACCTTGGTAGTCATGATCTCACAACTAGAATTACATTTTTCCATGGCATGGGAACCTTACATTCACTAGAACACCTTGGCACTCCATAGTTATCATGCCCTTAGTTATCCTCCATAATGTCCCAACTTGATGAAGAGATCGACGAAGGTAACCACAGACCAAGATTCTAGTTTGGCAGCTAGCCCTACCAAACTAGAGATGGCCCTGTCTATGAAATAATAGCCAAGACATGACTGGAATATAAAGGATTTTACACTAGATAGCTAAGTTCATGTGGGTTTTTGGAAAATTTAGGGACTTGGAACTCTGTCCATCGGTGTCTTGACTGGGAGGGGCTTTTTCAAGGATGCAGGGACTTGGAACTCTGTCTACGACAAAGCACATAACATGCATGACAGAAGCTGCCTAGATTAGAGTACCTTCTACCTAGAAGAGTATCCCCCGCTCAAAATATAGAACCTCTCTCTACTGTGCACATTTCTTAAAGATAAATCTTTGTATAAAATAGTACTAAGAAAACACCTAAATCAAGAAAAGTGAGAATCTAAGTCAAACTATAAAAGTATACTAATTATGTCTCTATATAAGTTTGGGAAACACATCATAAGCATTCTTGGATACAAAAACCATAAGATTCCTAAAATCGATGTGATTCTTTCATCATTACTATACCCTCACAGCAAAACTGGAATCTATAGCATGTACACCAAGGCTGTATGCCTCTACTGAAGGTGTAGATTGAAAGAATCTGCTGAGAGGAAGTACTATTGAAGGAGAAACACGTTCAAAACAACAGATAAATTCTATTGTGAATTAAACCCATTTGCACACAGACCAAGGTTGCTACTGCATACAGTTCTCCGATAAATGGAAATTGCAATGTATTGTAGTGCTGCAAAAGAAAAAATACCTTTAGTGCAACACAGATAAAACTATAATAGTTATTTTCATTGTGGCCTTGGTTCTAGATGATCTCATTAATATAGGTAACAACTTCGATAATTGAAAAACCAAAAGATGAGATGCATAGATCATTTGAAATGATAGATTTAGGCATACTTTATTATTGTTTAGGAGTGTTAGTATAGAAACTACAAGGTAGCTTGTTCCGTCTTTATGTCACAGGCCAAGGATGCAAAGAAATACATAAAATATTAAATAGCATGGTATAAATTGATTGCAGGTTATTTTTGAATGGGAATGGAATTCTCCTTGTGCGGGTTCTAATCTAGTGGATATAACTTTAAGTAAGAAACTGATAGTTATGGCGTTGGAATTATCTCACAATTCATCAAAAGTCCCAAATTTGTTCACTAGAAAGAAGTAGAGTGAGTCGTGAGGTTTATGCAAGGGAACACCCTATTCACAAGAAGATAAATTGAAATTAGTCAGGCATATTATTTCTCATCTTCATGTATGTGTGTGCTTTGAAAAGATAACGACATCCAAAGATGCAATGACAACTCTCGTAAAATTTATAGATGTGAAGCACTTCTGAGAAAACCCATTGCTTGATGATAATTGGGTGAGGAATATGTCAAAGGATTCAATCTTGCAGTCAGTCATAAAAAGAAATTTGGGGTATCTAGTATCTTGCCAACAAACCGATTCCAACCATAATGTGAAAGGCAGGTTAATTGCGAAACCTCTTTCCCACTTTGTAGTATTGTTGCCCATTGAATTCCAACAGGTATGTAGCTGCTTAGATCATTAGGGGATTTTTGAGGTATAAAATGGGCATCCTAAGGAAATTATAAAATAATAGTGGAAATAATAAAAGAAGATTTGATTACATCATCAAATTTTAGAGGGAAAAAGGACAAAACTATTCTTTCAACTCGTATTTTGAACTTATCTTCGTATGGGTTTACTCAAATTTCGAGCAGAACCATTGGTTGGATGCAGAATTTGATTCCTCATCAAAGGAGTACCCGCGTTGCATACATTTGATGGACCTTGATACACGAAAAATTAGAAATACATGAAAAACACGATTGCAATCACATTGTTTCATGTATTTTTTATTTTTCCTGTAGTAGGGTCCATCTAAAGTATGCAACATGTGTACTTGTTGGCTAGGGAACTAAAATTTTCATCCAATGAGTAATCGCACTCAAAATTTGAGTAAAATCTTAGGGAGATAAGTTGGAAAACGAGTTGTAAAAGTAGTTTTATTATTTTATTATATTTTAATTTTTGTACTTTTTTACTCCAAAAATGGTGAATCATCCCCCATGGTTGACATCATCATCTTGAATCCTATTCATACTTATAACTTTTAATTTGGTCGTAGATTTTTCTTAGGAGGACCATTTTAGATCTCAAAAATTCCCTCATTCCACAAAACGCATTCCAGGTAAGCTCTGCATGATCCAATTGTGTCGTGCAAGCTTGAGACATGCTCTAGTTTCCCTCTAAAACAGGGTAAGTCAAAGTATTATAACAATTTCAGTATAATTTAATCATACACTATTGAGGTATTGCATGGAATAAAAAATATATTATCAATGCACTAATGCCGAACTCAAAATAAACGAATTTCTTATTGCTACAATAGCACCACTCTTGGGATTCTTGGATAAAGAACCTAACCTTCATTGAAAAATCATCGTAGAATAGAGTACCTCCTATCTAGAAGTCTGTCCCCTGCACAAAATATAGAACGCTTCTCTACTGTGTGCTTTTCTTAAAGATAAATCTGTGCATAAAACAAAACTAAGAAAAAGTGGGCATCTATGTCAAACTATAAAAGCCTAGTAAATATGGCTATATCTAAGTTTGGAAAACATTAAACAAGCATGCTTGCATACAAAAACCACAAGATGCCTAAAATCGATGCATTTCTTTCATTGATGCTACACCGTCATAGGAAAACTATAATCTACAACATGTATCCCAAGGCTACATGCATCTACTAAATGTGCAAACCAAAAGGATCTACTTAGATGAAGTACTGTTTAAGGAGAAACACCTTCAAAACAACAGATATAGTCTAATTTTCATTCAACCCATTTACGCACAAGCCAAGGTTTCTACTAGGTAAAATTCTCCCCGAAATGGAAACTGTAGTGTATTGCTACTCTACTGAAAGAGGGTAAGTCAAAATATTATGGAAGACTTAACTGTAATTTGATCATACACTCTTCAGGTACTGTATGGAGTACATAATATACTATCAATGCACTAATGAATAACTCAAAATAAACGAATTTCTTGTTGCTACAATAGCGCCACTCTTGGGATTCTGTTATAGACATTTTTGTGCCTAACAACATGAAGCATGAAATGTCAATAATCTGAGGGATCCAAAGTCCCTAAACATGTTGTTCTTACCCCTAGAGGAACAAGGTCAGCAAACCACAGCACTGAAAATCAGTTCTCCACCTGAAAACACTCAAAAACAAGTTATTTCTGGATCATGTCAGCTGCTCCACTGAGCATCTGCACTGTATGTCAACTGCTCCACTCTGTACCTACGCTGAATGTCAAAAGCAATGAAGGCTACCTGCGCTGGGCGAAATTGGCCAAGTGGCACAGTCATTCTGCAAGGTGTCAAATGCCCAGGAAGCTTCCAAAATGACACTTGGATCAGGGAATTCGCCTTGTGATGAGTAAGAGGATCTAGATCTCCAAGTGGAAGCAAGAAACTCCAAGTGGACTCAAGAACTGAAGTTTAACTAAAGTGGGAGAGGACACTAGTCAGCTTCATGCCAGCCTCAAGCTGACTCATCCTTTCTCCAAAACTCCTATATATAGAGCTCTCTCATGAGGTCTATGGAGGCTGGAATTTTGTGCAAGTAAGGAAGTGCTGTTGGTTTGAGTATAGAACTATTGGGTGATTGCTTTGAAGGAGGTGAAGAGGAGATTTCTTTCTGCTGGGAGGTGTTGCTGGATTGGGCCTATTATGGTTGTAACACTCTCAGAACTTTACTTCTGTTATTAATAAAGTATTTGAGGTTCTTCTATATGCATGTGTCTCTATGGTGAATTGATGCTTGTATATTTGATTTATTCTAATCCTTGAATCAGTTATGGATGTATGCTTCTTGTAGTTTCCTTTTCTTGTGCTTTTACAAGATCTTTGTGTAGCTGGGCCGGTGAAAGAGCAAGGAGCTAGGAGCAAGCAGCAAAGAGGGAAGATTGGATCGACCATTAGCGGAAGATAACGGTTAGTGGATCCCCTTTCTCTTCTCTCTCTCATCTCATAAAGAAGTAATCTTGAATAGCTTTGCATTGAGTTGTTGCTGAGGTACTATCACCCTTAGAGTGGGATAGGGTCATTCCGTATTGGATACTTTTCCCAACAACAAATTGGCGACTCCACTGGGGATCGTATCTTGTTGGTTGTTTGTGTTTTTTGCTATTCATTTCATAAACAAAGAGAGTACCGAATCGAACTGTATTTTGATCCTTCAAATACAAAGTAGAGGGCAGCTACTCTAGCTCAGTTTCTGGGCAAGTTTATGATTTGAAGAGCTGATCCACAAGGACTCTAATAAGCTCTGAGTGATAGCTTTTCATCCTCCTTGTCATCCCTTAGTGTGTCCTTGACTGATAGCTTCTGATTTGAGCAAAAACTGTGAATTTTTTAGCAATCTGTGACCCGGAAACCAAGAGAAACGAAATTTTCGTTCTTCAGTGCAGGTTGTACAAGGGCTGTCTGCATTTCAGCGCAGTTCCCGAAGGGGCTACCTGCGCTGAAGGTCAAACAGGCAGTGTACCACCTGCGCTGGACCAGTCTTGCCTTGTGCTACTGGGGTTTCCTGTTGTTTCTTGCCCTGTTTTCACTCTTGTTTTTGCTGTTTGTTACCAGTCAGTGGGCCTATCTGAAACCAACTTTCCTTATCACTATTCCGCCTCGGTTGTATAAAGAAACTGTGTTTGTTCTTTGTGTATTTCTTGTACATTTACAGTTTCCCATAACGAAAGTGAACTAGTCTTGCTGTGGCCTCTTAGATCTAGACCTGTGATAAAGTGTCGTTTTGATCTTAAGAGTTAGTTTGTTTGCTGTTCATAGCTGATTGAGCTTTTTCTTTCGTCATATGGCTTGAATTCATATATTTCTAGTGTCGAAACAAGTAAATCTTAAGGTGTCTTTTGATTTTGGACAAGCTTGTTTGCTTTCACTTGAAATTGAATTCAAAATTATAGAACAGCTTTCTTTTTGTATTGCACCAACATTAAGAAAGAGAAAAGAAATACTTGCATTGTGCATGTGCATTATGACAGTTTGCATGTTGATTTAGGAAAAAATGCATTAGTGTGTGCTCTATGATCTGTGTGAAAAGGTGTTATCTTTCTCTTCCCTCAGTAGTTAAGGTTTTCAAAGTTGAAAGATTGAAAAGCTTGCTTATCATCTTAGACTGCATTTAGGAGTGTTACTATACATCTCGTGGTGATCCATAAAGGCAAACTGCTAAACAAGATCAACCTTAAAATAAATTGAATTTACATAACAACGCATTGAAACATAACGCAAACATCTAGAGGTCTAAGCTAGAGACGTGTTCTGGCGTCATTAAACGTGATATCTTAGCGTTGAGTGGTTGGGTGATTCCTCCACGATGAAGCGATAAGTATCAATACGGACTTGTGCTCCCACGTACCATCACGTATATATTGGGAGACCCCTATAGGAACAAATCCTTTATCCAATAGGAAACCGTGTTAGCCGCCCTACTGGTCGCAATGCAGTGAACACAGCATTCACGAAGATCGACCACCCGTACCGTAAAACGTATTCTGTGGTTTTGCGAAAAGTTTGGCACACCCTTTGCCTAGAACTCCAAAGCAATTTCTTTTGGCCTTTTTCAAACTCTATAATTGAAAAATTCCATCCGAGCATTTGTCACTTCGGGCTCGTTAAAACATCGAAGGAGACTAGAGTCATCTTTAGCTTTTTCTCGACTCTTAAAAAGTGAAAAAGCAAAGTTATGTCTAAGCGTCGTTATAAAATTTATTTTAAACGGAACATAATCACCTCCTATTCCCGCGTTGATCTTAAGTTGAGAACATGGAACGCCCCAACCAAGGAATTCCACATGATGGAAATCCTAGTCCATTCTCCTCTTGGGGAGAAGTTGGTGCGCCTCACATGGCCAGATTGTCACTTCGAGGACTGACAATTGGCCTGCCTATTTGGCTATTCTCAACAAATGTAGTTCAGACCACCATGGTTCCTGAACAGTCGAGTCAACAGTTAGATCAGTCTAGAGCTGCCCACCAGCCTTCTACTTCTTATAACTCTTCCTCCAATCCTTCATCTTCGCAGGGTAGAGCCGGCAAAAGCCAAGCTCCCATGGAGAAGAAGTAGAAGAAGAAGAAGGAGAAGAAGAGGAAGGAGCCTAAGGCGACTGGGGGCAAGCAAAAGACATCTGACAAAAACCCACACACAGCACAGATCGGGCCTAAATCGCCATGTGTCATCTGTAGAGGAGACCACTTCCATAGAGATTGTCCCTGTATTCCCCGGATACTAAGGGACTGGTCCCCTCGGTTGCACAATTTGGGAGAATCAACCTCTGATAGCCATGTTGATTGCTTACCGTCAACTAGCGAAAGTGAAGGTTCAAGACAAAGAGGGGGAGCAAGATCCCCCTGCAGATTGTGTGAAGGCGATCACGCCATCCACCGTTGTCCCTTCTTAGACGAAGCGAAAAGAGTTTTGGAAGATCGCCCGGTTTCACCGTTGGGACTTCCTCCTGGATACAAAAAACTCGTGCCAAGTCCTTCGTTGGTTGAAAATACAGCTGGCCCACTCAAGTGGTCAGCTGGAGCGTTAGTCATTGAAAATGAACCTACTGAATCCAGACCAGACGAAAGTCTAAAGGTCGATACGGCAGTTGACCCGGTTCTTCCTTCAGAGGTTTCATCCTCAAATGACACCGTCGCTGAAGATTCATCTTCAAATGGCACCCTCACTAAAGAGAATAAGGATGACACCATCCAGATTCTTTTCATCAACACAGATTCTGATGAGCATCAGGGCAATGCGCCCATTCCTTTATCGCAGGAAGGAACATCGTCAGGATCGTATCCGGTCGTGTATTCGGTCCCACCACCAAGCAACCTAGTTGTGTCCTTTGATTGGAACCAACTAGGCAGACCCCGGTTACCAGCTAGTATACCATTCAGAATCATAGTCCCAATCTACAGGATGGTAATGGCTGGAACTATCATTGATGAAGGGGCATCTGTGAGTATCCTTTCCTCTATTGCTTGGAAAGCACTCGGTTCCCCGGCGCTTTTTCCTGAGATGAGAAATCTCTCGGGTTTTGATAAAGGAACCAGTCGACCGTTAGGGATCCTCCCCAATGTACCTGTTACATTGAAAGGGAATACCGTTCAAATGAACGTGATGGTCGTTCAAGGACCCTTGGATTATAACCTACTCCTTGGATGAGACTATATATATTGCATGGGAGCTATAGTCTCCTCACTCTTTAGAGTAATGTGTTTTCCACACGAAGGAAGAATGGTCAAGCTCGTAGACCAACTTTCATTTCCGGGATCACGCATCGCAGATAGTCAAATACAAACCCTCAATGGTCTATTCACCCAAGAAATGTCTCCACCCCCAGTCCTCCTTCCCGATGAGTGCGAGTGATTCGGAAAGATGGGACTGGAACCCAGGGGGCATGCATCCTGGTCTGCTTCAGGCAGAGGAAACCTTGGGTATAAAATAGGATTTCCGCGGAAGAATATGACTAGCCCGTACCCCGTCCGAAAGAAGGAAGAGGGGTTGTTCTGGAATAGGATTCTTTTGATAAGGTTACTTGTCTGACAAAGGTCATTCACCATTGTCTACTTCGGTAGACAGTGCCGAGGAAGTGTTTTCGTTTGATGGTGTTAACAAAACAATCTTTGGGTAACCAGGAAGAGGCAAGCCTCACCCTTTAAAACAAATGTTTTATCGGATAAGTAGGGGCAGCCTTGAAATTGTATTTTATACCTGGGGGCATGCAAACCTTTTGGAGTGCAAGCAAAGAGCGGTTATTTATCTGTTTTTTGGATTAGTCGTTTCCCAACTTGCATAAAGAAGGGATGTGGGGCAAAGGTCAAAATTTTCCAAATGAGGAGCATAGCTTCGTGAGATAAAGCTCCATAAAAAATAGCTATCTCACAGGAGACATTTCTTATCTTATGACTGGTATAATCGAGCAGTTTTACCGCGGAATTTATGCTCGTTAAAAAATAGAAAAGCGAGATCCGAGCAGTTTTAGCGTCATAGTTCATGCTCGTTAAAAAATAAACATAAGCTATTGAGCAGTGTTTTGGCGCATTCAAGCTCATTAAAAAATGAACCCATCTCGGTAAATAACCATTTGTGATCGTAAAATTATTAGCCATGAAAAGCCTTGGTCGTGTTTGCACCCACCACCTCCATTCCATTTGGCAAATCATTCACCTCCATATGATTGTTTACCCATTTTGAGGAACAACTGCGAAGAGTGATTTCACTTAGCCATCCTTGTGACACTGCCGTGATTGGAAAATTCCAACCTGTACCTGGAATCTGCTGCTATCCCTGTTTATCTCTCGTTCCTCAAAAGACGAGTCTTCTTTGAGCTCTTTTCTCCTGACTCGTAAAATATGAAAATTTTGTCGAGTTTTGGCCTTCCTGCTTGTTAAAGTGACCGGAAGAGCTATCCCTCCTCTAGATTTTAATCTTTTTGGACCTGAGGGATTATTACACAAAAAGGTCGAGCGCTTGTTTTATTCGGCTCGTTAAAGTTATCAAAAACTCATCCCTTCTGTATTGTTTTATACTTTTTCGGACTTAAGGGATTAGATGAAGAAAAAGGAATTTTGGAGTTAACTTTCTGTACCTTTTCAGACTCTCTAAAACTGAAAAGGACCGAGTTTTCCTTGTCGTTAGACTCGTTAAAATGATTAAATAGCGACAAACTTGTCTTTAGACGAGAACGAGTTTCCCTATCGCTAAGCTCGTTAAAACATAGAGATGGGCTTGCCCGAAGGGCAGGTTATAGAACAAGCATATGTTATCCTCCTCAAGCTTGACAAAAATAAAGAGATACTGGTCAGAAATGACTGGGGAAAAATTGGGAGAACCTCAAAGCTTTAATGGTAGCAAGTCGCTCTTGAACATGACACTTTGTCCTCTGTATCACATCGTGTTGGGTTGTTTCATTCACCGGTATCATCACCATGGTCCTCGCCAAACCATCCACATTTGGGGTAATGCTACCGATCCATCACATCAGTGTCGTTATATGTTCAAGAGATGTTGTTCAGAAAGAGTCAACCGTGTCCCATCCACTGCCATACATTATCCTTCATCCACCCATGATCGCCACCCTGAATCATATCTCACAGATTGTTTTCACCTCCACTAAAATCATTAGCTCCGTTCCGTGGCACTGATGTGGGATTCATTAAGGCCCTCCTTTGACAGATCGCTTCTTGTCGACTTCAGCTCATTATCCAAGAAGTTGATCTAGGAACAACCCCCCTTCAGTACTTTGAAGCTTGCATGCCTCAATGGCAAGTTTCTCACTTCCGGCGACGGGTATACATTAATGGCCTTCGACCAGAAGATTTTGCGTGGTGTTCAACGCCAAGTCCTTTATTCACACCACGTGAATTGTACTGCAGTACCTTGAGGGTCATTGTCATTATTGGTGATTCCTCTCGCGCTTGTTAACGGTTTACATTACTGACCGGTAATCAAGCGATGTCTTTCCATGTTCGACTTCAGCACAATTCTCACATGGATCGACTTGTACTTAGAGTGAAGATCGAACGAGTTTTGAAGACCCCGGATCTAGTTTCATCCATCCGGGTTGCGATATATATATTCAGGATATAAAGACATTTGTTATGTACATCATTGCAGCAGATGATCATCCTACTCAAAGGATGATAATTTCAGCAGAGAATTATCAGTCTACCACCAGACAATCATCTGTCCTATGTACCAAAATGAATTTATAAAGTTGAGCATGGGAATGCCTGACTCAGCTAGATCATGAAAGCAGAATGAAAAATAATGTATTGTATTTTATTTTATTACAGAGCACCTCTCAGCGATTGAATGAACTTCGGATCCTCCTGATAAAGCATTTCACCCGATAAACGACCTCATACTTTAGGGGGCAACTGTTATAGACATTTTTGTGCCTAACAACATGAAGCATGAAATGTCAATAATCTGAGGGATCCAAAGTCCCTAAACATGTTGTTCTTACCCCTAGAGGAACAAGGTCAGCAAACCACAGCACTGAAAATCAGTTCTCCACCTGAAAACACTCAAAAACAAGCTATTTTTGGATCATGTCAGCTGCTCCACTGCGCATCTGCGCTGAATGTCAACTGCTCCACTCTGTACCTGCACTGAATGTCAAAAGAAATGAAGGCTACCTACGCTGGGCGAGATTTGCCAAGTGGCACAGTCATTCTGCAAGGTGTCAAATGCCCAGGAAGCTTCCAAAATGACACTTGGATCAGGGAGTTCGCCTTGTGATGAGTAAGAGGATCTAGATCTCCAAGTGGAAGCAAGAAACTCCAAGTGGACTCAAGAACTTTAGTTTAAGTAAAGTGGGAGAGGACACTAGTGAGCTTCATGCCAGCCTCAAGCTGACTCATCCTTTCTCCAAAACTCCTATATATAGAGCTCTCTCATGAGGTCTATGGAGGCTGGAATTTTGTGCAAGTAAGGAAGTGTTGTTGGTTTGAGTATAGAACTATTGGGTGATTGCTTTGAAGGAGGTGAAGAGGAGATTTCTTTCTGCTGGGAGGTGTTGCTGGATTGGGCCTATTATGGTTGTAACAATCTCAGAACTTTACTTCTTCTATTAATAAAGTATTTGAGGTTCTTCTATATGCATGTGTCTCAATGGTGAATTGATGCTTGTATATTTGATTTATTCTAATCCTTGAATCAGTTATGGATGTATGCTTCTTGTAGTTTCCTTTTCTTGTGCTTTTACAGGATCTTTGTGTAGCTGGGCCGGTGAAAGAGCAAGGAGCTAGGAGCAAGCAACAAAGAGGGAAGATTGGATCGACCATTAGTGGAAGATAACGGTTAGTGGATCCCCTTTCTCTTCTCTCTCTCATCTCGTAAAGAAGTAATCTTGAATAGCTTTGCATTCAGTTGTTGCTGAGGTACTATCACCCTTAGAGTGGGATAGGGTCATTCCGTATTGGATACTTTTCCCAACAACAGATTCTCCAAGGAGCCACTAATTTATACACATTTGTAATCTTTACTTGATCCACAAAAATATTAAGCAATGGTAGTGATCACTCTTTGCCCTCCCATGGAAGGTCTATATAGAGTTAGCAATAAATTGATTTAAAACTGAGGTATATGCGTGACAAGTAGTAGCCCAATTCTTCAACTCTAATTTAGTGGCAAGGAAATATTCAACTGTCAATGCCTAATCTTCTACAACGTAATTTTATAGATAAATGGCTAGACGAAATCTATCCATTGTCCACATATACCAAAAAACCATGTATGTATGGACTCTGGATGTGTGTGATAGAGGGGAGATCACATAAATAATCCTTTATCAAAAGAAAAAATTAAAGCACAAAATTCTATGGAGATTTTCTTAAAAATTTTATTACATACCTTAGAATGTTTGAAAGGACATAACTATAGCTTCGCTCTCCTTACACACTTCATTAAATATGCACCTTTTCCAATGTAGATGTGGCCTGCAAAATCACAATCATCAAAAATAATATGAAAAGTAAGTTTAATGAATTAAAGTAGCTTTTTTATACCTCAACCAAACAGACTCTAAGAAGTTGGATTCATTCTCTACAAAATATGATATAGCAAGATCTAATCACATTCCTAACTGAAACAAAGGTAAATTGGATTCATGCTCTGCAATAGATGATATAATGAGATCTAATGACATTTTCAACTCAAGCAAAGTTAAGTTGAGTAAGAACATGCTCCAAAATGATGGCATCCAACTTCTGAGTGGTAGTTAATGTATATATCTAGCTAGAGGCTATAACATAAAGATATTTGTTATATGTGAAGATAAAAAAATCAAAGGAATGTGAAATCTTGACCATCGACTATAAGTTCCTTTTAAGGACTAGATCAAACCATAACATTGTTATCAAGATAATCAACTCACCCATTCTAGTACGCTTCTAGTAGTGTCGTGATAAAAATCAAACTTAATAATCTTCAAACAACATAAATTAATCAACGATATGTCTGAGGTTGGTTACCTAAGGATTATATCATACTAAATTACCTTTTTCATCTAACATTGAAAATGATTGTGAAATAAATGAAGACAAACCAATGCTTATGATGGATGCATGTGATGAAATAGAACAAAAAATCAGCTTTCCTCTTACCATTGATCTACTTTCTAGGTGATTCTTGGAAAAATTTGATCTTGATCTACTTTCTAAGATCAAAGAGACACTTTCTAGCTACTCTGTTTTGACGGACAATAACCCTAATGTTTATGAAATTGAATATAGAAAGCAATAAGAATCGATGAACTTGGTCTTCAAGAAGGTGTCTGAAACTCTAATATGGATAGGATTTTAAATTTCTATAGTTGCAGAGGGTTTTCCTAGTTGGGTTCCCTAGAAAATTTCATTTTTTTTGCTATAGTGTGACTGTGTTTTATTTCTGTTCTATTCCACTGCAAATTGGTAGAGATAATTTTTGTCCTAGTGCAACAATTAGTTTCAAATTTATTCATTCAAACAATAGCAGAATTTCAAGGAAATTCTACACAAAGGACAATTAATCTATATTTTCACTTATATCTTTTGCAAGTAAAATTCACAACTAAATTTTCATCCAAAGTGTTTAGGTTACTAGCAAGTGGTATCGCAACATATCACAACATTGCAAGGCATAAATCATACAATTCAATAAGGTTGATACTTGAGATAAAAAAAATCTTCCCAAGTTATGTAAGCAAGAAAGTCGTTGGTTTCAAGTTCTAAATCTATCCAACTAGAGCAAAATTATGCCATTTTCAACACCCTCTAGTCAAATTTATTCCTGACCTCTTTCAACTCAATTAAGAATATATCAATCTCATTGAGATTTATTCTTCATTTCATGCTTCTAAGTTATATATTTATGCAACCTAATATATCATTTATGTAAAGTGACTATTCATTCAAAATTATATAGTCCGTCCACCGCATCTACCTAATTTTTTGACCAGTGTCTATGAAGACTCTGTCAGACATTTGCAGTAGAAAATAGGAGACTCTTTTAGTACCTACTATTATAAAACTCTAAGCTGGAAAATGTATTTTGGGTTTTTTCGCCAAAAATATTTACAAGATTTTCAATCCCAAATCCATTTTAGGGAGAATTTTAGTGAGCAAGAAATTTAGTATTATTTTTGGAAAATTTGAATGCAACTAAAATAAATTCTTCCTTTTTTCTCAAAAGATTTGAGCACCAAATATGAGTGAATTCACAAAACTTAATCTTTGGAAATTAAATTTCACTTTGCTTTTCTAGACCATATATGAGTGAATTCACAAAACTTGAGATTTGGATTCTAGAAACACTTAAACTTCACCTCATTTATTAGGATTGGAAGTTCCCTGGGATGCAAACATATAGCATTAAAGATATACTTTGAGTTTTTTAGGACAATGTTCAGTTTATAAATAGTGATACAAGAATCCTTGTAGACATTCCTGACATATTTCTTCAGTCACAACTAATGAAACTGAACTCCATCAATACATAAGCGACTAGGTAGAATGTAAGAAAGCATCTAATTTTCAACATATACTCTGACAAGAATAAAGATGTATACAATCATACAAAGTTGTTGCCACACCAAAAGAGGAATTAAAAACCAAAATAAAAATAGGAATAGGCTTGGATTGTTATGGTTACTCTAACAAAATGTTAAACATGATCAATATGTTAATATGGCAAATAGTGTAGTTGATTATGATTTATTGAGCCCAAGGGCTTAGCACAACCAAACGTCATTAATGTTACTGGGTAATTGGCTAGTTCTGTTTTGTTAGGTGCCCTATTCAAAATCCCTCGGGTGAGGTGCACTAGTCAATTCCAATGGTTTTACCATGGATGCCATCCATGAATGTGGGGAAACATCCATTAGGATTCCCAAGAGAGTTTTTCTTGGAAAGAATAATAATAGGATTTCCTAAAGAGAAATTTTGAGATGCATACACTATACAACCAGTAAAATCAAATCTATAGAGACAAACCATAAAAGAAAGAAAAATATATATGCTTTTAGCTATGCTTGCATATGAGTGTGCGCTTCACGTGATATTTTACCATAGAGATCATTGTCTTCTTTGCACCTTCAACTTTGCAGACTCCATTTCCATGAGGTTTACTAAATGAAGTTCCATTAGTTAGATGATGATGTAAACTATTACTTCTTTCAGATAATCTTATAGCTAATATCTCATTTGGAACACTAGGTGTTGCCAGCATATTATTTCCAACATCCCTACATGATATCTCCTCTATTATCTTTTCTGGATTTTCCAAATAGTTAGTAGTTGCAGGAATG
The DNA here is from genome assembly GCA_031772625.1 of Pinus tabuliformis. NCBI lineage: Eukaryota > Viridiplantae > Streptophyta > Pinopsida > Pinales > Pinaceae > Pinus > Pinus tabuliformis. The sequence continues at coordinate 410,683,599 of CM062814.1, forward strand.
TGTCTATCTTGACTATAGCTAGTGTTTGGTCATACATGAATAGTTAAGATTCTTATGCTCACAAAACTTTACCTTGTATTTCCCATCACTTCTTATAAATCATTTTTTATGGCTAGAAGAAGATCCTTGCCAATGTCTACCATCTTTCTGAGAATTAGTCAGACCTATATTATCTTCTTTTGATGCTAGAGTATGTTCCATCATTTCTCACGCCTGATCAACATTAGATTTAACTGTATATTTTTCCATCTCTAAAACATGGGCTAAATTACTTATCCATGTTGATTCATGAAAGAGAAGCGACCTGCTCTTGGGTGTGGGTTGTACAACTGCATCAGTCCCATCTCTTGCCCAAAATCTTACAAGGGAAGAGCTAGGTGAAAACTGCTAAAATCCTCTTCCTGGTGCAGACCAATTGTCATGTAAAGCTTGTACACGTTCCTAAAGTGTGCATTGACCTGAGAGAATTTTTTTCCGTACAATGGATACTTGGTATGTAGACCCAAATACTTTAGTTTTCCTATGTGAAGCCCTTGCTTCATCTGGAAATATATGAGATGGATTTGGAGTGCTTCATCGCAAAATCATTTTGTGAATTATTCTTACATGAGTTGGCCTTATCTCTGCGAGAGGAGTAGAAGAAGAAGAAGATGGTGATAAATTGAGCTCTATGTTTATTATTTCTACAACCATGCCAACTGGAGCATCTTCCACAAATCCTCTGATTCATGTGCTTCATCCCCATTATCAAAATTAGGAATAAAATCGTCACCATCTCCATCATGTGTGCTGGATTTTCCTGGCATAGATGTTTGATAACCTTGAAAATACAAATCTCCATTAGGGATAGCCCTTCTAAGGCTAACACAATATGTATGATATTTTAAATCATAGCAATGACACAATAATAAAAGATCACCATCACCATCCTCATTACAATCTAAGAAAACTATATTTACATAGGGATCAAGAAATCCCATCTCTTCCTCTTCTTAAGGTTGATATACCTGCCAAAGAAAACCAAATCATATATGAAAATCGTCCTTCAAATGCAGAACAAACTGCTTAAACTTCAACCCTACATATGCAAATAAATAACGATGCTTCGTAGGAAAGATGGTAAGATAAAGGCAAGGAAATATCTTTAAGAAATCAAACAAGGTGTTGCAGCTGGAAAGTCATATCACCAAATTGTAAATGAGCAACAAACATAAGGGTTTATAGAATAAAAGGATGAAATAAAATGAACTAGACCCAGGGGAACTGAAATGTATTTGTATTTAAACATGAACCTATAAATTCAAAGAAGCATGATAAATAAAGATTACTTCTTCAAATAAAACATAAAATACTCTGAATAGTTATTAGGAAAATAACTAAATTCTACCATTCAAACCAGGGCATAAACATGTTGTCAAATGGCAAAGTTGAAAGGAGTTAAAGACATCAGGGGCATGTTTCAAATCCAATTCCTATCATTGAAATCAATAAAACTACCATTGGAATCTCATGCTTCGATACACATCGCTATTGAATCTATTCATCTACCTGTATACTCAATCTATTATAACTGCACCAAATGGTGCCACATGATAAATAAATTGTAACTTCAAAAGATATATTCAAACAGACGCTATCTGTTGGACATTGGAATTAGTTATGCAGGAGCATCCCCACTCCATTAGTGTTCTTGCATCACCAAAAATGTGTTTAAATTCCAACATCTTGTTCATGTTTAATCATGAATTTGTGCTTGTGAGACTTACATGAGCCCATAGGAGATCACTCTTAGTTTCATCGATTCCCACTTTAAACATGATATTTCTAAAAATAGCTGGAAGGAAAGGGAAGATAAAGTGTACTTAGTTTATTTACCCATTACACTGGAACCACAATAGAAACAAGAGGAGTTGAGATGATGGATTCCTGCTACTAGAGAAATAATACAAAAAAAAGAGATACCGAATTAACAAAAATACAATAGGGTGTGGTGGCATGGCATCACAGATCTTGATGTTTGCATAAATATCTTGCTGAATGATGAAACAAAAATCAACTCCGGCAATAATTAAGACATTGATTGCAAAGGAGGAGATCACTGAGCCAGAAATAACTAGGCTAAAGTGGAAATATTCATTGAAGAAAACAAAGTAAGAGAATCAACATACTCTCTCAAGAAGAAGGCAACGGCTTCCACAAATGAAATTGAGCACAATAGTTGGGAAAGAATATCCTTGAAGGAGTTGAGGAATATCACTGGGTCGTTGAGAAAGATCACTCCACTGAAAATGAAGGAGATTGTTAAGGAATAATCATTGAGCAGCAAGAAGGGTAAATTCCTGGAGAGAGAAATAGCATGGAATCTATGCCTAAAAAAGAAACCATGCAACCCATTTTTGTGTGAGAAATAAAGTATTTCGTTTTATTAATCCTTTCTTAATCCCATGCATGAGGATCAATTTTTGCTACAAAGTGAATGTACTTGATTAGCATCACTGTTATTTCACCAATTTACTTGAATTTTATAATACAAGATCAATGATAAAATCCTCATGTGGAATTGTTTGGCTTCTATTTAGTGATGTACATTGATTTTGATCGACACATCCACTAAGATGGGTAGTAAATTTTATTTCTTACCTACCCCCAGCGGATTAGTATGCATTTGTGCAGGTTTTTCATTTTTCAGCACCCATCAATTAGTATTAAAGCAGGAAGAACCTGAAGTGTGGCAAATCCAACAAAGGAGGGAGAAAAAAATCTAGGCCTTTCTTATCTGTCACACAAATCCCAACAACAATAAGGTTTGTACGGTTTCTTTGATTCTGGGAATGGGAGGGTTTATGTTTATTGTATGCCTACTTCTTCTAATTGATTTTTGTTCCTCCATATTGGTTGAATAACAACCCATTATTTTAACTTATCATAATGGCCCCCTTCTCACTAGTAGTCCTACTGTGGATGTCCATTTGATTTGGCATGGAGGATTCAACCCTACTCAGCATTCCATTGTGGAAGCTTTTTTTTAGTCCTTGGAAGTTAGCAAGACCCTAGAGCCCTTTTTGTATAGCTGGTAAAAAACCACTTAGAGATACCGTGGTCAGTCTAACAAGGCCATCATTATGGAAAATACAAGGCTAGGAGAGAAGAGGTTGGATGCTAGTTATTCCCTCGGCATATCTCTAAAGTGGATCCAAATTATAGCTTTGTTGGAAGGGGAACTTGCTTCCAAATTTGTGCTAGAGAATGGAAATGTCGTGTATTTGGTACTCACATCTGATGATGCTACTATAGAGGGCTTCTGTATTCTCCACAACTGCAATTGATCATAATCATTGGTTAAGAAGATCCTTCGATCAGTTGAGGCATATCACTAGGCAATTGAGGAAGATCACTCCACTTAAAAATGAAGGATATTGTTAAGGAATAATTACCAAGGAGCAAAGAAGCGTAAACTCCTAGAAAGAGAACTAGCATGGAATCTCTACCTAAACAAGAAACTGTGCAACCCCTCGTTCTGTGAGAAACAATGTATTTCTTTTTATTTATCCTTTCTTAATCCCATGCATGAGGATCAATTTCTACTACAGAGTGAATATAATTGAGTAGCATCACTATTATTTCACTAATTTACTTGAATGTTATAATACAAGTTTAACGATAAAATCGTCATGTTGAATTGTTTGGCCTTTGTTTAGCAAAGTACATTGATTGTGATTGACACCATTCGCTGAGCTAGGTAGTAAATTTTATTTCTTATCTACCTACAGTAGATTGGTGTGCATTTTTGTAGGTTTTTCATTTTCCAGCACCCATCAATTGGTATTAAATCAGGAAGAATCTGTAGTGAGGCAAATCCAACAAAGCATATTTTTTCTCCCTCCTTTGTTGCAAGTCCAACAAAGGAGATTCAGGGGAGGGAAGTAGCTCCACGATGATAACTGGTAAGATGATGACCAAAATCCTATTGTGAAAAGAGGAAAAGCATGGTATGTCTCGGATGTGAATTGGAGAAGCATATATCGAAGAAATGCAAACATTACGGAGATGTTGAGAATAATTACTACAACACTGAAACCATACAAACAACCCAGCTGAGAAAAATTGTAGCCAAAGTAAATTATGGAAGCCAACATGAAGGGCAAGAAGGAACACGAAGAGGAACCATGAGAGAAGAACTAGATGACTCTCTTTTAAAATAACAATGTGATAGAAAACTTTAGCCTGCTAACTCTGTTGTCTATGTAGTGAAAGATTAGTTTTTTATATAGATAGTTCGAAAGACCCATTAAGATATATATACCATTGAGATAGAGCTTAAAGACTAGAAATTATAATCTTTACATAAGAATGTGAATTGGAGCCCTATGAAGTTGGTGGGTTAATTTACCAACCTTCATCAAAAAATTTCTTCCACATTACAGATCACCGCCATGGAAGGTGGAATAAAACAAAAGGAACCTGAGACATATGAGGATCATTATTTTAAGGAATTCTTATCTACTAACATTGTGGGATCATTAGTTATGGATATTAACAAACCTATGTTCTAACCAATTTTACAGCTTTCTTTCACTTTCTTGTTCTTTTCCATAATTTTGTGCATAGCAAAACCAAGGCGCTTCTTCAAATTATTCACCAAGCATTAAGTGTTTTTTTTCTATCATTAAAAGATATATTATGTCTTACTCGAAGCACAAACTTGAAAAACAATAATGTGAAGACAAGAAGTGCATCATGTTTTTTTGTCTGTACCTATCATCCAGGAACAACTATAGGTTTGGGAGGAAGATCTATATAAAAAAGGCAGTGAAATTACTCACTATGCTTTGCAAAAATTAATCTTCAATTTAGCAACTACTTAGCTCCAATATAGTAAAGGGCATTAATTATACTCGTGAAGAGATTAAATTTTAGGGATGCTTATGAACAGTAAGACAATACGTCTGCATGCCCTTATGTGTGACCTATTTTCAAACAAATATCTTACTAACAATGGATCCTGTGATCAAGTGAAATAGTGCTAATTTCAATGATGAAGCAAGTGATTGAGTAAAATATGAACAGTGATTGATCTTCGGTCATATCATTGTGATATTACTTTCCTCTTCCGCAATATTTAGGTTGCCTCTCTAACTACTTCTGTTAGCTGCATTTATGATTTATGGATTCGTGAATAATGGAATGGTTGTGTGCATTTATGTTGCATAAATATATAGTTTCATACATGTCAATAGTAAATAATTAATAAAAGAAACAATTTATTTTAGTTACTTCATAAATTTGTGTGAATTTGGGTGGTAAACTGAAGTACCACGTCCTCAAAGTGCAAATAAGTTATTGGGTATATTACATGCATAGACCAATACCATGTAGCTATGTTTGACATGCAGGCCCTTAAAATCTAGCTCCTATAGAATAGGAGAACTACTTTAAATAGGAAGTTCTGGAAATCTAACCAAAATGATTGTGTCAAGCTCTGCATAGAAAGGAAACTCACATGCACCTATAAATGTAACCAACATGATGGAATATGGCACATACAAATATAAAGGTTGAAATTCCCTTAATGCACATTAGATGTCCAATGATCCAAATGACAACTAAACACATTTCGCCAATTTTAAGAGCTTTAGTAGGCAGGCATCGACATATGTAGAGAATCTATCTTGGTGGGCCTTAGAGTTTGTGAGAAAGAGTGAGTAGATGAGAGAGTATTGACTTATTTCAGTCTTTACAAAAAATTTAAGTAATTTTTAGTTATGAATCATACAAGTTTTAAAGTAAATTCTACTAATTATCATAATTTAAAGGTGATTTCAATGATCTAGAAATAAAAAAAATGAATAAGAGGAATAGGAGCTTACTAATGATTACATCATTGCAGGGTTATATAGCGTCATTTTTATTCCATTAGATTCTAGTGAGGTGTGCAGTATTCTCATAACAGCCCTGGTGACCACAATGTTAGACATTTTGAACATCTAAGCCTCTCATTTGGGTATTTTTCCACTGCTTCTTTATTGTGATAAATTGCCACCCAAAGTCATCAAATCCCAATTCTATCTCTACAAATAGTAAGAAAGTGTGGCACATAGATTAAATCATAAAATTAAAAAGCAAGGATGAAACAAACAGTGAATTTTGAAAGAGAGATCTGAGGTGTGTGTACTCCTTGTGTGGAGGAAGACTAAAAATTGGGTGGAAATGCAGCGAGGTTAGAAATGAAAATATCTTGGTGCCATTAATGAACTGAAGATCCAATGGTGGGGTTCGATATGAGTCTTCTACTGGCAAAACCTTAATTCACAACTGTCTTTAATTTCGTTCTCCCTCCCGCCCTATGAAAAGTGAAAATGTGTTACTCGTTTTTCCCTCCGCTCTATGAAAGGTGAACATATACTACTTTTTTACAACGTAAATGAATATTGTAATTGGGAGGGCTTAGTTATCAAAATTAAGGCTAATTTTTTTAAAATATGTTAAAATTTCCCTCCGTAAAAAACAATAATTACAATAGTTATGGAGTATAGAATAGATGTGTTGGTGTAATGTAAGTATGTAAACAATTAGAAATATCAGCTTATTTAAATAATAATAGTAATAATAATAATAAAAGTGAAAAGTAGGAGGATGAGTGAAAAAACCTATATGTTGTCTCAATTAATAATAAAACTAATAAAATTCAGTTTGTTATATTTTGATTTTGTTATTAACTTGTAAAAGATTGGCTTTGTTATAATACCATGGGCCAATACTATGGCTTATCAATACGACATGCTCTAAAAATATAACTTATTTCACAATCGAAATATTTTATAACAATAAGAAAATATTCTTAACCATGGATATTCATTCTCACTTTACCATGGATATTATTAACTTGTAAATAGACTTTGTTACAATACCAGGGGCCAATACCATGGCTTATCAATACTGCATGCCCAAAAAGCATAACTTATTTCAAAATTAAAATATTTTATAAGAATATATTAATCATGGAGATTCACCCACGCTTTGTCATTGACATTATGAACTTGTGAATAAGCTTTGTTAGAATAGCATGGGCTAATACCATGGCTTATCAATAGCACGTGGCAAAAAAACATATATTATTTAACAATCTAAATATTTTATAACAATATGACAAGATTCTTAACCAAAGATATTCACCCCCACTTTACCATAGATATTATGAACTTGTAAATAGGCTTTGTTACTATACCATGGGCCAATACCATGGATTATCAATACCACATGCCCAAAAACCATAACTTATTTCACAATAAAAATATTTTAATTTAATCTAATTCTATAACATTTTTTATTTGAAGATAATAGAAAAATGGTTGTAATTAGTTTTGAGATATATATAAACCCTCTATCCTCACGACTCCTAAAATTATTCCCATATAAATTAAATTAAGGTTTTAATAAAATTAAAAATGGGAATACTTTTATATTTAAAGATGTGAAATTTATATAATACAAATATTAGTAAGAACCAACATAGATCTATCTTAACTAAAGATCCAAGTGATGACAGCAAGCAAAGTGAAGGGAAGAGACAGGGAGGGAGATAGTGATAAACATGGAGGTTGGAGAGAGAGAGAGAGAGAGAGAGAGAGAGAGAGAGATGGGAGGAGACAGAGGGAAGGATGTAGGAAGAGAGAGAGGGGAGAGAGAGAAGAAGAGAGGCGGGGGAGAGATATGGAGTTGGAGTGGGAGTGAGAGAAGAAAATAGGGGTGGAGAGTGAGGTATGGAGTTGGAGGGGGAAAGAGACGGGGGAAAGAAATAAGGGATAGGGAGGTAGATATGTAGAGAGAGAGGGAGTGACAAGGGATAGATGGATAGCAAGATAGGGAGAGAAGAGATGAGGGAAGAGAGATAATAGAAGGGGATAAAGATAGGGAGAGAAGGGAAAGAGAGAGAGATGGAGGCACAGAGATGGAGGGGGGAGAGAGAGAGGGTGATGGGGGGCGATAGAGGGAGGTGAAGGAGAAAGGCAGAGAGAGGACTAAGAGAGAGGAGGGAGAGATAAAGTTGGAGGGGGAGATAGAGGGGAGGAAGTAAAAAGACATAGAGGGAAAAACATAAAGAGAGAGAGGGAGTGACAAGGAAGTGATGGAGAGAGGAGAGATAGAGGGAAGAGAGAGAGGTAGAGAGAAAGAGGGAGGGAGATAGAGTGTGTATGTTTGAGGGGCGAGATAGAGAGAGGGAATAAGAAAGAGACACATAGATACAAATATAGATATTATGCAGTATTATATAACCAGCCTAGATCCATCTTAACCTGGATCTATCAAATGCCAAAAAAGAGGTTTTCACATAGAGAGATTGGATCCCTCTCGACGCTTGCTAGATCTAGGTTAAGATGGATCTAGGCTGGTTTAATAAGTTTGTAGTTGTATTTGACAAAATAATACTTTTTTTAATGGTTGTTCTTGAAAATATTTTTTCCATATTTGGCATATTTATAATAATAATAATAATAATCTAATTTTAATCTTACCCTTTTTATGCAATGATTTTGTTGTTAGTTTATAGATATAGACATGTCATACTTTTGGAATTTGAAAAGGAAACAAGTGCTCTTAACTTGGTTGTATTGAAAACATTTAAATGTAATAAAGAAACATGCCCTCTTAAATTTGTTGTATTAAAAACATAAGTGTTCTTGTATACAAGGTGGGTGAAAACAAGAGAGGGTATATGGTAAGTGGATTAAATAGTTAAAAACAAGTGTTAGTTAAGGAGAAAGATACGAAAATCTAACAAATAGGATATATTGGGTTAGGATATTACTTTTTTGGGACATCTAAAGTTGAAGGTACATTTTATGGAAGTGTAGTCTAAGCCCTTGGGTGTAGGGCACATCTTATGGGTATCCTGGACTTTTGGTGTGTGTTATTGGTGTAAACCAGTACTAGAGAGTCCAACAAATGAGTAGGGAAAGTTGTTCATTTACAAGGTTGGAATCAATCGAGTATTCTCCCTCTCTACCCAACTCTAAGATGAGGAGTGTGCATAGTGCACTTATTATTGTAACAAATTGCGAATATTAAATTATATTTAAGTTCAAAGGCTTGAAGTGGTTACCTTGACCTACAATTATTTAAAGGAATGAAGCTGCAAAAGTGGATGGCCTTATGGCTATTTTTAAGGGGTTGTAATGACCCTTGTCTTATGGTAAATATCTAGATATGATGCTAATGGTTCCGATCTTAGTAAATTCACGTAAATAATGTAAATATTTTCTGATCGCCTTGCATGGTATAAATATGATAAATATTTTGTGGTTACCCTAATGTACATGTTGCACTTCCACTTTCATGATTATGGGAAACACTTCTCAATTATCCTTGTATACACGGGGAAGATCATAATTACTCTATGCCAAAAAATATAATAGTGAATAGTGTGTAACTTAATCAAAACCCTAACTATTGACCCAATCTCCATTCATGAGGCTTCAACCAATGGTCCTTTCTTAAGGTAACCACTTATAATTATTGATGGCACATTTTTCTAACTCAATGAACCTTGTATTAACTAGGGGGAGTTAGATGGAACCTCAATGACTTCAAGGTGAGGGTAATAACCAGAGTTCAACATATACCATAATAACCTATACATATGTATTTATTACAGGGTCTTGATACAATTATAAGAAACTCTATTAATGGTGGGGTTAAAGAGAATATAACATGAATCATATAGTTGAAAAAAGAAAAAATAATTTGACCCAAGACCTAAGAAGTGACTCACAGACACTCACACGCATAATATTAAAGGCCTTGATGCAATCAATGAAGGCGGGGATATATTTCGCAACCTATTAGCGCACATGAATGGATTTTTCTCCTCCATCACACCTTGTCGATTCTAGAATAGACCTAAGAAGACGTAAAACAACAGATGGGGAGAAAATGGGAGGAAAATGGCAAGCAAGGGAAAATCCATTTAGCCAAGCAATAACTAACCAGAAGGATGGAGTGAGAAGTAGAAAGAGAAGATAAATTGTGATAAGGAGAATAGGAAGAAAAAGAGAACAATGAGAGGAGAGTATGGGAGAAGGAACTAAGAGTGAACAAGATGAGGAGAGGGCAATCAAAGGCAAGGAAGTCACTGGGTAACTACTCAAAGGGTGTTTTTGCAGTGAGGGTGTCACACTTTGACATGATGGGGTTTGCACCATGAAGATAACAAATTGAATTCTGATGTTAGAGGTAAGCCTCCATCATGTTGTTGAACTGTACATTTTATATTTAGTACATCAAATTACCACTTCTCTACATCTAATTAACAATCAAGTTCTCGGGTCTAGCACAATGGGAATATCACTATCATGAATCTCTTTAGAGAACTACAATTTCCCAGAGATCTTATAGTCATGTAATTGTTGGTTAGTTTTACAATTTGAGATTCAAGAACCTTATCGTCATGCTTGTGTCTTAGCCACCCTCCAACTAAGGCAATAAAAACACCTAATAATATTTTCACATTGAACACTATACAATAAACTTAACCTTAATATCTTAGTGAAGAAGTAACTAGCTAGACTCTGGAAGGGTTTTTGGATTGACTGTTAGTGAAACTCATTACAGTTATGTGTGCCAATGTGTGTTGAGTGTTAGCAAGTGCTAGGGAAACATAAGGGATCACTAGGTCAAAATGCATGGAAATGAATGAATAAAAGTGTGTGACAGGAAGTGTCAATGAGTTCCAGGTGTGGTAAGAGGGGAGTGACATGGTATGCTAACCATCACTAAGTCATTCTAGCGTGTGACAGTGACATGCAACCAATATGTGCTAGTTTCGAAGGTGTGCCAAATAGTGCTAGGAAGTGTTATGGAGCGTTAGGGAAACACATGGGAGCACTATGTGAAAGTAATGTACGAAAATGAATGATTAAGAATTTGTGACAAGAAGTGTCAGTGATTTTAGGATGTGCTGAGGAGGGAGTGATAAGGTATTCTAGATATTGCTAAGGCATTCTGGAGGCCAGGGAAACATGACAAGATGTGCTAGGTGCTAAGGTGTTCCAATGCATGCCAGGGAGAGTTATGGAGTGTTAGGGAAAAACAAGGGAACACTAGATTCAAATGCATGGAAATGAATGAATAAGAGTGTGTGACAGGGATTTTTAGTGAATTCTAGGTGTGGTAAGGATGGAGTGACAAGGTATGCTAGGTAGCTCCAAGGAATGTTATAGTTCCAGGGTGACATGCCAAGATGTGGCAAGTCCTAGGGTGTGACAATGTGTGTCGGGGAGTTCCACGAGAGCACATGAGAGAACTAGTTCAAAATGCATGGAAATGAATGGATAAGAGTGCATGATACATAGTGTCATCAAGTTCCAATTCTGTTGAGGAGGGAGTGACAAGATTATATGCTAAGGAGTGCCAATGCATGCTAGAGTGTTAGGGCATGTTAGGGAGTGGTAGGGTCTGTTAGGGAGTGGAAAGTCATGCCAAGGAATGCATGGGATGATAGTGTGTTCCATGTGGTGCCTATGGATTATTATACATTCTAGATGTTATGGCATGTGAAGATGTAAACTATGTTGCTTAGTTGTTTCATGGGCACAGCTAGATATGAGCCTTGACTTGGTAACTTGTTAAGTGGGATGAGTTATGATTGGACATGAGAAGCCTAAGATGAGTTATAGGCCATTAGGGTAACAAGGCATAGTTTAGTTGTAGTAAATGTAACTTGGTAAAGTTGTTATAGTCGAGGTAGGACTTGGTTGGGTTCCTAAGTCTAAAAGAAAATAGGGGTAGTTATGATGGCATGATAATTAAGGAGTGCCATGGCATGATGACATATGCCCAGATAGTGTCAATGCATGTCAAGCAGTGTTTGGGAGTGTCAGGGAATCACAAGGGAGAACTAGGTCAAAGTGCATGGACATGAATGAATAAGAGATTATGAGAGGGAGTGTGAGTGAATTCTAGGTGTCCCATGGATGAAGTGTGTTAGGAGAATTTCATATTAGCACTCGCAGGAGGAAAAGCCTATTATTCTGATAAGAGGATGGAAAAACTGGTTTCATACAAAGGGAGACTTTGGTCTAGGCACAACACTATTTTTTCACTGACTTGGTTGGGTTCCCAAGTCACAAAAAAAGTAAGGTTATCTATGAGGGCATGAAAACTAGGGAGTGCCAAGCTGTGCAAGGAATATCAGGAAGTGCTAACACATGTTAGAAATTTCCAAGGAATGTTAGGCGTGTCAAGACATGTCAAGTGGTAAGGCATGCAATGTTGTGCTAGGTTGTAATATGTGGTGCCAACACATGCTAGGGATTATCAAGGACACAAGGGAGGACTCATTTCAATTACATGTAAATGAATGAATGTACATGTGTTATAGGGAGTGTTAAAAAGTTATAGGTGTGCTAATGTTTGTCAATGCAATATTATGCCAAGGTGTTCCAGGGCATTCTAGGGACTACAACACATTCCAAGACATGATAGGTGAGTTCTATGGTATGTTAGGTCATGCCAACATGTGCTTGGGTGTCCTACTCATCGAAAGATGTTCTAGGTACAAATATGTTCCAAGTACAAATATGTTCCAAGACATGCAAGGTGCCAAGGAATGTTAGTGCATTATTCCAAAGCATGTTAAGGTATGCCATGAATGTTGAGGAGTGCTAGGTCTCTCTTATTAATTGAATTGACACAACTTGATTATGTATTAAATAATATAGTTCCTACACACACTAGTGGAACTTTATTTAAAGTAAATTTGATAGATAATAAATCTAACAGAGATGAGTCATGTCTTGACTCATAGGAAAACTATATTCTTATGACTTGAGGGAAATGACATACACTAATTAGTTCTTAACAAATTGAATGTCTATTATGACCACTATGACCTTGGACACATAATGAAAAAGAATCCACAATGATGGTCTTAAATCATTATATTTTGACAAAGAATATAATAACAAGTACATAGCGTAATAAAAAAATCATTGAAATGATTAATTATGACAAATATTTTTTGACCATCACCAAAAGTAACCAAAAAGAGCATTAGTGAGGGTCAATAAAATATTGTCACTAGAAGTGTCACCAAAGAGAGCATTAGTGATGGCCCTTTAATGACCCTCAACAAAAGTATCACCAAAGAGAGACTTAGTGACAGGCATTTAATGACCCTCACCAAAATTGTCATTGAAAATGGATTTGGTGACAAACCTTAAAGGACCATCACTATATACACTTACAACAATGATTTTTTAAAGACCATAACCATATGTAACATTGGTGGTCGACCTTAAAGGTCCGTCATAGGCAGCAAGCATCATCAAAAACTCATTGCAATGATCAATGATGATGAACAATTATTGACCACCACCAAAAGTAACCAAAAATATCATTGGTGATGGTCAATATAAGATAGTCACTAGAAGTGTCACCAAAGAGATAATTAGTGATGGGCCTTTAACGACCCTCACAAAAAGTGTCACGAAAGGGAGAATTGGTGGCGGGCCTTTAACAAACCTCACCAAAATTGTCATTGAAAATGGCTTTGGTGACAAACCTTAAAGGACCATCACTATATACACTTAAAAAATTGTTTTTCTAAAGACCGTCACCATATGCGACATTTGTAACAGACCTTAAAGGTCTGTCATGGGCATGACCCTCACCAATCACCTCTTTTCTTGCAGTGAAATATGAAGAGAACAAGCCATATGTGATGTATTTCGTTAACAAAAACTTTGCCCCGATAGAAATAAACCTCGTGCAAAAATGTGATGTTGAATAAATTGCAATGTAATGTGACATTGCAATAGTGTTTGTCAAATCAAGACAAAGTTTGATCATGGTGAACAATTTAAACAATGACTATAAATGTCGACTTTGTCGAATCATGTAATTTACTATGTTTCACTATTAATATTAAACAATAATAATAATATGCAACCATGAGGGAAAATTTTAGGCACTAATATTCACGGGTGGGCTAATATTTCATGTTTTTTCCAAAAAAAGATTTGCCAATTTCAATTTTTATAAAAATGAATTCATCAAAATTTTATAGTATAAAATTATTCTAATTTAACAATCATTAATATTATATATTTTCTAATATAAAATAATTAGAAATCTAAATTTTTCTAGAAAAATATCATCGAACATTTTAAAATTTGGATATTAGGGAGTAGTAAGATTCGCCAAGGTTGCTAAACTTTAAGATAAAATTTCATCCTTAAAATTTTGCCTCGAAACTATGTTTGACCGAAGATGAAGAGAGTTAACTATCAAACATAGTCAATAGACATAGTCAAACATAATCAACCATAATAATAGATGTGGTTTACTAATTTTATAATGACATAATGATTTCTTGCATAAATTGCAATGTAATGTAAAAGTGTGACAATGTCTGCCACAATGCAACATTGGATAGATTTTTGTACCATTCTAATGTTACATGTTTGTTTATGAATATTAATCAGTAATATTAATAGGAGATTATGTTTGATGGAAGTTTAAGATTATGGTAAATTACTTATACATTGATTATAAATATTGACTTTCTTTTACTATATTTGACTAATGTGGTTGACTCTGTTTGATTATTAATATTCACCAATAATAGTGATACATGATTATGTTTGATCGAGGTTCAAGAGTGTTGATTTTCAAACATAGTGAAGCATAAAAAACAACATTAGTAAATTTGGTTGACCAATTTTATAATATCACAATGCGATTTTGGATAAATTGCAATGTAATGTAAACTTTTCACAATGATTGTTAGATTGCGACAAAGTTTGATCATGGTGAACAAATAATAATAATAATAAGTAATAAAAATAATAATATTCAATTGGTTATATTTTAATTTTGTTTTACATTGAAGATTAGCCCCTCCAACTAAAGTTAGAAATTATTATTTAGGAACTAATACATTGAGATGTGAAGTGGGTAAGTAAATTGTTTGCTCCAGCAAAGAACTTGCAGAAGCATTGTGGGTAACGACCACTAGAAATTTTACAGATTTATGAATTTTTTCATACATAAGTGTTGAACAAACATAAACAAAGGTTGATATTATTAACTTTTAAATAGTTTTTTTCACAATACCCTCGACCAATTCCATGGCTTATCAATACCACACTCCCAAAAAATAAAACACATTTCACAATAGAAAATGGGGAGGATAGAGAAGGATAGAGGGAAGAACAAAGACAAATAAATACAAGTAGAGAGGGAGGGAGTGACAGGGAAGATATCGAGAGAGATTGTGGGAGAGAGAATAAGAGGAAAGATGTATTAGATAAGAGAGATATAGTTATATAAAAAGAATAGAGAGAGGGATACATAGAAATAGAGAGAGAGGAAGAGAGAGATGGTTTCGAAGGGGGAGAGAGAGAATAATAAATACATAGAGAGATAGAGGTGGAGAGAGAGAGGGAGTATCAAGTAAGAGGTAGAGAAATAGTGAGTGAGAGAGGAGACACGGGAAGATAGAGAGATTGATATAACCTATATATGGTATGTATGTATATAAAAATAATCCTAGATCCATCTTAACCCCATATATATGAAGCACTTAGAGGGATCAAATATGTCAAGGTGCATACCATTCTTGAAGCTTTACACTCAAAAAGGAGGTTTGCACCTCAAGGGATTTGGTCCCTCTCAGTGGTTGATTGACATCAGGTTAAGATGGATCTAGGATGATATTAAAACTTATATTATAAACCAAAATATTATAAAACAAAATAGTAAGCACTAATATTATAAACCATAAAATTAAAACAAATATTATGAACCCTAGTATTAAACCATAATATAAACCTGAATATTAAAGCTTAATTTTATAAACCATATATTGTAAGCCCAATATTATAAAGCCCACTATTAAAGTGCATATTATAATCCATTACATAATAATCCTTGATATATGCACCCTCACATATTAAACCCTATATAATAAATCCATATTAATAAATGTGGTTGACTAATTTGTAATGTCAAAATGGAATGTTGAATAGATTGCAATGTAATATGGCATTGTGGCAATGTTTGTCAAATTTTCGTATCATTTGATCATTGTCAAAAATTTAAACAATGACTATAAAGGTTGACTTTGTTCCACTTGGTTGACTAATCTGGTGGATTATGTTTCAAAATTAATATTAAACAAAAATAATAAGATAAAATTATGTTTAACTGAAGTTAAAGAGTGTTGAATATCAAACATAGTCAATAGACATAGTCAAACATAGTCAATCATAATATTAATTTCTTTGACTAGTTTTGTAATGTCACAATGCATCATTGCATAAACTGCAATGTAGTCTTAAATTGTTACAGTAATTGTCACATTGTGACAATGTCTGCCGCAATGCGACATTGGATAGATTTCCATGCCATTGTAATGTTAGATATTTGATTATGAATATTAATCAATAATATTAATAGGATATTATGTTTAACTAAATTTGAAGATTATGGTCAATTATTTAAACATTGGTCCTGTAAGTGTTCAATTTCTTTGACTATTTTTTCCTTATGTGGTTAACTATGTTTCATTATTATTATTCATCAATAATAGTAATAGATTATTATGTATGATCAAAGTTGAAGAGTGTTGAAGGTCAAACATAGTCAAACATAGCCAACCACATTCATACATGTGGTTGACTAATTTTATAATGCCACAATGTGATGTTGGATAAATTGTAGTGTTATGTAAAATTGTGACAATGATTGTCAAATTGAAACAAAGTTTGATCATGGTGAACAATTTAAACAATTACTATAAATGTTGACTTTGCTTCACTTTGTGGACTACTGTGGTTAACTAATTTTGTAATGTCACATTGTGACAGGATAAATAGCAATGTAATGTAACTTTCTGTCGATTTTTTCCATATTTCAATAATGTTTGTCGCATTGTGAGGTTGCATAAATTTTTTTACCATTAAAATGTCACAATATTATAAGTATTAATTTTTTTTTTTTTCTGAGTAAAGACTATTCTATTATGTATAAATAAAAGAGGGAAATATTTACAAAGAGGTTGTAACCTCTGAGGGGGCTAAAGCCAACCCTCTGTTAAGAAAACATCTGCCATCAGCTCTTAATTGTTTTTTTACATAGATAAAAAATGAGAGCCCAGGACTCTGTAGAACTAGACACCACCACCAAAAATAAAAAACAAGAAGACGATGGAGAATTACACTGAAAAAAATTGACGTGGACATCAGCGGCAACATTAAATTGCTTAACAAAAACCACTAGTTTATCGGACCGCTGTCGACCCGCGAGCGGTATCCGTATGAACGAGCCCGATAAAATCTTCTGTTGACGTGTGGCTCTCGACTAACGTCATCATTTATGACTTTTCGGGACGTAAAGTTCTGCCAGAAAGAGCCTTCCGAAATCTTCCACCATCGTCCGATCTGCTCCATCAATCTCTGTCGTTGATTGATTCTGCCTGAGGTGGTAACTCTGCATCTTCGTTGTTGGCTTTGCACGGAGAGCTGACCCATTCAATCATCACATTGTCTTCAACATCCGTAATATTGCGACCAGGAGGCATCACTGGATACAGAACAGTGCCAGAGAACTGCGCCGGTGCACAAATAATGACCTCCTCGTGTGAAGAAGTTTGCTGAAGACGCGCATCCTCTTCATGACCTTCATCCTGTTGCCCCTCTGGAAGAATGGGGATATCCTCTACCCTGCCTCCTTGAGAGTCCTTACAATTCTGAGAGAGAGTCTTGTCCATGGAATGTTCATCAGATCCGGGGAGGTCATCTTCTTCCTCTGAGAAGATGACCGTGATAATAGCAGAGATAGTAGGCTTGTTTAGCTTGCTTTTAAAAGTGAAACGGGAGGAGTGGAAAGAACTAGAGAGGGACGAACTAGAGTGGTCAGATGATGGAGAGGCTGGAAAGACAGAAACAAGCGGGGAGATGCGTCGAGGAATAGGACCTCTCCTTCCTCTAACACCCCCCCGTGTGCCCCTCTAGGAAATTCCTCGAGTTCGAGCCATACCAGCAATGATTGATAAACTGGGAGGACAAAAGGGTTGGATGAGGAAGAAGAACGCCCCACCCCAATTTGAAATAAACCGTGGATAACAGTACTCAGAGTAGAAAGTTCCCAGAGAAAGCACCACACAGATAAGAAACAGAACCCCGAAATAAATACCAGAATTGTCTGAATGATTCCCACACCCAGCCCAAACAGCTTCAACAGACTCCGTGACCCGACCAATTGCAGTTATATACCCAAGGAAAAAGCAATGACCATACCAGATGCGAGCCAGAAGAATTGTGATTAGATGCTTGAGGCTGGCCTGTTGCGGTCTTCGATGGAGCCCTGATGGCTTCCAAATGCTTAGTACTACACCTAACTCCTGTGAACCAAATCGACCTGGAATGTCTCTGCTAGAATGAGCTAGAGAGAGTGTCAAGCTCTAGGCAATTGAAATAGATCGTATGCTCATCATCCTGAAGTACTTACTCCCCATGTTGTACTCCTAATTCCTCATTAATGGGACTTAATGTGCTGCCAAAAGTCGCCTACTTGCTCTACGATGGTGCCCAATGCCGGTGTCGCTCGTATGGGCATTAACTGCTCATAATATCACCCGCATCTGGGTGCGAGTTCTCCTGCGGCTGCATATCACTAGTAACTATAGTCTTGAAGATGGAGAGTTGATTCTCTGAAACTATGCTGGATATCGAGCCTTCAAAGAATTCCCTTCCACTTTCCACCCCTATGTTTGCAAGAAAGTTAGCCAATTTATTCCCTTCCCTTCTAATGTGTTTAAAGGAAATTGCTTGGTGATTGGTAAACCATTGTTTTAGAAGCTCTAGCCTAGTGGCCAATCTCCAGCTGCTACTGACCTTATATACCTGAGATCCCTGCATAAGCTTTGAGGCCATGTTGATGATGATTTGGGAGTCCCATTCCACTATAAGAGGCAAGAGTCTCCGTTCCTGTGCCAACTTTAGTCCTCTCCATAGGCCCTCCAATTCTACCGCATTGTTGGTATTCCAACCAATTGAGCCAACATAGGTTATTAGGGGGAGTCCCTGGTAGTTTCTGATGCTTCCTCCGAATCCTATTTTTCCTGGATTCCCTTTCGAGGCTCCATCGAAGTTAAGCTCGTATTCATTATTTGGGGGAGGTGTCCAACTTGATGGAGATTCTAGATGCTTTGAAGATTTATCCTTTGATATTAACGGATGTTGTAATTTAATCTGCCAGTTATCCCATATGGCTTGTTCCTGCGGGAGAGATGGGAAGTCCTCTTTAGACCATCCTTTAACAGACAAATTTTCTTTAATGTTTTGGTGCAGTCCTTGCCAAATTTGTTCAATTGATTGAGCTTGATCTTTAAATATCCTTCTATTTCTTTCCTTCCAAATATTCCACATAAGTAATCCTGGTATGAGCTGCCATAGTGTGTTTAAGAGTTTACTTTTATACGGCTCATGGGGTGAGGTGCGGAGAGTCCCTTTGATGTCTCCATTCACTCTTCCATCCTTCTGACATCGGAAGGCAATTTTTTCCCAGAGTTTCCTTCCCATTGGACAGGATTGCATAAGATGTAATGCTGATTCCTCTTCCTGTTTACAGTTTGGGCAAATGGAAGGTCCAGAAAAATTCCTTTTCCTGAGATTGTCCCATGTGAGAATTCTGTTGTGAGAGATAAGCTGTTGAGATGTTCGGCCATATGGATGGGCTCCATATCCGATCCCATAATTGATCTTTCATTATCTTTTCTTTGATGAGTATTTTATAAGCTTCCCTGGTGGTGAAAGTGCCTTTTTCCTCATATCCCCATCTAAGGGTGTCCCAGCCTGCCGAAGTGAGTATTTTCCTTTTTTGAAGCTCAGTGGAGAGGGAGAGTTGAGTTTGCTCCGGGCTATGTGGTATTATGTGCCTGGCCTCTTTCTATTTTCTATGTTCTTGAGTGTTGTGTGAGTCCCAAAATCGACTCACCTTCTCATGTTGTTGTATGTCTTGATCAGCAATACCTGGAATTGTGTCTCTGAGGTTAGGGAGCTGCTGCCATGAGTCTTCCCAAAATCTAGCCGTGTGACCATCCTTCACCTCCCAAAAACTGTGTTTCTAAATTATATCCCTGTGTTGAATGGCTGAGTTCCAAATCACGGATCCTTTACTAGTTTCTGACATTCTAAGTCTCTCCTCCATGGATTTGTTGCTTGCATATTTTGTTGTCCAAAGGTAGGCCCAAGGTGTTGTGGGATTGGTTAGCCATTTCCACCAGATTTTGTCCCCCATAACCATATTACTATGTTCTGGGTCTCTTATTCCAATTCCCCCTGCCTTTTTGGGAAGACATGCTTTCTCCCATTTAACTAATGCCCATTTTCGATTAGGTCCCGAATTACCCCAAAGGAAGTTTCTCTGAAGCTGTTTGATAGCTTTAAGGACCCATTTAGGTGCTGCCAATATGGAGAAAAGGTAAAGAGGCATGGTTTGAAGCACTGCTTTGATTAGAACTAGCCTACTTGCCATATTGAGCGCTCTATGCATCCACAGGGATAATTTGGCTTCCAGTTCCTCTAAAAGATTGTTCCATGAGGCATGCTTAAGAGCCGTGGCAAATAAAGGAGCCCCCAAATACTTAGACGGAAGGGAAGCAATGGAATAACCAAAGATACAGGCAATAGTTCTTTGGATGGATGGCGAAGTGTTGAAGAAGAAGATCTGGGATTTGACTTTGTTGATGAGGGCACCAGAGGCCTCCGAAAAGTCTGCAAGAATAGATTTAAGGGCTCGAGCTTCTTGAACAGACGGGTGACCAAAAAGCAGGTTGTCATCAACGAATTGCTGGTGTGAAAAAGCAGGGACTTGGTGGAAGGCTAGACCTTTGAGATGATGAGAGCGGAGGGCTTCTTTAATGCTACGACCTAAACCTTCAGCCAAAATGACAAACAGGAAGGGTGATATAGGATCCCCTTGGCGGATGCCTCTGGAAGGACGAAAAGTGGATGAGGGGATTCCATTGATGAGAATAGAGAAGAACAAAGAGGAAATGAGACTACTGATCCATCTAATCCAAGAGGGGGCAAAACCAAAGGCTTGAAGGACTTGTTGCAGATATTCCCAACTGATACTATCAAAAGCCTTAGATAAATCGAGTTTGAGCAACATACCTGGTTTTTTTGTGTGCTTGAGAGAGTGGATTATCTCATGGGTTAGAATTATCCCATCCGTAATTTGCCTTCCTTCAACGTAACCAATTTGTTCTGGAGAGATGAGAAGTGGAAGCAGGGGCTTCAATCTGGAAGCTATCACTTTGGAGACAATCTTGTATATGATGTTGCATAAGGCAATCGGACGGAATTTATCCGGAGTGGATGGTTCCTCTTCTTTAGGGATTAAAGCTATGAATGTTGCATTCAGTCCTGGATACATCCATCTGAGGGTACGCAATTCTTCCACCACTCGCCACACCTCCCATTTGACCAGATCCCAAAAGTGATGAAAAAAATTTGAAGTAAAGCGATCGGGTCCCAGAGCATTTCCTACTTTGAGTTAATGAACAACATCATCAACTTCCTGGAGGCTTATGGGTTTGAGAAGGAGAGTGTTATGCTCATCCGTGATTAATTTGGGAATATTGCTGATGATTTTCCCGATAGCTTCTGTTCTGTTTATATCCGGCTCTTGATTCATCTTCTTGAAGTAGTTGAGGAACACCTATTCTATCCCTTCATGTGTTTCGATGTTTCCTCCTTGTTCATTGGTCACCCGGGAAATTTGATTAATCATTCTCCTTTGCACTGTAGATTTGTGGAATAATTTCGTGTTCTTCTCACCCTCCTTCAGCCATCTAACTCTCGATTTTTGTCTCCAGAGAGTTTCTCCTGTGACTCTCGCTCGAGGAGTTGATTCTCTAAGGACTGCTCTTTCTTGCTAAGTTCTTTCGAGAGTCCTTCAGTTATCATTCTTTGCTGAACCACTTTCAGTTCTTCATTGAGGATTTCCTTAGCCTTAAAAATGTTGCCAAAGACAAAGTGATTCCATTTTTTAATTTCCCCTTTGAGATATTTCAGCTTCCTTTGGAATGAAGCCATTTTTGTACCATCCGTAAAATTGCATTTTTCCCAGGTTGCTTTAACAAATTCGTTGAAGTCTGGGTGAGACATCCAAAAAGCCTCAAATCTAAAGGGATGTCTAATATGGCAGCCAAGACGATTCCACTGGAGGGCTATCGGCCAATGATCAGAACCAGAGGAAGGGAGAATAGAAGCTGTGAATTCTCCACCTACATGAACTGCATTGTCAGAGATTAAAAAGCGATCCAGGCGCGATGCTATTTGCATTGGACCTGTCCGTTTGTTGTTCCAGGTGTAGAGGCCATTATTAGTAGGAATATCTATAAGCCAATTTTTTTGTATGAAATTATTTAATAGAGATCTGTCCCTGTTTGTTTTGCATCGGCCTCCCTTTTTTTCCTCCACCGAAGCGATCATGTTATAGTCTCCTCCGGCTATCCATAACGGGTATTGCCTATCTGTGCTAAGATTTGTTAAAGCCTCCAGAATTTCATTCTTCTGCTGGGATTCTTGGGGAAGGTACACATTAGTGATGTGCCCATAGATGTTGGTTCCTATTATATGGAATATTGCTTGGATAAAATTTTTATTTTCATGTATGTTGGTTGTTTGAATCTTTCTTGCATCCCAAAGCACTGCAAGTCCTCTAGATGCGCCCTGAGCATCAACAACTGCTACTATCCCCCCTGCCCAGGCCTTAGCTGCTATTTTTTCCAAAACTATCGAATTACATTTTGTTTCCTGTAGAAAAAGAACTATTGGTTTTTCTTCCATTAACATGTTTTTTAAGAGTTTTCCTTTCCTTGGGCAGTTAAGCCCTATGATATTCCATGAGATCAAATTCATTGGGAAGGTTTGGGATTGATGTTGTAATACTTGGTTAGCTTGGCATATCTACCAGAATCTACCAGCACTTCTCCAATCTTGATGGTTCTTTCTAAGGTAGTTTTCCTTCCCCTTTTTTTGATGTCTTTTGTAATGAATTTGTCGTCCCATTGGCTACCAATTTCAACCCCTAGTGAATATTTTTTCTGGGCTTTATTGAGGACTTTCACTAGATTGTCCACTTGTTTGTCAGGTATTTTGTCGAAGTTCGCTGTTTTACAAGCCTGTTCTAATCCCAAGAGATCTAGCTCACCAATGTCTATTGATTCCGAATCCTCCTCCATGATTTGTGGTTCCTGAGAGTGACTATCGCCTTCCTTCTCATTTTCTATGCTGGGATTTATGCCATCTATATCCATTTCAGGAAGGCTCCAGTCTTTGGAGGCTGTCTTGGGCTGATTACCTTCTAGATCTATCTCCTTTTCTTTTTCTTTCGATTGGGATCGATCCATTTTTTCCTTTTCCTGAGTAGGCCCTCTTTTATTATGGGTTGAGTCGTCTGGATCTTGCGAATCCTGATTATCTAGTACTGCAAAGCTATTACTAGTAGATGGCTTTGATTGATTTCCTGGGGGTGTCTTTATAGTAACAGCTGGTTTTTTACTCGCTCTTCTGCGATTTGTCACTTTGGTGAAACCATCTACCGATGGGTTTTCCTGTTCAGATTGAGTCGTAGGTTTGCTATTTAATGGGCAGTCTCTGAAGAGGTGACCTAGGTCATGACATTTCCTACATCTGAAGGGAACATGTTCATAATCGATTAACTGAATACATTCCACATCTTCATGAAAGAGACTTACCGTATCTGGCAGAGGTTGTTTCAGGTCCATGTAGATGCAGATCCTTGCATATGAGGTATATCTTTGTGTCTTTGTATCTTCAGCTATTCTGACAAAGTCGCCTAGAACCTTGCCAATAGCTTTGAGGGACTCCTCTTCCCAATATTCCAATGGTAGAGAGTACAGCCGGATCCACACCGGCGCCCAACTTACGTCCTCTTTATCCGGGTTGAACTGCTCAATCCATTCTCTGAGAAATATCCCAGTAGAGTTAAAGAAATAAGGCCCTCCTTCCAAAACTCTGTTCCTATCCTCCAAACAGTTAAAAACTGCAGTGAAGAAACCCTTCGGCCCTAGATGCAGGGTTATGTGCCCCTTTGGATGCCATTTGACATTTATCCATGCTCTCAATGCTTTCTCATTTAGCCATTTTCCGATAAATTTGCCTATGAGAGCATGATCTCTCATGCATTGAATTCTGGCATTTATACGGTGACTGGGTAGTTCCACTTTTGGTCTGTGTGCAGCTATTGGCTTGCATGTGGACGAGCTGACTTTCGGTTTATCTTGCTGTGCCTGTTCAGTCTGTTGCTGCTGACTTTTGACTGTGCTTCCATCATTATGTTCCCGTTCTCTGTCGGAACCCTCAGGATTCCCTTGTTGGTTGCCGTTTTAGGGAGGCGTCCCTCCTTCCCCCGGATGGGGGTTCATTGTACCCGCCGGTCAAAACCCCCAATCTTTTGTTATCTGCGTTGTCACGATCTGATTCTGGAGTCCTCTGTTCTGCAGACTTGTCGTTGCAAGTGAGCCGCTTCTCAAAGCTCAGAGCCAAGTGCAACTAAGACCATCTCAATATTATAAGTATTATTATTATTATTACTATTAATAAGATTAGTCAAGTTTATTAATAATAAAATTGTTATTATTAAACATTTCTAAGGCTTGATTATGATAGACTAGGGATGATTTTAGTTGACTATGGCTTACAATGTTTTACTTTGGTCAACTATGGTTCACTATAATTTAATATGGTTGAGTTATGTTGACTAAGGAGGACTATGTTTGATCAAGGTTTCCTCTTGTTAAATATGGTAAACCTAGGGTTAACAAGGTTTGATTATGGTAGTCTATTTAGATAATGACTATAAGGGTTGATTTCATTTAACTATGTTGACTAATGTGCTAACTATGTTTGATGATTCTAATTAATGCATAATAGCAATAGGTGATTATATTTGACTGAAGTTGAAGAGTGTTAACTAACGAACATGGTCAAACATAGTATGACATTGTGAATCACATTGGTATTCTTGACTAAATTTTTAATGTTGCAATCTGATGTTGGATAAATTTGAGCTTAATGTATCATTATGACAATTATTGTAACATTGTGATAATTTTTGTTGCAATATCATGTTGGATAGTTTTTGTAACATTCTAATGTCAAAACATTTGTTCTTATTATTAGTAAATAATATAAATAGTTGATTATGTTTGACTAAAGTTGAAGATTGGTAACTATTAAACATAGTCAAATATAGTTGAAAATAGTCAACCACATGAGTAAATGTGGTTGAATAATCTTCTAATGTCACATTGGAAAGTTGGATAAATTGCAATGTAATGTAAGATTGTGACAATGTTTGTCACACTGCTACATTGTATAGATTTCTGTACCATTTCGACATCACATTATTATTATTATTGTTGTTGTTATTGTTATTGTTATTATTATCATCATCATTATTATTATTATTATTATTATTATTGTTAGTCAACTTCATTAATATTTATATTTTTAATTAAGCATTTCTAAATTTTTATTGTGCCTAACCAAGGATTACCTTAGTTGATTAAGGTTGAAAATGTTGGCTTTGATCAACCGTGGTTCATTATAGTTTAATATGGTTGAGTTAGATTAACTAAGGATGAACCACATTAGTTGGTTCAAAACATTGATCAAATATCAATAATGTGATTAATCCGAAAGACAATCTCATCATCAATATGGATCACAAAAGTCTAAGATCTAATAATATTGACTATTGTTAAATATGGTGAAGATAGAGTTGAACAAGTTTGATCATGTTTAACTATTTAGAAAATGCATATAAATGTTGACTTTATTTGAAAATGTCTACTAATGTGGTTGAAGAGTGTTGACTGCCTAAAATAGTCGAACATAGCCAACCACATTAGTAAACCAATGTGTTTTAAAGATATTAAAATGGAAAAATTAATAATTATATGAAATACTAATTCACTCCCCTCGTAATATTTCTAACACACTCATTTTACCTCTAATTAAAAGTCAAATTTTACCTCATTTGTGACACACTCACTCACAAGTTCGATATCGCAAGAAAGGTTTCAATCTGTAGCTAGGAAGCAAGAAGAAGAAGAATGAAAGTCATAACGAATATGGAAGGATGAAATTTATTATTCTTAGGCTCTATCTCTCTTTCTCCTGTGAGAAATTCTAGGGTTTATTTTCTAGAGGAAGAGGCGAAATTTTTATGTCCAAGCTGCTAGAGGACAAAGTTCATCATCTTGTAACTGGAAGGAAGGATACTTATCTAGACCTTGTTGACTTTAGGAGGAGTTATCTTGCTCCAGTAAGGTCTTAAGAAGATGTTGATCAAGGGTTTCCTAAGAAGTTTCAAGACCAAAGTTGTAGGGTCAAAGCTACATGTCGAGTAACAGTATCGTAGCCAGTAGGTCGACGTTGTATTGTGTAGTAGTTTGGCACAAAATCCAGGCAGGACGTGGGGAAGGGACGACTTACTACTAGGAGGAGTAATCGGTTGATGGTTTGGTCCTGTTTTTCTCATTTGAAGTAAATTGTAAGAACATAACCGTTTTCATGTTTTCCTTTTGCAGGGAATTTTCCCTGGCTAAGAGCCTAATATATGTGTCCTCTAATTTGGTTGTTTATGTTTTAATATTTTTTTATGAAATATCTAACTAAAAGAACACAAGAAAGATAATAAGTTCACAAGAACATATTATTTGTAAGGAAAATAGGATTAATAATTGGTCACTTTATATTTTCTAACAGGGACTAGATTGAATACATCTAAAGGTTGCAAGGATAAAATGAAGAAGGAGCCCTATATTTTTATCTTAATGACATGTAAAATTAATAAGTGGTAGAGAGCACCATTGTTAAGGTCATAGAATAAACTTTTTATGAGGTAATAGAGTTGCCACAGAATAAGGAGACATGGTAGTATAAGAGAATTCCAAAGCCATAAATCAAAAGAAAAATTCTTGGATCTTTGGAAGGCCATAGTGAAGAAGGGATTCAGGTTTGATAGGAAGTCACTAAAACACCGATGGGAGGGTGTAGCCTTGGTCATGAAAAGTTATATCACTTATGAAGATTTCCATGGAGTTGTGTACCTCCAAGTTGTTCAACTAATGGACCATATAATGCATGGTAGACTCTTCCACATGACATACTTTCCCCTTAAAAAATTATGGACAATGAGAGAGAAAGTAAAGAAAACTGACGGCCTAAGCCTTCTCTTTCCAGCTATAGTGTAATAAAACTAATTTTCATATGAGCCCCAAACTAGGAAGAGAGAAGATGGAATGAGGCTATTTGTGCTCTATTTAAATCACAAGTTGCAAGTCCACCTATGGGAGTTATAGAAGCTACAACTCTACCAATTGGAGAAGCAGAAGTTGTAACTCCACCATGCAATGAAAATGGTTAAATTCCTAGAATTACAACTCCTGCAATTCCTATAGTTGTATTGGAGGAGTTCATTTTTGAAATTGCCTTCACCATTAAGTACCCATCTATTCCCATTGAAAAGATGGACCCTAGAAGGTAATTATGTAGCTCCACAGAAGGATGAGGATAATGTTTTGAAAATCATCAGTAGTAAACCCCATAAAAATTATTGAGGATGATGAAGAGGAAACCTTATGTTTCAAAGAAAAGGAGAATTAGGTACACCATTATATATATATATATATATATATATATATATATATATATATATATATATATATATACCATCTATTCCCATTGAAAAGATGAACCCTAGAAGGTAATTATGTAGCTCCACAGAAGGATGAGGATAATGTTTTGAAAATCATCATTAGTAAACCCCATAAAAAATTATTGAGGATGATGAAGAGGAAACCTTATGTTCCGAAGAAAGGAGAATTAGGTACACCATATATATATATATATATATATATATATATATATATATATATATATATATATATATATATATCTCAACAAGTAAAACAAGAAATCCATAATACAACACAAGAAATAGTAGGGGGAAAATATGAGGGAGTTATAGAACGAGGAGAGACTCATGTTGTTTCACAAGGACCAATAGAGATGTTTGAAGTAGAATTCCCTGTTGACACACAAGAACCAATAGGTGAGATGGATGAATACCAATTTATTTTTCACCCTATAGAGGTGTTAACAATAAAAGAACTTGTTGCAACATAATAACCAAGAAGGGAAGCTTTGGGCGAAGGTCTTGTGGTTATTTTTTATGTTCATTCAGAAGAGGAGGAAGAGACAAAGGTCATTATTCCTCAGGGCATTCATGTAACTATGTCTACTGTATACAAAAACAGGTTATTATTGGAAGCTTGGTCAAACCCCTAAGACATTTAAAGAAAACCAATCAATTCGTTTGACCTATCAAGGTGGAAAAATGACCGCATTCGAAGTTGTACTGACACTAGTATGGGCAGGTCTGAGAGTGAAAGCATTAAAGAGATTCGATGAGTGGTGACTCAAGGTAGGTTCCGATCCCGAAAAAGGCTAGACATGGTAGAGGTAGATGTCCAATATATTATATCTTCTTGATCCAGTATGGGGTTTCTTTAGAAGGATGTAATGGCACTTAGGTGTTGAAATCCATCATAAGTTAGATTGAAATAAAGATGTGGGGTGGTACCCCTAGTGGAATAATGTCCAAAATTGTATTCTTTATGAAAGCATACTTATTTAAGAGAATGGAGCTTTAAGCAATTGCATAGTGTGGTAAGTTTGGATATGTCATATTCTAAAAGGTTAGACATGCCTACGACATCTTAGATGAATGCACGAGAGAAAGGTTGAACAACTCAAATGTGGACCACACTAGAGGTGTGTGCCTATAGGAACTAATCTAGGAATTTGGAGCTTTGGTTCATTGAAACTTCATGGGAGATACAAATATCTGAAGAGGTAACCAGAATGTCAGATTTTGTCATTTCACATTATGAAATGGACTTTTAGGTTTGTAAGGCTCGGTGGCATGGTGGATGCTACATGGATGTAGCCACTATGATGTGCCATCCTCATATGATGTAGAATCCATCAAGGAGAGGTGTGGTTTCCATGAGGATTCAATGTGGTAGGTCCATAACTATGTGGTAGATATTGAAATACTAACTTTAAATGGGCATGTATTTGACCTGAGTAGTGGATTAGAGTAAAATTTATATCACCAGAATTATTGATGAACTGAAAGGGATTATAATTTCCATGTGTCACATATTTTCTAAATGAAATCAACATAGTTTTCCCTCTTATGGTGTATGAGCTAGCTGACCACGATATAGAAACTCTGAAGCTCCTAAGAATGAAATGTGTGAAGGAAGGAAGGAAGATATAATGAAATATGAAACAATGGTAAATACAGTCAACATCGAAAAGAAAAAGAAGATTTGACTATGATATCTCCCAGAAGAATATGACTACTTTGATGAAAGTCTAAAAAATATGGAAACCCTTGACAATTCATATCATTGGAGAGGTGTCAAAGTGTATGCATGATGTTGATACCTTAAGAAATATTTCATGGCGAAAAACCTTCACAAAGGTAATTATGATTTAAGTGTTCATTACTTATTTATGAACTAGTATCTTGATGAGCTTATGTGGGACTACCAAAGGGAAGAACTACTGAAATATTCCTAGATAACCACATTGAAAGATGAAATAATTTCCTAGAAAAGAATGCACGATGAAGGTAGCATACCATGAAGCAATACTAGATGTAGACCAATAGTTCACTTTATAATAAGAAGGATGGTTAACTAACTAAGTCATGGATGAAAGTGATAGATGGTATGTGCCCTATGTAGAAGTCCCAAAAGCAAGAAGACTCCTTGAACAAAGCAAAATACATGACATCTTAGTAAGGAGTTCTTCTTGTAGCTAAGCAAGTTTTTTAGGTCCCTAATTTGGAGGGAGAGATAGATACAATATTCTTGTATTCACTCGAGAAGACATAATAGAGAATTAGGTAATCATTTAGCATCTGATACCCTTTGATGATGTGATAGGACATCTAAAATAAGAGGAGTCATGGAAGACTTATATTATTTGTGGGTCCAGTAACCCAATATAAGAATAATCGTCATGGAATAGACCCTGAGAACCCAAGTGGGCTATATTATGAGAGAGACAATGATGATAAGAGAGTCTATAAATAATTAGGTCTCACTAATTTTGTGCTCAGATCTTGTGGAGAGATAGAGTTGTTTGTCAAGGCCTTGCTATGTGAAAATGGTAGTTTATATGATGCTAAACAAATTTGTTACCAATATGATTCTTCTAATGAGAAATTATCCGTGTTAAGAATGGCCAAGTACCATTATGAATACCTCCCTAGTTGAGAGGGAGTGTTTTTAATTGTAACCACGTTCAATATTCATAATGACATGTAATCATAATTTTATGTAAGAGATGTAGAGAAGAAAAATAAAATTATTGTAATTATTGCATCATGGGTTGTATGAAAAGGATATTTTATTTTTAGTATGGGCTCCCATTGAGAGCCCTTAGGAATTTTATCATCTAGTCATAAAAGTATAAAGAGTCATCGTCATCTAATGAAGTCATGTTACACATTGTAAAGAGTCAAACTTGTCTATGTAAATTCATCCTTGAAGACCTTGACACAAGCCCTCATGAATTCAACCTACAATGAAGGAAGAACCAAGAAGATGATGTCGCCCTCTCTCCAAAGAAATGTTGGCATATTCCTAAGATAATGTTGGCGAAAAAGAGATGGGAAAATGTGTATATATACAAGTACTCGACCTCACTTGGAAATATATCATCCACTCATGCAATTCTACAAGGAAGTGCGACAACGTATGACAAGGAGTCTTTATCTTAGCAAGAAAAGAAGAAACAGAAGTGAAGTTAATTGGGGAACGATTTTGGGTATTACATCCTTCCATGTGTGAAGGAGGAAGATACAAAGGCACCAAAAGTAGATAGAATATTTTGGAGTTGCATCAATGTAATCATAAGTTGAGAAGCGAACCTCACTAGAAAGGGCGAAGAAGAAGTACATTAGGTATCTCTCCTGAGACCTCAAGGAGACCTAGCTTCTCAACGAAACCAAGAAGAAGGAGACAATGTTTCTCAAGGAAGTCGAGAAGAGAAAGAGGAAGAAGAAATGTAAGAAATAGGTCAGTGACTTGGTCTTGGGAGGACACTATTTAAAGGGTCACTGTCATGGTATTGTTGTCCATCAATTGAACACCTATAAGAAGAGTTTTTCTGGTTTTCCTCTCATATAGTGAGAGTTTTTGGCCCTCACCAAAAAGCCTATATATTCGGTCTCTTGTCTCTTTGTTTTTTCATGATATGGAAAATATCTCGATGAAAAGAGCATAATGATAATTACACGAAAATAGAAGATTGTAATTAAGATCCAAAATAATATCACGAGAATTTATCATAAGAAAATTAATCACTTAACCATTGATGCCCTTGATTTCTCAACATATATAAATTATGATTTTTCCCTGCACTCAACTAGGAAATTTGAATTCCATGCATGACTAGGTTTATTTTTAGTAAATTGAGAGATCAGTGAGATAAAAATTGTCATAACTACTTAACTAAAGTCCTAGTGAATATAATAATGACTAGAACTCAAATAACTGAGTCTAGCTAATAATAACTCGACTAATTTACTAAATTTTAGCAATCAACCCATGCACAACTCTACTTCTACATTACAAACTTGTACTTATTTAGCTAACAGACAAAACCATGTCACTCTAGCTAACTACAATTCAAGTTATCATTGTTATAGATCTCATCTAAAAGTTTAAGATAATAGAAATATACCCAAAGATAACAAGATCTATATATATAAATGCTTCACTTTATTAATCAAACCTTAAGGCAGGGCAACACAATAGATTCACTCCTTAAGGAAGGAGAACACTCCACAAGCCATATGCTTGTTCATACAATAATCCTTGACATCTCTCAATGGGGAGTCCCTAGCCTCTATATAGGCCTCATACATACAATAACATGGGTCATTACCATGGCTCCCTCAATACCATCTATCTAATACCATGGGCTTTTTACATTATTGCTAACTACTTGTGGTCCCTTACATGATACGTGTTAACCACTTTATTTATTGCTATGGCCCATTCCATTATTACATTATTCCCTTGGGTACCCTCTATAAGCCATACTGTCCCCCCTAGGTATACTACATTCCACCCCACGTAAACATGTTTCATCCCCAAAACATAAGAAGAACAAAAATAATAAGATCTACTGAAAAGAGTAGTCCACTGGTACCATGCATGTGCATCTAGCCATCCTAGAGAAAGGTGAACCCTCGATCTAGCTGGTGCCTCGCTCGCTTGAGATGGAACTTGACCCTAGCGACTCTTTTGTGTTGATTTGTAACAGGTGGATTATTGCCCCTCTCTATCTTTCATGCGGGGGTTGTTGTCGTTGTGGCTAATGCATTGCCATCTTGTTGCTTGTTTTCTTGTGGGGTGATGTGGGTGGTGATATGCTGAAGTGTTAACCAACGGTGTATCTTTCTTTAATTCACCACCTAATTGAGGCTGATTGGTATCCGGTACATGTTGTGGTGCCTGCTGTCATTTCTTATCTTCCAATATCACTTCAACCATTGAATCCTCATCTGATGTATCAATACTTGTAACATTTTATGCTTCAAGCTCCTTAGACACTACATGTTTTTCTGGTACCTGGTTTGATGTTTTTGTTTGATTTTCAACCATCAAAGGCTCATCATCTGGTGTGTTAGTGTCATTAGAGCTTTGTGCTTCTTCCTCCATAGTCTCTGCTTGGGCCTTAATGGAAATATCCTACAATGTAATTTTCTTCTTTTTATATCGGAGCTTCAGGAATTTCTTCTACACATTAATATTGATAGTACCCACATATTCCATCCAATGATATCCCAAAACAACATCGATATTATCCATATCTCAAGTATAAAAATCACAATACAACACACACTTATCCATAGAAAGCTTAAAATCTTTATAAATTGAACATTCTCATTATCAGCCTGTGCGTTCTCAATGTCTTTTGCTGGAACTTGCAATTTTTTTACCAAATTGACATTGATAAAATTATGCTTGCAAGTAGGATTTAAACACAATGATCTTCTCCTCCTGAATCAATCCATGGACCTACAATAAGGAGATACCAGCAGAAAATAACCCTTTAGGTTTCTTTTTTTCCTTCTTTCTTGTAAAAATAAAATCTTTGCTAGGTTGTGTGCCTGTCTATCTGAGCTTAGTAAGAGGACCCAAAAAATTAGATTTATGATCAAAGTGGTCACAAATGGATTTTGTGAACATTTGCCAAGTAATTGTCCTTAGATAGAATTTAGAATGTGACTACCACCATTTCCGACTTTCTTGGTCGAAGTAAAGGTCTCCCACACGTAGTTTAGTTTCATCATCTATGATGTGATTCAGAGAGAAATATTGTTCCATTTATGCTACCCATATTTCTGGATCAGAGCCATCAAATTTTTACATCTTCATCAAATTCTGATCTAGGCACTAGAATTTCATATTCGCGCTTCATTTGCCCCACCATCACAAAAGTTTCTAAAAAAGGAGTTGATTTTAAATCAACAAGATCTCCCTTATCCGAACTATGATTCGACTGATTTTTTTTATTGGGTCTTTTTTTGCAAGGAAATAGATCTATAGTTAGGTTATGTAAATGTTGCCTTAAAATGTACAGATCTGATCTACAAACTCGTCGCCCCGAAAAAATATCTTCAACACAACTCATTTTTAAATCAGTGATATCTCCCTCATCCGAATGTTGATTCGGCCAATATTTTTTTTTAAATTGGGTATTTTTTGCCAAAAACCTAGATATGCAGCTAGATTCTGTAGATTTTTCACCAGAACATATAGAACTGATCTACAATCTCACCACCCCGAAAAATGTCTGCAACATATCTGACTTTTAAATCAACTATATCTTCCTCATCTGGACTTTGATTCCATTGATTTCTTTTAAATTGGGTATCTTTTTGCAAAGAACTAATACTTGCAATTAGATTTTGTAAATGTCACCCAAAAATATACAAATTTGAACTGCAAACTCATCACCCCGAAAAATGTCTACAACACAACCGATTTTTAAATCAACGATATCTCCCTCATCTGGACTCTGATTCGGCCTTTTTTTTTTCAAATTGGGTATTTTTTGCAAATAAACGAAATCTGTAATGAGATTCTATAAATTTTTGACCAGAACGTATATATCTGATCTGCAAACTCGCTGCCCCAAAAAATTCCTGTAAAAAATAAAATAAAAATCTTTGTGTTTCCCAAGAAAGTGCTCTGATACCACTTCTTATAGATCTGATCTAAAAGTATAAGATAATAGAAATATACCCAAAAATAACAAGATCTGAATATAGAAATGCTTCACTTTATTAATCAAACCCTTAAGGTAGGGCAACACCATACATTCACTCCTTTAGGAAGGAGAACATTGCACAAGCCATATGCTCGTTCATACAATAATCTTTGACATCTTTCAATGGGGAGTCTCTAGCCTCTATATAGACCTCATACATACAATAACATGGGTCATGACCATGGTTCCCTCAATACCATCTGTCTAATACCATGGGCTTATTACATTATTTCTAACTACTTGTGGTCCCTTACATGATACAGATTAACCACTTTATTTATTACTATGGCCCATTCCATTATTACAGTATTCCCTTGGGTACCTCCCTCTATACCGCATACTATCCCCCCTAGGTATACTACAATCCTTGTGATGTGGAAAATCGAATTTCCTCATTTGACTAAGGCACAAGTCAAATGAAGTCTTTTCTTGCTACAATTATAACAATCCCTCTTAGCAAGAAACACGTTCTACACCACCCAAATCCTACTCCTATAGGAATGTACTGTAATAAAACTCCCTCTCACTATTTTTGTTTCTATTGCAATGACTACAACTGAGAATTATCCAAAATATTTAACCAACTACGTCTATGAGTTGTAATTGCATCTTGAGTCTCTAACCCCTACTAGCATTCAATTGTTACTCAAGATCTGACTGCATCCTCTGACACTGACCCTTTTACTATTAAATATTGTGGGCCCCTATAGCAAGGGTATTTATACATTAGAAGAATATACTACAACTATTGCTTCTCTCCTATAGACCGAGCCCAAATATTTGCAACTTTGGGACTAAGGTTCTACAAAGCCCCACCTCACTCTTGGAGATATAGTTTCATGCATGGCAACATCTACCTCTAACATGTAGATATTTTTAACTCAAACACCAATTTTTTATTTTTTTTCTAGTAGAAACATGCTTCAAAAAAGCTTTCCCTTTACCAAAAAACACATCATATCCATGGTATTCAAGTGCATCTACAAAAAATAGATGTTTCTTCAGACTAGGCACATACATTAGATCCTTCAAGTGAATACAGGAGCTTGATTCCCTCTTAAAGGTGACAATGAAAATCGCTTATGTACTTTATCTTCCATCATCTCGAAGCTCTATGGGTAATTGTAGGTCCTTCTCCTCTAGGTTTTTAAAGAACTCCTTATTTATTGTCATATGATATGAAGCACCAGAGTCTAGGTACCACTCACTCCCTCTTAATGTGCTTGTCATGTAAGAAATGTAGATGAAATCCAACTCTAATTGTGATGTGAGAGCATCTCCTCCTATCATTGTTGGTGGTTCCTTACTAGATTTCTTATGTGGACTCTTGGTTGCATAGTGTCCATACTCATGGAAATGAAAGAATTTAATTTTATTGAGGTATTTCTTCTTCAATAGCAGAAAATGATAAAATTAATCACTAGGTGACAGAAAATGTTACTCACCAAAATTATTTCAATTGAAGTACTACTAAATTTGAGGAATTTTAAGTCACCGCACTAAAAATGACTAGCTTACATGACTAATTTAGTCTAGGGATAAAATATATGACTAGATAATAAGTGACTAAACTAAAAGAGACTAACTTAAATCACTAATTTAATCTACAATTAAAATATGTGGCTAGATAATAAGTGACAAAATTAATAATTCTTACCATAAATGACTATTATAGTCCAAGAATAAAAATATGACCAAATAACAATACAACAAGTATAGGAATTAGTAATTTATGTTAGTAATTTTTAATTGTGTACCACTCCATAAATGGAAAATTGTAATGTTGATACCAAAGTGTTACATTTCACTACAACAGTCTTTGAATCCATCTGTAGTGTTAGAATTTAGAGACAAAGGGGACTCTAAATCTATTTAGATTGTTAAAATTTTGAATACCCTTTTGTGTCTAAAGTTTAGCAGTGCACATGGATGCATCTACAATTAACATAGTTGCATGTATCATATATCTACTTTACACTAATGTCTTCATTATAATTTTACTAAAGGTAATATTTATATAGTCAAATTAATATTTATATTTATATTTATTTGGCCATAAAATTTAATTTTTAAATTTCATTGATTTATGTTAAAAGTGTGAGTTCATTTAAATCTAGTATTATATCATCATATTTAAATTTGAGAAATACTAAATAGATAAACTATATATATATATATATATATATATATATATATATATATATATATATATATATATATATATATATATATATAGAGAGAGAGAGAGAGAGAGAGAGAGAGAGAGAGAGAGAGAGAGAGAGAGAGAGAGAGATATGAACCTTAATTTATTTTTAATGGTCTATAAAGTTTTATTAATTTTTGGATATGAATCTTCTTTAATTTTTAATGGTATTATGAACTTTTGTTATTATTTACATATGAATTTTATTTAAATTTTTTATGATATATAAACCATTATTAATGATAAATAATTTTTAATAGTGGATATATAAACTAATGATCAAATAAAACTCATTTCAATAAAATTAAATTATAACGGTTTAATTGCTTTTAATAATGGACGTTGTTTTTAATAATTGATACATGATAATTGTTTTTAATTTTTCATACATAAGGTAATGTTCATTTCATGAAAACTGGAAACATGCCATGAAAGCCAAAAGCTAGGTATGAAAACTGGCTATGAAACCAAAAAGTTGGGTGTGAAACTAGATATGAAAGCCCTTGAATGAAAACCAAATATTTTTATCCACGAAAACTGGTTATTCTTACCTCGTGAAAACTTGTTAAGAACCTTGTTTATATGAAAAATGGTTATTCTTACTGCGAAGATGTCCACTCTAGATTTACCTTGTTTCTAAACTTACCATGAAAACTAGATGCTTTGTCCAAGACGATGGCTCTTCGCACCAAATTTTTTCTGTTGACTGGTGTGTTTTGGTATATTTTGAGAGATTCGAGAGAAATTGGTTATGTGGTAAAAGATGTTTAGGGCTTGCAATAGATTCTATATAATTACAACTTTTTTCATGGATAGAAGAGAGCTGGATAGAACTTGGAGGTTTTTGAAGAGGTAGGGAACAACTAATTTCCAACTAAAGTCTACAATTTTGGAGCTGCAATCATAGGTTAGTTGGGTTTATAGGTTTATATTTTCCTATGTTCATGCTTTTTTACTGCTTTTCCCTGTGTTCATTCTACGATGTTCATTCTATAGATTCAATTTTGCCTTATGCACTAAGCTACAACTCAAACACATTTTCGTGGTTGCAAAATT
This sequence comes from Pinus tabuliformis, assembly GCA_031772625.1. Lineage (NCBI taxonomy): Eukaryota > Viridiplantae > Streptophyta > Pinopsida > Pinales > Pinaceae > Pinus > Pinus tabuliformis. The sequence goes on from CM062814.1 coordinate 410,721,318, forward strand.
TTAAACTGTTGCCATTTCCCGCTTTCATTTTTTTTTTAACCTTCTTGGTTACTTAACCTTTCCATATTTTAGCAATAAAGCTTTGATTCTTTAGATTTGTGACTTCAATGGTTTTTTTTAGGTCCCTATACTACCAGTGTAACCCCTTATTGTTATTAGTGCAACCCCCTTATTATATTGTTGTGCCGATGTAGTCCCTCTATTGTTATTACTGTGTCCCATAGAAGCCCACAATTTTTATTGTTGTTCCCTAACATTATTATTATTATTTCGGCTCTGATAATATTATGACCCCTTAGCCTCCTACATATAGAGAGCAGGTCTTGTGATTTGTATCATCGAAGAATTTTTAATTTGTGTAATGTACAAGAGGTTTCCCCCTCGAAGAGTCTAATATTTAACTTATTTATCTATCTTTTCTATATTTTTGTGACATGGTTTTATAACAATTGTTATGAGAGCTTTGGATTCTAGGGTTTCGATGGTCCTAACAAGTCATCATGACATTTTCTCTATAATTTTTTCACTACAAAGTTTCAGACGCTAAAAAATATAAACCCATTTTGATTTGAAATCGTTCTGAGCCTTGGGTACGAATTTCAGATCTTGTCTTGCAATATATTCAGAGATATGATCTGAGAAAGTTAGGGTTTTTGCAAGCTCCAAAATTCCATCTCAAACATGTCACCATGGAATTTTCACTATAATTTGTTTCTACGAAGGTTCAAAATCTAAAATTAAAACCCATTTGAGCCTAAATCTTAGTGAATCTCAAGCTTGAATTTCAGATCTTGTTTCACTATATCTTAAAAGATATGGTCCAAGACATTTAGGGTTTTTTGAAGCTTCCAAAATACATCCCAAATAGTTGACCTTGGGAAAATCGTCATAACTTTCTTTCTATGCATGAGATTGAAATTTCATCAGAATCTACTGGAAGAGGATGGACTGCAATTATCTGTGTATCATTTTCATGTCTGAAGGTCGAAACAGTGACATGTGGAACTTTATATAATTTATCTCTACTAAAAGAATATGTAATTAGGTCATCTTGGGAGATTGGGCATAAATATTTCTTGGAGAATCCAATTTCTATCAGACATGTGGCATTGGAAGGAGGACATAGAGGGATAATGTAGGTCACAATTCTAGACCTAGGAGATCCGAAACATCTGAGATACAATAGATTTAAGATCGATATCCTAAAAGCAAGCAAAATAATGACTCGAATCAAGAAAATAGAAACACCAAGTAATCAAAATTAGATGGATGATTTGAAGAATGTGATCGAAGCGTAGACAAATAGTTTTATCTGTGCCATGGAAGCTAATATCAATGGTATGGAAGCATATTGGAAGAAAGGCATGTAATATTTGAGGAAGGACATGGAAGGTTTGAAGGAATGTGGGACAAAGTTGGTACATGAAATGCCTCCTAATGACAAAAAGCTAGTAGAGGAAACTCATGATGAGAAGAAAATAAATGTTGATCATGATTTCATAGAATATTAGATTATATTGAAGACCCTTAATATGCCAAATATCTATATGAGGAAGTTTGATCGCAATGATCCCATAACATGGATACTACAGATGGAGAAATATTTTGATCTACATCATGTGCAACTATTATAAATGGTACATGTTGCATATTTATATTTAGAATCAAATCAATTTTTATGGTATAAAGGGTTTTTTTCTCATAAACCACTTTTCACTTGGTAAATTTTCATAAAGGAAGTGATAACAAATTATGAGGATAAAAGGAGAAACGCCTTCTTTATCCAATTGATAAATATCAAACAAAAGGGTTCAATGGTAAGGCACGTTGACGACTTAGAAAAATTGAATATAAGGGTAAATGATATTCCAGAGAAGCATAGGATTGAAGTATTCATATTGATTTTAAAAGATAACATCCGACATGAGGTTTTCCGTTGGGAGCCTGATTCATTGGAGAAGGCATATAGCTTGGCAAGAAAAATTGAAAGAAAAAGTATGGAAACAAGGAAGCCTACCACTCATAACTATAAAGTTGGAATTGTTGTTAGTCCTAGCCTTTCATCACCTACAAGGTTGACACCAAAACAATTGGAAGAAAAAAGATAAAAAGGGCTTTATTACAATTGTGATAGAAAATACACTATAGGTCATAAGAGTGTTGAGAAGAAATTAATTTACATAGATCGGGAACAAGAGTAAGAAAATGAACAAGAAACATCAAAAGAAGTTTTGATGTAGGTGACTCGGTATTTCTACAACTACACCATACAAAGAAATGTCCTTCAAGCAAGATAATAAGGAGAATAAATTATCACCAATGTATTATGGTCCGTACAAGGTGTTACAAAAGATTGGTACTATGGCATACAAATTGGAGCTTCCTACATCTTCCCGAGTGCACCCAGTTTTTCATGTTTCATGCTTAAAGAAGGTTATAGGTGAGAAGATCCCAGTTCAAACAATATTTCCAAAACTTCACAATGAAAGAAAAATCAAATTGGAATCAGAAGCAGTCACAAAAACAAGAAATCGACAGCTATGAAATCGATCAATTTTAGGGTATGTGATCAAGTGGAAGAACTTACCTGCTGAATATTCCACATGGGAGGATGAGAATTTTATACAGAGGCATCCAAAACTACTCAAGCATTGAGGACAACACTTTTTGAATGAGAGGGGAATGTTAAATCCCTATACTACTAGTGTAACCCTTTATTGTTATTATTGCAACCCCCTTATTATATTGTTGTGCCCATGTAGTCCCCATATTGTTATTATTGTGCCCCATAGAAGTCCACAATTTTTATCATTGTGCTCCTACATTATTATTGTTATGTCGGCTCTGATTATATTATGACCCCTTAGACTGCTATATGTAGAAAGGAGTTCTTTTCATTTTTATCATCCAAGAATGGTTCATTTGTGTAATGGAGGTTTCCCCCTCATAGAGGCTAATTTTTAAGTCATTTATCTATCTTTTATATCTTTTGGTGACTTGGTTTCATAACAGGTTTTGAGGGGTATCCATTCTTCCGCAACCTCTCACTACCATATCTAAGTTTTAACATAGGAAACTAGGCTTGTAAATATCCTATGATAGCGGAATAGTTACCCTGAACAGGTGTGCTTAGCTAAGAGTTTCTACTAATAATTTGATTAACCGAGCAACATTTAGAATATGGTTCTCTCCCATCCATCTAAAAAACTATTTCGCAGTAATGGAGTTCAATAAAATTAGTCATGGCGGGGTGGTTGTATACAAGCCTGCCCACATCTCCCAACTCATTAACACTTGGTCCCACAAAAATCTATTAGACAAAAGCCAAAATACTAGTGTACCACACTAGAACTAACGACATCCTCGAAATATGTTTTTTTTGGTCTCTTAACTTCGTATGCAGTTCAAAGGGTTTAGGTTTCTCCTTAGGCTTAGTTTGTTGTATTAACCTTGTATGTCCAGTGTTTATTTAATACATTTTATTGTTCTCCTATGGAATCTGATTTAATATACTTTATTGGTTTTCAATAGAATCTGTTCGCCCTAAATTGAATTGAATTGAATATGAATACATGAATGTCATTGAATATAAGGACATGTTATGTGAAAATGTAAGTTATGATAAATGTATTATATTTCAACAACTGAATATAAGGACATGAATGGAATTGAATATAAAGAAATGAATATGGGAATGACAAATTTTTGTTTATGTCTTTATCATTCAATCAATAACTCAATTCATGGTGGTCATTCAAAAGTACACAATTATATGGAAGCAATCTTGAAGAACTTATTAAATAGAAGGGAGAATTACAACCTAGTTGCCTACTCCAGCATCATCCTCCTAGAATAAATCCCTCTTCACCTCATGAAAATGCAAGATCACACCAAAAATACAATGCTCCTTCTCAAATACAAACTATCAACACTTACTTAGAATTCACAATATTCCAGCCCCTAGATCTCTTAGATAAGGGATCCATTTATAGATGTGTGCAAGGGTGTGAGTCATCTCTAGGGCTTCGATTAGTGTCATTCCACTTGTTGCATTTGGTTCCACTTGGAGATTTCTTGGATATCTTACTCATCCCTGGGAAAATTCAAAGAGTCAAGTGTCATAGGAGAAGCTTCTAGAAGATCCCATGAGCATCCACTTTGCAAACTATCTCAGACATTTGTCCATCCTCGTCCATCACACCCTATAGAAGGCCTAATCAGTATGCACACCTGGCTAGTCTAGAAGTCAGTATGCATCGCACCCTAACAATGGAGTAGTTAGTATGGTCCACTTTAGGCCAATTTTGGATGGTTTCTTAGGTGGAACTTTTGGCGAATGATGTAATCAGATGACCATGTTCTTCTAGGGTATGAAACAACACTTTTAGGGGTTGAAGAGCCCTAGTTTATCGACATATAAGATTGGGGTTGAAGTGCCCAAATATGTCTATACCAGTTGCCCCCTAAAACATGAAGTCGTAAATCTTAATGTCGGGTGAAATGCTTTATCATGAGGACCTGAGGTTTCAAATTGGAAGGTGAACTATATAAGATACAACAAAATACATCATCATAATATAATTATCATGATCGAGCTGAGGCATACATTCCCATGCTTAACTTTATAAATTCATTTCATGTACATAGAACAGATAGTTGTCTATAGTTGCAGACTGGTGATTCTTCAAATGTAGAGTCATCATCCTTAGCTCGGAAGACCACATGTGCATCTTTTGTGTACATTTGATGTCTTCATATCCCTGAATATATTGCGCCATGGATGGATGAAACTAGATACAGGGTCTTCAAACTCGTTCAATCTTCACCCGATGTACAAGTCGATATGTGTGAAGAGATGTTCTAAAGTCGAACACAGAAAGACATCGACTGATTACCAGCCCATAATTTGAGCTATTAACAAGCACGAGAGGAATCGCCAATAATAATGATCACCCTCAAGGTACTATAGTATAATTCATGTGGTGTGAATATACGATCTGATGTTGAACACCACGCAAAATCTTTCGGTCGAAGGCCATTAATGTCAACCTGTCACTGGAAATGAGAAACTTTCCATTGAGGTATGCAAGCTTCAAAGCACTGAAAGGGGTGTTTCTAAGTCAACTTCTTAGATAATGAGCTGATGTCAACAAGAAGTGACCCATCATAGGAGGGCCTTAATGTATCCCACATCTATGACAAGAAATGAAGCAAACGATTTCTGGGGGTGAAAATGATCTAACAACACAAGGTTCAGGAATGGCGGTCATGAAAAATAAAGGTTGAAGGTATTGTAGTGGATGAGGAATCAACTGGGTTTATGGTTTCTTAACTGAATGACTTCTCTTGATAATGTCGGCGACACTGAGATGGATTGGTAGCGTTAACCCCAAAAGATGGATGGTGTGAAAGACCAATGGTGATAACCGATGAACGGAATAACCCAACCCGACTCAGTAATGGTGATGGAGTGAAAGTGTCATGTTTAAGAGCGACCCGCTACCATAAAGTTTTCAAGTTTTTTCCCTTTTTCCCTAGTCATTGCTGACCAGTACCTCTATTTTTTTCAATATTGAGGAGGATAACATATGCTTTTTCTATAATTTTACCTTCGAGCAAACCTGTTTCTATGTTTTAACGAGTCTAGCGACAGTGAAACTCGTTCTTGTCTAGGTGGAAAAGTTTGTTGCTATTGTTTTAATGAGTTTAATGACAAGGATAACTTGGTCATTTTAATGTTTAGAGAGTTTGGAAAGGGATGAAAAGGAAACTCCAGTAGTTATTTTTGTATCATAATCCCTTAAGTTCGAAAATGTATAAAATAATACAAAAGGGATGACCTTTCTGATCACTTTAACATGCCGAAAAAGACAACCACTCAAACTTTTTCATGAGACGATCCCTTGGGGCCGAAAAATATTAAAATGTACAGGAGGGATGGCACTTCCAATCACTTTAACGAGCTAGAAAGGCCAATTTCTCGAAAATATTTTCATATTTAACGAGTTTGAGAAGAGTTTAAAGGAGACTCGTTTTTTAGGAATGAGTGGTGTCTATGGTAGCAACTAGTTCCGGGTAAGCTTGGAACTTCTGAAAACATGGTCGTTTCTGGAAAGAGGTTGGCTAATAGGACCACTCATTGCAAATGTTCCTCAAAAAATGGTAAACAACCAAGTGGAAGCATATGATCGGCAAAAGAATGAAAGTTATGAGAGATACACAACCAAGTCTCAGAAGGCTGATAGCATGGCAATCGCAAAGGTTAATTACTCCGGGTGGGTTCATTTTTAAATGAGCTTGAACCATGGGGGAACTATGCTCCTTGTCAATTCCACTTTTACACAAGCTTTAAATGACAAAATTATGCTTGAATTGGTGGTCAAGGATGTTCAATTCACTGTTTAGCACATCATATTATTTTTTTAGTCGTTCAACCTACTCAATCACTCCATCAAATTGATTTGAAATACATATATATGTATGAAAAATGAACTAAAACTAACATTTTACTCAAAGTACATGAATAGTAAACATAAAGTAGTTTTACCTTTCAATTCAATCATTTTATTTCAAATTTGGGATTTTGGAGCTCTGGAGTGGTTTTCCCCCTCAAATTTCACCAGATAGTTTCAGGAGATCTGGTGGACTATTCTCTGTGCCGTTAGGACAAGGTAGGAGCTAACCCTGACCTCTTCATTTCCATTCCATCTTTCCTTGATTCTGAACAAGTTTTTTCACATTTCTGGGCCCTTCGGGTTTGAAGATCTTGTTGCCCAATCATAGCACCTAGCCAGTATCGAAAGATGTGATTCATACTGAGCTGCCAACTAGCCAGTCAATATGCATCCCACCTTGCTAAAAGGCAGGGTGTGATGGGCACAGAAGAGCATCTTTACATAGTGATTTTTCATCATATTTTTTCCCGTTCTTGCTTAAATCTACATCCTAACTCATCCTTTGTTTACATTTCAGATTTTTTTTGGATCAAGATGGTTGTCACATGGTGTGAACAAAAACATGAGGAAGAGGACATGATTTCTTTACACGACTAGGGCACAGTTGCTGCATTGAGGAATTGTGGCTTGCTGAAGTTCTTCCACATATCCAACATGAGGCAATGGATCAGCTTGTTACAATATTTTCTGGATGCTTGGGATCCGATTGACCAGGTGTTCTAGATTAGAGGTAAATCTATTTCATTGACAGTTGAGGACATTTATTTTCTGATGGGGTTGTTTAGGCGTGGTGCCCCTCTTTCACTATCAAGATTCACTCGTGGAGGTGAATCTGTGAAACACTATATTCGTCAGTTCTGCAGAGATGTATCTCAGCCCAGTAGAGATGGAAAGATCAATATCTGAGATGTCACTGGTCAACCTTTGAGGACCATTTTATTTACTCGTGCTAGATTGGCTGGTTGGTAGCGCATCCTTTCATTTCGCCAACAGATCTTACATGCAGTATGCCATGGAATGCCTGGAACAAAAGGTGTTCAACTAGTAAGAGACGGTAATTCATGTCATAAAAGAACAACTCTCCAAAGTAAAGAATGGAAGAACCAAGAATTTTGGTTGTGGTTCCATATTGAGTGGTTTTCCTTTGGAGAGGATTCCATTGATGCAGCCCCATAACATTTCACTGGGATTTCCAGCGCTGAGGGAACCACAGATGTAGAGATGGGTTGACCTTATGGTTAGACATGCCTGTCAGTCACAGATTTCCTTCTCTGATGCCCTTTTTGAGTGGTTAGACTATCAGGAGATGGTATTTCTAGAGTATCCATACGTCAGGATGGATTTCTGAGCCAACTCAGATTTGGCGTTACCAGTGATGAGCCCCCAAAATGGGTAATTGTATGGGCTTATTTAGCCCCCTAATTTGACCTAATCCACCATTCTCATTATTCTATTGCACTTTTTTTATTATATTTATGCTAATAGAGTGAATTGGGTTAGTCATTATGCCAAAAGGTCTAATGTGTGCTTTATGCAGATTTTTGGTCAATTTTGAGACAAAATCAAAGTTTTAAATGAGCAATTCGTAGAAAATTCATGGAACAAAAAGGGAGAGGATTTGTATGAAGGTGTCCCCTTCATTTATGAGCCCTTACCTCGAATTCTCCATCAAAAACTCAAAGCACAAGGGGTAGCCAAGCAAGTCAAGTAAGACTGCTGTTAACTGCAAGTTTTGGCAGCCGAGTCCCTAAAGTTTAGGAGGACTGTTGGGGTCCTCAATTTGTATAAACAAGACGGCTTAGGGCCTTGTTTGGGTTAGTCAGATTTTATTTAGATTGTAGTTAGATTTTAGTCAGTAGGTTAGCACTTTAGTGCAGCTCAGTATCAGCACATTTTCAAGCTTTTTCTTGTAGACAGTTTTTGGGATGTAACTATTATTTTTTTATCAATAAAGATGAATCGAGCTTTGCACTAGCTCTAATATTTCTTAGGAGGCTGTAGCTCTTGGGTTTAGGCAAAACCCAAGTGGTAGTACCTCCTTTGTGTACTTTTGTGTGTCTTTGTTGCATTCATAGAATAATTTGTGTTACCTAGATTAAGATCTTGCTTTGCTACTTAGGTTGTTTTTTATTATTGAAATAAATTTTCATGCTTTAGGTTGATTTGATAGATTGGTAAAGGAAAAGACCTTCAAAAAGGCCACCAAGAAATCCTTGATCTCATCTCTACCTCCTTGGGACCATGAGCTGAGACAAAGGCATACTTGCTGCCACAAAAACATTGTTTTGCCTTTCAATGTAATTGCTAGTGTTAGATTTTTTAGTTGGAAAAGTTGATATGAGTTGTGCTTGCATATTGAAATATGTTCTTTCTTGGTTTTCGTAGTTTTTTTACATGATTTTTTTCCAATAAACTTTTGTCCATCATGATTTCTGGTATTTAGGTCAAATTAGGTCCAAATAGCTAGATCTTTGGTTTTCCTAGTCTTTACTCGATCAGTTTTGGAAAATAACATGAAAAACACCTGTGATGGCTCCCTTCCTACCCTTCCTCCATCAATTCAACCTATTCCATCCCCTAACTCAAATTATTTTCCTTCATTTGCCACATTTTCCCACTTTGCCCTAATTTCTACATTCTTGTGCATCATTGCTCCCTCCATCCTCGAACAAATCCAATCACCTTAATCAGTCCTTAGCCTCACACACTAGGTCCTAGACCCCTTAACATCCTTACCCAACCTCAATTTCCACTTTCCCACCGTTTTTCCTCCATCAACCCTCCAAAATCCTATTTCGGATCTTCCTGTAGAACATCCTGTAGAACCCTTGCAGATTTCCTGTAGAAGTTCACGTGAGCAGTTTTTGGAGCTCTGATCAATGTGAAACTCTCTAGAAGGGTGCTAGGGACCCCTTACGCCCTCTTCCCACCTCCCAACCTCCTACAAGTGCCTACCTCATTTCCTTTCGCCAATCAACCTCTGCACAGTAAAAAACAGTTAAAGTGCATGCATAATAATTCTACAAGATTACTCAAAAATACAAAAAGATGTTTTTTCTAGATTTTAGTACAGAAGTAGCTTAGTCACATGCATTTTACCTTTCTAAAAGTCAATGGCATCCATTTCCACCACTTCCATCTATTTTCTTGCACTAGTAGGGTTAGTTGGTAAAACTAGGGTTTGCTAGGGTTTGCATTTCCTTTCAGCTTTCAGCTTCTTTCTACAAGTAGACTAGCCTCTTTTGAGTTAGCTTACATCCATCATAGCTAAAACCTTCCTTTAAGAGCTCATAGAAGTTGTCTTAAGCTCCTAGCAGACTTGTGCCAGCTGATCAAGTGATAGTCGTGGCAAGAGCTTGTACTTGTGCATATAGCACCATTGCTTCCAAGTTTGTTACGAACTACCGGGTTGATAAAAGTAATGAAGGGAGTTCCAGGATTTGCAACATCATTGCCGCAGTGCTCGAGCCTACCATCTTTTTAGCACCATTGCCGAGGAAGCGTCAGAGTATTAGTGATTGTTGCTTTTCTTCTATTTTCTACTATAACCTTCTACTAAGTAGTTTATTTCAGCAAGCGTAGAGTAGATTGTTTCATTTCCATTCAGCAATTTCATTTCCGCAAAAGTATATTAGCATTTCCCACTTTGATAAATTATCATTTCAGTTCTACAATTTTAATTCTACATGCGTAGCCTAGCATTCCATTCCTGCAATTCCATTTCAGCAAAATAGATTAGTCCTTTCCTACTTTCATTTCAATTCCGCATTTTCATTTTAGCAAGATAGTTAGTTGCAGTTCAATCTATTTCATTTTTGCAAGTACAAGCAGAAAAAAAAAAAAAAAAAAAAAAGTCAGCCAAAAAGATTTCTTTTCATGCCTTGTAGGATTAGAGATAATTCAGAAAAATGTTTGCACAACACCCCCACTACTTCACACAGCCAACCTTCTTTCTTCTTTGATGGTTGTGATTAAGAAGAACCCTTAGGTGGACAACAAGAAATATTTGAAGAACCTCTAGGGGAGAAGAAGAAGAAAACATTCCTTTGGAGCAAATGGCTACAAACAGAAATATTAGGAGTAGTACCTTATCCAAAAATGAATTTTCAAATTAGATGAAAGATTTCAAGAGCAAGGTGAGGCAGTTTCTCACCATGCAACTGGATACCTTGCTGATCCAAAAGAAGCAAGAGGAAGCCGAGAGGGCTTTGGCCATCTTTTCTCCCAAGTGCACTAGAAAGTATTCTAGGAATGAATGTCCATTGCACTCCATAGAAGTGTGTTTTTCCTGTGAAGAATACCATCCTACGAATCAGTGCCCGTGCCCTTCCTTGCCCGGGCTTAAAGCTGCATATCAGAGGGCCAAAGGTGCCACACCCTATTATATGAACCAAAGGAGGCGACATGGACCCATATGTTACCAGCAAGGAATGAAAGGGACATCCTAACTTATTACAACCCCAATCAAACCACTTCCATGCCTTCTTCGGGTCCCCCTGCTCATTCTTCCTTATCCATGCCCCCTCCTTGGTCGTATCCATCTCAATATCATGCTCGATCAGATACACATCCATTTCACCCCTATGCTCAACCACAACCTCAATGGAATGCACCTCATCAGGGGTGGAGGTCCCAGTACAAATCCCCTCCCACTCCTTTTCCTCCACCACCTGCCCAACCACAACCCCATCCACATCCATCTCAAATATATACCCCCACTCAACTACCCATACCACCATTTCCAAACTCGCACATTAGAGTAGCTCAACCCAATTGCAAAGTTGAGGTACAATACTTCCAAACAACTCCTCTTGAGCTCAATGATATTTATTATAGCTCAGGAAGAGTATTGCAAAAAACAGATTATATTGACAACATTGAAGGACCACAACTAGCAAAAGAAGATTCAAAAGAGGAGATCAAAAAACCATTGGTTGCACTTGATGAAGAGAAGACAACAAAATTAGAGATCAATAGAGCTCCCTCATGGTTACCATTATATCCTCCATGTATTCAAGAGAAAAATCAGCAAAAAGAGGAGGATGTGAAGGTCATTATAGAAGGTGACATGAAGAATGATCCAGATCAACAAAAGGACCAAGGATATCAGACCTATATTGAGATATGGTTTCAGACGGTCACTAAGTTGCAGTAGTACTCTCTTCCTCAACTATGGTTGATCCCTTCAAAGTCAAATCATTTGGTATCTGAAATCCAGATACCTGTCAAAGCATGCATTTCAAGCCTCCACATCATTTTGTCTATCATCTCAATGTGCACATGGCTCCATTGGAAGTGTTCTTATACTTGAAATTATTTGTTTTTCAAGTAGGGTAGGGTATAAAAAAAAGAGACAAAAGAAAAAAAAAAAAAAAAAAAACTAAGAGGAAAATAAAAATCTAAGGTGAAAACCCCCTAGGAGGCACCTCAGATGGGCTCATTGATTGAAAACCTCCATGAGGCAGTCAATGGGTTTGAAAGAAGAGAAAAGAAAAAGAGAATAAGGTCCCTAGGTGAAAACCTCCCTTGGAGGCACCCATGGCAGGAAATTTGGGCGAAAACCTCCATGAGGTGCCCTAGTTGTTCTTAAGAAAAAGGAGAAAAAGAAAGAAGAAAAGAGAAAAAGAAAAATAAACCTAATTTCTGTTGAATAATTACAGGTTGCAGGAAGGACATTGCAGGTTAGGAGGATCAGAAAAAACAAGGACAGAGGTCAGTACTAGGCTACCGACATCCCTCACCATCCATTCCTACATGACCACTACCCTTTCCCAAAATTTGGTTTCATTTGGACTAATATTTCACCTTCTACAGGAAGTTTTGTTTCTTCTATAGGAAGTTTTGTGTCTTCTACAGGAAGATCCTGTAGAGCCTGCAAACAAGCCAAAATTGATCTTAGAAGAGGACCCGAAGGTTGAGAATCTGTATATTAGGCCTGTAGACATCCCTGTTTCCATCCCTCACCGTTCTCCATCATTTTTTCCACCTCATTGTGCTTCTTTTAGGAAAACTGTGTTTTCTATAGGAGATTCCTGTAGAAATTACAGAAAGCTAGAAATCGATTTTAAAAAGCAGTTTGGTGAACATGATAGCTTCATAAAGGGTTCATAAATCATTTTGCAATCTTCAAACCCCTCTTTCATCATTTCCATGCCTGCATCACAGCCCAAGCTCATTTTTTCTTACTGTGCAAAAAAGCATGCAGAATTCTTTGAAACAAAAATATATAGAACAGAAATTTGTTTTTTCCCTAACTTGAAAACCATGCATCCATTTAAAAAACTGTTTTATGGCGAGTTGTATAGGGATGATGGAAACATGCCCAAGCAATTTCAGCCAATTCTAGTGCATGGTTTCCAAGAAATTAGTCTCCATCACCTTCACCCAATTTTACATTTTCTCCATATCCGAAAATCCATTTTAAAACTTGTTTCATCAGGAGATGCATATAGGTGATAGTAACCTACCCAAACAATTTCAGCCAATTACAGTGCGCAGTTTTTGAGAAATTGACCTTTGTCACCTTCAGCCATTTTTAGTTCCTCTCGAAATCTGTATATCCATTGACCACAATTTTGCTATGGGAGGTGCATAATGATGATAGAAACATGCTCACAAAGTTTCAGGTCAATCCGCTATATTGTTTGGGAGCTATAGAGAAAACAAGTCGTTGTCCTGCAAAAATCCACCGTCAGCAGCATGAGGGTGCAAATCTGAAGGATGAAACAGACTTCTGCAACTTAGATCTAACTAGAGGATACCTGCACAAGAAAAATAGCCACACATTAGAGAGCAAAAATCTTATAACATAAGGGATCCAGGCGTGCGGCAATGGAATATGAGCATGCAGTAACAAAAAGAACCAGGCAGTACATTGACTTATAGGTAAGTGTCTAAACCAGTTCCTCTATTTGCATCTGTATGATTCGAAAGTGCATGAACATATGAAATTGTTGGATTAAGCCAGAAAGCTGACCAGTTAACTTGACACCCTTAGTTGGTTCGATTTCACTCATCCAGAGATCACCCAGCACACGTGTATAGTCATTCACGGGAAATTTAAAAATAGGTAGTGGTAGATGCTTTGAACTCCAATGCAACTGATGGTAAGGGATTACAGGTAGAAAACATCTAGTCCCATGATGACACTACAATAGGGAGCAACGTTCCAAATAATGACAACGCACATTTCTGCCACCTCATCTTCTCACCACGAATCATGTCCACAGTTAAAAGACAACTCAGTTAACACATTCACCACTCTTTGTTCACTGTGCCTTCACGACGTTCCCAATTGGAGTACGTGTCCACCACTTTTAGATCAGCTAGCCAGTGGTCCTCTGTAAGATTTCTGCCTGATTTTTGAGATTTCTGCCTGATTTTCGAGATTTCTGCATGTTTTTTAAAGTCTCCCACCTATCGAGCTCTATAGGAAGCACAATTTCATTCTACAAGAAATGAGAGCCTTCTACAAGAAGGCTTCTATAGGAAGGGCAGAAAATAGCCATGCAGAAAGAAAAAGCAAGAATTTTAGAAAATTTCAAGCTCAAAACGAGGTAGGCTCGAAAAATTCCTCTATGGTATGTTTGTGCAAGGTGGTGAATTGAACAACATCAGATTGGAAAATCAGAGGAAAATTCTACCTGTGTATTGAACAAACCATGAAATATTGCCTGCATATTTCACTGAATTTACCCAGCTCTTTCTCTGCATTCCAAAATCTCCTCATCAGTTTAGAAAAAAAAAATTGCTACAGTAGATGCCACACTGTGCGTGAAAAAAATGAATTTACATATCTATCAATGTGCTGAAAAAGAACCTGTGTACATTTTCATTCTATAGGAACACTGTCTACAGGAAGATTTCTACAGGAAGGGTAGATAGCAGTTCTGGAGCCAGAAAATTTGAGATTTTTTCAAAATTCGAGCTTGAAAAGAGGTAGGCTCGGGAAACTACTATGCATATGATATATTTATATAAGGTGGAAGATTAAAAACATGGTATTGGGTTGAAAGAAATGAAAGTGAAGCTTAAAAGTCTACTTTTGTTTTTTCCTTCTTTGAGTTGTACAAAATCTCTCCATTTTTTTTCTCTGCATCCAAAATCTGCCTTTTTATTTCTCACATTCTTTTGACAGAAAGGTGATGCAACCATAGAAGCCAACCTATGGAAAACCAAATTTGCAAGATTGTCCACTCTCTGAAGAAAAAACATTGTGTTATAAATATTCTCTGTTCTGTCAAAAGTATTGATTTTTCTCAAAAACCAAGAAACAAATTCAAGTTGGAAACAATTTGAAGAAAAAATTGCAAATTGACGTTGTGAAAGAGAAGAACATGAGAAATCCCTAATTCTAGAAAGACAAACCTCAACCATTTCTCTATTTCCAGTTTTCAAAGTTTGTTTCCTCCCTCCTCACCTGAACATTTCCAGTAGTCACTACACATCATGATAGGGAGATTTTTAGAAATATGGTAGGGGAAGATGAGGAGGAGATAGAAAAAGAGGAAAAGACAAAAATGGAGAAAGAAGAACTTGAAACAGAGGAGGAAATAAAAACAAAAGATGAGAAGAAAGATACAGAATAGAAAAGAAAAAGATTAAAGCAGAGAAGGCAGAAACCGAACAAGATGATAAGAAAACCAAAGCAAATCGTGAGGAAGCAAAGCTAACAGAAGCAGAGAAGACAAAAGAAGAGGAAAGAAAGGAAGAAGAGACACACCCTGAGATATCAGGGACACAAGCAGAAACAGGGGGCATAGAGATTTCTACAGGAAGTAAGGGAAAAAAATAGAAGAAAGAGAAATCCCTTGAAATGTTGGCAAGGGAATTAGTAGCTATGTTTGCTGCATTAAGCACACCTACAAAACAAAAAGAAAAAAAGAAAAAGGCATGCATCCATGTATTTCAAGGCCAGGAAAAGCACAAGAATTCAAACAAGAAGAATAAGAGGAGCAGTGGAAGGACATGGAAAAGAAGGAAAATTTTATGGCACACATGAGTAGACCACATCAGAATCTTGGGATGATAAGGAGGCCACCAGGGCCATCAAAGATGAAGAGATAGATTAGTTGCTCATAGGATGAGCAACACTTTCAGTAGGGGGGTGATGATGAGCCCCAAAACTGGGTAATTATATGGGTTCATTTAGCCTCGTAGTTCGACTTAATCCACCATTATCATTAGTTTATTGCATTTTTTTTATTATATTTATGCTAATAGACTGAATTGAGTTATTCATTATGCCAAAAAGTCTAATGTGTGCTTTATGCAAATTTTTGCTCAATTTTGAGACAAAATCAAAGGCTTAAATGAGCACTCGGTAGCCAAATTCGTGGAAGAAAAAGGGAGACGATTTGTAGGAAGGTGTCCCCTTCATTTATGAGCCTTTACCTTGAATTCTCCATCAAAAACTTAGAGCACAAGGGGTAGCCAAGCAAGTCAATTAGGACTGTTGTTAACTGCAAGTTTGGGCAGCTGAGTCCCTAAAGTCTAGGAGGACTGTTGGGGTCCTCAATTTGTATAAATAAGAAGGCTCAGGGCCTCATTTGGGTTAGTCAGGAGTTAGTCAGATTTTAGATAGATTTTAGTTAGATTTTAGTCAGTAGGTTAGCACTTTAGTGCAGCTCAATATCAACACATTTTCGAGCTTTTTCTTGTAGACAATTTTTGGGATGTAACTATTATTTTTTGATCAATAAAGAAGAATCCAGCTTTGTTCCAGCTCTACTCTTTCTTAGGAGGCTATAACTCTTTGGTTTGGGCCAACCCCGAGTGCCAGTACCTCCTTTGTGTACTTTTATGTGTCTTTGTTGCATTCATAGAATAACTTCTGTTATCTAGATTAAGATCTTTCTTTGTGACTTGCGTTGTTTTTGATGATTGAAATAGATAATAATGCTTCAAGTTGATTTGATAGATTGGTAAAGGAAAAGACCTACAGAAAAGCCACCAAGAAATCCTTGATCTCATCTCTCCCTCCTTGGGACCATTAGCTGAGACCAAGGCATACTTGCTGCCACAAAACATTGTTTTGCCTTTCAATGCAATTGCTAGTGTTAGATTTTTTAGTTCGAAAAGTTGATACCAGTTGTGCTTACATATTTAAATACATTATTTCTTGGTTTTCATAATTTTTTTTACATGATTTTCTGCCAATAAACTCTTGTCCATCATGATTTCTGGTATTTAGGTCAAATTAGGTCCAAATAGCTAGATCTTTGGTTTTCCTAGTCTTCGTTTGATCAGTTTTGGAAAATAACATGCAGAACACCTGTGATACCTCCCTGCCTACCCTTCCTCCATCAATACAACCTGATCCGTCCCCTAACTCAGATTCTTTCCCTTCATTTACCACATTTTCCCACTTTGCCCTAATTTCTACATTCTTGTGCATCATTTCTCCATCCATCCTTGAACAAATCCAATCACCTTAATCACTCCTTAACCTCATTCACCAGGTCCTAGACTCCTTAACATCCTTATCCAACCTCCATTTCCACTTTCGTGCCGTTTTTCCTCCATCAACCCTCCAAAATCCTGTTTTGGATCCTCTTGTAGAACATCCTGTAGAACCCCTGCAGACTTCCTGTAGAAGTTCCCGTGGGCGGTTTTTTGAGATCTAATCACTGTGAAACTCTCTAGAAGGGTCTTAGGGACCCCTTGGGTCCTCTTATCACCTTCCCAACTTCCTGCAAGTGCCTACCCCATTTCCTTTCGCCAATCAACCTATGCAAAGTCAAAAACAGTTAAAGTACATACATAATAATTCTACAAGATTACTCAAAAATACAGAAAGATGTTTTCTCCAGATTTTACCACAGAAGTAGCTTATTCACATGCATTTTACCTTTCTAAAAGTCAATGGCATCCATTTCCACTGCTTCCATCTCTTTCTTGCACCAGTAGGGTTAGTCGGTAAAACTAGGGTTTGCTAGGGTTTGCATTTCCTTTCAGCTTTTAGCTTCTTTCTGCAAGTAGACTAGCCTATTTTGAGTTAGCTTACATCCATCACAGTTAAAAGCTTCTTGTAAGAGCTCATAGAAGTTGGCTTAAGCTCCTAGCAGACTTGTGCTAGCTAATCAAGTGATAGCTACAGCAAGAGCTAGTACTTGTGCATATAGCACCGTCACTTCCAAGTTTGTTATGAACTACTGTGTCGATAAAAGTAAAGAAGGGAGTTCCAGGAGTTGCAACATCATTTCTGCAATACTGGACCCCACAAACCAGCTGTCGAGCAGTGGAGTGATATAGGTAAAATGATTCGACCACATCTTTGTTTATTAGTTTTATAATGTTTTTTTGTTATTTAATGTTACCAAGGCTCATCAAACTTATATGTGTGTGCAGATATTGGACAAGTGCGATCAGTGGCATGCCCACAGCCATCCGATGATGTTCTAGTAGGAGAGGTTGTAGGGAGGGCCATCCTTCGGGATCTGGACATATTGGAGATGCTGGCAGTGCTGGAGGATCAGATCGAGGGCCTCACTCTTGGTATTCAAGATGTCAGGACCGATGAGTTACCTTTGAGGTTACAACGCCATACTACTAGCATGCCAAGTCGATGGACTAGGCTCCTGCGCATGATCACACAGGCGGTGACATGTTATCACCAGCATCATTAGTCTAGGATGCTTTTCTACATTCCTTTTAGTTTCTTGGTCAGACGACCGATTTTGTCCCGGACACAAAACATTTTGTAAAAGACTATAAATAGCTATATATTTTCTGATTTTTAGAGTTTTCTTTTGGTTAAGTTATGCAATCGTGATGCAAATGTTGATATAAAATGCTTTCTTTACAAATGTTGTAAATGCCTATCTAACACATAGTTTGCTGATGAATCAGTCAATGTGTTTAAGTTTCTAGAAATGTTTTCATATTGAATGGAGTCAAATTGTCTTTCCAAAATCCTGACTCTTAGGAACATGTGATTAATATCTAGGTTCCGAATGGAATAAACGCCAGTAAGATGTAGAATGATGAGTTGTGAATCTAGCCTGACAACGAGTCAGTGTAAGCCATGTGAAATGGTATTAGAGAGAAGTTCAATCAATGCACTATATTCAACAATGTTGTTTGTCAATTGACCAATACATATCCCCCTGAAGCTCACTAACTCGCTGCTCAAAGCAAAAATGGCCTAGGCCACAGAAGATAGGTTTTGTGTACTACGACTACCTCCGTTAGTGTAACCAACAAATGGTTCCAACAAGTCTGACATTTGCAACAAATGCGAAGTGGATTATCTAACCAAAATGACAACTCTAAAAGAAAACACACTAAAAAATGCAATAAAGGCATCTATACAATGAGTTTACTACACTTAATCAAGCATAGTAACATTTAAGATACAACTTGGTTTGAGGCTGCAATAGTGCAATCCCATCGTAATCAACCAGCGCATAGGCTCATTTTCTCTATACTTGTTTAACAATGTAGGGGCCCATCCATAATGGTTCGAATTTACCTTCTCATAATTTGTTCGAGTCCTGATCATAAAGTAAAACCAGGTCACCTTCTGAGAAGACATGAGGCTTGACATTTTTGCCATATTGCACCTTGACACATTTCTTATGTGCTTCATTAGCCAGCGTGACATCATGACGGGTTTCATCCAAGTGGATTAGTTCCATGAAACGAGCCTCTTCTTCCAAAGTTTTGGGAAGTAGATCAATTGCAAGCTTGAGGGACAAGATTTCACACTGAATTGGTAATGCAGCTTCCAGACCATACACTAACTGAAGGGGCGTAAATCTAGTTGCATTTCTCACTGAAGTCCTATATGCCCACAAAGCTGAGTACATAATTAAATGCCAATTCCATTTGTGGACTCCAATCATTCTCTGTAGTAAGCGCTTAAGGACTTTCTTGATTACCTAAACCTGTCCGTTAGCCCGTGGATAATATGGAGTAGAACTACCATGGGACAATCCTGACTTGGCAGTTAATTCGATCATCATGTGATTGTGAAAATGTGACCCATGATCTGTGACTATAGCCTGTGGTACACCAAATCTACAAATTACATGATTAAAAAAGAAAAGAGCAGCCATTTCATTGTTATTGTTTAATGTAGGCGTGACCTTAGCCCATTTTGTAAAATAGTCAACAACAACTATAATATACCAATGCCCCCTAGCCGAGGTGGGGTTACATGTCATGAAATCAATGCCCCATTTAGAAAATGTCCTAACAACAACTACTGGATGCAGTGGTGCAGGTGGTAATCTAGTTTTGTGATAAAAAATCTGACAAACATGGCAACTTTTAACTACAATTACGCAATATTTGAATATAGTGGGTTAGAAGTAACCAACTCGTAAGATCTTTTGTGCAGTAGCATAACCAGATAGATGACCCCCATAAGCACCTTCCTGATAATCATTAAAAACTTTTTCGGCTTCCTCATGCGTGAGGCACCTTCGTAGAACTATATCGACACCACGATATTAAAGTGTATCACCAATGATCAGGTAATCATTGGCTTGGTATCGATTATGCCTTTGTTCAGAGGAGAGGGTGTTAGGCCCAAAAGTTTGGGTTTGGAGATAGACTAGTATATCACCATACCATGGATCACTTGATGATATCAAAAATAGAAACTCATCCACAATTGATGTGTTGGATGTTAAATCATTGGATGACGAGGGAAGGTCACAAAGTAACTCCACAAAGATGAGAGATTTCTTTGATTTAGATTTGGTGAATTCCAATTCAAACTCTTGCAAAATGTCTATCCATTTGGAATATTTTCCCCCTAGTAATTTACGCAACAGAATGTAGGTCATAGGGTTGCAATCTGAAAAAATGGTAGTTATGCGAAAGATAACATAGTGTCAAAACCTTTGTACCGCTTGAAAGGCTACTGAAGCCAACTTTTCAACATAAGAGTACTCGCTTTCTATACCATTAAGATTGTGACTTAAAAAATATATAGGATGTTCTATTCCATTAACTTCATGCACTAAAACCATGGCGATGGTTGTATCTACAATGGCAAGATACAGGTTAAAGTCTTCTTCATAGTCAAGAGCGTACATTAATGATTCCTTTATTAGAGAATCTTTTAAAGTTTCAAAGGAACCTTTTCCAACCTAATCCTAGTGGAAGGGTACTCCTTTTTCAAAAGACGTGTATAACCTTTAGCGAGTTCAGTGTAAAGTGGAATGAACCTCCTCAGAAAGTTAGGTTTCCCTTGGAGTCTCTGAATTTGAAGCAAATTTGAAGGTGGAGGCATGTCAAGTATTGCTTGAACATTAAATGGACCAACTCAAATTCCATCCTTAGAAACTACAAAACCAAGAAATCGACTAGAACCAACACAAAACACACACTTGTGTGGATTGAGTCGTATCCTGTAGTGTCGGCAATGTAGAAATATGGCTCTCAAATGCTGCAGATGATCAGTCCGCTTTCACGAATGAGCCAGTAGATCGTCGAGATTTGGTTGAATGATGTGTTTGATGTCATTGAAGGCATAATTCATTGCCTTCTGAAAGGTTTCCCCTACGTTCTTCAAAACGATAGGTAATTTGCAATATGCAAATGTGCCCCACAGATATATAAATTCAGTCTTCGACTAGTCCTATGGGTAGATATTGATTTGATTGTATCCAAAAAATCCCTCCATGAATGAGAAGATTTCACATCCACCACATTCATCAATTATCTGGTCGTGAAGGGTGTAGGATAGTGTCCTTTGGATTTACATCCCTATAATCGACACACACTCTAACAGTTCCTTGTTTTTTCATTACAGGAACAATATTCGATACCTAATCAGTGAGAAGAATAGGGTAAATGAAACCAGCATGCAAAATTTTTTCAACGTCTACTTTAATGGCAGTGAATTTCATCAGATGGATAGACCAAAGCCATTTTCATACTGGATTGACATCTAGATACATCTTTATTTTATGTTCAATGATTCTCGAGTCAATGCATGGCATTTCTTCATATGACCATGCAAAGACATCTCTGAATTCGAGAAATAAAGCGCAGTAAATTTCCAGTTCTAATGGAGAACAAGATTTGCCAATTTGAATATTCTCTACAACATTAGGTTTGGTCAAGATATTAATGGCGATAATTTCTTCAATATTAGACAGATTTCGCTCAGAATCCACTGTATTTATAGTATTTAAAAAATCAAAAACTGAAAGATGATTAAGGTCGCTTGAATAATCTTCATTGTTACCTTGAAGGTGGGAACAATAGTGGTAATCTTCCCATGATGTCTCTCCTATCATCATTGACCATATGATTCCATCTGTGGAATCTATACGAGACCAAGGATAAGAAGGTGTACCATACTCTAGAGACCTATATATCCAAACACTCGTTGAATGTTGATTTTGGTTTGCTGCCCAAGCCCAGAAAATTGATTGCTACCAAGATTCCATGGGGCTTGGGGGAAAAACCTCACGGTGATCCACACTATCAAAATGGTCAGAGCTCTTCCTTATCTCCAATCATGTAGAAGATATCATATGACAGGTTTCCACTGTTTCCACTTCCGCAAGACCAATTGGAGGTGGGAGGGAAAAAGTACCCATTAAGGAAGGGTCTTTTAGGAGACCTACTCCAACATTTTGAAGTGATTGAGAACTTCCTTGGATCAATGGAATGCTTCCAGTAGCTTATGAACTATTAGGAAAAAAGGCTAGTTGGTCAATGATTGTAATTCCACCTTGGAATGGAAATGCAATCTTTCTAAAATACGTAGACACCAAGGCAGCCATAGCATAAATCCAGGGCCTTCCCAGTAAGATATTGTAATCAAGATTTCCATCAATGACCTCGACTTCAATTGCTACTATCTTGTCCCCCAGTTCAACTTGTAAGTTACTTAAAATCCCATACAGAGTGTATGTTCTTCCATCGAATGCTTTTAATGTTGTTGAGAGTTGTGACAAGGGTGCTGAACCAAGAGTTTTCTAGTAACTCATTGACATAATACAGGTAGATTCCCCCTCATCAATGATCGTTTGATGAATAGTTTTATTGAGGGATTTACCTGTATAAGGAAAGTGAGTTGTGCCATAACTGAGGTGTATATCCTTTATGGTTAAAGGCCACAAGATTGGAATCCACTAGATCAATCCCACCTATTGCTGATAACAAAGCCTGCTTTTGGGAGGGGAAATTCTACAATACCTCAAGTGTCGACATAGCGGATGGTGACTGAGCGAGATACTACACTATATTATAATTCTGTGTAAATTGAGCACAAGGATTAAATGTTGATTTATGTATGACTCCCTTTGGCAGCTTTATAGTTAATTCAGGATTAATGGGTGGAAAAAATTCTGGCAAAGTTGTTGTCAAACCACTAGGTTGATCTGTAGCCTGGTTGTTTGATGATGATGGATTCCCATACTATTTATTTCTTGTTGATATCAAAGCATCATTTTTCTAGTTTTATATGGATAGCATAAGCACTTGGGATGTGGAAGCATGATTGATAACAGCCAGATTAGTTTTTGGGTTTGGAAATGAATCAGTCAACACCACTGAGGTACTTGAAGTCTTTAAAAATTTCCCAACCTCAGCTCGATGTGGACAATATTTCGTATGATTATCCTCATTACATATGTAACATGGATAATGAGGAGGTTTCTTTGGCCCAGTAGGGTTCTTAGAAGATTTTTGAGGAGTCGAATTCTCTTGTTTCTTCTTATTATTTTTCCCTTTCTTCTTGCCCCTAGTTGCTTTGGATTCTTTCCCTTGTCAAATGACACAGCGTTACTCTCTGAGGAAAGAGGTTTTTCATTTTTATTTTGACTAGAAACAATAAGAGCTTTACCAGATGGAGCCCTTCGATTTGCGTGCTTGAGGCACCGATCATGTCTACATCGGCATGAAAGTCCCTATTCAATTTAGGAGGAGGGGGAAACGGAAAATTCTGGTCTAGGAGCGTCAAGAATTTTGTCGTAGACTGTGCCAGACTGAGTGTAGATCAAGTCCAAATATTAGGCATGAGCAATGACTTGCTCTTAAGTGACAACTCCTCCTTTCATCACGTCCTCAATGATAGATGGTAATAAGGACTTAATAAACCACTAAGCTAATAGATGAATGAGAACGTACGTCTTTACCATTCGACGATGATGCCACCACTCATGAATATGATTAGATATGTGAGTAGCTATGGTCTGTTTAAAATTGGTAAGGAGTTCTGTTCTCATTTCATACCTTATGGGTAACTAAAAGTGGGTTAGATACGTAGTGGCGAGGGTGCTGAAGTTATCAAATGAAGCTCTAGGCAATTCAATATACCATTTTGCTACCGAACAAGTGAGCTTTCTCTAAAAAAGGAAAATCATAATTGAATCATCATTCAGGGTGTTAGATGAGCACAAAAAATGAAAAGTCATTACGTGATTCGATGGATCTTCTCCTGGATTTCCACTGAATTTAGGAATATCATAGGGAAGTTTATGAGGAATCGCTAGCCACCAAGGGGGCGTATGCAATTGGATCATTTGTCAGCCAGTTCAAATCTGGTAATTCTAGAGTTGCTACAAAAGGCAACTGCTAATTCAGGTTAGGTGAAGCATACCCAGGATAACATGGGATTGCCTGAGCAGTAGATCTTTGCATACCAGCATAACGTATCTGATGTTGGTAATTTTGATAAGGTTTTTGAACATAACCATTATCATGTGGTTGTTGATAATTATTTTGAAAATGCGGCTATCCATTACCTACAAAGCCTTGTTTCTCAGGTCCTCGGTAGGTTTGATATTGACCAAGCCCAAACTGAGGTTGGGTTTGCTGGAATTTTGATTTTTGGTATTGTACCAGCCATGGTTGTTAGACCATTTGCTGTTTCCCAATACTAGAAGATTGACCAAGATGCGGAGTGGTAATACCCATTTGAGCCTGAATCATTCTAGGTAAGGAAGAACTAAAATGAGGTTGTGATTTAGCCATGGAGACAAGAGGCTATTGTATTGCAACCTGAGAGACTTGAGGTTGAGACACAACATGCATTGCTTGTACTTGTGACACAGTCAGAATAACAGGTGTAGTGGGAATATTTGACACAGGTTGGATAAGTTGCATTGAATAAACAACCCTTGGTTGTTGTGGCAGTATTGGTACCCAACCACTAGATGTAATTCTAGTTTGACCTAAATTTTGTTGTAAACTCTCATATGGTTGTTCCCCAAGAGGAAACAATGAAAGATCATACTACCCTCCATATGGTGGTAGTCCAGTGTTCAAAGGATATATCGTTCTTTGAAGACTGGTCTGCCCAAATGGATACTGGCATGCATGATCAATTCATTAAGTTTCAACTTAAGAAATACCAGATGTGACTCTAGATGAATCAATAGGAGCAGACCCTGTTGCTAAAGTAGCCTCTAAGTGGACTCCCTCTAGTGTTTGATAACTAGCTGGAATAGATGGTATGCCAGCAAATGTTGTAGGAATGGCAGCAGGAAGTTCTGCCATAGCTGTATTAATTAACACAGTCCTAGATGTTGATGGTTGCTCATATATGTTTAGTCTATCCAAAAGATTTCCTAGCGATTTGACAGGAACTTGTGATGAGGGATGATTAGAAAAACCAAACTCAGGAGTAGAAGGATACAAATGAATCCCAGTTCCCAATAACGGGGTACTAGATGGAGGATCTTCTACTATCTCTTCTATAGCAATCAGACCAGGTGGAAGAGGTAGACCGTCAAGTCCGTAAAATATTTCTGGAGCCGAAGAAAATATAGCTTCTACAGTGGCAGATACTAGAGGGGTGACACCTTCCGAGTTCTGAAACTCAACTTCCAGATGTTCAGGTAAGTGAACTTCAGTCTCTGGAAAACCTCTAGATGGAGTCGTTTCAGGTATAGAAGTGTCTACCATTACACTAGGATTAGTTATAATTTCCTCTTGTAACTACAGAACTTCTCCTCTAAAGGCCGATGTACCAAAGATGATCGGAGTAACTTTAGTCTCTGACGATGTTGAAACAAAAGTTTCAAATAAATCAGATGAATTGGACTTAGTTAAACAAGATTGTTTTGCTCAGAATGGCTTCGTTTCCAGAGTCAAAGACGGTTGACTTGCCAGTCTTCGCGAACGATGGGGTTTTGATTGACTTTCATCCACAATTACAGATTACTTGATCGACTCAAAACTAAGGGGAAAAAGATGTTATTCTGAATTCAATTAATTTTAATGATGCTTTGACACAACTTTCCTTTTTCAATTTTTAAGAGTCGAGAAAAAGCTAAAGATGACTCTAGTCCCCTTCGATTTTTAATGAGCTTGAAGTGAAAAGTGCTTAGATGGACCTCTTCTTTTAGAGAGTCGTAAAGGAACAAACGTGACTACTCTGGAGAATATAGACAAAGGGATTACCAAACCAATTGCAAAACTGCGATAGACACCTTGGTGATAAACTAAAGAGAAATTACCAAGGACTTATGTACGGTAATCAATCTTCTCGAATGTTGTGTTTAGTGCATTGCGATTGATAGGGTGGCAGACACAACTTGCTATGGATAAAGGATATATGCCTATTTTGGTCTCCCAATATATACATGATGGTATGGGGAGCACAAGTCTATTCTAGGACTTGTTGTATCGAGGAGGAAAAATCACCCAACCTTCGATGAAAATGATAATTACTAGTTTTTACGACACCAGAACACGTCTCTAGCCTAGACCTCTAGATGTGTTCTGTTAAGTTCCAAAGTGTTCTTAGGTTCATTGAGATTTATTTTAGAGTTGATATTCTTTAAAATTTTCCTTTCAATGGTTCACCGCATGATTTTGATATGAAATTCCTGAAAATGCAATCTACAATGATAAACAATTGTTGTTTATTTTGATCAACTAAAATCCTAGATACTAGGGAAAGAAGATTACATTTTCATTCAAACAAAGAGAAAAGAGCACACACTAATGCACTTTCCTAAATCATTTTTTGCACACAAACAAAATGAAAATGCAAATGCATGTATTTTTTTCGTTCTCCTTAATGTGGAAAATGCCAAAAAGAAAAAAAAATGTAGTAAAGATATGAAATATTTTACTCAAAGTGACATTTTGACAATTTATTTTTCAAAATAGATAGGAAGACTAAACAATGCTTTTAAATTTTGAATAAAAAATTCTTTTGACACTTCAAGTATCAACAAATCAAACCAAATACATGAGGAAAATTTCAATTGACTATTCAAGGAAGGAAGAATCAACGACACATCTCTTTTTGAGACGAAATGACAGTTACGACACTTTTTGTATCAAAGCGAGAGATCGATTTAAGAAACGTTTTCGAAAAAGGATTGTAAATGATGGACAAATACATAAAAAAAATTATTAATCTTAATCAATGGAGGTTGATCTATGTGATGCAAATAGGCTTCAGTAAGGAGGCATTGTTCATAAGCAACAAAACAACCAAATGAAACTGAAAACAAGGACAAAAACCCCCAATTTCAAGAATGGAAATAGGTTCAGTTAGTGATCACACCTGCGCTTCATAGAAACAAGGATGTATCGCACCTACTACACTCGGGAAGTGTGATGCATACTGGTTCACAGTGACATACAGTGTGATGGGCCAGGGAGTGTAGCTAAAGTGGGTTTTGGCTCAAATTTGCAGTTGATTTCAGTGAGTTAAGTTGAGCTATGATGGACAATAAAGAGCAAATTACAGAGGAATGACTTGAGAGGTTACTGAGCTACCAAAAGGGGATCTAGAATGCTTGTAAGTCAAATTTTTAATTCATAAACTAAACCAGAGATTGATTGAAGCAACATTCATCTACTATTCAATTATAGAACAAGAGCAGTTCGAAGGCTACCTAGCTGACTTCAGGCTTTGTCTATAGTTTATAAAATAAAAAACAACAACACACAAACATATATTTGATCCAGAGCAGAGTTTCCATTTTGTTTCTGGGAAAACTAGTGTCTTCTCAATCGACTAGCCCTCTAGGTTTGGCAGCTACCCTAGAAACAATAGTTTAAGGAAATTCAGGATTTTTTATATGTATAATAAATAAGAGAAAGACAAACGAACCAACCTCGATCTTCTGCTTAACTCCTTGCTTGATCTCTCTGCCCCTTGACAAAGCTTGAAACTCGTCTCTATACTTATCCCGCTTGGAGAGTACCTGTAGAAACAAAGTAACAAAGAACTGTCAAAGCATCTTTTAACTATTATATCATAATCATTACGGAATCAGAAATATAATGAACAAATATGTCTATAACACCTTGTTTCTAATGACTTCTCCATTTTCATTCAGCTTTTTTTTGAATATCCATTTAGTTCCTATAATATTTTTATCATGAGGTCTAGCAACTAATTCCCAAGTATTATTTTTTTCAATTTTCTCTGGTTCTTCATTCATGGCCTTGAGCCCACATTAATCTTTGCATGCTTCATTTATGTTTTGAGGTTCGGTGGAGGATAGTAATGCTAGATAGCTTGAGGATTCTGTAATATCTCTTCCTGTGTGTACACCTGCCTCCTTTTCCCTTAAAATGTGAGTTTCTGGATGATTTTTCTGGACATACTTGGACAGAGTATTTTCTTCTATATTTATCTCTTCTTCTGGTGCTTCATTTGTTTCTTCTTTAATATCATCGTGATTTGATGTGGGAAAATACTCCCCATCTTCTTCATTGTCACAATCTTCTGTTTCTTTTGGATTTCTGCATGCTTCATCATCTACAACATCAATAATTTCAACAATTTTCCCAAGTCTTTTATTATAACATTTATATCCTTTACTTCGGGAAGAGTAACCAAGAAGAATACCCTCATCTTCTTTGGGCTCAAACTTACCAAGTTTTTCATCAGTCCTTTTGATATAACATTTTCTTCCAAAAACTTTAAATTATTTTATAGTAGGAGTCTTACCATACCAAAGTTCATGTGGAGTTTGAGTGCTATTTACCTGAACATTTGCTTGGTTGAGAATAGTTACAGTGGTGAATGCAGCTTCACCCCAGAAGATTGCAAGAGTTCCAGATTCATTTAGCATAGCTCAAGCCATTTGTTGAACAGTTCTATTCATTTTTTCTACCACTCCATTTTGCTGAGGAGTCCTTGTAGTGGAGAGTTTCCTTTTTATTCCATGTTGTTCACAAAAGTAAAAGAATTCATCTGAGGTAAAATCCCCTCCTCGATCAGATCTAAGGCATTTGATTTTTCAATCTGATTCATTTTCAACCAAAGCTTTGGAGGCTTGGAACTTTTCAAATCATCTTTGTGCTTTAGCATACCTATCCAACACATTCTGGAAAAATTGTCAATGAACAAAATAAAGTGTTATTCTCCATGAGATGACTTTTTCATTGATGGTCCACATAAATCAGTATGAACAAGTTCAAGAGGCTTACTAGCTAACCCTTCTTTTTCAATGAAGTGAGCTCTAGTATGCTTACCAAATTGACATGATTTGTATATTTTATTTTTAGGGATACTGATATCTAGAAGATCACGAACAGCCTTAATATGCATGCTTTTCTTATTTGAGAAAATCTTAGATGTCCCAGTCTTCTATGCCACCACCATTTTTCATCACTTTTTCTTAGATAACATTTTTGTTGTCCACCCTTGAGTATGTATAAGTTGTTTGGAGTTCTTGTACCTTTGATCACAGTCTTCCCTGTATCAATTTCACGAACAACACATCCATTTGATTGAAACACCACTTCATTTCCATGATCACACATTTGACTGACACTCAACAGCTTATGATTTAAACCATCTACATACATAACATTTCCATCTTTAACCTTTTATTTCAAGAAAATAGATCCTTTACCTTTTATGACAGTAGGAGTGTTGTTTCCAAATGAGACATTCTTTTCCTTTTCTAAGGCATTATATGAGAGGAGTTTTTCTTTGCCACCTGTCATGTGTTTTTAGCATCGACTGTCGATATACTACTAATTTTCTTGTCCTTCTACATAAAAGGCTATACTACATCTTTATGTTTGAGATTCTTTCCTTCTTTATATCTTGGGATTTAATGGAGTTTTCTCCTTTTGAGATGATTGCCGAAATGTGCTGCTGCATTCAGATTCTTCTTGACCAAAGTTGTTACAGATTGAGCATTATATTTCATTTTCAAGAAGAGAAAAGTTATTATAGGAAATTTTCATGACCCCTATTACATTCCATTGATTTCATACTTCTCTAGTCATGATGGTTTTGTAATCAACACATTGAGTAGCTTTGTGTCCAAAATTATGACATGAAAGACATGGCACATTAAAGAAGTTCCTATTACTATCGAATCTATTTACCTGGTGATTATAGTTTCTATTGATATTCATCTTTGGAGAAAATTGAGTATGATTTACCTCATATTGGTTGTGGCCTATGTTCATCCTTGGAATAAATTGAGTCTGATTTACATGGTGGTCTTCTTTATGCCTTTGCTAATGATTGTCATATTGTTCACTAGTTTTTGATGCATCAAGATAGATTTCAGTAGAGGTTGACGACTTCTGTAATTGGGATGCTTCTTCGATATATCTAGGACTTGTATTTATCAGAGGAGAACGTTGCACTTTGATAATTTCATCTAAGGTTTCTGATCCTTTAGCAAATATAATATTGAAATATTTCATTTTCTCAACATCCTTTCTTATACCCACAATTTCACATTCTAGTTTTTCATTTTGTTTTTCTTTTTCAGCAAGTTGGTATGTCAAGGTATCTATAATCATATTCTTTTCTTCTAAATAGATTTTGAGTTTATAAATTTCTTCATGAAGGTCTTCTTCTTCTGAAGCATCCCAAAAATTATCATTTTCATAAGCCTTTAGAAGTCTATAGTCATTACTATTTTCATCTTCATCACTATGTGATAAACCATCGCTATCTTCACGAGTATAGTAACTTCTTTTATTTACAACTTGTTTTCTATTCCATTTTTTATATTCCTTCCATATTTCATATTTATCTTTATCAAGACATTTGGTAGGATAATGACTGACTCTAGCACAAGAAAAGCATTTGAAGGGTAGCTTACCTCTAAATCTTCTGGAACCCCGTTGAAGCTTCTTGACAAAGTTTACCTCATCTTCTTCTTTTGAAATATGTCTTGATTAATTGTGTTCTTCCTTTCCTTTTGGTGAAGATTTAAATGTGGCTTCTCTCATATCTGATGGACCTCCTTTCCTCATCTAAAAGGCAGTTAAGATTCTGTGAAGCTGTGTCATAGTGATAGTCTACAGATCCTATTGTTCTTATTTGGCAAACAATTTTGATTCAAATTTAGCAGACAAGGATCTCAAAACTTTCTCAACTAAGGTAACTTCCTTTATATCTTCACCCAGATTCTTCATACAATTAACAACCTCATCTATGCATAAGTAACTAGCTATACTTTCATCACGGTGCATCTTAAGAGTTTCATACTGAATTCTAAGTGTTTGAAGTTTAACACATTTTACCTAAGAATCTCCTTCATAGCTCAGAATAATTTTGTCCCATATTTCTTTTGATGATTTGAGCTGCATGACTTTGACAAAATCTGAATGTGACATACATCAGAGTAAGGAATTGACATCTCTGGTATTAATTTCATATTGCTTATTACCTGACGTATCTGTAGGAATTGCTGTTGGAAATGTATATCCTCCTTCCACAATTTCGGTGACATTCTTTCCAAGTGACTGTAGATAGGTTGTGGTTCTTATTTTCCAATAAACAAAGTTTCTCCAATCAAATATTGCCAGTTGGATGGATCCAACGCTTTCTTGATTACTCATGATGATGGATCTCCCTTCAAGTGATCAAGCTTCTTCTGAACTACCTGCTTTGATACCAATTGTTGGAAATAATATTGAGAGGGGAGTGAATCAGTATTATCAGACCAATAATTTTATTTCCCAAACATATTTATATACACTACTTCAGCTAAGTGAACTAGTGTGTACACGTGACTATACTTAAAGAAACCAACCTATATGGAGAGAACTTTTGATTTAGGCAGTTTAACATGTATCAAACTTTAACCAGTATATCAAAGATTTATTAGACAGTGCAGTAAAAGCAGAATAAATCATCACACATAAACAACACACATGAACACCAAGATATAAGGTGGAAACCCAATGTGGGTAAAAACCACCTGCTCCTATCGTCTTTGTCTTCTTTTAATAATAATAAAATATATTTACAATTTGTACTGGTGTAGACTTATACCAGTACACATGCACCCACCTGTAGAGGGTTGCAACCTTCTCTCATTCTCCAGCTCATATTGGAAGGTAGCTACAACTCCCTAGCTCTTGTAATAGTTGTTATCTTTACTATTACATAAGTTTCAACCTGTAGAAGGCTACGACCTTCTTTCCTCCTCCAGGGACCATGTTTCATGAATTTTCACACTGGATACTCCTGGAACACAACACCAAAATCCAAAGGCCACGTTTCATTTAATTTTCATATTGGACCCATCAACAACATCATAACTGCAATACAATCATCAAGTACATCTGAAACAACGAATCATTGAAACTCAATCATCATAACTTGAATTTGATCATTCAGAACACTGTCACTAGAATACAGTGACCAGAACCCAAAGTAGAATCTAGAACTCTACAACAACAAATAGAAACAACTGAAACATACTTCATAATCTATACGTTGGTTCTCTGTGTCAAATCAGCATGTATACAAGCTTGTATCAAATCCAACTAGTGTACACATCTGTAAATATTAATTCATAATTTTTCAGCTATTCCATACTTCAGTTATACCCAGATCATAACATTTATAAAATAACACATGCATCAGTATTCAGATCTAGACTACACATGATCAAACCTTATAATGATAATTCATTTCAAGCCTTAAGATCCCGATTAGATATTATCCCTCATCAACTGCTAAGGTTCATCCTTGGCTCAGATCAAGAAAAGCACCATAAGCCAATAACCTGCATACTAGATCTCACACTTCATCAAATATTCGATACTTGCGCACACTGGCCTAATGATCTTCTTCTCCTTATATAGTTTTAGACCCTTCTCAATACCATGGATCAAAACCACTTAGGACCAATGCCTTGGACCAAATGCCTAGGGTAAATACCTCAGACCAAATACCTTGGACCATTACCATGGATCAAAATATCTTGGACCAAATACCTCAAACCAAAAACATAGTTTTCCATCATATACACACCTTTCCTTCTATGAAAGTGCATGTGTACGTATACGCTACTTGTGTTCATGGAACCTACATGTATATGCAGCTTGGTCAAGGTGAACCTACGCATACCTCTCTTTCTTCATTCTTTGTAGTCTGATATGTAATTCATTGTTTTTGACATGCTGCACCATGATCTTCCATCTGAGTGAGTTTCCATGAAGGAAAACACATGTATCATAATGCCAACACATGAAAGGCATCCAACAGACGTATCAGGATGTTGTGTCACATTTCCCATGGATGGAAAGGATGTACACTCTTTTGAACATGAAAAATGAGCAAACATGAAGAAGGAAGAAAATTTTCATTTCACAACAGTGCTCCCTACGTATGAATTCTCTAATATATGAGTGATAGTATTGTGTGATTCTGGTGGAGCAAGTGACAAATATAAAATATTTTGATTTTCAATGTGAACAAGAGAGTGATGAGGAGCATGAGGAAATTCAACTGATTTCTTATCGGAAGAGGAACTGAACTCAAGGCTGCAAGAACTTGACATAACCATCAGCTTTGGCTAAAGGCCTCAAAAACTTGAGGGGTTTCTGCTTCATCACAATATGGAACATCAAATACCGGTGGCTTAGAAAAATATAGAGTAGGTGAATCAGGATTATGAACAAATGAATGAGTGAAAAGATCATGAAAACCACGATCAGAAAATTTGAGATATACATCTACATCCTCGTGATCTGATGAGTAATATAGAGGGGTTGATGAGAAAAAACTTTCACCCTTTGAATTTATAGAAATAAAAAATGAGAGATAAAGTGGATTCAGGAAGGAGGATTCATCCTCTCCACAATCAAATGACATAAATACATATTTCATTTTCTGTGAATGATCAGAAGTGGAAATATCTGGGGGTAAATTTTCACCAGAAAAATCAGAAATGGTAGAATCACTGAAGATGTCAGGATAAAGCCGACAATGTGCAGATAGAAAGAGGTCATCATACACAACAAATTGGTGTTCAGATTCCCACGCATACTAATAAAAAATGATAGTTTAGGTTGGCTACCCCACACTAACTCTTTCCATAACTTGATGGCCATAAATTTCATGTGAAGTCTAGAATAGATCATCACAACACACAAAAATCAAGAGAACTAAAGGAAACAGTGGATAGAGGTTGAGGGGATGAGAGCATGTGATAATCATCAAAGATTGTAGTCCAATTCTACATAGAAGTTCATAGAAAGTCAGGTGAGAGGAGGTGACAGTTGAATAGCCTGTGGTGTGATATCTGTAAGACTAGAGGCCAACATCACTCATAAGTCTATTACATGTTACATAAATATGTACATAGTCTAAGGAACCTATATTGCCAATTATGTAAATTAGTAGCACTTGATGAGAATAATTATTGATCTTATGAACTATTGATGGAGTACAGTGCTCACACTTATGGAATGCAAGAAGAGGAACATGTACATGATGGCAGTGGAAAACATGAGGGTCGAGGAGGCTACCAAGGAAGAGGTTGAGGTGTTGGAGCTAGCTGAGGACGTGGGGAGATCATTTTCTATAATTGTGGACAGGCAAGTCATTTTGCGAGAGATTGTAAAAACCCTACAACGACATGTAAGTACTGTAAATCATTTGACCATGTCATGAAAAATGCCTTGCACTTATGGAAAATATTCAAGAAAAAGGGAACCAAAAACTTACACAAAATATTCAAATGGTGGCTATTGAAAGGAGGACTGACGAACCTCAAATTAGTATTGTCACTAGAAGTGGAGTTGCAACCCGAAGTGATCAAGTAGATGAGAAGAAACAATATGAATATACTTGGGTTAGAAAAAATGTTGAGAAAGTTTATGTTTCTAATATTTGTATGGAAAAAGAAGTATTTATAGAGGCAAAGTGAAGATTTCTGGATGTTTGAGCATCAACCTCTAGTGCACAGCCAAAGTAGAGAACTAGATATGATGCTTCATTAGCTTTCGCACATAATCAACTTCAACACAAAAACAAAGCTTTGAAACAAGACAAAGATTTAGCAAATCAAGCAAGTGTTTTAAATAATTTTCTGTAGACATGTATGAAATTATTAAGAGATTAAAGGGTAGTAGAAGGGCTTCAAGAATTGATAGATTCCCGTGCATCCAAAAAAACATTGCGAAGTCAAATGCATGTAGTCAATAACTTGCATTGAAAAAAAAGAACTAGAAGAGAGATGAGGTTTAGTGCGTAGATAATAGTATATGAGATGGATCAAGTTATCCTCAATTGAGGATCTCATGCTAATTTCTTAACGAAGTAGACATGGGAGCTAATGGGTGAGCCAAAGCTATAGTGGTCACCTATTGAGTTAAGGGCAGAAAATCGACAAAACATCTTCCCCTTAGGAAGACTACCAGGTGTAACAATGGAAATTGAAGGAGTTCACACTATTGTTGATCTTGAACTAATAGAGATTGTTGATGACAGTAAACCCTATCCTAAATTCCTTGGACTTGATTGGGCATCTATACAATATGGATATAATTAATGTGAAGAAGGGACAGATGATATTTGAAGGGAATAATGTGAGAGTAATTGTTCCCTTAGATCCAACATAAGGGGTAAGATATACAAAACCAGTTATATAAGAATAATATGCAGTTGATATAGAGAATATATATTAAATGAAAACAAAGGAAGAAGATTTTGTTAACCCTACTGTAGAGGGAAAATTTAGTTGGTAGCGTGATAGTTCTTGTACCTAAGACTCAGAAGAAGAGTTGGAAAACTAGAGTTACTAAATCTATTTGTTGTATGATATCCAAGATATGTAACCTACTTTCTTATAATGGTTTAGGTGTTGTAAATACTTTTATTGGTGAATTTGAAGAACAAGTTACAGAAAATAAAAGGTTATCAGCCTTGGATGTAGCCATGAAAACTATCCCTACTAGATGGTGGAATGCACCCAAAAAGATGATATAAGGTGGAAGGAATCTTCAAGATTGACGTGGATAAGATTTGGACAAATAGATACAGAGATGGAGATAAAATATGATGGTTATAATAATCCTAGGAAGCATATCTAGCTGTGCACTACAACACAAAAGGGGATTCCATAGCAAGAATGGGTACATGGGTTCATCCATATATTAGAGACAATCCTTAAGAACTGGTACCTAGAAGCACAACTTCAACATGGTACAATAAACTAGGAAGACGTGGATGATGGCTTCATATTAACATTCAACTCCGAGGACGATTGCCCATACATAGATTTGGCCCTTTAGACAATTAAGAAGAGGATTTATGAGAATGGAACCCCATTCACATGGCAACAACCTGATTGGGTTGTGGAGATATAAAATGCATTGGAATGTTATAACCTTACTGCATATGGGGAAGAAGATCCTCACAACATCGACGTAGTAGAATCAAAAGGATACCATGAAGTAAATGGTCGTGATCTAGAAATACAAAGTATAACGAAGCCACTAAAGGCTAAGAAGGTGAACATAGGATCAAAGAAGGAACCTAAGTTTGCAACAATAGGAGACTATTCAGATGAAGAGATAGTTAGTAATGTTACAAAGTTACTTCATGAATAGGAACAACTGTTTCCCACCAAGTTTTCAGAGATTAAGGGTGTACTAGGGGATGTAGGAATTATGAAGATTCCCCTCAAGAATGATGAGAATCTAGTCAAACAAAGACCTTACAGGTTGAACCCAAAGTATAGGAGAGATTACAGATATAGCTTGATAAGATGATAGTAGCTGGAATTATTCAAGCAGTAGAAAAATCAGAATGTGTGATTTCTATGGTTGTGCAAGAGAAGATGCCTCAAAGAGAAATTAGGATCTATGTTGATCTCAGGAAGTTGAATGATGCATTTTTACATGATCCCTTACCTACCCCTTTCAAAGATGAAGTGCTAGACAATGTAGTAGCTTAAGAAGCTTACTCATTTACAAATGGATTTTCAAGTTATCACCACATTAGGATTTCAATTGAATATCAACATAAGAGCACATTTTCTATGGAATGGGGCTTAGATCAATACACGATATTCCATTTTGGATTCAATAATTCCCATGCTATAATATCTAGGGTGGTGGTTGCATCTTTTAAGGAAAGTATCCATAATTTTTAGAGGTGTATTTTGGTGATTGGACAGTATTTGGATTGTTAAGAAAAACTATTGGAATTTTAAGACTTATGCTTGACACATGTACCCAATATTAGATTTATTTGAACTTAAAGAAGTGCATATTTTGTGTACTCTTAGGCATATTGTTGGGACACGTTTTTTGCAAGAAAGGACTAATGGTGGACCCTACTAAGATTGTTATCATTGTGAGTTTACCTCCACCTAAGAGAGTAAGACAGCTTCGCACTGCGTTGGAACATACTCGATATTACATGGAATTCATGAAGGGGTATGTATAAATCACTGCGCCTATGGAGAAATTGTTAAATAATGATGTAACTTTTTAGTGGAATGAATAATGTCATAAGAGGCTTGACATATTGAAATAAAAAATGGCAGTTTGGCCTATATTAGTGTTCTCTGATTGGAATCAGTAATTCCATGTCCATGTGGATGCCTCTGGTGTAGATTTGTCTGTATTACTGGCACAATTTGGTGAAAGAGATATTGATCATCCTATACATTTTGCAAGTAGAAAGTTATCCAAAGCAGAAAAGAATTACACCACTATAGAAAGGGAAGGACTGGCCATGGTGTATGCTTTGCATAAGTTTAGACACTATTTACTGGGATCAGATTTCAAAATGTTTCAAGATCATTTTGCAATGAAGTATTTGGTTAATAATATTGTTGTAGGAGGAAACATTTGTAGATGGCTATTTTTATTCTAGGATTATGACTTTGAAATCATTGTTAAACTAGGAATAATGAATGAAGGACTTGATCATCTACCAATATTGGAAACAGGAGAAGAATGAGCCAACATAGAGGATAATATCCCTTATGCATAGTTATTTTCAATTAGAGTTCCGAATGACCATTTTGCAGATATCATTCAGTTTTTGAGCACAGGGATGGCTCCTTCAGAGTATATTGTGCAGTAAAAGAGGGAATTAGTGGTTAAGGAAGTTGAATTTTCATTAATAGAAGGACAGTTATATAATATGGGACGAGATGAAAGACTTCATAGATATGTCCCTGAACATGAAATACAGATGATTCTAGCGAAATATCATGGTGGCACAGCTGGTGGGCATTATTTAGGAAAATCTATTGTGCAGAAGTTTCTTAGGGCAGGATGATGGTTGCCTACACTACATAAATATGCAAAGGATTATTACAAATCATGTGATATGTGTCAAAGAAGAGGAAAACCTTCAAAGAGTGATGAGATGCCATTGGTACCACAAGTTACATTATGGGGCATTGATAAGTGGGCTATTAATATTGTTGGAACACGTCCACCCACCTTGAAAGAGGACTAGTGCGAGCTACATAATTACAACAACTAATTACTTGACAATATCGGTTAAGGCACAACTAGTAAGGGACTGCATTATAGAGACTACTATGAAGTTTATTATTAAGTATATATTGCCTAGATTTGGATGTCCAAACATTTTGACAAGGGACCAAGGTTCCCACATCCTTAATAAAACTATTGAAGCACTGCCTAAGGAATTACAAGTTTATAATCAAAAGAGTATCCCTTATCACCCTCGGGCCAATGGAATAGTAGAAGAATTTAATAAGATTTTGGAACATTCACTTTGTAAGTTATGAAATGTGAATAGAGATTATTGGGACATTAGAATTCCAGCAATTTTATGGGATTATAGGACCACATGAAAATTTTTTATAGGTCAAACACCCTTTAGATTAGTTTATGCGAAAGAAGTTATGATGCCCATGAAATACATCATCCCTAGCTTGATGATTGTAGATTTTCCAGATATGAAAGGCCCTAACATAATGAAGGAAATAATGTCATAGTTGATTTCTTTGGTGGAAGACAGATTTACAACATGATTTCATGAATAGGTACAAAAAGCAAGAGAAAAGGCCTGGCATGACAAACACATTAAGCAAAAGAAGATCTAGGTAGGATACCTTGTTCTCCTCTATGACAATAAGCTTGTAAAATTTCCAGGAAAATTAAATATGCATTGGTTGGGCCCATATATTATCAAGCATATAACTGATGGAGGCACAGTTCAATTAGAAAATTTAGATGGAGAATTGATTCAGGGAAGAGTAACTGGAAGCAGGTTGAAATTATAGAAGCAAAAACCTATGTTTACAACCTCTTTCTAAAGAAGAAAGGGGAACGGTCTTAGTGTCACATGGAGTTGAAAGTGGGCACTAAACTATAAACTACATTGCAGAGAGCCTCGCCATAGGAAGTTACTTCACTACAGTTTGGATTATGTCAAAGTTCATAGGAGTTGCAATGTAAGATGGGGGTTCCGCTATAGCTTGGATTATGTCAAAGTTTGTAGTCACCGCTACATCAGAAGGGATGGTCACTATGGTATGGATGTGTCAAAGTTTGTTGGAAAAATATGACCATTAAAAGGGAAATCTAACGTTAAAACTCACTGAAATTTGCATTTATGAGGACATATTGGCAAGATATAGGGATAGATATGCAATTAATGAACACAATTTTAACATAATCTGGATAAAATCTAAGCTAATGATGGGGTTAGATATTAAAAATTACTAAAAAAATCTGCATTCTCCCTAGATTCGGAACTTTTCTGGATTTTGAGTTCGAGTGTTGATAGTGTGAAGAAGTTACATTAATTTTCATTGCCATATATCGTCCGAGCATTCTTGGGAATAAATTGTTCATAATTTTCATAAGAAGGGATTACCTAGAATCATGGAAGTAGTTGCAATAAGTACTGGTATGACCTTGGTAGCATCATCAGAAAAAAAATAGAGATATCCACCAAAGAAACCAACCAAATAACATAGAACAAACAATAAACACGATAAGAAACCTGTCAAGCCTGAACAAGAAGTTGAACAAGTCAATGACAACAAAGAAGAAATGAAGCACGTACAAATGGAAATAGATGGCCCAACATTTCCATCATGTCTACTACCATACATTTGACTTAGAAAACTAAATTCCAAACATGTAAATGACTCAAAAGATGCAAATTTTGGCACCTTCACACCCCTATTGCAAAATAAAGTACCATTTACTAGGGAAATACATGGGAAAATTTTGCAGCTCAAGTTTCTAAAGTGCGACTTCAGTGACAGGAAGAAATACCCACAGTTTGCACCAGATGGATATTTGAAACATGTAAACTACCTGGAGAGTGGTGTGATGAGTTTAGACACATAACAATGGGAAAATGGATTGTTGTAGTTAGGATTGACAAACATTCTAAATGTGCTACACTCTGAAAAAAGTCTGGGGAGCATGGATTTTGGGTGATAGTTTCTTGTGCTGGTGTACAATGAATGCTTATGGATGGGAAATAGGATCCCTATAGATCCAATTTTTCTGTGGAGAATCACTAGACTTAAATATCAAGGGAAGAACCCTGTAGACGAATTCATTGGAATGCGCCATAGTCGACATCATGAAGAATAAGTTTGGCTTGACAAAAGGAAAGAGGGGATATAATATAAACTCAATCAATGACCAGCTAGTTCACCTCACAACACACATATTGGCTGGGAATATCATTAGAAAGTGTTGAGCTAATGAAGTCCTTGTTGTGGTAGTTTCATTAGTTAGGCAGTGTGCCAATCGTTTTTAGGACAACTGGGTGGACTACCTTTGCAAAAATTTCATAGACAACTACTTCAAGGTCCAGGAGAAAGGTACCACATTCCGTTATGAATGGTTGATATTGATAATTGCAATGATGGTATCGAGAGAGTTGGAGGATTCACAGTTCCATCCACTAGCTTCAGATGTATGTGAAGATCTGCAATATGCCTCACTCCAGTATACCACTAAACTAATGTGAGCAATGGAGAACATGGTATTTTTCATATTATATCATATGGACATACATATGTTACTAAACCAATTTCCTTGCCTTTTTTCGAGCTTATATGACCAGTATAGAGTTGTCACAAATTTTAAGGATGATTTCCACAAAGTATATATAGGCTCATAGGGAGACGAAGAATAAATGGCATCCCCTACCATACTTAGTGATAGAAGATGAACTATTAGCATAGGTATGCTAGAGACATAGGAGGAAGATAATGTGATAGAGGAGGACACAATGCAGCATGCCGAAGAGAATGGAAAGGAAAAAGAAAAGGATGTGCATGTATCATAGGAAGAGAAGAAATATGACAAGGGTCTCCTCGATCCTCCTGGAGGATATTTGTAGAATAAGGAGTTGGAAAAGACAGAGACAAACCCAACTATCATAGAAAAAAGGAAGGAATATGGGGATGATTCCATGAAGATCAAGAAGAATCAGAAGGTAGATAAGATGAAGGATATAACACCAATGGTCCTTACTAATGGGGACCTAAAGAATATTGGGGATAATATTGAGAAAGTGACATCAGAACTATGAAATAAGTTGGAAGAACTTTATGAAATACTTCTAATAGGTTTCAAAGAGTGCATCACATAATTGAAGATACAAGTGCAGACGGTTAGACATCTAGTGGAGATAGAGGAAAGGATTGAAGAAGAAAGGATAATAGAGCCTACACTTGCAGCGAGGTTAGTGCCAACACACGTTGAAGTCCTACAGTTTGAATCCATTTGAGGTACAACAACAAGTACAAGGGTGGAGTAATGTCACCATGGCCATCACAGTAGTACCATTGTAGATTTTACATAACTTGAACTTGGAAATAATAGAGGAGCAAGTTTCACAACTAACACACTTCGTAGTTGAACCTTCAGGTAGAAAAAGAGGATGCTTCACAACAGAAGAAGCTCGACCAAATGATCTAGGAGAGGGACCAAGAATTCCAGAAGAAACAAAATATCAAGGAGGTAATTGAAGAAAAATATAGAGAGCTTTCAGACCTTGATATCCTAGAAGAAGAGTCAATAGAGGACAAGGTCGCAAAGCCCGACCTTGCAGTGAAAGGATATAAGGCAAATATCACTACAGTAAAATTTAATTTTGAAATTAAGATTAATGAGCTACAAATGAAGGTGAAACCAACCATGCTAGAGGAAGTGTGGGATAAGGGGGAGAGCAACCTAAAGGTTGCAGTGGCCAATATCTTTGCAAGGGTGCCAGAATATGAAACAAATTGCATAAAAGTTTACATATTTAAACTTCGCAGTAGGAAAATAACAATATGAATAAATTACAGGAAGACATTAAGTAGAAGAAACAACAGTTAAAAGAAATTCACACCTCTACAAAGAACTTACCAATCTCGTAGAAGCTCCCCAACATCAATGAGGGGAATTCCCTCCAGAAGAAGACTGAGGAACTGAATAAGGAAGAACATGTTTTAAGACAGAGGAATCAACCATGGAAGGATGAGTTTCTGCAACTATCATAGGCTATAGATAAGAAGCTTCAAGAGCTTCTGTAGAGGGAGACAGGGATGGTACATAAGGCTACAAAAGATGTAACATAAGCATTGTTGGACGAAGCACACAATGAATAAAAGTAATTTATAAATATTTTTCATAGGTTTAATAATGCCTACAAGAACATCGCAAAAAGAATTAGAGGTGAAGCGACTGAGTGACTCAGGATGAATCACATGTGAGTGTTTGGGGTCTATTGGGCAGAACCCAGCTTGGCTTAGTTTTGGGCAAGGAATCCCAATTTTGTGGGGTGGAGCATGCAGTGGAGAGTGCCATATAGTGCAATGTACACCATGTAGCGAAGCAGTTGGAATATACCACATGGTATAAGGGCATTAGAGTGGGTCAAACC
Organism: Pinus tabuliformis; assembly: GCA_031772625.1. NCBI lineage: Eukaryota > Viridiplantae > Streptophyta > Pinopsida > Pinales > Pinaceae > Pinus > Pinus tabuliformis. Next base: position 410,763,813 of record CM062814.1, read on the forward strand.
CCCTCCTTTTTGGGAAAACATGTGATAGTGTAAAGTATCAATGGTTTTATCTGCTTTTTTTAGGGAGTTCATAGTATTTGGACCATCGTATTGTAATGATATGACCCTGAATGTAATAATATATATAGGGTGAAATAATATCAAAATAATCATTTGTGATTGAAATATATTCTATGGTTGAACTTTTGTAACATGTTTTTTGTGAAAAGAAGTTGAGGCTCTGTAGTAAGGTGCGTAGAGGCCTCAGTTTGTAGCTAAGTGCGCATATGACTTGCAACATAGTACCTAGGTCAAGAACTATTTGTTTTGCAAAAATCATTATATTATCAACATTTCATGTGGACATAGCCCCACATTGGGGTGAACCATTGTAATTTGGTGCCTTCATGTGTATATTTTCTTATTATCTATTGTACTGTAGAAATTTATTACAATTGCACTTTATTTTAGTACAGTGATGATTTATGGCTTTATATCATATGTTAAGTGGTTAAACGAATGCGATGAAATAATTTTTGAATGTTAAGAATAAAATATAATATAAAATTAACACATCTACACATCCCTCTAGGTTGTAGAAACCCAAATATACATCCTCCCATACTCACTTTGGGTGAACTATAATATGCTTGCAGGTCACTGCTGGAAGGACCAATGATTGAGGGTTTTTTTAGTGTGTAGTATAGATAGAAGCTGGGTTAACCCAAATCATAACCAAAAAGGTGACTTTGCTATCTCTTATTTTTTGAGAAGATCACTTTCTCTTGCTTCTTCCTCTAGGATCTCCTTCTCAAGTTGTTGCTTCGGTTCTGTTTGAGGAGTTTCTAACACTTCATATAAATTTTTTGACTCCTTGTTCCCACTATGGTTTCATTTCTATGACTTACTTCCATCCTGCCCCCTTGTTTCAAATTTTGTGAAACCATTGCCATATATTTTTGGAGTAGGATTTGTTTACTCAGGTTTGGAATTTAGGGGGAATTCCCTAATAAGGTTCCCATGTTCATGGCATCATCAGCATCAAAACATGATTTTTTTACAGTCAATGTTTTGAATCCAACTATCTTCCTAGAACTCGAGTTGGACTACCTTAGAGGGGGCTCCATAGATGTCCATTTCCACACAGATCCTGGGATGTATTACATATTTTCCTTGTTGGGTCACCCTTATGAGCTTGAGAAAACATCCCAAGGAGTTACCTATGGCTTGAATATTTTTTTGGAGCCAATAATCCAACAGTAGTGATTAAAGCTTGATACACACTGAGATATAGGTGAAGGTATCTTGTTTTGTTATGAAGTTCTCCTTCTAGGCACACATGCATAATCCTATCGATGACAAGAAATAGGGGCCTCCATTGAATATTTTATCCATGTCTTTAAGGTTGGAACCTACAGTCGTTAAAAAACCTTTAGAGCCTAGGTGAGGGCCCACTTATCCTTTAGGCTTCCAAACATATGTTATCCAAGATCTGAGGAATTTCTCATTAGGCCAGACCCTCATAAATTTGTAGATCAAGGCATATGTCTTCATGTTATCCCCGTGGGCCTCAGTTTTTGGGTCATTCATGACCACATTTGGTTTGTTTTCCAATATATGCTTGCATCTTCCTTTCAGTAATGACTAATCAGGCTATTTATCCTTCACTGTTTCTATTTCTTTTCCTACATTAGGATTTGTGTCAACTGCATAGCCTGATTGGTTCCAGAACCAATCCCTCCAATTTTTTGGAAACGTTCCTAGGTCCCCCTTTCATACTCTTTCCTCAGTCAATCAGAACACTCCAATTGGAGGGAGGAGAGCTCCGCCCCTACTGTTGTCACGCTACTTTGATCCTATTCTAACATAAGGTTACTTGCCTTTCACCTGCAGTGGTAGATATTTTTCATAGGGATAGTTATTCCCTTGCTCTGCTCTATTAGTTGCATAAGACAAGGCGAAATGTCCTCCTAGTACATTTCTATATTTCATTAAGTTTTGAAATTACTATTTGAATATGTATAACATAATTTTTTTTGAAATCGATAACGTATGTATTTTTATATACGTATGTATAGTCATTGTTTGAATTTTTTTTTTCAAATTTCCTAATACATGTATTAGCATGGTTGTATTTTTAATAGAGTAAGTTTCTTGGAGATTTTATAAAGTATGAGTTTCTTTGAAGGTAATTATAAACATCTCTTTTCTATTTTTCCCTTTTGTCTTCTAAAAAAATCCAACATGTTATTTATTAATCCAAAATTCATATTTTATGTAGGTAACCATTTACATACTTCAACATGATGCTTCTTTTCCCTTGATGTTTCCAAGCACAATTTACTTCTACATCTCGTTAAACTTTCAGAAAATATTTTCTAGATCAGACATTCCAACCCTTGGTCCTTCGTATTGCCTACTGTGATTGCAATGTTTCAAGGGAAGTTTCCAGATTTTTTCTAAATTACGCTTAAACATAAAATTTTCTTTTAGTTCTTATTAATATATATGTTCCTTCCTAAATGTAAGAATATTTATCTAAGGCTACAAGCCTCTTATAATTATATTTTCTATATTAATATTTTCTAGGTAGAATTGCTCAAAATTTTATGTGTTTTATTCTGACTATAAAGACTCTTTTAGGATAGATATAGCTCACACAAAGAGTTTATTTTCAAACTAGTTTCTAAAACGTATGAGTAATGACTATCATTCATTTGATCTCTAATTACAATTTGAGAGATCTATTTACTATTAAATCTTATACTTGTATTATACTCATGGTCTTAATCATATTGATTTTCCATATTTTATAGTATGGTTTACATTTACTTCTATTTCTTTTGTTCTAACTATAGTTAAATTTAAAAAAATGTTTCTAGTAAAAAGTTTAACTAGCAAGCTAAATTTTTGTCTTTTACTTATATTTCCTAGTATTCTAGTTTTTCATTCTATTTTAACCATCTTTATGATATTATATATTGTAAAATACTATTACCTTTGTATTGTGATGTCATACTTTTTTATTAAGTTAAGAAATGAGAGTAGTCAAGATTTATTCTAAAAATATAATAATACTCCTTCTACTCTTCTTACAAAAATATTATATATATATATATATATATATATATATATATAGATATAAGATGGCTCTGTAATGAGATGGAGAATATGGATGACTCGATGTTGTTGCAGTACTATGTGGCAGATGGAAAACCAGTCCAGTTCCATGTTAGCATGTATGGTCCGAGGCTAAAGTCCTAACCCTAATCTAGTTTAGCATTTCGGCTATGTGTTTTTACCTTGTTATTGTGTCGTTTCTACCATCTTTGCTTCGCAACCTCTATCTAGGATTTGACGTCCTTTTCTTTCACCCTGTAGTTTCTTTGGTTGTTATAGGCAGCTGGCATTTTTGAGCCCCCAATAGATATGGACCTCGATCTTGTTGATTACTCGGAGGACCCATTTCCGGAGGGAGATATTCAGTCATCCCCACATTCCATAAAGGAGGATTGTGTTCCATTCAGTAGTGACCTGAATGAGGCCATCGCCGACCTCCCTCTAATTTCTAGGCCTTTCAACCACCCAGTAATCATGTCAGATGACCACCCAACTTGGCCGTCCCTCTCCACTCCACCGGTATCACCTTCCTCGTTAGGCTTTGTTATCAGCTGCCTAAAGCCTAACCCCCAAAGTCCTAGGCTGACCCTTCTCACAATCCTCCTTCGTGGGGACCCTCCTCTGTTGTGCTCATCTTGTCAACTCCTCTTGATATGTTGCCTCTTTCCTCGTCTTGTTTTCCCACGCCACCTTCTAGATGCTTCACCAATATCCCTCCCCTATCCGACACCCTCCCATCTGCACCCTCTCCTCATCCTGAGGACCCCCCCACCTTTCGGCTAAGTACTGATCCTGAGGAGACCTTATTTGTCGAACTGAGGGCTTGTAAGATGGCTCGGTGCTTTAGATATAAAATTGAAGAAATCTTTCTATGGCTAGAGGAAGATATCCAACAGGTGGATTCCATGGACATTGCTAATAGAGTTCTGCTAGGAAGAATTTAGGGATGAAAACACTCAGTGGAGTGGTTAAAAGCTTGGGCCATTGAGGTCTAAGGGCAACACCTAGTAGACCTGCTTATTGTTCAGACCATTGTGAGGGGCTGGTTTGTGTTCAAGTTTTCTAGGCTGGATCACACCAACTAGGTATTATCTTCCTACTGGCACTTTAAACATGTGCCCATTCTCTTGAAGCGTCGGTCACCCCTCTTCGATCCTGAAGCAGAGCAGATAAGGGTCGGCCCAATCTCGATCAAATTGCCAAGGCTCGCCCCTCATTTTTGGTAGGAGGAAATTTTTTAGCGCATTGGCAATTCTCTCGTTAAATATATGGGCTTCAAACGATCCTACCTATCTAATGGAAAGATGGTTTATGCCATAGTCTTGGTGCACATGGACACAAGAGAGGCATTGCAGGAGCACATCAACATTCAATGGCAGACCTATACCAGGAAGAAAATGATGGATTATGAAGCAGTGCCCTATAGATGTTGACACTGCCACAAGGTCGACCATGTGTTTAGGGACTACCCACTGAATGCCAAAGGGGGATGATGGTCACATGGAATCACCCAAAACACTGACATCTCTCAGGATCCCTCTCAACATGCAAAGGGTTTTGAGGAGCAGCCCACGCAGGATGTTGTTGAGGAAAATTGGGAGATGGAACAATGTCCTAAGAAGAAGCGGGGAAAAGCTGCACTCTAGCCACCCTCTCCTCCATTGATGAGAGCCCGGGCGACTTCAAGGGATGCTTCCACCATGGGTACGAGATTCGCTTCTCCCTCTTTTGCTTTCTCTGTTTCTAAAATGATTTCATCTTCTTTCTCAAATACACTTGTTCTTGTCCCTCTCCCCATGAATGCTTCCTTGTGCACATCTCCATATTCCTCGATCTCTCTCCCCACACCGAGACCCTCCCAACAAACCCTCATCAATCGACATTGTTCAATCATGCTACCTCCCCCTCGTTTACCCCTCACATCAGCTTTCTATCCCGGTCTCCCCCTCTCCCCCTTCCTCCACTCCCCCTTCCTGTGTGGACCACAGCTATACTACATGCTCTATGTTCCGAAACCTAGGCCATGATGCGGTAGGGTTTGCAGTGATGCCTTTTCCCTATCTTCCTAAACTTCCTGGGGGTTGTCCCTCCTCTCTAACCAAGGCTAAAAATCTAGTTGGGGAGGAGATCACCACAGATAAACAGAAAACTATTTTCTGGGGTCTTAGATCAGAGCAAACCCTATCTTCCCCCCCCCCCCCAAGGAATCTACTCTCCTTCAATTGCCATGGGTTGGCCAGTCCCAGGAAAAAACTAGCCCTAAGACATTTATTCTCTTCAGAAGCTATTGAAATCATCTTTCTCCAAGAAACCCTTGGACTTGATTTTTCTATCACTGCTCTCCTTGAATCCTGGCTCCCAAGGTGGGATTTTCACTCACTCGATGCCACGAATTGATATGGAGGGGTTGCCTTGGGCATCCACACTCACTCCGTCAAACTGATTAATATCTGGGGGGGAATTTGCTACCTGGTTGTGGATATCTTCTCATCTTCCTTGGAAGCCAGTTTCAGGATCATTAACATCTATGGCCCTTACCGAGATAGGGCTGACTTCTAGAGGAGGTTGTTGACTTCAACTCTCTTGCAACATGAAAATATAATCCTTGGAGGGGACCTGAATTTCTTTATGCGGTTTGTGGAATCATGGGGCCAATAGGCATAGGTAGACACCCTATCTGTATTTTTTGAGAATCTGCTGGAAGATCATAACCGTATAGGTATCCCCTCTACTAAACTACAGCCTACTTGGAGAAACAATAGAATGGGGGAGGCCAACCTAGCCAGAAGAATAGATAGATTACTCATTAAAGAAGCTCTAGCCAACAACGACACTCGCATTAGATAATGGGTTGGCTCAGGTGTGTTATCTGACCACGGACCTATCTATCTGGAAATACACTATGTCATCAAAAAACCCAAGGCACCCTTTAAATTCAACTCCACCTGGTTAAAGGATGGTGGTTATATGAAGGTAGTGGGTGACTTCTAGAAAACCCACCCAGTGGACTCAGAGGGCCACATAACAAAAGGGTTTGCACACAAGATGCAGGAACTGAAATCCCTCTCAAAAACAAAGGAAAAGAGAATGAGAAGAGTAATTTCTCAAAAAAATAGAGGAGGCTATTGCCACATGGGAAGATGGCACTGGAGGAATCATATAATCCTCGGATCAAAAGGACAAGATGGCCTCCCTCCTACAAAAAAGGTCACAAATTCTAAAGGATAGAGAAGAGAGTTGGATACTCCACAGCTGAGCCATGAGGTCAAGGAAGGAGATGATAATACCAAATTATTCCACAAGAATCCAAATGGGAGAAATGTGATCAACACAATTTTGGAGCTAAAAAATGTTCAAGGTCTCCCAGTGAAATCCTCCATTGAATTGGCAAGCCTGGCAAATACTCACTTTAGGGGTATATACTAGAAGCCTCCCACTGCTACCCTAGCCGAAGTCATGTGCATTATACAGTCTTTCCTGAGGTTTGTAGATCAGGTGGCAAAGCAAGAACTAACAAATGAGGTATCCCTTGGAGAGCTGGAAGCAAGCCCTAAATGGCTAAAGAAGGATAAGAGCCTAGGACTAGACGGATGGATAGTAGAATTCTACAATGCTTTCTTCGACATTGTAGGGTAGGATCTCTTAAAATTTATAGAGGAATGCCATAGGAAGGGAAGGATGTGGGAAAGCCTGAACTCCATGTTCATAGCTCCTATCTCTGATAACCCCTCGACCTTTGATGACTTCATACCTATCTCCTTATGAAATTGCATATAGAAGATTATTGAAAAAATCATTACCAACTATCTTAGGCCTGCCTTGTCTTTGCACATTTCCCCTGAGTAGTTTTCGTTTTTACAGAACAAAAAAATCCATGAGGTAGTAGGCAATCTTAGGAGCTCCTTCACTCTGTTCAGACCAAAAGTCTCAAAGGAATGATTTTGAAAATCAACCTCTCTAAATCCTTTGACAAAGTCAACTAGCTTTACATCCACATGCTATTAACCCACTTGGGCTTTCACTACTCCTTCATCAAGTGGATCATGTGTTGCATTACAAACGTCCCTTGCGGTGTGCTAATTAATGGCTCCGCATCCCTCTTCTTTCATGCAGAAAGGGGGCTTGTTATAGACATATTTGGGAACTGCAACCGCAATCACATATGTCCACAAACCAAGGGCTTCTAAGTCCCTAAAAGTGTTGTTTCATACCCTAAAGGAGCAAGGTCAACTGGTTACATCATCTCCCAGAAGTTCTCCCTAAAAAACTACTTAGAACTGGTCAAAACTAGACCATACAGACTGCTCAGTGCTAAGGGTGCGATGCATCTGACACTCCACATGCAAAAAGTGTGATGCATACTAAAAATCACTTTTGCGGGGTGCAATGAGTGAGAGCAGACAAATGGCAGAGGCAGCTGGCTAGGTACAAACCTAGAGAATCTTCTAGAAACCACCCATTTGACACTTGCATCTCTGAAGTCACCCAGGGATGAGTAAGAGATCACGAATCTCCAAGTGGAACCAAGAACTATCAGAGAGAGGACACTAATCAAAATCCTAGAAGCTGATTCACCCACCTGCAAATATCTATATATGGATCCTGCATCTTAGAGATCCAAAAGCTGGAACTTTGTATTTTGTAAGGAAGTGTTGTTGGTTTATCTGTACAACATTGTTGGGTGATCTAAGATTTTCGTGAGGTGAAGAGGGCTTTCACGCTGGGAGGATGGTGTTGGGTCAAACCAATGGGTTGTAATCGTCTCTTCTACTACTTATATCAATAAAGCTATTTGAGTTTTCCTCCATATGTTTATGTATCTTTGAATCTTGTCCTAATATATGCATTTGTATGGTTAATATATATCTGATCCTATATTTTTTAGGGTTATAGGTATCTATGCTTTGATGGTATCATGCTGCTTTGACTCCATAGGTGTTCTTTGAAGTGGGATAAGTGAGGAAAGGGTGGTGCATGTCTGTCAAAGGGGAAAGAAAAAAATCAAGGAGCCAAGCGAAAGACTGAGGTTGGTACTCTCTACTTCTTTCCCATCTATCTCTCATAAAGGAAAACACAAGTGACTTTAGTTTTCTTATTTCTAAGATAGCTACCCATCTTAGTGGGAATAGCAACTCTGAATGGACGCTAGTTTTCTTGATAACAAAATGGCGACTCAACTGGGGAACAAATATCTTGTTTGCTTGTTTATATTTGTTTGCTTTATAAACTACAGACGGAGCCTTAAGTTAAGCCAACTAGCCTTCGAACTGCATTTGCTATGCAAGTTCAAAATAGATCAATGCTACTTCAGCCCATCTTTAGGTTTTGTTTATAAACTGAACAACCAACTTGCAAACATCTTAAATGCCCTGGTGGTAGCTCAAGTAACCTCATTAGATCAGCCCCTACACTTTGTATTTACTAACTATCATTAGGCTAGCTTAAATCCTTGAACTAAGCTGCAAACTGTGAGAAAAAACCAAAGCCGAGTCTCATCCCTGGACCATTGCATTGTCTCCTTTTGACAGTCTAGAAGCATCACACCTCCCATGTGTAGTAGGTGAGATGCATCCCTGTTTCCCTGCGTTACAGGTGCGATGATCAAATAATATTGTTTCTGCCTCCAGATTTTAGGTTTTCCTTCATTATATTCAGCTTTATTAAGGAGTTTTGCTATCTGTGATCAGTATACCACTGCTGAAACTCCCTTCCTTTGCATTATTCAGCCTCCATTGTATAAAGAGTTATGAATTTTTTTATGTATTGTTCGCCATTTACAGTTGTCCTTTACAAAAAGTAGCTTAATCGAACTGTTGTCTTTTGATTTGGAAGTGTCGCAAGTGTCGTTTAAAGTCAAAGAAAAGAGTATTACTCTTTTTGATAGACGATTACATTGTTTCTCTTGTATTTTATTTGAATTAATAGTATTTCAAGTCTCGAAAGCTGTTTTCAAATTGAACTTGAAACTGTCACTCTTAGCCTTCGTTTCTTTTTTCAAATTGGAAATCACAAAGTGTCGTCTTAGCCTTCCTTTTGTTTTTTGAATTCGAAATCACAAAGTATCGTCTTAGTCTTCCTTTCGTTTTTTGAATTTGAAATCGCAAAGTGCCGTCTTCATCTTTCTCTCATCTTTTGAAGAGAAAAGTGTCAGTACTGTCGCTTTGAAAGAAAAGATAGTTCAGATTTGTACTTAGTGTTCTTTTTGTCATTCACACATTAAGAAAGCGGAAAACAAATACATGCATGTGCATTTGCATTTAGACTACTTGCTGATATTGATTTAGGACAACGCATCTTAGTGTGTGATCTCTGCTCTATGTTGAAAGGATTTTACTTCTCTTTCCTTAGTAGCTAGGATTTTCGTTGCAAAAAGAAAGTAAACGTCTATTTATCATTCTAGATTGCATATTTAGGAATTGTATATCTACATCACGCGATGAACCTTAAGGGAAAACTTTTTAAGAAAGATCAGCTATAAAATAAATTTCAATGAATATAAAAATTCTTTGGAACCTAACGCACAACATTTAGAAGTCTAGGCTAGAGACGTATTCCGCCATCGTAAAGCCTGGTAAATATCGCTTCCATTGTAGGTTGGGCGATTCCTCCTCTTTGAGATGACAAGTGCCAATACAGACTTGTGCTCCCATGTACCATCGAGTATATATTGGGATACCACGATAGGCTATATCCTTTATCCTTAGGAATCTGTGTCTAGTGCCCTATTGATCACAATGCACTGAACACAACATTCAACAAGATTGACTACCATACCATAAAAAGTATTCTACAATTTTGCGATTGGTTTAGTAATCGCTCTGTCTAGATTTCGAGAGTAGTCACTTTCATTCCTTTTCAAACTCCTTAGAAGAAAAGGTCCATCTGAGCACTTGTCACTTTAGGCTCATTAAAAATCGAATGCAACTAGAGTCATCTTTAGCTTTTTCTCGACTCTTAAAAATTGAAAAAGCAAGTTGTGTCAAAGCATCATAAAATTCATTTAATTCGGAATAACATTTTCCCCTTCATATTTTGAGTTGATCAAGTAATCCACAATCGTGGAAGAAATTCAATCGAAACTCCATCATTCGTGGAGATTAATGAGTCAACCGTCTTTGACTCCAGAAAGGAAACTATTCCAGGTCAAGTGAACTTGTTTAACTGGGTCAAAGTCTCTTGGTTTGTTTGAAACTTGTGTCTCAACATCCTCAGAGACTCCAGTCACTCCACCTATTTCTGGTATCCCTGCCTCTACAGAAGAAATTCCTCATTTACAAGAGGACATTAGAACTGATCCTAGTGTAATGGTAAACACTTCTATTCCTGAACCAGCTCCATTTAGGGCTAATTCGGAAGGTGTCACCCCTCCAACATCTGTCACTGCAGAGTCTACACCTTCTTCAGCACCAAAAATATTTTACGGACCTAATGTTCTACCTCTTCTACCTGGATTGATTGCTATAGAAGTGATTAGGGAGGATCTTCCATCCAATATCCCATTGCATTTTGGAATTGGGATCCACCTATATCCTTCTACGACAGAAGTTAGTCATCCTTCACCGCAAGTTCCTGTAGAATTGCTAGGAAATGTTTTGGATAGACTTGATATGTATAAACAAACATCGACATTTAGGACTGTGTCATCTGACACAGTAGCAGTAGAACCTCTTGCTGCCACTGCGACAATGTTCGCTGGTATACCATCTGTCCCAACTTGCTCTCAACCACTAGATGAAGTCCACCCAGAGACTATTTCAACAGTATAGTCTATTCCCATTTGTTCATCCGGAATAATATCTGGAATTTCTTATGTTGAGTCTCAGAAAATTGATCCTTCCCAGCAGTATCAATTTGGGCAATCCTGTCTCTAGAGGCGAATCTTTCCTTTGAACAATAGATTACTACCATATGGGGGGTAGTATGTTCTTTCATTGTTCCCTTTGGGAGAATAACCATATGAGAGTTCACAACAGAATTCGAGTCAAGCTGGAATCACATCCAGTGGTTGGGTGTCAATACTTCCTCAACAACAAAGAGTTGTATATTCAATGCAACCAAGTCTACCTGTGTCGAATATCCCCACTACACCAGCTATTGTGGTGGTGCCACAAGTACGAGCATTACCTATTGTATGCTAACCTCAATTTTCTCAGGTCATAATACAACAGCCTCTTGTCTCCATGACACAACCACAATTGGCAATTAGTGGCTCCTTAACTGGAGCGACTCAGCTTCAAACGGGTACTATTACCACTCATCTTGGTCAAACGACTAGTATTGGACAACAACAAATGGCTTCACAACCATGTCTAGTGTAATATCAACAACCGCAATTCCAACAATCTTAACAAGGACCTGAGTAGCAAAGCTTTTCGGGTAATGGGCAGCCATATATTCAAAACAGTCACCATCAAACATATCATAATGGTTATGCTCATCAACCTTATCAAAGTTATCAGCATCAAATGCATTATGCTAGTATGCAAAGACCCACTACTCAGGCGATCCCATATTATCCTAGGTATGCTTCGCTAAACCTAAATCAATAATTTTCCTTTGTTGCAACTTTAAAATTACCAGATCTAAATCGGCTAAAAAATGATCCAATTGCTTACGACCCTTGGTGGCTGGCGATTCCTCATAAAATTCCATTAGATATTCCTAAATTCAATGGAAATCCAGGTGAAGATCCATCGAATCATGTGATGACCTTTCATATGTAGTGTTCATCTAACACTCTCAATTATGATTCGATTAGGCTTTGCCTCTTTCTACCAACGTTAACTAGTCCGGCAACACAATTGTACATCAAATTACCTAGAGCTTCATTCGATAACTTCAACATGCTTGCCACCACCTTTTTAACCCATTTTCAGTTACCAATAAGGTATGAAAAAAGAATGGAGCTTCTTATCAATTTCAAGCAGACAACAGCATATCTGATCATATTCATCAGTGGCAACGTCATCGTAGAATGGTAAAAACATATGTTCCTGATCAGCTGCTAGCTGAATGGTTTCTTAAGTAATTTTTACCTTCTATTACAGAAGATGTGGCTAAGGGATGGGTTTTCATTGAAGAGAAAGTCATTGCTTGTGCGCAATATCTAGACTTGATCTATACTAAGTCTGGCACTCCCTGTCACAAAATCCATAATGCTCCTAGACTAGAGTTTTCCATTCCTCCTCCTCCTAAATCAAACAAAGACTCTCATGTCAGCAATGGTGTGATAGGTATAGCTAGCACGAAAACCACAAAGGCTACATCGAAGAAAGCCCGTACGGTTTCTGTTCATAATGAAAATGAATAACTTCTTGCCTCGGATGTTAATGCTGTGTCGACCAACAAAGGCAAAGAACCGAAGCAACCAGGGGTCAAGAAGAAAGGGAAAATAAAAAAGAAGAAATAGGATGATTCGTCTCCTGAAATTTTTTTTGCAAACCCTTTTGGGAAAAAGAAATCTAGTCATCCATGCTTTATATGAGATGAGGATCATTGGATGAAAGATTGTCCACATAAAGCTGAGGTTAAGAAATTCTTCAAGAACTCAAAAACCTCAGCGGTATTGACTGATCTGTTTCCAAACCCAGAAACCAATCTGGTTGCTAGCAACAATGCTTCCCCATCCCAAGTGATAATATTTTCCATTTTGAAACAAAATAATGCTTTGATATCGACAAGGAATAAAGATTACAGGAATCCATAATTGTCGAGCAACAAGGCTACAGATCAAGCTAGTAGTTTGACAACAACTTCGATCGAAGTTGTGCCACCCATCATTCCTGAGCTAACGATAAAGCCACCAAAGGGAGTAGTACACAAATTGACATTTAATCCTCATGCCAGAGCAACACATAATTATAATATAGTGGAGGATTTGGCCCAATCGCCATCCGCTTTGTTGACACTTGAAGTATTGCAAAATTTCCCCTCCCAAAAGCAGGCTCTATTATCAGCAATAAGTGGGATTGACCCAGCGGATTCCAATCTTGTGGCCTTTAATCATAAATGATATGACCCCACATACTGGCTAAAGTCGCTTTCCTCATCCAAGTGAAAGCCCTCAACAAAACTGTTCATCAAACAATTATTGATGAGGGGATATCTACATGCATTATGTTAATGAGTTGCTGGAAAACATTAGGCTCACCACCCTTGTCGCAATCATCAATGACATTAAAAGCATTTGATGGATGGGCATACACCTCGTGCGGGATTCTAAGTAACTTGCAAGTTGAACTGGGTGACAAAACAGTAGAAATTGATGTCGAAGTTATCGATGGAAACCTCGATTACAAGATCCTACTGGGAAGGCCCTAGATTTATGCTATGGTTGTTGTTGTTTCAACATACTTTAGAAAGATTTCATTTCCTTTTCAAGGAGGAATTATAATCGTTGACCAAAATGACTTTCTCCCCAAGAGTTCACAAGTTACGGGAAGCATCCCAATGATCCATGGAGGCTCTCAATTGCTTCACAATATCAGAGTAGGCCTCCTAAAAGACCCTACTTTAATTGGTACTTTTTCCCTACTGCCTCCAATTAATCTGGCGGAAGTGGCCACAGTGGAAACCTGCAATATGATATCTTGTATATCTAAAAGATTCAGAAGATTCTCGAACATTTTGTCAGCATGGATCATCGCCAAGTATTTCCCCCAAGCCCAATAGAAATATTGTGGCAATCATTTTTCTTGGCTTGGGGGGGAAATCCAAATCAATGATCATCAAGTGTTTGGATAGATAGGTCTAAGGAATATGGTACCTCTTCAAATCCTTGGTCACATGTACATTCTACAGACAAAGGAATCATTTAGCCAATGATGATAGGAGAGGCACCATGGGAATATTACCACCATCATTCCCATCTTTTCGATTACCACAAAGGTTATTCTAGTGACCTTAATCATACTTCAGTTTTTTATTTTCTATCAAATATTGTAAATACAGTGGATTCTAAGGACGGTTCCTATCCTTTGTCAACCTCATTAAAAAATGGAACAACTCCCTTTTCGAATCGATTATTTCAATCTTGAAGGTAAACCTTCATTCCAACCACCACATTGAATGCAATGAAGCTTGGGGGGCATGCACCTCAATTTGTTTCATTATGCTGGGGGCATGCAAACTTATAACAAGCATAGTTTTTTGTTTTAAGCTTGTGTAAACATGAAACCGAACATCAACAATTTTACTCAAAGTTCAAGCTCGTTAAAAAATAAACCTAGCAATGAGCATGTGTTCCACCAGAGTTTAAGCTCATTAAAAAACGAACCCACCTTTGGTAAATAACCATTGCGATCGCATAATTATTGGCTTTTAAACCTTGGTCGTGTTCTTACCATCACCTCCACTCTTTTTTAGCTGATCATATGCCTCCATTTGATTTTTTACCCCTTTTGAGGAACAACTACGACGAGTGATTCTGTTAGCCATCTTATTTACACTACCGTGATTGAAAAGTTCCAAACCTCACCTGGAACCAGCTGCTATCTGAAAATATCATTCGTTCCTCAGAAAACGAGTCTCCTTTAAGCTCTTTTCATCTGACTTGTAAAATATGAAAATATTTCCGAGAAATTGGCCTCTTCGGCTCGTTAAAGTGATTGGAAGTGCTATCCCTCCTCTAGATTTTAATCTTTATGGACCTAAGGGATCATTACACAAAAAGATCAAGCATTTGTCCTGTTCGGCTCATTAAAACTATCGAAAAGTCATCCCTTTCATATTATTTTACACTTTTTCAGACTTAAGGTATTACGTTACGAAAATGGAATACTGGAGTTTCCTTTCCGTCTCTTTTCAGACTCTCTAAAATTGAAAAAAACTGAGTTATCATTGTTGTTAAACTCGTTAAAACAATAGTGACAAACTTGTCCATGCAGACAAGAGCGAGTTTCACTATCACTAGGCTCATTAAAACAAAGCGACGGGTTTTCCTGAAGGGAAAATTATAGATCAAGTATATGTTATCCTCCTCAAGCTTGAAAAAAATAAAGAGGTACTCGTCAGAAATGACTCGGGAAAAATTGGGAAGAAAACTTGAAGAAACTTTATTGGTAGCAGGTCGGTCTTGAACATGACACTTTCACTCCATCACCATGATTGAGTTGGGTTTGGTTATTTCATTCACCGGTCATATTACCATTGGTCCATCGTACCATCCATTTTTGGGGTTAATGCTACCAATCCATTTCAGTGTGACCAATATGTTCAAGAGAAGTCGCTCAGAGAATTCACCAACCCAGCTTGTGTCTCATCCGCTGCAATACCTTCACCTTTCACTCTTTCATGACTGCCACCCTGAACCTTGTACCATCAGATTCATTTCACCTCCACAAAATCATTTGCTCCGTTTCATGTCGTAGATGTGGGATTCGTTAGGGCCCTCCTATGATGGGTCACTTCTTGTTGACATCAGCTCATTATCCAAGAAGTTGACTTAGGAACAACCCTTTTAGTACTTTGAAGCTTGCATGCCTCAATGGAAAGTTTCTCACTTCCAGTGACAGGTTTACATCGATGGCCTTCGACCGAAATATTTTGCATGGTGTTCGACATCAAGTCCCATTTTCACACCACGTGAATTGTACTACAGTACCTTGAGGGTCATTATCATTATCATTGATTCCTCTCGCACCTATTAACAGCTTACATCATTGGCTGGTAATTAGGAAATGTCTTTCCATGTTCAACTTCAGAACATCTTTTCACATGGATCGACTTGTACTTTGGGCGAAGATTGAATGAGTTTGAATTCCCCGGATATAGTTTTATCCATCCTGGCTACGATATATTGAGGAAAATAAACACATCAAATGTACATCATAGCTACACAGATAATCATCCAAGCCAAAGGATGATGGCTCTACCAAAATCATCAATCTGCCATACAGACAGTTGTTTGTCCAATGTACATGAAAATGAATTTATAAAGTTGAGTATGGGAACTCTCACCTAAGCTAGCCATGAAAATATTATGAAGATAATGTATTGTGTTGTATCTTATTACAGGTCACCTTCTAGTTCGAAAAACCTTAGATCCTCATGGTAAAGAATTGCGCCCGACATCTGAAGATTTATGACCTCATGCTTTAGGGGGCATTTGTTATAGACATATTTTGGCACTGCAACCCCAATCACATATGTCCATAAACCAAGGTCTTCTAAGTCCCTAAAAGTGTTGTTTCATGCCCTAAAGGAGCAAGGTAAGCTGATTACATCATCTCCCATAAGTTCTCCCTAAAAAACTACTCAGAACTGGTCAAAACTAGACCATACAGACTGCTCAGTACTAAGCGTGGAATCCATCTCACCTACCACATGCAAAAAGTGTGATGCATGCTGAAAATCCCTTATGTGGGGTGTGATGAGCGAGAGTAGACAAATGGCAGAGGCAGTTCACTAGGTGGAAACCCAGAGAATCTTCTAGAAACATCCCATTCGACACTTGCCTCTCTGAATTTGCCCAGGGATGAGTAAGAGATCATTAATCTCCAAGTGGAACCAAGAACTATCAGAGAGAGGACACTAATAAAAATCCCAGAAGCTGACTCACCCACCTGCAAACATCTATATATGGATCACTCAGCTTAGAGATCGAGAGGCTGGAACTTTGTATTTTGTAAGGAAGTGTTGTTGGTTTCTCTGTACAACATTGTTGGGTGATCTAAGCTTTTCATGAGGTGAAGAGGGCTTTCATGCTGGGAGGATGGTGCTGGATTAGACCAATGGGTTGTAATCCTCTCTTCTACTACTTCTATCAATAGAGTTGTTTGAGTTTTCCTCCAGATGTTTGTGTATGTCTGAATCCTGTCTTGATATATGCATTTGTATGGTCAATATATATATATATCTGATCCTATATTGTTTATGGTTATAGATCTCTATGATTTGATGGCATCATGTTGCTTTGACTCCACAGGTGTTCTTTGAAGCAGGACAAGTGAGGAGAGAGTGGTGAATTTCTATCAAAGGGGAAAGGAAACAAGCAAGGAACCAAGTGAAAGACTGAGGTTGGTAGTCTCTGCTTCTTTCTCATCTATCTCTCATAAAGGAAAACACAAGTGACTTTAGTTTGTTTGCTTCTAAGATAGCTACCCGTCTTATTGGAACTAGCAGCTTTGAATGGACACTAGTTTTCCTGATAACAGGGCTGAGGCAAGGATGCCCTCTTTCTCCCCTACTCTTTTTACTCCTAATGGAGGGTCTCATCAGAACTCTTGCAGATGAACATATGAAAGCATGAATAAGGGGAATCAAAATCATTGATTCATGCACATAAACCCATTTACTATTTATGGACAGTGTGCTTGTCTTCCTTAATGGAGGGATAGGAGACATCACATCCTTCCATCGTACCATGGGAATTTTCATAAAAGCCACAAGCATGGTCTTAAATGAGGCAAAGTCCACCATCATCACCATGGGGTGCTCTAAACATGAATTATAGTTTGGCATCTAGAGATTTGCCTTTATAGAAGCATCACTCGATGAAGGACTAAGGTATTTCGGTTACCGGCTTAAACCTCACGGCTATAAAATTGCAGATTGGACTTGGCACATAAAAAAACTCAAGAGGAGACTGAATATCCGGTATCACAAATACTTGTCTAGAGTAGGGAGGTTGGTCCTTATTAAATTCGTGCTGGAAGAAACACTGGTATAATGGATGCCGTTAGCAGGGATCCCTCGAGGCATTCTAGCCCACTTACAAAACATTTGCTATCGTTTCTTATGGAAAGGAAAATAGTTCGAGAGAATTTTTGCATGGTCAAACTGGGAGTCTTTGACATTACCAAAGTGATGGGGAGGATGGCGGATCAAGTGGCTGAACATATTCTCAAAATAATTGGCAGCAAAGTTAGGATGGCAATTACTCAACAACCACAACTTATGGACGAAGGTGGTCCTCTCTAAATATATATCACCCTCAAATACCATTGATTGGATTAGACAAGAACAGGAATACTGCTAGCATATCCATCATCTAGAAAACAGTCATAAACACTAGGGAACTCATTCGAAATGAATTGACTTGGAGGATCCAGTCAGGTGCACAGGTGAGGTTGGGCATAGACCCCTAGGTGGGGTGTGGCAACCTCTACAGGCTATCGTGCGATCTCAGAAGACACCTATCGGAACAATGGATCTCGCATATCAGTCACATTGCTGATGATGTGCACTCCTCTTTGTTACACAAGGCCTGGAAATAAGGGGTAGTCCTAAATTTACTGCGGTGTTCGCACAAGGAGTGGCGAGATTACATAAAAGCATTATCTGAGGCCCACAGAAGAATAACTTAGGGGGATGATTAACTTATTTTGGAATTTTCCAAACATGGAGTATACTAACCCAAGATCAGATACCAGGTGCTAATGGATCCTTATAATCCACCAACATTGGAGCAATGGTGGAAGCATCTATGGAAGCTGAAAGCAACAACCCAAACGAGACTCCTTATGTGGTATATACTCCGAAACAAGGTTCCAACTAGCACCAACCCGATGAAGTGATCCTTTGTAGGCCACTTTTGGCGTCATCTTTATAGCAGCGACAATGAAGACACAAAACATCATTTCCTATCGTGTCCCCACACACAAGAGCTTTGGAACAACATGCTTCCTTCGCTCCCTTCCTCACACTGATGACAGGGTACTCATTTTGTAGACTCATGGAACCAATGGTGGAATATCGCATTAGATAATCAAAAGAATATCCCTCTCCTCATTTTTTGGGCCATCTGGATAGATAGAAATCAAATTATCTTCTAGCAAAAGGACCCCCATAGGCCCTCCATATCTACCAGAATCATAGCCGATTATAGCTCTATTCCTGATGAGGGTAACCAGCCATCTCATAGGATTATAACCCCGGAATCTATCAATACCTCCCAACCATGGGCTTTTTTCGATGGTTTGGCTCAGAAGACTGGATGTGGAGGAGGCACAATAGTTCACCTATCTAATTCCCACTACTTCAAAATACAAATGGGACTGGGCAAGGGGAAAAATAGCTTCGTCGGGCTTCTTGCAGCTAAAAACCTTATTCAATATGCATTGATCAAATAGTGTCTGCATTTATAGCTTTTTGGTGATTGTAAAATAATATGCAACTGGATAAACAAAATATCACAATGCAATGCATATTCTCTAAAGCATATTCTTGATGAAACTCATATACTCATAACATATTTTGACTCCTCTTGCCACCACATCTACAGGGAACACAACTCAGCTGCTGACCACCTATCGAAGGAAGCAATGCTCAGGAATGATGCTACTTGGTTAATTCAAGAGGAAAGAGATGACAACTCATATCAGTATTACCATATGCCATTCATAGACCTTGAAGCATAATCAGAATTTTTGGAACTGACTCTTAATTTATATGATCATATGTAAATATTCACATAGTTTCATGTTTTTACTTTAGTACTTGTCTCTCTGTGAAGAGTACAAAAGCATTTACAAATGCTTATTTTTTGAACAACTCCATCTCTGAGGTGGAACTTCAGTTTTTATTTTTTTTTATCGATAGGTAGGCTTACCATACGAAAATGCTATGCATCTACAAAATGTAATTTTCTTATCAATAAAGGAAATTACGACATTTTCCATGGGAATATATATATATATATATATATATATATATATATGACAATGTTATTGAACTTTGTTATATATATGAACACAAAGCTTTTCTCTAAACATGACTAGTGCCTAGTCTTACTTAATTGTTTATACTTATATGTATATATAAACATATAAATAAACATATGTGCTATAGTGTGATACTATATTCAACACGATATCTAATTTTCATTCTTTTGCAATACTCTATGCAGATTTGTCAATGAAAACATAGAAAATTTCTCTGTTTTTGATGGACATAATTTATAAGTCAATGCATAGGTAATTTGTATTCCTTTTTCAAGTGTAAAAAATTCTATACTTATGAATACAACTAGCTCCTTTATTTTCAAATTCATAGTTTGCAAGTAAAAACAAAACCAATTATCTTTTTGTTTTCAAGGTGTAGAATCTTGAAATAAAACATATCTAATTATTTTCTTTCGAAAGAAAATAAACTTTGTAGGTAGAAAATATTGACTTGAAATTAATATTCTAGAAAATTAATAGTGAGTATGTGGCTCATTGCAAATGTCATATTTCATCGAACTAGTATCACTCCGAGCATAATAGGTCTGCAAATTTCCGCTAGTGTCCTTCAAACCTTCCTCTTTTCATTCTCTTCTCTTTTCTCGAGAATGGGGAAAAAACAAGAAGATAAAAGGAGTTTCATGAATTACCCATCTACCACTCTTTGGTGGTTGCTAACTACCTCTACCTCACTGACGCGTCGTAGGTAGCTACTAGCTCATTAATGAGCTTTTGTTTCCCACTCCTAAAGACAACATCTCGTCTTTTAGGAAATAATTAATATACGAATTTCCAAAACTTGTATATAAATATAAACATCCATATTAGATTCCTATGACTTATTGATGGGTAATTAATATTCACCAATAAAGTTTGCAACGTCATCTCTTTCGTGCACATGTAATCAAAATCTAATTTTCCATATTTCTTCATTCATAAAAACAAAACATCCCAATTAAATATTTAAAATAAATTATTATTAGTAACAATCTATTGATAATTGAATTATTCAAATGTCTTGCAGACTTAAAAATTTAAAAAGGAAAACACATATGCACAATTTAATTACATAAAAACATAAAGCAAAGGGATATCATATCCTTTCCGACATGAACATGGCATCATCCCAGTGTATGATCACTGACCGTGTAGAATACATTTCAACTTATTAAAATAGAGAAGGGTATGCTTATTTTAAAGAATCCTGAAACTCCCAAGCTACCTCTTCTGGACTTAAATGTTTCCATTGAATCTTCAATTGCACTATTTCTCTATTTTGGAGAGTGACTTCCATCTAGTCTATAATATATAAGGATTATGCTATGAACTATCCCTCTATTTCAATTTATACAACATCCCAATAAATTGTATGAGCAGGTCCATGCACATACTACTTTAATAAGTACACCTAAAATGTATTATGAAATTTTATGGTTATTGGAAGGGCATGTTGGTAAGGCATTGGTAAAATTCTGGCTAAGACTTCGAAAGTTTGATATTATATAAGTGATAACTCAACACAATTTCCATGTATAAGCATAATTTTTTTTTATTTTAATTTCAAACATACATGTTCTCCCACATTGAATTATTTTTCAATCCTTTTTCAAAATTTCATAACTCTTTTGGCGGTCTTGTGCTTTTTTAAAAATGTGTCTAGCCTATCTAACCACTTCTTCCATTTCCTTTAACATATCTAGTCATAACACTAACTGATCTTTAGGATATCCCAACTTATATGTACTTCGCATTTTTTTCCATCTATTAATTCAAAGGGACTCATCTCTAAAGAATTTTGGTACCCATTATTATATACAAATGTAACTATGTGAATGTAATTGTTTGACTTAGTTGTTTTTTCCATAAAATACATTCTTAACATATCTTCCAAAATTCCATTAGTTATTTATGTTTTCCCATGCCTTTGATGGTGATAAGTTGTACTTGAATTGAAATTTTCCCCATTACTTCAAATAGTCTCTTCCAAATTTTTGAAGTGAATTTGACATCATTGTCTGAAATTTACAATTTTGGGCATACCATGAGGCTTACATATTTCCTTCATAAAATTTTGTGCTATGTTGATAGGCTTAATTGTAGATTTAATATGGATGTGAATATTTGCTAGTATTATCTACTACTACCATAATTTTTTCATGCTGCTTTCTAGTCCTTGTAAATCCGGTAGTGAAATCCATGGAAATAGTTTCTCGTTTCCATTCTAGAATTCACAATGTTTGCAACAATCACGTTGGATGTTGATGGAAGCCTTCACTTGTTAGAATTATAAACATATAACCACATGTTTTGTTCTCTGAGATTTAATATTAGGCCAATAATAATCCTTCCTTACCACAATTATCAACCTTTGATACCCATGATGACCAACTATAGGTTTATTATGTAATTCATCAAACACAACTGTTTTGAATTCTCGGTCATTGGATAAGTAAATTATGTCTTTAAACAACAACAAATCTACATTGTTTTATTGAAAAATAGTTTTTTTTTCACTTAATTCTTTCTTTTCCTATAATTTGTTTTTGATCAACCATTATTATTCATCAAATTATGTTGTTGTTTTTATACTTTGAATGAAATATGTTTGATAATTTCTTGTTGAAAATGTGAATATTTAATGCAATTTTTTGCTTAAGGAATGAACACTTTTATTCTCCTTTCCTTTAATATATATATATATATATATATATATATATATATATATATATATATATATATATATATATATATATATATATATATATATATATATATATATATATTTAAAGTCGTACCTACTGAGAAATTCTAACCATATAGCTTGCCTAAAATTTATGTTTGGTTGGGAAAAGACATATTTGACACTAATGTTATCTATCATTAATTGAATTTTACTTTGAATCAGATAATGTCTACACATTTTTAAGGCATGACTTATAGTTTCCAATTCTATGTAATGTGTAGCATAATTATTTTCATTTTCCGTTAGCTTTCTTGATCCATAACCGATTACATGTCTCTATTTCATTTAAGCACCTCCCAATCCTTCCTTACAAGAATGTGTGCATACAATAAATTCTTTAATGGGGTCTGCTAGTTTTATGATGGTGGTAATAGTTAATAATTGTTTTAGTACCTCAAAGCTATCCCAAAACATTTTACTTCATTTAGATTCTGTCCCCCCTTTTTATAATAAGGTAATAGGATATGAACATATTGAAAATCCCTCTATAAATATTCTGTAGTAACCTGTCATCCCCATGAATGATCTAACATCAACTACATTGTTAGGCACTAGAAACTCAATAATCGCTTTAATCTTGTATGCATCCACAACAACCCCTTTTTAGACACTACATTCACCAAATATCGAATTTTTTCTCTATAGAAAGAACACTTACTAAATTTACAATATAGCTCACCCTCTCTAAGTGGTTGAAGAACATGTTGGAAACAATGGAAACCAAGACACTAATAAGAGCAGGGGTGAATCAGGAGTGTGATGAAATTATACAATTCTTAATAAATTATACTTTTCCATAACTTTAAAAATTATTCTTGGATCAATAAAAAATACTTAATCATGTAAAAGCAAAAATAATCAAGCACATGAGAAACACATACATAAGACACCGATCTTCCTTTTATTACGAGCTTAAATTTGTGACTATATATCATTTCCCCACAATCCGCTACTTGTAGGTTTATCAACTGCTACTGAAAGGAACTTTTATCCCCGATCCTTTATCAATCTTTGTTGAAATGTACTCTTACCCCTGCTCATTTATCAACTACTAATGAAAGGGGCTCTTGACCCTATGAATTTACTCACATCCAATAGAAGGAGTTGCTACCCTTAATATATAAGGTACCACTTGCTGGCCTTCCTGATTCGTCCTTGATACATTTTGAAACTATAGAAAATAGACCTCTTAACTCATAACCAAACATTTTTTTTTACTACAACTTCTCATCAAAAGACCCATTATAAACACCTTCGACAATTTGTGAAGATCGATAAAAACACCATCGCCTTTAGCAAATTATTATTACTAAACTAATCACCAAACTATATGCAACAATATCATCAATCACCAAAATAAATAATTACAAATTCATCATCCACATATTAGATATCAAATTTTATCTCTTATTAATCCTTTATGGATACCACCCTTATGCATCATGCTACAACAAAAAAAATCAACCTCTCCTCTACACATACCAATCCACAAAAAAAATTTGCTACTCGAATTACACTTTTAAATATTCCAAGACTGATATTTTTGGAATTGATCTTTAGTTAGCTTGTTCTTTGATGCTTGCATCAATTTCTTATTTTTTCCTTTGTCCTTTCCACTTTAGTGTTCTAATTTTTCTCTTCAACTCTTCTTTTACTCCTCACCTTTTACTTCAAAAAATTATGAGTTAAACTACTGTCTTCTTGAATTTTGGTGAGTTACAAGTTTTAGCAGTTATTTTATATTTTTAGTGAGACTCTAAATTTGTTAAAAAATTAAAATATACCTCTTATTGTTTCTCACTGTTTCATGGATTTTACGCTTTGTCTTTTATGTTTTTCTTACCTCTCAAACTCCACCACTAAAATATCACTTATCAAAAGCTTCTAAATCATTTCATTCATGCAAAACATTAAGCTATAGACTCAGCCATAGAAGACCATTGGTAATGGCCCAAAGCATTTTATTAATAACCACCACCAAACAAACTTCAAGCTAGGCTGAGAATTTTAAAAATAATGCCAACACACCTTCATGACCCTCATTTAAATTATAGCTCAACCACTTAGTAATGTTCCAAATACATTTATGTGTGACCTCTTTTTAAATTATATTAAAATTGTTATCAATTCTATCATATTTATATTCAGCTCCTTTTTCTTGGCTCGTGTTTGCTTTTCCCCGTTAGTACCATGTCCCATGAGCTTTGGCTCAAGCCTTCAAGTTCTTATCGTTTTTAACACCTACGAGGGCTTATTCTCTTCATTAATCACTCCTTTGTGCCCTTTGTCTTTAACTACTACATATGCTTTTGTGTCTCACGCTAAGCCAATAGCCCTCTTATCTGGAATTTTCATTTCTTCCTCCTTTTAAATCTTTAATCTCCTCCTAGTGGGCATATTTATAGGAATGGTGTGCATTACTTCCATCTCAATTTTTGTCGAATGCTTATTATCAATTTGACATATACCAACACCCACTACGACTACCATGTGATTCCACTTTAACTCATTAAAAAGTCCTCTAAATTTTATTTTGTGGAATTAGTTGTCCTAGCAAGGTCCTTTTCTACCTCTGTTAACCAATAACATTTCTCCTAGGCTTACTCATCTCTAAGAAAAGCCTCATCAGTCCAATGCCTCTTTCTTGACACTTCACTAGTGCACTGCTCTTTAACCTTCCAGGATTTGACTAGTAGGATGGTGTCATGTTGACATCACATGTGACATATATCAACCTATGATTGGCCCACCTATCATTAAAAAATGGGCCATTCAGGTACCCACAAAAACCAAATATTTCTGCCATGTTTTGACCTCGGATTATACCACATCTGACATCATTGGCCGTTGGTATCTCCTAAGAGCCAATGACCATATCACCTTTGCCCTTTTATCAAAGAGGAGAGAGAAGGGTCTCGCGGCTAGTTTTTCACCATATTTCCTTTGTTATAATTTTCAATGCTCTTAACTTATTTTCCTTAAATATTCTCTAGGTTGGCACTCCTTTTTCACTCTACCCTCAAATCTTCTAGGGTACATTCCTCCAAGCTTGAACTTAGAGGTTGATCTATTATGTGGGGGGCTCCCTCGTATGTCTCTAACCTAATGATAAGCCTACGTTTCTATATGCCAGGTGACATATGCCCATCTTATAGGAATCATGTTTAATAAATTAAGGGCTTTGAAATCTTGTAGGGTACTTTACTATTTAGTCGAGGTGCACCCGTTGGGGTCATTACAGTGGGCTTATGTATTATGTGGGCTCCTCCTACACCAATAAAAAATGATGCTGCTACATTGTTGTGATGCTAAGTTAGCTCAATCATGTTTTTTCTTGGTTTTGCTAAGGACTTCGCTACATTTGGCGGTCTGCTAAACTAACCATGTGCTCCAAAGCACCTCCAACTAACCTTACCTCTACACAATTTGACCTTGGAGTTACCTAAATTTGACTGGCTCTATCTTTCAAACTAGGAGGTGGTTTCCATACTTCCACATACCACTAGAAAGCTCTTTCAGATCTCTACTCATCTTCATGGGTTTCTTCTGCATCTAACATGATATTCTACACATGAAATACCTCCAAAGCCTTTGCAACTTCATCATCCATGTTCATCTTCATCCTTCTTCTTTTTCTTGGAACCTAATCTTCTGACGCATACTTTTACTCATTTTCCATCTATTGCCCATTTAACACCATCAATCGAAGCACCATCATTAATTAAATTGAAGTTTCCATGATTTTCCTTTTAAAAAATTATTTGCATTTACCAAAAATTAAAACATATTTCCAACAATCTCCCTCTTTGAAATTGATGACAACACCATGATAAAAAAATATATCACCAGTGATCAACCAAATATATATAAGTGTGCTTATTTGTCTCTTTTTCCTTGTTGATGCTTCTCTGTGAGTTTTACCTAGGGTCCTTCTCTATGATTTCATCTCTTATTTGATAAAAAACTTCTCCCCCTTTGACATAATTGAGAAATATTTTAAGATGCTCCTCTGTTTGGACAATCTCCCTCTATCTTTTTAATCCTATGGATATAACACCTACTTCTTGTTATGTTGAAAACTGTAGGTACCTTTGATATATTCTAAGGAGCTTTCTCTCTATCTTGTATAGAAGATGGATTTTAAATAAAAGAATTAATTACTCTCAATCTCTACCTCAAGTAATCAAGAGGGATCTCTTTCTAAGACAATGCATGCTAGTACAAATGAGTCACTGAAGAAGTAAACCGCTATTACTTTGAGTCTCAAATAGGATTTCATTCATAACAGTGCCTAACTAAACACATACACCTGACCTCTAGGAACAAGAACAACCTTTCCTATGCATGGCACCATCAATTTTTAAATTGATAAATAATAAATTACAACACTTTTAACTTCTTACTCTACAAATATAGATGGACTTTAAACAATGCATGCATAGACCAACAACTCATCTTGTATTTCTACCTAATGAAAATAGAATCACCATGATACAATTGAATCATCAAGAACCAATCATATAAATCAATACTAATTTACCAAAACTTATACTTACAATCTCATATTGACAACATGAACACTATACTCGCACAACAAATCTAATTATAGTAAATACCAATTGATAGTACCTTTCATACCAACTATTAATACCTTTGTGATTAATGATGTCAATGGTTGGAGTGATGTTTCTGATAACATTTTTTGAGCACTTCATAACTAATTGTTCTCATCCTTTGGTCATTCTCCTTTCACCAAAAAATTTGATGACCCATACCAATTACCACTTAGAATGGCATCATAACAATAATCCACTGTAATTACTCAAACATAATATGCAACAAATGCCATTATCCTTTTATTTGCAACACACAACTGATACCAATTAATGATACTAATTGTTAATGCCTAATAAGCTACTAAAATATTTGCTTCAGTATTACTCCCCTTGTGGCTATGATCCATATTTTCATTAGGAATATGCAACTAATACTTGCAAAATAAAATTCAATAGTAAATAAGTCATCCATAATCTGATTTGACAACAACATTCAATACTTCCCTTGGCCCTTAGATGAACATTTTAGTATGTTTTTTTTTCTGGTCCTTTCATCTTACATTTTTGGCTTCCTTAAATCCAAACTCTTATTTTCAATGAAGAGGAACAAATTATGTACTCCCCCTAAGTAGATTATCTTCCTTTTTATCGCACACCTAGATATTCGTTCATTTCTTGTGTGGCTTTCCTGATTTAGTGACTTTCTACAATTACCTAAGCATACAAACCACTAGCTGTTCCATTTTTTAGCACACATTAAATCCAATATAAAATTTTCCTCTTTCTGTTCTTTCTTATCGAGTCCCTTTGGAGATCTCTCAAGGTTGATGATGCATGTTTTAACTAATTCGAGTGTTTTCCCGCTAAAGGTTGTGTGAGAAAGATCAAATCTAGGAATTTGGGACTCTCATATGTTAAATGTATACTAATTATCTCCAAAGAAAATATTGTTATGTACTATCTCCATGAACCATTTAATTTTCCTTTCTTAAGGGTGCTAGAATAACTCTTTCGTAGTTCTCTTCTCTTTCTCTCCTCATGATCCATACATGTGTTTGCAGCATTTTGAAAATACATTTTATTACCAGATTTTCATGTAAATGATTTTTTCCCATATATTTTACATCGCGACATTCAAAATTGCTCAAGAATGGGACAAAGTACTTGTCCTTATTACCAAAAAAAATTGTCTATCAAGCTTCTTGGAAGTGATACTCATTCTCCTTGGGGTTTTGGGCCACTGAAAATATCTCCTTTGAGGGGAAAAGCCTCTCGATGATTGGTTATTTAAATTTCTCTTAGAAACTGATTAATTTTGCTAAAATGGAGCATTCCACCTCTATTGTTTCACCTGTTGACACCTAATCCTTAGCGGTTGGGTGTACCCGGAATGTGAACAGTCATCAAGTAGATGAACTGATCAGTCACATTCCTATATATAAACAATAGTTACCTAATGAAATCCATCAATAAGTTTTCTTCTGCCAAGTCTGGAGTTACGCTAGCCTGACATGGTATCAGAGCACAGGTCCCAGGTTCCTTTTTTTGGCGTGCCTTGTAACTCCTCTATCCCATATTCTGCCATAACGCATCTGCCTACTGATGTTAGTGTAATTGCATCTGTTGGTTAACGCCTCTACTTTATTCCCTTCTGTTCTTAATAATCTGCCTCTGCCAGCGCTCTGTCCACTAACGCATCTGTCCACTGACCTTTCGATGCCAAAGATCCGTTGTGGCGGTTGAAGGGAAAGCGACTGCTGTTTGAGGGGACTCAAAAAGATAGTGTTGAGAGAGGGATAGAACCATTAGCCATTGTTATCACTGTATTAACCTCGTACCTCTTGTCTAATTCAAACGCATTGTAAATCGATCCCAACACCCAGAAAGCTGGGCCTGCTATCAGAAGAATATGTACATATGATTTATGGATTGATACCAGGAGGTCTTCGTATCCGAAAGTTATGAAACCGGTCAATGAAGATTTATCCCTGACAGACCATTTAAAACTTCCCGATGCAACCTCTTTATTACCCCGTTCGATCTTATGGTAGTGCATACCATGTAATGGGTTTAATTGATGACCAAAATAGTCACAATTTGGCATGTATCTCTGCCTGAAATTATTGGAGGTTTCGAGGATTTGTACTGGGAAGGGGGACAAACCCACGACAATAGCAGTCTTTTTAGGAGAAACGAGTGAAGAGACAAAGTGACACAGACCCCAAGATATGACAGACAAGATACGTTGATGCTGTGAGAGTGTGAATGTCCGAATGGTAATGCTGTGAGTCAAAGTATTACGCAGTTTATGTAAGCAGTATTTCAAAGAAGTCAAAGTATTGTGCAGTTTTCAAAGCGTTTATTTATCATTCAAAGTATTGTGTTGTTCTTCAAAGTGTTTATATATATCAATCAAAGTGTTTGATATTGCGCACAGTTTTCTTTTGAATGATAATGCTGCATTGAAAAGTTATCATTTCAATGTTGATGCTTCTAGCAAACGTTAGAGGGATTTGAAGGCTGTAACGTAAGGAAGTTTTTTTTTATCAGCAGAAGTAATTTTTTTTACAGAATGCATTCAATCATTTCTATGGTAGGAATAGTTCTCACTGGCAAGGAGAACTATCCTGAATGGTCCCGGATGGTAAAACACACCCTCATCTACAATGAGTTATGGAAGGGAGTGTGTGTCGGAGAATGAGAAAATGACCCAGTACAGCCTACATCAGACAAAGAGCTCGTCATTTGGGAAAACAAGAACAGCAAAACCTATTCATTAATCGCAGCATCTGTAAATGAAGAAGTAAGTTGCAATATTTCATCATATTCAACTGCCTTTGAAGCCTTACAAAAGCTGAAAGAACTTTATGACTCACATTCTGCACTTGAAGTTGTTCAGCTCATGATTAAACTCTTCACTCTTGAACTAAAAAATAATGATCCTCTTGCTCTTGCATCTGAAGTAAAATCCATAATGCATGATATCAAATCCACTAAGGTTGAGCTGGATATCCCTCTTATTGCTTTTCTCAAGGCACTCTATCCTAATTACTCCAATTATCTTGAGTCTTTACAAGCAAATGGAAATCTTAAATATATAACCTTTGACTCTCTTGTGAAAAAGTTTGCTGAAAGAGAGAAAGCCTTTGGAAAGAAGATAGTCCCTGAATCTTCTGAAGAGACTGTCTACCTTGCTCATAAAGAAAAGCATCCTGCTCATGATTCTACAAGAGGAAGAGGTGGACGAAGAGGAAGAGGAAGATACTTCAGAGGCAGGGGGGCAGACACTCTCAAGCAGAAAAAGTAGATCTGCATTGCATTCGCTTCAAACGAAATGGATCACATGATGCTTCTACATGCAAGCTACCATGGGACAAAATTGAGCAGAAAAGAAACCAGTAGAAAGGTAAAACTGATCATACAGACAAAGGTAAAGCACCTGAATCCGCTCACTATATTGAGGCACAATGTAACATTGGAGTAAATGAAGATTTGTTTAATGCTTCACTTGCTTCTTCGAAAAATGATTGGTTGCTTGATTCAGGAGCAACCTGTCATATGACTCATATGAAAGATTTTTTTGAAGATTTCACTGACAATGTTGATGGAGCAGTATACTTTGCAGATCAGTCAAAAATCAAGCCATCAGGGCTTGGCACAATCAGGCTTAAACTGCCTGGTCTTCCAAACTTTCTTCTGGATCATGTTCTATATCTCCCACAGCTCAAGAGAAACTTGTTGTCCTTGGTCCACATCCGCCAGCAAGGTCACTCCATTCATATGTTTGATGGCAAGCTTGAGGTACGAAAATCTTCTGACCACTCACTTGTCATGAGGGGAATAGAAGAAGAAAGGCTTCTCAAACTGCAAGGAACCTCTGTTCATGCACAACATTTCTCATATATTTCTCATCATGAAGAAGGTACACTTCCATCAAGTTTATTATGGCATGCTATATTTGGACATTTAAACTATGATAGTCTCCACTTATTGAAGCAAAATGGTGTTGTTGGTTTGCCTACAATTCCTAGAAAACATAAGCAATGTGATGCTTGCATTCTAGGAAAGAATAGCAAACAGTCTTTTCATGATTCACATTCAAGAGCACATAGGAAGCTTGAACTCATTCATTCAGATTTATGTGGTCCAATGCCTGTTCCTTCTGCAAATGGAAATAAATATATCATGACATTTATAGATGATTACACCAGAATGTGTTGGGTTTATTTATTGAAGAACAAATCTGATGCTTTTCAAACATTCAAGAATTTTCATAAATGGATTGAAAATGATGCACAATCTCATATTGGGTCTATACGCACTAATAATGGAAAAGAATATACATCAAATGAATTTGAACACTATCTTCGCCAACATGGGATCAAACATCAAACAACTGTACCTTATAATCCCCAACAGAATGGTGTAGCAGAAAGAATGAATAGAACAATCTTGAATATGGTACGATCCATGCTTTTCTTCAAAAATGTAAAGATAATGTTTTGGGCTGATGATGTTCTATGTGTTGCATATATAAAGAATAGATGTCCATCTAGTGCTATAAGAAACAAGACTCCTTATGAATTGTGGTATGGACATGTTCCTTCGGTAAAACATCTCAGGATCCTTGGTTCCACCTGTTATGCTTTAATACCAAAGGTACATAGAAACAAACTTGTTGCTAGAAGTCGTAAGTGTATCTTCTTGGGGTATTCAAACAAATCTAAATCATACCGTCTCTATGATGAAGTAAATAAAAAGTTTGTTTTGTCTAGAGATGTCATTTTTCTCGAATCATCCAAATCTGACAATGTTGTTAAGCGGCAACTTGATTGCTTGGATAGATTCGCAAAAACAAAATCATTTCAAGAATTTGATAATCAGATTCCACATATTGAAGGGGGGATTCCTATACTAGAACAACATGTGGAATCGTCTTCTGAAGAACAATCTCCCTTGCATGAAACTCCAACAACAGATGATGATTTAAGTGATGTAATTGATAGAATTGGGAGACTCAATCTTGGTTCAGTCCCAACTCAATCAACAGAGCAGCCTGGACCATCTCAGAAAGGTCCCCCAAAGTGGCTGACAAAGACACTTGAAAGTGTTCATCCTGATGAAATTGGAAAAACAGGAACAAGAAATACAAACCGACAAGATGGAGGTGATGTAGATGACTCTAATTCACCTGTTGATATGGATGTTACTTATGATTGTGAATTGAACTTGTCTACAGATTTTGAACCAACTTCCTTCAAAGAAGCTGCTTCTCATGATGAATGGAAAGAAGCGATGCAAAAGGAGTATGATGCCCTCATAAAGAATGGCACTTGGAAGCTGGTTGATCCTCCATTTGGAACCAAACCAATTGGCTGCAAGTGGGTCTACAAGAACAAATACAAAGCTGATGGCTCACTTGACAAGCACAAAGCTAGGCTTGTGGCAAAAGGTTTTGCACAGAAGGAAGGGGTCGATTATCAGGAAACTTTTTCCCCCACAACAAAATGGGCCACCATCCGGACACTCTTTGCACTAGCTGCTCAGAACGGTTGGAAAGTCCATCAAATGGATGTAAAAACTGCATTCTTGAATGGAGATCTAAAAGAGAATGTTTTTATGTCCCAGCCTGAAGGATTTGCTGTGAAAGGACATGAACATAAAGTATGCAAACTTGTGAAGTCCTTGTATGGCCTCAAACAAGCACCACGAGCCTGGTATGAAAAAATAACAGAGCATCTTTTGAAACTCAACTTCAATCATTTTGATCTTGATGATGCAACTTTATTTGTCAAGAAAGTTGGCAAAACAGTTGTATATCTTGTGGTATATGTAGATTATCTTTTAATGACAGGGAACAATGAAAGATATATTGCATCCATAAAGAAAGAATTAGGAAAAAGTTTTGAAATGACTGATTTGGGCTATGTTCATTATTATCTTGGCATTGAAGTAACCCAACATCCAAAATCCATATTTCTTTCTCAAAAGAAATACATTGGAGATTTGTTAAACAGATTTGGCATGACATAGTGCAATCCTCTTTCTACTCCAATGGAACAAAACTTAAAGCTCACATCTATTGAAGGAAAGGAATTTGAGGATGTAACAAAGTATAAACAGCTTATAGGAAGTCTCATCTACCTCACTACTACCAGACCAGACATTTCATTTGCTGTTGGAATCCTCTCCATGTTTATGCAAAAGCCTCGTGAGGGACATTGGTCTGCTGCAAAAAGAGTTCTAAGGTACTTGAAGGGAACTCAAGACCTTGGAATCAAGTATACACAGGTGGACGAATTCAGCTTGATTGGATACTCCGATTCAGACTTCGATGGAGACAAAGAAACTGGAGTATCTACTTCAGGATATGCTATGAGTCTTGGATCAGGAGCTGCCTCTTGGAGATCACGCAAACAATCAATTCCGGCAGATTCCACAACGGAAGCAGAATACGTGGCAGCAGCTGAAGCAACGAAAGAAATTGTGTGGCTCAGGAAAATCCTTGAAGATTTGTAGGTAAAACAAGTACAATCAACTCCACTCATGATTGACAACACCTCTGCAATAAAGTTGGTGAAGAACCCAAAGTTCCATGATTGTACTAAGCACATCAATACTAAATATCATCTGAGCTGACATCATGTTGAGGCCAAAACAATCCATCTCCGTCATTGTTCCACAAATGAGAAAATTGCAGACATCTTCACCAAAGCGCTTGGAACAGAAAAGATTGAAAGATTCAGAACGATGCTTGGAATCACCAACATCCCTTCAGATTAAGGGGGGGAATTGTGGACACCTAATCCTCAGCGGTTGGGTGTACCCGGAATGTGAACAGTCATCAAGTAGATGAACTGATCAGTCACATTCCTATATATAAACAATAGTTACCTAATGAAATCCATCAATCAGTTTTCTTATGCCAAGTCTGGAGTTACCGTGGCCTGACATCACCTTCCTTTTCCTCTCTAGACAATTGAATGGAAAGTGCCCTCCATTATTACAATGAAATCATATGAGTGGTCACATAGCTTTATTTTGATCCCTCGAAGTTTCTTTATATCCTTAATGTTGCATTCTTTTCTCTACCATTACAATGCTATCAGATCTTCCTTTAACCAAATTTGTGTCTCCCTTCAATGTTGTTGCTCATTTTTTTTCATCTTCAAACATTATCTTAATTTGCGAGGAATAATGGATGGTATCAATGTCATAGAATGGTTCATAATTATTTGATTTCTTCTAAAGATTCATCAACTCCTATTCTAATATCTTATTCTCCTTCTCCAAATCCATATTGGTGTTCGATTTTATTGATCTCCTCAACAGCTAATATGAGTTGCCTCTGCAAATAAATATTTCCTTCAAAATCTTCTGAATCAATAGAGGAGAAACTAGATTGACAACAACTGTCAATTTCACTGACATCTCGTTAACGAGTTTGTTCCATTCATGAATCTAGGGAGTTTTTTTCTCACACATGAGATGTCCTTTCTTCATATTCAACGAAAGTGGGACTCATTTCCTTCTTGACCAATGTCCATATTTGTGAGTGTTATTAAAGTATCTCCTTCCTCACCAAAACTAGATAATAAACACTCACTTTCACTAGTAATTGCAACTAAGTAGTTCAAACAAAAATGGCATATTATTCTATAATAATAAAAGGACAATTACTTTCTTGTAGATTTCATCTTCTCTGAATGTTGATCCTCAATTCTATTTCAATCTTTTTCTGCTTCATCATCTAAGGAAATCCTTTTGATGTCACATGAAAATTGCATGACTACTTCATATATGGACTACACTTTATCCCATATCTCCTTGGTAATATCACAATAGATTACCTTGTCAATATTTGACTTAGACAAACCTTGCATGATTTCCTTCTTGGCTTAGTTACCAAATTTACCATATATTACTCCATTCTCCATAGATTTCCATACATCAAAATAAAGGTCTTGCAAATAGATTCTCATTTGTACCTTTCATGCTGTATAACTTACTCCATTCAAAAATGGAACTCCATTTGAGGTAATCTAATAAAGGAAAATGGTTGTGATACCAATTGTTACAAGTAATGGAAACCATGACACTACATAGAGTGGGGGTGTGGGGGTGAATCAGTATTGTACCCATATTATACAATTGTTCACAAATTATACTTTTCAACCACTTTAGGAATTGGTATTGGATGAACAACAAAACTTAATCATGTAAAGCATAAGAATCATCAACCACATGATATATACACAGGCTACTACTTCTAGGTTTAATAGTTCCTACTCAAAGGAAATTATATTCTTGCTCATTTATTAGTATTTGAGTGAAATGGACTACTTCCCCTACTCATTTATTAGAATCTCTTGAAAGGGATATTTCCCCTATTAATTTATCAGCTATCACTATGTTATAGTCGGTCTGGTTATCCCTCCATCACAGATCAAAACTCTTTTTTGCATTTCATGTTTAGGTGTCTCATCAGTTTCGATCAGTTGCATTTCATTAGAAGCATGACATAAATCTGATGGAAAGGTTTGTGTCACTCATTCCCCTCATGCTTGGCACTGTTGGCTCAGGTCTATTCTTAAAAATCAAGTCTTGAAAAGTCATTTGCAGTCCTGTTTCAGTCTCTAGGTCATAATATTTTTTTTGGTCATTAGGTCTAGGGTTAAGTCGATGGGTCTTTGACAAAGTTTAATAAAGCCAGCAGGCCAGAGGGAGGTCCTTCTTAGATTGTTATCTCAGATATTTTTATCATTATACGGATAGATTATGACTTCTCTTCAAAAGTCTGTTTTGAAGATAAGTCGACATTTCATTTTTGTAATAAATTTTCAAAAAATTCAGTTCTTGAAATGTCTAGGCGCAACCCTGGTCTCCTTTTCCAGATCATATCATACCTATCCTTGCAAAAAATTATCAAAGAAACTCATTATTTCAACCAAATTTAAGGAGGAAACAAAAAGGTCAAAATTCTATTTATCCTGAAAAAGTGTCAATTGCAAAACATAACAAAGTGGGTTATGGAAGAGGCAAAAGTCAAATTGGTGTCTATATAAAGGTTTTTCAATGAAGTTTCAAGTCATTGTGCATGCCAAAGTTGGAGAAAATCATTGCAAGTCGTGTTTGTGCATTTTGGAGAGGATTGGTCGCCATTTCACCTATGCGGCGCATATAACTTGCGTGGTGCACACAGGACTTCAGGCCAGTGCAAAATATAAATAGCGCGATGGATGTAACTTGCGTATATGTGTCCTTGATTTGCAGGTCTCTTAACAGTGTGTGACCTCATCCTTCCAAAATCTCATAAAGCATCTCAGTCATCACTCCCCATTCTTCCTTCATGCTTTAGGTTTCATCTATTACATATTATTTTGTCACGACTCCTGCACTTCCTTGTGACAAACCTTGAAGTTCCCGAAACATGACCATTGTGCAGTGTATTCATTCAAATATGCAACTCATATCCTCCCTAGAACATTGATTGGAAAATGCCTTCAGATTGCCCCTAGAGAAATAGCTCTAAAACCCTAATTTTGAGACTCATCGGTATTATGAGGTTAAACACTACGATGGTCACTTATTGCATCATGCTTGACCCATGATGGCATCACTCTATTCCCTTGCATACTCGCTATGATCCCAAAGAGGTAATTTTCCCAAAGAGGATGAGAAGCTTCGTCATCTAGAAGCATCCAGAGCAGCGAGATGGAGGTTGTTTGGCATAGATGAGGTCAAATTCTCCCAACCTGCCCTCTTGGTCTTATCCCTATGACATAACTTCTTGAGATGAGCACCTACTCCTTTCTTTTCACAGATCCTAACTTCCTCTCCTCCCCTAAATTCATCCTCTCTCGTTCCCAACTGGTTAGTGGTTGGTTGGTTGATGTCTATTTGCACCCTTATGCTAAGATTGTACCTAGAGGCTATTCATTTTACTTAGAGAACGAGTTCCTGGAGACTTCCTGGCTTGGACTTGGATTACCACTCAAGGAGAGCCTATTAACATCAAGACTTTGGTTGTAAGATTCCCTTTAATTTCTATTAATACATAATGGTTGGTTCATGTTCCAAAAATGCATATGTTCATGTATCATTTAGCTTGACATTCCTTGATCAATTAAGTAGGTTTCTATTGGATTTTCTATTTGTTTTGGCATTCCTTGTTGTGTCTTGATCATTTGTGCAGGTGCATAAAAAATGAGAGAAGCAAGAACAAGCCCGTGATACAAGCGGTTCAAGGTCTTCAACAAAGGAGATCAAAATAGCATCAGAACAAGGTTGGCCATGTCCTTCGTTCTTGTTTACAATTGTAATCTAGGAAGATGTCTAGTTGATTGTCACTTATGTTACTAGACCCACTCATTGGTCTAGATGGATTGTCTCTGTCCGTAGAGAGGAATTACATTCACAACACAGCCCACAACTTTCATTGAACTTCTAGACTGTTTATCTGGCAAAGGCTTCCAGGACTAGTAACTCAACCCACAAATGGCTTCCAGTGCATTTGTCGAACCAAGGCTTCCAAGACTAGTAAGTCAACCCAAGATGTTAGAAGCCTTCTAGAGTGATTGTCCAACTAGGGCTTCTAGGAACGAATAACTCAACCCAAGCTAAATAACCATGAGAACCAACGGTAAGAAAATAATGAAAGTAAATCCATCATCACTGTGGCTATCCATGAAATGGCAGGGCTAGGAAGTCCACTATCAATCTGAACAATCCTCCATATCAATGAAAAATCATAAGCAAGAAATTGCATGCATGTGCCATAAATGCCAAAACTAGTGAAGGAAACATACACACAACTTGGTTCTTGCAAGAAAATCTAATGTAGCTACTAATCTCAATGCCTTCTTGCACTTTCGTTCTCTTCCTTTGCCTTCTTGCTCCAAAAATCCAAGTATGCTACACCCATCAAGAGTGCCCCAAGAAAACTCTAAGTCTCCAAGAGTATGAAAGAGAGAGAGAGAGAATAAAAAGAGAGCTCCAAAAATGAACTGACCAAAGGTTACAAATTGGTCCTAAGAAGCCTTTGTATGAAAGAGGCCTTTATTTTCTTAATTTTCCATTATTTTCCTACATTTTCCACCTCACTTGCAACCTGTGACATTTTGCCTCCCTTTTCTCCTAATTTCCTTTATTTTCATAAATAAATCTGCCAAAAATGCCATTTTTCCAATTTCCTTAGCCATAAACATCATAAGTGATCCCCATCACTAGGATACTTCCCGAAATTCAGCTTGGAATAAGTGTCACATCATTTGTGGTTATTATTTTGCCTTTATTTACTTTTATTACATGGAATTTTTAGGATGGTTGTTACAATGTGAGACCAATATAGTATGAGATGGAAATGCACCCAAATACAATTCAAACATGGATTACACGCATAAAAGCCATAAATACAAGCTAAGGGAATACAAAAGAATCATGAATAGTAGTCACACCTTGAAATGACAACAAAGCGACACTTATTTCTAAGTGCGACACTTTTTGTTTTTTTAATTATTATTGGTTATTACTTAAAATTCTCTATGCTTGAATTTTTTATTTTTCAATTTTAACTTTCCTCTTTTCTATTTTAATTTATTTATTTATTTATTTTTTTACTTCTTTTTTTGGTTGTAGGGTTATGTTGATGATCGATTAGCAACACGACCCGACTATGTATCAATTTTACAATTGATTTTTATGTTTTTGTTACAATGGATCAATTTTGCTCCCAATGTGTTTCATTTTCATGGTTCAATTTTAAGTTTTCATTGCAATGGTCCAAGCTTTCCCCCACTATTTGTCAATGTATCAAGTTACCTTATGTTAAGATTTTGAAATATGCATTTCTTCAACATTTAAAAAAATAATACCCTCAATATAAGCTCTTTGATTTAGGTATTCATTTCTAATGTTTTTATTAGTCACGCTATTTGTTCTAAAATTATATAATTAAGATATGTTGAAAATTTAGAGACTTTTATGCTTAGGAGATTTGGTTTTAATTCCATGGCTAAAAAACATCAAAAGTTTAATTGTTGAAAGTTATTGTAATTTTTAAGTCTCTTCGCACTGTGATATTTTATGTTTGATGTTATAGATCAAAATTATTGAAATTTTAAGGTTTTTCAAAGTCATGATATTTTGTTCTTGCTTAAAAATGTTAGAATTTTAACCAAAAAAAACCTTGATGCAACATCAATACTTTTTAGTTTTGGGGTGGTTTTCAAGTTCATTACACAAGAAATTTGGCTTTTAATGTCACCGTTATGAAAAAAAAGAAATTTTAGCATTAAAAAAACGTTGATACAACATCAACAATTTTATTTCATTTTTCTGCATGTATTTTGTTTATTGAATAAAACTTTGGTTTTTAATGTCATTTCTAAAAAGAATAAGGAATTTTAAATTTAAAAAGAAAACAAAGTTGTTACAGCATCAACACTTTTCATTTTCTCGGGTGTTTTTTCATGTTTTTTGCTGAATGTTGTTCAAACAATGGTTCCTTGAGAACATTTTCCTTTTCCCAATATCTTTGGTAGTGAAGAGTGTTTGGACGATTATTAGAGATGATGGGTTGTGTTGTCAACTAGTCCTTCAAAATTAATTTTATCAATATTCTATGAAATATTTGATAAGGATTATTGACAAATGTAAACACAATATTTTAGTGATGTGAAAGACCATTTTGAAGGATTTTCCTTTGATGGTGGGGGGGCAAGTGAGAGGTGGTGGGTTGAAGTGTTAGGTTCTAGTTTGAGAGGTACATGTGGGGAGTTGCATTCATATTCGCTAGGATGGAAAGGATGAATGCGATGGGATTTAAAGGAACCACATAATTCCACCATAAATGATCTAATAACTAATACATATGGTGTCTTGCAAGGTTTCACAAATTTTAAATCCACCTACAACTTCAAGATCAAGGCAGGGATGACCTACGACAAAGAAGACAGACGTAATAAGCAATGAAATAGTTTCAAAGAATTATTTTCAATCATGTTTAGGAATGATTCATGTTTGATTCCAGGAAAATCAAGATAAACTATATTTATTTTTTTCTCTTGTGGGGGTTAATATTCATAGCATTAGATATATGTTTTTAAACTTAAAAGAAGGAAGGAAAGAACTTACAACGTGTTAATGTTATCTCTCGATGTTGAAATGCCTTTATAAACAAACATTTTTATGTAGTGTTTACTAATTGACAAAGTATTAACTGAGGAGAATTGGCTAGGGCATCATAAATGTGCTCTTTAAAGACTCATTGATGAGAAAAATGGTCATTTCATCATGGATTCTTAGTATTAGAAAAAATGTGGTAGAAGTGGAGGTAGTAACAAGATTGGAAAATGTTTGTTCAGGGGACTCTATTGAGGTAAGCTTTAGGAATTGAGTAGGAAATACACAAATAAAGAATTTCAAGGCTATTCCATTAAGACTAGTATGGGTGATATGGATGGCTAGTAGCATTTAATTTATATAAAAAATAACATTGTTCGAATAAATTTTGTAGCCAATGGGCTAACATATCTAGGTATGGAGGAAGTAATACACAAGCAAAGTATTTTATCGTTGTTCCATTAACTGTGGCATGAGAATATGAATGGCCATGAAGCTTTCAATGCTCAAAGAAAGAGGTTGTTTCTCCAATAAATTTGTAACCAATGGGATTTCCTATATGATAAGGAGTACAATTTTTAAGTGTAGTGGTTTAAAACAAATTGGTAAGAGATTTCTTTGGATATTTTTTGATAGGGAATCACAAGGGGTTCTAAAGTACGTGGAAAGAGAGGGGATCAATCTTTTTGTTTTAGGACAAGAATAAGATAATTGTTCAGAATTGATGATATTTGAAAATGTGCCATGACAAATGAAAAAGAATTAACAATTTACAGATAAAATTGTCATAAAATGAGTGAATATTGAAGAATTATGTCATAAAGCGTGATTGTGTTTTTCAAACTTCTTGCTCTTCAACATATATACATGAACAAAAATATGAAAATTAATTTTGTATGGAAAGCTAAAATTTTAATTAACGATAAATACAAAAAAAAATCGAACCTTTTAGAATGTTACTACTTTCTTTTCCATCGAGTAATGATCAGGAAAAACCGTATCTTATTTGTAATTAATGGATTCTTAAAATGAGTGCTAGAGCTTTGAATAAGAAAAAGTAATTAAAAAACACGTAGAAAAATATATTTGTGTAAGATTTTTATAAGGGAAAAGAAGAAGACCCAATCGTTTATCCTTTTTAGTGTCGGCTCCCCAAAAATAACACCGTCGTAAGTATCAGAAGTATATAAACCCTTTTAGGGATCAATATTTGAGGTGATCGGAGGAAAGCTGTGTGGTCGCGCTATTATCTTCACAGTTTCTCCGCGGTACGTCCAGAAAGCGAGAGGATGGAGGAATCAAGAAATGGAAGCGATACCAGTGTTCAGCAACACTTGGAAAATGAAGGTGCTGTTCAGCAACACTTGGTCTCTAGCGTTGTTTTCTACGCGACAGCAGATTTCTGTGGGAATTGGAGAACGTTTGGGATAACATTCGCTCCGATGACATTCGACAGGAGGCCAAACGAATATTGTTTTGCAGCGAATGATCTTAGACCAGAGCAGGCAAGACGGAGTTATGAGTTCTGAATCCTATATTACACGTATTTCCAAAAACTCCAACATATAAATGTGATCCATCAATTGAATGCCATGGGAATGGTAAATGGAAACTTGAATAAGTTAACTCGTTATTTTACATTCCCAAATGGATCTAAGACTACGACAACCTTAATGAAGCATCCTAACCAACTATGAGGCTAACAAGGCGCTTGAAACCACACAAACAAAAAATAGTTGAGTCTCTTAACACGGTACAAAAAGTCTAAGCGAGGAAAAATATTGACTAAAGACCAAAGAAAAGTGCCAAAGAGAAGACATGAATACCAAATTACTATACGTCCATAAAATTTACAAATCTAGTTTAAAATAGTTTCTATCCAGAAAAAGTATTTTGATTAAAAAATAAAAAGTATTTTGATTAAAAAATATTTTTATAAATGAAATGTTTTAACTAAATTATCAGCAAATTCATCATATGTGAATATATATAAAATTAAATTACATGACATTAAAAGTAAAAGTATGTATATGTTAAAAGTAAATTTAAAAATATTTATATTACATAAATAATATAATTATTGGAGATTTACTTTAATTTCATATTTATTTAGCACTTGAGGATCAAATTTCTGAAGCTGCCAATTTTGGATTTATCAACCACTGAGAAGGATTAAATCTCTAGTCTTGCAAATCTCTTTTGGAAGTGCAATTTTTTTTTCTGAGTGCAAAACAAGAAAAAATATGGTATGGATGAGCCATGGTATTGGCTCAATGGTATGGTATGGTAAATTTTTTGGCCCAGAAATGTAATAGAATTAAATAAGAAGAAATTATAAAATATATTGAGTGTTAATTAAGAATGGATTTTGGACATATGGTATGGATGAGCCATGGTATTGGCTCATGGTATGGTATGGTTAATAATATCCATGATAAAGTGTGGTGAGTTTATTTTTACTGTGGAATGAGGGATGGTTTTTGGGCATGTGGTATTGATGAGTCATCATATTGGGCCATGGTATGGTATGCTTAATAATATCCATGGTAAATTGGTGATGAATAACCATGGTTAAAAATATCATTGTATCGTAAGTATTATTTTTTTTGGTGCTTATTAATGAAATTTAAATATGGTTAGAAAATTATTATCCTAATTTATATGGTGAAATGGATGTTAATCTATAGCTACTATTCATATCTTATATATTTTGATGGGATAGAGATGTAGATATATCAATTTATTTATAAAGTATTGTGTTGAAATGAGATATGGTTTTTGGGCATGTGGTATTGATGAGGCAAGGTATTGGCCCATAGTATTGTAAGCACGCCTATTTACAAGTTAATAATATCTATCACAAAGTGGAAAGTGGACGTGAATATCCACTGTTAAAACATATTTTTTTACTGTAAGTTTACATGCTTATTAATTAAATTTAAATATGGTTACATAATCATTATTCTATTTACTCTATTTTATAAAATAAAATATAAAATAGATCTTAAGTTATTGTTGCCTATATGATATACCTCATCAAAACTTAT
Source organism: Pinus tabuliformis (assembly GCA_031772625.1). Lineage (NCBI taxonomy): Eukaryota > Viridiplantae > Streptophyta > Pinopsida > Pinales > Pinaceae > Pinus > Pinus tabuliformis. The sequence continues at coordinate 410,807,041 of CM062814.1, forward strand.
TTTTTATCAATTTTGATTACACAATCTAATTTTTTTCCAAAATATTACAATTATGTGTGAATTTGAAAATACATTGTTAGAATTTTTTATTTTTTATTTCTGAGATTCTTGAAATTGATGGTAAATCTTTGAAAAATTAAAAAAAATTCTAAAAATATATTTGTGTACGGCTTTAGAAGAAAATAAAATTAGAATATTTTTCGAAACAGAAAAAGAAAAACGTAACGATTTTTCGTGTCGGTTGGCCAAAAATAACACCGTGGTAAGTATATTAAGTTTAAAATTATACGAGTATATAAAACCGTAAGGGCTAGGAGCAAAGGCGTGTGTTCTCGGTTTCTTGGCGGCACGTGCTGACATATCTATCTTTCAGAAAGCGACAGGATGGAGCAATCAAGAAATGGAAGCCAAACTGATAATACGGTTTTTGCCACAGAAATTTTGCAGAGAATTAACGGTCATTTGAACGGGAACGGGACAAATGGAGGGACTGTATGGAAAGATATGCGGATTCCACGGAAACGGATGATATTTCAGCTGAATGTGCTGTTAATCAACACTTGGTCTCTAGCGTGGTGTTTACAAGGATTGAAACAGAGGACGGATACACGTGGAAATTGGAGAACGTTTGGGATAATGTGTCGATTCGTCGCTTAAACGACATTGGAGAGAAAGCCAGGTATGAATGGTATCCTTTGAACTACAGTGGGCCAAGGAATATCTGCGTTGCAATGGCTGAAGACGCGAATGTTGTTTTGTCGCGAACTATCATAGATTGGAGCCGCCTAGATGGAAGTGTGTGGAGCCAGCAAATCGTATGGAGCGGAAGTTTTGCGGATTGTCGTCGGGTACTGCAACTGTTGGAAGACAATAGTAATTCCATACAATTGAGAGGTGACCGTTTTGATCTTCATACACATTTGCGAAAGCATTATATTGCTCGCCATGACAGTTGTCCCACAGCTGCTGCTATGGCGGCTGTTGAATCTTGCCGAAGAGTTATCATTCCAGTCGAATCCATGGGTACTGGTGATGGCGAGGGTGACATATGTACCATTTGTCATGATATGCTCTCCACTGATATTGCGAGTCGACTGCCTTGCAACCACATTTTAAACTCGAATGCCCTCTATGCAGGCGTACTTTCAGAGTTAGATAGCCTCAATGTCTTCTTATTTTTAATCTTTTTGCGCTTTCTGGGTATCCACAGTTTTCACATTTGAAAATTTGGTAGCTTTAGGATTTTAGTGCGGTGGGGAATTGTATCGGATATTTTACATTTGAAAATCCGGTAGCTTTATGATTTTGTTTCGGGTTAATATCATAGATTTATATTCTATGTAGTGGACAATATGGACAATTTTAGATCCAATTATTGAAGAGTTAGAAATACCCTTAAAATTCATGAGAAATCCCAAATGATTGACGTTTGATGACTTGATGTAGATTTTAAGGGGTTTGTATTGGAAAACTACATATGTCCTAATCTCATAATGAGAACGAGCCAACTTTTTCGGCATCCGGTTGGAAGGCGATGTATGCGGTTATGTTATAATGAGAATGTGTATTGTTTTTTGGGAAGCAAAAACACACGAAAAGTTTTTGGGATATGTTTTTCATAATTCAATTATATGTTAGGGATAAAGTATCTTGAAATTATAGTTATTAAAGTTTTATTTTCTTCATATTTATGATTATTTGGAGGGTGGGTTTTTGGAATTTATTGGTGTATTCATAATAACATACACAAATTAAAGGTTCGAATTTATTTTCAACTTAGTTACGTTGTTTTAATTGATTTATCTCAAATAAATTAGTGAAAGAAAATTTCATAACAACATCTTCTATTGTGTATGCTTTGCATGTGTGATTTCCTTGCTAGATTTAGCATGCATGGCTATGCATGTGTGTTCTTGGTTATCTTGTTGTCATGGGTGTCGGTTTTCCTAGGTGTGGCAATGTTTTTCAGCCTAGTGTTACCATTTTCAAATAAAAATGGTGTGGTGGATTCTTTTGTATGCAGTTGAGATGGATTACCGGATGGACTTGGAGCTCAGTGGGCCGGTCCTATTGTAATTCACAACACCTAGGAGTCTTGGGATGGAATACATGGTAAACTATGAATGTGAATACCTCAATTGAGCGTAGGAATCCCTTGACCGATGATGGCAAGATACACGTGTTGAGTACCCTGGGATACATGGTAAAGCCCAGAGGGTGGAGACCTCGTAGGCTTAGGAATCCCTTGACTTGTAATGTCGGGATACACAGTAAAGGAAAGACATTGGGATGGAAATGTTCTTCATTATGTAGGTGGAGACATTTGGTGGAATCCATGCTTGTTTTGTCCTAATGATCTACTAATGATTGCAGTAAAGCTTGATATTATATGTTTATTGTTTATGGCCTAGTGATCTAGTGGGGATTGCGGTAAAGCCTCATTCTATTGTTAATGGTGAGGTGGTAGGGCCTCGAGAAGCACTTGTTGATTTTTGTGATAATTACCACAATCATTCTTGGAATATGGCACAGGGACGATTGGATGAAAAGAGACTTGGCTCAACCAATCTACATATGGGTGGAACCTTTTAGTCTCATACCCAGTTGGATTTTTCATTCGTTAATGAGAACTATTTCTTCTTGGTATTTTATGAGAACATGTATTGGATTATATGATGCCCTTATGGTTTTTGTATTCTCCTTATTTTTGTTGTTTAAGAGTCGGTTATGAATGTGTTTTATGATAATGAAAATGTATGGCTCTCATCATGTTTTGATTTGTACCTGTGTTAGGAAGCCAACTCACACAAAGATAGAAAATATAGATCAATAACTTAGAATTTAGCCTCTTCGAGAGGGCAACCTCCTTTACATTACACAATGAACAATTTTTGGATGATACAAATGACTAAACCTCCCTTCTATATATAGGAGTCTAAGGGGTCACAATGTAATCAAGCCAGCATAAACCTAATAACATAAGGACACAATAATAACTATAAGGTATACAATGACAATAGTAATGGGTGAATCACTAGCATTATAGGGGCCTAACATGCTCCTCTCCTTCCGAAAAGCATTTTCCTCAATGCTTGAGTAATTCTAGATGCTTCTGAATAAAATTCTCAACCTTCAATGTGGAATCTTCAGCGGGTAAGTTCTTCCACTTGATGAGATACTCCAAAATTGATCGATTTTGTAGATGTCGAGTTCTTGTTTCTGTGACTACTTTTGGTTGCAGTATGATTTTTCCTTCCTCTTCAATTTCTTGAAATATTGTTTGAACTGGGAGCTTGTCACCTCTAACCTTCTTTAAACATGAAATATGGAAATCTGGGTGCACTCGGGAAGCTGCAGAAAGCTCCAATTTGTATGCCATAGTACCAATGTTTTGCAACACCTTGTATAGACTATAATAATTTGGTGATAATTTATTATCCTTCTTAGATTGTTTGAGGGACATTTTTTTATATGGTTGTAGCCGTAGGAATACCCAGTCACCTACATTGAAACTTATTTTACTACAACATTGATCTGCCTGTTGTTTCATTCTATTTTGCGCCAACGTGAGGTTATCCTTTAAGAGTTGCATAACTTGTTGTTGATGCTCAATGTGATGGATGGTGGATGATATCCATAAAGTGCCATAAATCGGGTCTTTTTTCTCTAATATGGAAGGAAGCATTACACCACCATTCAGCCAGAGGCAACCATTTGACTGATTTTGTCTCTTTATCAAATACAAAGAAATGAAGATATCCTTCGAAAGATTTGTTTACTATCTCAGTTTTCCCATAAAATTGAGGATGATAAGATGAGCTATGAGCTAATTGAGTACCGAGACAAGAAAATAATTCTATCCAAAAATTTCCAATGAAAATGGGATCTCTATTACTTACAATAACCTATGGGTTTCCATTTAGCTTTTGAATTGTTTTGATAAATGTAGTAGAAACTGTACTGGCTTTAAGTGGATGTGATAATGCACAAAAGTATGCATACTTGGTAAGTATGTAAACTACCATCACAATGACACTCTTTCCTTCGGACTTGGATAAGCCTATGATAAAATCCATTGAAACCTGTAATAGACCTAGGGTCTTAATTGTTTCAACTTTATTTTGTTGGAAACCAAACATTCTGCCACAAACTTTTGAATATCCGATTTAAGGCCATCCAAAAAAAATCCTTCTTAACCCTTTGGTAAGTTTTTAAAAATCCTCGATGCCCTCCTAAGTGAGAAGTGTGAAATTCCACAAGGATCTTTTGTTTGAGTTGGGAATTCTTACATAGGTATAAGTTATCTTTGTACCATAATGAATCATTCTTCCAGCTAAATGTATGAGATGTACTAGGATCTTGTTGTAGCTTTCGAATGAGTGCCCACACTTCTTAGTTATTCTTCCATTCCTCCATTTCTTCGTTTATCCAATCTAGTTGGATAATAGAAATGAAACACAACAATGCTTCCACCTCCTCATCCTTTCTTCAGAGTGCATCTGCCACAACATTTTGCTTCCCTTTTTTGTAGATGATTTCAAATTCATAACCCAACATCTTTGTGATCCATTTTTTTTATCTTCAGAGAATAATCATTGTTCTAAAAACTATTTAAGACTATCATGATTTGTTTTTACCTTGAAGTGTCTTCCCATTAGGTAGGGTCACCATTTCTTAAGTGCATGTAGTATTGCCAACATTTCCATCTCATAAATATATTTTTATAAATACTTTCCCTTGATTCGATGACTTTCGAAAGAAATGGGTCTTTCATGTTGCATTAAAAAAAAATCAATTCCATTCCTTGAAGCATCACATTCCATAATAAAGGTTTTTGTGAAGTTTGACGTAACTAAGACTGGTGCATGGCACATTACCTTTTTAAGATGTCTGAAGGCCTTTATTGCTTCTGGAGTCCATGAAAATGCATCTTTCTTCAATAATGTTGTTAGAGGTGCTGCTATTCTCCCATAATTATTAAAAAACTTTCTAAAATACCCTGTGAACATGAGAAATCCTCGTAGATGCTTTATGGATGTGGGGATTTTCCATTCCTTAATGGCTTTAATTTTGCTAGGGTCTACCTTAAAACCTTCATGAGATACAATATGACCAAGATATTCCACCTCTTGTACTCCAAAGAAACATTTGGAGCTTTTTGCATACAATTGTTTCTCCTTCAATAGTTTGAGTACCCTCTCAACACGTTTAACATGATCCTTCCAAGAATTGTTGTAGATTAGTATATCATCAAAAAATACCGACACAAATTTTCTAAGGAAGGGTTTTAAAATGGAATTCATCAAACCTTGAAATGTATAAGGTGCATTAGTAAGGCCAAAAGGCATGACCAAGAATTCATAATGACCATCATGAGTTCTAAATGTTGTTTACGAAATGTCTTTAGTCTTCATTCTGATTTGATGATATCCTGAATGGAGATCCAACTTGGTGTAGTAAATTGATCCATGAAATTCATCTAATAATACATCAATGACAGGAATGGGAAATTTATCTTTAATAGTGAGCTTGTTGAGCTCCCTATAATCCAGACACATGCTCAATGATCCATCCTTCTTGTGCACCAATACTACTAGAGTAGAGAAAGAACTTTGACTAGATTGAATTATACCAGCCTCTAGCATTTCTGCAACCATATGTTCAATTTCACTCTTTTGGGCATAGGGATATCTATACAACCTAATGTTTGGAGGAACACTTCCTGGAATCATGATCATGAATAGGTGGGACACCTTTGCAAGTCTCAAATACCTTAGAGTGATTGTCCAAGACCTTTTTGATATCTAGAGAAATAGATGATTTTGATGTGGGAACCTCTAGCGAACATATTTGTGCAATTACACCTCATTTTTCCTTCTTTAGAAGCTTTGTCATTCCGTTAGAGCTGATTATATCTCCCCGTTTCCCTACAATACCCTTTAATTCAACTTCCTTTCCTTTTGCACAAAATTTCATGAAAATTTCTTGAAAATTAAAAGCTATTGTACCCAAGGATTGAAGCCATTGGACTCCTAGCACAACATCAGCACCACCTATTGGAACAGAAAGCATTGGGATATTCAATACATATTCTCCCATGGATAGCTTCATATTATCGAACTTCCTAGAGAAATTAATGGTTCCTCCACTTGCAACCATCAATTTGTTGGCATTATGATACAGGTGTTGCACTTGATGGCAACTTGCTCAGATGACAGATCATAGTACAACAGGTCAAGAGCAAAGAATTAATGATCAGAAAGAGGCATACGCTAGTTCACCTTGACAAAGGTGTGTATACAAGTGGGTTAGTAGAACAAAAGGCATGTATGTCATACACACACAGTTTCACGGAAGGGAAAGTGCGTACATTTTGGAAAACTATGTTTTGGTTCGTGGCATTTGGTACCTGGTATTTTGGTATTGATCCTTGGTTATTGGTCTGAGGTATTAACCCCAGGTATTGGGTCTAAGGTATTCCTCCTACGTGGTTTTGGACCATGGTATTGAAGTGTGAGATCTATTATGCTGGTTATGGGTATGTGATGCATTGTTAAGGATGCACCTATGTGGCGAATGAAGGTTGATGAATCGGGATCATGAAGACTAAAATGCATTATCATTATATGGTATGATCATGAATAGATCTGAATACTAACACATGTCTTATCCTTTATATCTTATGTTCTGGGTATATCTAAAGGTGAAAATTGCAGTGAAGGTATAAGTAATTATTTTCTGATCTGTACGCAGGTTCCCTTCGGTGAAAGAGCTTATACACACTGGTTCGATACAACCAAGTAGATTATACATTATGAGATTTAATATTTGAGGTGGCTTTTGGTTCTAGTGGTTGTTGCAGAGTTCTATGTTCTGCTCTGTGTACTAGTGACTATGTTTTGATGACAAGGTTTCATTGATTCAGTTGTTGGGTGATTCAGAGATTAATGTTGCATATATAGTTGATGGTTGTATTGCAGTGGTGATTGTTTTGTATTTATGGATCCAGTTTGAAAATTTATGAAACGTGGTCCCAGGAAGAAAAGAGAAGGTCTTAGCCTTCTATAGGCTAGTGCCTACATACTAGTAAATATATCAGCTGGTACAAGAGCTAGGGGGTTGTAGCTCTCTTGCAAGAGAAGCTGGAGAATGAGAGAAGGTTGTAAATAAGTTTTTCTTATCTTAATGAAAACAACAGCACGTCGTTTCGGTCTCGCATTAGGTTTCTACCTTATATCATGGTGTTCATGTGTGCTTCTTATGTGTGATGATCTGTTCTGTTTTACTACACCTATTTACTACTTATATGATTAATGAAGTTCTGATGCTCTGATTAAAGGTCAACATATAATGGATAAACTGAATCATAAGTTTACTGGATATACGCCAATTGCATTAAACACAGTTGTGTATACATGCTGGTTCCCTTAACTGAAGTAGCATATATGAACCTGAGTATGAAAATGAAAAAGTTATTCATTTTATAATACTGATTCACCCCCCCTAGAATTATTTTCAACAATTGGTATCAGAGCAGGTCCTTCAGAAGAAGCTTGGTCACTTGAACGAAGATCTGTTAGGATGAGTAATCAAGAAATAGAGGGATCCATCCGACAACCAATCTTCGATGGGAGAAATTTTTCTTACTGGAAGATAAGAACTTTAGCCTATCTATAATCACTTGGAACAGATATTTGGGGAATCGTGGAAGGAGGATATACCTATCCATCAACAATTCCAACAGATATGGTGGGTAAAAAGCAATATGAACTCAATGCCAAAGTTGTTACTATCTTATTGGGAAGTTTGTCAAAATCAGATTTTTTCAAGGTCATGTAGTTCAAATCAGCCAAACAAATATGGGACAAAATAATTCTAAGCTAGTCAGAAATGTTGGTTTCAAAAATTGTTCACAGGTCTTTCCACAAACATAAAAAAAATGTGCTAAGCTTAAAACCCTCAGAATATGGCATGAAACTCTTAAGATGCATAGTAATGAAAGCATAGTTAATTGCTTCCTACGTATAGATGAGATTGTAAATTGTTTGAAGAATTTGGGTGAAGAAATTAAGGAAGTTGTCTTAGTTGAGAAATCTTTGATATCCTTGTTTGCTAAATTTGAATCCAAAGTGTCTACCATAGAAGAAAAGAAGGATCTGCAAAATATCACTATGACACAGCTTCACGGAATCTTAACTACCTGTGAAATGGGTAAAGGAGGACCATCAGATATGAGAGAAGCCGCATTTAAAGTATCAACAAAGGCAGAAGAAAAACTCAGTGAATTAGGATACATTTCAGAAGAAGAATATGAGGTAAATTTTGTCAATAATCTTCAACGGGGATCTGGAAGGTTCAAAGGTAAGCTACCATTCAAATGTTTTTCTTGTGGTAGAGTTGGTCATTACACTGCTAGATGCCCTCATAACAAACGAAAGATGTCTAAAGAAGGTAATGGAAGTTATTATACTCACGATAATAGTAATGACTCATCCAATAATGATGAAGACAATCAGGAAATTAAAATTCTCATGGCATACGAAAATAATGACGTAGAAAAAGAAGAAGTTACCAAATTAAAAGATCAACTGGAGACAGTAACCATAGTAAGGGAGAAGCTACAGGATGTAGTAAAAGATCAGAGCATAAAAATCCAGAGACTCAAATCTAAGATCCTCTCTCTAAAAGAAGATCTTGGGAGATAAAAGAATCGGAATGAAGAAACTCTTGAAGAACAAGAACATGAAGTGCTCGAATTGAGGCAACAAGTGGAAGAAGGAAGAAAACATAAAGAAAACATAAAGAATCAATATTTGGAAAAGGAAGAACAACATCATGTTGAGGTAAATATCTTAGAAGGTAAATTAGAAGAAAAGAATAAACTGTTAAAAATTGAAGACAATACTAGGATTTTGAATGATATTCTTAGTAGTCAAAGATCCCCTACTATCAAAACTGGTATTGGCTTTTATGAAACTGTTGAAGGTGAATCTAGCTCACAGGGTGAGGGAAGTAATTCTAATGCAAAATCTGAAATGATCAAAAAGGAGATAAGTGGTCAACCCCAGCAACAACCAAGGAAAGAAATTCTTCAAAGAAGATCTTTTGCTCCTAACTATGGAAGGGATAGATCTTTATTTCCTCCGATGAGTAATGTTGAATGTTATGAATGTCATAATCTTGGACATGTTGTAGCCAGATGTAGAAGATGAATGGTTCAAAACGATCACACAGAAAGATCATCATGTTCTAGGTACTTTGAGGGATACTTTTTTGCTTGCAATATGTTTGGTCACAAAGCTATTGGTTGCAATAAAAGGAATATGAAACATGTAAGATGTTATGCATGTAACAAGTTTGGACATAAAGTAAAGGAATGAAGGAGCAAAATTCGGACACCAAACCAAGAGGAGCATACATCATCACAATCCTAGGTATTGAAAAATATGGAATTATTTCCAGAAAGATGTGGCATAGCTCAATTTGCAGACATAATAGACCCAAGGGAAGCTGAAAGTGTAAAACATTAGTATTCTGATTTTCATATGCAACTTTTATAAAGAAAAGTTTCATATATACTCGAGTTAGACATTGCACAGTCGCGTATATGATGTTCTGAAGAAAAGCAGCAGTACAGAAGTCTAATATGGTTCAGTCACTTTTTGATGATGGCATGGCATAGGTTCAGGGGGAGCATATACTTCAAATAATACATTTTTGGCGTTATGGTTAGAAGTCCTTGGTCATGATGCTTATGTGGCTAAATGATATATCTTGCTACTTATTATTGGTTGGTCAAAAGAATGGTATTGCAAGTTACAGGGTTGGATGTTGATGCTTATGGTGCAGATCATATATGGTGTATGATAGTTGGTGAAGACTATCATGGTCTTGATTAGATTGCTGGTCTTTGATTTGTAACCTCACTATGCATGGGATGGATGATGTAATGTTTCCTTTTTTTGAGCAAATGGTGTATCCCCACATGGTTGGGAGATTGATGTATGTATGAGTCTTTGGTGTTAGGAAGGTCACTAGCGATGTATGTATAGAGTCATGTTATTCTGTTGTAGACCTTGCATGTGCTTAGGGGGAGCGTGGATGGATTTTTATATCTTGGCATGTAGAAAGGGAGAGCTGAATCAGAAATTTCAGCATGTACTTAGGGGGAGTATGGACTGCAAAATGTATATCAAGGGAAAGGATTTCTTGGTCCACCCTTTGCCCTTGATGTCAAAGGGGGAGAGTGACTTGGTGTGGTGGTTTCCATCAAGTCCAAAGCGGGAGATTGTTGGAATTATGATATAAGCATGATACAATGTTGTCCTTGATGGCAACTCACTCAGTTGATAGATCATTGTACAACAGGTCAAGAGCAAAGAGTTAATGATCAGAAAGAGGTATATGTTGGTTCACCTTGACAAAGGTGCGTATACATATGGGTTAGCAGAACAAAGGGTGCACATGTTGTACACACATAGTTTCATAGAATGGAAAGCACGTACGTGTTAGAAAACTAAGTTTTGGTTCTTGGTATTTGGTCCATGGTATTTTGCTATTGATCCATGGTATTTGGTCCGAGGTGTTGACCCCAAGTATTGGGTCGAAGGTATTGGTCCTACGTGGTTTTGGACCATGGTATTGAGAGAGGCTTAAACCTATATAAGGAGGAGAAGATCATTAGGCCAAATGACAAGTGTGCAAGTGATGAATCTATGATGAAGTGTGAGATCTAGTATGCTCGTTATGGGTACGTGATTCATTGCTAAGGATGCACCTATGTGGCAAATGAAGGTTGATGAACCAGGACCATGAAGAATAAAATGCATTATCATTATATGGTATGATCATGAATATATCTAAATACAGATGCATGTCTTATCCTTTATATCTTACGTTCTGGGTATATCTAAAGTTAAAAACTACAGCGAATATATAAGTAATTATTTTCAGATTTGTACGCATGTTCCCTTTGGTCAAAGAGCGTATACACGTTGGTTCAACAAAACCAAGTAGCATATACATTATGAGATTTGATATTTGAGGTTGATGTTGGTTCTAGTGGTTGTTGCAGCATTCTAGGTTCTGCTCTGTGTACTCGTGACTGTGTTTTGATGACAGGGTTTCAGTGATTTAGTTGTTGGGTGATTCAGAGATTGATGTTGCAGATATAGTTGATGGTTGTATTGCAGTGGTGATTGTTTCGTATTGATCGATCTAGTCTGAAAATTTATGAAATGTGGTCCCTTGAAGAAAAGAGAAGGTCGTAGCCTTCTGTAGGCTGGCGCCTACGTACTAGTAAATATATCAGCTAGTACAAGAGCTAGGCGATTGTAGCTCCCATCTAGGAGAAGCTAGAGAATGAGAGAAGGTTGTAGCTTTTTGCAGGTGGGTGCCTGTGTACTGGTATGATTCTATGCTAGTACAAGATTGTAAACAAGTTTTGCTTATCTTAAAGAAAACAACAACAAGTGGTTTTTCCTGCATTGGGTTTCAACCTTATATCATGGTGTTCATGTGTGCTTCTTATGTGTGATGATCTATTCTATTTTACTACACCTATTTACTGTTTATATTATTAGTGAAGTTCTGATGCTTTGATTAAAGGTCAACATATAATGGATGAACTGAATCATAAGTTTACGGGATATACGCTAGTTACATTAAACACAGTTGCGTATACACACTAGTTCACTGAACTGAAGTAGCATATATGAATTGGAGTACGAAAATGAAAAAGTTATTGATTTGCTAATACTGATTCACACCCCCGCAATATTATTTTCAATGCACTTGAAAGTCTAGTGCTGGATATAGGAAGCAATTCAATTCCTTTGTTATCTTAAATTGAATAAAATTATGGGTACTTCTTGAAACAATCATCACTATTACCTTCTTCTTCTTGATATGTCTTATAGACAATTTTGTGCCTTACAGCAACAGGCATGAATTGTCAATAATCCAAGGGATCCAAAGTTCCCTAAACATGATGTTCCTACCCCTACAGGAACAAGGTCAGCAAACCAACAGCTCTCAGATCAGTTCTCCACCTGAAAACACTAAAAAACAAGCAATCCTGAAATCAAAGCAGGTGCTCCACTAGGCTTCTGCGCTGAAACTCAGATCCTCCATGGTGTACCTGCGTTGCAAAGCAAGTGGGACAAAGGCCACCTGCGCTGAGCGAGATGGGACAAGTGGCACACTGAGTCATTGCTCCAAAAATGACACTTGGATCAGGGATTTCACCTTGTGATGAGTCAGAGGCTCTGTTTCTCCAAGTGGAAGCAAGGTTCTCCAAGTGGACTCAAGAACTGAAGATCAACTAAAGATTAACTGAAGAGAGAGAGGACACAAGGCAGCTACACATCAGTTGCAAGCTGACTCATCCTTTCTCAATTCATCTATATATTGAGCTCTCTCCTATGAGCTTAGGAGGCTGGAATTTTGTGCAAAGTAATGATATGCTGTTGGTTTCACTATAGAACTATTGGGTGATTGTTTGAGAGAGGTGAAGAGGAGAAATTCTTTATGCTGGGAGGTGTTGCTGGATTGGAGCCTTCAATGGTTGTAATACTCTCAGAACCTTTACTTCTTCATTAATAAAAGCTATTGAGGTTCTTCTATGTGCTCTTGTTTCAATAATATATTGTGATAATTGCATGTTTGGTTTACACTAATCCTTGAACCAGTTATGATTGCATGCTTCTTGTAGTTTCCTTCTTTGTTATTTTGCAGGATCTCATTGTAGCTGGGCCAGCAAAAGAGCAAGGAGCTGGGAGCAAGCAGCCAAAGAGAAGAGTTTGGATTCGACATTAAGCGCAAGGCAACGGTTAGTGCATTTATCCACTCTCTTTTGCTTTCATAAAGAAGTAAACCTTAAGTAGTTTTCTTTACAGTTGTTGCTGAGGTACTATCACCCTTAGAGTGGGATAGGGTCATCCGAGTCGGATACTTTTCCCTACAACAAACTGGCGACTCCACTGGGGATCGTATCCGTTTGATTGTGTTTGTAGTATTTTTCTATTCATTTCCTGAACAAAAGAGTACCAAATCGAAAAGCTTTTGACTATATCAAAAGCGAAGTAGAGGGCAGCTACTCTAGCTCATTTCTGAGCAAGTTCATGATTTGAAGAGCTGATCTACAAGGATCCTTGTAAGCTCTTAGTGATAGCTTTTCACCTTCCTTATTATCCCTTTGAGTGTGCTTGACTGATTGCTTCTGATTTGAGCAAAAACTGTGCATTTTTGAGAAAATTATGACCCGGAAACTGTGAAAACGCAACTTTCGTTTTCCAAAGCAGGTAGTACACAAGCTACCTGCTTTGCAACGCAGGTCCCGAAGGGGCTACCTGCGCTGAGAGCCAGACTGGCTGTGCAACACCTGCGTTGGCCAAATTTTGCCTAGTGCTGTTGGGGTTTCCTCCTTTTCTCTTGCCTGTTTTCACTATAGATTTGGCTGCCAGTTACCAGTCTTGCACCTGTTCTGAAACCAACATTACTTGCCATCATTCTGCCTCTGTTATATAACGAAATTGTACTTGTTCTTTTGTATTTCTTAATCATTTACAATTTCCCATAACAAAGAGTAAACTAGTCTTGCTTTTGGCCTCTTAGATCTGAACCTGTGTTAGCCATTTTGCTGGTCTAAAGAGTTAGCTTGTTTGCTGTCCATAGCTGATTAGTCATTTTACTTTCATCATTATGGTTTGATTTCATGCATTTCCAGTGATTAAGCAAGTAAATCTTAAGGTGTCTTTTGATTTTGGACAAGCTTGTTTGTTTTCACTTTAAATCGAAATCAAAGTTATATAACAACTTTCTTTTTGTAACCCATCAACATTAAGAAAGGGAAAAGAAAATACATGCATTGTGCATTTTGCATTTGAAAAAGTTTGCATGATGATTTAGGAGAAAGTGCATTAGTTTGTGCTGTATGAGCTGTGTGAAAAGAATTTGCCTTTCTTCTCCCTCAGTAGTTAAGATTTTCATCAGTCAAAAAGATGTGAAAAAGCTTGCTTCTCATCTTAGGCTGCATTTAGGAATTTGTCATATACATCTCGTGGTGAACCTTGAAAGGCAAACTTTAAAAAGATCAACTTAAAATATACTGAATGAACCTAAAAATGCATTGTAACATAACGCAAACATCTAGAGGTCTAGGTAGAGACGTGTTTCGGCGTCGTTAAACATAGTGACTGTCGATCTCTACGAAGGTGGGTGATTCCTCCTGAGAGTCAGTGGCACTAATACGGACTTGTGCTCCCACGTACCGTCGCATATATATTGGGAGACCCCTATAGGAAATTATCCTTTATCCATAGGAAGCCATGTCGGCCGCCCTACTGATCACGATGCAATGAACACAACATTCATGAAGATCGACCACCCGTACCGTAAAACGTATTCTGTGGTTTCGCGAAAGGTTTGGCACACCCTCTGCCTAGATCTCCAGAGCAGTTTCTTTTGGCCCTTTTCAAACTCTATAACTGAAAAGGTCCAACCGAGCATTTGTCACTTCGGGCTCGTTAATACATCGAAGGAGACTAGAGTCATCTTTAGCTTTTTCTCGACTCTTAAAACATGAAAAAGCAAAGTTATGTTTAAAAGCGTCTAATAAAATTCATTCAAATCGGAAACACAAATTTTCCCCTTTATATTTTATTTGATCGAGTAATCCGCAATCGTGGAAGAAAGTCAATTGAATATCCGTCGTTCTCGGAGGCTGGCGAGTCAACCGTCTTTGTCTCCGGAATCGAAAACAATCCGGGCAAAGCGAACTCGTCGAACCAGTTCAAAATCTCCTTTAAAAGTTAGAACAAGTGTTCCAACAACTTCTGAGATTCTGGTTACTCCAAACATTTCCAGAAACCCTGCCTCCATAGAAGAAGTTCAACCGCCATAGAGGGACAGTAATACTGATCCTAGTCTGGGGGCAAATACTTGTATGACCGAACCAGTTCCATCTGTAACCGGTCCAGAGAGTTTTGTTCCTCAAACATCTGTCGCTGTCGATACAACCCCTTCTTCGGCACCGGAAACCTTTTACGGACCTGACGGTCTTCCTCTTCCACCTGGTCTGATTGCGATAGAGAAAATTATAGAGGAACCGCAAGTATCCACTCCAACTCATTTTGGAGTAGGGGTCACTCTATTTCCTGCTACAACAGAAGTTTGTCCATCACGAGTGGAAGTTCCTGTAGAATCACTAGGCAATCAATTGGATAGACTAAAAATGTCTGAACAACCGTCGACATCTAGGACTGTGTCAAATGACACGGCGACGACAGAATTACCTGCTGCAAATCCAACAATGTTCGCCGGCATACCATCTGTCCCAACTAGCTCTCAGTCGCTAGAAGGAGTCCACCAAGAGACTATCTCGACAGTATGGTCTGTTCCTGTTTGTTCCGGAGTAATTTCTGGTAACTCTCATGGTGAGACTCATCAAATTGACCCTTTTGGGAATCTAATTAGGCCATCCAGTCCTCCAGGACAATCAATTGCCCTGAATTCTGGATTGCTACCATATGGGGGGCAGTATGCCCTTTCATTACCCCCTCCGGGAGGGTACCCATACGGGAGTTCTCAACCTTATTCAAGTTATGGTGGAATTGCAACGAGTAGTTGGGTACCTATGCTATCCCAGCCACCAAGAGTTGTATATTCTATGCAACAGTGTGTACCTGTGACAAACATCCCAACTACACCGGCTATGGTGACCGTGTCGCAAGTTCAAACAATGCCTGTTGTATGTCAACCTCAGATTTCTCAGGTTCTCATGCAACAGCCCCTTGACCCTGCGACCTAACCACAATCGCCTACTGGTGGGGCAACACAAGTACAATCGGGTACAACTACCCCACATCTTGGTCCAATGGTTAGTATAGCGCAACAACCCATGGTGTCGCAACCATGGATAGCACAATACCAACAGCCGCAATTCCAACAAGTGTACCAGGGTTCTGAACAGCAAATCTTTGCGAATACGGGACAACCATATATCCAAAATGGTCAAAATCAACCACTTTATAGTGGTCAAGTCCATCAACCGTATCAGTCATACCAACATCAACTCCATTATGCTGGTATGCAAAGACCAACTGTTCAAGCGATTCCATCGTACCCTGGTTACGCTTCACCTAACTTGAATCAACAGTTACCATTCGTGGCGACTTTAGAGTTGCCTGATTTACATCGGTTAACCAATGATCCAATTGCTTACGCCCCATGGTGGCCAGTGATTCCGCACAAACTTCCATCCGACATTCCTAAATTCAATGGAAATCCAGGTGAAGACCCGTCGAATCATGTGATGACATTTCATCTATGGTGTTCGTCGAACACTTTAAATGACGATTCGATAAGGCTTCGCCTCTTTCAGAGGACATTGACAGGTCCAGCGGCAAAATGGTATATAGAATTGCCTAGAGCTTCGTTCGACAATTTTAGCTCCCTTGCCACGACATTCTTAACCCACTTTCAATTACCAATAAGGTATGAAATGGGAACAGAGATATTGACCAACTTCAAACAGACCACCGCAACTCATATATCAGATCATATACATGAGTGGCGACGTCGACGAAGAATGGTTAAAACATACGTTCCTGATCAGCTTTTAGCTGAGTGGTTTATAAAGTCGTTACTTCCAGCCATAACGGAAGATGTGGCAAAGGGGGGTGTCGTAACAGAAGAGCAGGTTATCGCTCGTGCACAATATTTGGACTTAGTATATACTCAGTCCGGCATGCTCTATGACAAAATACCAGACGCCCCTAGACCTGAATTTTCAATCCCTCCTCCTCCTAAATCAAATAGTGACTCTCATGCCGGCGATGGCGTGATTGGCACGGCAAACACGAATCCGAAAAGGACCAATCAAAAGAAGGCCCGTAAGGATTCGAATCAAAATGCGCATGAAGAAGTTCTCGCTTCGGAAGTAGATGCCGTATTGACAGATAAGGGCAAAGAAACCAATCAACCAGGAAGCAAGAAGAATCAAAACAAAGGGAAGAAAGATCAAAGAAAGTCATCTCCTCGAAAAACTCCTCGTAGAAAGGAGAAAACACCTAGGAGATGTCACATATGTGACGATGATCATTGGACGGCAGATTGCCCGTACAAAGCTGAGTTTAAAAGATTCGTAAAGAATCCGCATACTCCAGCTGTGTTGACTGATCCTTTTCCCGACCCAAGTCAAAATCTGGTTGATAGTGGAAACACTTCCGGGTGCCAAGTTCTAATGTTGTCAAGTGCTAAGCAACCAAACAATGCTTTAACTTTGACAATGAACAAAAATTATGGGAACCCGCAGTTGTTGAATGGCGAGAAAAAGGGTCGATTAGGCAGTTCGACAACAACTTCGACAGAAGTTGTGCCGCCATCCAATACAAGGAGCATTCCAACGATCCATGGAGGCAATCATCCTCTCCAATATATCAGAGTAATTTTCCTAAAAGACCCTTCTTTAATGGGCACTTTTGCCCCACCACCACCAAGTAATCTTATGGAAATGGGTGCGACGGAATATGAAGCCTTCTATTTTTAATGGATCTAAAAGTTTCGAGGATAGTTCCTATCTCAGGTCAACCTCGGTTAAAAAATGAAATAAAGAGTAAAGAGGATAGTTCTTTACGAGGTCAACCTCATTAAAAAATGAAATGTCCCCTTAAGAATTAGAGGACATATGCCTCGTCCGCATTTTTATGCTGGGGGCATCATCGAGCAGTTTTAGCAATGTTCATGCTCGTTAAAAAATAAACGCAAGAATCGAGCAGTTTTTGTATAGAGTTCATGCTCGTTAAAAAATAAACATAAATTGTGAGAAATCTTTCCCTAACAGTTCAAGCTCACCCAAAAAATTGATCCGGTAAATAACCTTGAGAAATGTAACCTTTGACAGCCATATTAAAGCCCTTGGTCGTGTTTATATGCCGTCACCTCCATCCGTTCATTTGGCCAATCGTTCATCTCCATATGTTTGTTTACCCATTTTGAGGAACAGCTGCGAAGAGTGATTTCACTTAGCCATCCTTGTGACACTGTCGTGATTGGAAAATTCCAACCTGTACCTGGAATCTGCTGCTATCCCTGTTTATCACTTGTTCCTCAAAAGACGAGTCTTCTTTGAGCTCTTTTCCCCGACTCGTAAAATATGAAAATTTTGCCGAGTTTTGGCCTTCCAGCTCGTTAAAAGGACCGGAAGAGCTATCCCTCCTCTAGATTTTAATCTTTTTCGACCTGAGGGATTATTGCACAAAAAGATCGAGCGCTTGTTTTGTTCGGCTCGTTAAAGAAATCGAAAATTCATCCCTTCTGTATTGTTTTATACTTTTTCGGACTTAAGGGATTAGATGACGAAAAAGGAATTTTGGAGTTAACTTTCCGTACCTTTTCAGACTCTCTAAAAATGAAAAGGACCGAGTTTTCCTTGTCGTTAGACTCGTTAAAATGATTAAATAGCGACAAACTTGTCTTTAGACGAGAACGAGTTTCCCTATCGCTAGGCTCGTTAAAACATAGCGATGGGCTTGCCCGAAGGGCAGGTTATAGAACAAGCATATGTTATCCTCCTCAAGCTTGACAAAAATAAAGAGGTATTGGTCAGCAATGACTGGGGAAAAATTGGGAGAACCTCACAGCATTAATGGTAGCAAGTCGCTCTTGAACATGACACTTTGTCCTCCGTATCACATCGGGTTGGGTTGTTTCATTCACCGGTCTCATAACCATGGTCCTCGCCACACCATCCACAATTGGGGTAATGCTACCAATCCATCACATCAGTGTCGTTATATGTTCAAGGGATGTGGTTCTGCAAAGAGTCAACCGTGTCCCATCCACTGCCATACATTATCCTTCATCCACTTCATGGCCGCCACCCTGAATCATACATCACAGTTTGTTTTCACCTCATCACAATCACTAGCTCCGTTCCGTGTCACTGATGTGGGATTCATTAAGGCCCTCCTTTGACGGATCGCTCCTTGTCGACATCAGCTCATTATCCAAGGAGTTGATCTAGGAACACCCCCTTCAGTACTTTGAAGCTTGCATGCCTCAATGGCAAGTTTCTCACTTCCGGCGACAGGTATACATCAATGACCTTCGACCAGAAGATTTTGCATGGTGGTCGACGCCAAGTCCTTTATTCCCACCATGTGGATTGTACTGTCGTACCTTGAGGGTCATCATCCTTATCGGTGATTCCTCTCGCGCTTGTTAACGGTTTGCATCATTGACCGGTAATCAAGCGATGTCTTTCCATGTTCGACTTCAAAGAGATTCTCACACGGATCGACTTGTACATCGAGTGAAGATCGGAAGAGATTGAAGATCCCAGATCTAGTTTCATCCATCTGGGCTGCGATATATATTCAGGACATAAAGACATTTGATATGTACATCATTACAGCAGATGATCATCCTTCTCAAAGGATGATAATTTCAGCAGAGAATTACCGGTCTACAATCAGACGATCGTCTGTTCTATGTACCAAAATGTATTTATAAAGCTGAGCATGGAATGCCCGCCTCAGCTAGATCATGAAAATGTATGAAAAATAATGTATTGTATTGCATCTTATTACAGGACACTTCTCAGCAGATTGAATGAACTTCGGATCCTCTCAATAAAGCATTTCACCCGATAAACGACCTCATACTTTAGGGGGCATCTGTTATAGACAGTTTTGTGCCTTACAGCAACAAGCATGAATTGTCAATAATCCAAGGGATCCAAAGTTCCCTAAACATGATGTTCCTACCCCTAGAGGAACAAGGTCAGCAAACCAACAGCTCTCAGATCAGTTCTCCACCTGAAAACACTCAAAAACAAGCAATCCTGAAATCAAAGCAGGTGCTCCACTAGGCTTCTGCGCTGAAACTCAGATCCTCCATGGTGTACGTGCGTTGCAAAGCAAGTGGGACAAAGGCCACCTGCGCTGAGCGAGATGGGACAAGTGGCACACTGAGTCATTGCTCCAAAAATGACACTTGGATCAGGGATTTCGCCTTGTGATGAGTCAGAGGCTCTGTTTCTCCAAGTGGAAGCAAGGTTCTCCAAGTGGACTCAAGAACTGAAGATCAACTAAAGATTAACTGAAGAGAGAGAGGACACAAGGCAACTACACATCAGTTGCAAGCTGACTCATCCTTTCTCAATTCATCTATATATTGAGCTCTCTCCTATGAGCTCAGGAGGCTGGAATTTTGTGCAAAGTAATGATATGCTGTTGGTTTCACTATAGAACTATTGGGTGATTGTTTGAGAGAGGTGAAGAGGAGAAATTCTTTCTGCTGGGAGGTGTTGCTGGATTGGAGCCTTCAATGGTTGTAATACTCTCAGAACCTTTACTTCTTCATTAATAAAAGCTATTGAGGTTCTTCTATGTGCTCTTGTTTCAATAATATATTGTGATAATTGCATGTTTGGTTTACACTAATCCTTGAACCAGTTATGATTGCATGCTTCTTGTAGTTTCCTTCTTTGTTATTTTGTAGGATCTCATTGTAGCTGGGCCAGCAAAAGAGCAAGGAGCTGGGAGCAAGCAGCCAAAGAGAAGAGTTTGGATTTGACATTAAGCGCAAGGCAACGGTTAGTGCATTTATCCACTCTCTTTTGCTTTCATAAAGAAGTAAACCTTAAGTAGTTTTCTTTACAGTTGTTGCTGAGGTACTATCACCCTTAGAGTGGGATAGGGTCATCCGAGTCGGATACTTTTCCCTACAACAATATGTCCTTCTATCTTGATAGTTTTAGGAGTGGTAATTCCAGCCAATGCATTACAAGATATGGTCGTATTCATTTCTTCTTTATCTAGGGTTTTTTCCTAGAGTATATCCTCTTCTTTTGACATTTCTTGTTCCTTTTCTTCCTTATCTTCACAATCTATGTAGAATAGCTTCTTCTCAACACACTTATGACCTTTAGTGTATTTGCTATCACAACTATAACAAAGCCCTTTTGCTCTTTTTCCTTCCAATTTTTGTGGTGTCAACCTTGTAGGTTGTGGAAGGCTATGGGCAACAACACTTCCATATTTATAGTTGTGAGTGGTAGGCTTCCTTATCGCCATAATTTTGCTTTCCATTTTTCTTGCTAGCCTAAATGCCTTCTCCAATGAATCAAGTTCCCAAAGGCAAACCTCATGTAGGCTATTATCCTTTAAAGTCCCTATGAACACATCAATCCTATGCTCCTCTAGAATATCTTTTACCCTTATGTTCAATTTTCGGAAGTCCTCAATGTGCTCCACCATTGAACCCTTTTGTTTGAGATTTATCAATTGGCTAAAAAAGGTGTTTCTTTTTGTATCCTCATAATTTGCTATCATTTCCTTCATAAAAATTTCCCAAGTGAAAATTTGTTTACGAGAGCAAAGCCATCGATACCATACAAACTGATTTGGTTCCAAATATAAAGTTGCAATACGTACCTTTTGTGTGTTTTTGACATTATGGAGATCGAAAAATTGCACCATCTATAGTATCCATGTTCCGAGATCCTTTCCATCAAAATTCCTAATATCGTTTTTTGGAACATTGTGGGTCTTCAATCCAACATTAGAGTCTATGAAATCATGATTAACATTTCGTTTACTCTCATCATTATTTTCCTTTACTACCCTTTCACCATTAGTGATTATTTCTTGTAGCAACTTATTCAAATTTATCTTCAATTCTTCGATCTTATCATCCATTTCATTCATCTTAGCTTCTACGCCTTTCTTTAAACCATCCATATTAGCATCCATGCCATCCATCTTAACTTGCATGCCATTCATATTAGCTTCCACATCATTCATCTTGGCCTCATTTACCTTTAGTGAGAGTGAGATTTGTTGTACTTCATCTTGTAATTTTGATATATCATGTTTCATTTCTTCGTCTTCTTTATGAGTCGTGTTAGATATTTCAGGTTGCTTATTAGATGTTTCCATTTCCTTTCTTCAATTCATTAATTAATGCTAATAGTTATTCACTATTCCATTTGAATTCCTTTAAACTAATTTTTCAAACCAATTTTAAGAAAAATTCAAAAAAACTGCACACATTTTTTTTTCACTTTGTAAGAACTCGATTTTGAATCTAGTGTATCTCTCTAACTGTGGATCTCAAATATCTAAAATATCATCCTGTGGTAACCCTTTGAGTCCTCTTTCTGATGCCACAAGTTTGATCAAGATTGGATTCTCCAAGGAAGAGATGCCATATCTCCCATGGTGACGTGATTATAGAATAGTTTAGCGGAGGAAATTTATATGATGTGCCATGTGTCACTGTTTCAACCTCAGTACTTGAAACTGATAAACAAAAAAGTATTGGCCGCATTCTTTCTAAAACTTCTTACAAAGTTTCAATCCTATGCACAAAAAAAAGCTATGAAAATTTTCCCTAGGTCACCTATTTGGAATGTAATTCGGGAGTATGCAAAAACGCTAACTTCCTCAGATTATATCTCCACAAATATAGCAAAACATGCTCCGAAATTTGGACCCAAATTTCAAAATGATTTCGGCCTAAATGGGTTGTTTTTAGCTTTTGAAATGTCGCAGGAAAAAATTTATAGCGAAAGTTCCATGATGACCTGTTTGGAGCAGCAAAACCCTAGAATCCAAAGCTCTGATATCAAATGTTAGGAAACCAACTCACAAAAGGATAGAAAAGATAGATCAATGCCTTAGAATTTAGCATCTTTGGAGGGGAAACCTTATTTACATTACAAAAATGAACAATTAATGGATGAGACAAGTGATTAAACCTCCCTTTTGTATATAGGAGTCTAATGGCTCACAATGTAATCAAGCCGACATAACAGTAATAACATAAGGGCACAAAAATAACAATAGTGGGTTTCTATCGGACATACTAATAACAATATGGGGACAATACGAGCATAATAATAACAATAAGGGATACAATGACAATAGTAATGGAATCACTATTATTATAGCGGCCTAACAACAAGAATGAGAAATGAGTCTATGACCAATGCTTCTTAGTGATTCTCATATAAGTATAAGATGCTTATGCTCAGATATGTTATTATGACCTATAGCAAGCATCTTTATCACATGTTTCACAAATTTTCCTTCATGGCTAGTCTAGTCCTAGCCCTTTAAGTTTTGGGCAGTGACCGGGTCATAGCCTTGTAATTTAGCCTTAAATCTTGGAGTCACTGGTATGGAAATGGCAGAAAAAGGCTACAGTCCCACCCATGAAGGCTCATGGGAGTGACTAAGACCCTCAGTCACTTAGAGGGCTTGGTAAGGGAGAAACTGGGGCTCTAGGTCCTTGAAATATTGAGTTTCCTCAGGGGTTGATCACCTGGAAATGTGGGGTAGCTCCTTGAGGTTCTGTATAATGCATGGATGGACCATTTTGTTGTGTTTTATCGGTTCCACTTCCTCAAGGTGACCTGGGAGGTTGAATCAGAACATAGTAGCCTCTTATCACATGTTTACCCTAGTTCGTCGGTTGCAACGGTATCATAGAATTCTTCACCCTTTGGACTAGATGGGTAGTGTGTTGGTCATGCATTCATGTTGGTTGCATATGTGTTCTCATTGTTGTGGTCTATGTACTAGTTTTGTATGCCTAGTTTTGATTATGGTTGCAGTGGTGTTGCCATGTGAAAATTTAATGGCATTATTGTTGGATGTGTTTATCAAGGGTTTATGTAAGTTATGCACTCAATATTAATGTTTGTGTTTGTATGTAAGGTATACGCATGTGCGTCATATATATTTTGTTATGCATACATTGATATGGGTGTCGTTGTCATGCCTGAGATAATGATGTGTGGTTAATATGGTCTTGCATTGACGACTAGACTATGGTTATCATGATACTTAAATGTTGTTATGATTATCACTACAACAAAATAGGAAATTTGTACCAACTTTAGAGCGAGATTTTAGTTCATTTTTTCTCCAAATGAGATGAACATCCTGACACTAAATCTGAATCTATTGTACAATTTTTAAAGCATCCTTTTTTGTGCCATATTTTGTATCATTTTTTACACCATATTTTTCATCCTTTTTTGCATCCGATTTTGCATCATATTTTGCATGTAATTTTGCACCACTTTTTCAATCTCGTTTTGCACCCTATTTTACAACAAGTTTTACAACAGTTTATTCTTCTAGTTTTGTGCCAATTTTTGAATATGTTTTCGTGTCTTTTTTTTCTTCCAATTTTATGCCATTCTATGCTTCTAGTTTTGTGCAATCATTTGCATCGGTTTTTACACCATATTTTGCATTCAATTTAGCACCATTTTTTGCATCTAATTTATGCCATTTTTTGCATCCAGTCTTACACCAAATTTTGCATCCATTTTTGTGCTCATTTTTGCATCTTGTTTTGCACCACTTTTTACATCCACTTTTACATTTGATTTGTCTCCCTTTTTTGCAAAATATTTCGCATCATTTGTTGCATCTAATTTTCTATCATTTTTAACACCATTTCTCACATCCAATTTTGCATCGTTTTCAACATATAAATTTTCATCTAGATTTGCGTTGTATGTTGAGCCATGTGTTGCATTCACTTTTGCATCCCATTTTGTGTCTAATGTTATGTTCAATTTTGATGCATTATTTTTGTATACTTTTGTGTTTCTTTTTGCACCAAGTTTTGCATCACTTTTTATCTATCATTTTTCATTGAGAATTGCATCTTAATTTGCACCCAATTTTGATCCATTTTTATGGCCATTTATGCACTATTTATGTGTCTACTTATGTGTCAAATTTTGCATTATTTTTTAGATCACTTTTTGCACACTTTTTGTTGTGAAATTTTTCATCCTTTGTCCTGATGATGGATCCCGATTGGGATTCGAAACGTCGATAAAATAAATGGTTAATACTATGGGTTCTTTGTCTTCTAATTCAATTTTTCATCCTTTTCGGCATCCAAATTTACATCCTTTCTTCTGCCTCATTTTGTGTCCAGATTAGCATCTCATTTTGTGCCTAGGTTTAAGTCTAAATTTGCATATAGTTATGCATTATTTTTGGCATCCAATATGGTGCCATTGCTTCCACCCTTTTCTTATACCCCTCTACAACAAAAAAGGTCATTGGTGAGGGTTGAAAAATTTCACCATAATCTTATTGGTGACAGTCAAAATGAATTTTGTCACAAAAAACTAAATGTCAGCAATGGTGGCATTGCAAAAAGTATAGGCATTTTGGTGATATTTAAGTTCCATCATGAATAATGATTATAATGACAAATATTGATCGTCACTATTTCATATGAAAAATAGTGATTTATGGTGACAGACCTCTCATGACCCCCACTATTAATGCATGCATGTGGTGACACTCATTGACCATCACCTTTTTATATTTTGGTGAAGGTTGAAAAATGTCACCACAAGCTCATTGGTGACAGTCAAAATAGCTTCCATAAAACAAAATTAATGTCACCAAAGGAAACATCATTAAAATCATAGGTGTTGTGGTGAAATTAAAGGTCCATCACGAATAGTGATTAGAATGACAGATAACGATCATGACCATTTCATATGAACAACAATCATTTATGGTGAAATAACTTTTATGACTGTTACTATTGATGTATATATATGGCGACACTCATTAACCATCGCAATTTCATATATATATATATATATATATATATATATATATATATATATATATAATGAATTTTGATAATGGTCCTTTAACTACCCTCACTAATGATACATATATACGGACGAATAGTGATCGTCACCATTCTTTATAAATATTAGGGCATGGTGGGATCGAACCACCAACCACATGCTTGTAAAGAAGGTGCTCTTCCATTGAGCTAACACCCTTCAAAGAATTAAGCCTTGAAACTTTATGGACTTTTTTCCTTGGAGAGAACATATATTTACAAGTCAAATTGTTTCTTTAATCCAGGCCATTCTGAATTATCTGAGAATTCTTCTCTCTCTTCTATCTTATTCTACCAAAATCTCAAATATACCTATCATTAAAGGAAATAAGGTAGTTTACAATTATGCAAAACAAGAATTGAGAAAATAAGATAACTTACAATCATGTATATAATCACATTAAATAATTGTGCCAAACCTTGGTAGTTGTACTACCATCCAACCATGTCCTTGTAACTATTGTAACCCGAAGCCTCATTTTGTCATCGGAATACTGGTAACTACGGACAAAATAATTTTCGACATCATGATGGAGCTTTTTCCAGAATTATTTTATTGGACACAACCAAACATGTGAAAATGACGAAAAATAATTTAAATGGACAAAAAATAACATACAATGTTATAAATTGTATAAAAAATTGTTGATTGGTAGCCTGTAATGGTAAGTTAGAATGTTCACTTGGTGCAACATTAAAAATTATTATCAAGTATTTTATCAATTCTAGACATATTCCATGAAGTTGCATTACCCTGACCAATCACAAGGTCCATTGATGATGATCCTTTTTGCAAAATTATCCATGTAAATGGCATTAATAACTGATAGATTATTTCAAAATAGAACTATATAGGTTAGGATACTTTCTCAATGCCCTATCAATGCTTTGATGGAAGTGATATAATTAAAATATTCTAAAGATGAAATCAGGGTTACAATTCCAAAGACCTTAAAATATTTATTACAAGATAGGAGACGAGTATTAATTGGGACCCAAAGTTAATGTATCTAGGAATTACCTGAATTTATCATATATTTTCACATTAACTAAGCATCAAACTAAACAAACAATCTTTTGAAACAACAAAAATAATATATCAATGCTAGAAAGGCAAAAGTGAGCAAGAATAAACCATTTCCAAAGATGAACAAGGTCCCATAATACCTTGAATATTTACAGCATTAGAACAATTTACTTCAAATGTGCCATTGCAATAAACATAGTATGTCAGCTTTAATTTAGCACAAATTTTCTTAATTGCAAAATTTTGTCAAAACATCAAATGCAATTTGAGACACATTTTGAAAAGCATGTAGAAACTTCTAACAAATTAATACATTTTAAAATAAAACTATAGTACGAGTCTTCTCTTTTAATAAGAAAACTACAAATTTTCCACTAGCTCAATGGTAGGTATTGTCAAGTTGTCATTCAAACACAATCATTCAACATAATCAATAACCAATTACAAACACATAGGTATGAGAGATTTAAAATGTGATTTTGTTAAAATGATGAAAATATATCATCAAGTTGTCATTTTTAATCCTTATAGAAAAGTCTCCAACTCTTTAGACACATTCATTGAACATAATCAACAATGAATTATAACCAACACATAAGTGTCCTAGATTAAAAGAAATTAAAAAGAAAAAAAAAGTATTAGCATACATAAATACATGTTAAAACAAGGAAAAAAATATTATGAACAAAATAGTAATGATAACTACAGTTGATCACTAAACATTGCTTGGTGAAAATCATGTTAATGAATTGATGTATTATGAACGGTTGACATCCATAGATCTGACTCTGATATGTACATAAAATATTATTAATTAAGGTGAGCCTTCCTAGAAATTATCAAGTGTGTGCTCTACCACAAAGCGAATAGCACATTTGAATTCTTGTCTTTCTATACAAAAGGCAATAGATGTCTCACCCTCTCTTTCTCTTCTAAACTCAAAAAGATATAAAATTTCATTAATTAGGTCCTACTTCACTGTCCTCTCCTAGCTTAAGCTTTAAATGTGGCACACTCTCTTTTGAATGTCAAGCAACACCAAACTGAACAAAAAAATAGATACGTCTTCTCCTTAGAAAGGATTTTATGTTGCCACAACTTCCAATAGGGAAACCAAGTACCTTGTTACAACTCCATTCATATAAATCAATTTGACTCCAACATCAAATCCCTTTTTATTAAGGTAGAAACTAAATGAATGGTCAACGACCAGACCGCGATGTGCTACATGAACAAGATTTGTGTATGAATATGTTGCAGTACTACTGCTTCATGAAAGTAAGTTGTGGCCTGCAGTAAAAACTAAGGGAAAGTTTATGCTTTAAGCTTTTCCTTGTATAGGTGCAATAATCCTTTGTCCCATTCCTAATCACATGTGACACCTGAATAAATGGTAAATGACAACTTGAGATCCTTAGATTACTCCATCTTATCAAAGATAATATCAATCAAAGGTTGTAAGATCAATAGCTTCCATTAATTTACTAAACACATTATGGCACAACATTTTGCTTCAAATCATATACCTTTAGTCTTTACTCCTTGTGTTCTAATAGAATCCTAGGCAGATAGCTCCTTACCCCTTAGGAAACAATCCTTTTATGGCTTGCACAACTTCAATTGTTGCAGTGAACTCTGCAAGTTGTTAGGAAAATTATGGTGGCAATAAAGCTAGTGAGTTTGTACCAAAGTTATACAAAAATCAATGTAAACTTTGAAACGGGAACTGATACTGTTACCCATTTCGTAGAGATAGCAAAAAAGTGACCTGATTTTGAAAAGGGGTGATGCAGAACACACATGTTTTTTTAGAGCATAGTTTTTGGCACTTTACTTTTTTTTTATGTACATTATGTTTTAGAATGGTAGTGATTTTCATACTGAATTGAAAAAGTGGGTATTCTGCATTAGACCCTTTTTTTAAAAGACCTGTTTTTTGGCTTTTAATTTTCTAATGTATAAAATGTAAATAATTATTTTGTAAATTTGATAATTTTTGAAGTGGTCACTTTCTTCATATTTTCTTGTTTTTTGTTTTAATTTTAATATTTTTAGTAGTGAGGTTTGTATTGTTTTGTATTTTTAAATTAGAAGGTCGATATTTTGAATTTTAGATATTCTACATATTTATACATCCTTAATTAATTTTTCAATCCACATAAAATAATTGTTTTTAAAAACAATATTTCTTAACAATGGACATAAAAATAACCATTTTTAACATAAATATAACTAAAAAACTACATGTTTTGATAATGTTTTGGTAGAATTGACATGTCAAAATCACAATTTTTATACGAAAATTTTAACTAAAAAAGGTTAAATAATAGTTTTTCTTATGAATTTCATGTCAAAAAAATAATAATAATCACCTTTTTTTCAGGAAATAATTATTAACTTAAAAATCAATGCGAAAATCACATATTACAAATATTGAATGCATAACAACCCTAATTGAGTGTTTATTCTTCTCATAAAATATCACAGTCAAAACATTGCAAAGCTTGATTTCCAAGCATATCCTAAATTTAATCAACAATGTCGCGTAATCCAAACTCTTCGTCCTCTAGAGTTTCATCATTGTCTTCTTTCACAATATTTTCTAATTCCTTTTGCTCATTTTCCTCTTCTAATGGATATTTGATGTCTGCAAATCTCTCAATGTATGTCTTTCCAAACATTCCATGTAATGGTGGTTGGGGTTCCTTTTCCTTTTCTGCCACACGTGATTCACTAAAGTTCCCTTTCTTCAACCCAATTTCTTGCATTGCATCTGGAAGAAATTGAAGAGCATTAATTCTTTGCTGAATGAAATTGTTGTATTGGATCTTTTTCTATTGCAATGGAATTTCTTCCTTTTTGAAGGCAACATGCTACTGTTGTACCTAATTATCAAGCACAAAAGAAATAATGAACTAAATTAGTACAATGACATATTAATTAAGAAATAACATATTGAAATTCAATTCCATATAATAAAACTTACTTGAGCCATAAAATAAATTCAGAACCTAATCTCCTTAATTTAAACATATGTCTATAAGATAGTTAATCAATAATTGTGGTTTTTGATAAATGTTAACTGTCTTTCCTTTTGCTTCTTTGTCTTCATATGTTAGTTTTCTCACAACAACATCATAAGTCAGTATTTGGCTATGACTCTTTCTTTCTACCCGATTAAAAATCATAGACATATGGCTATCATCTTTCGCCCAACTACCAATATGAATGAACTCACAATCATTTATAAATTGTTGATCTTCATTGTTAAGAAGATTTGGCTTTTGCCTGTAACATGAAATAGTAAAAGTTCAATTAACTTGTACATAAATGAATTTTTCAACATTAATCAAATATAAATTTTAAACATCTTACCATGTAACTTTCATCCTTGAATTTGTTTTCCCCTTGAAGCTTGACAATATCGTTGCCAATTGTGTGTCTGAATGAAATGTCACAAATCTCCATAATGGTGATGACATGACTTCTACAAATCCCACAACAACTTTACTAAGAGCTTGATAAGTATAAGGGTCACTATCATAGTCTAAGTTTGGAATATTCAAACCATGGGGAATATCTGCAATGACTAGGGCATAATCCCTTTTATGTATGAGTTTAGCAATGTATTCACAGTCGCCTTGTATTACTTGATATTGAATAGTGTCTAGCCCATTCCAAATGAAATGATTAAGAGTTGGATCAAGTTCAACATTCTTAATACGTTGCTTCCCTAGTCTTTCAATCTTTATTTTTTCAATAAACGTTTTGAAACTATATAGCACTCCATTATCATCTTTCCTCATCTTTTATAAAATAAACAAATATATGTGTAATTTATAAACTAAAAATACTACACAGATGAATAAAAATGAATGTATAAATCAAGATAGCTTTTTAAATGCAAGATAAAAATCTTTTAATGTTGATGTAGAACTTGAATCTGGATAGTTGCGTACAACATCATCCCAACTATCTTCATTCAACAATCTAACCATTTGTTCTTGAATTTTCATGTAAACTTTGTGACTGCATAGATAAAGTAACAAAAAGTTAATATAATGATTTGTAGAACAAATACTACCAAGAAAAACATGCTTTATTTAAAAGACAAATATAATCTAGAAATAAATAAAAATAATTCAACAAACTTACGTTTGAAATTCTTCATACATTTCCTTCAATGATAATTCCCCTGACCTCACACGAGATAATATTGTTTTGACAAATTTTTCATCTTTCACTCCTTGCATCACCCTCCAAGGTGTGATAGTCATATCGTCTGGAAGTTGCTTCATTTCAGGAGCTAATTTACTGTTGCTACATATCAATGGCTTAGACTCTTTGACCCTATGGTTTTTAATGGCAATGTCTTCCCACATGCTAAAAATCACATCAATCAACTTCCAAACATCTCGAGTTCTAAATTCCCATTGGAAAATGTTATCAACACCTCTGAATAAATCACTATTTTTGTTTCCTTTTCCACCTTTTTAATTGTTTTTCTCTTCAATGATAGCCCATTTCCATACAACATTCCTTTCAGAAATTTGAAGTAACATTTATCCTATCCCCACCACATTTTTCTTGAAATTCACTATGAATAAATCTAACCCTTTGGATGAAAGTCATAGAAATCTTGTATTCATTATTTGAATTATGATCCCATGCCACTAATTTTGCTTCTGTATCTGATAAATCGGCATAAATGATACATTTCATTGTTTCAAAACATGGGTTATTAGGATATTCCTCCATCAATTATCTTTGAGCTTCTACAGAATGGTTCCCCCCAAGCACATAATAATTGTAATCAAAACATTCTGACCTATCAAATGCTTCTTCATTGGGAACTTAAAGTGGATCAACAAGAAGCACATAACTAACCACATGAGCATATGGATTGTACCTCATCAATGTCTTCAAGTTGTGAACATGCAGATGATGTGGCTTTCTGACTTGATATTGACATTGTCCTTCACTTGCCTTATTGGTTTGTTAGACATTAAGTTGAAATGTACGACCACCATCAATTAAGTTTCTCTTTGTCAAATTTTGTCGAATGGCATTTTTTTTTTTTTTGATAATGCCATCCTCTAAATCAACTCCTGGTGTAATGATTTCTCTGCTTTATTTTAAAGGTTCACTACGTTCTTGACTGATTTTTATGACTACTTCAAAATCTTCAACTTTACTTTTCTTCTTCATAATATTCCCAATAGATTTATTCTTGGGCATTATTACTTTTGGTCCTTTATGGCTCTTCTCAGTTCCAATGTCATCTTCAATAATGGCAACATATGTTTCACTGTCAATTTCAACTTCATCATCCTCAAAAGTAACTTATTTACCCTTGCTAGACTTATCCACTAGAGGCCTTTTCTTTTGATTCTTTGGATGTAGTTTTGTAGCATCATCAATTACTACATTTTGCTTGTTTTCCATATCTTCTTCTGACACTGAGTAAAAACTGCTGACAACTTTCATGATATCATGCTCTATGAAATGAATGCCTCACAACCTAATTGAACAACTTTCAACAAAATTCTGCCAAACAAAATATCATATGTCAATAAAAACAAAGTTAAAAAAATATTGTGAGACACTTTCAAGAATGAAAAATAAAAATAAAAATAACAATACTTATGATGTTTTGTGTCATCTCATTTACAATTTGTTTACACAACCTTGTAGATACCTCTCTCATGTCATAAAATCAATATGATAGTTAGTATTTAATCCTTTCATGTGGCTTGGGAGCTTTTGTAAGTATGTAAACAACTTCAGTGTCTGGTACCAAACACATATCTATGACTCTTCCCATCACCTAAAAATTCCATTATCATTTAGTATATCCATATATAGATATATATTGACATTTTTGCTTTCTTTTTCTTTCACATACTAGATTCTTGAAGGAAATTTCACCTCTTTTGAATTCTTCCAGTTTGAAATTATCTTCTTATCACTTGAGGCACTTGAAATATTTGTAGCCATGAGCTCAGGTGGAGTTCATTCACCAATGTTTCTTGAAGATGCGTCTTTAAGAGTCTTTGGCCAAGAAAGATTCGCAGAAACTTTCTTTGATGTTATTTTCCTGAAAAATAGAAACACATAAATCAGTAAATAACAAAAACATATTAACGTAAATTAACAACGAAAATATATCATAAATTTTTTATTTGTGGGTAGGCAGGCATGTGCTGGCATGGGTGGGCAGGCGAGGGTGGGTGGGTGGGTGGGCAGGGCAGGCCGACTAGGTGGGCGGGCGAGGGTGGGTAGGTGGGCCCTCACACGCTACCCCCGCCCCCTCACACGCACTCTCCCCAACCCCCATACGTACCCACCCACGCCATCACACACCAAAACCACCCCTCACACCTTACCCACCCTCCCAAACCTCCACCCCCTCCCCACCCTCACTCCCACCCGCACCCCCTCAGACTCACCCACCCAACCCCACTCACACCATACCAGCCCCCCCCAAACGCACCCTCCTAACCCCGCCACACACTCACACACCCAACCCTCCTCCCGTTGCACTACCCTCCCTCCCCAAACCCACCTTACCCCCCTTCCCCCCCACCTACCCCTCCTCCCCAACCGCTACCACGTCACTACCCCCGCCCACTCACACACACCCTCCCCACCCACTCAACCTCTCACACACTCACCCATCCAACCGCCCTCACACCCCCACCCCATCACACCCTACCCCCGCCCCCTCACACCCCGCCCACCCTCATGCTACCCCCACCCACCCTTCCACCTACCCTTCCCACATGCTCCCCCTCACCTGCACGCCCTCCCCCTTCCCCACCCCTTCACCCACTCTTGCCCATGCCCATGCCCCCCCACCCCCTAACCCACCCTACCCACGTCCATGCCTGCCTCACCCCCTCATCCTCCCTCGGCCACACCCACACCTACCCCACCCCCTCACCCTCCCTCCTTGTCCACACCCACGCCTGGCTGCGCCACCCCAACGACCCACCCCCTATCCGCCCCCCTCACACCCACACTCACCCTACCCCCACCCCCTCACACCTTGCTGACCCAACCCACCTCACACACCATCCACCCAACGCCCCTCACTCCCCGCCCAACCTACCCCCACTGCCCATACTCACGCTACCCCCATCCCCTCCCTACCCTCGCACCCTCACACCCCGCTCACCCTTACGCTACTCCTCCCCAACCCCTCACCCGCCCTTCCTGACCAAGGCCTCCACCTCACCCACCTCACCCCCTCACCCACCCTCGCCCATGCCCGCCCTACTCCCTCACTCGCCCTACCCCCTCACCCACCCCCGCTCTCTCCTCACTTGCCCCACCCCCTCACCCACCCCTCACCTGACCCACCCCTTCACCCGCACCCTCCCACGCCCGCCCTACCCCCTCACCCACCCTTGCCCTTTCCCATACCCTCGTCGTCACCCTGCCCATGCCCTCACTCGCCCGCCATACCCCCTCACCCGCCTCCTCACCTGCCTAGCCCCTCCTCACTCGCCCTCGCCCACCCCCCCCCCTCACCTGCCCTCGCCATGCCCATGCCCTCACCCTCACCCCACCCAGGCCCTCACCTGCCTGCCCTACCCCCTCACCCACCCCCTCATCGACCCTCGCACAGCCCACACCCACACCCTCACCTCACCCATGCCCTCACCATCCCTCTCACCTGTCGTTGCCCATGCTCGTGCAACCCCGTCACCCGCCCTTTCCCACCCTACCCCTTCACCCACCCTTGCCCACCCTACCCCCTAACCCACCCCCTCACCTACCCTCGCCCATGCCCATGCCCTTGCCCTCACCCCACCCATGCCCTAACCCACCCACCCTACCTGCTCACCCGCCCTCGCCCACACCCATGCTCATACCCACACCCTCACCCTCCCCCTTAACCACCTTAACCCATGCCCATGCCCTCGCGCTCACCACGTCCACACCATGACCAACCTGCCCTACCCCCTCACCCAACCTTACCCACACCCATGCCCTCACCCAGCCCATGCCCTCACCTAGCCCATGCCCGTACTACCCCCTCACCAACTCCCGCCCGCCCCCTCACACGCCTCCTCACCTGCCCTCGCCCATGCCCTCGCCCTTACCCCATCCATGCCCTCACCCACCTGCCCTACCCCGTCACTCGCCCCCTCACCCGACCTCGCCCACACTCACGCCCATGCCCTTGCCCACACCCTCACCCGGCCACACCGGCCTAGTGGCTCGCCTGCCCACCCAGCTAGTGCCTGGGCGATTCCTGGAATCACCCAACCACCAACCGAGCGAGCGAGTAGGATGTCGAGGTGGTTCCGTCCTAGGGCGGGCCACCAAAGCGGCCCCGCCCGCCCACCCGGCTGGTGGCTATGCGATTCCCGGAATTGCCCAGCCACCAGCCAGGCGGGCGGGTGGGCTGCTCGGGTGGCGCAGTGTGGGTTGGCACCACTGTGGTGTCCTGCCTTCCAGCTCAGTTGATGGCTGGGCGATTGTGGGAATCGCCCAACCACCAGCTCGGTGGGGGGGCGGGATGTCGGGGTGGTGCCGGCCAAGCTGCGCCACCCCAGCAGCCCACCCGCCTGCCCGACTGGCAGGTGGCAAGTTTCAGGAATTTCCCAGGCACCGGCCGAGTGGGTGGGCCAGCCTCCGGGGTGGCGTGGCCTTGCGAGGGCGTGGGTATGTGAGGGAATGGCTGGGTTGAGGGCGTGGCCGTGGCCGTGGGCGAGGGTGGTTGAGGGTTGGGTAAGGGAGTAGGGTGGGTGTGTGAGGGCGTGGGCAAGGTGAGGCCGAGGGCGAGGGCAAGTGAAGGGGAAGGTGAGGGGGTAGGGCGGTCAAGTGAGGGTGTGGGCGTGTGAGGGCATGGGCGGAGTGAGGGCGAGGGCGCAGGCATGGGCGAGGTTGGGTGAGGGGGCAGGTGAAGGGCTAAGGTGGGCATGGGCGAGGACGGGTGAGGGGGTAGGGAGGGGTAGTGTTAGGGTGAGCGGGGTGTGAAGGGGTGGTGGTAGGGTGGGCACAGGGGTAGCGTGAGGGTGGGTGGGGTGTGAGGGGGCGGGGGTAGGGTGGCCGTGGGGGTAGCGTGAGGGTGGGCTGGGTGTGATTGGGTGGGGGTAGCATTCATGCGAGTGTTAGGGGCATTGGGTGGGTGAAGTGTGAGGGGGGTTGGGTGGGTGGAGTGTGAGGGGGGTTGGGTGGGTGGGGTGTGAGGGAGCGGGGGTAGGGTGGGCGTGGGTTTAAGGCGATGGGGAGGGGTAGCGTGAGGGTGAGTGGGGTGTGAAGGGGCAGGGTTGTGGTCTGAGGGGGCAAGGGTGGGGTGGGCATGGGGATAGCATGACGGTGGGTGGGGTGGGCATGGGGGTAGCATGACGGTGGGTGGGGTGGGCATGGGGGTAGCATGACGGTGGGTTGGGTGTGAGGGGATGGGGGTAGTGTGAGTGTGGGTGTGTGAGGGGGTGAGGGGGTGGAGAGGGGTGGGTGAGGGGGTGGAGAGGTGGGGTGAGTGTGTGAGGGGGCGGGGGTAGGGAGTGGGTGTGTGAGGGGGTGGCGAAGGGGGTGGGGGTATGGAGCGGGTGGGTGAGGGGGTGGCAAGGGGGGGTTGAAGGGTTGGAGAGGGGGGGTGAGGGGTTGTATGGGGGGGTTAAGTGTGTGCAGGGCCGGGGGTAGGGAGTGTGTATGTGACGGGGTGGAGAGCGGGGGTGAGGCGGTGGTGGGGGGGGGTTGACTGTGTGAGGGGCCGACGGTAGAGAGTGAGTGGGGGTTAACGGTGTGAGGGGGAGGGGGTCAGGAGGGTGCGTGTGAGGGGGTGAGGTTAGGGTGTGAGTGGGGTTGGGGGGTGAGGGGGTAGGGGTGGTTGGGTGTGGGTGGAGGGGGTGAGGGTGTGGGGGTAGGGCGGCTAGTTGGGGAGGGTGCATGTGAAGGGGTAGGGGGGTGGGGTGTGGGTGGAGGGGGTGAAGGTGTAGTGGATGGGGCAGTAGGGGGTGTGGGGATGGGTGGGGCTGCGGTGCCCACCCCAGAGTGGGCAGGCCTCTGGGGAAGATCTCTGTGTATATGTGTTTTATGTGTTATGCTCTCACATTGTTTATTTTCTATGCTCTAGAATTCATATGCAAGTAATTTATGTATGGGGTTAAAACCTACAATAAATTTGAGTTGGGTGTTCCCCTCTAAGAACATGATTGAAACTTGGGTGCAAGGTGATCAGAATCCCATGGATCCAAGACACAATAACCAAGTGGTTAGCCTAGGTCAATGGAGTGTAGGAATCTATTTATTGTATTCCCTGATGGGATTGAGCACTTCTCAACTAATAAAAATCTCAAGTTGCATTGTCTGATCAACATGGTGTTTCTTAGCTTGCCTCTCTAGTTTTGGCCCTTCTCAGGGTAGTTTTCCTAACTCATTTTTAAATTCCTTTGCCAATAACCACCATGAACATTTAAAATACTGGCCAAATAGTCACTCTGCATTGAGGTCAACCTCAACTTATCAAATACTTTATTCTTACAAATATATAATTTCAATGTCATAGGCTAAACAGACAGGTCAACTTGAATAATAAGATTAATGATTGCCCACTATTTAGTGAAAACGATGAGGTTTAGTCTCACCCCCCTTTAGCTCAAGATGCCCCTAAAGAAAAATAAGCATATTGGATAACAGTTGTAACTATTCACATCAAACATGTACAAGCCAAAACATCTATATACCTAAAGGCAACAAAGTTCTGCCAACTAAGGGAATAATATGACTAAAATCAAATATTCCTTCGGCTCCACTAGAAAGTAACATGGAAGCCACCCTGATCTTTTAATCCATAGACCATCGTAACCTTCTCCATGGCATACCTAATGATTTACTACTTCTTAGAACATTCAAAGGAAATCCTCTAAATAGGAAATGAAAATAAATTATTGTACGATTTTATCATCAAGCTCACTACAAATGATCTCCAAAACTAGTTCAAGGCTCTGCAAGAAATACACAAGGAGGGCATGAGCAAAGAGACCCTTGCTCAGAATTTTCAGTCGAAGTAGTCTACTAAAATGTTTAGAATGTCGACAAGAAAATCATGATTAGATGGGTTCCAAATGTATTAGTTTCCTAGATACTACTTACTAGTGGGAAGTTATTAGGTTTGAGGCTACAAAATTTCCTAACACATAACTTACAAACTACTAATATTTCTTGTTAGTCTTATGTTATAAAAGTTGGTGAACAACACAACCATCTGTGTTATGTTATTCCTCTACTACTGAAATGACATAAGACCAACTTAGAAACAAACCAAGTTGGCATGTGAAATATATATTTAATGTTAGAACTGACAAATAGTTTACATCAAGATTGTCTTACGTAGTGCCCATTGGATTCTTAGAAATTTAGAGAAAATGCCTACAAAGCACCAAAACTTCCTCTCTAGAGGTCTCAACCTACATTCCTTCAAGCAATATTTACTATCTAAAATGATTTTTTAATTTCACTGAAGCATATTCATCTCCAGTCATTCCATGACTTGATATCTCCCCTTATCAAAATTGTCTACAAAACAAAGGTTGAGCCCATATGATCTCAGAGCTGTCCCATATGATAATTATGGTCATTAAAGGTTGAGAGCAATAGAACATGTGTCTCTTTTGTGGAGATCATGGGCTAAAAACTAGAGAGGGGTCATGCTTGTACATGTTGAATGATTAATATTGGACCACTGCAATGAGGCTCTAAGGGTTGGCATCCCTCTGGAGTGGGAGCCTCATATGAGACTGTCTCCAGACATGTTGGCCCTTGCCAAGTCACAAGTTCCTGCTAATACTGGTTTGTAGGATGGTAGTACTAGGTACACAATTTATTGTAAAAGAAAAAGAGAAGCACTCGGTGCACATATAGCTAATGTAATAAGTTATTTATTATTTAACCACTTCCATAACTAAGTGATAGCTGATGTGGATCAATAAAACTAATTACGGTCCTCAAACTTAGGGCAACTAGCAACTAGAAACTCCCTTTCAGTAACTTAGAGCTTGCATGCCTTAACAACAAGTTCTTTGCAACTGATGATAGGTTTTTGTCATTGGCCTTAGATCAAATGATTCCATGGGTGTTTTAATTTAGCTTCGTTATCACATTAACGGATTGTACTATTGTACCTTGAGACCCATTGACATTGTCTACATCAATGGTCGGTAATCAGGTTGTTTTCTAGCGTGCTTGACTACAACACGTTCCTTCGCATGTTAAAATTTGTACTTTGATCGGGTCAGATGGAGCATAGGACCTTGAGTCCTATCTGATATGGCTCAGGCTATGTGGAGTTATATGTTATTCATGATTGTCCACATGTTTCTTTTATAAGGATGACTGTGACCATATCATGGGACTTTATATTTATGATGATGATCCTTATATATCGGATGGTTGTATCCATACCTTAGATCTTAGGTTTAAATACGATGCTACTTATTTGGATGGATGTGGCCATGCCATGGATCCTTTCATATAGTCCTTATTATTCAGATGGTTGTGGCCATGTTGTAGATTCATGGCTTGCTCTCACATATGTATATGTATATGTGTCCTTTATTTACAGGTCTCTTAACAGTGTGTGACCTCATCCTTCCAAAATCTCATAAAGCATCTCAGTCATCACTCCCCATTCTTCCTTCATGTTTTAGGTTTCATCTATTACATATTATTTTGTCATGACTCCTGCACTTCCTTGTGACAAACCTTGAAGTGCCCGAAACATGATCATTGTGCAGTGTATTCATTCAAATATGCAACTCATATCCTCCCTAGAACATTGATTGGAAAATGCCTTCAGATTTCCCCTAGAGAAATAGCTCTAAAACCCTAATTTTGAGACTCATCGGTATTATGAGGTTAAACACTACGATGGTCACTTATTGCATCATGCTTGACCCATGATGGCATCACTCTATTCCCTTGCATACTCGCTATGATCCCAAATAGGTAATTTTCCCAAAGAGGATGAGAAGCTTCGTCATCTAGAAGCATCCAGAGCAGCGAGATGGAGGTTGTTTGGCATAGATGAGGTCAAATGCTCCCAACCTGGCCTCTTGGTCTTATCCCTATGACATAACTTCTTGAGATGAGCTCCTACTACTTTCTTTTCACAGATCCTAACTTCCTTTCCTCCCCTAAATTCATCCTCTCTCGTTCCCAACTGGTTAGTGGTTGGTTGGTTGATGTCTATTTGCACCCTCATGCTAAGATTGTACCTAGAGGCTATTCATTTTACTTGGAGAACGAGTTCCTGGAGACTTCCTGGCCATGACTTGGATTACCACTCAAGGAGAGCATATTAGCATCAAGACTTTGGTTGTAAGATTCCCTTTAGTTTCTATTAATACATAACGGTTGGTTCATGTTCCCAAAATGCATATGTTCATGTATCATTTAGCTTGACATTCCTTGATCAATTAAGTAGGTTTCTATTGGATTTTCTATTTGTTTTGGAATTCCTTGTTGTGTCTTGATCATTTGTGCAGGTGCATAAAAAATGAGAGAAGCAAAAGCAAGCCCGTGATATAAGCGGTTCAAGGTCTTCAACAATGGAGATCAAAATAGCATCAGAACAAGGTTGGCCATGTCCTTCTTTCTTGTTTACAATTGTAATCTAGGAAGATGTCTAGTTGATTGTCACTTACGTTACTAGACCCACTCATTGGGCTAGATGGATTGCCTCTGTCCATAGAGAGGAATTACATTCACAACACAACCCACATCTTTCATTGAACTTCTAGACTGTTTATCTGGAAAAGGCTTCCAGGACTAGTAACTCAACCCACAAATGGCTTCCAGTGCATTTGTCGAAGCAAGGCTTCCAGGACTAGTAAGTCAACCCAAGATGTTACGAGCCTTCTAGAGTGATTGTCCAACTAGGGCTTCTAGGAACTAATAACTCAACCCAAGCTAAAGAACCATGAGAACCAACGGTAAGAAAATAATGAAAGTAAATCCATCATCATTGTGGCTATCCATGAAATGGAAAGGCTAGGAAGTCCACTATCAATCTGAACAATCCTCCATATCAATGACAAATCATAAGCAAGAAATTGCATGCATGTGCCATAAATGCCAAAACTAGTGAAGGAAACATACACACAACTTGGTTCTTGCAAGAAAATCTAATGTAGCTACTGATCTCAATGCCTTCTTGCACTTTCGTTCTCTTCATTTGCCTTCTTTCTCCAAAAATGCAAGTATGCTACACCCATCAAGAGTGCCCCAAGAAAACTCTAAGTCTCCAAGAGTATGAAAGAGAGAGAGAGAGAATAAAAGAGAGCTCCAAAAATGAACTGACCAGAGGTTACAAATTGGTCCTAAGAAGCCTTTGTATGAAAGAGGCCTTTATTTTCTTAATTTTCCATTATTTTCCTACATTTTCCACCTCACTTGCAACCTGTGACATTTTGCCTCCCTTTTCTCCTAATTTCCTTTATTTTCATAAATAAATCTGCCAAAAATGGCATTTTTCCAATTTCCTTAGCCATAAACATCACAAGTGATCCCCATCACTAGGATACTTCCCAAAATTCAGCTTGGAATAAGTGTCACGTCATTTGTGGTTATTATTTTGCCTTTATTTACTTTTATTACATGGAATTTTTAGGATGGTTGTTACAATGTGAGACCAATATAGTATGAGATGGAAATGCACCCAAATACAATTCAAACATGGATTACACACATAAAAGCCATAAATACAAGTTAAGGGAATACAAAAGAATCATGAATAGTAGTCACACCTTGAAATGACAACAAAGCGACACTTATTTCTAAGTGCGACACTTTCTGTTTTTTTAATTATTATTGGTTATTACTTAAAATTCTCTATGCTTGAATTTTTTATTTTTCAATTTTAACTTTCCTCTTTTCTATTTTAATTTATTTATTTAATTTTGTTTTACTTCTTTGTTTTATTGTAGGGTTATGTTGATGATCGATTAGCAACACGACCCGACTATGTATCAATTTTACAATTGATTTTTATGTTTTCGTTACAATGGATCAATTTTGATCCCAATGTGTTTCATTTTCATGGTTCAATTTTAAGTTTTCATTGCAATGGTCCAAGCTTGCCCCCACTATTTGTCAATGTATCAAGTTACCTTATGCTAAGATTTTGAAATATGCATTTTTTCAACATTTAAAAAAATAATACCCTCAATATAAGCTCTTTGATTTAGGTATTCATTTCTAATGTTTTTATTAGTCACGCTATTTGTTCTAAAATTATATAATTAAGATATGTTGAAAATTTAGAGACTTTTATGCTTAGGAGATTTGGTTTTAATTCCATGGCTAAAAAACATCAAAAGTTTAATTGTTGAAAGTTATTGGAATTTTTAAGTCTCTTCGCACTGTGATATTTTATGTTTGATGTTATCGATCAAAATTATTGAAATTTTAAGGTTTTTCAAAGTCATGATATTTTGTTCTTGCCTAAAAATGTTAGAATTTTAACCAAAAAAAACCTTGATGCAACATCAATACTTTTTAGTTTTGGGGTGGTTTTTCAAGTTCATTACACAAGAAATTTGGCTTTTAATGTCACCATTACGAAAAAAAAGAAATTTTAGCATTAGAAAAACGTTGATACAACATCAACAATTTTATTTCATTTTTCTGCATGTATTTTATTTATTGAATAAAACTTATATGATTGGTTCTTGATGATTCAATTGTATCATGGTGATTCGGTTGTCATTAGGTAGAAATACAAGATAAGTTGTTGGTCTAGGCATGCATTGTTTAGAGTCCATCTATATTTGTAGAGTAAGAACTTAAAAGTGTTGTAATTTATTATTTATCAATTGACAAATTGATGGTGCCACGCATAGGAAAGGTTGTTCTTGTTCCTAGAGGTCAGGTGTATGTGTCTACTTAGGCACTGTTACGAATGTAATCCTAGTTGAGACTCAAAGTAATAGGGGTTTACTTCCTCAGCGACTCATTTTCACTAGCATGCATTGTCTTAGAAAGAGATCCCTCTTGATTACTTGAGGTAGAGATTGAGAGTAATTAATCCTTTTCTTTCAAATCCATCTTCTATACAAGATAGAGAGGAAGCTCCTTAGAATAGATCAAAGGTACCTACAGTTTTCAACAT
Source organism: Pinus tabuliformis (assembly GCA_031772625.1). Lineage (NCBI taxonomy): Eukaryota > Viridiplantae > Streptophyta > Pinopsida > Pinales > Pinaceae > Pinus > Pinus tabuliformis. Next base: position 410,849,871 of record CM062814.1, read on the forward strand.
AACAAGTAGTAGGTGTTATATCCATAGGATTAAAAAGATAGAGGGAGATTGTCCAAACAGAGGAGCATGTTAATATATTTCTCATTGATGTCAAAGGGGGAGAAGTTTTTGATCAAATAAGAGATGAAATCATAGAGAAGGACCCTAGGTAAAACTCATGAAGAAGCATCAACAAGGAAGAAGAGACAAAATAAGCACACTTATATTTTCTTGATCACTGGTGATATATTTTTTTATCATGGTGTTTTAATAAATTTCAAAGAGGGAGATTGTTGGAAATATGTTTCAATTTTTGGTAAATGCAAATAATTTTTTAAAAGGAGAAGCATGGAAACTTCAATTTAATTAATGATGGCGCTTCAATTGATGGTGTTAAATGGCAATAGATGGAAAATGAGTAAAAGTATGCCTCTGAATATTAGGTTCCAGGCACAAGAAGAAGGATGAATATGAACATGGATGATGAAGGTGCAAAGAATTTGGAGGTATTTCATGTGTAGAATATCATGTTAGATGCAGAAGAAACCCACCAAGATGAGTAGATATCTAAAAGAGCTTTCGAGTGGTATGTGGAAGTATGGAAACCACCTCCTAGTTTGAAAGATAGAGCCAGTCAAATTTAGGTAACTCCAAGGTCAAATTGTGTAGAGGTAAGGTTAGTTGGAGGTGCTTTGGAGCACATGGTTAGTTTAGAAGACCGCCAAATGTAGCGAAGTCCTTAGCGAAACCAATAAAAGACATGATTGGGATAACTTAGCATCACAACAATGTAGTAGAATCATTTTTTATTGGTGTAGGAGGAGCCCACATAATACATAAGCCCACTGTAATGACCCCAACAGGTGCACCTCGACGAAATAGTAAAGTACCCTACAAGATTTCAAAGCCCTTAATTTATCAACCATGATTCCTATACGGTGGGAATACGTGGCCTGGCATATAGAAACATAGGCTTATCATTAGGTTAGAGACATAGGAGCGAGTCCCCCACATCATAGATAAAACTCTAAGTTCAAGCTTGGAGGAACGTACCCTAGAAGATTTTAGGGTAGAGTGAAAAAGGAGTGCCAACCTAGAGAATATTTAAGGAAAATAAGTTAAGAGCATTGAAAATTATAAAAAAGGAAATATGGTGAAAAACTAGCCGTGAGACCCTTCTCTCTCCTCTCTGATAAAAGGACAAATGTCATATGGTCATTGCCTCTTAGGAGATAGCGATGGCCAATGATTTCAGCATGATGTGCTCTAATCCGAGGTCAAAACATGGCAGGAATATTTGGTTTCTGTGGGTACCTGAATGGCCCATTTTTGAATTATAGGTGGACCAATCATAGGTTGATATATGTCACATGTGACGTCAGCATGACACCATCTACTAGTCAAATCTTGGAAGGTTGAATACTAGTACATTAGTTAAGTGTCGAGAAAGAGGCATTGGGCCGATGTGGCTTTTCTTAGAGATGACTAAGCCTGAGAGAAATGTTATTGGTTAACAGAGGTAGAAAAGGACCTTGCCAGGACAACTAATCCCACAAAATAAAATTCAGAGGACTTTTTAATGAATTAAAGTGGAATCACATGGTATTCGTAGTGGGTGTTGGTATATGTCAAACTGATAATAAGAATTCAACAAAAAATTGATACGGAAGTAATGCACACCATTCCTATAAATATGCCCACTAGGAGGAGGTTGAAGATTTAAAAACAGGAAGAAATGAAAACGCTAGATAAGAGGGCTATTGGCTTAGCGTGAGACACAAAAGCATATGTAGTAGTTAAAGACAAAGGGCATGAAGGAGTGATTAATGAAGAGAATAAGCCCTCGTAGGTGTTAAAAAGGATAAGAACTTGAGGGCTTGAGCCAAAGCTCATGGGACATGGTACTGAGGGGGAAAGCAAACATGAGCCAAGAAAAATGAGCTGAATATAAATATGATAGAATTGACAACAATTTTAATATAATTTAAAAAGAGGTCACACATAAGTGTATTTGGAACATTACTAAGTCGTTGAGCTATAATTTTAAATGCGGTTCATGAAGGTGTGTTGGCATTATTTTTAAAATTCTCAGCCTAGTTTGAATTTTGTTTGGTGGTGGTTATTAATAAAATGCTTTGTGCCATTACCAATGGTCTTGTATGGTTGAGTCTGAAGCTTAATGTTTTCATGAATGAAATGATTTAGAAGCTTTTGATAAGTGATATTTTAGTGGTGGAGTTTGAGAGCTAAGACAAACATAAAAACAAAGCGGAAAATCCATGAAATAGTCAGAAACAATAAGAGGTAGATTTTAAACTTTAACAAATTTAGAGTCTCACTAAAAATATAAAAGAACTGCTAAAACTTGTAACTCACCAAAATTAAAGAAGACAATATTTTAACTCATAATTTTTTGAAGTAATAGGTGAGGAGTAAAAGAAGAGTTGAAGAGAAAAATTAGAACACTAAAGTGGAAAGGACAAAGGAAAAAATAAGAAATTGATGCAAGCATAAAAGAACAAGTTAACTAAAGATCAATTCCAAAAATATCAGTCCTGGAATATTTAAAGTCTAATTCGAGTAGTAAATTTTTTTGGTGGATTGGTATGTGTAGAGGAGAGGTTGATTTTTTTTGTTGTAGCATGATGCATAAGCATGGTATCCATAAAGGATTAATAAGAGATAAATTTGATATTTGATATGTGGATGATGAATTTGCAATTATTTATTTTGGTGATTGATGATATTGTTGCATATAGTTTGGCAATTAGTTTAGTAATAATAATTTGCTAAAGGCGATGGTGTTTTTATTGATCATCACAAATTGTCGAAGGTGTTTATAATAGGTTTTTGGTGAGAATTTGTAGTAAAAAAATTTGTTTGGTTATGAGTTAAGAGGTATATTTTCTATAGTTTGAAAATGTATCAAGGAGGAATCAAGGGGGCCAGCAAGTGGTACCTTATATATTAAGGTAGCAACTCCTTCTAGTGGATGCTAGTAAATTCATAGGGTCAAGAGCCCCTTCATTAGTAGTTGATAAATGAGCAAGGGTAAGAGTACATTTCAACAAACATTGATAAAGGATCGTGGATAAAAGTTCCTTTCAGTAGCAGTTGATAAACCTACAAGTAGCAGATTGCGGGGAAATGATATAGTCATAGATTGAAGCTTGTAATAAAAGGAAGATCGGTGTCCTATGTATGTGTTTCTCATGTGCTTGATTATTTTGCTTTATTTTGATTAAGTATTTTTTATTGATCCAAGAATAATTTTTAAAGTGATGGAAAACTATAGTTTATTAAGAATTGTATAATTTGATCACACTCCTGATTCACCCCTGCTCTTAGTAGTGTCTTGGTTTCCGTTGTTTCCAAGATGTTCTTTAAAGACTTAGAGAGAGTGAGCTATATTGTAAGTTTAGCAAGTTCTCTTTCTATCAAGAAAAAATTTAGTATTTGGGGAATGTAGTGTCTAAAAAGAGGGGTTGTTGTGGATGCATAAAAGATTAAAGCGATTATTAGGTCTCTAGTGCCTAAAGATGTAGTTGATGTTATATCATTCACGTGTATGATAGGTTACTACAGAATATTTGTAGAGGGATTTTCAATATTTTCCTATCCTATTACTTCATTGTAGAAAAAGGGGACAAAATCTAAATGGAGTAAAAAGTGTTGGGATAGTTTTGAGGGACTAAAACAACTATTAATTAATACCACCATCCTAAAACTAGTAGAGCCCAATAAAGAATTTATTGTATGAACACATGCTTGTAAGGAAGGATTGGGAGGCATTTAAATGCAAGAGAGACATGTAATCGGTTATGAATCAAGAAAAATTAAGGAAAATGAAAAGAACTATGCTACACATTACATAGAATTGGAAACTAAATGTGGAGACATTATTTCATTTGGAGGAAAATTCAGTTAATCATAGATAACATTAGTGTCAAATATGTCTTTGACCATCCAAACATAAATGGTAGGAAAGCTATATGGTTAGCATTTCTTAGTAAGTATGATTTTAAAATTATATATATTAAAGGAAAGGAGAATAAAAATTTTGATTCCTTAAGCAGAAAACTGCATCAAATATTCATACTTTCAACAACAAATTAGCAAACATATTTGATTCAAAGTATAAAAACAACAAAATAATTTGATGAATAATAATGGTTGATAAAAAACAAATTATAGGAAAAGAAAGAATTAAGTGAAAACAAAACTATTTTTCAGTAAGTAATGTAGATCTGTTGTTGTTTAAAGACATATTTTACTTATCTAATGACCCAAAATTCAAAACATTTGTGTTAGATGAATTACATAAGAAACCTATCGTTGGTCGTCATGAGTATCAAAGGTTGATAATTGTGGTAAGGAAGGATCATTATTGGCCTAATATGAATTCTCAGAGAAAAAAATATGTGGTTATATGTTTATAATTCCAACAGTGAAGGCTTCCATCAACATCCAACGTGATTGTTTCAAACATTGTGAATTCTAGAATGGAAACGAGAAACTATTTCTATGGATTTCACTACCGGATTTACAAGGACTAGAAAGTAGCATGACACAATTATGGTAGTAGTAGATAATATTAGAAAATATTCACATCCATATTAAATCTACAATTAAACCTATCAACATAGCACAAAAGTTTATGAAGGAAATATGTAGGCTTCATGGTATGCCCAAAATCGTAAATTTCAGAAAATGATGTCAAATTCACTTCAAAAATTTGGAAGGGACTATTCGAAGTAATGGGGAAAATTTCAATTCATGTACAACTTATCACCTTCAAAGGCATGGGAAACATAAATAACTAATGGATTTTTGGAAGATATGTTAAGAATGTATGTTATGGAAAAAAACAACTATGTCAAACAATTACATTCACATAGTTACATTTGTGTATAATAATGGGTACCAAAATTCTTTAGAGATGAGTCCCTTTGAATTAATAGATGGAAAAAAATGCAAAGTACATCTAAGTTGGGACATCCTAAAGATCGGTTAGTGTTATGACTAGATATGTTAAAGGAAATGGATGAAGTGGTTAAATAGGCTAGACACATTTTAAAAAAAGCACAAGACCGCCAAAAGAGTTATGAAATTTTGAAAAAGGATTGAAAAATAATTCAATGTGGGAGAACATGTATGTTTGAAATTAAAATTTAAAAAAATCATGCTTATACATGGAAATTGTTCTAAGTTATCACTTATATAATATCGAACTTTCGAAGTCTTAGCCAGAATTTTACCAATGCCTTACCAACATGCCCTTCCAATAACCATAAAATTTCATAATACATTTTAGGTGTAGTTATTAAAGTAGTATGTGCATGGACCTGCCCATACAATTTATTGGGATGTTGTATAAATTGAATTAGATGGATAGTTCATAGCATAATCCCTATATATTCTAGACTAGATGGAAGTCACTCACCAAAATAGAGACATAGTGCAGTTGAAGATTCAATGGAAACATTTAAGTCCAGAAGAGGTAGCTTGGGAGTTTCAGGATGCTTTAAAATAAGCATACCCTTCTCTATTTTAATAAGCTGAAACATATTCTACATGGTCAGTGATCATACACTGGGATGATGTCAAGCTCATGTGGGAAAGGATATGATATCCCTTTGCTTTATGTTTTTATGTAAGTAAATTGTGCATATGTGTTTTCCTTTTTAAATTTTTAAGTTTGCAAGACATTTGCATAATTCAATTATCAATAGATTGTTACTAAAAATAATTGATTTTAAATATTTAATTGGGATGTTTTGTTTTTATAAATGAAGAAATATGGAAAATTAGTTTTTGATTACATGTTCATGAAAGAGATGACGTTGCAAACTTTATTGGTGAATATTAATTACCCATCAATAAGTCATAGGAATCTAATATGGATGTTTATATTTATAGAGAAGTTTTGGAAATTCGTATATTAATTATTTCCTAAAAGACGAGATGTTGTCTTCAGCAGTGGGAAAGAAAAGCTCATTAATGAGCTAGTAGCTACCTACTACACGTCAGTGAGGTAGAGGTAGTTAGCAACCACGAAAGAATGGTAGATGGGTAATTCATGAAACTCCTTTTCTCTTTCTTGAGAAAAGAGAAGAGAATGAAAAGAGGAAGGTATGAAGGATACTAGCGGAAATTTGCAGACCTATTATGCTCGGAGTGATACTAGTTCGATGAAATATGACATTTGGAATGAGCCACATACTTCACTATTAATTTTCTAGAATATTAATTTCAAGTCAATATTTTCTACCTACAAAGTTTATTTTCTTTCGAAATAAATAATTAGATATGTTTTATTTCAAGATTCTACACCTTGAAAATAAAAATATAATTCGTTTTTTTTTTTACTTGCAAACTATGAATTTGAAAATAAAGGAGCTAGTTGTATTCATAAGTATAGAAATTTTTACACTGGAAAAAGGAATCAAATTACCTATGCATTGACTTATAAATTATGTCCATAAAAAATAGAGAAATCTTCTATGTTTTCATTGACAAGTATGCATAGAGTATCACAAAAGAATGAAAATTAGATACCATGTTGAATATAGTATCACACTATAGCACATATGTTTATTTATATGCGTATATATACATATAGGTATAAACAATTAAGTAAGACTAGGCACTAGTAATGTTTAGAGCAAAGCTTTGTGTTCATATATATAGCAAAGTTCAATAACATTGTATATATATATATATATATATATATATATATATATATATATATTCACGTGGAAAAAGTCGTAATTTACTTTATTGATAAGAAAATTACATTTTGTAGATGCATAGCATTTTTGTATGGTAAGCCTACCTATCGATCCAAAAAAATAAATACTGAAGCTCGACCTCAGAGATGGAGTTGTTCAAAAAATAAGCATTTGTAAATGCTTTTGTACTCTTCATAGAGAGACAAGTACTAAAGTAAAAACATAAAACTATGTGAATATTTACATATGTTCATATAAATTAACAGTCAGTTCCAAAAATTCTGATTATGCTTCAAGGTCTATGAATGACCTAGGGTAGTACTTATATGAGTTGTCATCTCTTTCCTCTTGAATTAACCAAGTAGCATCATTCCTGAGAATTGCTTCCTTCGATAAATGGTCAACAGTTGAGTTGTGTTCCCTGTAGATGTGGTGGCAAGAGGAGTGAAAATATGTTATGAGTCTATGAGTTTCGTCCAGAATATTCTTTAAAGAATATACATTTCATTGTGATTTTTTGTTTATCCAGTTTCATATTATTTTAGAGTCACCAAAAAGCTGTAAATGCAGGCACTATTTGATCAATGCATTTGGGATAAGGTTTTTAGCTACAAGAAGCCCGACGAAGCTATTTTTCCCCTTGCCCAGTCCCATTTGTATTTTGAAGCAGTGGGAATCAGATAGATGAAGTATTGTGCCTCCTCCACATCCAGTCTTCTGAGCCAAACCATTGAAATAAGCCCATGGTTGGGAGGTATTGATAGATTCTGGGGTTATAATCCTATGAGATGGCTGGTTACCCTCATCGGGAATAGAGCTATAATCAGCTATGATTCTGGTAGATATGGAGGGCCTATGGGGGTCATTTTGCTAGAAGGTAATTTGGTTTCTGTCTATCCGGATGGCTCAACAAATGAGGAGAGGGATATTCTTTTGATTATCTGATGCTATAGTCCACCATTGGTTCGATGAGTCTACAAAATGAGTACCCTGCCATCAGTGTGAGGAAGGGAGCGAAGGAATCATGTTGTTCCAAAGCTCTTGTGTGCTGGGATAGGATAGGAAATGATGGCCTGTGTATTCATTGTCACTGCTACAAGGGTGACACCACAAGGGGCCTAGGAAGGATCACTTCATCAGGTTGGTGCTAGTTGGAACCTTGTTCTGGAGTATAGGCCACATAAGGAGTCTCATTCAGGTTGTCGCCTTCAGCTTCCACAGATGCTTCAACCATTTCTCAAATGTTGGTGGGTTATAAGGATCCATCAACACATGGTATCCAATCTTGGGTTAGTATACTCCATGGTTGGAAAATTCCCAAATAAGTTCATCATCCCCCTCAGTTATTCTTATGTGGGCCTTGGATAATGCTTTTGTGTAATCTCACCACTCCTGGTGCGAACACTGCAGTAAATTTAGGATTGTCCCTTATTTCCAGGCCTGGTGTAACAAAGAGGAGTGCACATCATCAGCAATGTGACTGATATGCGAGATCCCTTGTTCCGATAGGTGTGTTTTGAGATCCCAGGATAGCTTGTAGAAGTTGCCACACCCCACCTTGGGGGTCTATGCCCAACCTCACCTGTGCGCCTGACCGGATCCTCCAAGTCAGTCCATTTCCAATGAGTTCCCTGGTGTTTATGACTGCTTTCTAGATGATGGATATGCTAGCAGTATTCCTATTCTTTTCTAATCCAATCAATGGTATTTGAGGGTGATATATATTTAGAGAGGACCACCTTTGTCCATAAGTTGTGGTTGTTGAGTAATTGCCATCCTAACTTTGCTGCCAATGATTTTGAGAATATGTCCAGCCACTTGATATGCCATCCTCCCCATCACTTTGGTAATGCCAAAGGCTCTCAGTTTGACCATGCAAAAATTCTCTCTAACTGTTTTCCTTTCCATAAGAAATGATAGGAAATGTTTTGTAAGTGGGCTAGAATCCCTCGAGGGATCCCTGCCAACAGCGTCCATTATACTGGTGTTTCTTCCAGCACAACTTTAATGAGGACCAACTCCCTGCTATAGACAAGTATTTGTGATACCAGATTTTTAGTATCCCCTTGACCTTTTTTATGAGCCAAGTCCAATCTGCAATTTTATAGCTGTGAGGTTTTAGCCGGTAACCAAGATACCTCAGTCCTTCATCGAGTGATGCTTCTATAAAGGCAAATCTCTAGATGCCAAACTATAATTCATGTTGAGAGCACCCCATGGTGATGATGGTGGACTTTGCCTCATTTAAGACCATGCCCGTGGCTTTTAGGAAAATTCCCATGGTATGTTGGAAGGATGTGATGTCTCCTATCCCTCCATTGAGGAAGACAAGCACATTGTACACAAATAATAAATGGGTTAATGTCCATGAATCAATGATTTTGATTCCCCTTATTTTCCCTTTCCTATGTTCATCTCCAAGAGTTCTATTGAGACCCTCCTTTATGAGTAAAAGGAGTAGGGGATAAATAAGGTAGCCTTACCTCAACCCTATTATTGGGAAAACTAGTGTCCATTCAGAGCTACTAGTCCCACTAAGACAGGTAGCTATCTTAGAAACAAACAAACTAAAGTCACTTGTGTTTTCCTTTATGAGAGATAGATGAGAAAGAAGCAGGGAGTACCAACCTCAGTCTTTCACTTGGTTCCTTACTTGTTTCCTTTCCCCTTTGACAGAAATTCACCACTCTTTCCTCACTTGTCCTACTTCAAAGAACACCTGTGGAGTCAAAGAAACATGATGCCATCAAATCATAGAGATCTATAACCATAAAAATATAGGATCAGATATATATTAACCATACAAATGCATATATCAAGATAGGATTCAAAGATACACAAACATATGGAGGAAAACTCAAATAGCTTTATTGATAGAAGTAGCACAAGAGAGGATTACAGCCCATTGGTCTAACCCAACACCATCCTCCCAGCACGAAAGCCCTCTTCACCTCATGAAAATCTTAGATCATCCAACAATGTTGTACAAAGAAACCAACAACACTTCCTTACAAAATACAAAGTTCCAGCCTCTCGATCTCTAGGCTGAGGGATCCATATATAGATGTTTGCAGGTGGGTTAGTCAGCTTCTGGGATTTTTATTAGTGTCCTATCTCTGATAGTTCTTGGTTCCACTTGGAGATTAATGATCTCTTACTCATCCCTGGGTGAATTCAGAGAGGCAAGTGTCAAATGGGATGTTTCTAGAAGATTCTCTGGGTTTCCACCTAGCCAACTGCGTCTGCCATTTGTCTACTCTCGCTCATCACACCCCACAGAAGGGATTTTTAGTATGCATCACACTTTTTTTCATGTGGTAGGTGAGATGGATTGCACCCTTAGTACTGAGCAGTCTGTATGGTCTAGTTTTGACTAGTTCTAAGTAGTTTTTCATGGAGAACTTCTGGGATATGATGTAATCAGCTGACCTTGCTCCTTTAGGGTATGAAACAACACTTTTAGGGACTTAGAAGACCTTGGTTTATGGACATATGTGATTGGGGTTGCAGTGCCCAAATATGTCTATAACAAATGCCCCCTAAAGCATGAGGTCATAAATCTTCAAATGTCGGGTGAAATGCTTTACCATGAGGATCTGAGGTTTTTCGAACTAGAAGGTGACCTGTAATAAGATACAACACAATACATTATCTTCATAATATTTTCATGATCTAGCTGAGGTCAGAATTCCGATGCTCAACTTTATAAATTCATTTTCATGTACATTGGACAGACAACCGTCTGTACAGCAGACTGATGATTTTGGTAGAGCCATCATCCTTTGGCTTGGATGATTATCTGTGTAGCTATGATGTACATTTGATGTGTTTATTTTCTTAAATATACCGTAGCCCGGATGGATAAAAATAGATCCAAGGTCTTCAAACTCATTCAATCTTGGCCCGAAGCACAAATAGATCCATGTGAAAAGATGTTCTGAAGTCGAGCATGGAAATACATTGCCTAATTACCAGCCAATGATGTAAGCTATTAACAGGCTCGATAGGAATCACCGATAATGATAATGACCCTCAAGGTACTGCAGTACAATTGACGTGGTGTGAAAATGGGACTTGATGTCGAACACCACACAAAATCTTTCGGTTGAAGGCCATCGACGTAAACCTGTCACCGGAAGTGAGCTACTTTCAATTGAGGCATGCAAGCTTCAAAGTACTGAAAGGGTTGTTCCTAAGTCAACTTATGGGTAATGAGTTGATGTCGACAAGAAGTGACCCATTGTTGGAGGGCCTTAATGAATCCCACATCTACGACATGAAATGGAGTAAATGATTTTTGTGGAGGTGAAAATAATCTGATGATACAAGGTTCAGGGTGGCATTCATGAAAGAATGAAGGGTGAAGGTATTGCAGCGAATGAGACATAAGCTAGGTTGGTGAGTTCTCTGAGCAACTTCTCTTGAACATATTGGCGACACTGAAATGGATTGGTAGCATTAACCCCAAAAATGGATGGTACAATGGAGCAATGGTAATATGACCGGTGAGTGAAATAACCCAACTGTTATAGCTCCAGTCTCACTCTTATGGTTTGTGATGCTACACTCATGGGCTAGGGAAACCCCTCCTTCTAGACCTAGCCCAAAAATTTAAAAAACAATGTTTCATCCCTATACGCGACATTTCACTGAGTTAAATGCATGTATACATGGGCAGGCATATACCCAACCCACGTATACGTATTAAAACACTTAAAAAAATATTAAACTCCTTAATTTCGGACAGAGATCGCGGGTTTTACCTGCTGATCATCTGTTAGTGCCCATGGCCCAATTGTTCCCAACCAACTCCCAACTAAAAAACTACTTTGGGAGAGGTATAAGAAGACCTCAATAGGAATGCCTAAGGGAAGAGAGAAGAGAGAGAAAGGTTATTATGCTGAGATTTTCCCTGACCATGTCTGAATATCCTTGTGCCTCCTGCACTTCCCCCATTTGTACAGGAAACCCTTGTTTCCTTGTGTGTTGATGTTCATCCACTACTTGTGACATCATGGAGTAAGTGATGGAAGGAGTTTGTTAAAGGCTTGAGGCTGGACGAATCCGGAAGGAAGATTTGCTTGGAGCCTTTGGAAGGTGACTTAGGTGAAATTATTCCTTTTTCTGTACTTTATTTCTCTATAATAAAAGAAACACATGTCTTGGTTCCTAATATAAATATTCTTTATTTTTATGATATTCATGTTGGAATTCATATGTGAATTGTTGTTTAAAGTTCATAACTAACTACCTTTCTTTATAACATGAAGATGATTTCTTTATAAGGTTTTGTCCATATACTGTTGTGTTCTCCGGAATTGGTTGTTTTGCAGGACAAAGGAGCGAGAGTAACTTGAAGAAGGGTTTGGACCCTAAAGGACCTTCTCAAAAGTAGGACATAAGGTACGCCCCCTTATCATAGAATTCACTTATAATAGCATAATGGTTGTGTGAATGTGTGTTTCTCTGTATAGGCTGTTAACACATAGGTTGTTCCCTATGACTCCCAAGGGAATACGGTCGAGGCAACCACTAACCAATCTTTGGATTACAGTGCCTAGCCACACTGTAATCAGAGAGGGCTCTCTCTTTATAATTTGTCTCTGTTCTGTTGGAGATTTTAGGCTAGCTATAAGTTTCGGGTTTGTTTAAAGTTTTGGTTGGATGATAGTTTTAGTCAAGATACTTATGCAATTTCCAGGATGTTCTAGTCCATTGGGCAATGGAGTCAGTGGTCCTTTAGATGTTTGATGTGCTGCTGTGATACTGTAGTGATGCTGCAGAGCCAGATTAGTGTCTGAGAAATAACGTTTGTAATAGTGATTGAATGGAGTGTATCCAGTTAGTGCAAGGCAATTAAGAATCTTACAGTAAACTGTTGGAGTAAGACAGTGAGAATATTGACCCAGGAGCATTTAAGAATTTCTAGGTGATATTCATACATATAGAATTAACACACACATGAGCAGTTAAGAATTCATGTACATATTTAACCCTGAAGACAAACATTTACAGCAGTAAAAATTGAGCACAAGGTGTAATAAAACAAATCTTGTACTATTCTTTTTCTTCACTGCTAGCTTAGTGTGAGATAAGTATGATTTGATAAACATAAGAAAAACAAGAACAGAGTTTGAAGAAAAACTTGTTATTTCATCAGACAGCACAGGAATTCTGCATCAACACATGGAGCATCCTCCAGACATCAAATAATTTCAGGAAATCATTGAGCTCAGCCAGCCCTTTGTATTAGACAATTCTGAAAGTGTACAATACAAGTCTCATAGAGAAAATTACCAACCCCTTATGAGTTACTCAGGGGAGTTTATATACAAAATTTACATCAAAAATATCAACGAATGAGTTAATATCTCATTTATGATATGCTAATCTCCGGAATGCAGTAGCTGAAGGAGTGAATGCAGCAGTAATTCCTTAATGCTTCAGCTGTCAAAATAGTCAGAAGATATTTGGACTTTATGGCTGTTAGAGTCGGTTGGAGATGCGTTGTTCAAAACTTGGCTAGCTGTCATCGTCTTATGTGATGAGTCACATTTTAGCTGCTTTTAAATGCTAACCCTTTTCCGTTGTTTGTCTTCTAGTGACCTGGAGCTGGCAGTGGCCGAATGACTAAAGCTACCATGGCAAAATCTGGAGCATTTCCTGCCACCAATCCTCCTTAGGCATTTGATGTCTCCGAATCTTTATTAAGGTCTCATCGGCCTCTGTATACCGCCGAAAGTTAGGAGGAGTTTCAAACAGATGGTTTGCCTCATTTTTAATGAAGAATAAGCCTTCCAGTTTAGTGTACAAGCTCTGTCCTGTTGGTGGCCCTGTTTGCTCAGGAGTGCTGCCAGATGTAGTGATTTGATTTTCAATATAAGTAGCCATCCTGTTGGTAAATTGATCTCTGGTGATCAATCTCCCTGTCCTGCTTAATAGGATGGGCAGTCCCCTTGCTTGCAGCATTCCCATTTTAAGTTTATACTCCTCCACCTCAGCCTGTATTTCATAGCATTTTCTCTCCACAGTTTGCACATAATTTCTGAGAGTTAGCACCTTTTTAGCTGTTAGGATGGCCTCTGTTCTTTTGTTGATGCCAATGGCTACCAGCTCCTCTTTGTCCTGCCCGTTCAAAAAATCTATCAGTCTGTTTGCTTGCTCAGGTCTGTTTCCCAGCACTGTTTTGGCCCTCTGGATTTCTGTCTGTGCTTGGCCAATCAAATCCATTTGCTCATGGATTGTCTTGATGGATTTCCATTGTTTAGTGATAGTTTGGCTAATCTTACCCCATAAAATTCTTTTTATGTCGGCCATGGCACTTTCCAGATTTAGCTCCTTCTCCAGGGCCTTTATTTTGTCTTTTAGGGCCTTTATTTCTCTGGCCTATTCTGCTACAGTTACATTTGATTTGTCATACTTGGCATCCAGTTCTGCCAATTTTTCCTTGGCCCTTTTTATCTCATTTGCCTGGAGCTCCATTTCCTTGATGGCATTAGTTAATTCTTCTATGCTTGCAATAGCATCTGGGGTCGTTGTTGTTCCTGCTGCTTCCGATGTGGGGACCACTGCTGCCCCTGTAGTTGTTCCTGTTGTTGAAGTTGTTGGAGGAGCTTGGGATGTGGATTCTCCCTGTTTGTCTTGTAGTGCTCCTTCTAGCTCTTTCTCCAATTCCCTGATCCTCTGGTCTTGCTGCATTAGGAGGTCTAGTTGGTCCTCAACCCGTTTTTTCTTTTGAAGTTCAGCTGTTTGAGGGTGCTCTGTGGGCTGCAGCTTCAACCTCTTCTTCAGTGCATTCAGGTCATCATCTTTCTTCTTCATGAGGGCCTTCACACCCTTTGGATCACTAGGATCGTGTCCAAGATCAATGATGATGTCCTCCAAAGATTTTATTCTGTTATCTTTGGCCAGAGAGGACATTCTCTCAAAATCCAACTATGTGTTGGTATTCTTTAGGGACTCTTTTAGCTCATGGGCCATAGTTGCCCTCTCCACCAAGGTTGCGTAGACCATTTCTCCAGCTTGCTTGTGGAGTTCTATTTGGTCCATGGGATGGATGTCTTTGGCCAAGACCTCCACCCTTGTTTTCACAAAATCTGCAGCTGATGTAGGCTGAGATTTTGTAGGCTTGAAATGACTAAATATCATTTTTTCTTCTTTAATGTCATATACAGACATTAATCTCTCTTGCTGGGCTGGTGTAGCATCTATAAATTGCTTGTAGACCTCACCCCTCAGCAGCTCATTCTGAGCCTTTATTTCTTTGAAAGAAGCCTTGGTGCTCTTGGGCTTCTTGGTCTGCTGGGAAGAGGATGACACCTCCAAACCAAGTTGCAGGCCCTGCTCCTGTTGGAATGAGATGGTACCAGTGTGCTGGCTTGCTTCCCTGTCTTTCCTTGAACTGTCAAGGAATTCCTCAGTGATGTCTTCAACTTCTGGAGAGTCAGCCGTTTGCCTTTTGGCCTCTGGCTGATGGGAGGATCCACTAATAGGAGTGGACTCTTCTCTGTCTGTTTTAGTACCCCTCTCCTCATGTGCTGGGGTCTGCAAAATTGGTGCTGTTAGTGGCTCAGTTTGTGGAGGAGGAGTTTGCTCTTGCTGCCGTTCTGTGAGCTCCTCCCTCTGCAGCTCATTTTGCTGCTCAGTTGAAGGGGCAGCCTTCTCTTTCACTGCTTCCTCTTCAGCGCCCATTATTCCTTTTCCTTTGTCTAAGCCTGGTGTTGCTGTAGAAGATGCTTGTGTGGCTGGTGCAGTCCTTGAGGTTGAGGTCCCTTCTCCTGCTGAATGAGGCCGTTTGAAGGGTACCTGCTGCACAGAGTCTAGGTCAAGAGTCTTTTCTAATTCCTTGACATTCTTTATCATCATTTCTTCTTCAGTTAATTTGTCAACTATAGAATCCTGTAGCTATTCCTGCTGGTTGGCATATTTTTCAATATGGGGATAGCTGCAATGCTTAATGCCTACTAGCCTGTATTTCATTCTCCTAGTAGAAATGAAGCCTTCAGGGTCATAAGGGACCCACCGAAAACTGTATGACAGCTGGTATTTGTTTTTGAGCATCTGGTCAGCCTCTTCCAACCTTCCTTTTTATTCATGATGAAAGGCCCAGCTGATGTTTGAACTTGAGGTGGGCTTTCTTTTTGGAGCTGTGGAAGTGGGTAAGGTCAAACTGAATCAGCTGCCTATAACACTCAAGGGAAATATCCTCATAGGCACATATTTTGGGAGCCTGAATGGACAAAGCTCACAGCCATACACTCTGATGACTGTATGATCCTGATATAGGTACTAATCACCTATTTTGGACTTCTTGGAAAGATGCAAAGCTTTCTGTATTTCAGTTGATATTCTGGGAGGAGGAGCCCTCATCAACAAGCAGGAGATAAGGTATACAAACTGGTCAATAAACTCACAATAGGAATAGGGTGACATTTGGACCAGGTGATAAACAGATGTCCAGAAGATGACAAATCTTCTTTCCCCTCTATAATCCAGCTTTTTGATGTAGCATGGAAAAACCTGGGATTGATAATACATGAAAAGGTGGTAGATGTAAGAGGAGTACTTGAAGACACCCTGTCTGTCCACTTTGCTCAACTGATCATGAATTTTGTTATCTATGAACTTAGCAAAGTTAAACTTGCGGGTAGGGGGTTGGCCTGGACTATAATCAGATAACAAAACCAGCATTGTTCCTTCCACATGCTCACTGGTTCTGTACCCCAGCACATAAGAGATCCTATCTAGTAGTAGTCTGCCTGTTTCTATAAAGGAGACATCCATATAGGGAGGTGGCCCTGCAGGCTGGCATTCAGGTTTCATGAATGTCCTGGTGACATTCTGAATCTCCTCACTAGTCATTTTGGCAGCAGCATCTAGCAGATAATTCATGGAGAAGGGAAATAGCAGCTCAGTCTGGTCAAAGTGGAGCATTTTATTAATGGATTCAGGATTGATTTGAAATAGGATTCTCCCAGATGGAGACTTAATGGCTCTCTGCTGTACATCATAATTTTCAGCACATAGGCGCACAATCTGAGGGAAAACATTGACAGAGGGGAGGCAGTAGTATGGTAGGTTTGACTCCCATATCCCATAGGTGTCCTTGCCATTCAAATAGTCTTCTCTCAACTGTCCGAAGGTCTGCATGAAGTCCCTGTTACCCACAAAGTCTTCAATAAGGGAGTCCTGTCAACAAGAGGCAAGGCCTCCAGGTCTTTGTTTGGTGCATTTAAAGGAGTAACATTGAGAGCTGTGGGTGCAGGGGCAGCCATTGTATAATCTGATTGTGAATAATGTAATTGCAGTGGTTTGCAAGGCTCCTCAGCGTTCAGTAATAGCCTCAATGTTGACAATGTTTGACATCCTCTTTCAGTGCAAGAGGCCGGCTTGTTTCTGCAGGTTTTTAGCAAATTCACAGGGGTTGTG